>OY856188.1:239910810-241335659 GCA_963693315.1 Diogma glabrata | reverse complement strand
ATATGAAATTAATTATGATAATAAAAAAATATATAATATAAATAAAAGTTTTTGGCTATAACTTAGGAAAACATATTATTATTTATATTACAATAAATTTGAAATTTAGTTAAAAAATCTTTATTATAATACATAGTACGGTAAATGTCGTCTGTAATACATGTACCTACAATATGTTGCGGAATTAAGGTGGATTATGACGAAAAAATATGTACATATATCAACAAAAAAAAATTGTAACATGTTTGAGGTTGTTTTATAATGAATATTGTGGATGCATTTTTCTTTTATTATTTTACATAAATAATATGGAATTAACTTATTAAATTTGTTTATGATTTATTTGTTGCTACGAATGTTTTATTATTGGTTGGTCTGCAGCTTCAAAATTTTTTAGTAGAAGGGAATATGTATAAGTATTTACTCCCTCGAATAAAATAAAAACAAACAATTGGAAAGAAGATGCAAGAAAACAAAGTAGATTTGTTTCATAATTCATAAGGTGTCTAACATAAGGCTTTTGAATTGGTTTCTTTTACACATGTTACTAAATGTGAATCTGATGATTTCAAAAGTCTCCTAATAAAGGTAGGCATACGTATGGAATGAATATCAGTGTTCTTCAAGAAATAACACAGACTGTAACCGGAAATATTGGGAACAAAATCAATAGTTTCTTAAGTTGGCTTTTAAGTAATTAAAAAAAAACACAAAATAACAATATTTAGTATATTATGACATAACAATGTATAAATACAGATGACTCCATTATATGGAACGTTTCTTTGGTGCCGCTCACTCCCGTTTCCTCACTATTGTCATTGTCATAGCAATTTGGTCAGTTAATTTTGGGGCAATCTTTTACAAGCCGAACAGATTTGGATAAAATCTGACCGACACATTTTTGATTTGGCTGAAATTGTTTTACAAGTTTTATATCGAAAAACAAGATATGAGAGTTCGAGGATTTTTTAACTTCCCGATATGGGAAGTTATTGTTTTTGGGTCGATTTTCGAAATCGGAATTTTTTTGATATCTTTACGTTTCATGACCTCCTGAAGCTGTTTAAACTATTTTTAGCTGGCAGTCTGTATGTGTGTGTGTGTGTGTGTGTGTGTGTGTGTGTGTGTGTGTGTGTGTGTGTGTGTGTGTGTGTGTGTGTGTGTGTGTGTGTGTGTGTGTGTGTGTGTGTGTGTGTGTGTGTGTGTGTGTGTGTGTGTGTGTGTGTGTGTGTGTGTGTGTGTGTGTGTGTGTGTGTGTGTGTGTGTGTGTGTGTGTGTGTGTGTGTGTGTGTGTGTGTGTGTGTGTGTGTGTGTGTGTGTGTGTGTGTGTGTGTGTGTGTGTGTGTGTGTGTGTGTGTGTGTGTGTGTGTGTGTGTGTGTGTGTGTGTGTGTGTGTGTGTGTGTGTGTGTGTGTGTGTGTGTGTGTGTGTGTGTGTGTGTGTGTGTGTGTGTGTGTGTGTGTGTGTGTGTGTGTGTGTGTGTGTGTGTGTGTGTGTGTGTGTGTGTGTGTGTGTGTGTGTGTGTGTGTGTGTGTGTGTGTGTGTGTGTGTGTGTGTGTGTGTGTGTGTGTGTGTGTGTGTGTGTGTGTGTGTGTGTGTGTGTGTGTGTGTGTGTGTGTGTGTGTGTGTGTGTGTGTATGTATGTATGTGTATATCGCTGTGTGGAGAATTTTTGCCCAACGATTTCTCAACAACGGATGGGTCGATTTTAATGAAAATGGTCGCAATCGATGTATCTTGTCGTAACTTAGAGCCCAGTCCTTTTCTAGCGAAATTATATCGTTTGTTTTTTAGTGGTTTCCAAAAAACTGAAAATCATCTCTTGCAAATATCATGAGATTAATAAATAATGCTATCAAGGTCATGAAGCTTCCATATTGTTTGTCAGCATGTCATACATTTATAATGACATTTGTATAAACAATTGCTATCTTAGTTTTTGAGATTTTTAACAAAATGTGAAAAAACTACGTGTTATTTTCTTTATGCAAACGAATGATATCTGGATGAAACTTTTGTATTTAAATGAGCTGCAACCGCATCCGGGTTTACTTGAATATCAAAAACCTGAGTAATTTTCTAAATTTGACAAAAAGGTCAGAGGTTCGAGAGTAGATTGCCTGGTCAACTGTTTATTAACTTTCCGATATGAGAAGTTATTGTTTTTGGGTCGATTTTTGAAATCGAAATTTTTATAATATCTTTACGTTTCAAGACCACCTGAAGCTGTTTAGGCTATTTTTAGCTGGCAGTATGTAGTGTGTGTGGGTATGTGCGTGTGTATCATCGTATGTGGACAAACATTTGTCCAACGCTCTCTCAACAACGGATGATCCGATTTCAACTTCAATGATCACAATCGATATATCTTGGTGTAACCTACAGCCCAGTCTTTTTCTAATGAAATCAGTACATTTATTTTTTAGGGGTTTCCAAAAAACTGAATATCATCTCTTGCAAGTATTACTAGAATAAATAATTCTATCAAGATCATATACCTCCCATTTTGTTTTTCATCATGTCAGCCATTTATAATGACATTTGTATAAACAATTGCTATCTTACTTTTTGAGTTTTTTTAAGAAAATTTGAAAAATAGGCGTTATTTTTATTACTCAAACGCATGAAAACTTGATGAAACTTTTGAATTAAAATGAGCCGCTCACGCATCCGGTTTTATTTGAATATGGAAAATGTGCTATTTTGAATCAGCTATTTTCAAAATTTGGCAAAGGATTCGGGGAGGATGTCTGTGATTCGTTGAACAACTGTTTTTTTAGACTTCTCAGTCTTGACATTTAATTTTGTTGAAACTTAGAGCATAAGGTTTTTGTAATGTTTATAGTCGTTTTGCAACTTGTTTGAAATTTCTTCTCTCAACCCCCTCTAAGGAACATCTGAAATAATTAGCTAACCACTATAGTTTTCGTTCAATCTTTACAACATTGTCTATAACCGTGAATTTTTTCAATTTTTCGCTTCTGTAATGTTCGAAGATAAAGAGTGGGAGAGAAATAACTTTTCACATTTTTATAAATAAGTCAGAAACCGTGTTTTCGAAAAATACAAAAAAATTATTTTGAACTACAAAAAAAATCACCTTCCATATGACACCCCACTTGTCCAAGTCAAAAATATTTTTTTTTCAAAATTTCTCCTCGCAACCCCCTCCAAAGAACAATTGAAATTATAACGACCAAAAAAAATTTTTCATTTTTTTCCTACACCAAGTTCCCGTGAATTTTTTAAAATTTTTTCTTTTGTAATGTTCGAAGATAAGTGGGGGGGACAAAACTAAAATTTCACTTTTTCTAAAATAAGTCCATTACTGTGCTTTCGAAAATTAGGAAAAAAAACTGTTTTAGACTAGAAAAAAAATAACCTTTCATATGATACGCCCCACTTGACATGACCAAAAATATTTTGTTTTCGTAATTTTTACTCTCCAATGAACATTTGAAATTATAACAACCAAGGATTGGATTTTTGGATTTTTTTTGGATTGGATTTTTGGATTGGATTTTTTTTGATTTTTTTAAACCAAACTCGATTCCTTAAAACAAACTTTTGTTTTACTATCTCCTTATCAATGTCCATAAAATATTGATAAAAAATAATATTCAAAATTTTCTTGTTGTCAGTAGGCGTGGACAAATACATTGAATAACTGTACAAAATTTCAAGTTGATAGCACTTATAGTTTTTGAGAAAATCGATTATGTAGAAATTCGGACGGACACCGAAGTCTCACCAATAGGGTACCGTTTTTACTTTTTCAAAGTACGAAACCCTAAAAATGGTGTTATTGTATGATAAAAATCGAAAAATTTTTAGCAACGTTGACAAAGTAGACTTTAAGTAGACTCCACCGGTAGTTTTTTTTAAGTATATGGTGCAATGAAAATCTTCTTTCCAGTGTAACCAAAAGATGAAAAAAAATATGACGATTAATTGCAAGTCTTAGAAAGAGAATTTCAATTTACTAAAGTTTTAAGAAAATATCTATATGTTACCTATTTAACTTAACGGGAAGTTCTTGGCGTGGCCGCTATGGTCACACCCTACCCTACTAGTTTTTTTTGATAATATAGCGGTTCTAAATTTCGAGAATTTCGTGATTTTTGGCTTGACGAGTTATTTTCAAATATTCATAGCTTCGGTTGTAAATTTGTATTTTTGCATTTGCATTTAATTTGCATGCAATTCGCTTCCTTTCGGAACATTTAATTTCCAATCATAAATGGACAGGCGAATATCTTTTATCCAGCGAAGAAATCAATGAATGCAGTCATTTGTTGTTAACATTAATTTATATTGACTGCATTCATAAATTTCTCCGGTAAAGTTAAATTTAATTGTTGTGAATTGTCATATCTTGACAGTTCACGACAAAAAAGAAATAAACTAATTGTAAACATCAGGTAAGTTTAAGTATCATCCATATATAAATTTATAATATTTAAATTAATTGATTGTTATTTTTAGGCAATCATTAAAACATGTTCAAGTTTGAATATAGCCCGGCCCGTTGACAGACACCGTCAACCACAATTATTCAATCGGAAGTTTGCAGACCTTAGTTATAGATCTTTTCAAAATATTATTGGATGTTTTAATGGTTACCACTCGAACAAAACCCTTATCATCTAGACGAATTTGTATTATTCGGCTCATGGCCCAATGGCAAGTTGGTAAGTTATCATCCTTTATTAAAACCAGATCATTTATTTTTAAATTATCTTCTGATGATTTCCATTTGTTCCTTTGTTGCAGGTTATTAATGTAATCTTTATGGAAACGTTTCCAGAATGTTTGAACTAGTTGCTGAACTTGTTGCCACCTTGATAATATAGCCTTTGACGTATAATTAATATCGGATTCCGGTACAGAATTCAATGATAAACCCATTAAAAAATGTTCAGGCGTCAACGCTTCAAATAAATCATCATCGGATATAAGGCATAGTGGTCTAGAATTCATTACACCTTCTATCTGACATAAAAGAGTGGTCATCTCTTCAAATGTCAAATGTGAATTTCCAGTGACTCTATACAGACGAGTTTTTACAGATTTTATTGCAGATTCCCATAATCCACCAAAATGGGGTGCAGAACTATGATGCCAACTTATTTGATTTTGGGCACAATACTCTGTAATTATAAAATCATTATTTTTTATGCTATGAAATTGATATACCTCTTTTATTGGCACCAACAAAATTGGTACCATTATCGGAATATATGTTCGATGGTACCCCTCTTCTCGCAGCAAATCTTTTAAGAGTTGCTATAAAAGCATCAGCAGTCAGATCAGTAACAGTTTCTATGTGTACCGCTTTAGTGACCATACAAACAAAAACTGCAATACAGCCTTTAACTAGTTTAGCTCCACGTCCTCTTTTACAAGCTAGTGTTATTGGTCCAGCATAATTTACACCGCAGTTTGAGAATCGTCTCGCTGATGTTATTCGCACGGCTGGAAAATTGCCCATAATTTGTCTGGAAAATGTAGCTCTATTTTTGAAACACTGTATGCATTTTTTAACTTCTTCTCTCACCTTGCCTCGTCCATGGACAATCCA
Source organism: Diogma glabrata (assembly GCA_963693315.1). Classification (NCBI taxonomy): domain Eukaryota; kingdom Metazoa; phylum Arthropoda; class Insecta; order Diptera; family Cylindrotomidae; genus Diogma; species Diogma glabrata. Next base: position 241,330,076 of record OY856188.1, on the reverse strand, counting down.
ATAGCTTTGACGTACAAGATGGAAAGTGTGGGATGGGCCATGATGAAGTTAGTTTTGGTGATAAAAGGAAATTATCATTCTACTTAGGATGTGCGATTTTGGTAGAATGAGGGGGTATTTTGCTTCGTAAGGGTAAATAGATTGATGCAGTCTGCCTCCAACACGTAGTATTCCCTTTTCATCTATAAATGGAGTAAGAGTTGACAATTTATTATGTTTAGGTAATTCTTTGTTTCGCCTCAGAGCATTGATCTCATTTGCATAAATCGTTTGCTGCACCCATTTAACCAACCTTTCAGTTGCTTCATTTATTTCGATTGCTGATATTGCGAGACCTTGTGTTTTGTTATTGCTAGGTTTTCTCATATTCTTAATAAATTTATTGACAAAACAAATGAGGATACTTTATTTATTAAAATTTCATACACTTCACCTTTGCTATTTTCTAGCTCCTTTACATGATACAATGGGATGTTTGATGAACACGACTTTTCCTATATCTCACATAGAGTTTCTTCATAGAATACTTCCTTCTCAATCGTGGGCCATTTAGTCTCTATTTCACTAAGCCATGCTGGGCCGTGCCACCACTGATAAAGTTTTATTAATCTGGATGGCAAAACGCCTCTGGATGCATAGTCAGCCGGATTATCCCCTGATTTTACGTGCTGCCAATGATTTCGTGGTAGTAATTGTTGTAGCTCAGACACCCGATTTGCTACGAAAGTTTACCATTTTGTTGGATGTTTGGATAACCATGACAATACTATAGTAGAATCTGTCCAAGCATGCATTTCAATTTCTTCATCAAATGTTTTTTGCACTTCCGTCATTGATTTGGCAAGAAGATGTGCTCCACATAATTCTAATCGCGGTAATGATATTTGTTTTATCGGTGCCACCTTAGTTTTTGATGCAATAAGTTCTACTTGGGTAAGTCCTTCTTCATTTTTGAACCGACCATAGACTACCGCTGCATATGCTCTTTCGCTCGCATCGCTAAATCCATGTATTTGTAGCTCTCTATGACCTATAAACCGTCTTATTTTAAGATTTTCTAATTGATGAAGTTCCATTTTTAATTGATTCCATAATATAGCAATATCACCAGGCAACCTATCATCCCAGTCTAATTTTCTTAACCTCAATTTTTGATATAGAATTTTTGCTAAAATAATTGATAGTGCTACTAAACCAAGTGGGTCAAACACTTTAGAGGCATTGGAAATCAATGTACGTTTAGTTTGAGTTTCTTCCAATGGCAAATTCACATTAAAGGTAAAATAGTCTTTTGAAGCATTCCATTGCAACCCTAATATCTTTACAGTGGAATCCGTTTCATCAATCGATACCAACGATTTATCGTTTGCAGCCACAGGTTCCGAAAGTTCTATTGCGTTTGAGTGCCATTTTCTTAAACAAAAACCTTTTTGTGCAAGTAATAGTGTAATTTTCTCCTTTACATATCGAGATTCTTCAATCATGCTTGCTCCTGACAGATAATCATCAATCTAAAATTTGCTCGAAATTTCTTTTGAGATATCTGGATATTCTTCTGCACAATCATATGCGGCTTGTAACAAAGAACGGGTTGCTAAAAACGACGAACTACCCATTTCAAAAGTAACGGTGGTTAGCTTATAATATTTTATAGGCTCGTTTACATGTTCTCGTCACAGAACGCGTTGGAAGTCTTGATCTTGATTCTAAATTAAAAATATAAATTTTCATAAATGTTAAAATAAAAATATGTGGAACAAGTAACCTTTGACAAAATATTTATTATTTTTTCCAAATTATTGTGTAGCTATGACAACAAATGATAACAACTATTTTAATTGGATAATGAAATTTTGAATTTGAGGGTTGCTTTGATAAAATTTTTTATTTTTCATAGAATTTAAACAAATACAAATGCTTTTTACTTTTTTGGACGTAGCTATGAAAACAAAATAAATAGTTGAAAAGTGATACTTTAAAGCCGCAAATCACAGTAATAAAGTAACACTTTAATATGTAGGCGAATAAAAAAGTAATTTATAAACTCCACCTAGCTCGAGGCTATTTATTTTGATGAATAATATTTATTTCTTTATCTACTTAGGTCTAGAAAATTGAAAAATTGGTATTTTTGGCATATCTTTAATGTTTAGACCTTTAATAATATATCCTGAAAAGGATTTTTGAAAATTATAATTATTTTCGGAGTAACAGCGGCGTTTGTAACGCGGGAACTATATACCGGTCGGGCGGAAAGAATCAAACAATCGACGGCAGACGTTGCTAGACCACCTGAGTCCCTTGGGAAATTCTTTCATGCTCCTTATTAACATGGAAACCTATAATCTGAAGGTCATTATAACGTATTTTGTTGTAATTATTTCATGTTTAGTATTCAGTTCAGTTTTATTATTATTTTTAAACGTATGTTTCTCGAAACTACTTTTTTCGAGATGGTTCACATAATATCTCAAGACATGATATCGTCGCCAAATTTATAGTTTTTTTATAAAGAGCAGAACTATAGCAACATTTTTTCTAAAGAAGAATTTTGAAAATTTGTTGGTTTCAGAACACTACGAAGGCTGAAACCACGTCAACCAGGACACACGTTTTATTTTACAGGCTCCAATTGGAATTATTGAGTTTTTTAATGTTTAATCTTTTGTATTCTTGAAATGTCAATAAACATTCTGTAAAAAAAGGATACTAAAATGTTTTTCTATTTTTTTATTATCTTCTCTAAAAAAATTGCCTAAAATTTATGGATCTAGACCAGACTACCCCCTTAAAAATCTTCGAAGGTATTTTGAAATGCCAACAAATCAAATGACCCAACCTCCTATATATATATTTGTATTTTTGATTTTTCGTGTAGAAGAAGGTTTGTTACACCGCAGAGAAGCTCTGTTTGAATTTAGCTTAAATTTTTCTGTTATATTTTTCTTTTATGGGTTATTGGTTTGGTAATCCTTTTTTCTCGTTGTTATGGTCGCATGTGTAACATGTGTTGTGTAGTGTTGTGTAGTGTTGTGTAGTGTTGTGTAGTAGGAATCACACTATATGACACAAAACACGTTAAAACCACAACAAAATGTGTTCCGACGTGTTCACAACAGCAAATTTCTTTTTTTTTTGTTTGTCCGTCTTTTTTTGATTCCTATCACATGATAAAATATGACATACACCAACATTTCATTATAAGATTGAAAATATAAAAGTAAATAAGACGCAAACATCCAGTTTTTTAAAAATTTCCAGAAACAAAACAAAAATTATATGATATATGATTAAATCTCAGATATTGAGTTATGTCCAGGCTCATTTCGTCGAACAAACAACAGCATGGCATCATCAAGAAATACTCAATAACTAAGATTTAGGGCACTACCGTTGGCTGAATAGAGTTGATCTGTCATCACTTCAAGATATCAACTGTGATATATCACTGTTATTTCCAGTGGTATTTGATATCTCACATTAACTTATATGTTAATAGAAGAGAATGCAATACGCGGGGTTGTCACACACGTGGATCAAAAATTAAAGAAAAAAGGTTGCCATTAAGCTATAAATCATATCGGCAGTCATTTGAAACGACTATGGGGATAAATTGCTTTAAAAATTTAGTCCACTAATTTTCAAAGTATTTTCCATATATGTGAAAAGTAAGTCGCGTGACAAATAATGGTAATTCATATGCATATCGTTTTCAAATTTATTTTTTCGACAGTTCGATTTTGTTTTAAATTATTACAATTTTGTTGCATAACTAAAATATTTAAAATTTAAATTTCTGTTATTGTTATAGACTCTTAAGACTAATTTTGCTCTTATTGCGACTAAAAACGACTGCTTAATAAAATGTTGGGATTAAAGTTTGAAACCAAACATAAATTTTTGTGATAATTAATAAAAAATACAATTTAACATAAAAAATTCTTGGATCAAAACATTCAAATTACGCTACAAATTCGTCATGTTGTGTTGCAATAAAATCAAAATAATAATAATTTTATTTAATTACACTAGATTTATCGTTATGACATACTATTCCCATTTCCATAATCACTCAGAATTATATACGACAACAACAAAAAAATGCACAAAAATTTATTTTCATTATACAAAGGAACAGCAGTTGTGATACTAAAGCTTCCCGCTATTCATAATTTCGACAACTCAACAATTATAAAACATAAACCATTTTTCTCTTCAATCATTTTTATTCCTTTGAATTATTTCGGTACAACATTAGGATACTACAACAATGGATGAGATTGATTTGAAATATTTTTTGAAGCTTTGTACAAGTACGTTTTGTTCCTACTTGTTTTAGAAATGAAACACGATAAAATATTGATTTTTTATTCTTTTACAGAAAAAAAGATAAAAAACTAAGTACAATTGAAATGATTGTAACTGGTTTTCTGTTGTATTGTTATAGACAAAAAATCGTCTTCTTCTTCAGATATCATTTTCGTTGTTGTGTATTATATAGCTCGATATGAAATACGAGTGTACCTAATTGTCAAGTTATTTTTTTTATATCTATTTGGATTGAATTTTGACAACAGAGCTATCAATTCGGAATTGATTTTTTATAATAAAATTTTCATCTATGAAAACATTTTTTTTTCAAGTTGTAATTTCTTTTCAATTTTCGAGTATATTAGATTTAAGAAACAATGGCAAAGATGGAATATGACATACATAAACATCTGTCGAGATGACTTGATAGAGAAAACTTAAAATTAAGTTTGCAGAAGTTATTGAAATATAATAATTTTAATACATACCGATAATTATAAAATACCGCCGATAAATGTTTGGCACCACATACCTGCAAAAAAAATAAAAGTTACTAATAACCATTCAACAGATATATGTATGTACATACATATATCAAACTGTTTATCATATTTTTTATTAAATTTTTTTTTGTAGCATTGACACCTTTATTCAAACGAACATATAAGACAAGATTGACATATAATTCAATATATGTATTTAATAAGACAGACATTAGTCAGGGATGATTAAATTCATCTAAAAAACAATTGTGCAGATACTGTAACATTTATGTGTTGATGTCTTCAAATTAAATCAAAATTTTAAACGAAATAAGTTTTTTCTTTAAAGTTCAAATGTCAGACAAAATTGAAATAAAAAAGTTTTTATTAGTATAGTTTCACGTTTATTTGAAATTATAACTAGTAAAAAAAATTTTAGTTTCGATTTAGCAAAATCCCTACACTAGGGTTTCTCAAACGGGATCCCGAGGGTAAATTTTCATCCCGTTTTCACGGGATTTCATTCTGGGATCCCGGGTATCTCGCTAATTTTTATTAACATTTTTTTTGTACTTTTTTCAAAGATATTAAAAGTTTTCTCACTCGAAAATCGAGTAGTTTTTAATTCTTTTCCCTCTGTAGTAATTATTTCGTTCAAAATTAGGAAAATGTTTTTTTAGACACATATGGTATCATGGTTTTTTTGTATGTTTTTTTTGACACATATAAACACAATAAATTAAAACCAATCAAACTTAAAATAGGTAGATTTTTCTGAGAAATCTACCTAAAACTTGCGCTTCATTTCTCTTAATTTATGTTTAATGGTTCTCTTGGACGGATGGTTCAATGGATGGTTCAATGGGCGATTCGTCACGAAAATTCGGACAAATTTGAGTGATGGCGCCATGGACAACCTAGTTTTTTGAAAAATTGTTTAAAAATTAGTATTATGAATTTATTTTTGTTTTGTTCTTATGTATTCTTTTTTATTTAATTTTTGAAGTTTTTCTAATTAAAAATAATGGAAATTTAAAAATCAATAGCGCATTTTTTTGGTGCTGTTTTAATTTTGCAAATTTTTCTACCACCCAATTAGAAAAATCTAGCCTTTTATCGTTTCCCGGGATTTCCCGGGATCCCGGGAATTTAATATTTTTTGTCCCGGCTTCCCGGGATTTGAATTTCTACGGGAAACCCTACCCTTCACCCATGAATTTTTAAATTTTTTTCTTTTGTAATGTTCGTAAATAAGGGACAATAATTTACATTTTTGAAAATAAGACGAAAACTGTGCTTTCAAAAATTACAAAAAATCTCTTTTGCACAACAAAAAAAAATCACCTATCATATGACACCGAACATGCCATGATCAAAAATAATATTTTTTCGGCAAACGGCTGTAAAGTTTAACTTTACTGCCGCTAGGGAGTTAGCTAAAGTCTTACTTTTTAGCCTGATAGCAAAAGTAACGTCTAGCGACAGCAAAAGTAACGCCATTTTTATTTTATATTACGAAGGCTGTAAAGTAGCATTTGTTATTTGTTAGTTTGTTATTTTTTCAAACATATTGTATAACCATGACAACAAAAAATAAGTTGATTCTCATATTATGAAATTTTGAAAAGGCTGCTTTGATAAAAAAATTTTATTCATACAAATTTAAATGTGTTTTTCTCTTTTTTGAAAGTAATTATGACGATACAAATTCATATTTATAAAAAGTTTGATTAATTAATTTATTAATTTCATATTTATAAAAAATTTAAACGTTTGCCGAAAAAATTGTGTATTTGATTCGGAGCTAAAGTGATTTTTTGTGTTTCGTCTATAATTGTCGGCCTCTCTGCGGTCGGCCGACAAACTATAGACTCAACACAAAAAGTATCACTTTAGCTCCTAATTAAATAATGTACTATTTATTCGCCTGCATATTAAAGTGTTACTTTATTACTGTAATTTGCGGCTTTAAAGTATCACTTTTCAACTATTTATTTTGTTGTCATAGCTACTTCCAAAAAAGTAAAAAGCATTTGTATTTGTTTAAATTCTATGAAACATAAAAATTTTTATCAAAGCAACCCTTAAATTCATAATTTCATTATCCAATTAAAATAGTTGTTATCATTTGTTGTCATAGCTACACAATAATTTGGAAAAAATAATAAATATTTGTTCAAAGGTTACTTGTTCCACATATTTTTATTTTAAAATTTATGAAAATTTATAATTTTAATTTAGAATAAACCAATTTTCTTAAAATATTTTGCTTGCGGCGAATAAAATATAGTATATGATGCACGGACGTAAGCTATTTTGGACTTAATGTGAGTGCAAATCTCGGCTAGCGCCTCGATTTGCAAACTTCATAACCATCCAAAATCTTTAGCTTTACGTCCTAGCATCATAATGTACTATTTTTCCAAATTTCTACTTTAAACCCCCTCTAATGAACAATTGAAATTATAACAACCAAAAAAAAATTTTTGGTTTCGATTTAGCAAAATCCCTACACCTAGGAATTTTTTAAAATTTTACTTCGGTCTGAAAGACCTAAGTATTATATTCATGAGCTCAAAAAGAAATTCTTACCCCCACTTTTTTGGCATTTCTCGACGTTTTAGGACCTACTGATTCTAAAAAAGCAAAAAAAATGGATGTCTGTCTGTAGGCCGTCCGTCCGTCCGTCAGTCACCACCTACGAAATCTACAAAAACACTGGACGGATTTGAAAAATTTTTTTTTCTAAAAATAGGTTTACTCAATGGGAAGAGCCGAAAGGACGATGTGTTCGATAACTGTACCGGAAGTGTGTCAAAAAAATCGTCAAGTGTGTCAAAACAAGGAAATTTTCATATTTTTTGCTTAAAAAACGTTCATTTTAAGTGATTACGAGTTGGAACATTGAATTTGGAGAAATATTGATGGTCGAAATTGGTATGTGAGACCAAAATCTAGATTATTCTATTATAAGTTTGTCAAAAAAATGTTGTTAATTGTGTCAAAAGAAAGATTTTTATTTATTTTTTTACCCAATTTTTGGGAAAAAAATTAAATTAAAATTTTGTTTGAAATGAAATTTTATTATTATTATTGAGAATTATGGCATTATGAGTTTGTCAAAAAAATGTTGTCAAGTGTGTCAAAAGAAAGATTTTTATTTATTTTTTAGTCAATTTTTCGGAAAAAATAAAATCAATTATTTGTTTGAAATGAAATTTTATTATTATTATTGAGAATTATTGAATTTGGAGAAATTTTGATGGTCGAAATTGGTATGTGAGACCAAAATCTAGATTATTCTATTATAAGTTTGTCAAAAAAATAATGTCAAGTGTGTCAAAAAATGATTTCATTTATTTTTTTACCCAATTTTTTGGGTAAAAAATGTAGCAATTTTTATGACGTAAATGTAATTGAAAATGAAATTGGACATGAACATTTTTGAATTTGTTATAGTTTTTGAAATATTTTTGGAATTTTGAAAAAAGTTTGTATTTTTGATTTTGTAATAATTTTTGCAATATTTTTAGAATTTTGGAATAAGTTTTAATTTTTGATTTTGTAAGAATTTTTGGAATATTTTTAGAATTTTGAAAAATTTAAAATTTTTGATTTTATTATAATTTTTGGAATTTTTAAAACAATTTCAATTTTTGATTTTGTTATAATTTTTGCAATATTTTTAGAATTTTGGAAAAAGTTTGAATTTTTAAGAATTTTTGGAATATTATTGGAATTTAGAAAAAGTTTAAATATTCGATTTTATTCTAATTTTTGGAATATTTTCGAAATTTTGAAAAAAGTTTGATGTTAAGTATTTAATTTTTACAACGTTTTTGGAATTTTGAAAGAAATATGAATTTGTGATTTTGTAATATTTTTCGAAACGCTAAATGGAGAGGTTTTTGAGTGGTTGCTGAGTGTATCATCTTTATACTAAATTATGTTAATTTATGATCTGTTATAATTTTCCGACAACGTATTGATGTTTCGTGTTAGTTTTGTAATACATATCTAAACAGAGATAAAAATACATGTACTTTAACAAACCTAGCGATGAGCATTGAGATGACAGGAAAAGAACAGCGAAATATTAAGAGCCAAAATCGCAAGTAAATATGGTGGACATGGCACCAGGATCAAGTTATTCCAGTGCAAGTCATCGCAGTCGATCAAAAAGTCGTAACAAAAACCATAGAGGATGGAAAACATCGATATATCGTTCACCTACACCATATAGATCTAAATCTACTAGAAGTTCTAGTGGAGAAAATTACACACCATATAGATCAAAATCCAATAGGAGTTCCAGTGAAGAAAGTTATAACAGGAGTCCAAGTAAATAAAAGTACATATATAATTGCAATAAATGTACTGGTAACCATCCATTTAATCAATGCGTGGCCAGGTATTGGGAATGTTACAATTGCGGTCAACGAGGGCATTCGTTAAGGGCTTGCAGAAACAGACGAAGTGGTCGTAGATGGGATAGGCAAGTAGATAATCAGTTAAACAATTTTAAAATTAATAGTTTATTGTATAATATTGAATGTTTTCAACCTCCATTAATACTAAAATTTTGCATAGAAAATAAAATTTTCGAAGTGGAGGTTGATAGTGGTGCATGTTTTTCGGTTGTCAGTAAAAAGTTTTACGATACCCATTTTAATTATTTGCTGTTAAATGACATTAAAATTAATAGTGTACGTGTAATTTCAGGAAATAAAGTAAACATTCTGGGTGATATATATGTTACACTCAAGTGGAGTGGACGAGAAATCAAGTTAAATATTTGTGTTCTGGACACGATCGCGGATTTTATGCCTATCATGGGTCGTAATTGGATGTAGATAATTTTTCCAAACTGGAGAGCAACATTTTTACAAGCATCTATCAATAGCTAAGGAGTTAGTAGCGATCAAGGTATAATCCAATTATTGCAAACCGAAGTTAAGGATCCGCCGAGGAAAAGCCAGGTGACGTTGTCCATAATAGAAGAATTAACGGTGTTAGCTCCAAATATTTTTAACTCTAATAATAAAGACCCAATCCAAAATTTTGTCGCCGACATTGTTCTTACAGATCATTTTCAACCCATATTTCACAGAGCGTATACAGTTCCTTTTGGAATTAAAGAAAATGTAGAAAAAGAGTTAAATAGATAGGTTGAAGATAAGGTTTTAATTCCGGTTAAGTATAGCGATTGGGCGTCACTAGAGATGTTAAAATACCGTATTTTATTTTTTTTGTATAATACAGCGTATTATACATTGTATTATACAAAATAAAATACCGTATATTCTGTACAAAATTGTAATATCCGTTATAGGATGTGAATGGTATAACAACCAAAAATGACTTCTATCATCATTTTGAATTACATCTAATTCATTTTTTCTAGATATCTGAATTTGGATATCTTATCGTTATTTTTATCTATATATATTCCTTAAATAAATGCTAAGAAGACCTATATATTGATCTGACTTTAATTCATGTGGATGGTCTGATCAAAACTATCTTGATGCTTAGTTTCAATTTATTTCACCTTCATTACCTACATGCTGCTGTATTGAGATTGGATCCCTACCATTTCCCATGAATAAACTGTTAGAGGTCTTAATCATGTTTAACATAATCGAGATAATTACTTTTGGTATTATTTTCTACACATTCTACATGTTATCTGGGACTACTCAAAGTTATTAAATTGAGTGACAAATCCATGTTTCAAAATTCACTGTAACGGTTGTTTCTCAGCAACTATAATCGATTGTTGATGTTTGTGTTCTGTTGATATTAGAACAATCTTAGTACAAATGAATTTAAAAATTACTTAGAAACGCACAGTAGCAAGGCGTACAAAAAATTCATTTCCTCGGCGTCATTTATATCTTATAGATGTAATCGTAGACATATTTTCACAGCTATAAATTCTTTTAATAATCCACGCACCAATTTTAGTCAAATGGCTACTTGCTACTTCGCGCGCCATCAGAATAAAAAATAATTTTTTTAGTAAAATACCACGTATTTTACAACGTTTTGGACAATACGGTATTTTACGTATAATACCGCGTATTATACCATTGTATTAAACACTTTTACATCACTAGGCGTCACCTATGGTTGTGGTTCCCAAAGCAAACGGATCAATAAGGTTATGTGGTAATTTTAAAGTCACCATTAATAAATTTGTCAATATGGAACATTATCCATTACCAATTACACGGTGCGACAAATGGTAAGGGTCAGTGATCCGCTGGGGTTCTGACTACCGGGAAAAGTTATATCGGTAAAAAAAAGTTATACGTGTCCCGGCGTTTCGCTGGGTCACGTCTAGGAATCGAGATATATCGATTTGAAGTTAGCATGTATCATACAGGGGAAATAGTCACGTTTTGGGGACATAACTCGAGAACGACTAGTCCTATTTTACTGAAAAAAATTTAGAAAAATTAAAAATTACAATTCCTTTAATCTACTAATGCACTATTTCTTTACACAATCAGCAGTTTCGCAGTTATAAATAAATTTATGAAGAAAAAAAATAATTTTTTACCTAAAAAATTGTATTTTAAATAATCATGAAAAATTCAAAACGGCAAAAAGTGTCAAGTCTTATTACTTTTACGTAAAGTCACATAATCTGTGCACAAAACGAGACTAAGATCATGAAAATCGATGAACGCATTTCGCTTTTATTCACAATTAAGTAAAGGTATCTCATTTTGACAAGAATATTGATTTTTCATAGAAATTTTTTTTTTCCATATTTTTACTGAGATAAACTCCAAAATTTATTGTTTTAAATGTATTTGGACATGTGTCTATGTGTCTTTGTGTATTAATTTTATTTTTTTTTACTTTTTTATTTATTATTTTCTATTTTTTATTTTTTTATTTTTTATTTATTTATTTTATTTTATTATTTTTAGTATAATTTTATTTTATATTTTTATTATATTTTATTATATTATTATTATTATTTATTAATATTATTATTATTATTATTGTTTATTATTATTATTATTTATTATTATTATTATTTAATATTATTATTTAATATTATTATTTATTATTATTTATTACTATTATTATTCTTATTTATTATTCTTATTTATTATTCATTGTTTGTCATTATTATTTATTATTTATTATTATTTTTTATTGTTTATTTATTATTTATTTATTATTTTTTTATTATTTATACATTATTTATTTATTATTTATTTATTATTTATTTTATTTATTTATTAAATTTTTTTATTTTATTTTTTTATATTTTTATTATATTTTTATTTGATTTTTTTTATTATTTTTTTATTTTACTTTATTATTTTTATTTTAATTATTTATTTATTTTATTTTTTTTGTATTTCATATTTATTTAATTTTAATTTTTTTATTTTTTCGTTACTTTTTCAGTATAGTATATCAGTAGATTAAAGGAATCGTAATTCTTAATTTCGAAATTTGTTTCAGCAAAATCGGACTAGTCGTTCTCGAGTTATGTCAAAAAAAGAACCCCAAACGTGACATTTTCTCCTAAATGATACTTACTAACTTCAAATCGATATATCTCGATTCCTAGACGTGACCCAGCGAAACGCCGGGACACGTATAACTTTTTTTTACCGATATAACTTTTCAGTAGTCAGAACCCCAGCGGATTTTGGCTGTCGCACAGTGTTATAGATGATGTGTTATAGATGATGAACAACTAGCACTAAGCGATAGGTCGAAGCCATTAACAACCATTAATACCCATAAAGGTTTGTTCCAATTCCAAGGGCTACCCTATGGAGTTTCCTCTGCTTCATCGATTTTTCAAAGTGTTGTTGATCAGGTTTTAGATAACATTTTGGGGGTGATCGATCAGCTTAGATGATACTTTAATTGGGGGTATTGATGAAAATGATACTAGAAAAAAATTAAAAGAAGTCCTTTTTAGGTTAAATAAATATTGTGACGATTGTGGAAGATGATAGAACACAACAACAATAGAACATCTTTCGAGAAAATCCTCTTTTGAGAGGATAGTTCTACAAAAGAAGTGTAAAAATCAATAAAACCAAATCAACGCAACCAAAGTAAACATTTAATAGGAAGTTTTTGTTTTATCGAATAAGAATTGGTTAACGAAAGCTATAAAAATTGGTAAATAAAACAATTGAAAAGAATAGATTTCACACCTAGGTGTCAATATTTGAAGATCGTCTTATTGTTGATAAAGGAAGGAATAAAAAGGGTGTGTTTTGTGTTCTAGAATATTTTAGCACTATCGAGACTATTTCATGTAGTATATATAAGAGGTGTTGTTCGAGGGTAAAAGTAGCATAAAATTGTTAGCGATACGATTAGTATAAATTTGTAAGCGATAGAAAAAGTATCAAAATTTAGCAGTGATATAGGCGAGTTAAAATTAGCAGTGTTATAAGTAGAAAACTATTGTAAGTGATATTGTGAAAAATTGTAAAAGAAATATAAGTGGTGAAATATTGTTAGTACAAGAAGAACTAAAAGGGGAATAGTAATAGGAGAAATATTTTTATTGTAAAATCTTGAACGAATAAAATTATAACGTTTAGAAAATCCATTGTGTTTTAAATTTCCTGATTTAGTGATCGAACTAAATAATTGTAACTCGGCGAAGAAACTTTACAATATAATATCAAGATAAACGTAGAAAAATGTAAGTTTTTCAAAATTTCTGTTGAGTACCTGGGCCACATTATTTCAAAAAATGGAATTAAACCAAATTCAACGAAAGTTGATGTAATAATCAAAGCTCCAGCTCCCAAAAACGTGTTAGAATTGCAATCTTTTTTGGGATTGGTAAATTATTATGGGAAATTTGTTCCAAACCTTTCTACATTATTACATCCACTATATTCTCTTTTACGTAAAAACGAAAAGTTTGAATGGTCGGAGGCATGTGAAGTTAGTTTTACGAAATGCAAATGATCAAGTGATAAATTATGCTTGTGTTATATGATCCAAAACTTCCTCTAATTCTTTCCTGTGATGCAAGTCCTTACGGCGTAGGAGCTGTTTTAGCTCACTTAGTAAATAATGAAGAAAGGCCAATTCTTTTTGTATCTAGTACTTTGAGTCCCACTGAAAAAAATTACAGCCAGTTACATCGAGAGGCGCTAGCTGTAGTTTTTGCTGTTAAAAACTGTTACAAGTATTTATATGGTAATAAATTTATAATCTATAGCGATCATAAGCCACTTCAAGAAATATTTAATAATAAAAAAGGTTTGTCAGCGGTCGCTGCTCAAAGAATTCATAGATGGGCCTTGTACTTATCTTCATTTAATTATGAGATTAAATATCGTAAAAGTTCATTAATTTGTAATGCGGATGAGTTATCGCGTCTGCCAGTAGGGAATGATACCGGTTGGACTGAACCGGAAATCAAAAGTTTTAATTTGTCTTCGGATTTACCAATTACACAAGAGGAAATCGCGAGAGAAACTAAAAGTGATACAAATTTAAAACAGGTTTTTTCATTTCTAATGAACGGATGGCCAAACATTATTCCAAGTCCTTTGAAGAAGTATTTCAACTTGCGGAATGCGTTGTCCTGAGAAAATAATTGTTAGTTTTATGCAAATAGTAATTCCAGATTCGCTTCAAAATAAAATTTTAAAACTACTCCATGCAACACATTTTGGGATTGTCAGAAAGAAATCTTTGGCTAGGGAACTGGTGTGGTGGATTGGAATAGATGGCGATATCGAAGATTATGGGAAATATTGCATTATATGTACCATACACCAAGATCATGCCCGAGACTGTGAAAATATCCCATGGCCAACTACATCATACCCGTTCGAACGTATTTACCTGGTTCTTTTTCATTTTGGGAAATACGATTTTTTAATCGGTTGTGATAGTTATAGTAAATGAATCGACATATATTTATTATCTAGCTATACAGCGTCCGCAGTAAGTTCAAAATTAAAAGGTCAATTTTCCATTTTTGGACTACCTACTGAGATCTGCACGGATAACGGTCCACCTTTTTCATCCTACGAATTTTCTAAATTCTGTAAATATAATAATATTTTAGTGATGCATTTCCCTCCATACCACCCCCAAAGCAACGGTTTGACTAAAAGGACAGTGCGTACTGCAAAAATATGGCTCAAAAGTTCGGTAAATGAGGGGCAGAAAATCGATGGTTTGATTTGGAATTTTTTGTTTGATTACAGGTCTACTCCAACTACAGTAACAGGTATATCACCAGCCGAAATGATTTTTAAGTTTAAGCCACACACAATTTTAAATAAACTGAATTCAAAAAGGCAGGTAAAATCGAACAGTAAAAAAGTAAGATTTAGTATTCCAAATACTCGTAGTAATACAAATAAAAATTTTCGTAGAGAAAATAAATTTTCCTTGTTGGCAGGTCAAGAACTTTTATAGTTGAATAACTATACTAAAAATGGATCGAGGGCAAGACTGTGAAACGGTTGTCAGTGTTTGTATTTAATTTGTGTTCGCGGCTCTAGGCGAACAGCTCACCGAAATCTGCTAAATATATTCAATAGAGATCGTAATAAGTTTGAATTTTATCCAACTGAACGGGTCATATTACGTAATAAGCGCAGGCACAAACAAATTGACAATCGTCCTTCAAAACGAGCCAGATCTGAGAGAACAAATTACTTTTTAAGATATATTGCGAAGGCTGTTTAAAAAGGAATTATAAGGAAACACATAATACTGCAACAAAGTAAATAAGCATCTCGTAATTAGATATAATTCTTTTGAATGATTTTGTTGTATTTTTTTTTAGACAATAATATTGTTAATTTATAATAAAAATACTGTTGTACATAAATATGTACATGAGTAGTCTGGGTTATATATTCACAACAAAATATCTTTTTTAGAAAATTTAAATTAAAAGGAGGGAAGCAGAATATATCTTTAGTATAATATTAGCGGTAACTATAATCGTATTTCAATAAAAAATTTTGTATATTGTAAACTAAAAAGGGAGCAATGAAATGTATATACCTTAAGAAAAGGTCCTAGCTGATCGATATTATTCATATACTTGTTTTGTTATAATATCGATAAGTTCTCTTGTAATTATTATTATTTGAATGAATAAATAGTCTCAGTCTCAACTTGACTGTTGATTAAATAAGATCATTGTGTTTCAATATCATTTGGAGAACATAACACTTTATATGGTCCAACATCGACAGACCTTACTTTAGGTCACATCTGAGAATTGCTCGTCTCAACTTTCACCACTATTTCTCAGTCGCACAAAATAAACACTATCTTTTACAGACAATTGTCCACTCTACTTTTTTGGACACCTTCAAACTCCCTTTTCGCTACAAATGCTCAAGCAAAACTCTTTGCTTCTTTCGTCCCCAACTCTACTTCTTTTCTTTTATCGTTCTATCTTCGATGGCACTAGGGGGGGAGTGTTGTGGCGAACATTTAAATTAAAAATTTTTAAAATTTGAAATTTGAAACGTCAAAAATCGGCCCAAAACAATACAATAACCTCCCACACCGAAAAGTTGAAAAAACTGATTTTGCGTCCATTTACACTTTAGAATGCATGCTTTTACAATTATTATTTAAAAAAGCAAAACTGCACTAAAAACTTTTCAGCTTTCTTCTTTAAGCGTCCTCCTTTCCATCCACTTTGTACAATATTGTCAAAAACTTTTCTTTGGCATCAGGCCAGTAATATAAAAAAAATTAAATCGGCCCAATAGGTTTTGCGTTATCGTTGTTCGCATAGTCTTCCTATTTTACATATACAAATAATTTAATTGAGAAGAGAATTTCTAAATATTAACTTGGTGCGTGAACTGACATTGTCCCACATACCACCATCTTAACAAAAACGTTATGATGCTTGTGGCAATTGTAAGTTAATAAGTTATGTTACTCAGAAGTGACAAAGGTGGATGTCATCTGTTCCTGTTTTAAACTTTTATAACGCAGATACAACAAACTTGTTCACGAACTCCTAATATTTTCAGTACCGTAAGACGTAGCGTCAACTGAGCTATCGAAAGTCTATTCTACAATTAGTAGAAATATTCCAAAAGAGCAGTAGCAGAGTTCCTGGATTTAGATATGGAGCATCGCATCTGTCGATACAACAACGACAACCTATGTAAACTCCATGAATTATCGATACTTATGGAATAAGCCATACATAAACAACAATTCAGTGTTTTGAGCTATAACCGCTCACAGACTACCCGCTTTAGAAAGGGAATGTTTCATCTGTCCGTGGTGACATACGAAAACATTTAAGCTAACTTGTAACTAAAGTCAGAGACGAGCCCTCTATTTGTAATAATTAATGAAACCGCAAGAAAAATTGCAGTTAAGCTATCACGAAAACTTAAAAAAAAACTAATAAACAACTACCTTTCAAATTCAGTCATTAATAGATGGATACCCACCACAAGGTTTTAAATAAAAGTAACGATTATCGGACAGCATCCCATATAATATTCTAGTTTAAGTACATGAGAATTAACCATGGTATTATTTACAAGTGACGAGGATGTACCATCTAAGTATTTAAATGTTTCATGGTGCCACCGTATAACATCACTACAACACTGTCGACAACAACTTCACTATTATACGTCACCCTGACATTAATCCTATGAACTTTACTACAGATAATATTTTATTGCACGATTAACATTAACATATTTTTACGAAAAGCAATAAACAAAATAAAAAGATTATAAATATTTGGTAAATGCTATTAACAGTAAATGATCCCAAATACGTACATCGAATAGTAAATATAAATTTTTTTTGCTTTTAATATTTTATTAATCAGACTTGTAATTAACTGTCATATATTCCTAAAATAAGGGAATACATTTTCGTACCAACATTTGTTTGCGGTTTTGATTACTAAAGCTAACTCTCCATATTTTTCCTCTTTTTTCCTAGCCAAAATAGAACGAGAAACCATGATTACTTTTCTAAAGAGAGAGCGTAAGGCGAATATAACAATTTTTCATGGAAAAAATATTTTATAGGATTGGATTTTTGACATTTCACCATTATTTTCAATAAACATCTAATTTTATTATAGATTTTTTTTATAGCAGAACAATTTTTTTATAGAATAACACTTTTTTCAAAAAAAAAAGTCATGAAAAGTACAAAAAAGTCATGGTATAAATAAAAAGTCTTTATCTTTTTTCTTTTCGCACTTATAATATTTTTATATCTTCTATTTCACAAAATAAAAAAGACGAGAAAAAAGACTAATGGAGAAGAACCTTAAAAGATTTTTTTAAAAATCTCTTATCTGCAAATTTCAAGTGTCTAACACTCAAACTAAAATATAAAAAAATATATCCCTACCCTAGACATGTTTTCAAATATTTATGCCATCTCTTGTAATATTCTTAAACAAAACATCAAAATCAAAAAGTTTTGGTTTGTTGTTTCAATAAAATAAGAAATCATCCATAACAAAAAACATAGCTTTGAAAGTTTGCTTTTTCGGTTATTGTCTTAAATAAACTTAAGGAAAGTTTTTGGAAATTCATATGCCTGTTGATGTAAAAGAATAAAAAATTAATTATGTATGATTAATATATTTAAGAGTGACATTGATAAAATATTTTGCATCTCAAGTTTTACATCTGCATTTCGTACGGGAAACGATAATTCGATAAGAAAAGAAACGATTTTAAAATGAATTTTTGCATCTTTTGTCATGAGTTAAAAATATTGTTAATGTTTTGTCTTTACAACACGCATTCATTCGCAACACGCATTCAAATCAAACCATTGGAGCAAGCCGCAACACCGTTTTTTTAAATTTCCAATTTGAATCGAATTTATTCGGATTATAGTTATGAATTCGAAGTTGATTCAGTAATCTACAGTTTTGTTCCCATATTACAGTGTCAATGTGACAGGGAATATTTGTTTAACTCAAAACTATTTTCTAATGGTTAGATTTCGGGCATCTATCTAAGTCCTCTGCGAAAATGAAACATTTCCTACCTCGGCCTCTCGCTATATGATATGCTATTTATTGGTTTGGTCCTAGTATATTATTTCAATTGTATTTATCAATTGTATTAACTGTATTTAGTTTTTTTTAAATATATAAATAAAGAAAAACATGTACCTGTATATGAGGAAGTGATAGCAGATGTAGAAGTTCTCCTTTTTCTCTGACATTTTTATGTCCACCAGCTGTAGAAACTGCTTCCACAGCTTCTCGAGATCTTGCAACTCCATCACCGGGAGGTGCACGAGACGGAGACATAACCGTACAACTGATACGATCATATAGCTGTTAAAATAATAAAATAAATAAACAAACAACGTTTACATCACACCGACAAAAGTCTTACTCTCAGTAAATCGTGTAGTTTATTATCACGTAGCATATCACGAAGTATATCAGGATCAACATATGTATCTTGTATAGCATCGATATCATCTAAGGAATCTAAAATTGTTTGAACCGCATCTAATCCAGCATCTTCATCAGCCCAATCATTTAAAACATCTGATGCTGCGCCGACAGCCACTGCAAATTTCAAAACAATAATAAAATTATTAAATGAATCAAAAAACCATCTACTACTCTTCCATCCCACCTTTTAATTTTCTCCTTGCATTATATCGTTTTAATTCTTCTACCGCTTCATTCAAATGATTCCTTTGTAATTTATCGCGATCCTATAAACAAAAATGTTGATAAATAAAAATATTTTAATAAACAAAAAATTAATTACTCTTATCCACGGATGTTCTAATACGTCGTCGATTGACGGTCGCGTATGCGGATTTGGTGATAGCATTTTAATAACTAAATCTTTGGCTGTCGACGAAACACATTTCCATTCTGGACTGTCAAACTATAAAAAATGTTAAAAAAATATATAATAGTTTTAATATGATTATTTTTTATTGAATTTAACTTACTGCTACACGACCCCTTGTGATAGATTCCTGTAATCGTTTTCCGGAACCTAGAAAAGGCAAACGACCAGAAAGAAGAACATGTAGCATTACTCCTGCACCCCAAACGTCACAAGCTTTTCCATACGTTCGACGTGATATTATTTCCGGTGACATATAATGTGGAGAACCAACTCGTCCTAGAAATATAGATCAAAATTACCGTTATTGCAAATTACACGTGCGATGTACAGAAGAACATTGTTCTAGAAAGTACTTTTCAGAGAAAATAGTTCCACTAAAAGAATATGAAACACCTGAATAATCAAGAATATAACAAAAACAAAATAACACGCAACAGAGATGGTTGTTTGTCCCATAAAATAGCAAACGCAATCTATTAGAGAATAGTTGAATAAATAAATTAAAAAGAAAAGATTTCACACCAATGAGTCAACATTTGATGATTATGTTATTATGTTTTTGTTGATAAAGGATGGGTTGTGTTCTAGAATTTTGTAGATATATTGCTATTGTTTCGTCTAGAGTATATAAGAGGACGTGTTTGGGGTAGATATTTAGTATTTAATTGTCAGTGTTATAGTCTAGTTTTAAAATAGAAAGCGATACAGGTGAGATAAAAATTAACAGTGTTACAAGTTGAATAAAATAATTGTAAAAAATTATTATTAGTGTAATAGTTATTATAAGTGAGGAACTATTGTTAATATAAAAACAATTATGGGGGATAATAAAAGGGAAATTATTTTTATATTTTAAATATTTTGAATAATTATTTGAATATAGCTGGTTCAGGAGGTGATTCTGCCCAACAGCGGCTTTTATTACGGCAAAAACGTTATTTCAACAAAATTATATAAATAAAACTGAAACAAATCAAGAAATGTTTTATGGGGCCTACCGTTCGGTGGGAGTCATACCAATAATCGCGTTCCTAATAACTAATAAAGATAACATCAATAATAGCATTGTCTGTGATAGTTTTATGTAGTCATTCCAATAGTCAAACTTGTATTTTTTCATCATAGGTTCAATCAAAATATTTAACAATCACCTGCACTTTCTTTTGGTGCAACTGTATTTGTGTTATATGTGTTAGTCAACAATCACCTGTTTATTTTCGGTGCAACAATTTTTGTATTTATATAATTATTCAACAATCTTCTGTTTACTTATGGAGCCAAAATGTTTGTATTCGTATTCAATAGTCACCTGTTTATTGTTGATACAACCAGTTTTTGTATTTGAATTGGTATTGGTTGTATTGGTTCATCACACATACTGAATAAAATATCTTTGGGGAACTCTGTCTTTAATCTGGAAACAATCAACAGCTGTGTTTTGGTAGAGTTGAAATTGACAAGGTTTTGGTCACCCCATTTCTTATGAAATCTAAAACTTCCTTTCACACATTTTACTTTGTATCATTATTTTATGAAATTATTATAAACTAAACAATAATTTTTATAATCTAATAATGATTTATTAATCATTCTATTGATGATCCGAGAGTGAGACAAAGAGTTCAACTAAAGAAAATGCCATGAGTGTTTCTTTGATATTTTATGTGAAAGAATTTACCCAGTGTCTTTCGATGAATTATTATTTTTTCTATGAAAGAAGGGGGTTGGAATTTGGCAGTTGGCACAAACATGGGTTTGTGGGTGTTGGAATGAGTGAACGATAACAATACAGAAAATGCATATATTTTGCTCTTGATAGTTCACATGAATTATAATGAAATCCATGAAACACCCAAGCCGGTGATTCAACATTGGTCAATATAAACCTCTTCAAACAACTTTCAGCGCTTGCAAACACTTTTAATATCATCGTGGCTCCCTGGCAGACAAGGATATTATAGGAATCCTTACAATTGCCGATAAAATCTGAGAAGTGGGCAACATCGCAATCAACATTTCAAAGCAAAACAAAGCCAAGCGATAGGAATAATGACCCTGCTAATCTCGAGGCTCGATTCGGAACATCAGCTCAATAAACATTTTGACGATCTATATAGCCGATTGCCTCGCCAAGACATAGGTTACAAAAATCGGCCATTAACTTCAAGAGCGAATTACAATTTCTGACGCTCTTGCAGATCTTGTCACCGATCTTCTAGATCGAAAGATCATCTCCATCTACGGCTAACAGTGGGCCGTCTATTAACGCCTAATTCACGCCGTCTATTTGTTAGGGACGATGAAAACTTTTTACAGTTTTTGATCGATAGTGGTAATGAAGTCTCAGTACTACCCCTCAGTACTACAAGCTTTCCACACGGCATCAAAATAACTTTCCACACGGCATTCCATCCAAACACTATCTGCTGCTAACGGTACAGCTATAACCACATATAGTTCTAAGCTGTTGAAACTCAACATCGGACTTCGGCGTACATTCACATACACTGTCATACTGGCAGATGTTAACAGGCCTATAGTAGGTGCAGATTTTTTCTCAAAGTATGACAATTTGGTCGACCTTTAAACTCGGAAGTTAATCGATTAAAAGAACCTCTTCATGCGCATACAATTATAACCAACTGTAATACGCCTACTTCTAAACATTTCTTCATCGACAATCAATTCGGCACACTCCTAAAGAAGCCACATACCGAAGCACCAAACTATGGCCTCGCAACAAAGTACAATGTAAAACATTACATTGTGATTAAAAGCAGACTTCCGTCTATTAAGCCAAGACTCTTGGACCGGGCGAAACTCAAAGCTGTGACGGCCGTATTTAAACATATTGATGAGCTAGGCATTTGCCGTCCTTCTAATTCCTCAGTCTTCTTACTCTTACATATGGTTCAGAAAAGGACAAGGACTGGCGACCTTGTGGAGACTATAGGCAGCTTAAAGTAGATTAAGGGTAGATATCCCATTTCCAATATACAAAATATTTCATTGTAACTAGCAGGATGCATAATTTTTTCCAAATAGATCTGGTTTAAAAAGAAAAAGTTTAAATAATTAATAATCTTTTATAAAATCATAAAATTTATAATATCATAAAATCATAAAATTTTGGGTTCTATGGGCGGAGGGTAGTGGGCGTGGCCAATTTTTATGAAACTTTATTTTATTCTTAATTGAGGTAATAAAAGGCTCTGTGCCAAATTTCAAAAACTTTGGGCCAAAAATACATTCTGGGTTTTATGGGCGGTGGGTAGTGGGCGTCGCCAATTTTGATGAAACTTTATATTTTTCTTAATTGAGCTAACCAAAGGCTCAGAGAAAAATTTCAACATTTTACGAGCACTCCTTGTATTTTTTGCCAAACATTGTATGAACAAATCCCACTGTGCGACATCTAATTCCCAAAGATCTCAACAACTGCAAGCACGATTTATTGTCGGAGTGGACAAAGTAATATGTCCCCTTAGTACATTACGAAGGACTATTTTTAGGGCGCACTGACTTAGTACCGGCTGTAATAGCGCCGAGAAAAATACTGTCATAGCGCCGAGAAATTTTTGTATGGAGTCTCAGCACTAACTCAATTCAAACTGAAATAGCGCGAAGATGAAATTTTCAATTTTATTACACTGACATAGTGCCGAGAATCAAAAACCAAAATTGAATATCTCGATACTAATTTAGTTTGAAATGAATTAGTGCAGAGAGTTGAAATCTCGGCGCAATTACACAAATTAGTTAAATTGAGTTCTCTGCGCTATTTCAATTTAAACTGAACTGAACTGAACTGATTGATATTTACTGTATATGTCCGTAATTCCTCCAGAAATATGAAACAAAAAATTCTCCGAATAGTTGCATGCATTGTATGTATGTAAAAATAAAATCATAGAAGCAACAAAAACCAACCCAAACCAACCCATATGTACAAACATATTAAAAAACGTTGACATTTTGTTACTTTTACGAATTATTTGGGAAAGATAAATAAAGATAAATAGTATTTTTAAATGAAATAAAAGACAATCAAAATATAAAATAATTTTGATCATAAAATAACAAAACAGTGATCACCAGAGAAAT
The DNA here is from genome assembly GCA_963693315.1 of Diogma glabrata. Taxonomy (NCBI): domain Eukaryota; kingdom Metazoa; phylum Arthropoda; class Insecta; order Diptera; family Cylindrotomidae; genus Diogma; species Diogma glabrata. The sequence continues at coordinate 241,306,306 of OY856188.1, read as the reverse complement.
TAATTGACAAAACCTAAATCTATTAAATATATGTTTATGTAAATTTTTTGTTTTTTATACTTCGCTAGAGTTGTAACCTAATTTTTAGTTTATATTTATTAGCGTTAACATTTTTTGGTAGTTTATCTAGTCGGCTAGCCCTGATGAGAATGATAAACTTTTTTAAAGTTTAAAATTTTCTCATTGGTTCGAAACTAGATCGGTCAAAAATTGTATGGATTGCAAAAAGTTTCATAATTTGCACCATAATTTTTTAGATTCAGTTCTTATATTATTCTTGATGGGATATTTTCCACCGGGGTGATGTTATATCACAAATAATTTACTGAATTAATAAAATTTTACGTTCATTTTTTCCAAAAGGGCATCGCTCATCTTTAATTTAAATTAGTTTCAGTTTAGTTCTTTTTGCGTGCGCATCAAATTATTTTTGGTTAGTTTGCGTTATTTATTACTTCACCACAATTTTAAATTGTGTGAATTAATGTAATCTATCGTGAAAAAAAAATCTTACATTCCCCAAATTTTGTTTTTTCTTATGTTTTGGACCATTCTCTTTCTAAATAGCCAATAAAAAATTTGGTGTACATCTGTATGTGCGTGGGTGGGTCGGTAATTGTACTTTGTGCATAGGATCTTGATGAATCTTTGGCAAATGATACAGGTTCACTTGAAAATGGAAGATCTGGATTCATTTCAAATTTGGACAAAATGGCGGGGTCCCCCGAACACAGCTAAGTTTAAATCTTGAATAACTTCTAATCCCGGACTATGATCTTACTGAAACTTAGTATATAAGGTTTTAGTACAGTTTCCAATATTTCTGCATACCAACTTCCGGTTTGTCACTTCCGGTTAAAAAGTTTTTTTTGCAGGTGTTTATCTCTACTGTAGCCTACAATTACCGATCGATTTTCAAGAAATGCTGGTAAAAACTTTCAAGTAACATGAGAAAGATTTTATCAGCTTTTGGAGTACATTAGATAAAGGGTTTGGGGGTCCACCATACAACAGGAGGTTTTTTCCACAATGTTCTATGTTTGTTGGGGGCATAAAACATTCGTTGGTGAATGAATTTTGATGACACTTTGGAAAAAGATGCAAACATGTATGGCAAGGAACTGATCAGTTTTTAAGCGATAGTGAACAAAATGGTGTGGGGTCCCTGGAGCACCTGTTTTTTTGAAAGCTCTATAACATCTCTAAAGCTCTATAACATAATCGAATTGAATGAAACTTGGTACATGAGTATTTAGTTCGGCTCACAATAGTTCTGCATCCCAACTTCCGGTTTTTCACTTCCGGTAAAATATTTTTTTTTACTTTTCGAAGTTTTTTCAGTTTCTTTATGCACACTACAGCCTACAATAATGAAGTGATTATGATGAAACTTATGGAAAAGGTTCCAATTAGTGTGAGAAGATAATTATCATCTTTTGGGACACATTGATCAAAGTGGCGGGGAGTCTACCATACAACTGCTGAATTTTCACACTTTGAACGACTTTATTTATTAATCAATTTGAATGACACTTTGGAAAAAGATGGAGACTTAAATAACAAAAAACTGATTAGTTTTTGGACAATATTGGGATAAGTGGTGCGGGGCCTCCCGAACACCTGTTTACTGTGTCACAATTTTTCAATGTTTGTTATGAGCACACAGCATTCGTTCGTGAACAAATTTTAATGATACTTTGGAAAAAAATGCAAACATGTATGGCAAGGAACTGATTAGTTTTTGAGCGATAGTGAACAAAGTGGTGGGGGTGTCCCATACACCTGTTTTTTTTTAAAGATCAATAACATCTGTACCTGATAATCAAATTGGATGAAACTTGGTACATAAGCATTTATGGTTTACAACAGTTCTGTATCCCAACTTTCGGTTTTTTACTTCCGGTAAAAAATTTTGTTTTTAATTTTTGGAAGTTTTTTCAGTGTCTTTATGCACACTTTATGCCACTATGATGAAACTTATGGAAAAGATTGCAATTAGTGTAATAAGATAATTATCATCTTTTGGAACACATTGATCAAGGTGGCCGGGGGTCTACCATACAACTGCCGACTTTTCACACTTTGTTTATAAAGTTTGTTGGGAGCATACAGACTTCATTCTTTAATCAATTTTAATGACACTTTGAAAAAAAATGAAGACTTAAATGACAAAGAATTGATTAGTTTTTGGACAATATTGGGATAAGTGGTGGGGGTCCTTCCGAACACCTGTTTAATGTTTCAATGTTTGTTGGTAGCATACAACAATCGTTCGTTAAGTAATTTTGATGACACTTCGCAAAAAGATGCAAATATGTATGGCAAGGAACTGATTAGTTGTTTTTTTAGCATTTTTTTTGTACATTTTCTCGTACAACAGATTTAATGTTTGTTGTTGGGATACTACTGCTTTAATATTTTTATAATTAGAACTACGAAGTCTATAACATTGGGTAGCTTTTAATTAAAGTATTTGATAGATATTAGCTCATAATATATCCAGAACACTATGTTTCCAGAGCTGTGGTGAAATCAGCCTATGCACCAGCGTCGCAATATGTTTTTTTTTTTTCAAAATGTCGTCATATGAATCAGAAGACAATCAACGCAAGATGAATTAACGTGAAATGACGAAATACTATTATAATAATTAGTGGTTTACGTTCTGATTCAAAGTTGCTGTTCACGTCAACCGTTAATCAATTGCTTCGAAAGTGCACCAAATATAGGGATAAACGATATTGGTATCGTTGCCATATCACATCGTGGGGAGGCGTTTTTTTTTAAAGACCCAAAAGTGTTTTGTAAAAAGTTTACATAGTCATGAACATGACCAGAAAGCCTGGTATGACGAAATCGTGGTGAGAACGCGATGCAAGTGCGATCAATTAAACTCAAGGAAGCAAAGAAGTAATTGGTTTTTTTCCAATTCAAAGGTATGGTTGGAACTTTTTCAGAAAAAACTCCACTTCTCATTTTTCATATTTCAGATCTTAACTTTCTTTAAATAATTTGTGTTCATAAATAATAGGAAGCAGAGAGACAATATATCGGTTTACGGAAGACATACGCGTACAATAAATGTCGTATGCCGACAAAAGATCTTTCTTTTCATTTTTTTAAATTTCTTTTTGCAGAGGAATACAGCAAAAACAGAGATTTTCATCTCATTCGTACTGGTAGTGAATGTGGCAGAAAACGCAGATATCATGTATGTGTGTCAATGTTTAAAATCAAAGTGTTTAACAGGCACATAATTAATGTTCATTTTGCACACATTTTTAGGGTCAACAGGCCGAGAAATATGGAAGCCACAGAGAATTGAACAAGAAGTTAATCTTGCCCATCGAGACTGTGGGACGTGTCCTGTTAAATGGTGACAAAATTCATAAAAGTTCGACGATTTTGATAAAGTTGGCGATTATGATAGCGTTGAACCGGAGGACGATAATGGACGATAATGGACGATAATGAACCAAATATATCTATCAATAAAATGCTTCAGCAGATTGTGAAATCTGCTATGTAAATAATTAATCTATTCTCCTGATGCCCAGCAAACATATCTGCATGAGCGGTGTTTGTTTTAATAAATTAAAAACAAATGCTGGCAGGATCAGGGTGAACTATGACAAGTTCTAGTAGGGGATTTCACAGCCGGTACTTATCAGAATCAAATCTGATTTCTCTATTCTTGAATACCTTATTTGTCCTGGCTCGGTAAGTCTGTCTTATGATCCGGTTGTGTGATTCAACCTGGATAGTTTATAGTGTAACATTGCGCATTAGGGCCTAATCCGGTCCCAATCAGTGTTGGGGAAGTCAGCACATATTTGAACGGTAGCATTATCCATTATAGTCAGGCGATTGTTTCCATAGAATTTTTGGTATAAAGTTTTTCATTCATATTTTTATTTCTATAATTACTAAAAAACTAAAAAATAGTATATTTAAAAAATAGTACATTAACGGCAAAAAAACGACGATCAGCATCAACAGGTTAAAACCGGCATATAGCATCTTGTCGGAAGACAATTTTCGATCTGGTGGGGGAGTATATGTAGCGGCAACACTATAATTAAACTAAAATCAAATCAACAACCCTCGGCTAAACTAATATAACATGTGCAACGGAAGCTGGAATCGGTTTGGCCTTTCTGCATAGGATCTTGATGAAACTTTGACAAATGATACAGGTTCACTTGAAAATGGAAGATCTGGATTCATTTCAAATTTGGACAAAATGGCGGGGGTCTCCCGAACACCTCTAAGTTTAAATCTTGAATAACTTCTAATCCCGGACTATGATCTTATTGAAACTTAGTATATAAGGTTTTAGTACAGTTTCCAATATTTCTTCATGCCAACTTCCAGTTTGTCACTTCCGGCTAAAAAGTTTTTTTCCAGGTGTTTATCCCTCCTGTAGCCTACAATTACCGATTGATTTTCATGAAACGTTGGTAAAAGCTTTCAAGTAACATGAGAAAGATTTTATCAGCTTTTGGCGTACATTGGATAAAAGGTTTGGGGGTCCACCATGCAACAGGTGGTTTTTTCCACCATGTTTTTATGTTTGTTGGGAGCATAAAACATTCATTCTTGAATGGATTTTGATGACACTTTGGGAAAAGATGCAAACTTGTATGACACGGAACTGATTAGTTTTTGAGCGATAGTGAACAAAATCGTGTGGGGTCCCTAGAGCACCTGTTTTTTTGAAAGCTCTATAACATCTGAACCTGATAATCGAATTGGATGAAACTTGTTACATGAGTATTTAGTATGGTTTACAACAGTTCTGCATCCCAACTTCAGGTTAATTCACTTCCGGTAAAAAAATTATTTTTGTACTTTTTTGAAGTTTTTTCAGTGTCTTTATGCACAATACAGCCTACAATAATGAAGTGATTATGATGAAACTTATGGAAAAGGTTCCAATTAGTGTAAGAAGATAATTATCATCTTTTGGGATACATTGATCAAAGTGGCGGGGGGTACCATACAAATGCTGACTTTTCACACTTTGTTTTTAAAGTTTGTTAGGAGCATACAGACTTCATTCATTAATCAATTTAACTTTGAAAAAAGATGAAGACTTAAATGACAAAGAATTGATTAGTTTTTGGACAATATTGGGATAAGTGGTGGGGGTCCTCCCGAACACATGTTTATTGTTTCAATGTTTGTTGGAAGCATACAGCATACAACATTCGCAAATATGTATGGCAAGGAACTGATTAGTTTTTTAGCGAAAGTGAACAAAGTGGTAGGGGGTCCTCCGAGCACCTGTTATTTTGGAAGCTCAATAACTTCTGTACCTGATAATCGAATTGGATGAATCTTGGTACATAAACATTTAGTACGGTTCACAACAGTTCTGCATCCTAACTTCCGGTTTGTCACTTCGGTTAATTTTTTTCTTTACTTTTTCTCTTACAGAATTTATGTTTGTTGGGATACTACTGCTCTCTTTAATATTTTTATTATTAGAACTACGAAGTCTATAACATTGGGTAGCTTTTAGTTAAAGTATTTGATGGATATTAGCTCATTATATATCCAGAACACTATGTTTCCAGAGCTGTGGTGAAGTCAGCCTATGCATCAGTGTCGCAATATTTTTTTTGTTGTATTCAGTGTTAGTATTTCTCCTAGCTCTCGATAGTTTCGTATCTTCGGTTTACACCATTCTAGTTATATATTTGGAGAATTTATCGTCACACAACCATTTTGGGCTTGAAGATCTTACCAACTGTTGTCCAAAATAAAATCAAATCTAAAATATTAAATCATATTTAAGTAAAAGAAATAAGTTTGTCTTCATTCAAACCTAACAAACGAAGATTTTTACATAATATTTTGTAAAGCTCTACCACTGAAACAAATAAGCTTTATATAATTTAAAATTGAAAACAACAACATTTTATCCTCTAATCGTTTAAAATCCTTTTTCTCTCCCTCGTTTTGCAAGCATAAAAGCTTAAATAAATCATTCTTAACTCAGATTTACTGTTTTTAATTGTACTGTATAATTTTACCTTACATTTTTCTTTATCAAATTTTCTTTCTATTATTTTCTACTTAAAAAAACATTTACATTGTAAATGTTATGAATTAAAAACGGATTAAATTAATGGTTCTCCTTTTGATTTAATTCTACTACGGTACTACAATACCACTATAACCAATAGAGTATAAATACAAAGAAACCTGCACCATTCTCAAGATATATTAAGATATAATCTTGTTCAAAAAAAAAACAAAGAACAGAATCTTTTGATAATTATAAAGATAAATATTTGAAAACGAATGATAATTTGTTATGATTGTTCCGACTTTTCATTCTTTTATCTATTTCTTATGATTATCAAAATTAGACCCAAGAGAATAATTATTGAGGAAATCATTTCTGATAAAAAGTTTTTATTCAAAAAAGCTTTCAATAAACCCACAATAAATAATAATTTACTTTATTTATTGATTTTTCGTGTGAGTTAAAGTTTCGTTTTCCCATGTAGAAAAGCTTGTTTAGATTTTAAATAATTGATTTTCGTTGCTTAATAATTAATTTTTTTTATTTTCAGATAAATGTTTAATTTAAAAATCGTTTAATAAATTTTCTTCCTGTCTGGTCAAAAGAAATTTGTTACAAGAATCACAATTTAATTAGAGTTTATCTTCAGAGCGTTTTTACGCAGCGCAGTTTTTCAGACGGTAGTTATGCTGTTACAAAAAACTACAGTTTTTCTGCTCATTAATTCAGTTGTGAAAATTCTATTTTAAATGTGACAACTTAATTAATTTATTTAAAAAAGCCATTTTTTTAATAGATTTAACAATAAAAACGAAATTTATTTTTCGACAGCTTTTTGTCGATAACCAATTTTTGTTATATCAATAAAATATTTCAAGTTAATAAAAACTATAATAATTTTGATGTCATTTATTTGAAATGTAAATTATTCGCGAAAGCTCTTTGGCTTTTTGGTGATTTTTTTGTTTTATTTTATAAAACTATAAATAAATAAACTTTTTTATTGATTGTCAAAGTGAATTGAAAATGTAAACTAAATGCTTATATAGGATAGCCCTTATCGACACAAAAAAGGTAGAGACTACGTGATAATTTGCACATAAAACTATAAAAAAAAGATCTGCATACAGTATATGATCAATAATAGACCCCATAAATGTCACGTTTCGAAACTAAAACGCTTAAAAAAGTTTTGAATATTCGAAGTTCTTACATTTTATATTCGAATAAATGACTAAAGAGTTTTGCACATGAAAATAGTTTTATTTGTTTCACGATAGTTCTATAATATTCTTACATGATTTTATTCTGTAATAAAATTTGAGTATATTTTTATAGATAAAGAAATTAAAAATTAATATAGGGAAAAACTAAACTATATATGATAAGTTTATTGCTAGGATTTTTTGTTATAACCAAGTTTATGGTACATTAATTCAGTGGAAAGAAAATTATGTTGCTAAAATTGAAAGTTTTGTTATGATGTCAAACAAGAGCATTAGATAAAGATGAAGTAAAATGCTTATAAATCATTCAAGATTGTCTATAGATTCTTTAACATAACATTGAATCTATGGATCTATGGTTTGGGCACAAAATTGTCGATTGATTACTATAGTTTTTATAATAGTATACTATAAAGGAAATTTGATCATTTTACCATATTTTTATTTAAATTGTAGCCCAAAGAAATTCTCTAAAATGTAATGACATCATTGAGTTTGACCAATCATCTTCGTTACACTAATAATTTCCCTAGGGCTATTATCACGAATATTTTACTTTTACAGAGAAATATGAATTCATAGAATTAAAAGTAATTAAATGTCCTAATTTTTTAGTTAAGATAATTGATTCAGCTATTTAGTTCATTTGGCAAAAGATTTATTAATTTATTACCATAATTGTTTGGAAATTTTTTTAAGCAAGTGGCATTGATAATAGTGCTCGGCCTACGACCTCGGGGTATTACCAATCCAAATTTTCACAAAAAGGTACTTCGAGTTATCACCGTAATGGCGAAACTACTATACTGAAAATTTTTTGCTTTAACTTTATTTGAATTTAGCCCAATGAAATTCTCTACAATCTAATGACATCATTCAATTTGACCAATCACATTTTAATTATACTTATTAAATTTAGAGACTTATTAAATTTACTTATTTACTTATAATTTACTTATATCACGAATATTTTATTTTTTTACAGAAATTTGAATTAATAGAATTATAAATTAATAAAAGTCTTAAAATAACATTTCTTGAGTAATTCAATTTTTTTCCTCCAAAGTAATTTTCATAAAATTAAATTCGTATGACGATGGATTTATAATAGACCAGAATAAATAAAAACAATTCACGTATAATGCATAAAATATAAAAAAAATATAAAGAAATCAAAGCGTAGTTGGGAAATTACTACTGATAACATTAAGATAAGTTACAGTTGCCCTCATATACAATAATATCATAGGCAATATTAATACGATCTTCACTATTTAAAAATATTTTTGGATAACTTTTCGTCATGATATTGAAATTTTATCGACTTATTATTATCAATCTTTGTTATGAAATATTTCTTGATGTTCCCATGCCTTTGCTTGCTCGAAAAAAAAAAGAACTTTCGCATCCATATATGGGAATTGTAGTCATTGGAGAAGACAATGCGTCATATGATCAAGGAATATGTCACTAACTGAATTACTGGAAACCAATATCGGGGTGGCGAGTTCATTGAAAGTGTGTCTTTTTACCCTTTCAAAAAAAGTGCCTCAATATTTGATTCGTTCAAATTTAACTGCTGTTTCAATACATTAGAATCATGTAGCATGTAGTATTAGCTTGTTTTTTTATTCGGTCCCATTGGCTAATGTTTTAGCATTGGACCTAAAAAAATTTCTCCCAAAATTTCAGCTTTCTAGATTAAACCTGTAAACGGCGCAATCCGAGTTTGTTTCCCATGTAATCAACATTAGAAAAATTACGTTTTTACTCAAACATGAATAGCTGAAAGGAATTTTTTTTTTAATTTTTGATAGCAGCATGTCAAGAATAAAATTTCCTACAAAAAGGGTCCTAGGGACTAAATCCGTGATAAAAATATTTTTAAAGATATATTCGTTTATGTTAATTAAATGGGAAACAAATTGGGGTTTCGCCGTTTACAGGTTTGATCTAGAAAGCTGAAATGTTGGGAGAATTTTTCTTAGGTCCAATGCTAAAACACTAGCCAATGGAAAAAAACGGAAAAAACACCCTAATGCAGCATTTATAGCAAACGCAATACCAAAATCAATGTATTCTGACATTGACGATTTAATTTCGCAATTACCCGAGAGAGATTTGGAGATATGGCTTTTAAATATATGCTCCTGTATCACGGTGTACAGTTTCAAGTGAAAAAAGATTTCAATATCTATTGGATTGGAGATCGTCGTCGTTGAGGAACATCTCTACTATCAAATCTTGTCAGGCAAAAATCTTTTATCAAACCTGGCGACTTTTTAATAAAACTAATATATTGACGAACTTTAAGCCATTGTTGTTCAAAGCTACGATTTTTCAAGCCCTTTTATTACCTTTGGGGCACTCTTCCTTCGATTTGAACGTATCATCTTATCGCCTCGCACTAAAACAGAAAAGATAATTCATTGATTTTTCAAATAGCATTCAATGAACAGGAACAAGAGCAACAGAATTTAGTAGAGATTGTTTTAGCGGCAAGTCTTCTATACAAGGACTATGCTAATATCATTGACGATGGGGCAAAAATTCCACAAAATGTGAACTTAAAAATGTACATTTCAGCAAAAAAACTACGGCCATAAACAAGTAACCAAACCCAATCAAACTAGTATCGCGTGCTGATAATGAGGCCAAACATTCCATAATCCGCAATAATAGTATCCAACATTGCCGCAATAATCGTCGCCAAACATTCAGTGACATCTGTGATTTGTCGTAGCAATAGGGGTGCATTTGTTCGACATTCGTTGGCATGTCTGGTTGATTACCGCATTATGTTATGCAAAACATTTTTCTGCCATCAAAGAATTTGCACTCGCTTTAGACAGCAAGACTCCGAGAGCAGTTATCCAATTGAAGCCGACATTAGCTAAGCCGAATATAAATCCATCTCTCTTTAAAGTTCATCAATATACATTTTTGAGCAAACATGGAATAATAACATGGAATGACAGTACCGGAACAATAGGCAATTTTGATATCCGTTAAGAATAAACTAAGCGGTGCTGAATTGGAGAAGCTGGAAAGTTTTATAAAAAATGCCGTGGTAAATTTCTTTCAAAAGATGCCAGTCGATCAAAAAATAAGGTACGAGTAGGTGCCAATGGTATCAGTTGAAGTAGAGTCAATCAATACTCGAACTAAATGTAGCTAAGCTTAATTTCATTCAATTAAACAATTTCGTGGATGATGTGGCAAATAAATAATAATTATTCTTATTTTGTGTTGTTTTATATTCCTTAATAAATTTATTTGTCGCCCGTGCCAATTTTTAAATAATTTAGGGCGATTCCTAACAATTTAACAAGAAATTTTGACCATTTCATTTAACAATTGCTAGAGATCCTAGTGCTTTGTAATGAAATACAACATGATTCAGCATATCGTTCCGGTAACCTTCCTTTTTAGAAATCGTTTCGTCATGACCCGCAAAAACATGAAACAGCAAAGCTGGAGTTTCCGCATATTGTGGATTTAGGCATCATACCATCTCATTCCTGTCGCTACCTAAGATGTGTCTATAACGGTATAATAACTATAAAATCTTTTGGCATGTTTGAATTAACCACGGTTGTTACCATGGTAAAAGTAGTACTTTGTCTCGAATTTGTTTTTATCTATACTGATGGTAGTAACATTTAAAAATGAGGAAGGCCATAAAATACACCTCAACACACTTTTCGAACATCTTGGTGACAACAAAAATTTTCTAAATACTTTTCTGGAGTAACTGCTCTGGATTAGCTCAGTCACAACATCTCCAATGATAGCATTAATCCTTCGATAAATCTTGCCTAACCAAACTATAATTGCACAATTGACAGATTTTTAAAAACTGATCGAGAACTCTTTGAAATCTTATTATACCTATTAGATATTTGGGTAGCAAGCAGAGATTTTACGATTCTGCCACGTGTTTTGAGTGATATCTGATATCTGCAACGTGTATTGAGTGGCCTAGGTAGTGGTAGCACGCTATAGTTGGAACTCGGAGAGCCCGGGTTCGAATCCCATAAAGGTCAAAGCGTTTTTAAGCAAAACATTAACAACCATCAACACACAATTGGTTTTCCAATTACCCGATAGTTAACTAATATAATTGATAAATTGGAAAAACTATGGATTGATCACATAAAAACAATCGATTAAATTAAGTCAAACTCGACCAACTATAAAATATAATGAATTGATGAAATTAATACAGATGAGGGACACTTGTTGACAGCCCACGTACCTATATGGAACATATACGGTATATAAAAAATCTGCCACATATAATGCAGGAATAATGTGGCAGCTGATCGACTCTTTCGTACTGAAACACAGATTGCTAATGTTAATTTGTCACTACTTGATATATTTAAAATATCAAAAGAATAAATCTTATATGACGAGCTTAAAGGTTTTCTTACAAATACTCCTCGTCGAAAAGAGTCAAAATGTGTATTGACCAATTTTTCCACGATTTTCAAATTATTTGTGAAACTTCTTGTTTTTGATGTTTTACATAAGCTATCGTATCTAGGAACTTAATTCTCCAAGAAACTAATTTGTTATCTTAAGCATTTCTGGATATTAAAAGAAACATAATTACATGGACTAGATCCAGCCCACCGCATACTTACATTAATTTTCAACACATATTGACAATCGTTGACACATTTACCAGATAGACTGCCACTTTAGCAAAAACATCTTTAGAACAATACATATATTGAGGCATAAAATCGATCAAGGCAGTTAGTTTGAGTATTCTTTAACCTCTAACCCTAATCTTTTCAATCTGATGGCATGGTAGAGCATTTTCTCCGTTTTCTTAGAGCTTTTCATTTGGCTCGTGTTAACACTAGTCAATGGAGCACTGAGCTACCTATTACTAGTATAAAGACTGAGGCAGAAAAAACGTTAACATTGAAAAACTAGGATAACATTAGAATCCCTGGGCCAATTTTGAAAAAGGTCTCGCTTTCGGATACGTATTTGCTTACCGAATAATTCACAATTAATATTATTTTAATCAAACTTATTAACACAAAATAGCTTGATTTTTTCAGGAATTCCCAACATCATGGATTTTATGGTGGTATTCGATACTTTTTTGGTCGCCGCGATCCACATTTTCCTGAAATTTGCAATGGTTTTTACTTCCTTGTTTATTAACTTCAAGTTTCTTTTGACCAAAGCCCAGTAGCGTTTGATAGGCCGTTTGGTGGGTTTGCTTCTCTTGGCACTAAAACGATGTTGTTGTCTTCATGGTCGCCTTGCTATAGTGACACGAGGCAAAATCCGGTCAAAACAATCCATTTTGGAGACATTCCTTTATGTAAATTTTAGAATTTATAGATCCAGATGTCAAAAAAGATTTGCTTCTCTCTTCACAGCTGCAGATTGCCTACCAAACAAGAAGTTTTTTGGGGAACTTCGTCATCTTTTGGGTCCGGAATTCTTTGGGTACATATCCTCGTCCACGAGAAACATAAAACTCCTGGTCAAGTAATTGGGAAAAATTGCAGAGCACGTATGTCTCATCGTCCATTACGCAACAATCTTTGGTTTCAAAGAAATCGACTCTCAACTGTTTAGCTCGTTTTTTTGCCACTGTGTTATTCTCTGCATTTCTGTCTGGAATTTTTTGCACTTTGTACGATTTGAAGCCGGTCTTGACTTTAATTCTGCGTACTGACTTTTCTGACAAGCCCACTTTTTGAGCCAATTTCCGATTTGAGATGTTTGGATGCTTCTCCATTTCAGACACAGTTTTCCGCACCTTTTTGGCGAGTGAAATCCTCCTGGTTTGCCACTTCCAGGGTTTCGAGTGAATGTGAGCTCTTCCTTGAAGTTCTTAATTACTTTTGCTGCCGTTTGTCTGGTCACTTTAGCTTCTTTTGCAATTCGAACGAATGACCAAAGAGGATTTTCATTAAATTTTTTAAGAATAAACTTACGCACTTCCAAAGTTTTCGCCATTGTAAATTCAATTTCGGTCGTACAAAAACAAAAATTGGATGATATAATGAGACAAGTATTGCAAAGATTACTGCGTTCAAATTTATTGATAAAAATAAAGGGTGCACTGAAAAAAAACTTTGGGTATTATTAACTAAAATCATAGTTGTCAGTACTACAGTTTTGGGTAATGAGAACTTTTTGTTATGATAAAAGAACAATTTTTGTTAATCGTCAAAATTTAATTATATGAAAAGTTTTCTTGATTCAACAAAAATTTTGTTAGTACAACAAAAGAGTTTTCTTAACTTTCAGAGAACTTCTTGTTCTACTAAATAAAGGTTTGTTTATTGTCTCAGAAATTCATTATATATTAAACAAAATTTTAGTTGTTATAAATAAACATTTTGTTCAATTAAATATAATTTATTTATTATTAAAAAATATTTTAGTTAATCTTTAAAGAAGTTTTTGTTATTATAAATCAAAGATTTGTTTTATTGAATAACGGTTTGTTTATTTATTTATTTTTTGCAGTATACAAATTTTAAACAGTTTCTAAATAATTTCATTATTAATTCAATAATTGACAAAATTTAGTAATAAAATAAAAATTAAACTAAATTAAACAATCTAAAAATATTTACATAATTTCTTATTTATATACTATATTATACTATGTACTATTATACTATATACTATATTTACATATTTATTTATTTTTTATTTTAATAAATATATATTGTTTTAAGTGTTACATTTTCATTTTTTAAAATTTAGTTAGTTGTGTTACGTTTGAATGATCTACTTCTTTTCATATAAATTATTTGTATGAACTCCCACACTTTATTAAAAGGATAATTTAAATTAAATATAAAAGATATTTTGAATAGAATATCGATTCGCGTTTGGATGTTAGGTACAATATGTTTGATTTCATCAAAATAAATATAAATGGCTTTCGATGAATCGCCATCGCTTGGAATGAACGACTGTAAACATTTTTTTAAAAATATAGTTATTTATTTGTTTTGGAGGAACACACACTTTCATAAAGGACTCCTGGGATTGACAAATAGAAATTTGTTACATCACTTTCCTTCATCAGTAACATTTTTATATTGTGGAGTTGTTGGTTTTAGTATAGTAATTAGGAAATGAAAAATGACAACTGCTTTCCTTCTGTAAAATGTAAAATTTATATTACTAAAATAAATATTTGTTTCCAATAATTAAAACCTACTTTTGCAATTAAAATCTTTATGATTAATTTCGTTATAAAGCTTGCGGCTATAGTTATATCTTTGATAAATGTATTACAATAACTGTTTCGGCATTCGAATTTCTCGTACAGGTGAAAAATTCTTTTACTATCGGAAGAAATTCCGCCAAATCAATGATACTCTGAAAATAATATAGAAAGAATTTCAAAAAAATGTGCATTTCTACATCTTTATGAATCTTCCTAAATACCAGTTTAAATCCATTCGACTGTTTGTATTGAGTTATGGCGTGTTCAATAATTATTTATTTGTTTTGATTTTTTCACCTCTTCACTGTGGCCCAATGATGGAAAAGTTTTTCTTCCGTGAGTTGCATATTTTAACATTTACTTATATTATATATAATAAAAATATATTGTGCGTTATAAATACCAATATTAACAGTCACCTGTTAGTGGAATAAAAAAATTTATATAAAAATACATATTTAGTTGAAAAAACACGTTTTTAATTAACAAAATTACTAAATAAGGAGAGAATCACTTGATCTTACCAAAATTTTATCAATTCGACTTGGCACAAAATATTACTTTTTCACTTTTCACAAAAGATAAACACTTCAATTTTAGTCTTATAAATTTAAATTTAAAATTTTTGTTTTAAATTTTTAAAAAATCTTTAGGGAGTTACACTTTCAGCGTCAAAAAACTAGTAAAACAATTCCAAATTAAATTATTTGCAAGCGTTTCTAACGGTACTTTTTCTTTTCTTTCTTTTTGGGATTACTAAATATTTATTTATTATAACCAAAACTTATTTATTTAACTGTTGCATTTTTGTACGAATAACAAAATATTTAGTTAATGTAAAAGAGCAACAGATTTTTTCAAATTAATATTTTGATTCTCTAGAAAGAGAAAACATATTACGTTCATCTTTAATAGAAATGGAACAAAAGTTATAAGTAATTTTTGTTATTTTTATTTTTAACGAAAATTTTTGTTTTATTAACAATTTTTTTTCTTAATGAACTAAATATTTATTTATCCTTACAAAACAGATTTTCCTTGCACTCAACGAAAGTTTTCGTTAAAATAAATTTCTTTTTTATTTATAGTAACTAAAATATTAATTATATATAACTAAAAATTTAAAAAAACCTCCATCGTTGACATAGCTAAATATTTTTTTAAGCAACAGAACTTTTTTTTTCGTATTAAATAAATTTTAGTTGTAGATACTAAATTTTAATAACTAAAGTGCTTTAGTTAATAAAAATATAGGATTTTTTTCAGTGTGTAAAAGTTATGTCAATTTTTCAATGGAGTTACTGCCTCATTAACATCCCGCGTGAACCAAGGCTCAGTTTTAGGAGTGATTAATCGATTTGGAATAAACCGCTGCATTCCGTCTTTTATGATTTCAAGAATTCTTATTGCCGATGTGCTAGGATCTTGATCAACACAACAAATAGTTTGCCAAGGTGTTTCATCATAAAAGTTTCTCAGTCCCTATTAATTTATAACTTCAAAAGCAATAAAATGATAAATTTTGCCTGCCTACCGCTTGGTAACAGTAAACATAAAATATCAAATAACTGTTTAATAAAGAACAATCTCACCGATATAATTGTAGCCTTCTTATCTTCCATTCACTTCACTAACATTAACACTAACACACTCAGAGTATATTTGATTTTGTTTTATTTCTACTCTGTAGAACATGCAAAAATAAAATAAAATTTTTTTTTCGTTATTATTTTTTTTTTAATATTTAAACAACCTTTCTCTTCTAACTCTGGTTGATGAATTTTTGAATTTTGAATTTTTAAACATAAATTTTGCTTTGGAATAAAAAAAAGTGAAAAAGATTTGTTTTAACTGTCAGTCATAAACCGGGAGCTTGAGTTATCGGTTTTTTCTTCGAGTCCTTCAATCAAAATTAAAAAAACACTGTGATTCAATCCACGGTCGCAAACTTTTGTTACCAACTCTGAACGGATTGTCCGTTAATACAAGATTTTAAATATTTCTGATAAAGGGGTGTATGTGGTTCATTTCAAATAAAAGTTTAAAACTTAAAGATAAATAAAAGATGTTGATGAATAAAAGATAGATGTTTAAAGTTTTTTGTATGTTTTTTTTTTTTAATTTATTTATGAAATTTACCTATTTATGAAAATTAAAAGAAAAATTACAGAATGAATAATTTAAAATACAAAAGAAAATTTATGCTGACGAGTTTTATTATTTGACTCGTGCCATAGAAATTTTCTTGAGTTATTTTTTTGATAAATTAATTAATTAATTGGTGGTAGGTAGTTGAGCAGATAGTTGGTTCTGGAATATTGAGTTGGTGGTGATAACTGTGGTGGAACGGTTGGAATTGCGAATTTATCATGTAGAGTTAGAGTAAATAATTTAATTAAACTCTCTCTCTCTCTCTGGCGTTTACATCCCATGAAGGGATTTTGCCGTCTGTGCAATAAGCTTCCAATCATCTCGTTCCATGACCAGTTGACCCCAGTTTCGACATCCTATATCACGAAGGTCTTGGATGATGTCATCACGCCAGCGTTGTCTAGGTCTTCCTCTTCGACGAACACCAGCTGGTTGTTGTTGGGAGGCTTTTTTTATCATTCTATCTAATGGAGCCCTTTCTACATGACCAAACCATCTGATCCGGTTAGATTTAATGAATCCGATTACATCGCAGCCTCCAAGAAGCTGTCTGATTTCGTGATTCATTCGAATTCTATACTGATTTTCAGCAACTTTACATGGACCATAAATTGTTCGTATGACCTTCCTCTCGAATGTTGATAAGATTCTACAATCGGAGGAAGTCAGTGTCCAGCTTTCACTTCCAAATGTAAGCACAGGTCGAATTAATGCTTTGTAAAGTGTGAGTTTACACGACCGCGAAAGAAGTTTTGATCCCAGAAGTTTTGAGTATGCGTAGAAAACTCTGTATGCGGCAGAGACACGGGCTTTGATATTTGCCTGCATGTCATTTGACGATGTTATTACAGACCCGAGGTATTTGAAGTTTTCCACGCGTTCCACTTCGTAGTCGCCAGTATCCAGATTTCCGGGAGGCATGTTCTTAGATGTTGTTAACACTTTAGTTTTGCCGGTGTTGATGCATAATCCAAGTCGTTTAGCATTTCTTTCAAGCTGAGAGAGACTATCTTTAATATCGCTCGTTCTACGTCCGAGAAGCACAATATCATCTGCGTAGCCAAGAACTTGACTAGATTTATTATATATGCAGTTTTGCGTCTCAATTCGGCTTTTTCTTATCGCGTACTCCAGCGCCAAATTAAACAGTACAGGCGCGAGTGCGTCACCTTGTCGAACACCTGATGTTATATCGAAAGGATCAGAAACTGACCCTTCGATTACTATTCTACAATTTGATCCCGATGTTGTGAGTTTGCACAGAGAAACAAGTTTCTCTGGGATACCAAGGCATATGAGTGCGGACCAGAGGTTGTCGCGGATGATACTATCATATGCTTGCCTGAAATCAACGTAGAGCTGGTGAATGCTTATGTTGTACTCCCAACATTTTTCCAGAATCATCCTTAATGTAAAACATTGATCTGTGGTTGAGCGGTTGGGACGAAAACCACACTGATAGTCACCGATGATAGATTCGGCAAACGGGATGAGTCGAGCAAGTACGACATTAGCTAGTATTTTATATGCTGTGTTCAACAGTGCGATGCCACGATAATTCGCACACTTTAGACGGTCACCTTTCTTATGTAGCGGAACAATGAGAGCTGTTTTCCATTCAGCAGGTAGTTCTTCTTGGTCCCAGATTGCAAGAATCAGATCGTATATACGTGAGACCAGAGCTGCTCCTCCATTTTTCAAAAGTTCTGCGGGAATACCATCGAAACCTGGTGATTTGCCATTTTTCAGTTTTTTAATTGCAGCTTCCACTTCCTCTATTGCTGGGTAAGGGACAAAAATCTCCTCAGTTGATGGAGCAATTGCTCGAATAGGATGAACTTCATTCGTCCTATTCAATAGGTCTTGAAAGTGGGATCGCCACACTGCCAGCACATCACGTTCACTTGTTGTAAGTTCATTATTTTCATTTTTAATGGCTGTAGATCTTGGGTGGAAATCTTTTGTCAGATTCCGTGCATTGGCAAAGCACTCTTTTGAATTTCCGCTGGCCGCATGTTGGTTGATGTCTTCAATGCAGCTCTTCATGTGTTCGCGTTTCTTTTTACGTAGAAGTTTTGCTGAGGCTTTCCTGGCGCATAGATAATCAGCTTGGGAGCTTCGGGTGTTCCTTGTTAACCATTTTTCTCGCAGTTTTTGTTTATGTTCAACGGATTGGCGGCATTCCTCGTCGAACCATTCGTTGTGTGATTTCGGTGGCCGCTTTCCGATTGTAGTTTGTGCCACGGCTATAATGGTTGATTGAAGCGTTTGCCATTCTTCTTCTATGTTAAATGGCATCTCAGAAGAGATGTAATGCTCTTCTATGTTTTGTGTTATTATTTCCTGATATCTGTTCAGCGTTTCCGGATGTTTAAATGCATCGACGTTCCAGCGCACGGTCTTTTTTGCTTGTCTATTAAATGTAGATGATAATTTGCACTTGTACTTAAAGATGACAAGCATATGATCAGTGTCCATATCAGCACCTCTGTATGATCGAACGTCAGTTACACTTGTGGAGTGTCTCTTAGAAAATTTAATTAAACCACTAGATAATATTTTAGGAAAACAAAGTTTAAGTAATTTCATAGTGTATGTGATAGTTAAGTTAAAAAAAAATAAGAAAAATAAAATAATTTTGAAATTTCAAATATAATTTGAAAAATAATGAGGGGCTGAAATCTCACAGCTCTGAGATATCAAGACTTCGGTCTGGGCTAAGGATTTTGATATAGTTTTCGGCAAAAAACTTTTACGAGGACATGATTTTTAGTTTTGGGCAGCGATGTATATCAAACATAACTCTTTGTTACAGTACAAGTATTTGTTTATCTCTGTTTAGAAATTTATAACAAAACTAACATCAATACGTTGCCGGAAAATTATAACAGATCATAAATTAACATAATTTAGTGGACTCAGCAAACTACTCAAAAACCCCTCCATTTAGCGTTTCGAGAAAATATTACAAAATCACAAATTCATATTTCTTTCAAAATTCCAAAAATATTGTAAAAATTAAGTAAAATCAAACTTTTCAAAATTCCAAAAATATTTAAACTTTTTCTAAATTCCAATAATATTCCAAAAATTCTTAAAAATCCAAACTTTTCCAAAATTCTAAAAATATTGCTAAAATCATTACAAAATCAAAAATTGAAACTTTTTTCAAAATTCCAAAAATTATAATAAAATCAAAAATTTAAAATTAAATATATTCCAAAAATTCTTACAAAATCAAAAATTAAAACTTTTTCTAAAATTCTAAAAATATTGCAAAAATTATAAAAAAATGAAAAATTGAAACTTTTTCCAAAATTGTAAAAATATTGCAAAAATTATAACAAAATCAAAAATATTGCAAAAATTAATACAAAATCAAAAATACAATTTTTTTTCAAAATTCCAAACATATTTCAAAAACTATAACAAATTAAAAAATTTGTATATCCAATTACATGTTCAATTACATTTACGTCATAAAAACAGCTGAATTTGTTTTTTCCCCCAAAATTGGCTAAAAATAAATGAAATCATTTTTTGACACACTTAAAATTATATTTTTGACAAACTTATAATGCCATAATTCTCTATAATAATAATAAAATTTCATGTCATACAAATAATTAATTTTATTTTTTTCCAAAAAATTGGGTAAAAAATGAATAAAAACCTTTCTTTTGACACACTTGACAACATTTTTGACAAACTTATAATGAAATAATCTACCAAAATCTGGTCTCACATACCAATCCCGACCATCAAGATTTCTCCAAATTCAATGTTCCTACTCGTAATCACTTAAAATGAAAGTTTTATAAGCAAAACATATGCAAATTTCCTTGTTTTCACACACTTGACGATTTTTTGACACACTTCCCGTACAGTTATCGAACACATCGTAATTTCGGCTCTTCCCATTGAGTAAACCTATTTTTAGAAGAAGAAAAATTTTGAAATCCGTCCAGCGGTTTTCTAGATTTCGTAGGTTGTGACGGCTGGCCGGACGGCCAGCAGACAGACATACATTTCTTTTTTTGCTTTTTTAGAATCAGTAGGTCCTAAAACGTCGAGAAATGCCAAAAAAAGGGGGGGGGGGGGTAGGAATTTCACTTTTAGATCATGAATGTAATACTTAGGTCTTTTAGATCGAAGTAATGGTTAAATAAAATAATTACTGGTTTCAACTGAAAAGTAAACAAACAAAAATTATATTCGGATTATGCAATAAAACTTTATATTTGGATTATGTAAAATAATCCAAAACAATAATAATTGTTGTTATTATTGGGAGAATTCTGGGATTGGTGAGGTGATAGAAAGATATGATAGAAATTCCATGAAGGGACACAATCATATGAAGATAAAGCCAGGATTACCGAAGATAGTGGGAAGTTCGGAGTTCCCTTCATAGCAGTTGGATGCTTCGCCCCAGGAGTAAAATTATCCAGTTAAGTATTTAGTAATGGTTTTTTTTGTTTTGTATAGGAATTTTCGCTGTTGATAATATTAGTTAGAGTCTTGTGTTTTTCTTTCATATCAAATGATGTTAGGCTAGCGCTAGCCTAAATACGATAGGGAGAGGTGTGGCATGGCGTATCTCCCTTCTAGAGATCCTAGGTGGTGTTTATGCGAGGTACGCGAGGTTTTTAGTTTTATTTTTCTTGTGAGTGAGGTTGGACACCAGAATTCATGCCAGTCTGAGCTAGAGGCGGGTGAATGTGGCTTGCGTGCAAGACCAACTGGTAGACCTTCACGGTCTACCAGACCTCTTACTACAATATTATTATTATTACTAGTTTTGATTATTTGAGGAAATATAATGCTGGGATTAATCAAACGAAAATAACTAGCTTTAAAAACGAAATAAATATATTAAAATAACAAAACCAAAAAAATAAGCTTTGAACTCCATTTATCTTTCAACAAAAATGATATAAACTTTTGAAAAATGCTTTGAAACAAATGACACGGACAAATTATTTTACAATAAACTAAGAAAAACATTAAATATTATACCAAAAATATCGTTCGATCACTTGCATTTTTTCGTCGGCTTTTCTTATTTTGTCAAAGAAAATGTATGTAAATATTGGGACGCTGTAAAATTATAAAAATGTTACTCAATTTGTTGTGGTTGGATCAAATAGTATTCCCTAGCTAGAATATGTATGTAACAGGATGCTGCTTTTATCATATAAATGAAATCACCATATCAATAACAATCCCTATACATATTTATAATGAGCAGTTAAAAAATCCAGCAACACAATCAATATTAATTTAAAATATTCTTTATTTAATAGTAAAATATTTTCAAGTTGCATTTTTTATAATTGCAACATTTTAATTGAATTTTGTACGCCACATACACTCCCTTCTAAGTGATATTACTTTAATGCAATGTGATGCGGTAGCGGGTAGAGTTTATTTTTATATTTCTTATGTAGCTAAAACTCTGTTTATTTAAAAAAAATAAAAGCTTATTGTGTAATCAGGGCAAATAGCCATACATCTAAACCTGGTAACAGACGTTGGCGTTTGAGATCGAAATCTTTTGAGATCAAACGATGTTAGTAGAAAGACGAGAAGAAAACACAGATCGGAAATTATTTAACTGTATGTTGAGATTATTTATAATATTACAATTTAGCAGCAGTAAGAATATTGGATGTTATGATAATACGCATTCAGGGACCCATATCAAGGGCCGTTCAGGCTAGTTCATCGCACCCGTAAAAATATTGTTGTGAAATTGAGCGGGAAACAAACCAGGATCCATAAACCGTGTAAGGCCGACGGTACAAATTCTAAATGTGGAACACGGAAGAAAACATTTTATCGGTGCTAAAATCCAATTTTCGATATTCTTACTTTTCCATTATTATTATTAATATTTTATTTTTCTTCCTTTTTGATTTCACTTCTACCTTTCTCTACGTCACTGGGAGAGGGTGATGTAGATTTAATAAAATGCAGACTCCTTGATAGTGTGACGCACTGTCTTCGACAATGATTACATATGGAACTTATTTGAGCAAGCAATATCAAGGAATACTGTCATTTTCATGAAATAATACATTTGAAGGACTGAATATTCTATATCGTTAAATTCAGCGGTCGGGAAACCGGGATTGAACAAAGAATTGAAAGGGTAAAATATTAATATCAATTAAGCCGGAGAACATATGTCAGCATTTGGCACAAGGCTTCTGTATTGAAAGTTTCCGTTTTCAAGTTAGCTCAGTTTTTGGAAGATTGTGACACTATTACTTTTAAAGACGCCAAGGATACAGTTAATATACATCTTACTAATCTCAGAGAGTGATCCTGTGATAACTTTCCAGATTTAGGCAGTTTGATTATTGATCCTTTCAAATGTAAAGTATCTAACATACCAGATAAACCTTAAGGCTTGGCAGAGGCACTTTTTGTACTCCAATATAATACTGATGTTCACATAGAATTTGAGAACAAAGCTTTTGTTTTGGATGTCCGAGCTACAAAGGCTCAAAATTGCCACATGAAGAGGCAATAAAAAAGTTGCTCCCATTTACAGCGACATATCTTTGCAAACAAAGTCGAATCTAGAAAATGGCACATAAAAATGATGTCGGACTCGTCAAGGACATGCGAAGTATAAAATATGTGCCTGGAAGGCCTTAACAGGGCCTCGCCCCTTTCATATCATGATTACCACATATTTTATACTTCGCATGTCCTTGACGAGTCCGACATCATTTTTATGTGCCATTTTCTAGATTCGACTTTGTTTGCAAAGATATGTCGCTGCAAATGGGAGCAACTTTTTTATTGCCTCTTCATGTGGCAATTTTGAGCCTTTGTAGCTCGGACATCCAAAACAAAAGCTTTGTTCTCAAATTCTATGTGAACATCAGTATTATATTGGAGTACAAAAAGTGCCTCGCCCCTTTCATATGATGATGTATATATAAATGTATATAAATGTACCTCGCTTTTTTGCTTTTCAGAATTTGGGGTAATATCGACTTACGCACAAGAATAATTTTGGGTAATGGCTTAAAAAGTTCCCCGACCGACTGAGCTGAATAAAGTGCATCCGCCAGCACGCATAGAAATAAATCAAAACAAATGTTTGTGTTTTCTAGTTTTAAGTGGTACTGAACAAAGAGAGTGGATGATTGTGTCATAACTTAAGTTGATAGGACTAAATTCACCATAAAAGGGTTCTTGATTTTACATATACTTTAATCAGTTTTATCGATTCTATATTGACTGTTACTCCATATATTTTTTTACTACGCATGTTTTATTATAAATTCTAATTAATTCTGTTTAATCGAAATCACCTCCAAACAATACAAACTATAACTTCCCATATACTCATCCACGTTCATGCTACGATTTCACAAATTTTCGATTACATTATTTATTGATATCAAAATAAATATAAATCAATGGGAAAAAAAATCGAATGTGTATATATTTATGTATGTACATTAACTATGCTTCGATTTGATTGTTTAATTTGTTATTTATAAAATAAATATTGAATTTTTATATTAGTGTTTTTTGTTTGTTATTTTATTATTGCTTACCATCAGAGTCTGTTTTTAAATATAGTTTTCCACGCGGACTAAGACGTGAACGAATTCCTTCATTCCTTTCCGCTATTTCGTTAATGCATTAATAAATAAGATTTGAAAAAAAATTGATTAGTTTTGAATTTTGAAACAAACAAAAAATTTAGAAAAATTTAGTGTAAAGGAAATAATAATAAGAAAGATAAAACATTAAACGTTAACAATTATTACGGTTGAAAGTTGTGTCCAGCATTTGAGTCATACTTGATATTTTGGGTAATTATGTATTGTACTTATGTTCTGTTGTTATGTTTGACTTAGATTTAGAATTTAGATCATTAAGAGTAAATAGAATTATTGTGTACCATCATTTTGCCTTTAAATTAAAAATTTTAAAAATGTATTTTGTGTTTAGTGGTTTAGTGGTGCGTTACTAATAATTTAGTAGATTCAAACAACCTTTTTTATCTCTTCATACCTTAAAACATCCTTCCTCAAAATTACGATTCACCTTAATCCCCTTGAATACAATAACTCTTTTACTTAATATTCATTCTTATTTAATTTCATTAAATATTTAATTCTTCCAATTTTTGTTACGAATATAATCTTAACAAATTTAATTATTAAAAGCAATAACACTACTGTAAAGGAAAAAAAACCATAAACTTTTAGAACGACAAAAACTGTAATTTTTAACAGATCGTAGAATTTTTTTAATTTTTCAGTAGGCAAAAAATAAAATATGTATTCGTATTTCGTAACATAGGAAAATTAAAAAAAAAACATGATATATAAGATTACAAATAGAAAAGAAAAAACTTACAGGAAAAGTTATAATTTTCATAACGAATATGCAGAAGGTGCGACAAAAATACCTTATATGGTTTAAATTAATAACTTTTGGGGATTTGAGGTTTTGAGGATAGCAAAATATCAATCGCTTTCATGGATCAATCTTGTGGGAACAATATAAGTAGAATTATAATTCACTAGACTGAAATTTTGAATAGATTTTTAATTATTAGGAATTTTTTGTGAGCAATTAAACACAAGCAACTACAGTGAAACTTCCATAATTCGAAGCACCAAAAGCCATCAATTTTAGTTCGATTTAGGGAAATTTCGAAATATAGAAACGATTTATAAAGAAATTCAAAATTTTAATTCGAAATATTAATTCGATTTATAGAGAAATTCGAATAATAGAAGTTCGATTTATGGAAGTTTGACTGTATAAGGAAAATAATAATTTTCTCTGAGAAAATAATATCCAAAATACACTTTCGAATTAAAAAATTGAAATAATTTTACTTGGTTACTTGAGTTTGTCACATTTAAAATTTATAATAATTAAGAATCTAGTCAGAATTAATTAGTAAATTACAATTGTAAATCCTTTATATATTAGCGACCTTAAATAATTAGAATTTGCACCAGGAGCAACCCCTACAAGGGTTTGTAACTACCAAAATGTACGACTTAGCAGGTGCAAATAAGCCTAAGCTTATCTATAATCCAAGCTAAAGAGCAGGAAGTAGTTTCGACTTATGAAAGTTGTTGAGCACAAAGTAGAAAATTCGTAGACACAAACAGCTCAAAAAGTTGAGCAAAGGAATGTACTGAACAGAATTTTAAAATTCGCGAAGAAGCTAGCAATTACTATGGGTAGTAAGGTTCAAAACTTTTCAAAATATTTATTAAAAACAAAGAAAAGAGTTCACTGGTTTCATAATGAGATTCAGGTTCATAGTCATAGCCATAGTCAGGTATGGAACAAGACCAGTATTAAGAAATCTGCGCATATTTAGTATTGAAAACACAGAGGATATCATATTTTCGGAAGAAGAAGTTGAGAATCCAATAAGCAAAATTAAGGGTTCTAAAGAAATTGAGCCCGACGGCGTTTCAGCCATCACACTCAAACACACTGGACCCAAAGGATTGAACTACCTCACTGAAGTACTCAACACATCTCTAAATACTCTCCAGATACCCAATATCTGGAAAACGGGTAGAACCAGCCCTATTTTAAGGCCTAACAAATCTTAAGAAGAGAGAGAATCTTACAGAACGATCTCCATCCTTACATCGGTCACAAAACTGATTGAAGCAATTCTGCTAATCGGATGACTAGATCTTGCAATTTGGCGTCACACTAACATGGATTCCACACAGCACATAGTCAAACTACTATAGAGTATACTCTTTAGAGAATCTATAACCAAATCAGTGATGGTCTGAACCAATAATGACCTTGTGCTTGAACAATTTTAGTTGCCCTCGACCCTCGCACGCTGTACTACTAAATGATGTTTTTAACGCTGGTCTGTCAGGTTTACACTGGTTGTGCAACTACCTAAGAGGTTATCAAACATACATTCAGTTCCGTAACTGTAAATCCAAGATGAGAGTGCTAAGACAAAGAGTTCCATAAGTTGGAGTTCTTCCCCCTTTATGATTCAATCTTGCTACGAAGCGGTTGTCCCTGAATTACTTTCTAGTATCTGCGTTGAAATATATATTTACCGATCATATGCCTGCGATGTAAACTCTTATTGTTCGTTCTATCCATAATAGAACGATGAGCTCTGAGGTTCTTGAGGTGTTTCTTACAATTTTGTTATTTCCATGAAAAAAAAAAGTTTTGTTATTTCCATGAAAATTTAGATTTATTGAAAAAAAAAATAGTAAAAGTTTTATCTGTCAAAACAAAAAAAAATTATTGCATATATTTTCGGAAAACGCATGCAATTATCTACGTTAATTTGTAATAAACGTTACGAGTTAATAATATAAGTAATTTGTGTGAGGAAAATTTAGAAGTTTGATCTTAAATTTAAATTAAATAATTTTAATCGAAGTAATTTAATAATTAAATAATAAAAAAAAGTTTTAATATTATTTGTGGTAATCTGTAACCTTGAAAAAGAGAAGTAATTATAAAAAAACAAGTATCTCGAAGTCCAATTAATTAATTTAATAAAACTAACCACGACCATGGAGAAGCTGAATGATTTCACAGCAATAGCAGAAATCATCAACCAACAGTTCATTTTGGTTTAGCGATTTATTTTTATGTTACGATAATATTTAACGATAATACTGGTCATTTGGTTACAACATTGGATTTGCAACAGTATTCAGCATTCGGTGTTTTTTTTTTGTTTATTTTGTTTGGAAAAGGTTATGATGGGCTAGGCAGATCAGGTAAGTAGAAATTTTATTTATGTAAATGATGATATAATCCTAATTGATAAAGTTGTGGGGTGATGACCTTGGTTCCACTCTTGCACTTTTGATTCTGTCCCCTTTTGAAATTAATCGCGTGCGTTTCAGCATTCGTAATAGGCTAAGGAGGTAGTTCCGAACTCACAAACTGTGTATGGCCGGAAACCACTCTAGGCGTGCGACTCCTCGAAAATTCATGAATATTATTCCTTAAACTTGAACCAACTGCTGCTCATTAAAATCTCTACCAAACAGTTTATTCAGGAGACTTGCTATATGAAACAACCTGGAACAACTCATCAATATTCTGAAACTATGGTCACACGGTTGGTTCATATTAATTGATACACAATTGAATCAATGTGTGATGTATCTACATACAAAAGATTGCATGAAAGTGTTAGTACAAAACAAAACTTACGACCCATCCTTTATTTTTATGTAAATACTAGAAAATGAAAGAAGGTGGTTACAATTTTTTCAATGTATCTTTTTAATTATGAAAGAATTATGTGTACAATTTCATTAAAAATAACTGTTACGTTACGAGAAGAAACGAGCAAAATTGTAAAAAGAAAGCAAAACAAATAATAATTTTTTCTCTATTTTTAATTTGAATGAAGTTTGCGTTTTACAGTCGTATGCAAAATATTTTAAACGTTTTGCTAATATGTAGTTGAGAATCCAAAGAATAGCATTGATAATACTTTATTATTGTCATTAAAACATGCAAACAAACATTTACCTGCATGGGTATTACTATTAGTTATTGGTTTTTGAACCTTGGAAGAAGAGATTCAATTCTGATTAAGCTTTTGGGTTAAAGAATTTGAAAAGCTACTTATCGTAGGAAATTTGAAAAACTAAACTACTAAACTAAAACTAAAAAAATTTAATTTTTTTAACTGAAATATTTTCATCACTCTTGAACCGCCAAGCGTTATGGCTCATAAAACTATAATAAAACAGCAATTTGATTTTAAAAAATTAAAATTCATTTTGGTCAACAGCTTAGATTTTGTGAAGCAAAAAGTAGAAAATTAAAAACGAAAACCACTTTGTTTCGGGCGATTGTAATGTCTGTCGTACCACGGGTTTATTCTTTAAAAAAGGTTAAAATTTTACTAAATTAAATTCGTTTAAGTAAAAAGTTTTCTCAACAAGTTTAATTTTTATTTATTTCATTTTAATCATTGAATATTTTAGCATCAATTTACTATTCAATTTCTGTTAAATTTTTTTTACTCCAAAAATTAAGAGGCTAATATTCGATGGGATTGTTTTTATATATTGTTTTATTGTTCTTTCAATAGCGGGCATATAAGTTAGCAGAAGATTCATTATTCTTAATTTATCAGTTGACTCTACCGAATGAGCAATAAGTTCACGTAACACCACCATCATAGATGTTTTCAATAACCTTTAAAAGGGTCGAATAACAGTAAAACCAACACAAGTTTCAGATACTACTTAACAACATAACGAATGACAAAACCACTTCTCACTTAACTTTACTTTAACACAAAAAATATTCATGAATCAATAAAATTAACATAACCGCGTTATCAATATTTTTAAACTAACCAACAAAAGCATGGCCAAAAATTAGTTCAACTATAAACATTTATTACAATTTAATCGTCTTTACAAAGTAAATGATGCGGAAAAAAAAGTTTTAAGAAGTAAAATACTCTTAAAAAAATATATCATTAAACTTGTCCCTGAATATATATTATATATTTTGTTGTTTTCTTAATATCCCTTTTTCTTTACACCTAAACAAAAACATTTAAAATGAAATGAGCCAACAAATTATTTCCCTACTTTCCTTCGAAAGAAATGTTATCGTTCTTATGTTACTCCAATTTACCCTTAGTTATTTTTATTCAAACAGAAAACATCTTAATGTAAAAAAAAATTTTAATGTTTAAGATTTAATTATCTGAAATTTAATTTAGCATTTTTTTTCTGCCTTTAATTTTCTTTTAAATGAGGATGATATTTAAATGAAGTATAAATGTTAGATACCAACAGTGTGATGTGACTTAAATAAATCTAATAAAATTATAAATAAGGGAGTAGATGTAGAAGATTTAACGGTTTTAAAAATTATTGTATTGTGTTGTTAAAAGAAAACAAGAAAATTTTGAATTTGTGTGATGTAAACTTGAACTTGAACTATGTATGGATATCGAATTCGAACGATATTAAAATAGAAATGTATATGGGGAACAAGAGTCCGAAAGAAAACAAAAAACTTGATGTGTCGGCACCATATTATCAGATAAATAAAAATCAACTGGTAGTAAAAGCCGAACGTACCTGTCCTGTCAAAAATGTGTACATACAAAAATTCGAGATAAGCAAATGACTCAATATAAATTAGCCATCATTCGTAATGATAGCTCGATATGAGTGGCTTTACATTAGGACATTCAGAAAAGCTATTCTTAAAGACACGGCTCACTGATAACTGTCTTGATAATCAACAGTCTTGTGAAATGTTTACAAATACGAAACACCAAATAAAGTATGTTGAAGAACGAATACACAATATTTGAGGGAAATGAAGAAGATGCAACAAGAAACATAACAAAATTATTTCTGATAAAAGCCCTGCAGGAGAGACTGTAAATGAAAAGTGCAAACAGTTTATCCCAAAAATATTCTAACTATTAATTACTTTTCTATAACATAAATCACACACGAAGTCTTATCGAAGCTTACACTAACAAGTTTTATAACAATGCTACGACTCATACAGAATCGTTTAATTTGTCGACGTAGCAACATTATTAAAATTGTAACACACTACAACTTGTTTTTCTTTCTTATTTTACTTCGATTAAAAAATTTTTTAATTAACATATTTGCATTGGAAACGAAATTAAAACAAAAAATTAATTTTTTAGGAAAAACTTTTCACCAGTTTACATTCACATCAAATTAGAGTTTGATTGTTAGTTTTAGCAAATCTTTCTTCGCCATTTTTAATAAAAAAGAAATTAAAAGAAAATTTAAAATCGAGTAGAAGTATATTGATTTATATTGAATACACTTCACTTTTTTTTGCAAATATAAGGTTCTGAAGAAAACCACAATAATTCTGTAAAATTTCTTGTTACAACTTCGCCATAATTATATCTTAAAACCTACGGCAACAGTTGCCCATAAATTAGGGCATTTAATCGATAAAGTAAACTATATTTTCTAGTACAAATACAATACACTATATTTGCAGAACTGTTAGTGCAAAAAACGTTGCCAATTTCAGATATTTCAACGTTAAATAATTTTAAAAAATAAGAACAAAATTTAAGTTTTTCCCTAGGTCGCTTAAGTTTTTCGATATAGATATGCGTAGTGACGTCATGACCAAAGTATATAACTTTGAGAAACACGATGAACTGATCATCTCTTCTAGAGAGAAATGTTAGGGATGCTGGTCCGACTGCGTCCGCCAGTGAGATCTACGTTTTCTATATGGATGGCTCACTGTTGAATGAAAATGCAAGACCTGGCGTGTACTTGAAATCAAATAATGAAGCAATAAGAAGCAACAAATTATCGCTTGGACGGTTTTGTACAGTCCTTCAAGCGGAGGTGTATATCAATGAATGCACGCACGTAATAACTAGTTTGCGTCTGCAGGAGAAACAAATTTGCATCTGTTCGGATAGTCAAACAGCTATTAAAGCACTGCTAGACCCGGAGACTACTTCTAAACTCTTCAATGAGTGTAGAAAAATCTCTGTAGGATAGCGCAACTCAACAACAACTGCGGTAGGTTCCAGGTCACAGTGACATTTTGGGCAACGTAAAAGCGGATGAACTTGCAAAAGCGGTGATGAAATTTTCAGGGCCATAACCCGCTTTAGGGTTATACAAAAAATTTTCCTTGTCATTATTTATTTATTTATTTCGCTTTAATTATACATTTATATTATTATTTATATTACATTTACAATTATATTATTAAACATAATAAAACGAAATTAGAATCACATTTTAGTTTAGAATTAGCTAGTGGCATGTGATACATCTTTAATAATTGTGTAAATAGGTGCGTTGTGGGTTATAACAATTAACCTATTCATATATAATTGCTTAAGCATAATTTATTTAATGGTAAATTTAGAAAAACATTAACAAACACGACAAAAAAATGAAACAATTGGAGTTAAGGGAAAAGAAAATCGATATTCGAGGCGCTGAATAGAAATATTTTTAGATTTTGTAGAAAGAGTTTGGGAGAGGGGTTGTTTGCTTTAATTTCGGATGGTATTTTGTTGAACACAAAAGGCGCAGTTACAAGGAAGTATTTTTTGAAGTGGATTTTATAAAAGTTAGGAACTGAGCAGACAGAGTTAGCATAAGACCTCAGTCTCAGTAGTCAAACGGTTACCACTTACATTATAAAATAGTTAAAGAACTCGGAAAACATATAAATGCCTTAAAGGTAGGATATTGCTCATTACAAAGAGAAGCCATGAGTGCTCTCTTTTATTTTTATGATAAATTATTCTAAGTACATGTTTTTGGTTGGTCAACAATGGTTGTAAATTGCTGAAATAAGTACCACCCCAACAAGCAATACCATATTGCAGGTTAGATTGGTAAAGTGCAAAGTATAGATTTCTGAGAACTACCGGAAGACAAATCGACCTTAAAAAATAAAATGATCTATTAAGATTACAAAAATACTGTTGGAGTTTTGCTATGTGTGACGACCAATTTAATTTTGAATCCAAATGCAGACCCAAATATTTAATTTCGGTAACTGATTCGATTTCAACACATGTTGTAGCACAGTTATTCGAGATGCAGTCATGCGAATGCCAGATAATTGCTTTAGGATTATGTTTTAGGGATGTGAGGTCGAAATGGAAAATTTTTGTTTTAGGACTCAAGATTAGGTGGGAACCATTTTTTTTTTTTTTTTTTATAAGGCGTTCATGCTCCATGTAGGAGCGTTGCCAGGCTAATCAGCTTTGAATATTCACCACGGTCATTCGCAACAGCGACATAATTATCATGGCAGCCGATTTTTTTAAGGTCGTTTATTACGTCAGTCTCCCATTGTAGTCGTGGTCTTCCTCGCGGTCTACCACTCTATACTCTCCATCGTCTGTCTTAAGTGGACCAAAAACGTAGCGTAGGATCTTACGCTCAAATACTGATAAATGCGATTCGTCATTTTGTGTAAGGGTCCACGTTTGTGACCCATACATCACAACCGGTCTAATCAATGTCTTGTATAACTTGAGCTTGGTGTTACTTGATACATACGGTGATCCAAGGAGAGGTTTAATTGAGTAGAAAGTTCGATTGCCTGCAGTGATTCGAGCTTTTATATCTGTAAGTATGCTGTTGTTTGAGTCAAGCATTGATCCCAAATATTTAAAAGATTCAACTCCCTCAATTCGTTCATCGCCGCACATCAAATCTTTCTTCTCAGTCTCCCTTGAAACATTCATATGTTTGGTTTATTGTAGTTAATTTGCAGACCAATTTTCCTAGCACCACTCTCAAGCGACTTGAAAGTCTCACTCATAACAGCTTCACTTCGGCCGAGGATGAAAACATCATCAGCGTAAGCAATCATCTGTACTGAGTTTATTGACAAGATATTGTTATTAGTCGGTAGTTTCTTTTTTTTTTTTTTTTTTTTTTTTTTTTTTCTTTATTTTAATTTGAATCTATGTTAAATTACAAAATTTGTAGAGATTCTAATTTTATAAAATTTTCTACTTTAAGAAAAAAAACACTATTCTAATTATTAATATAAATGTAAGGACCTGTGTGTCCAATAACTACATGTTATAATATCAAATGTAATATATAAAAAATAAATTGATTAGTTCGATTAACTAAAATTTTTCATAAATAATTATAAGGAATTTCTTGATTAGTTACATTAAATAAAAAAACTAAAAACAAAATTTTTTTTGTTTCGTTTTTTTATGAAAATTCTTATATAATAGTACTTATAGTAATAGTAATTTAATAGTTCAACAGTTTATTTTATTTCAATAGTAAACTTCAATGAAAACTAGAGTGAATTCAGAAACTTTGAAAACAAGTTTTAATTTTGAACTTCGAAATTTGTAATTCAATTTTAAGATCTGTGCTTAAATTGTTGATTAATAGTAGTAGCCCACGACATAAAATATTATTAAAGCCTTGATTGGTTTTATGGCTTTCAAAAAAAAAAAAAAAAAATTAATTAAAAAAAAATTGTTTTTCTTATAGAAGTTCTTATTTAACAGCAATTAGTGCAATAGTAATTTAATATACTTCAATAGTAAGCTTCAACGTAAACTAGGGTGAATTCAGGAACTTTGAAAACAAATACGCTTTAATTTTAATTTTGAACTTTGAAATTTGTAATTCATTTTTAAGATCTGTGCTTAAATTGTTGAATAATAGTAATCCACGACATAATAGCTATTTATGTACCTAGGGCGTTATGTAGGTTATTGCGCCCGGAAAGCGACGTAATCTAGCCCGAGGGCCTCTGGCCCGAGGGATGGATGTCGCTTGATGGGCGTAATACCCAGTAACGCCAGTGGTGCATACAAGATTTTATGCTTCACTTAATAAGCTGAAAACTAAGAAAGAATTTAATTTGTTAGTCTATATTGATATGCAAAAAAATACAAATGTAGCATAGTATGCCAAGAAAATAACTATTTTGAAGTTTGAAATAAATATTTGTTGTTTGTACGTTGCTATATAAACAAATTCTCCTAAATTTTGTAGCTTATGACAAAAACATTGTATGACGTTTAAAATAATTTTATATTTTTGGAAAATTTTATTTTATGAACATTTAATAACTAAAATGTTGCTACACATTTTTAAACAAATGTAAAAATCTTTTACATGCTTAAATTGAATAAGAATTATTTACATTTTATAGACAAAACTATACAGTAAAATTAATTTCATTTAGTTTTTTAGCGTCTTAATAGCGGGCGTTATGAATTCATAATGCCCTCTCATAACGCCCCGGTTTTTATGAATGTGTTTATATATCGCGTATCCAAGACATTATAACAACTTTATATCATTGTGAAGCATAAAATATTATTAAAGCCTTGATTGGTTTTATAGCTTTCAACAAAAAAATTAATATTTCCTCTAGTTGGATATGAATGAACGTCATTAACGAGAATTATTCGCTGGTTATGTTTCAGCATTCCCTGTTTAATTTTAAATACTAATAATAGTAGCTCATAATCATTGATAACTGTTATTGGGAGTCTGTTCAAACTATACAGTTGTTTGGAGGGATGCAGTTGAGGAAGCCGATCTATCAATTTAAAAATTTTATTTTGTAGAACCTGCAATTCTTTAAGTTTTGTTATCCCAGCGCAATTCCATATCGGATTTTGATACAACAATCTTGGATAAACATAGGCAAAATATATCGACCATAATGTTTGTTTATTTGTATGATTCCTTATTTTGTTTATCGCAAATATGTAAGGAAGGATGCTCTTCTTTATGGAATCAATTTGAAAATGCCAGTTAAGTTTGGAGTCTATTTCAAGTCCTAGGTATTTAGCCATCGTGTAATGGATAGTCTGGCATAATGTCAGAACGCAGTGTATTACAGTCGCAGTTTCCTTGGTTGTTGTTCCTTATATTAATCTGTACCACTTGTAATAGATTCTCATCCCTTCGTCATCAATAGTCATATTTCATGTAGTTTCCTTAACCCATAGTTTCCTTATATTTCTTAAAATCTGACTAAATCTGCAATAGGTGGACGGACGTATAGGAGAGGGAAAATGGCACTAATTACCCTGATTTATTTATTCATTGATATAATATAATATTGGTTAATTTGAATTAATTGATAATTTTCTTTAATCATCATCCGTATGACCGCTAAACTTTAATCAGAATTTAATCTTACCACACACTAAAAGCGACGCGCGCTGTGTTTCTATTCGTTTATTTTCAATATACTGCTAAAGTTTGAATTCTCTAGACATCAACCGTAATTAAACAACTTTTTTTAAACCCTAAATATTTTTCCATTCATCCACATTCAACGATTTAATATCTCGTTTTTGTTAAACATTCTATTGTCTTAATTTCTTTCAAAATAATTTTTCCGTTTCATTATATTACTACTTTGGATTGTAGTTTTGTAATATCTAAACAACATAACATCGAACGAACTTGATTTTGGTTCATTTTGGATTCAATGGTAAATGTTATTGATGTGTCGGAAATATTTTGTATCTCAACCTTATCTTTGGGCAATAGTATCAAATAACGAACGGTTTTTTTTTAGCTATGAAAAATTCCCATCAATTGAAAACTCAATGGAAATTATATCACAACCAAAACACCGCATTCGAGTTTTTTCGAGCAAAATTTTTGCTATATAATACGGCCCTGCACATCATTAAAATCTCTTAGTTCTACTACCTTTTTGTCAGAACATCAGACGGTCGATTGTTGTTTTGACAATCTGACTGGTGATTAAAAACAAAAATCGAAATTACCTATTTTAAAATCGTAATTTATTTAATTTATTTTTTTAAGATAATAAACCCGTTTTGTCCCTTTGTTCACATATTAAATGGTAAATTTCGTTTATTAAAGTTAATTTAGAAAAGTGAAAATAAGCAAATTGTTTACGTGGAGTGTAACTTGTGTTGTCTTGATATCAATTTAAGTAGTAAATTTTGTTTGTCGGAATAATTAATTAATAACTTCGGGCGGAAATAATAATAAAAAAATAAACGTGCGCGGTTATCTTGGTGCGAGTACGGTTAATGCTATTCTCTGTCAACTATAAAAGGAAGGTCACGATTAGCCAGGATACGATTGTTAATTCTGAGAAATGGCTGTCATGACGGAAAGATGGTGCGATGCAGAATAAAGAGTAGGAATATCAAAGCAACCAGATAATATTACTGTTCTGTGTGTGTATTGTCTTATGACCAGGAGTGAGGTGACGATAGTTGGAAAAGCTAGTGTACCGGAAACCAATTAACCGTGAGTAAACAAATCAAAAACACTTTATTGAAATTTATTTTGTTTTAATATAAAAATACCGGTAGGACTCGTTCCTCAGTGACCTCCAAGTTGAATTTTTTTTTGCGTGTGTCTTGTGACAAAATCTCGAGTTAATGTATAACGGTACGAAGGTTACTCTAAAACCTCGTTTGTTCTTTTAGTGATCATAATTTTGGAGGACTGAGTTTTCGGTCGTTCTGGAGTTGAAGTGTGAAATTTAATTTGCGCGGCGCGACGCAGCAGGTTTATGGACTTGATTAACCTTCACTAAATTATAGAATTTTGTCGAGACGCAAAGGGAAACCAAAAAGCAGTGATTTCTTAACTCCGTGTTTGGTTGATAGTTTGATTTTTTTTTTGCCAAGGCCACATGACCCGAATGTAAATATAACTGCAACTAATTACAATTTTGATCACATAATAACATTTTAATATTTGATTCGTATAAACAAAAAAAAAGAGAAGGGGTAGAACAAAAAAAAAAAATAAGTTTCATAATTATAGATAAATATTATACTTTGTTTATTTTATTCATTGATGTTTAAAATTAAAACAAGAACATTAAATCTGATTAATAATAACATAACCACCAAATGGTTAAATAACTCAGTAATAAAGGAGATTTAAATAATATTAATAGTGATAAATAATTTACAGTTTTAATTTGCCATATTAAGATTATAGGTAAATATTATACTTAGGTTATTTTTAGAATTAAAACAAAAACCTTAAATCTGAATAATAATAACATAACCACAAAATGGTTAAATAGCTCAGAAAAGAAATTAAAAATTTATTAAATAATATTAATAGGGATAAACAATTTACAATTTTAATTTGCCATATTACGATTATAGATAAATATTATACTTAGTTTATTTTATTCATTGATGTTTAAAAATTAAAAACAAAAACATTAAATCTGATTAATAATAACATAACCACAAAATGGTTAAATAACTCAAAAAAGAAATTAAAAATTTATTAAATAATATTAATAGGGATAAACAATTTACAATTTTAATTTGCCATATTACGATTATAGATAAATGTTATACTTTGTTTATTTTATTCATTGATGTTTAAAATTAAAACAAAAACATTAAATCTGAATAATAATAACATAACCACAAAATGGTTAAATAACTCAGAAAAGAAATTAAAAATTTATTAAATAATATTAATAGGGATAAACAATTTACAATTTTAATTTGCCATATTACGATTAGATTAACCGTTGAGTTATATAATATTCGTGTAGCGGGAGATTTTAGGTTAAGTCAATGAAATTGTAAAACTAATAAACAAAAACAAAGAACGAACTGAATATACTGTAATATGTAACCAGATGTTGGATTTTGAGATTTTGTTTTGTGATCGGGTTTCCTGTCTGCGCGATTATGTTTGCTTACAATTACCAAATCTAAACCATATATTAATTGTACCTAGAGTTGATACAACATTGAAAGCGACGACTCTGTCCAAGCTGGCATAGCCTCGCTACTAAATTTATTATTTTTTTTGGATTTCAACGCCTACGGCAACAATTACATCTCAACGTACTGCTTCACCATCGTTGATACCAATTACTACCGTTCTATTTCAGCGAATCATTTCACTAGTATTGGTACAATTTATTATTTTTTTTTGTGGATTTCAACGCATACGGCAACAATTACCTCTCACCGATACAAATCACTATTGTTCTACTTCAACGAATAATCAGACTAGTATGGAGATAAAGTATTACATTTATTAGTCAACGCTGATGATTCCAAGTTTATGTAACGTTGCTGCTTACCATTTTTGTTCAACGTTTATAATACAAAATTATTGCAAGTTTAGTTAACGTAGCTACTTACCATTTCATTCATCGTTTATAAGTACAATATTATTCAACGCTGAGGATTACAAATTTATTTAACGTTTCTGCTTACCATTTTTATTCAACGGTTATAATTTAACATTTCTACCTAACGTTTTTCGACAAAATTATTCAACGCTGATGATTACAAGTTTGTGTAACGTTCCTGCTTATCATTTCGTTCAACGGTTATAAGTACAATTTTATTCAACGTATATGCCTACAAGTTGCAATCATTTATTTGGGACCAACGTAATCAATGCGGCAGTGCTGATGGAGGGCTGAATTGAGTCTGATCGGAGGCCAGGAAGATATAACCATGGGGGAGTGCAATTGATTTTCTTTTTTTCTTTTTCTTTTGGTATAGGGGTGCGAATGTGTGTGTGCGTGTGTGTGTGTGTGTGTGTGTGTGTGTATGGGTGTGGGTGAGTGAATGGGGGGGTTGAACGTGCCGACCGTCTTTCTTTCGTAGAAGGGGGTCGCCAGAGTCTCCATTTTTCCACTTGTATTGCTTACCATTTCTGCAAACTTTCGTAATTAGCGTACATTTCTGTATTTGTGCTGAAGCAGCAGGTATTACTCTATCAAACCCGCGATGGCTGAGCCTTAGTCGTGATGGCTTTAAATTACTCAAGGTACGCTTCCTGCTATGCCATTCTCATTGGTTCGCCAATGAGAAAGCTCTTCATTACAAATTGGCGCCCAACGTGGGGCTCCTCTAAGGGTCCCTACAGCAATGTAGGACTCTGGAGGAGTCCCTCCATAAATTCACAAATTTTGAAAATATTTTTTTTAAAAAAATTTTTCTTCTTTAATTAATTTTCTTTCCACCTTACAATAGTTAGAGGCTCTGGCGGCGTGGAAGCAATTCCCTGCTTCACACGCGCAGGAGCAAAGGAAGTCTGAGATTCCTCAGACTGTACTTTGATGGGGTTTTGCGTCCCCACGCCTCCAGCTACCATTCTCCTTTTTTTTTATTTTTCTATATAACGCAAGGGTGAGAATAGTTCTTCGGAATTATTCTCAATGGGGGTTACAATCCCACGTACCCTAGTAGCGGATGGGTTTCTTGCTGGCACGGGGAATGCCAGGGGTGACCAGGTGCCAGACTTAGATTTTTTGTAGAATGGTGTATACGCCTACTACATCCAGTCTGGTCATCTGGTCATGCTCTGGGTTCGTTGTGACATCAGGACTCTCATCCGAGCTACCGTCTCCTTAACGTTAGAGGCCCCTCCCAGGAGCGTTAGCACCCTATGATCTGAGTTGTCCCGTTCTCGCGAATGATACTGGGGAACATCTTCTAAAGCAGTTTGATATCAACTGCTGAGGGAAGATGTTCGCCCAGCCTTCATGTCGCGAGTTAATTGGATTAACTCGGATCATAGCACCTCCCCGTATGTTTCGTCGTTCTCGATCGCGGATGAGAAGTGTCGGTTGATTGAATAATGGTGCAGAGGATTTATCCTCTGACCATTCCGGCGGCACTTGTCATCCGGGTGACAGGCCGACGACACATACCCCACCTTATTCCTGTCTCACCTTACCTTCTCCTTTCCTTATTCATCCCTTCTTGCTCCCTTTCCTTTTCCATCTCCGATCCTTTTAACGTAGATTAATTTTACCTTTCTCTTTGGTCCCAAAAAAAAAAAAAAAAAAAAAAAAAAAAATTTTTTTTTAAACTCATAAACAACTTAAAAATATTCTAATCCAAATTAAGAAAGAGCGGCGGTCTCCACATTCAACCCTGTTGTGATGAACTCCCATTGGTTAGTCCTTCTGACCTTCGTCCGTCGAAAAATTCTTTGAAAAATAGAATAAATAAATAATACATAAATTCGAAAATAAATTCGTCGAAAATAAAATAAATAAAATAATACATAAATTCGAAAATAAATTCGTCGAAAATAAAATAAATAAATAATAAATAAATAAACTAGATTAATTAGCTATATGAGGCAGCTGATAATTCGGTTTACTAATCAGCTTTTCAATATATTTTAGGTGTCAACCAAAATTTTAAATACAACAAGATAAGAATACAAAGTAAATTACAATCAAAATAAAAATAAGAGCAGCGTTCACATTTTCTCATCATTCACAAGCATCCGCACGGAATTATAAATGAAACAAATAAAAAAATATACAACCCAATAAAAATCATTATAAAAACTCAAAAAAAAAAAAACAAAAAAAAAAAAAAAAAAAAATCAATAGCAATTAGGATCAATGTTCACCTCATCGCATCACCTACAAGTAATCGTTATAATTATTGTTAAGTTTACTAATTTATTTAATTTAAATTATTTAACTTATTTCTAACTTTTTAATTTTGCACGTTAGTCTTAAGTTTTGTACTTTGGTTAAGTTATCATCTTGTCTGATATATTTATCACTATTAATTTGAACGTTGTCGCGTTTCCTTTTTTCCGTTAGTTTGTTTGTGACTTTAGCGTCTCGGGAACCTCCAGATCTGCCCGGAATTGGGTCTGGAATTTTTTTTGTTTTGCCACCTTCTGCCATAGCCTTAGCATACCTGTTTTCTTTCCCTTTTCAAAAATTTTTTTTTCGGTCAAGGACTTAGAGTTTGTCTAATTTTACTTACGACGATAGCATTAATATT
The DNA here is from genome assembly GCA_963693315.1 of Diogma glabrata. NCBI lineage: Eukaryota > Metazoa > Arthropoda > Insecta > Diptera > Cylindrotomidae > Diogma > Diogma glabrata. The sequence continues at coordinate 241,265,351 of OY856188.1, read as the reverse complement.
ACGATCTGCACGCCTATCAATTTGTATCTGTGGTCGGTCAAACTAGTTTTGTCAGGAATGGTGTTTTTTTTCTTTTACACTCCGCAATCGGCGGCTTGACAATTTTTTTTCTTTGCACAAATTATCATTGGTCAGATATCGCGCAGCTGTTTAAGGTTTGAATCGCTAAATTTCCATATACCTTTTTTATAATTCTGCTTTAAAATATTCAAAGTAATCAAATATTGGAATAAAATAATCGTTTCTGTTGATAATTAAATTGTTTATTTGGATTCAACGTTCACATCGATAGTGTAATAATTTCCGTTTCGCTCTCCATATACGTGCATTTATTGATCTGGTCCTGTGCGGCGGTTTGAGTATTCATAATGTCTGCCACTGATAAGATTGACGTTCTGGATAGGTTCAAATTTCAACAAAAAAAAAAAAAAAAAAAAATGTCAGTCTTAAAAATTTCCAAGTTCAAAAGATCAAGTTGTTGATTTTGTTACGATGTGGAAAAGTTAAAATATGACAAAATTTATGATGCTGATGTTAGTAGAAATGAATCAATCGATTCACCAAATTCTCAAATAATTGACAACCAGAAATTCTGTCAGTGGCAAGTATATTGAATCACCTATGAATGAATTTAAGAAAATAATTGATAGATCTATTGCCGACAATAAACTCAGACATCGTCTACCCTTGTATTCGCAGATAACCTAATTTCAGGCCAGGTAAAATACTGGCTTGTTTAGATATTGAGATTCCTCCAGGGGGTGAGGTTTGGAGATTGTGGTTACCCGAGGAATGCACTGACGAGTGTATTGCAAGGGCCCACAGTCCACCAGCTTCATCTCATGGGGGTTTCGCAAAAACAAAAATATTGTATTCTGTCGTAATATTATTTTGAGCGATGCAGATAAACTGCAGACAATTATCTGTAGCGCTCTCACAAAGATTTGCGAAGCCAAAGTTTGAAAGTTGGTAGGTAGCGCTGCTTATCAGCTGGAAGACCTGGCTTCCCAAACGAAGAGGTGTCTACCATTCGAAGGACAGTCTAGCTTAAGGTCTGAATGGTATATGTTTATTGTTGATTCGCCATCTCTCATTTATATTGAAAATACAAATATTTCAAGCAAATATTATCCTCTGGACATTTCTCGGCTACTTGACCATCAATAGGTTGAACCTCTAATAATTTGCGAGGACGTTCTTGGACTTTCGCTAACGGCTTTTCACGATCATGTGTTTCATCTTTCCATTCAGCTTTTAAGTAATGAATTGTATTTTTTTTTTTTGAAGATTTATTTTTGTATGATATTGAATGGAATCATCACGGATTCTGCTCAGTTCTATTTCGCTGCAGTTTTTCATTCCTGAGGACATGCTTCTGGTTGCAGACGTTTTTTTTCGGAATCATTCGGTTTGGGTTCTAAATTTCTACTTTTAAAATTTAAATTATGTAATAGCCCGGCTAGCTTAGTCAATAGAGCATGAGACTAGTGATCTCAGGTGTAGGGTTCGAGCCTGATTAATATAAGAACAGGAGTTTTGGTGTATGTATCATTAAAGAGTAGGTCAATTCTCAAGTTTGGTAGTAAATTGGTTTGGTTTATTTTTTTTTGGGACTTTAGAGTCTCGGGAACCCCCAGATCTGCCCGAAATTGGGTCTGGAAGATTTTGGTTATCCACCGCTTGCAATAGAGTAGAATACTGATTTTATCGATACCCCTCCCAAAAGTTTTTTTTTGTATATTCTTAGATACTTTGTTACTTTGTTTCTGCTAAGACTGAGTTTGTAATACTGATCGCATTGATTGCTAATCTGTGGTACGTCGAGGTGCTTCACCAAGCTAATATGTATATACAAGGTCTATTGGCGACCAGCCTATGCCTTTTTCAACTTCTTTTTGGTCGCAGGTGTTCGTCCAAAAAGCACTTGTTCTGTAATGGATAGTCTGGCATAATGTCAGAACGCAGTGTATTACAGTCGCAGTTTCCTTGGTTGTTGTTCCTTATATTAATCTGTACCACTTGTAATAGATTCTCATCCCTTCGTCATCAATAGTCATATTTCATGTAGTTTCCTTAACCCATAGTTTCCTTATATTTCTTAAAATCTGACTAAATCTGCAATAGGTGGACGGACGTATAGGAGAGGGAAAATGGCACTAATTACCCTGATTTATTTATTCATTGATATAATATAATATTGGTTAATTTGAATTAATTGATAATTTTCTTTAATCATCATCCGTATGACCGCTAAACTTTAATCAGAATTTAATCTTACCACACACTAAAAGCGACGCGCGCTGTGTTTCTATTCGTTTATTTTCAATATACTGCTAAAGTTTGAATTCTCTAGACATCAACCGTAATTAAACAACTTTTTTTAAACCCTAAATATTTTTCCATTCATCCACATTCAACGATTTAATATCTCGTTTTTGTTAAACATTCTATTGTCTTAATTTCTTTCAAAATAATTTTTCCGTTTCATTATATTACTACTTTGGATTGTAGTTTTGTAATATCTAAACAACATAACATCGAACGAACTTGATTTTGGTTCATTTTGGATTCAATGGTAAATGTTATTGATGTGTCGGAAATATTTTGTATCTCAACCTTATCTTTGGGCAATAGTATCAAATAACGAACGGTTTTTTTTTAGCTATGAAAAATTCCCATCAATTGAAAACTCAATGGAAATTATATCACAACCAAAACACCGCATTCGAGTTTTTTCGAGCAAAATTTTTGCTATATAATACGGCCCTGCACATCATTAAAATCTCTTAGTTCTACTACCTTTTTGTCAGAACATCAGACGGTCGATTGTTGTTTTGACAATCTGACTGGTGATTAAAAACAAAAATCGAAATTACCTATTTTAAAATCGTAATTTATTTAATTTATTTTTTTAAGATAATAAACCCGTTTTGTCCCTTTGTTCACATATTAAATGGTAAATTTCGTTTATTAAAGTTAATTTAGAAAAGTGAAAATAAGCAAATTGTTTACGTGGAGTGTAACTTGTGTTGTCTTGATATCAATTTAAGTAGTAAATTTTGTTTGTCGGAATAATTAATTAATAACTTCGGGCGGAAATAATAATAAAAAAATAAACGTGCGCGGTTATCTTGGTGCGAGTACGGTTAATGCTATTCTCTGTCAACTATAAAAGGAAGGTCACGATTAGCCAGGATACGATTGTTAATTCTGAGAAATGGCTGTCATGACGGAAAGATGGTGCGATGCAGAATAAAGAGTAGGAATATCAAAGCAACCAGATAATATTACTGTTCTGTGTGTGTATTGTCTTATGACCAGGAGTGAGGTGACGATAGTTGGAAAAGCTAGTGTACCGGAAACCAATTAACCGTGAGTAAACAAATCAAAAACACTTTATTGAAATTTATTTTGTTTTAATATAAAAATACCGGTAGGACTCGTTCCTCAGTGACCTCCAAGTTGAATTTTTTTTTGCGTGTGTCTTGTGACAAAATCTCGAGTTAATGTATAACGGTACGAAGGTTACTCTAAAACCTCGTTTGTTCTTTTAGTGATCATAATTTTGGAGGACTGAGTTTTCGGTCGTTCTGGAGTTGAAGTGTGAAATTTAATTTGCGCGGCGCGACGCAGCAGGTTTATGGACTTGATTAACCTTCACTAAATTATAGAATTTTGTCGAGACGCAAAGGGAAACCAAAAAGCAGTGATTTCTTAACTCCGTGTTTGGTTGATAGTTTGATTTTTTTTTTGCCAAGGCCACATGACCCGAATGTAAATATAACTGCAACTAATTACAATTTTGATCACATAATAACATTTTAATATTTGATTCGTATAAACAAAAAAAAAGAGAAGGGGTAGAACAAAAAAAAAAAATAAGTTTCATAATTATAGATAAATATTATACTTTGTTTATTTTATTCATTGATGTTTAAAATTAAAACAAGAACATTAAATCTGATTAATAATAACATAACCACCAAATGGTTAAATAACTCAGTAATAAAGGAGATTTAAATAATATTAATAGTGATAAATAATTTACAGTTTTAATTTGCCATATTAAGATTATAGGTAAATATTATACTTAGGTTATTTTTAGAATTAAAACAAAAACCTTAAATCTGAATAATAATAACATAACCACAAAATGGTTAAATAGCTCAGAAAAGAAATTAAAAATTTATTAAATAATATTAATAGGGATAAACAATTTACAATTTTAATTTGCCATATTACGATTATAGATAAATATTATACTTAGTTTATTTTATTCATTGATGTTTAAAAATTAAAAACAAAAACATTAAATCTGATTAATAATAACATAACCACAAAATGGTTAAATAACTCAAAAAAGAAATTAAAAATTTATTAAATAATATTAATAGGGATAAACAATTTACAATTTTAATTTGCCATATTACGATTATAGATAAATGTTATACTTTGTTTATTTTATTCATTGATGTTTAAAATTAAAACAAAAACATTAAATCTGAATAATAATAACATAACCACAAAATGGTTAAATAACTCAGAAAAGAAATTAAAAATTTATTAAATAATATTAATAGGGATAAACAATTTACAATTTTAATTTGCCATATTACGATTAGATTAACCGTTGAGTTATATAATATTCGTGTAGCGGGAGATTTTAGGTTAAGTCAATGAAATTGTAAAACTAATAAACAAAAACAAAGAACGAACTGAATATACTGTAATATGTAACCAGATGTTGGATTTTGAGATTTTGTTTTGTGATCGGGTTTCCTGTCTGCGCGATTATGTTTGCTTACAATTACCAAATCTAAACCATATATTAATTGTACCTAGAGTTGATACAACATTGAAAGCGACGACTCTGTCCAAGCTGGCATAGCCTCGCTACTAAATTTATTATTTTTTTTGGATTTCAACGCCTACGGCAACAATTACATCTCAACGTACTGCTTCACCATCGTTGATACCAATTACTACCGTTCTATTTCAGCGAATCATTTCACTAGTATTGGTACAATTTATTATTTTTTTTTGTGGATTTCAACGCATACGGCAACAATTACCTCTCACCGATACAAATCACTATTGTTCTACTTCAACGAATAATCAGACTAGTATGGAGATAAAGTATTACATTTATTAGTCAACGCTGATGATTCCAAGTTTATGTAACGTTGCTGCTTACCATTTTTGTTCAACGTTTATAATACAAAATTATTGCAAGTTTAGTTAACGTAGCTACTTACCATTTCATTCATCGTTTATAAGTACAATATTATTCAACGCTGAGGATTACAAATTTATTTAACGTTTCTGCTTACCATTTTTATTCAACGGTTATAATTTAACATTTCTACCTAACGTTTTTCGACAAAATTATTCAACGCTGATGATTACAAGTTTGTGTAACGTTCCTGCTTATCATTTCGTTCAACGGTTATAAGTACAATTTTATTCAACGTATATGCCTACAAGTTGCAATCATTTATTTGGGACCAACGTAATCAATGCGGCAGTGCTGATGGAGGGCTGAATTGAGTCTGATCGGAGGCCAGGAAGATATAACCATGGGGGAGTGCAATTGATTTTCTTTTTTTCTTTTTCTTTTGGTATAGGGGTGCGAATGTGTGTGTGCGTGTGTGTGTGTGTGTGTGTGTGTGTGTATGGGTGTGGGTGAGTGAATGGGGGGGTTGAACGTGCCGACCGTCTTTCTTTCGTAGAAGGGGGTCGCCAGAGTCTCCATTTTTCCACTTGTATTGCTTACCATTTCTGCAAACTTTCGTAATTAGCGTACATTTCTGTATTTGTGCTGAAGCAGCAGGTATTACTCTATCAAACCCGCGATGGCTGAGCCTTAGTCGTGATGGCTTTAAATTACTCAAGGTACGCTTCCTGCTATGCCATTCTCATTGGTTCGCCAATGAGAAAGCTCTTCATTACAATCGATACACGTTTAATAACGTTGGTGTTAAGTTTAATTTCGTTAGGAATATCAGGCATGTTTTGCTTCTCAAACACTAGAAAATTTGTTTTGTCAAAATTTATTTTTAACATATTGTCAGTGAACCAGCAATTGATTTTTACCAGATCTTTTTCAATATTTTCAAAAATGTTGAATATCACCTTTCCGGTATAGACAATGGCAATATCATCTGCATAAAGCTGCATTTGGCCTGATATTTTAACATTAAAGATATCATTTACAAAAATATTAAACAAAAGTGGCCCAAGATTTGAACCTTGTGGAACACCTTTGGTAATTGTCTGCAAGATACTTTTAAAACCATTGACATATACATATTGTTTACGGTTGTGTAAGTAAGATTTAAACAATGCCAGAGAATTATCATCGAAATTAAGAGCCTTAAGTTTTTCTAACAATATTTGATGGTCCACACAATCAAAGGCCTTACGCAAGTCTATAAAAACCAGAACAACAAAGTGACCACTATCAATTCCTTTTTGAATAAGAGAAATAAGTTGAGTTGATGCCGCTAGAGTATTTGAAAATTTTGTAAATCCGAATTGATTTTTATGAATTGCATTAAATTTAAGCAGAAATTTTTGAACCCGAAGGAATATTAGTTTTTCTAGTACTTTTGCCAAAACAGATAAAACTGAAATCGGACGGTAATTAGAAGAAGACAGTTTATCGCCAGATTTATAAATGGGTGAAACTTTTGCAATTTTTAGGTTATCCGGAAATAACCCCATTTCAATTATATTATTGAAAAATAAACATAGTGCGGTAACCAAGAATTTTAAGAATTTTTTCAAAAAACGCGCTGAAATACCATCATGACCATTAGCAGCGTTTACTTTCAAATTGCTAACCACCTCCTCAACTTCTAAGACTGTAATGGGTTCCATGTGAAATTTTTCCTCAATTGTATAGTTGAGGTGTAATTTGAAATTCTCGGTTTTTGCAAGGTCCTGAACCAAATTGTCACAGACACTGACAAAATATTGATTAAATTTGTTTGAAATTTTCTCACCATCCGTTATCAATTCATTATTATCTAGCAGTATTTGTATTTTCGGTGGACTCGTGTTTTTATTAAAAACGAGCTCATTTATAATACCCCAAAGCTTCTTTGGATTTTCCATTGCGTTCACTAACCTTGTATTATAATATTTTTTCTTTGCAAAATTAATCATATTGCTTACCTTATTTCTATGGAATAAAAATGGATTTTTTAAGTAGTTATTTCTAGGAAATTGTTTTGACTTCCTCAAATAGTAATCACGTATTTTCATTGCGTTAAAAATTCCTGAATTCATCCACTCATTTTTGAATTTATCATTATCATACAGTTTTATTACTTTTTTGTTATTTTCTATTAAATCCGATAAACAAAGAACAAATTCTTCAAACGAGGTAGAATTTTTAATATTTTTAAATTTACTAGTTTCCTCTAACAATTTAAAGTCAATAATTGATATATAATTTTCATGTTTTGGACTAACTTTTTTGGAATGTATGTTTAATATTATCATCTCATGATCGGATAAAAATGTTTGTCCAATAGATAATGTAAATTTATATTTACATAGATCTGTAATAACATGATCAATTATGGTATTAGTACATTTTGATTTATTTGTTGCAAACTGTTCATCAATTTTATTCAAAATACAATAACCATTTGTATTTACTGTATTTACGTATTTATCTAACTTATCACTTAAACCTAATAAATTAATGTTAAAATCACCTAACACAACACAGTTTTTACACAAGTCCAGTATATTATCTAATTTCAATAAAAAATTATTTAAATCACTACTTGGGCATCTATATAGACCACATATTTTAATTTTTAATAAAACTAGATTGACGACTAGGATATTATTGTCATCAAAACATTCATCGTAATCGATATTGCCAATTAAACTGTTTTGAATAAAGATGGACACTCCTCCCCCTCTTTTATGATTACGTACCGAATGAAATGATGTGTAACCATAAATGTTTGTTATTATTTTTTCTTCATCATAGATCCAAGTTTCCGTTAGCACAATTACATTTATTGTATAACTGAACGAAGCAATTTTTCGACGGTACACATATTCCGAGGCCAGATTAAAAAGTCTAGGAGAGATAGCATCACCTTGTCTTAATCCGGAGTCGACTTTAAAAAACTTTGATATTTCGTTCTCTACTCGCACACAGCATTGAGAGTTCTGTACTGTCATTTTGCATAGTGATACCAGTTTATCAGGAATTCCCATTGACACCAGAGCAGACCATAGAGTCTCTCGTTCGAGAAATCAACGAAAAGTTGGTGCACAGGTATGTTGAACTCTCGACACTTTTCCAAAATCATCCTTATCGAGAAAAGTGCATCGGTGGTACCTCGGCCCCGCCGGAAACCACACTGATATTCTCCAAATAGTTGTTCAGCAAAAGGATTGATTTTGGATAGCCAAATGTAGGAAAAGATCTTATATGCTGTGCAGAGGAGAGCGATTCCTCTGTAGTTTGCACATTGTAGGCGATTACCTTTTTTATGGATTGTTATCAGCATAGCTGTGTTCCAGTCCTTTGGCATGGTTTCAGTCCTCCAGACTATTTGAACAAGTTCAAACAATCTTGAGGATAGAGTTTCGCCACCATGTACAATCATTTCGGATGCTATATCGTCGATACCAGGTGCTTTATTGCATTTTAATTTTGACAGCGCTGCATCGAATTCATCTTTGGTGGGTTCGTCTACCTTTCGTAGAGTCAAAGCTTATTCGTACCTTTGACGCACGAATAAGCTTTGCTCGTCGCCCGACTTGTTGCTGGTCACTTAAGTTGAGAAGATGCTCAAAATAAGCGGCCCAAGTATCTAAAATATTTTTAAGGTCTACTTGTAGCCCCCATCTTCGTTTTGAATAGCAGTCGATCTAGTTTGAGGGCCCTTCTTTAAGGTTTTAACCTGTTGAAAGAAGTTACGCGATTGATGTTCCTTATTGAAGCTTTCACTCTCCTCACACTGTCTCTTCCACCATTCTCTCTTCGTTCGTCTAAATAGCTTTGTAACGGCTTGTCTTGCCAGTTTATAGTTCTCCTTCGTGGACCTAGTGTTGCGTCCTTGTAGACACTTCAGATAGCAATCTCTTTTGTATTGAGTAGCGTAAAGGCATGCTTGATCCATCCATGGCTTTTGGGTGTGGTTCTGTGGTCGTCCAAGTATTCCCTCAGCAGCGCTTAAAACAGCATCTTTGAGCAAATACCATGACTTATCGACGTCTCCATTAATGGTTTCTGATTTATCCAATGTTTCGGCAATATGGATTTGATATCTCTCTTCTATTTCAGCATTCTTTAATGATGAGATGTTAAAATGTTTCCGTTGATTGAATTTTGGAATGCCTGGATTTGGGAAGAGGAACCTTATCGTTGCACATACAAGGAAGTGATCACTTCCAATGTATGCACCTCTAAAGGATCGCACATCCCGAACACTTGAAAAGAAACGTGCTGTTACTAGAACGTGATCAATTTGATTTCGAGTGTTTCCATTCGGTGAGACCCAAGTCTGTTTATGAATCGATCGATGCGGAAAGAACGTACTGGCAATTCTCAAATTATTAGATAATGCAAACTCAGTCATTATCTCACCATTATCATTCGAATTCAAATGCAGGCTGTTGGGACCCACCACATTTCCATCTCTTCCAACCTGTCCATTAAAGTCACCAAGAACCATAATGAAATCGCGTGTGGGTGTTTGTTTCATAACTTCTTCCAGTGCTATGTAGAAATTATCCTTCTCGTCGACGGTCTTAGCTTCAGTAGGTGCACGCACGGCAATAAGAGAAATATTGTTATATGTACCACGTACACGTAGGTAGCAGATCCTCTCACTGACCGGGATGAATTTCATCACGGCTTCTTGTATGCGTGCACCAACAAGAAAGCCTGTACCAAATTCTCTTCGAGACGGATGACCACTACAGTATAGAGAGTGACTATCCAAATCTTGTTTTCCGATTATCGGCTGTCTAATTTCTTGTAGAGCAATAATATCCATCCTATACCTCTCAGCCTCTGTTTCCAGACTTATAAGAGCATCAGGAGCGCTCAGGCTGCGCACGTTCCACGTTCCGATTTGGTAGTCTGGTCCTTTTTCACGTCCAGGTAAAATTCTGTTTTTTTGTCCGGGTCTGTTATTCTCTTTCTGATAACCAAATTTAACATATTAGTTTTTTTCCGGGGTTAGGGTGTTAGCCTTAGGCTCAACCCAAATTGTCGTGAATGGGTCCGTTCTGCATATTAAGGTCAACAGAAACAACCTTTTTACACGTTTATATAGCGAGCCGCTTGATTCAAGACAGACGCCCGCTCCAAGCCGCCCCTGACATGGAGAACAGATGCTTGAGTCGCATTGGTTTTAAGGCGCCAATTCGCCGTGATGTATTGTCATTGACTAAGCAGTTTTTACTCTGCTTGTCTCCAATACACCAACCTAATTCTGTCAGCATGGCAGCACGGCGTGAGAACCATTTTTTTAAGGTAACTAAATCAGACTCAATATCTTCTATAACAACATTGTGTATTGAGGTGGAACAGTAGCAGAATGCCATGTCATCTGCAAAGGCAGATATCTGACCTTTAAAGTTTTGTTGAAATATTGAGTTTATGTATAAAAGGAATAAGACTGGCCCAAGTACTGACCCTTGTGGTACACCAGTGTTAACTGTTAAAACCGAGCTGAGGACATTATCAATTCTAACGAGTTGTGGTCTATTTTTAAGATAAGACTCAAACCATTTCAATATGGTACATGAAATTCCAATTGATTTCAATTTCTTAAGCAGCAGTTTGTGGTCTACCATGTCAAAGGCTTTCGTTATGTCAACAAACAGACCAGCAACTGATTTGCTCAAATGTATGCCTTCGTGGACTCCATTTAAGAAATTCAATAGAGCGTTCTCAGTGTTTTTCCCTATGCGAAATCCATATTGTTTATCACTGAGATGATTTTTTATATCTAAATATTCCATAAGCTGGTTCTTAACACATTTTTCGAATAGCTTGGAAAACACTGACTGTAGTGCAATAGGTCTGTAATTATTTAAGTCATTCTTGTCACCTTTTTTGTAAATGGGTATGACTATCCCTTTTTTTAAAGTTTCAGGGAAGCAACCAGTTTCCAGGCTTAGATTGAAAATGTGTGAGAGAACATCGACTAAGAATAGAGAAATTATTTTTAGTGTCTTATTGCTAATTTGGTCGAAGCCGCAACTATTGGAACCTGATGAGGCGTTTATTATTTGGTACAGCTCATAACCAGTTATAGGGGCGAAAACACATTGCGAGTCATCTTCAGTAGGGCAAACATATTGATTAAAATCATAGTCAGTGCTTTGAAGGTTAGAGAGCTGGTTACTGAGATTTTCTGGAGTACTTGTAAAAAACTCATTGAATTCGTTTGAAATACTTTTTGGGTCATTTAATAACTCCCCTTTTGAACTAAGAATCTCAGTTATAGGTTTGTTTTTACTAGTATTACCAGTTAACTCGTTGACTAACTCCCATTGCTTTTTTATATTATTCTGACAGCTGCTGAATTTATTTTTAAAGTACTGTTCTCTCGCGTCATGTATTTTAGTATTCAATTTCTTTAAGTACGTTCGTAGATAAGTGGCCAGTTTGCTATTGGTGGGATGTAATTTGGATTTCTTACAGAGAAAATTTTTTTTGTGGATCTTTTTAACTAAACGAGGGGTTACCCAAGGTTTTAAGTTTTTATGCTTGGAATTTCTATTTTTCACAATCTTTGCGTTTGCAATGTGGTCAGCTAATATGATAATAAAATTATCAAATTGTTGTTTTCCGTATAAACTGAATACCATGTTTCGGCTGTTAAAGAATGTTTTAGTTTTGTATAATCAATGAGATACTGAGAGGACTTCGTAGGCTTCTTTGGCACTGCTTGGAGATATTTATAAAATATATTATAAAATGGTGGTCAGTTATATTCAGGTCAATCACTGAGCTAAGATTGGCAAAACTATAGTTGGCATTGGTTCTACCAAAAATATGGTCAATGCATGTGGAGGTGGTATTACTAACCCTTGTGGGTTCATTTATGCTAGCCGTTAGGCCAAAAGAAGACATCAAAAACATGTACTTATCGCGGTCACTAGATTTACTAAGGATATCCAGATTTACATCGCCTACAATAAAGAGGTTTTTTGTATTAATTGAATAAAGCACTTTTTTAAGCTCATCAAGAAAGACTTCTATACTTACAGAGTGGAAGCGATACACACAAATGAAGGTATAATCAATTTTATTAATTCTTATATCAAGCCTCAAGATGTCTGCGCTGTTGGCTTTAATTTCTGAGAATTTTGCGTTAAGCGAATTTTCAACGAAAACAGCAACACCGCCCGACCTATAATTTTCGTTATATTTACCATACAAGGTGTAATTGGGTATTTCGTAGTGGTGGTTTTCAGATTCACTAATTTAGGTTTCCGTTAGAAAGATTAGCGATGGAATATTGCTAACCGGTTAAGCTCAAGAATTAATCGATTGATATTCTTTCTCATAATTCTTATGTTCTGCACACAGAAATTAATACTGCTAAATATGCCAGGGTTGCTTTGGAGAAGACGACGATTCGCACTATAAGAAGAAAGTAAATTGTTACATGAAAAGCTCTGAGGATTGTTTAGATTTAACATATTTAAATTACAAATTCTTATTCTAGGATTGTTATATAAAAAAGTAATATTATTTAAATTAATCATCACTTATGTTATAAATTTAAGATCATCAGGGCTTTCAATAATCACGATTTTTGAATTGTCAGTCTTCCTCATTCTTATAATGCCATTCCGAACCCACAAATGTTTGTACTTGGCAGTTAGTTTTACTTTTTTGGCTTGGTTGAATAGATGTCTTTTATGGTTAGACAGACTGTCGTTGATATAGATGTATTCGTTATCAGCAGCAGAATTGTTGAATGTATGCGATTTTATTTTTATTTTGTTTGTATTTTTTTATGCATAATTTTGTCTTTTGTTATTTTCCGAACAAATTTAACAAACAATATGTCTGATGACGATTTAACCGCATTATTAAATTGCCCAGCTGATTGTAAAATATTTTTTGATTTATCGGTAGAAACATTGTTTAAGATATTCGCATATGATTCACTTTTTGTTTTTTACTTCACCACAATTTTAAATTGTGTGAAGTAATGCAATCTATCGTGAAAAAAAAAATCTAACATACCCCAAATTTTGTTTTTTCTTTTGTTTTGGACCATCCTCTATCCAAATAGCCAATAAAAATTTTGGTGTACGTCTGTGTGTGGGTGGGTGGGTGGGTGAGTTTTCTGCATAGGATCTTGATGAAACTTTGGCAAATGATACAGGTTCACTTGAAAATAGAAGATCTGGATTCATTTTAAATTTGGACAAAATGGCGGGGGGTCTCCCGAACACCTCTAAGTTTAAATCTTGAATAACTTCTGATCCCGAGCTATGATCTTATTGAAACTTAGTATATAAGGTTTTAATACTGTTTCCAATACTTCTGCATACCAACTTCCGGTTTGTCACTTCCGGTTAAAAAGTTTTTTTTTCAGGTGTTTATCCCTACTGTAGCCTACAATTACCAATCGATTTTCATGAAACGTTGCGAAAAACTTTTAAATAACATGAGAAAGATTTTATCAGCTTTTGGAGCACATTGGATAAAGGGTTGGGGGGTCCACCATACAACAGGTGGTTTTTTCCACAAAGTTTTTATGTTTGTTGGGAGCATAAAACATTCATTCGTGAATGAATTTTGATGACACTTTGGAAAAAGATGCAAACATGTATGACAAAGAACTGATTAGTTTTTGAGCGATAGTGAACAAAGTGGTGGGGGGTCCCTGGAGCACCTGTTTTTTTGAAAGCTCTATAACTTCTGTACCCGATAAGCGAATTGGATGAAACTTGGTACATGAGTATGTAGTACGGTTTAAAATAGTTCTGCATCCCAACTTCCGGTTTTTCACTTCCGGTAAAAAAAATTTTTTTGTACTTTTTTGAAGTTTTTTCAGTGTCTTTATGCACACTACAGCCTACAATAATGAAGTGATTATAATGAAACTTATGGAATAGGGTTTCAATTAGTGTGAAAAGATAATTATCATGTTTTGGGACACATTGATCAAAGTGGTGGGGGGTCTACCATACAAATGCTGACTTTTCACACTTTGTTTTTTAAGTTTGTTGGGAGCATACAGACTTCATTCATTATTCAATTTTAATGACACTTTGGAAAAAGATGGAATCTTAAGTAACAAAGAACTGATTAGTTTTTGGATAATATTGGAATAAGTGGTGGGGGTCCTCCCGAACACCTGTTTAATGTGTCACACTTTTTTCAATGTTTGTTGGGAGCACACAGCATTCGTCTGTGAACGAATTTTGATGACACTTTGGAAAAAGATGCAAACATGTATGGCAAAGAACTGATTAGTTTTTGAGCGATAGTGAACAAAGTGGTGGGGGGTCCCTGGAGCACCTGTTTTTTTGAAAGCTCTATAACTTCTGTACGTGATAAGCGAATTGGATGAAACTTGGTACATGAGTATGTAGTACGGTTTAAAATAGTTCTGCATCCCAACTTCCGGTTTTTCACTTCCGGTAAAAAATTTTTTTTTTACTTTTTTGAAGTTTTTTCAGTGTCTTTATGCACACTACAGCCTACAATAATGAAGTGATTATGATGAAACTTATGGAATAGGGTTCCAATTAGTCTGAAAAGATAATTATCATGTTTTGGGACACATTGATCAAAGTGGTGGGGGGTCTACCATACAAATGCTGACTTTTCACACTTTGTTTTTTAAGTTTGTTGGGAGCATACAGACTTCGTTCATTAATTTATTTTAATGATACTTTGGAAAATGATGGAGACTTAAGTAACAAAGAACTGATTAGTTTTTGGATAATATTGGAATAAGTGGTGGGGGTCCTCCCGAACACCTGTTTAATGTGTCACACTTTTTTCAATGTTTGTTGGGAGCACACAGCATTCGTTCGTGAACGAATTTTGATGACACTTTGGAAAAAGATGCAAACATGTATGGCAAAGAACTGATTAGTTTTTGAGCGATAGTGAACAAAGTGGTGGGGGGTCCCTGGAGCATCTGTTTTTTTGAAAGCTCTATAACTTCTGTACCTGATAAGCGAATTGGATGAAACTTGGTACATGAGTATGTAGTACGGTTTAAAATAGTTCTGCATCCCAACTTCCGGTTTTTTACTTCCGGTAAAAAAAATTTTTTGTACTTTTTTAAAGTTTTTTCAGTGTCTTTATGCACACTACAGCCTACAATAACGAAGTGATTATGATGAAACTTATGGAATAGGGTTCCAATTAGTGTTTGTTGGAAGCATACAACATTCGTTCGTTAAGTAATTTTGATTACACTTTGCAAAAAGATGCAAATATGTATGGCAAGGAACTGATTAGTTTTTTTAGTGATAGTGAACAAAGTGGTAGGGGGTCCTCCAAGCACCTGTTATTTTGGAAGCTCAATAGCTTCTGTACCTGATAATCGAGTTGGATGACATTTGGTACATACACATTTAGTACGGTTTACAACAGTTCTGCATCCTAACTTCCGCTTTGTCACTTCTGATAAAATTTTTTTTACTTTTTCTCGTACAACAGAATTTATGTTTGTTGGGATACTACTGCCTGCTTTAATATTTTTATTATTAGAACTACGAAGTCCATAATATTGGTTAGCTTTTAATTAAAGTATTTTATGGATATTAGCTCATTATATATCCAGAACACTATGTTTCCAGAGCTGTGGTGAAGTCAGCCTATGCCTCAGCGTCGCAATATTTTTTGTAGCAATTATCAATGTCATCTGAGGTAATAGATATATCAAGACTCGTTTTTATAATATTTATAACCGTATTTGTGACATTCTCGTCATCAATTTTCGGTACACCGGTAATTTCAATACAATTTTGGAGAAAGTTTTGCTCAACTTGAATAATTCTTTTAATATTTTGAATGATATCCTGTTTAGATGTTTGTTTTCTTCTTCTAGTTTATTCACCCGACTTAGAGTAAATTCAAGATTTTCAAGCCTCTGCATAATTGACGAAAAGTTGAGATTGTTATCCCTTTCCATTGACTTCAGTTTTTTTTAAATAGTATCATAGTTTGCCACAGCTACTGGTTTTGTTTGCAATTTGTTTGCGTGAGGTTGTGTGCCTGTAGAACGTATTGTAGTAGTTTTTGTTTGTGTACATGCTGTGCAAAACCAAGTAGATTTCCCTTGGAATAAATTTTCAACTTCTGTTGGATTTAATTTTGCACCGCCATTGTTAGTTTCAAACATATTAAAAAAAAACACTATCTGTTGTTTTAACACGCGCGGTATTTCAGTAATCCAAATAATTTTTAATAATTTTTGCACTCAATTTAATGATAGATCGTATTACTTAGAAAAAAAATTAATTAATTTTGGTATATTGGTATGTTTATAAGTCCTATATTCGTCCCTGTATGGAGTACTGCTGTCAAGTTTGGGGTGCTGCCTCTGTTTCCATCTTGGCCCTCTTGGACTCTGTTCAAAAGCGAGCTATACGAATTGTAGGTGATCGAACTGTGACATCAAAACTTGATTCCCTACAACATCGTCGTACTGTTGCTGACCTTGTTGTTTTTTACAAATATCGTCATCAGCAGTGCTCAGATGAAATCAGAGGCATCATGCCTCAAACTTATTCTTACCCCCGTTCCACTCGGCAATCGGCTGCCGCAACCAGTGAAACGGTAAAGATCCCGCGCTGTCATACTGGCAGATCGCAGAGAGACTTCTTTGTCCGAACTGCGTACAAATGGAATAGTTTGCCGGAACACTTAGTCTCAGGTGGCTTCAACCCACAGATGTTTAAAAAAGCGTTAATCTACACCTCAGAACGCCAGTTGTTGTGGGACCCAGGTCTAGACCTAGGTCTCAAAAGGTATTTATGTGTTGTTGTGACACATATTCTAAACCCTATTACACAACACATTTTATTAAAAAAAAAAAAAAATTGACTTATTTTATTTTAATTAAGTTTTATTTTCGCTTTGTTTTTCTTCGATGTGTTCCCCACAAAACATAAACGAAGAATGATATATTAAACGATGATGCGGACTTTAAGATAAATACTTTGTGGAATGCGCAATCAACAGGTAGACAAAATTTGATGTTTATTAATATTTCAGATAAAAATGTCAGTTTTCTTTTAGGCCAGAAGAGAAAAATTCTCAGCTCTGTAGACTGTGACCGGTATCCTAAGTCCTAACAGGATATGTACATCTAAATAAGCACCTATTTACCATGGAACTTATAGAAATTCTTCTCTGTGAATGTTGTCTTGAAGAGGAGGAGGACGCTGAGCACTTTTTGTGTGTAAGGTTGGCCTTCTCTAGTATCAGAGCTAGAATTTTTGGTTCTAAAACTATAGAGGCCAGCACCATCAAACTATTGCCAATACAGTCAGTTTTGGATTTCATTGAAAAGACAGAGAGGTTTGTGAAATAGTTGTTATGAGACCAAACTCGGACATGGTGCACTGGAACGTAGAGCATGCGTGCCAGGACAAGCTCTGTCTCGCGACACCTATCCCTACGTTTTCTAATCTAATTTAATCTACGAATCGGAATAAAATTATTGGAGCAGTAGCATACCGGAAGATGAGAAAAACCATATCATGATCAAAAACTCTTGTTGAAGTTTGACCGTAGTAGGAAACTTGTGCCATGTCCTCAGAATTTTAAAAGCATATGTTAAGGAATCAAGGTAGTAGGATCAGATAAAATAAGGAAGTCTAATAATTAAAACAAATGTCGAAGTAATGTACGAAAGGGATGGCAGAAGCTTTTCTTACCGCTTCGAATTGAAACACAACAACAAACACTAGTTATAATGGTTTTCTTTCATCCTGAATAAGTAAATTTTTGGTTTTCTTACTACAGCGGTCGGTAAGAAAAAATCTTTGGTTTAGAAGAAATGAGAAAACTTACTCAACTACCGTCCCTACGTAACCTTCGTTTAGAATAAACTAAAATTCTTAGAATACATAAAAAAAATTAAATCGCTCTAATTAATATTCAACCCAATTTGAGCTAATTGCTTGATCTAAATAACTCTTTGTGGAAAATGTTTACTCCTTTCATCGCTAGGGTTTTTTCAAAAGTTTGAGGGTGGTGAATTGAGTTGGTGTTTGGATATGTAGGTAAAAAATTGATATTCTGCTAAAACCGAAATTTTTTAAAACCCTTTTGTCGATAATTTTCTGTCTCTATCTATAATACTGTTATCTATAATATGTCATGTTCAGATTATGAGCTGAAAATTATAAATTAAATTCCGATATAACTAACTCAAACAGTATGCCATATCATATGACACCTCGCTCAACTGATTCAAAAATCTACTTAAGTTTAACATGAATGTGATTACTTGCATTGTTGTAAACATTTTAGAAAATGTTCGAATTGTAGATTTTTTTGATGAAGTTCAGATGCTAGGACAGAACAAAATTGCACATTTTTGGTGATATGTCAAAATTTAAGTCCCCAAAAACTAAATAGAAAATTCCGAAGTTTTTTAAGTAAATTTTCTACTATTGTGAAATTTATCATATTTTTTAGTGGCTTCTCTCGAGGTTGGAAGGGTGTGACAAACAACAAAACATAGTTTAGAAGTATGTAACAGAAACAACTGAATAACGACAATTGTTTTCTCTTTATTAGTCAAACAATAGTAGTTGTAATGTAGAAAAAGATTACTAGAAGACCAACCTCTATTTCGTGAAATTTTATTGGAATGCGGAAGATATAATATTGATTATTTTACGTTTGTTGAATAGTTTTAGCAACAAAATTCTACAAAAAGATATAACCTTTTCACAACCTACCATTGGGAAAAACAAAAATTTATCTATCTCAAATATAAGGTCACTTATGTCATACATAAAGAACCTAAAATTTCAATCTAAAATAATCTCAATAAATCAAATAATTTTTTTTTCTTTCTTTCAAAATTTATTACGTTGAACATTTTGACTTAAGTGTTAAATCTCCCAAAACAACTCATTCCATCAAATGTATTTTAACATAAGATTTACCCTATATTTACAAGAGCCGGCTGAAAAGTAGTATGGAACCTATCCTCGATTTTCTGTCAGAGACAAAACTATTTAAATCGAAATTTTACAATGAATCTATAAACCCAAAATAGAATTTCTTATTCCTGTAAATACTTTTTCATCGTGATAATCATCCAATTGATTGAGGAAAACCATTGATATTCGAAATGCCACTAATACTCTTGTAATTTATTATCCCTCTTCATCATTATATATCTTGTAAAAATTCTTTTGTATCGGAAATAAAAAAATTAGTTGCAATACGTGATTTTCATAAATTCTTCTTAAACACATTTTTTAATAGAAACAATAAACATAAGACGAAAGCATATAAAAACTTTAACATTCATATAACAAACGGAAAATTGGAAATCCTTATCATGGAAATTTCTGATTCTTCGTTATTTTTTTGTTAACTTTATTTTCTGTTTTGGGTCGAAATTTCGATTTTATTGAAATTATATTTAATAAATTATATGTTAATGAAGATCAATTTATTATTGATGATTGATTGATTAGATTGTAAGGGAAGGAGGTAAATATATTTTGGTGAGAATACAATAGAGTTTGAAGGACTATTAATCATTTTATTGAAACATTTGATTTAAATCGGATGAAAATGACCAGCATTGTTTTGTTAATGTCTGATTATACTTGAATTGGAATATAAATTGAATCCTTCTACTAAACAATTACTAAAGGGCGAAGAAACAAAGTTCTATATCCAAACTAACTACACAGTTTTTCTAACATTCCAAATAAATATTGGTGACAGCGGTGGAATTTGAACTTTTCAAAATGGATTTATCAAGTGACATAAGTGACTCAGACTGGGGACTGGGGATTATCAACAACGGGAAACAAAAGTGAATCAGTAGTGCGTCGGAAAACGCATATGACAACGTGAAATTACAATTAAATAAATGAATGTTGAATAACTTTTTTATCGAAACAAATATAAATATTTAATTAAATTAAAAACTTATACGTACCATGTGTTTCTATAAATTCTCGTCCATTTGGTAACTGTATTGCAGCACCGAATCCCCCTAATTTGACTGGAGCTGAATTATCTGCAGTCGCTAAAAGTGCACAAGCTGGTCGAACGTCTCTATGTAATATATCATTTTCATGACAATATCTTAAAGCTTCTAGAATTTGTCGCATATAGTGGCTGGAATAAATAATAAATAAATAAAATAAATACAATATTTATATAAGACAATTTATTTTTGATCGATTACTACAACGAAATATAAAGCATGAATTGTTTTTTTAGTTAACGCTTAATCTCAAGAGAGTGATTCTTTACAAAAAATAAGGTTATGTTTCAAACGTAATTAGGATATTAATTTATTTTGTTCATCTTATTTCTTTTACTTTAGTGGCTAAATTAAATGAGTTTTCGAAGCTGTAACTTTAGTGATTATAATTTATGATTGTTTCTTTTGACTTGTTTAAAATATCGTATCAAAGTAGGTTCTGTCTAATCTCATTGGACCTTCAGCTAAATCGGACAGTTTTAATCAGTTTTGGATTTGGAATCACCTGACATATTTTGCTATGAATTTAGTAATTCTTAAACCTAACACAAAAAATTTACAAATCAGTGTGTTTGTAATTCTAGAAATGATGAGCGGATTACTGTGCTTGGGTTAGGCAACAATATTTTTTTATTGCTCTGAGTTTTCTAGAGCTTAACCTCATTAGAACTTAAGCAAATTAATTTCAATAATAAATCAATTAATATATTACAATGTAAAGCACAAAAAAATGTTTCATCAAACCAAAAACTTCAATGTTTGATTATTTCTAAATCAAAATCAAATTCATTTCAACACATAACCTCAAACCATGATGATAAAAAACAAATATTCGAAACGAAGCAGACAAAATATATTAAAGTTCATACAATCAATAGAATTACAATCGATTTTTATCCATACAATAGAAGTTTTGAAATAACTATCAGTCGCATATTTTCTACATATCGAAAAGTAAAATGAAAACCAAATCAAAGAAAAATCTGGACTTGAAGTAATAAAATGTTGAAAAGCAAAAAAAAAACCTATTGAACCGTATATGAAAATTAAGCGAAATTGCTTAATTCATATTATAAAAAAGGAATCGTATGTTCATGACTATTTTGATGGATGGGGTGTGATAGGGTTGAAAATTAGTTAATGAGTTTTATTTTGATTGATGCATTAATGGTTGAATGAATCAAATTTTCATAATCAGACTTTTCACTATGTTGTAAACATACTAGATTACTATGATGATAAAGACCGTTTAACAGAAGTTTACATGTTCAAGCTATTTTTCATGAACTTCTTAATAACGAAGCAAGCTTCTTAATAACCTCTAAAACATCCTAAAAGTTAAACAGACATTAAAACATTCTCAAATCTCAAACATATTTTTCCCCGTTGATAGTCCAAGGAGCCGAGTTCGATTCCCATTCAATTTAAAGTGTGATTGTGCGAAACTTTAACAAACATCAACACATGAGCTTTTTCCATAAACCAAAAATCATCCAATATCTAGAAAAATTATTTTAGTTGTAAAATTAGTACATGCGAAGGGCAAGTATGACAACGAAAAAAAATAATGTATTGAATTTACTCGATGTTTAGACACGATACATCGGATATATTCGATGGTTTTTGAAAGATTTTTTCTATTCGATGTATCGATGTTTTTTTTTATAAAAACATCGAATCAATGAGCTTTTTGATTTTTAATAATTTTTAATTTTTTCACATTTTCCTTTTAAAAATTGTACGAATGCTAAAAATTAGTTTGTTGTGCTTGATTTTGACCGAAAGAATGGTTAAGGAATGTCAGCATATTTGGTCAATATTTTCGTTTTTGAATTTACCATAAATTTGCAAGTACTGCAATTTTCTCGTTTTATGGTTAGTTTTAGGTGGCAATCGTACAAATTTGAATGATTTTGTATCCATGAATATCTAGAGTTTGTTTGCAGCATATTTTTTAAGGGAGTCCCTCACCGCACTCCACACGGGTCACACGGGAAATCAAGTTATATGCTATTCAAAAAGAAATACGTGCACACCATCAAATAATACGATAATACTATCAGATACTTAAGAAATTTTTATAAAACTTTACTTATGCATTTTCACGTGGAGTATGCATGTCATTATGGTGATTTCTTTTAATAATTTAATTTATTAATTAAAATCGCCAAATACATTTTTATAGTACGATTTTGATTAAAATTTGATAAAGTAGGCTTTGAAAATTTTTATTGTTAGAAATAAATGTTTGAAGACTGTTAACCACCCTTAGAGATCACTGTGTTTATGAAATGCGATACGGGTGTGGCTTACACGTTGTATCCGAGCTGTAGCGGGTCTTTCCTCCACTATTGTATACCTTGAACCCATTGTCTGGCGGTAGGGGATACCTTGGCTTAACCGCCTGGGGCGCGAGCCTAACAGTATCCCTAATTCAAAACGTCTTTATTTCTTCAGTGCGCCACGATGGATGGATCTAGTGGATTGAAACTAAACTAGCGTATAAAGCTCTGGGCACCTTTCGCCCCTAGCTGTATATGACTTTTTAACAAGTATATACCAAAGTCTGTTGTTAACCTTTATTAAGCCTTAACTCATGGAAGCAATATGAAAAAATATCTAAGTAATCATTTAATTTTCTAAAAATTTTGTTTGCACCTGTTTTATTATTTACGTACAAATGAAGTGTAAAACACATTTTACAACCTACTTATCGTGGCTGAAAGTTGAACTTTACGCCCGTTAAATAAAAGTTCGTTGCTATATAAAACATTGCTATACATTCTTCTACTTTGCCGCCCGTAAAATAATCGCCCGTAAACTAGTTAAAATTATCGTAAAATTAGAACAAACAAATCAATTATTGTATGAAGTTTATAATGAAAATCATGTCATGTTTAGTTTTTTCTCAAATTTGTCAAAATGTTTAGCAAATAATAGTACCACATCGCACGAACTTTAAAAAAATAAAGCAATGTGAACTAGCGTGCTATGAACGACTTTTTGACCAATCTCAACTGGACTAGTTTATCTGCAGATAAAAACGAAGATTCAATTGCGTTGAGAATTGCATCCGCCATTCGATCGGCTATGAAATGTTTCATTCAATCATCCTTTCAAAAATTGAAGACCGCAAACACCTCATGGTTTAATGAAACCTGCCGGTCATCAATTGACTCCAAACATAGAACTCACGCAAAGTTTCAACAAACACCTAATAATTGAGAACTTTTGATAGCCGCCCTTAGAGATGCTAAAAATGCTATAAACATAGCCAAACGATTGCCTGAAAACCCGTGACAAAAAAGAAAAATCCTGAACGGTAATAATAATTCCCCAAATATTTCTGGTCATTTGCTTGCTTGTTACAAAGAAATTTCAAAGCAAAAAGGCATCACAATTCCTCCTCTCAAATAACACAATATAATTCATTCCACATTTGAAAAAAATCTGAACTTCTCATTTTGCAGCCGCCTCACAACTGCCAACTTAAAATCAGCTGCCGCCTTCCCTTCCAATAGATTAATACATACTCTACCTACGAAACAAGTTTTTTTCGCACCCGAGTTGTATCAAAGGTTCCTAAAGGGTTAAGTGTAAACAAGTATGCGGGCCCAGACGGTAACCAGTCAGTGTACCTAGAAACAGTAATCACTTTTTAGCTAAACCATTATGTAGACTATTCCACCTTTCTAAGACAACTTGCACTTTTCCATCGTCTTGGAAAATCGCTATTGTCCACCCAAATGTTCATCTAATTTCTAATGAACTATTTGGAGAATTGCAATTTACTATCCGATCGCCAATATGGATTTCGAAGAGGTTGATCTGCTAGTGATTTAATGATGTATTTGACTGACTTATGGAACCGTTGTTAATAAAGGTGAAATGCAAATAGTCGGTTTAGATATCTCCAAACCTTGACCGTGTTTGGCATTCACTGCTTGTTAAACTAACGGCATTAGGTATTGCACTAGCTTCTTTCCTGGATTAAGAGCTTTCTGAAGAACTTCCATATTCCTGACGCTGGTTTTTCCGCTGGTTTTTCCCTAAGGATCCGGCCTTTCTTCCACACTATTCTTGATTTTTATAAACGATATTTTACTATCCACTCTCAATCCAGTTCATTCGTACGCGGATGATAGTACTTTATGATCAGGTTATAATTTTCCCGTCACTCTAAAACGAGATGAAATGATGTCTTTTTGTCACAGAACATCAATACTATCCTTAAAAGGGGAAAATCTAACCGGATCGAGTTCAATACATATAAATTTCAATGTTTCAACCCACATAAACGCGATAGACCGGACTTGTCACCCAGCATTGAGGGTAACCCAATTAAAAATTCTCTATCGGCTCACATGCTCAGTCTAGAAATAGCTTCCAAACTTACTTGGAAAGACCACATTTACTCAACACCAAAACTGCAGCTTAATGTTTAGGTTGTATAAGAAGAAGCAAATTCTACTTTACTTTTTCTGAATTGCATGTACGGGCGGGGGCAGCAAAATCTGATTTAGTTGCATTCGATAGAATTCAACGCCGGGGATGCAAGTTAATTGACGATGTTAATTTAAGAAACTCTCTGGCTCAATACCCTCGACCATAGAGGCAATATCAGACCCTCTGAGTATTTTACAAATACGACTAAGGCCAGTGTTCAGCTAAGATAAACGGTCTAATGCGTAAACGACGCCAGTTCTCTCGCACTATTCATCTAGCAATAAACTCCCATAAGCACCATTCTTTGGCCAAACTGAGCAATATGTCTCGTATTTTTTTTTGCTACGAACGACCTCTTTGTGGAATTCGACCGATTTTATGGAAAAATTTAAGCTAAACACAAAGAAACTAACTCTCACATTAAAAGTTTTACCATCTCACTTACACATATTTCTTTCCTTTCCCTCTTCCATCCTCATACCTTTCACTTTCCACTCTTCTACACCTAACTACTGTTTTGCCTGCATTATGAGTCTGTGTTCACCCATACCGTTCCGAAAAAAGAAAACGAACTTTTTTCGTTTAACTTAAAAAAAGGATATTATCAAATTATTGCGGAAAGTATTCGATGTTGAAAAAAAATCGACTTTTTTAAGCAATGAATCGGAAAACATTGATGCAGGGTTCCGATGTTTTACACCGAAAAAAAATCGGTGTATGTTTTAGGTGGACACCTCTACTTTGGTATTCATCTAGTACTGGAATTTCAATGAATCAAAAGAACGAAAACAAAATTTTTTTCTATACATCGTAACCACAACTATACCTACCATGCTACTGCTTCGCTATAAACAAATCCGGCTACAGCACGTCGTACAACCTCAAAACATATATCGGAACCTTCCATACTGTAAAAGAGGTAAAAAAACAATTATTTTAAATATTTTATAATCAAAATACAAGAAAAATACAAAAAAAAATTCAAATTACAATACGAACAACAAAAACAATGGCAAAAAATTAGTTTGATAAACAAGCAAAACACAAAATGTCTATAATATTATCATTTAAATAAACAAATATAATATAAATTTTAAAAACATTTACTTAAAGTTAACTCTTTTTAATTATATTTCAACGATAACAATTATTTTTTTCGTACCACTGTTTTTTTGTTGTTGGTTATAAAATCTAATATTCATACAGATTCACACATCGTGATATTTATTTACTCAACATATGAAAAAAAAACTCAATCAAATTATAATTTTTGAATTAAAGTAAATTAAATGCATCATATAATATGATACATATTTATTTACAAAAAAAATTCTACATTATTAAAAATTTAAATTTTTATTTAAATTTTAATTGGATATCATCAACGTAATTTTGTAAAACAAAAAATAATTTTTTGTTGTATATTTATGTCTATCTATATCAAATAGTCAGATTTATGATTAAGTTATAATGAGTAGTCTAACGTTATTTCCGTTTGGTAATCTCAAACAATTCCATGCATACTAACAGCAATCATTACGTATTAACAAATCGTTAATTTATTTCAACTTACTATTCAAAAACCATATACAGCATTCCTTCAGAACTATATGTTTCAAGTAATTCGACAATGTGTGGGTGTTTTAACATATGACATATTGTTGCTTCACGTTTTAAGTCTGAAAATATAATCAAAATAAGAACAAGATTATTTAAAAGTGAAAGAGAAAGAGAAACAAAAAATTTGTTGATGGGCATCAGAATAAATTTTGTGTTTTATATTATTGCTACGACTCTAACAGAATCGATTATTTTATCAACACTTAACAGCATTAAAATTATGAGATACTGCAACTGTTGGTATAAAAAACTGATTAATGTGTTTTTAAATATTGTACAATAAATGTCAGTGTTTATGGAAATAACAGAAATATTATGTGTGCTATTATCCACGCTGTGTTTATACTGGAAGTTTCTGCAATCAACCATAGGAAGATCTGAAACTGTTAAATAAATGAGAATCAATTAAATCGAAAAAAAGCAATAATCAAGGTGTTTCAATTACAATTGAGTGATCGAACTAGAAGTAAATTGAGTAACCCTAATTCATGTGGTCTACTTCCATTTTTTGTGGTAATTTTGTAATGTAATTCATCTAAATAAAAGTAGCAGTCTTTAATATATAGAACTTTTTCCCACATGGAAAAGGTGTTGGAATTCGCTGGCTAGAGATCGAATTGTTAAAAAAATCAGTCACAAACTACAGACCACAGATCATAGGCCATAGTCTACAGGTCACAACTCAAAGAACACACGTGCTCTAGTACTAAAATGAAAGCTGCATAATTAGTGATTAGTGTCAGAGGCCATACGCCACAGGCCATAGGTCCTACACCACACGTAAAAAGCCAGATAATACAAACCACATGCCATAAAACACAGGCCACACGGCAAAAGCCATAGACCACACGTCACAGACCTTAATCCACACAGGCTATAAGCCACAGGCACACGCTACAGGTCACACGCCACAGACCATCGATACACTCGTAACAGGCGACCTTGTATCTCACCTAATGACAACACTTCAGATAAATATTTATTTTCGATCTATTTGAATGTGAATTAAAACATTCAATTCATTGCATATCATCGCTGTAAAATGCTCAACTGGGAAGTTTTCTCTTTTCCTTCAATGGAAAACCACACACTCTCACTTCAAGACAGTGTCAAGTGCCTTGTTGTTACTCTTGCAAGTGGCTTCTGAGGTCCTCGGGTTGAGATACTGAAACCACGACTGAATTTCTATGGCTTCAATGCCGACAAAGATCTACTGGATAAATATAGCAGTTGTTGGATCTACTATCAACTATGCGTTTGGTTCTGTCAAGTTTCAGAAGTTATATGTTGTGATTCAGATATCAATAGACACTTTCAGCAAAATAAACTATTCAATGCCATTGGCTTCTTATAAAGAGGTATTTAGTCATCCAGAGCAACCATCTTTTTTGCGAAGCTCCCAAAATTGCTCGTCTATAAATTCATAAATTAAATTATACATTTAAATTATTCAGGCAAGTATTTAAATTAAATGTTTTTGGAAAACAAAAATAATTTCGTTGACCCCTAGTATTACGCCATCTGAGGATTTGCAATGTTTGACTCACTCTATTTTTGTTTGAATTTTATTTTTATATAATAACCGACAAGATGAAAGCGGTCAGCAATAATGTTGACCGTTAATGCTAATTTATTTTACTGCTCACTTAAAGACACGGTTGGTAACCAAAATGAGAACGATCCAAACGAACAACAATTTTTAATAAAAAAATTAAATTCATACCGAAAGTGATCAACCCAAGGATTGAATGTATAATTAATCAAAAACGGTTAGCAGTTCACGGTCAGTTCAAAAACCATCAATCAAATCTGCACCATAATTCATTTATTAGAGAAGGCTGTAGTGTCTCAACAGGCATACATTTAGGTTTGTGAACAAAAGAGTGACAAAATTTGTGACAAATCCTAAGTTTAGAATGTTGAAAACATTCTTATATGTACTAAGTTACATCAAAATGACTGATGTTATGGGTTTCAAATAAACATGTGCTTCATAGGCCGCCCAACCTAATATCGCTCAAGATCTGATCAGTTTCTTACCATATAAATACTCATCTTTGCCAAAGATTCATCAAACTTGATTCATTATCGAAGGCTGTATTGTTCCAACACATATACATTTGCGAAAACAAAACTTACAAATTTTTTTTACCGGAAGTGACAACCTGGAACTTGGTATGCAGAACTGTATAAAATCTTATTAAAGCATATTATTCCATTTTTTATCGAATTCGAAGCAGGTATCAGGTATTAATGTTAAAAAGTTTCATGTAAACAGGAGTTTCGGCAGCGCCCACCACATTGTCCAATATCGCTCAAAATCTAATAAGTTCTTTGTCAAATATTTGTCAACTATTATCGAATTAATTCACGAATGAAGATTGTATCGTCATCACAAACTTAAAAACAGTGTTTCAAAAATATTTGAAAAAGTTTTGTTAGCTCGTCTTGAAACTTTTTTAACTGCCAATGAAATAATTCATCCTCAGCAATTTGGTTTTACAAGTCGGTCAAGCACTTTAACTGCTTGTGTTCATATGATAGATTTTGTACAAAAAATATTAGTAATGGTCTTTATGTTGCATTGCTTTTTGTTGATATATCTAAAGCTTTTGATTCCATTGATCATGAATTATTGCTTCAATGCTTATTTGATTTAGGAATAAAAGACCCAGATATTAGCATTTTTCGATCATATTTAAGTAACCGTATGCAATTTGTGCAAATTGGAGATACAAAAAGTGACTTGAAGCTTATTAAATCTGGTGTCCCTCAAGGTTCTATTTTGGGACCAATTTTATTTAATATAATGATTAATGGCGTGTTTGATCTTTCTCTTAAAGGAAAAGCACAGTGCTATGCAGATGATTCTGCGTTCATGTATGCCTGCAAAAATCATACTGACTTGATTCCAGCTATTCAGGAAGATCTTTTGAAATTAGATTCATGGTTCAATTCGATTCGTTTAAACATAAATATAAATAAAACTAAATTCATGCTATTTAAATGTTCTGATTTAATTAATAATTTACCTATGCTTCATAATAATGTAATTGAATCTGTTGAAATTTACAATTACCTTGGCCTAACAATCGATTTTAAATTAAATTGGGAGAAACACATTCAAAACACCACAAAAAAAGTTTCACCTTTAATATTTGCTGTGAAAAGAATTCGTCATTTGGTTAGCCCAAATACGCTATGGTCCATTTATCATGCCCATTTTGTTTCGCATTTGATTTATCTAAATCCGTTATGGAATTCTGCTACACAATCAAGGATTCACTGTTTAGAAGTGCTTCAAAATAGAATAATAAAAACCATTAGGTTCCTGCCGAACTTACATCCAACAATAAAATTGTATGACCATAAAATTATTCCCTTTAGAAAAATATGTAAATCAGAAACATTAATATTTATATTTAAACTTAAAAATAATCTTATTAAAAATAATATTATATTAAGAAGAGCTAATGAGATCCACCATTATCAAACACGTAGAAATGCAGATTTCTTTATTGATTTCAGAAAACTAAATGTAGGTAGAAGTTCAGTTTTGTTTTCTGGCTTGGCTGATTTTAATGCACTTCCTACTCCGTTAAAGATGGAAACATCTTTAACAAAATTCAAAATTAATGCACGACTTCTTTAATTTTTTCTAAATGTTGAGATTATGCTTTTGTTTTCATAAATACTTTTCTTAACACTAACTGTCTATTATATTTTAATCATATCTTGTTTAATTTAATTATACTATTTTTATTATTTTACTCTAATTTACTAATTGTACTTCTGTTTTGTTGATCTTAATTTGAATTAATTGTTACTATTTCAATGCTTTGCCTTTTTGTAACATGAAATGTTTAAATAAAGCAAAAAAAAAAAAAAAAACTAAATGAGAAAATTAAGAAGTGTATGGTGGACTCATGCTATTAGACCGGGAGGCAGCGTTGCATTTTGATTAGTGATTTGATGCCGATTGAATTTAATTTTTATAGATAGATTAATTATTTGTGATGAAGAAAATAAGAGTCAGCCGTCAGGCTTGTGGGGAGTGTGGTTGTGGGAGACTTTTAAACTGGTAAAAAAAACGAATTCCAAAAGTAATTTGATGCCGCTTCAAAAATTGTATGATGTATGTTTAGACCATAACAATTGAAAAAAAAGTGATCAGCTGATTGGCGGATGGGGGATTATAGGTCAGCTCCTCGTATACATCAGTATAAAAATGCAATATAGTCAAGACCTTTCTGTGTAGGATCTTGATGAAACTTTGGCAAATGATCCAGGTTCACTTGAAAATGGAAAATCTGAATTCATTTTAAATTTGGACAAAATGGCGGGGGGGTCTACCGCGCGTTCTCTAAGTTTAAATCTTCAATAACTTCTAATCCAGACTTATGATCTTATGGAAACTAGTTATATAAAGTTTTAGCACTGTTTCCAATATTTCTGCATTCCATTTTCCGGTTTGACACTTCCGGTTAAAAAGTTTTTTCCAGGTGTTTATCCCTACTGTACCCTACAATTACCGATCGATTTTCTTCTTCCAATTCTTCACTACTTCACTACTTTAGCAGCTGACCGCCAGATTTATCATCAGCTGGAGTTAATTAAATAAAATAAATAAAAATCAACCGGCATCAAATGACTTTTTCATTTGCAACGCTGCCTCCCGGTCTATATGTCCTTTATATAGCAAAAGCTAAACAGTGTCTTCTTATACCAATTAAAAACTTTTACATGAGTTTTATCCAAATCACGTCACAATTGTAGGCTGTAATGTGAACAAAGACGTTGACAAAAAATGCAAAACTTAATTTTTGCCGGAAGTTATAAACCGGAAGCTGGGACGCACATCTATTGAAACTGGTACTAAAGGGTAATGGGTCAATTTCCAACTAAATCAATTATCAGTATTGAAGCGATGAAAAACAAACAGGTACTCAGGAGACTTCAACCACTTTATCCAATATCCCTCAAAAGCTAATCAGTTCCTTGCCATACAAACATACATCTTTTGTCGAAGTTTCGTTCGAATTAATGCCCAGACAAAGTCTGTATGGTTACTTACTTAAAAAACAAAGTAAGAAGAATTACCAGTTGTATGATGAACCCACTAGTGGTCTTTTCCATTTACCTTAAAATCTTACAAGATATTGCCTTAATGATTAAAGCCTTTACAAACCAACCATACATTAAAATCGCGGAAAAAAACCTTAAATTTAAAAAAAAAATTAACCGGAAGTGAAAAAAGCCAGACAAGTGCGAATAAAATTCGCTCGCAAAGGGTTTCGTGAATGTAAAAGAACACAATATCAAAAATAATTGATAAAAAGTTGTGTTGTAATGTCTTTATATTGCCAGACTATAGACGCATAAAAAAATAAATGTTTAATCGTATATGTCAATAGTGAATTACAAGCAAATATAAACATTGATCAAAAATCACACTAAAAATGTTGCTTCAGGTTAAATCTCATCCAAAGCTGTTTATGGTAACTCAAGAAAGATTCAACTACACCAGCTTGTAAATGGTTTAAATTTGATTTTTTAATCGGTCAATCAAGTGTCGAAATTTAGGTGGGTGAGAGACTACATACTAAAAATATTTTTTTTACAATAACATAAAAACTGCAATGCAACATTCTAAAAAAAATTGTAATGTTTCTTAAATTAAGTGCTCCTTCAGATGACACACCACTCATTTGGCTCAAAAATGGTTTTTTTGCTCTCCCCACACATATCCCCTAAACTCATAGAAATATAATTATTTGAGACTTCACCATGATTTTCATTCAAAATTTACCAATCTTCCTGTATCTGTGAATTTTACTAATTTTTCTGTCAATCAGTGTCGAAATGTAGGGTGGGGGGAACGGTCTGAAAGTTGACCTTTTTTGACAATAACTCAAAAACTGTGCACCGCATAATTCTAAAAAAAATTGCAATGATTTCTAAATTAGATGTACTTTCAAATGACACCCCACTCGCTTGGGTCAAAAAACATTTGTTTTACTCTCTCCACCCCCGTCCCCTTAACACCCAGAAATATAATTATTTGGGACTTCGCTATAATTTTCATTCAAAATTTACCAAACTTCCTAGCTCTGTGAATTTTTACAAATTTTTCTGTCAATCAGTGTCGAAACGTAGGGGGGGGAGGGGGTTACGGTCTGAATTTTGCATTTTTTTGACAATAACTCAAAAACTATGCACCAAAATTCTAAAATAAATTTTTAAGGAATACTGTAATGAAGCTCTTTCATATGATACCCTACTTTAATCTATAAAAAAATGTATTCTCTCAAAGGTTTCACATCGTAACCCTGTAAACCAAACGAAAACAACTTTAGTTTTATTTGTATCTGTCATCTTATGTGCACAGGTTAGTTTTATACGCATCTCAAATTTCAGGTCCATAGCATTCATAGTTTGCGAGATAATCGATATAATGTGAAAAACTCGTTTTACTCTCACCAATAGGGTTCGTTACAAAAAACGGAACCCTAAAAACGGAAAAAAACGTACTTTTTGAAATCACCATGTTTGAAGAATTAAAATGAAAAAAAAAATCTTAAGTTTAATTTTTTTTTGTCAGTGTAATATTTTTTTTTTACTACTTGCATGAGAAATTTCAATTATTTACTCAAAAACCCAAGACAAAAGGTATTTTTCTCAGCTAAGGTTACTAATAATTATTCCCCACACCTAATTATAAGTATTTTAGCACCTTAGTAAATAATGAAAATATAATTTTTGTTCGTTTGTTAACTGAGTTCATCTTTGAATTTTTTTAGTTTCTTCTTAAAATAATAATAATATATTAAAAAATAATAAGCGTTTTGATTTTATTTTAATAATAATAAATAATGAATGAATGCAAAAATTTCTTTGCAACTATAGTTTAGTTTATTTGAAATTTTAATTCGTGTTAAACAGAATTCTGTAGAAATTTAGTTTAGTTGTGAGTTGTAGACTAAAAAAATTCTAAATTTGACTCAACAATATTGAACAGATTTTCATTAAATTCAATTCATGTCAAAAATAAATAAAAGCTATATATTTTAATGCAAAGCATATGTGATTTTTATATAGTTTTAAGAAAATTCATTGAAAATAAATTTCTAACTAAGCAGTCCTGAATAATAGATATCCAATACGCAATCCAATGATATGATACACAATGTTTCACCAAATCAAAAATTTTATTTATTCACCATTTGCTTATTAATTGACATTTTATTTTGTGAATAATTAAAGAGTTTTAGTGCATTTTTTATATCAAGTAGTAAAAAAAATAGTATATAAACCTCGGTGAAGAAAATTTTCTCCATTTCGGTGCTTAATTCGCTCGAAACTTCGTTTCTCGCGAATTAATATCCACCTCAATGTAGAAAATTTACTTTATCACCTCGGTATATAATGTACTATATTAAGCCTCTCTCTATATACCTTTTAGGGTAGGATAAGATCGCTAGTCGAACAGGTTCTCTTTCGATCCAGTAACTCCTAATGGAGGATCACAGAAGGCTGCAAGGTCTACAAGATGTTCACTCCAGAGTTGAGCCGGCAAACCACCGAATTTCTGTTATATCTGAACCGGCCAGACTGCAGGCTAGTGGTGCGACTAACACACATGTGAATAAACATATGGTACAGCTTCGACTAGAAAATGATCCAACATGCGATTTTTGTTTTGAAGAGGATGAAACAGTCCCTCACATTGTGGAAGAACGTTTGGCTCCCTCAGGGCTCAAACTACCTAAGGATAGACGATTTCTGCAAAACATACCATACAAGCCTATTGGCTTTTTTCAAAAAGGTCTTCAGCTCTTGAATATGAGGATGGCATAAAGGACTTAACAGTCTACATGTCAGGCTATGATTAAATGGTCGCCTCGCCCCAAAAAAAATAATCATTTCAAACAAACAAAATTTACTCAAATCAAATAACCTCCGTTCGAGCACAATTTTATTTTAATCGATTGTCACTAAATTTCTTAAGAAATTTCGAGTCACCCTGTGTCAAAACTAGAAAAAATAGAATAAAATAAAAAACACGTATTAATTTGTTTTTATTATACTATCGATTACCGAAGTTTCCAAAAAATTCGAAAAGGTCTGGTTCAAATTTTTTATTTTATCGACGTCTTGATTCGATTTTCCATCGAAAGCCAATCATTGTCTTGTCATACCAATTGAAAACTTTTACATAATAAGCTGTAATGCGAATAAATACGTGGTAAAATGCAAAAACAAATTTTTACCGGAAGTGATAAACCGGAAGTTGGGGTGCAGACCTGTTGAAACTGGTACTAAAGAGTAATGTTTTTGGTTTAATGAAAATAAATTACCAGTATTCAAGTAATTGCTCTGCAGACTCTCACCACTTTGTACAATATCCCTTAAAAGCTAATCACTCCCTTGCTGTGCTCTCAACAAACTTCAAAAACAAAGTGAGAAGAATGCCATACCATATCGGTATGGTGGATCCCACTACTTGACTTGCCATCTCTTTCAAAATCTTACAAAATATTTTCTTAATGATTAAAGCCATTACCAACCATTCATTAAAATCGAGGATAAACACCTTAATTTAAAACAAAAACACTAACCGGAAGTGATAAACCGGTCATGATGAAGCGATAAGCCGGAAGTTGGTAGAACTAAGATCTTCTATTTTCAAGTGAACCCGGATCATATACAAAATCATGATCCCATGTGTTTGCGTAAATCCACAGACATAAAATTTTTTTTAGCTATTGGGATTCAGGATGGTATGTTAATTTGGGATATGTTTTTTTTTGACTGATTGCATTACTTCATCGAATTCTAAACTATGGTGAAGCAATAATAGTCGAATTTAACATACTTGTAGAATATTTTTGCTCTTACCTGCTGTACTTAAACCAGGACTTGCTGTGAATTTGGCAACATCTACTATTTTGACAGCAAACTGTTGATTTGATTCTCTATGAATACACCTCCGTACAATCGAAAATGGTCCCCTAAAAGAAAGCAGAAACAAAAAGGAAATTCTTTAGCCAAATATAAATATTAAAAATATGTGATTTTACATAATTTGTCAAATATAATTTTATAACAATAAAATGCTTACAACAACCCTTTTTTGTAGCGTTAACCATACGTAAGGGAATTCTCATTCTACCCTAATTGGTTTATATTCCTTTTTGTGGCAAATTTTATTTTTTATTTCAAAATTAAGTTACTATCAAACAATTTTTCTTGAAAATTCGGAAAAGAAAATATGTATATACGTATATAAAAAATTTTGCTAGAACCTCAACATAGTTTTAGAAATCGATTTCCATACAAAGTTGCTAAAAAATTTTTCATCCAATTCGCTGGCCGAAAATTCCGTGAATGTAACGCAACAATATCAAACAAATTAAAGTAATTTTTTAATTTGACTTAATAAGTTAATACATAGTTTAGTTTGTTGGTATCATCTATCCACATTATTTGGCAGAAGTATAAGCCTTAAGCTATAAGGTCGATGGTAAGACAGACAAACAAACATTGCTGGTTAACCAACAGGATTACAAAAGTGCTTCTACGTGATGCCACTTAATTGTTGAGCATTCTATTTATCAATACATTCATGCTTGTAATATGTATATAAGAAATATAACACACGTAATAAAAATCTTAATGTTTGTATAATTAATTCTTTAATGGGTGGTTTTATTACTTTTCGTAAGCAAAAATATTTATTAGATTTTTTGTTTTCTTTAGAAAAAGCTCAAAGAAAACGTTTTCGTATATGTGTTCTTTAAATATAATTAATTAAATTTAGCGTGGTTTTATACAATTTACAGTAAGCAATTAAGGTGCTCGTAAACACTTTAATATAATAGAATATCCGAAAGTTCAAAAAAGGAGGAGGAAAGAAAGTTTACTTTCAATTGTTATGTTATTATTGAATTAGACTTGTTTTCTTTGTCAAGTTTTATCTCAGCTTATTTTAGTTCAAGACAAATCAATTGAAATTAAGGATTAGTTGTTCTTGTTTATTTATCAAATTTTTAAAAAGCAAGTTTTTTCTTTTTAATATTTCTTGATATCGAAACGACAGTTGGTCAAGTTATCAAGTTATCACTAATCGTTTCTAAAACCTTTTTTGCTAAATCATCAAAAACAAAAATTCATTTAATATTATTCTTCTACAAAACAGTTTCTTTGCAATAGCTACTTCATTGAATTTATTTATCTTAGTATTATTTTTATCTTCCAAATAATTATGTTATTATTATCAACGCCTTTACTTGAAATGTAGAGATATCTTCAAACGGTTGAATAAGATGTACGACTTAGAAAATTCAGTTTCATTATGATTATTGTAAGAAAAGAATAACATTTTTCTTGTTTCATAATTTTATTCGTTTTAAAGAAAATTAGATTTATGAAAATATGTATAGCAAGACGTTTAAAGTTTATGCCAAGAAACGAAATGCTTACATTCAATCAGTTTTATTTGATATTAGAACAAATTAGATTTTTTAGAATAAAAAATGTTAAGTAATAACGATAACAAGATCTTTCACAACACAATATAAATACCTTTTAAGACCTAGGTTCCATAGCAACATGCATATTGAGGTGGTTATAAACTCTGATTTTAATCCTTTTTAAATTTAAACCAACGACATATCAGCAACAGTGCGATGAACTAGTATAAAATCAAGTGTTGATGTCATATATCGAATATCCATAATTTGTATAACGTGCTTTTCAACAACCCCGTTGTTAAATTCTCTACTACTACAACTCGAACCGGTAATGTAGAAAAACCAGGCAGTAGAAGAAACTTGAGATCTTAGGAAAAGGAAGAAGAAATTTTCTTCGGTACAAATGGTGGGGGCGTCCCATACCAAGCCGGGTAAAGAACCAAATTTTTTTAGTAAAATGTATTGTGTAGTAGGAATTACAATATGTGTCACAACAACACATAAAAACCTTTTAAGACCGCGGTCTCGCAACAAGATGTGTTTTAAGGTGTTGATGGACCAATTAATTTTTTTTTGGTTTTTTATATTTTTTGTTTATTAAATGGATAGCTAAATCAAATCACATATAAAATCACATGAAATGTTTTTTAATTAAATCGGATAACTTCAAGAAACAATTTTGAATAGGAAGAATAAATTTCACTTACCAACGACCTAAATTATTAAGCAAAAAAACACCAAACGGAATAAAGTACTTACGCTTTTATTTATATAATAAATGTAAAGCTTTGCATAAAATCACGTAAGACTATAAATCTGTTGAAATACATATACATTTTCATGTAGTTCCAAGAAAAATATAGTTCATTTATTCACATTGAAATCCCTACACGTATATTTGTTTATTTAAGTAACTTAGCTTCGACACAATTTCTGTTTATAGAATTTCGAAAATCCTTAATCTGTTTTAAACACTTATAATAAAATATATCCATAAAAACAACAATATCAACACTGTGTGAATTTTTTTTACTTAAGACGTTTAGATGGACGACATTCACATGATACGAAGTTGAAAGTTAGTATATAGACGATCAACCACTAAGTCAGGCGTTACGTGTTTGACGAATTCCTTGGTTGACATGCGTGACAAACAAAGTGTGGATTTGACGTGCTTTAGTTGATATATTTCTACATTCACACTTTCTATGTCGCAATCGAATATATAAACTCATACCAAATAATACTGTATTTTTTGCAAAATGGCAACATTTAACCATAGCACAATATGTATTTTTATGTTAGTAAATTATATAGAATGGTAATCATTTTTTGATTTGTTCTGTACAACTATCCATGAAAAGGACTTTCTGACAGCTTCATAAAAATTTCAGTATTTTTTTCAGTCTCTTGCGTGGAGAAGTAGCATCGCTGTTACAGCATGTCAGTATTGCTGAAGCAAAATACATGGAAGCCTTTAATAAATTGATGAGAGCTATGATAAAAAACGTCATACAGTGAATGCCTTTATCAAATCCTTTCTAGAGCAGCCTAATATTAGCACAATCCTTTCAGCAGCAATAAGAAAACTTTAGGATACATCTGATGAAGTCATTCGTGGGTTGAAAACTCTCGGACCCAAAGCAGAGGCACGCGAGCCTTGGTTGCTCCACATTTCAGTAAATAAAATATGGAGGGGCTGAAATTTCACAGCTCTGAGATATCAAGACTTCGGTCTGGGTTAAGGATTTGTATATAGTTTTCGGCAAAAAACTTTTTTGAATGGTTTTTAGTTTTGGGCAGCGATGTATATCAAACATAACTCTTTGTTAAAATACAAGTATTTTTTATCTCTGTTTAAAAATTTATTACAAAACTAACACATAACATCAATACGTTGCCGGAAAATTATAATCAAAATTCCAAAAATATTGTTAAATTAAATAAAATCAAACTTTTTCAAAATTCCAAAAATTAGAATAAAATCAAAAATTTAAAATTTCTCAAAATTCTAAAAATATTGCAAAAATTATTACAAAATCAAAAATACAAACTTTTTCAAAATTCCAAAAATATTTCAAAAACTATAACAAATTCAAAAATTTCCATGTCCAATTTCATTTCAAATTACATTTACGTCATAAAAACAGCTACATTTTTTTCCCCAAAAATTGGGTAAAAAAATAAATAAAAATCTTTCTTTTGACACACTTGACAACATTTTTTTGACAAACTTATAATGCAATAATCTAGTTTTTGATCTCACATACCAATCCCTAACATCAAGATTTCTTCAAATTTAATGTTCATACTCGTAATCACTTAAGATGAACGTTTTTTAAGCCAAAAATATGAAAATTTGCTATTTTTGACACACATAATGATTTTTTGACACACTTCCGGTACAGTTATCGAACACAGCATCCTTTCGGACCTGTCCCTTGTGTATACCTATTTTTAGAATTCAAAATTTTTGAAATCCCTCCAGCGGTTTTCCCTGCAGTGTAGGGACGGCCGGCCGCCCGGCAGACAGACACATTTTTTTTTTGCTTTTTTAGAATCAGTAGGTCCTAAAACGTCGAGAAATGCCAAAAAAGTGGGGGTAAGAATTTCACTTTGAGTTCATGAATGTAATACTAAGGTTTTTCAGACCGAAGCAATTGGACTCTGAGGTTATGGACTTAAGCGCCAACAGACAGATTTTCACACTTAAAACATGTTCTTTGAATTTTTAAGCAAACGGACTGACGTATTGGAGTCAATTAACAAGAATGATGGCAAAAGGTACTATCAACCTCAGTTTGTCAAAGCATCATCATCTAAAGTATTTGCAACTATGGGCATAAAATGCTGTCCAATCTGCAAATCAGATGAACCAATCAAATTGTTTGAATGTAGCCAAATCATAACCTTAGATATTCAGCAACGTCAAGAATTAATTCGCAACGAAAAGCTAGGTTTTAACTGCTACAACTTTAACCACAGTACGTAAATTACAAGTCCAGCATACGATGTATAGCCAGTGCCAAAAAAAGCATCATTCATTGTTGCACAGCGAACAAGAAGTAGCAAAACTTAAACCAGTCGCGTCGTCTTCAATTCAAGATCACGGCACCGAACAAGATTCGAATTTTTTGAATGTATCTTCAACTGACTCACAAGTAATTTTACCAACAGCATTGGTAAAAGTGGGGGATGGTTATGGCGGAGTCTAGTATTACTAGATTCTACATCTAAGGTGTCCTTTATAACAGCAGAGTGTGCTCAAAGTCTGTGATTGCAACGGAATAATGGAAAAAGTGGTATGAAAGGTCTACGAGATGCAAAATTGGGAACATCAAGGGAGAGAGAGAGATCCGGTTTTCTGCCAGCTTTACACCAAATTTATGGCAGAATATGAATTGTTACACCATATGGAAGAAATCCCGGCTGAAACAAACTTATACTATTTCCCTCATCATCCCTCATCATCAATACTACAGCCAGGAAGCCAATACTACAACAGAGGTTCGAGTTGTGTTTGATGCTTCAGCGAAATCAATAAATGGAATATCATTTAATATAGTCAACTTTACATCGAACTAACAGTACAATCTTTATTAGTAGACATTCTTTTAAGATTTTGGCAGCATCGTTTTGTATTTACTGTCCAAAAACATTTCGGGCCTCCAAAAACATTTCGGTTAAAAACTCTTACCTATGGTACATCACCAGCATCGTTTCTTACCACTAAATGCTTAAGTGAATTAGCAAA
Organism: Diogma glabrata; assembly: GCA_963693315.1. Taxonomy (NCBI): domain Eukaryota; kingdom Metazoa; phylum Arthropoda; class Insecta; order Diptera; family Cylindrotomidae; genus Diogma; species Diogma glabrata. The sequence goes on along the minus strand of OY856188.1, from coordinate 241,224,843 downwards.
CCAAGCTCGGAAGCATTTTCCAATAGCAGCACAAATGATTAAGGAGGATGTGTACGTAGATGATCTGATGACTGGAGCCAACACTGAACATGAATTGTTTCGTCTCGTCTCCAAGATGGTTAGAAACATTCGACTCCATTCCAGTTGCACGGGTTTTGCGATGCGAGCGAAACGGCGTACGCGGTAGTCTTTAGTAGAGTGAAACCTGAATTCGGAATTAAATTACGAATAATAATCGCAAAAACGAAGGTATCCCCCATTAAAGCATTGAGTATACCATGCTTGGAACTTCTAGGTGCACTGCTTCTAACAAAACTCTTGAACCAAGTAAGATCAGCATTAAAACTTAAAGAAGAACGAGTTACGCTATGTACAGATTCGTAAATTGTACTCGATTGACTGTCGTCAGTTCCACGTAAGTGACCTACATATTTATTGATCGATTTTTTTTTCGATCGATCGATCGATTTGATTTTTTAATCGAAATTCGGAGATTCTTACCTGATACAGCCGTAGAAACATGTTCCATCGACAGAGAATCCAGCCGATTTGTGCATCCTAGAGGAATCTCAGCTATCGAACTTAAAAACCGCAAATTATGGTGGGTTGGACCTGATTGGCTTTCTGGCAGGCCCGTTTAGAGTGCGGTTAACGCGAAGAAGAGGACAAGTCCCTATTAAAACTTCTGTTTACATCTTCATCTGTAAGGCTGTACATATAAAGAATGTGTCAGCAACCTTACTTTTCAAAACTTTTTAGGAGCCTTATCACGATTTACGGATCGACATGGAATCTGTAGTGACATTTATAGTGACAATGCAATGGCACAAATTTTGTGGGCGCTAATCGTTTATTAAGCGAGCTATTCGCTTTTTTAAATAAAACTATTACCCGTGTTCCTTTTAGGTAAACTTGCTACCCGAACCGAATTTTAAATGGAACGACTTAAATGTGAGGTGTATTAGATTTTTGATCTACTACAACTCAAATTCTTTCTTACCACACGTTTCCGACATTTTTTTTTTTGACAATAAATTGTTTTGACAATTTTGAAAAACAATATTGCTAAACAACGTAAAAGAAAATTATTAGTTTGACAATTTTAAGTTTAAATTTTATTTTGAGTTTGTTAAATTTAAGAAAATTAATTAAATATAAAAAAATTTATGAAAATTAAAATTATGATTCATGCAAAATATAAACAAATTAAAGAAAACTGGACAAAAATATGACATTTAGGCTAGAAGTTCTAAATTTGTATAAGCATTTGGGCAAATTTATTTGAAATTATTCTCTAAACTGACAAAAACTCTGGCGGTGAATAGAAGCGTAAGTTTGTCACGTAGCTTTACCATCATTTGATATGGTTAACTTGAAAACGAAATTTAGTACAAAAGTAAAGGAAAATGTGGTAAATGGAACACACTTATTAACAATATCTCTTCTTTTCTTATAAATTGGCATTTCAATCCTCCAGGATCTCCAAGCATAGGTGAAATCTGGGGGCAGCCGTGAAATCCGCCAAAACACACTTAAAGCGAGTTTTAGGAGAAACTCTACTCACTATCGAGGAATTTACCACTCTAATGACTGGTATAGAGGCTATTTTAAATCCAAGGCAGCTTTATGCAACCAATGCTGAGGAAATTGAGGCATTCACACCAGGACATTTCTTTATTGGACGCCCATTAACGTCGTTACCAGTGCGCATTTCACTTGATAGATGTTCTCTTTCATGGCGTTGGGAATTTAATAAACGGATACAACAGCATGTTTCGCAAGTGGGTAATAAGTGGACTGATAAGTCAGTTAACTTAAAAATCACTGATATCGTCTTAATCAGGGATGAACAGCAACCAGCATCTCAGTGGGCTCTTGGAAGAGTTATTGAACTCCACACTGGACGAGATGGAAACGTACGAGTTGTGAGCCTTAAAACTTCTGTTGGGATCACTACAAAACACATTCAAAAGGTATGCAAGCTACCAATAAATTGAATCAGGTAATTCAAGCCGGGCTGCATGTTGGAAACAAAAGCATTGGTTTTAGCCAGTGTACAATTTATAAATAAAATTAACAATTACAATTTACAAGTTTAATAAGATCATTTTTATTTTATATAATTTCATTCGCTCATAGTAGCTGCGCGAAACAAACAAAATAAATTTATAAAAAAATAATAAAATTAATTTATTTAAATAAAATAAGTTTTCTTTTTTATAAAACATAAATTTTTGGCCTTTTAATTAAATTATGGTTGTAGCAAAACATATGCTTATAGTGTATATTTCCTTCTCGTGTGAAATGAGTATCATTTTGCCATCGTTATACCATATACGATTACAAACTTATTGCTCTCCAGCCAGAGTTAAAATATATAATTATTTAACGCAGTTAGCAATTATAGCTAAAGCTTATTTTTTTGTATGTTTTCGGAGCGACAATAAAAACCATTTTTTATAACCACAGGCACAAAAACTGGCACAGGCACTGTCGTCACTGAAAACATTTTTTATTTCAATATTTGTTTACACACGAATATCTCGGTTTTCACTAATTTCTAGTCAAAATAAAATAAGGTTTTGCCTAAAATTAATTATACTTTCAATTACCAACCAACATAATCAAAATAAACAAATGTCAAACCATAACCTTTTTCAATTAACTTCAAAAACAAACATTACTCTCAGAACAGTTCCCTAAAACTTTGATTTTTTGAGTTTGTTTGTTGTTTTTGTTGTACATATTATAAAAATATATTTTTATTTAGAAACTATGAAAACTAAAATAATTATAACCTAATAACAATCAAGTCTGTACCAACAAAATCTAAATATTTATATCAGGACGATAAAAGTTCAACGACAACCATGTCCATTTTTCACAAACAAGAAAAACAATTTAATTTTTTTTTTTAATTCTTTGGTTAAAGTTTGAAAAATGTAATAACTATCATGTTAAACATTGATAAAAGGATTTATAAAAAAAAAAACTATTGTTTAAAGTGTTTTTTGTTACATAAGTTTTTTGAAACTATTTTGAATATTAAATAAAATTTATGATATATTGAGAGGAATTGTGTTTGAGTTATGGCAGAGAAAATATAAAAGAAGCTAAGATTAATTCAGATTCGTTGTGATCCGATGATTGTCACCTAGGTAGGAGAAGAATTAACCAGACGTGAATCAGACAAAACTTTGTTTTCAATTTTGCAGTAATTTTGGCAATTTGAAATAACAAAAAACGGCTGTCACTTGAATCTAAATGTTATATCTAATCGCTTTGCAAGTAAAAATGTTGCTTGCGTTTTGATTAGAATTTTTTTGGTGCGATAAGCTAGGTGCGACGTATTTGGTCCTTGGTCCTAGTGCGACGTATTTGGTCCTTCGAGCCGGATACAAATTCTAAATAATCCAAAAATTTTCTTTTATTGACATTAAAACCAATTTAAGCAATTCAGGTTTCATACAACATCAATTCATGGTCCTTTGAGCCGGACATTATTTAGATAGTAGTTAAATTTAAAGTTTGATGCGACAGATCTAGTAGAGAAAGAGTTTATCAGGATTTTGAGGGATAAGGATGCAAATAATATGAAGTGAAATTCTCATATTTTCAGCCTAGCTGAAAATTCTGTTAAAAATTAGGGTTATTTAGGATGTCGAAAGTTTTTACCAGCGAACAGCTTTTATTGTTCTACAAGTATTTTTTTTTATTTTTTCATGATTTCATTCAAACATATTTGTTTAAAAAAATTGTAAATTAAATATCACAATACATAAATATGTTTCTATCCGCCAATTAAATCATTCACACAGCTTTACATGTATTAAAACAGTTATTTTGATTCTATGATTAAATTAAAATTTGATACACCAAAAATAACAATAGTAGATTGTATTACTAGTACGAGTGCGTTTTCCAAACAAAAGTTAGTTTCACTCGCGTTTGGAAAACGCATTCGCACTAGTAATACACACTATTTTTTGTAACAAATGCATAAAATTTATAAATATTTATTTATTTGTTAATTTAATCATTTATTTAAGAAAGTTATAAACTAATTTAAGATATTTAAATAATTAAAGTGCGCCATCTTTGTTGTAATAGTTGTAAATTATACTAGCTAGCTGCTAAATTGTACTAAACTGAAAAAATTAACATAACAATCCAAATACGGATTTTTAAAAAGCATAGTAATCCAAGTAACAGCTGTTTAAAATTTTGACAACTGGTTTTTTTGAAAACCCAAAATAATTGTTTTTTCTTGCAATTCAAATGATGTTGGGTTGTGTTTAAGTTGTTTTTACTATATGGTATTTTATTTAAATTATTATTTTGATATTTTAGTACTATAAAAATATTATATTCAGGATAGATTTAACTACAAATCTCACATGCAGGCGGCGTGCGTTCCAGGCATACAAAATATTTTGGGGTCATATTTGCGGAAAAGTAGATTTTTCTTTTATTCTATTCTAGTACAAAATTGAATATTTTTTGTGCATGTGTTACAAAAAAATTATTTCCAAACAAATAAACAAACCATTCTTTCTATGTGAACAATTAGAAATATATTGAATTTTATCAAAGAATTAAAGCTGGATTAAAATTCCAACAAAATTTTTTAAACGATGATATATCTTATCATGAAAATAATTTTTTAATGTGGCTTGTGTGATAAGTCAATCTTTTGGTTTCAATAGCATTTCAGATTTACCACCATACAATTTTTTGGTTGACTTTCTACATTTGATCGATTTCGATGAATTGTATGAACTGTAGTGCCTATTCGTTTATATGAATGCAAATATACAAAAAAAACAATTAGTTTATTTTTATAAACAAAATAATGTTCTCAAAAAATAAAACATGAAATAAATATTGCTTAGTTCATATTGTTACGATTACAGAAAAATCTAGACGATTACGGTCACTTCCAGGAAAATAAAATCAACAAAACACAACAAACAAATTAATGAAATGAATATTGTTGTTGTTGTATTCTTCTTAGAAATAGGGTCAACATAAACGATTTTATGAATCAAATCAACATAACGTAAAATAATCGAATATTCTAATATTTTCTCAAGGTTTCTGGAAAGTGATGTCGAATTATCTAGAAGTATTGCAGAAGGTATATAAGAAAATTACCTCTTGTAGTTTTGAATTAGTTTTATTTTAAACCTGCGATTGTGAAGTTAAAATTATAAAAGTGATATTTAAAATTAGTATTTGTAAATAAAGTTATAAGTGTTAACAGGTCGTTCAATAAGTCCGTAGGATAAGTAAGAAAAAAACAACATTTTGACAAAACTCGATTTTTTTATTCAACATAGTTGCCTTCGAGGGCGATACAACGAGTATAGCGATTTTCCAACTTTTCTATACCACTTTTATAGTACGATTTCTCTTTCTCGTCAAAATAGGCCTCAGTTTCAGCGATTACTTCATCATGGACTTAAATTTCTTTCCAGCAAGCATTCTCTTGAGATCTGAAAACAGGAAAAGTCGCTGGGGGCTAAATCTGGAGAATATGGTGGGTGGGTAAGCAATTCAAAGCCCAATTCATTCAATTTTGCCATCGTTTTCATCGATCTGTGACACGGTGCATTATCTTGGTGAAACAACACTTTTTTCTTTTGCAAATGTGGCCGTTTCTTTGCGATTTCAGCCTTCAATCGATCCAAAAGTTCACAGTAATACTCGCTGTTGATGGTGGTTCCTTTTTGGAGATAGTCGATGAATATTATTCCGTTCGTATCCCAAAATACAGACGCCATCACCTTACCGGCCGACTGTTGCGTCTTTGCTCGCTTTGGATTCGGTTCGTCGACTGCTGTCCACTCAGCTGACTGTCTTTTGGATTCTGGTGTGTAATTGTGAAGCCATGTCTCATCCATTGTCACATATCTACGATAGAATTCCCTTTTATTGCGGTTTAACAGTGCCAAAGACTCCTCCGAAGCATCGATTCGTTGTTGTTTTTAATCGACTGTGAGCTCACGCGGCACCCGATTTGCACAGAGCTTTCGCATACACAAACGTTCATGTAAAATGGTAAAAACACTACCATCTGCTACCTTTACAATGTCAGCTATTTCGTGCACCTTCAATTTGCGATCGTTCATAACCAATTTGTGGATTTTTTTTATGTTTTATGGAATAACAGCCTCATTTGGGCGTCCACTGCGCTCTGCAACTTTTGTGCTGGTACGACCACATTTAAATTCAGCCATCCACTTCTCTACCATTTGTCTCGATGGAGCAGAGTTTGGATAATGTTTATCAAGCCATTGTTTGGTTTCCACTGTATTTTTTTTCATCAAAAAGCAATGCTTTATTAAAATTCGAAATTCACTTTTTTCCATTTTTTTTTCAAAAACAAAAGTTGCTTCACACAAAATGCTATAACTCACGAATAAATAGTCAGATTGCTGTCAAATTTATACACGTATCGTTTGAAGGTTAGTACTAAATAAAAATCATATGGAAAAAATTCTAGTAACGCCATCTATGTGTCATCCTACGGACTTATTGAATGACCTAGTATTAAGTAGAAATAATTTGTGTATTATTTAAAACGTTGTATTACTGGAAACTTCTAAAATCAACCGTTGGAGTTTCTAAAGCTGTTGAAAGAATATTCTAGTTAGGAATATTGTTTGCTGTATTGTTTTCCTATTGTTGTGGAACAATTAAGTTGTTGAATACTCAATAAAACCTGGTGTTTGTGCTTACTAATCAGTGATCAAACTCAGAAGAGATTGGGAATTACGTTTATCGAATTGTGAGTTAGGCCAATTCGACGTAAGGTGTGAAAAACGTAACAATATTATAAATTCTTCTAATATTTTGATAAACTAAATAATTTTCTTATAAAATAAAATGCATAATAAAAATTCAACAAATATATCCACCGCTGTCACCACTATAATTTTTGTTAACTTACAATAACTTTTTTTAAATTTTATTATGCAAGATAATGTATGTTGTATTTTTATAATTCGCAAAATTATAATTCTTTTGTGTTAATTCTTTTGTTTTAATTCTTTTTGTTTAATGGTAATAAAGCCATAAAAAACGAAACAAAAATTGAGGTAAATAACTTTGGAAGAAAGTCCAAAATATGTCGTCAATTCACTCTTCGGAAAGCAAAAGCGAAGAACAATGTAAGAATGCGACATGTGTAATTTGTAATGGAAACTGTATATCAGTCTTGAACTGTACAAAATTCAAAGATAACAGCACCGCAAAAAAATGGAAACTAGTAAAAGAATATCATTTATGCAGAGTTTGTCTGAGCAAACATAAGTCAAAATGTCCACCAGAGAAATTTTGCAACGTATGTTCAAAACCACATCACACAACTTTACATTGGATTAACTATGAAAAAAACGACACTGAAAAGAATCATAAGCCAGGAAATGAGATACCAACAATAAATAATACTGGTCAAACAAGTACCAGTGAGTTTACACCTGAGAATGTGGCGGTCCATCAAGCAGAAAATAATATGACACTTTAGAATATTACCAGTTGTAATATACAGCAAAGACAAATCAATAGAAACGTTTGCCTACTTAGATGATGGATCTTCAGCAACACTGATGGATGATAAGATGCGTCAATATCTTGAAATAAACGGTATTCCAGAACCAGTGTGTCTAAACTGGACTAATGGAAAAAATCGTATTGAGGAAGGTTCTAGAAAGTGCACTATTCAGATTTCAAAAATAGGAAATAACAAACTTAAATGCCGAATGCATAATGTTCGTACAGTGGATAAACTAGTACTCCCAGAGCAATCGCTAAATGAAATCGAACTAACTAGAAAATATAAGTATTTGAGTAATATTCCAATAGAATCATATGATTCTATTGGAATATTACTGTCTAAAACACGCCAAACTAATGGCACCATTGAAGGTCAAAGAAGGTAAATGGAACGAACCCATTGTAGTAAAAACCAGATTGGGATGGACTCTATACGGAGATAATCAATCCAATAAAGAAGGTAACAATGATAGAATACTCACACACAATTTCCATGATTGTCAATGTATAACAGCAAACCGAGACGAGGACCTACAAAAAATGATGAAACAACATTTTGCGCTGGAGAATTTGGGCATAACTAAAAACATCAATATGCTCGAATCGAAAGAAAATATTCGAGCAGGCCATATTCTTAAAGATACAATGCAGCAAAGAAACAATCGTTTTCAGTGGGCCTTTTATGGAAGTATGATCAAGTAAAATTGCCTCAGAGCTACGAAATGGCCGTAAAACGATTCAACTATTTAGAAACAAGAATGAATCGAGATCACAACCTTAAAGAAAATTTGAATAAACAAATTAAGGATTATGAAGCAGAAGGCTATATTCGCAAATTATCTGCAAAAAAATTGCAAAAAGAACATGATCGTATATGGTATCTTCCAATTTTTCCAGTCGTTAATAAAAACAAACCGGAGAAAGTACGAATTGTTTGGGATGCTGCAGCGAAGTCGCATGGAATATCGCTAAACTCTGTGTTGCTTAAGGGACCCGATAACTTAGCATCTTTGGTGTCCGTGTTGTTCCAGTTTCGTGAACGGAAAATAGCAATATGTGGAGACATAAAAGAAATGTTTCATCAAGTAAAAATTAATGAAACCGATCAACAGGAACAAAGATTTTGTAGAGGATCATTTATTTATTATAAATAATTCCTACATTGAAATTCTAAAGTTACAAAATACAATTGTAACGATTTGTTTGAATGTTAATTAATCATTCACAAAGTTTACCAAAGTGTCTTGGCTAAAACAATTAGTAAGGTGCCTGGTAAGCCAAATCTACCACTCACTGAATACATAATAAGAGATTTCTCCTCTTCTTTATGTAAATATATTAATTAAAAGAACATACAGAATTTAGTTGTATGTTCATATAAACATTTTCCTTATTTTTGTATTATTATTACGTAAGAATGTGAGAATTAGAGCTACGTGAAAATAACAAATTCACGGCTCCGCTTGTATATAAATATATAGCGTTTATTTCCGAAAATCAAAATAGGACGAGTTCGTACTAACAAATTAATTAATTATTATTTTGCGCCAAGATGAAAATATATAGATATGTATATGTGTAGATGCATAAATATATAGGTATATGCATTGACCGGTTTTGGCGGTCCAGTTAATGGACATAAAATATTTTGCAAATATCGAAATATATATTTCTTATTTTTACATACTTTTACTTTACCTTTTACTTTTTACATTACTTCGAGTTAGTGCGTTGTGAAAACTAAAAGTTGAATATTATAATTAAATAAAATTATTAATTTAAAATAAATTAAATTATATGTAAAAGTTTATTAAATAAAGTTTTATTTATTTGCAAAAATAAATGTTGTTGAATACATATAAAATACATATAGTGATTTATTTATTGAACTGTTGGTGAAGTATCCATTGAACATTAAAATTTATTTGGCGAAACGACGAAACAAAAGAACTGGACACATATATAATGCAAGTAATGACCTTTGGAGCCACCTGCTCAACGAGTAGTGCCCAATACGTTAAAAATAAAAATGCTAAGAAATTTCAAAGTCAATATCCACTGGCAGCTAAGGTTATTAAAGATAATCATTATGTTGATGATTTCCTTTATAGCACTGATACTGAAACTGAAGCATTGCAACTGGCACAAGAAGTAAAATATATTCACCAACAAGGAGGATTTGTTATAAGAAATTGGCTATCAAATTCCGATTATGTAAAACGCAATCTGGAAGAAGAAAACGTCTGCAAGGAAAAAAATCTTAACATGAGCCCAGAAGAAACATCGGAAAAAGTACTCGGCATGTGGTGGTGTGTAAATACTGATATGTCTACGTATTCTCTAAAATATAATAAGGCAAACAAAGAAATTTTATCGGGTGAACGTCGACCAACAAAACGGGAGGTTCTAAGAACGCTGATGTCGGTTTTCGATCCACTCGGATTAATTTCAAATTTCTTGGTCTACCTCAAAATAGTCCTTCAAGATATTTGGAGATCATCAATTGAATGGGACGATCAAATTTCTGATGAACAGTTTGAAGATTGGTTACGGTGGATCAAAATATTGCATCAAATAGAGAATTTGAGAATACCGAGATGTTACCTGATAAATAATAATTTTTCTGATCGTGACAACGTGCAGCTGCACATATTCGTAGATGCCAGTGAGAAGGCATACTGTGCAGCAGCATATCTAAGATTAGAAAAGAATAATCAAATCGAGTGCGCATTAATTTGTGCCAAAACACGTGTGACGCCACTAAAACCAGTCTCTATTCACCGACTGGAGTTAGAAGCTGCAGTGTTAGGAAGTCGTGTGGCAAAAAATATATGCAGTGCACATTCTGTAAAATTTACCAAAAAGATTTTCTGGTCGGATTCGAAAACTGTTTTATGCTGGTTAAATTCGGACCAAAGAAAGTATAAACAGTTTGTAGCCTTCCGAGTTGGTGAAATCTTGGAGACTACTAATTTAAATGAATGGCGTTGGATGCCATCCAAGCAGAATGTAGCTGACGAAGCTACAAAGTGGCAAATAGTACCTAAATTAGAATACGAAACCCGATGGTTTCAGGGGCCTGAATTTTTGAAACAAAATGAAGATAACTGGCCGGAAAATATTTCATTCAAAACACCACCCGAAGTAGAATTAAGAGTCAATACACATAATGAAACTCCTGTGAAAAAAGAGACAATTGATCCTGCACGATTCTCAAAATGGAAAAGCATCTGCAAAACACAAGCATATGTATGTATTTTAGTAACCTTTCAAATTTTTTAAAAACTTTGTTTTCACCTGTTTATTATTTCTTACATCCTATCATGAAATATTGGCCTATGTCATATTTTATTATATGATAGGATTTATTGTTTAGTTACCCATTTTTAAAACAAATTATATTTTGATCAAATGACTATCACATTTGATAAAAAACTTTTTAAAATACACATCCAAAATATTTGTGGATTGAATGCCAACCGGGACGCCGTGCAACATCATCTCGAGCACGACCAACCGCATATTCTTTTTCTTACAGAAACACAAGTTTCTGAAAACTATCCCTATGACGTAACACTAAATCCCAAATATAGGCTTGAATCAGCTTTTAAACTCCATCAAGGTGTATGTGCATACATTCATGAGAGTGTTGCATATAAACGCTTTCCAAATTATGAAGTACATGGTGATGGCTACAGTACAGTAGTATTAAAGGTTTGTCTACCTGAAATTTCTTTTTTCACAATAGCTCTATACCGGTCCCCAAACAAACATAATCCCAATTTTTTTAATGACTTGACTAATGTTGTCGACGAAATTAGAACACAATTTGTTAACGATAACCTCACAAAATTTGTGAGGTTATCGTTACCGGTGACTTCAACGTCCACAACAAATCGTGGTTGGAATTTTCCAAAATGACCGACGACAACAATGGAAGGCAGGCAGAAATATTTGCTGCATCGCACGACCTGACGCAGATTGTAAAAAGCCCAACTTTCACTCCTCGTAATGGCGGTGATAAAAGTTTTCTCTTAGACCTTTATCTCACATCTATGCCAGATATTACGAGTGTCAATGTCGATAAGGGTAGTATTGGAAATTCTGACCATTATCTAATCACATCAGTTATCAAAACTGATTTGCTACAAACTAGAGTTCCCAAATCCCGTAAAATATTTCACTTTTCAAAAATGGACACCAATGGTCTCCGAAGTTTTTTTCAAGGTTTCCCTTTTGATCGTCATTGTTTTTATACTGACGATGTAAATGTTTCTGCTCAAAACTTTACTGAAACCATTCAATTCGGTATTAACAAATTCGTTCCCTTTTCAATAATGAAACCCCAACAAAAATATTTGTTTTCGAAAGCAGCCAAACTGGCTCTTAGAAACAAACGTAGATTATTTAATATTTGGATTCACAAAAAGAACTCTGTTAATCGATCCCAATATTTAAAGGCTAATAAAATATCAAACCAGATAATCGAAAACGAAAAAGCAGAGATTGACAGAGCGAAAGCGGCAAAACTTTCGAGTATGTCAATTTCTGACAAAAGTTTTTACAGTGCCATTAATTCTTTAAATTGTGGTACTAAATATTCTATCCCTCCTATCATTGATGGTGACTCAATCATTACTGACCCTGCAAGGAAAGCTACATTGTTCGCGGAACGCTTTGCTTCAAATTCAACAGTTTTAGAAACTCCCAAAGAAATACTCCAAACCCAGTCTTCAGGAGTTAATATGAAACAATTACATTTCAAACCCAAAATTGTCGAAAAACTTTTAAGGGGGTTAAACAACAACAAAGCTTCTGGTCTGGACAACATTCCTCCTGTTATTCTAAAAACATTTTCAAAAGAACTTGCACCAACCCTCACCAAAATATTTTATAAATCCTATAAATCTGGTATTTATCCATCCTGCTGGAAGTTGGCCAATGTCCAGCCTGTCCCAAAAAAAGGAACGAAATGTGATATTTCAAATTATAGACCAATAGCCTTACTCCCAGTCATGTCTAAAATATACGAGCACTATATTAATTCACACCTATCCAAATTTTTGAAAGACAACCATTTGATATCTGACAGCCAATACGGATTTAGAAACAAAAGATCAACAACCGATCTATTGAACTATGTGGCACAAATCTGGAATAGCATACTTGAGAAAGGTGGTGAAACGTACGTAATCGCATTAGACATCTCAAAAGCATTTGATCGAATTTGGCATGCCAACTTGATCAACAAGCTCGTTGCGTACGGTTTTCATCCCGCAGTCGTGAAGTTGATTCAAAATTTTCTGTCTAACCGATACATCTCGGTATCTATAGATGGCATTTCTTCTGAGTCCAAATTAATTAACGCTGGTGTACCCCAAGGCTCAGTTTTATCTCCCACTTTATTTTTAATTTATATCAACGAACTGTTGCAAATCACCAGTAACCCAATAAATAGTTTTGCAAATGATAGTACACTGCACAAGTCATTCGTCCCCCTATCTTCAAAGGGTAAAATGCATGAACGAATAAATCCCGTCCGGAGAGACGCTGCCATAAATGTAAACGAGGACCTAAAAATAATCGCCGATTGGGGTGACAAAAATTTGGTCAATTTTAATTCCACCAAAACACAGCTATTGATTGCTTCCAGATCAAAGACCGAGTTTCCCAACGATATTTCAATTAATATGTGTGACGACCAAATACGCGAATGTGAAAGCATTCGTTTATCGGGAGTCACAATATCCAATGACTTACTCTGGAACGATCATATAATGGCCATGGCAAAGAGCGCGTCAAGAAAACTCGGCCTCCTCAATAGATGTAAAAAATATTTTACTCCGCATCAATTACTCCACATTTATAAGTCCTATATTCGTCCCTGTATGGAGTATTGTTGTCAAGTTTGGGGCGCTGCATCTGTTACTATCCTGGCTCTTTTGGACTCTGTTCAAAAGCGAGCTATACGAATTGTTGGTGATCGAGATTTAACATTAGGTCTTGATTCCCTGCAACATCGTCGCACTGTTGCTGATCTCGTTGTTTTTTATAAATATCGTCACCAGCAGTGCTCGGATGAAATCAGGTCCATAATGCCTCAGACATATGTTTTTCCCCGTTTTACTCGTCAATCGGTGTGTGCGGGCGGTCGAACTGTCGAGATTACTCACCGTCATAGTAATAGAATGCAAAGAGATTTCTTTGTGCGTACATCGTACACATGGAATGCTTTGCCCGAATCAATAGTCTCGAGTGCTTTCAATCCACAAAGATTTAAAAAAAGCGTCCACCTATACCTCAAGACGCATGTTGTTGTGGGACCTACGTCTTAAAAGGTATCTATGTGTTGTTGTGACACATTTTGTAATTCCTACTACACAACACTTCTTATTAAAAAAAAAAAAAAAAATTTCGATTTATCGAAAATATAAAAGCAAAAAGAGATAAGAAACCATTACAGTCTGGTCCTTTATCTCAGCCAGAATATACACGGGCTGAAAATCAATTATATCGCTTAGCCCAAATGAATGCATATCCAGGAGAAATTAGAATGTTGGAAGCAGGCAACGATTCATCAAACGAGAGAAAAAATATAATTGATCAAAGTAGCCGTCTGTATAAAATGTCACATTATCTAGACGAAAACAAAGTGTTAAGAGTTCATGGAAGAATTGACGCTGCAAGCTGTATCGAATTTGAAACCAAAAGACCAATAATTCTTCCGCATGAACATCGAATCACAAGCTTAATAATCGAAGAATATCATTGTCGATATCATCATCATAATTATGTACAGTAATAAATGAACTGAAACAAAAATATTGTATCTCTCGGCTTCGAGCTTCAATAAATAAAGTTCGAAGATCGTGTCAAAAGTGTAAAAATACAAGGGCAAGTCCCAAAACTCCTGAGATGGCTGGACTACCAGAAGTACGATTAAATGCATACACCAGACCTTTTACATATGTCGGTATCGATTATTTTGGACCAATGCTCGTCGTACGTGGAAGAGGATCAGAAAAACGCTCGCGAGTTATAATAACATGTTTAACAACGAGAGCTGTCCACATCGAAATCGCTCATAGCCTCTCAACAGATTCCTGTATTTTAGCGATACGCAGATTTATAGCAAGAAGAGGAACACCCACTGAGATTCATAGTGATAATGGAACGAACTTCCATGGGACAGAACGTGAATTACGAGAAGTCTTTAATTCCATTGACAAAATGCAATTAATTGCAGAGTTTAATGATTCAAACACAACTTGGCAGTTTATTACACCAGGATCACCACATAAAGGGGAAAGCTGGGAACGTATGGTGCGTTTCATTAAAAAAACATTGTATGCAATTACACCTACAAGAAATCCAACTGATGAATTACTGCAAACTATGCTAGCGGAAGTGGAAAGTGTAATTGACTCGAGATCACTGACACATGTTCCCCTTGAATATGATGATGATGGAGCTTTAACACTCAAACATTTTCTTTTGGGGTCATCAAGTGGGGCAAAACCAGTAGGTGATTTTAATGATGATGGTGTACTGTTGCGAAAAGCATGGCGAACCTCGCAACAATATGCTAACAGATGTTGGATAAAATGGGTACGAGAGTATCTGCCTACTCTGACTCGCAGAACCAAATGGTTCGAACCCGTCAAATCAAGAGATAAGGATGATATCGTCATCATCATAGATGAAAACAGTCCCAGAAATTACTGGCCAAAAGGCAGGATTCTGCAAACAGTTAAGGGTAAGGATGGAAATGTACGGCAAGCCACGGTACAAACTGCACATGGTATTTATAAACGTCCTACAGTAAAACTAGCTGTGCTAGATGTCAGACCAGAAGAAGAGGGTAAGACGACCCAAGGGATCAACTTACCAGGGGGGAATGTTACGAACGCTTCTGATCAACTCTAGAGAAGATACTTTAAAAGCTAATCGTAGTAGCATTGAAAAAAATTATAAAAACAAATAAAAGAAAAACATGTATTTTGTTTTTTTTTAAATTATAAAAAGAAGAACAGAACACATGCAAATTGCAAAAATATAGTTTTGTTAAAAACTTAAATTTATAATAATTCTATTTTACTTATTAATCTTGTTAATCTAAAACTATAAAAATTGTAAATCGAGTGAAAAAACTAAGAAGTAATCATACTTGGTAAGTTGAATTTTATGAAATAATTAAAATAATCTCTGTAATAGGAAATTTTAGTTGCACCAATAAAATACATATCTGATGTAAAAAAGGGCTACTTATTATTTAACAACATTTTCACCGATTCAAACTAAATTTAACAAAGCGTAACAAATGTGTCACAATAACACATAGACACTTTTTATGACCTAGTTCATACATCACATTTTTTTGAGAATGGATATTTAAACAAAAAATATTATCATATAATAAAATATGATATATATCAGTATTTCATGTTAAGATGGAAAAAATAAAATTAAAATAATAAGCAATCCTTAATGACGTGATTCACTGCCTTTCTCAATGTATTATGCCCATATACTGGGTGACATAAAGGTTTATTTCTTCGAATAAGTTCATTGTCCGCAATCAATAGCGCGACATCAGCATGAAATATTCCATAACTAAGATTGAGAGCGCTATCATTGAATGAACAGTTCATTCACCAACACTCACCTAACACATTGGTTAGTGATATGTTACTGCTATTACTTGTATGTCAATAGAAGGGAGTGAAGGACGTAGGGTTGTCACACCCGTAGATAAAAATTATAAAAAGTGTACAAATCCACAAAAACTGATCTCTCCTTGCGTTCTTGAACTTGAACTTGGAAGACTCGGGTTCGACTTAAATTTTAAAATTTCTTCTGTGATCTCTGTATTTTCGGAATCAAGCTCGAAGGCAGATTGGCTGAGCTAAACTTAGATATATGTATCACTCAAAGGCGGCTCTATCTTTACCCCTCTTTTGACATCGTGGATAGCTTCTATGTGTTTAAACGATTTCAAAGATTTTTTCTAGCGTTGTAATCCGGTATAGAAATTTAAAAACTATACCTGTATTATTTGTCATTTTTCCCAACTATACAGAATCTCTAGTATAAACACTTGCAGTGTTACTGGAGATCAGCCCAATGACCAGGTTCTCGTTCAGTGCCTTTGGCGAATGCTTAAAAAAACTGGACAGACTCATTCATTTTTATTTTGGTTTTAAAGATATTATTCTTACGAGTAACCGAGAAAACCAAAGTAGTTTTACGTATAGAAATTCACAATACATAAACAAATCATTTTTCCAGAGGTGAACTATTTGTATGGGCTCAAAATTGACCACTATCACGGATCGCATTACATATCCTTTGGTGTGACCCAAGTGTGCTTAAAAATATAGTAAATGAATCCACCACTATATTTCTAAATTTTCAAACAAACACAAATTTAAGCATATTATTTCCTTTTCCAAGCAGGTTTTAATTTGTTCTACGTGTTTTTCATAAAATCCCATTAAATGAACAAAAAACAAACCAACAAATGCTATGGTTAGTTATTTATCTAAGATATTTGTCACACTACATCGAACATATGGTTTGATTTATATGTATCATCTCACTTTCCATTTCATACATATGGATTATGAACAAGAATGTCTACAAATAATAATAAAACAATATAAATGTTTCTTACAAATTTATTACTGCCCATAAAAATTTACGAAAATAAAACAAAATTTCATTCCATTTCCTTTTTTTTGGAACTCTCATTTTCAATAAGAAAATTTGTTATTCTGGATATTTGTTCGGAAATAAAATGTGGGGAAAGCAATTTGTATGTTAAGTAAATTTTCATTTTACTTTATAAACATTTAATTTATGAATACTTAATTCATTTCTTGTGTTGTGTTGTCTTTTCTTTGGAAGTTTTTGAAAAGCTTACTTCTATTTTTAAATGGAATGAATGTTATGTTCTTGGTTTTGTTATAATTAATGACCATGAAGTTCTTTAATAGTTTTTGAAATAACGGTATTGGATAACGGTATAACTAATTATATTTTGGTGATAGCACTTTTTTTTTGTAGCAATAATAAATTATGTGGCTTAAGAACCACTGTTACTAAATATGTTTGTTGGTTCGAGCATGTCAATGCGGCAAAACAATCCATTCCATGCTTTTTAAATAATTACAATTTATAGGAATAAACCAATTTTGTTGAAAATTATGGTCCACCATAAAACGAACATAAAAAGCAAAAACCAAATTTTAAAAATGAAAAATTGTCACCGCCACAATTTTCGGTAAAAGTAAAAACCAATATTTTTCGATGGCCTAGTAAAGGTGTTAAAGATTTAGGAAATGTAAATTCTTAAGCTTCATTTTATAATCTTTTCACTATTAAATTGAACTATTCAATAATATTATTTTATTATATTCCGGTTCTCATATTACAAAACAAAACAGAAGGAAAAAAAATTATTGATTATAAGAACATCTGTTTTGTTGATTTTCTTCTGGCTAATGGAAATTAATTGATTTTCCAATAAAACAAATAAATAAAAAACGTTTTAGTTTTAATCTATTTGATATCTAAAGAAGATTATAGAAAACCGTTAAATTTTGTTTTTCGATTAAAGGTTTTGCTGGGTTGTGAAGTGATTATCCTCGTTTAATTTTTCTAACTACTAATTCTTCATCTATTTAAAGAGATTTATTTAATTTTTGTTTGAAGGAAAAGAATTATATAGGGAGTAATTAGAAGTCAAGATTTTTAAAGTTAATTTGACGTTTCATTAGGGAACAGTTTAATAATAATGTCTAGTTAGAAAATTGCATAACAAGATTAGATAGAGAGCTGGACATAATTAAACAAAAAAAAGCAGGAGTGGTGTAGTAGGAATTACAAAATATTTCACAACAACCAAAACCTCCTTAATCATAGCCCTACTGATTCACGCCATTTACAATAAACAACGAACATTGCCATATGCAAAAATTGGATTAGTGTTATAGATTAAATTTTTTGGATTTTTTTTATATGGAGTTTTATTTTTCCAGATAGCGTTATGGCGATTTTTTGAATTTTTTTATATGAGTTTTAATTTCAAAATGGCGCTACCAATTCATGATTTTTTTGTGCTAAGAAATGAGTTAGGGTTCTATATCGGGGGTTTTGCAACAAAGCATAAACACCGATAAGGACCAAGATCCCACAACAATATTCGAATTCTAAACCGTAAAATTGCATTCGAATTTTAAGAAGGAAAAGTCGTATTCAAATTCTAAGACGAAAAGGTCGCATTTAAATTCTAAACCGTAAAAGTGGCATTCGAACTGTTAACCGTAAAAGTCACATTCGAACTCTAAACGAATTTTAACCGTAAGAGATTCTTAGCTGTAAAAGTCGCATTCAAATTCTTAGCCTTAAAAATTGCATACGAATTCTTAACCGTGAGGGTAAGAGCCGCTTTTGAAACCTAAACCCTAAAAGTCGCATTTGAATTCCAAATCGTGCTATTTGCATTTAAACCTTAAACCGTAAAAACCGCATTCGAATTTTAAGACGGAAAAGTCGTATTCAAATTCTAAGACGAAAAGGTCGCATTTAAATTCTAAACCGTAAAAGTGGCATTCGAACTGTTAGCCGTAAAAGTCACATTCGAACTCTAAACGAATTTTAACCGTAAGAGATTCTTAGCTGTAAAAGTCGCATTCAAATTCTTAGCCTTAAAAATTGCATACGAATTCTTAACCGTGAGGGTAAGAGCCGCTTTTGAAACCTAAACCCTAAAAGTCGCCTTTGAATTCCAAATCGTGCTATTTGCATTTAAACTTTAAACCGTAAAAACCGCATTCGAATTCTAAACAGTAACAGCCACATTCAAGATACAACTTAAATCGGTCGATTTGGAAAATTTCCAATCGTTGGTCCGGTTAAAACAAAGAAAAATACAAAAATAATTGCGGGTATTTATTTAATATTATCTTGGCTAGTGATATATCACTGCTACTTTCAGAGGCATGCCAATGCTAAGTGATATAAAAAGTGTTACAGTTGAGCACCATCTGTCCATTAATTTAATTCAAGCTCACATAAAATTCTCATCAGTTCTGTCCATCATATCATCGGTCTAAATAGAATTTCCAGCTGCAACTTTGCAAAGGGAAGGAGCTGGAAAATTTATGTTGTGGAAGTGACTAAGATGGTCACATTTGTGAAGTTTGCTTGTTTCGATGACCGTAATAAGTCATAAATAGTATTACTATTGTAATTTGGATTAATACTTGGTTTTTGTTGTAACTATGTTGTTAAAGTTTAAATTTTTAGTCAATATAAAACTATAAAAAAAAGGAATAAACCAAAAAGAAAACCATTAGTTGATATATTTTATTAAAATAAGCTCATTGGAAAGGTAATTGGTAGCACTTATAAAAAAAATTACTTAAATTTTTTAATAATTTTTTAAAAGTGTGTTAAACTTAAAAAAAATTTCAAAGATGGCGCTGTTGGGGGTACCCTCACTTTAACATTTTTTTTTTCCAGAAAAAAAAAAGTTTAATTAGTTCGTAATCTAAAACGAAAGTTTCCCAAGTATATAATTTCTGGTTTTAAAATAAAATTCTTACAAAATTTTAATTTCCGTTTTTTCAATTTTTTGTTTTTTAAAAAATGCATTTTATTGAACTAAAACCGCCTGAATTCTCGTTTTATAGAAATTTAATTATTTTGAGGATACAAATTAAGTATTTAAGGGTGTGGATGCTTTTTACATAATTGACTTTTTCTCCTATTTCTACCTGTCCGAAATTAATTATAAATGAATGTACCTGAAATATATTAAAACTGATGCTGGGAAGTAAATAGTGAGAAAAATTATGTGGAATGAAATGCATGTTGTATAGAATTCATATAATAATTAACTTTTTATTTTTATTTTAAGTTGTGTAATAAAAACAATATACACTTATTAATAATATAAAATAATATAAAAGAAATTAAAAAAACAAAATAAATTTGCATTGCATATTAACGGCTTATCTGAAAAATCCTAGTTTTAGCTGAATTAGAATATATTTTTGTGAGCAATGTTTTTTCATCTTTGGGTATGAACGCATGAAATGATTGTGTACGTTTTATAGTTACAGCCTCTCTTTATCTTGCTTCTAAACGTGACTTCATAAAAAACTTTGCCGCCACCCTGTGTCATCCCTAGAGCGAAATTTTATTTTTTGAAAGAAACGGTATTTTTATTTTTTCATTGGCTATCTGTATATGAAATTTTATCGAAATCAGAGGGGGTCAGGAACATCGATATTGCGGTGACGTGAAATTGCTCAATAGTTAATTCCTTTTTGTGGATTTTTATGAACACATGGTGACCAAAATTTATAAAAAAGTGCTGTAATTTTGTAAGTCTTTTATTAAAGTGGCAATTGTATCTAACAAAAAAAATAATTCCGTTGTTAGTGAGTCGTGGAACAGCTACACGAGGAGAAAGTATAAGTATTCACCAATATTATTAGTTGATTGGAATAGATAATTATTCACCGATATTGTTATATGAGTGGAAATTTGGTATCAATTATCGTTCAGACTGAGGAAACTACCTGGATTAAAAAAAAATAGAGGGAACGCTAGTATTTATGGACAGCCTATTTTTTGGAATGAAATGTAAGGAAAAATGAACATCACACACCTGCTAATCAACTATCAACAGAAATAGAATCCGTAAGTGTTTTTGTCCTTCTATAATTTATATTGCATAATTGTTGTGTGTTCGAAAAGGGATAATTTTTAATAATATGTCAAACTCAAATCTAGTGATCGTGACGTGAAGGCGATTTTTCTTGGGCTCCGACGGAGGTTTCCAGTTTTTTTTTTAAATGTAAAGAAAATATCACACATTGCTTTTGTTGCGACCAGGCTATGATATAAAATAATCCTGGAAAACTGAAGCTATCCCGCTAAATAGCAAGGTGTGAAAAGCCAGACGCGTGCAACTAAACTCACTTAAACTGGTATGTCAATACGCAGGAACTGGAGTACGCGGGGTTGTCACATTCGTAGATCAAAAATAAAAACATTTACAAATCAACAAAAAACTAATCCCTGCATTCGGTGAAACCGAACAATGATTTTGATTTTTCTTTCCAGCAGCTAAAATCAATAATTATTTTGTTGTAAGTAGAAGAGAAACACAATTAGTTAAATGACGTTACCGGAAGTTTTAAATCAACTATGTATTCGGCTTTACACCAGAAGACCAACTCTCAGTCCCGGTCCAAAAAGATTCGTGCAAATATCACACAAAATTATTTTCATGAATTCAAGAAATTCTAAGATATTGGATAAAATTATGCACACAAACTTTAAGTAAACAATATCAAATGTCTTCTTGAGAATATTTTGGAATTCTTAAGAGTTTCCAATAACTACTTTACTTCCATGACCGTTTGGTTATGTTGATAATTTTGTGATCTGAGTTATAATTTGGCGAAAGGATGTTGTTTAACATAATCGACTTTCATTTAAAATTACCATAATAGTTTGTAAATATTGCCAAGAAATTAATTTTTTATGTGATTGGCATCATTTAATTCGAATAATAAAATTTCCGAAGTCAATTAAAATTAAAACAAAAAGGCTAAGTTTTATATTGATCTAAATTTTCCTTTTAATAATGAACTACTTGAATGTTTGCCAAACCAAACAACAAAATACATTATTCATTAAAAATGTGGATTGAGTTATAATTTAGTTATAAATACTAAACTAGTGATTAGTACATGTTCAATTCGAAAATTAAAACATATTTTACATTTCCAGCTTGCCAGCCGATTGTTTTCTTTACGTAGTCAAATGGAACACACATAAAAAAATGTGGCAAGGGTGAAGTAAAATGAAATTCAATATTAAACATTATGATGAAAATTAAGACTGGACGCTGCACGAATATGAGGACTCTCATTAAAATTTTAAATTGTTTTGTTGACACCAAAATTTCCCGAAAAGTTTCTCAGATTCTGGTTCGACGAGTTTGAACACCACTATTTTCAGGAAATAAATTATGGCAGGTGATTTCGAAAAAATATTCTAGTACAATAATTTGATTCAATTCTGACGTGGATTTCATTGAATTTGAGTACAGATAATGCTGATACTACGGTTTTGCTAGCGTTTTTTGTTCTAGCATTTTTTGTTGGTTGTAGGTGAAATATGCCTAGTTTACTGGCGAGTATAGGTCATTTTGCTGATAGAAATTCTATACGAACTTATTGTTTAAAATAAAAATAAAAAAAATAAAATATTTGTTTCCATTTTTTGATTTTAGTTTTGGGATCAAATTTCATGCTCTAAAAATTATTTTTCCTTAGTTGGGCATATGATACAAGATGCTATTTTATCCACGACTGTAAAATATTTCATTTAGTTTCCAGGTTTCATGCAAAAAAATTTTTTTCCATGACTGTAAAATATTTTATTTAATTTCCAGTTTTCATGCAAAAATTTGTATCGCCATATTGAAATAAATACATCAAAGATAGCGAAAAACAAAACAAGTTCGTTGTTTAATTTGTTAGGGGAATATTATAGAACCATAGAACTGCTAAAGAATAAGAATAAACCATAGAACTGCTAAAGAATTTTAATCAAATTAACTAGTTGTGGAATGAATATAATTACAATGGAAGACATACGCAAGGAAAGCATATATTCTTTAGTAGTCGTGGATAAACAATATTCTTAAAGTAGAATGGTTGCTTGTAAAAATTTCTATTGATGTACACAGCGTTCGAAAATAAACAAAATAGTTAAATAATCCTTATAACTTTATTAACAATTTAGATTCACTTTGCTTTTATTTATACGATTTTATGTTCACAGCGTTTCGTTTTCATTTAAATATTTTATCACTGTTTACAGAATCGCATCCCAGTTTGAACTAGTAACACTATCGCAGCCTAATTTAAACCATCATTTGTTCTGCAAAAGGAATTCCTTAAATACAACTTTACTTAATTTCTATCGAGCTTGTTCCAGGTAAATCCAATATTACAAAAAAATATAAAGAAATTCTGAGAACAATCGACTTTGGTATTATTTGAATTGAGGATTAATAAAACTTTATTTTGTATTTCGATGCGATTATGTAGAGCCGTAACAATATTAAACATGCACTTAACGCTTTCCAATCAAACATTAAATAAAAGTGTGGTTTAGAATAAAACCCAAACATGTAACAAAATCTGTTGTTTTATACGACCCAGCCACCGTTTTTACTCATAACGTTTGGAATTTCGGGTAAAGAACACGAACTAAAAAACTCGTTTCGTTAATATTTAAAAATTTAAGCGATTTTGTAAATTTTGACAGAACAAAACAAAATTGAGCTTTCGTTTGAAAATAAGAATAGAACATAAAAAAATTTTACCAAATTGTTTTGGGTGATAAAGTGTTGAAATACACAAATGTAAGTTTCTTTGGCACCCATCCTTTCGAGACGATAGAAGATTACGCGAAAACTTACTGAGCCAATTTAAAAAAAAAAATTGTTGCGTAATATCTTGATATTTTGTCATTTTCGTTACCTACCTACCTATTAGATCATTCCCACTAATGTTTTAACTCTTTAGCGCCTGAGAATTCAATCTCTGCTCAATGTTAAATTCATGACATAATTTTTTGTGTCGTAGAAGATCCAATTATAAAAAAGTTTTGTAACCTAAATTTTTCTTCTATTCACAAAATGTTTTACAAACACACAAATAGTCGTAATAATAATTGCTGAATATATCTGTTTTTATACACAAAAAAAATTATTAAAATATTCCCTTAAGCCATTTTTCTTGTTGGAGATTATTTAAAAATATAATTATTCTTTTAATATTGAGTAAGAAATAAATTAAGAAAAAAAAATACACCAAATATCCAATTAAACACGATTTAATCACTTCAGTACACCCTTACAATTCTTTTTCTTTTCAGTTTTACATTAAAAATAAAATCAATTAAGTTCACGGTGGGATATTACAACAAAAAAAAATATGTACAAAAAAAATTTGGTTGAATAATTTAAATTTACCAAAACAAATTTTCTGAAGAATTTTGATATAAACTTTTTTAAGCGAGAATAATTTTTCTCTTTTTTGGGTGGTATATGTCGATATAGCGAAAATGATTTTCAATTTAAAAATTTGTTTTATAAATAATAAGTAATGTGAAAATGTAAAAAATGTTGCTTAAGTAAAAAGTTTTTAAAAAGATGCTAATGGATCGATTATTTTTTTTTTTTGAAAATTTTTGTTGTCAAGTGTTTATTATTGATCATAACATCGTATATAAATAACATACTTCTAAAATGAACAGATAAGCTGAAGAACACGATTTCCTCCAAGACCTAACATTTTTTCCAATAAAAATAAGTTTTTGATTCAAAATGAATTATATAACATTTGACATCATCGAACTGGATTATCTTTAAAATACAAATAATTTTACATTGTACAACAAATAATGTCTTACAAGGGCTGAATTGAGTTAAAATTAATTCTTATATATGTTTTTTGTCCAATCGTAATATTCCAACCGAGATATGTGAAAAGGAAAATCCCATCATTTTCCATAATACATTTAACATCAAAACCATTATCCTCATAAAATTATTATTATTTTTGTTGAACACAAAATTTAATTGAATTACTTTTCAATTTCACACACTGTTAAAAGTATTATTATTTCTAGTCAACAGAAGAGCAGGTAATTTTATATACCATATCGTTTCGTAATTTTAATCTCTCAATCTAATGTTTATTTTGTAATTTTGTGTGGTAGTTTTGTAATAAAATCTATTGAGATACAGATTTATATAAATCTTAACGAGAATAAGTTAATAAAGAACCAGATCTTGTTTTAGTCAACTCTAACTGGGTATGCTTTTTAAATTTGACATAAAAACTATAATGTCGCCAATACGCTTGATTAAAATTCGAATTTTCAAACAAACAACTTAGCGATAGTAAATTCCCATAAACATAACAACATAACAAAACAAAAATAAAAAAGGAAATTATAAAAACTTCACTACTGGTAACTCTACTTTCTTGATGAAGACGCAGGGCAATTTTTTGTTGGTTGTCACTTCAGTTTTCGACATGGAATGTTTAACTTAAAACAAAAATCATTAGATTGAAAAGTTTGACTGAAATTAAATTAAATCAATTATTAAAATTGAATAAAAATAAAAGGAAATACAAGCAACTAATTACATACGTTCAGAAATAAAAAGAACACAATTCCCAATGTAAGATCAATCAGCTCCAGTGACTCTTAATAATATCCAACAGTTTTACCAGACCGAAGTCAGGTAATTAAAAAGCCGACGTTTGAACTATTTAACATCAACTATAAATAAATATTTATTTTTGTTTTTTTACCACCACAATTGTGTGCGATATTAGTCCTAGTAAAATAAAATCAACAACTGTTAATTTTATTCTGTTGCACGAATGTTGCGGCTCATAATAAAACAATTTATTTGATTGTAAATAATTTTTTTGGATTTTATTTTATAAATAATTGGATTGAATTTCATAAAAAAATCAAGGAAAACACTCTCGCTTTCATTATATAAAAAACAATAAACTCAAACTAGTGCGCATGTCCCTCTCTCGTATATTGAAAAAGGCAAAGGCTACCATGATTAAATTGAATTAAATTTCCATTGTGAAAAAAATTATTTTTTTGTATGATTGTTTTTGGTTTCACATTAGTATAAAATTTAAGGGGTAATTTTATTTTCAAAATTAAACACTAACTCAATAAAATACTAATAATCTGTTGCGTTCATTCAAAAATCTTTGCGCAACAGAATAAAAAATAGTTAGAATAGTAACATACCTATGATAGTATAAAAAATGAACAATTTAGAATAGAATATTTTACCAAGAATATATATTGCAGACAATCAAGCAAAATAAAAAACAATGATTATTTTATTAAACCTAATTTTGCACTGAATATTTTTTGAAAACCGTTAATCTGCGGTTTTTATTTCGACGAAAAGAATGGATAACTAACAACAAATATTTCATGATAAGAAATAGCAAAGCGTGACAAGATAAGCCAATAATCAAGCTAGTAGCATAATTCTGTATCATAGGACGGACTGTCCGCCTCTCCTAAAACTCAACCTAAATCAGATCAAAAATTTCATCCCTCAATATCATAACACTGACCTTTTTAAAATCAATGAAATTCTTTAAACGTTTTTAATCATAATTCTCAGCCGAAATCAACGCCATACGACCATGTTACATATTTAATTAAAATCAAAAATGACATCAACCCTCATCATGAAAATCAGAAAAAAACAAAGGAAAATCTAATATAAAATTATTATTTTCTTGACTAAAATAAAATTTTATGGCAATAATAAAATATTTCAGAAAAAAAAATTTTAATAATTCAATAAAAAATTGTAAGATTTTAAGACACTTTTTATTATACATTTGAATGTTCAAGTGTTTTATCGACTAATTTTTAAAATAAAAATAACGATTTAGATTATCATTAAATTACAATGAGTGTTGTTAATTGAATTAATTAAGAGAAATAATAAACTTGTAAAAGATTTTTTATCTTTAAGTTATAAAAAAAAAATAATAAGCTAATGATGAACAAAAAATGTTTTATTTAGATAATTGATTTATGAAATTTTATTTTTATTGTTCTGAAAATCTTTAGCCGCTTTGGAACAAACACACTTGACGAGCTTTTTTAAATATTGTCACGTTTTTTCAACCTAACTTCGAATTGGCCTATCAACATCGCTACTGTTTCACAACAACAAAAAAACAATTTTGCAACAATATTCTTTAACTTAAATATTTATTCAACGGCTTCAAAAACTACAACGGATTGTAGAAATTTCTAGTTAACAATAATAGACAAATCTATTAAATAACACTTATAATTTTTTTCACAATTAAATTTCACTTAAAATAATTATATGCCACTTAAATTATTTATACTATCGCAGTCTAATTTAATTTAAGTTTACATAATCGCAGTATAATTTAAAACTAATCCTCATTTCGCAAAAGGAATTTCTTAAATATATCTGCTTAATTTCTCAAATATTTTAGGTAATTCTCTATACAAAAAAAACTCGAGAAATTCTAAATTACCTACGTTATTATCTTTTATTTCATGTTTTGACCATTTTTCTTGTAAAGAGTGTGACGTTGATTTTAGTGTTGAAATATTGTATAGGAGAAATTGAAGTTGAATAGAATTTTGTTTTGTATTTCAATGCGATTATGTAGAATTGTAACAACACAAATAGAGACATATTAAAAAGTCGAAAATAAAAAAAAAACAAATTAAGAACGGAAACTTTACAGTGCTATGCTCATTTAAATTGTTTGTGCCATTGTTCTCGATTTTTTCGTTAGAGCATAGCCTGTTAGTGTGTTGTTGGGTGTAATATTCGTAAGTCGTTCGTGCCACGGATGTTGCATCCAAGGAACACCAGACTGACAACCTTTTCTCATTATAATTTTTTAGGGTGTTGGTATTGGATTGACAGGTGAACACATGTTGGAAGATGCTAGCCCTTGGCTTTCTGAGCCATAGCTAGACCCCATATATTTGCTATTCGGACTGAAGAAGTGTTCTTGAATATTGAATTTTATTATTTTTAGAAATTTTGGAAGAATGGAATATTGTTTTTGTTAATAGTATTTTTTAAAAATTTTGAATGAATTTTTAGTACTTTAGTAATTTTAGAATTTAGTGAATGTTGGTAATTTTAAGTTTTATTATTTTAAATAATTGATTTTATTTTTTGTAAGTTTTGAGCGTATTTTGTAATTTTGAGATTTTTGGGTTTTGTATAAATTTTTAATAATTGCCTTTTGTTTAAATTGTGTGTAATTTTAGAATTTCGTTTAATTTTAATTTTAAATAGTTTGGGAATGTTTTGAGAAGTTATTTATAAACTTTTGTAATCAAAAAAGTCTATAGTATATTACTATAGGACGAAAAATGAAAGTACACCTGATATCGAACTATCTTGCCCTTTACAGGACAGGACGAAAGCAGGAAGTCCGGCTGACTACATTCGTCCTGAGAATCTTAGAAAAAAAATCAAGCAGTGAAATGGGTGCCGAGTCGAACCTAAGCCCCGAGATAGACTCTCAGGCTCTGTAATGCCCACAAATTACGTGATATTTAACATGTAGCATTTAATAGAAAATCTTCAATCAATTCCAGAACAAATTTAGGTTCTGTATAGGGGGGTTGACAGGAAATTAGTTCTTTGTAGTTAACAGCCTCGGCTTTTACTAGCAGTAAAGACTAAGTTCCTAACCATTCCATACTTTTCCATTTTTCATTTATGATGCAGCTACTTTGCATTTTTCATTAACATTTTTATTAACATTAATCAATCAATCAGTATACCTAAACTTCGGACACACTGTAAAATATCATGTTTACAATAGTTTCTGTTTTATGCCTACATTCTATTTACAAGCGTTTCAAATTTTGTTTGTTTTCCTTCATTTGTTTAAATAAAACGAAACAAAAGAATCGATAACGTTAGAACTCTTCGTTTTATTATAATAATGAAACAAAGAAAGAAAAGAATTTTTACAATACATGATCATTTCCAGTTTTTTTTGCTTGTATTCTTGATTGATGAAAAGGGTGGTCATCCTTTCTGTGCGTGTTTTACGAGTTAATAAACAAACAAGAAGATGTTTGTGTGGTAAATGGAACAACCTGTGGCTTTGTAAATTTTTTTTTTATAAATGTATTGTGTGTAACAATATGAAATAACGAGCGTATATTTCATGCAATCAACTCTTTTACTCCTTATTTTAGGTAATATTAGAATGCTATTTATAGTTGCATTTTTGCAAAATAATATCAGTCCGCGTTTATTATTAAAACAATAAAATTGTTAGCCGGTCAGTGATTCATTTTTCACAAAATAATTACTTTTTTCTTAGTCAGTTCGCGATATTATTTTTCAATAAGATAAATAAATAATAAACATTTTTCTTGATATCGAGCCGTAACAGATAGTTGAAAAACGCTAAAAAAATTTCACTTCTTGATTGATATTATTTTAAAAAAAAGGTTAAAATTCTGTTAAATTTTTGAGTTTAATATTAAATGAAAAATAAAATATATTTGTAATCGATCAAAAATAATAAAAAACTAAGAAAAAAATTGTATATATGTTGTGTTGTGGTCACAATTCTGAAGTATTGAATTGTAAATCAAATGTAGTGTTTGGTCATATTAAATGAATACAATCCATAAAAGCAATTTAGTTGTACCTAATGTATTTTACTTGTTGAGTGCTGAACACGCCGGATTGTGAACCAACTAATTACCGATGTAGCTAAAT
Source organism: Diogma glabrata (assembly GCA_963693315.1). Lineage (NCBI taxonomy): Eukaryota > Metazoa > Arthropoda > Insecta > Diptera > Cylindrotomidae > Diogma > Diogma glabrata. Next base: position 241,194,887 of record OY856188.1, on the reverse strand, counting down.
TGATTTGACTTGTAATCTGGAGTCGTATAGAAAATTGGAGGAAATCATTTTAGCGCTGTGCTGGATACACGATAATGGATTGACACCAAGTTTGGAATCCCTAACTAAATTATACCGAACCTAAGGAACTGTAATAAAATTAGGTTAACGTCTGCCAGTTTTAAGACTTTGTTGGATAGTCACATTTGGATTAAAACTATATTTTTATGTGCGGAGTTGTTAAACGAGTTTGTTGAAAAAATGGCATTTTACAGAAAAAAATACGTTGAAGAATTTTTGGGAACAAGCGTTGGGGTTTGCAAGGAAGGTTAACGACGCATGAACATTAAATTGAAGGGAATACATGCGACATACTCAGATGAAGGTCGTATCAACGTTCAACACGCAACTGTAATAAGTTAAGTTTATTTTGTTTTATTACTTCTAAATTTGAATTCTTTAAATTTTCTTTCTTTTTGAATTATTATAATGGCCATCATGGTCTATAGATAGATTTGTTTTTGTTGAGATATTTCTTGATCGAAGTCCATATTGTTTTTTTTTATTTTTATGGTATTGATATTTAATTGTATCCTGGCATAACAGTACCCAGAGTGGTTATTTTGTAGTGTTATCTCACTAGGTGAGATAAATAGTGAGATAAAGAAATTATGTTTAAATGATTTCTTTTATCTAATATAATCGATCAAAGACAAATGTTTTATCTCACGTTTTATCTCACCCAGTGAGAAAACACTACAAAATAACCACCCAGGTACCGTTATAGCTCTACCGAAAAAAAATTTACCCAAAGCAAAACAAAACACAAAAAGACAAAAAGAACATAAATAATGACCATCAAAAAAATTATAAGGAGCCAAATAAAATATATTCAAAAACAAATTCAAGAAAAACTTTAGCAGGAACCGAGAATTCAATAGGTGGCAGCAGAATAATCGAGCTGATTAAAAAAAACATAATCAAAAGTAAAAAAATTAATTTAAAAAAAAAACAAAAAATGAGTTTTGGAAGTGTTTCGATGAAATCGAAGGACGACCAGAGGACAGAGGTGGTCTAACTATGGCTCAGAAAGCCAAGGGCTAGCATTTTCCTTCCCACTATTTCCTGACAAGCCAAAGACACCACCGGAACACCTTGTGTGGAAGATAAAGAGGTTGGTTTTGGCATAGAGAACGTCAGTTACAGCGGTCCGAACGACAGGCGATTCATTTTACTGTTATCGTCCACTGGTCCGCGCTCTTCCTACCCTCCAACAGGTTACGTTCCAACAAATAGAATTTTCGAAGACCATGGCAGTTAGACTAAATGAGCGTAACACTTTGGTGAAATATTCATGGTGGGATGACCTAGAAAGTAAACCATCAGGGGTCAACAAGATCCGAGCCATATCAATTCACCACTCACGACCCTCTCGTAGCAGCCAATTCCCACCCAACTAAGGTACGCAGGATCGTAAACCCTGTTAGAAACACGTCTGAGGGACCTTTCCTACCTTTGCCTTTGCCTTACCTTGTTTTAAATTAAACATCAAAACTTAAACATAAATGTTGTCTGTGGTCAAGGACTTACGAATTCTGCCTTTCACCCCCAGAACAACAACTCTACCACAAACACACCAAAAATTATCTAAACTACAAAGAATTGTCTGCGCGTCAGGACTTACAAGAATTTTGCCTTTTGTCCACAGAACAAAACTGAACAACAAAAAAAAATAAGGCAAACAGAATTGTCTGCGCGTCAGGACTTACAAGGATCTTGCCTTTTGCCCACAGAACAAAACCGAATATCAAAAAAAACGTCAGAACACAAATGTTGTCTTCACGTCAGGACTTACAGGATATTATGGCCTCCGCCCACAGAACAACCTCAGACAAAATCAAACTCACACATCAATACACAAATGTTGTCTGCGTCAGGACTTACAAGACTTCCGCCCACAGAACAACGAACAATTACAAAAATTCATACAACAAAATCAAAATCTTAAACCTTAATAATTCAAAAAAAAAATTTAAAACGAAATACAAAAAAATTTTCAAATGGAAAAATTCCAACCAAATACCAACATTTCAAATAAACAAAACAGAAGTTAAAACAATTAGAAGACATTATCACAGGGGAGAATCAGTGCCTCACTCAGGCTTTCCATCTTCTGACCACATATATTGCAGACCGCGCTGCTGTTGGTCAAAGTGATTTAGGGGGTCATAGTGACTTAAAGGAGCCTGATTGGATTCGTGGAGAAGATTGACGGATCTGATGCCGACCAAAAAAGTCTAGTATATTACTACAGGACGGAAGATGGAAGTACACCTGATATCAACATATCTTGCCCATTACAACTGTGATAAACGTTTGAACTGTAAAGTTCTTTTTCAAAAAAATTTTACGTTTATAACTTATCCGTTCTTTTGTGATCATAATAATAATTTTTATTATTATAACCACTAATAAAACCAGTTATGATCAAATGAAAAAACTATTAATTTTAGTATGAGATAAGAGACGACGTTTTGTAAAATAACATTGACATAAATAATTATGTAAAATATAAACATAAAATAAGTGGAAGTGCAGAAGGAAAACAGAGAACTTTTTTTTAATGAAAATTGGCTAGATGGAAGTGAAAAAAAAACGGATAAACGGAAATGTAATGAAAACTACCGATATCAACGAAGTAATCGATAGCGTTTCTGCCTAAAGATTACAGATTCGAACATTACGAGTAGGAACATTGAATTTGGAGAAATCTTGATGGTTGGGATTGGAATGTGAGACCAAAACCTAGATTTTTGCATTATAAGTTTCTCAAAAAAATGATGTCAAGTGTGTCAAGCAAGAGAAAGACTTTATTTATTTTTTTACCCAATTTTTCGAAAAAAAATAAATTTAATTATTTGTTTGAAATGAAATTTTATTATTATTATTGAGAATTATGGCATTATTAGTTTGTCAAAAAATGTTGTCAAGCGTGTCAAAAAATGATTTTATTTATTTTTTTAGCCAATTTTTTGGAAAAAAATGTAGCTGTTTTTATGACGTAAATGTAATTGAAAAAAAAATTGGACGTGGAAATTTTTTAATTTGTTATAGTTTTTGAAATATTTTTGGAATTTTGAAAAAAGTTTGTATTTTTGATTTAAATAATATAATTAATAATAATTAATGATAATTTATTTAATGATCAATTAATTAATTAATGATAATTTTTGCAATATTTTTAGAATTTTGGAAAAAGTTTGAATTTTTGAGTTTGTAAGAATTTTTGGAATATTTTTAGTATTTTGAAAAATTTTAAATTGTTGATTTTATTATAATTTTTGGAATTTTAGAAAAAGTTACAATTTTTGATTTTGTTATAATTTTTGCAATATTTTTAGAATTTTTGAAAAAAGTTTTAGTCTGTGATTTTGTAATAATTTTTGAAATATTTTTAGAATTTTGTTTGAAAAAAGTTTGAATTTTTTATCTTATTTAATGTTTACAATATTTTTGGAATTTTGAAAAAAACATGAATTTGTGATTTTGAAATATTTTCTCGAAACGCTAAATGGAGAGGTTTTTGAGTAGTTTGCTGATTGTATAATATTTTCACTAAATTATGTTAATATGTGAACTGTTATAATTTTTCGACAACGTATTGATGTTTGGTGTTAGTTTTGTAATACATATCTAAACAGAGATAAAAAATACATGTACTTTAACAAAAAGTTGTTTGATATACATCGCTGCCCAAAACTAAAAACCACGTCCGCATAAAAGTTTTTTGCCGAAAACTATATACAAATCCTTCACCCAGACCGAAGTCTTGATATCTCAGAGCTTGAGATTTCAGCCCCTCCATATTTTTGACATTAAGTTTTTCAGCGGAAAATATTGTATGAAAAACCAAAAATAATAATTTTTATAAAATAATAATTGCCAAGTAATAAAAAAAATGAAATTAAATTTTTTTTGGGAAAGAGATTAAAAAACCTGTCTTTCTTTTCGCCGAACTAAGCTCGGTCTCCTGGTACTAGTTAATAAAATTTGGTGTTGAAGCTTACTAATGAATGATCGAATCCAGAAGGATATTTGGGAATTTACCTTTGCAATTTGAGACCACTCTTTTTATCCGAATTCGTTCCAAGTGTATTATTTTTCTTCAAATCTTATCCTTATGTAAGTAAACTAAATTAAATTACGAAACAAAAATGTTACAAGAATTAATTTTTTGTAACATAAATCAAAATTATCAAATATATAGCATTAAAGGAAAAAAAAGAAATTCGAATATAATACAAAATATAAAAAGGGTTTTTAGCAAAATACAATATTTGACGAACGTGGGCAGTGATTGATGAAGCCGTTAGTAAAATCATAAAAAAACAACAAATCAATTACCAAAAAATGGACAATTTTTTATTGATTACATCAGAAAGTAAAAAATATGACACAATATTCATAAAATTAATTTTTTTGTTACTTTATCGTTTTAAAATGTTTCAAACTTTTCAGAAGATAAAAGCGATTTTTCTTCTCATTGAGGTAGCAGGTATTAATATAAAATCAATAATCTACAATTCGTGTCATAAATCTACATTAACAAAGTGTTTTCTATTTTGCACTTTCATGTTTTGCTAAAAGAAAGCTCAAAAGAAAGCTCAAAGAATAATTTTTTAATCCCCTTCAAAAGATTTTAATGATGTTGAGGGTAAATCATTTACAAAACGTTTACAACTTCTAAAATTCACCCCTTATTTATATATACATAATTAAGTGCGTATCAAAAGAAAACGATTAACGCCATTCAAAACAATGATTTCACAAAAGTTGCTAACGATATGATAATTTTGTATTAAATTTCCATATTTATTGTCACTAAAAAAACTATTTATTCTTAATGAATGCTATAACAACATATGACAGCAATATTGCTTAAATATAAGATTTCTATCTCCTTCTTATAACATAGACACATTATTTTCACCATAACAATCTTTTGATCTCTTCAAAAAAAATATTTTAAAAATATTCATAGCAAAAAGTTATTGATTTAAAACCTTCAGTCCCAAATTTTATGCTTTTTATAAAAGATTTTATTTGTCTTTTATTTAATTCAAAATCATTTCCAAAGATTGGAATTGTTTTATCTACATTGATTAAATAAATTGCTACAATATCCGATCCGAAACACGTAAAAAATGTGAATTGTAGTTTTTTTCTGAGAAACTTCAAACCATACCTTTGAATTGAAAATATTCCAATTACTTCTTTACTTACTTGAGTTTAATTGATCTCAAAAATCCAAAAAAAAAAAAAAAAAAAAAAAAAAAAAAAAAAAAAAAAAAAAAAAAAATTATCCCATTATTTTTCAAGCATAAACTATTGATAGCCTAATAAATCGTAATTGTTAGCAATTAACTATTCAAACCCGCTGTAATAAGTCAATGACATTTAGAATATCTTAAATATCACGTTACTTAATTGTCATCATTTAGCCTCGTCAGTTTCAACGAAACTATAAACAGTAAAAGTAATTGCCAAACAAAGGATCAATATTTTTTTTGTAATTCCATTTGTACGAATATGTGTAATTTGTACGAAATAAATAAAAATCAACAATAAACAAAAATAAAATTTTCAAAGAAAATTATTATGAGATTTATTTCTAAATATAATTTCATCAATATTTTTATTATGTTTTACTTAAGAAAATTGGGAAAATAACGTCATCGCAATAAAAAATTGATATACATTTTTACTTCAAATTATGCTATCATATACGAGGAGGTATATCGAAATATGTCATCGTACTCGAAAATATTCGAACGGCGTATGATGACGCAAATACTTGAAGTTAATTGATTTTGTTTTTATCGAACTCAACGTAACAAATCCATTAACTGAAGGCATTTATTTTATATTCGATTATACAATTTTTTGCATGCTATATAGCTCCAAGTACGGTTTCAATATTATTTAGTAGCTTTTTGTTCTTGTAAACTTATTTTTGGGTACATTAAAGGAAGCCATATAAGTTTATGTTAGTTTTGCATGCGGTTGAGTGATAATTGAGAATACATCATTGGTTTTGACCCAAAAATAACAAATTCTGTTTATTAAATATATCGCTTAACCATATAAATGCTGCAATTCAGACATACAAATCAATGAAAAAAGTAAGTAATATTTACATAAATTAATTTTTGTATATTATTTGTTAAAATTTTAGCGAACATTATGTCATATTTCACCTCATCTATGAAGTAATTAAAAATGATTCATCCGATTCGACACTTGACTCTTTATATTCCCATGGGACATGTCGCAAAATTTTAAAAAAAATATTTCAACTTTCGTTACATTTATATGCTACCTTCGCGCAATTGTGATTTTCAGTTGTTATATTCAGTCAACAGTTGGAATGCAGAAATATTGAAAGCCTTATAAAAATCGTATACTGCAAGTGTGATCAAAATCGGATATCAGAACTCAAGTAATTAAAGTTTTAATATATTTCGCGCCTTTAAACAGTCATTAAATAAAGAAAAAGAAATTTGGAGAAATCTTGATGGTCGGGATTGGTATGTGAGACCAAAATTAAGATTTTTGCATTATAAGTTTGCCAAAAATATGTTGTCAAGTGTGTCAAAAGAAAGATTTTTATTTATTTTTTTACCCAATTTTTTGGAAAAAAATAAAATTCTTTGTTTGTTTGAAATGAAATTTTATTATTATTCTTGAGAATTATGGCATTATAAGTTTGTCAAAAAAATAGTGTCAAGTGTGTCAAAAAACGATTTCATTTATTTTTTTAGCCGATTTTTGGGAAAAAAAATGTAGCTGTTTTTATGACGTAAATATAATTGAAAATGAAATTGGACATGGACATTTTTGAATTTGTTATAGCTTTTGAAATAGTTTTGGAATTTTGAAAAAAGTTTGTATTTTTGATTTTATAATAATTTTTGCAATATTTTTAGAATTTTGGAAATTTTAATTTTGTAAGAATTTTTAGAATATTTTTAGAATTTTGAAAAATTTTAAATTTTTGATTTTATTATAATTTTTGGAACTTTGAAAAAAGTTTGAATATTTGATTTTGTAATAATCTTTGCAATATGTTTAGAATTTTGGAAAAGTTTGAATTTTTAAGAATTTTTGGAATATAATTGGAATTTAGAAAAAGTTTAAATATTTGATTTTGAAAAATGTATTGAAAGTTTGTTAAAAAAATAGTGTCAAGTGTGTCAAAAAATGATTTCATTTATTTTTTTAGCCAATTTTTGGAAAAAAATGTAGCTGTTTTTATGACGTAAATGTAATTGAAAATGAAATTGGACATGGAAATTTTTGAATTTGTTATAGTTTTGAGAAAAGTTTGTATTTTTGATTTTGTAATAATTTTTGCAATATTTTTAGAATTTTGGAAATTTTAATTTTTGATTTTGTAAGAATTTTTGGAATATTTTTAGAATTTTGAAAAATTTTAAATTTTTGATTTTATTATAATTTTTAGAATTTTGAAAAAAGTTTGAATATTTGATTTTGTAATAATCTTTGCAACATGTTTAGAATTTTGAAAAAGTTTGAATTTTTGGAATATTTTTGGAATTTTGAAAAAAGTTTGATTTTATTTAATTTTTACAATATTTTTGGAATTTTGAAAAAATATGAATTTGTGATTTTGTAATATTTTCTCGAAACGCTAAATGGAGAGGTTTTTAAGTAGTTTGCTGATTGTGTCATCTTTTAACTAAATTATGTTAATTTATGATCTGTTATGATTTTCCGGCAATGTATTGATGTTTCGTATTAGTTTTGTAATAAATTTCTAAACAGAGATAAAAAAATACTTGTCCTTTAACGAAGAGTTATTGTTGTATATACATCGCTGCCCATAACTAAAAACCATGTCCTCATAAAAGCTTTTGGCCGAAAACTATATCAAAATCCTAAACCCAGACCGAAATCATGATATCTCAGAGCTGTGAGATTTCAGCCCCTCCATATTTTTTATGTTACAATTTAAACGAAAAGTAATCAGAAATCGAAAATTTAAATATTTGACTTACGTATATACAGAAAATAATACTAATTTTTCCATACTTTCTTAATCATTTAGATATAGGTATACCGTCATGAAATAAGGCAAACAAAAAATTTGAAAAATATAATAAAATTGATTGTTTTGTGTTTCTTCTCGTTATTCCACTAACAATTTTCTTTCGCACATAATTTTAGATAAGCCAACGTCATTTGTATTTATATTTTGATTTTTCCCTATTTATGTTAATATTTGAGTCTTTGAAACGGCTGCCTGACGTCAGATATACCGACTTGTAAGTTACCGAGTGTAAAAAATAACGTTGTTTTGTGGTAGTATAGACTAGTTCGTATTACTTGGGTAGTTGTATCCTTCTAGAAACTAATCCCGTATATAAACAATCCCATTTGCAAAAAACATATTAGATACAAAACGCAATACAGTTTAAATCAAATTAATCTTAGATGCCTCTGAGGCTATAATTTAAGGAGCATTATATTTTTAAAAAGAAATTGTTCCCTTATAAAACCTTTTTTGATAAAAATCAACAAATTACTTATTGTAAAAAGTATCGACATACGAAAATAAACCATAAATACGCCAACAAATCAAAATAAACCAAATTTTATCTTACAACCTGAGTAAATGTAATTGTGGCCAGAACTTACCTAAAAAGAGAAAACAGAAAAAAATTTATTTATAAAGCGAAAATTATAATATATTATAATAATATAAAAGATTTCTAATTAATAGCTAGGTTTAAAAGCTACAACTATAACAATTCTTCTTATCTATTGTCGTCAGTGAACTCGTCCCCACTATTTTAGAAATCATAAAAACAAAAGTTGTTCTGAATTCTGCTAGTGTTGTGTTGTAAAATCATTTAAGAAATTTAAGTTAAAATAATCCATGTAAGCAATTTGATTTACATCAGAAACACAACAAAATAATTGCATAAATTTTTTAGATATAAAGAAAATAAGGAAACACGACAACAGTTTAACATTCTTAGAAAACCTACAGAATTTTTAGAAAACCTACAAACACCAATGGATATATCACAAACGACTCATTTCACCATAATAGCCATAAAAAATCAGTTTTTCATTCCATGGCTCACCGCCTTTATGGAGAAACTGACATTTGAAACAGAATATAAATTCATCTAAAACTCTGCCATAGCAAACGGATACTCGGTGGATTTTGCAGAATAAATATTAAAAAAACATAAAAAGATGCATCGTAAGACCCGAGTTAAACAACTACAAAGATTAACAGTCACCAGATACCAAAACCGGCATATAAAAAATAAAATGCAAAGATCGCGACGACACATACATCAGTCAGAGAAATCGTAACAAGATTGAAGCAGCACGAGAAAGGGAATTATAGCACTTCTAGCGTGTGGTAACTCATCACATGATATACCACAAACACAAAATAGAAAAACCCGTACAAAAATCATCATATCTGTACATCAAAAATGGAAACTCCAGGCATATGAGTCATAATATATGACAAAAACTCAAAATTTAATGAACACAGAGGATCCTTCTATAATTTCACGTTTATTTAACATCTTAAATATTAATTAGTTAATTGTTTCTTTCCTTTTTATTTTGCTTCATTTTTTAACGTCACAATTCAATTTTAATGTTTTGTTTTATTATTTGATTGTACTTTTATTTTTAGATTTTATATAAATAGAACATTGTTACTAACCCAAATTCAGTTGTTACCCGTGTCGATAGATTTTTGAAGCCCGAAACTAGTTGGTGTCAAATAAAAATTAATTAAATTAAATTTGTAAAAAATTCTATAAAGTAATTTTTTTGTAGTTAATAAAGTGAATAAAATCTATTGGTGTGACAACTCTACCTATTTGCATATATATATAATGTCTTTCTTCCATCACTTCGTTTACAATATTGAGTACATGACAACAAACATAAAAACATTTATGTGCGCAACAGGTCAATCAACCAATTTTTAACATTTTCTAAGTTAATTTCTTTGCTACGTCACTTAATGTCAATTAATAATACATGTTTTAATTCTGTTCATTCTATAAACATAAAGAATAAAAATTTTGTTATGTAAAGCTTTTGTCATAATATTATATGTAAATATAATCCAGTTGTTCAAATTTATAAAAAGTAGAATGGTTGTTTGAAGTTGTAGAGAAGAATATTTTCTCCAATTAAGAGAGAACAAAAACCGATTTAAATAAATCCACAGGTTTGTATAAAATCGAATGTCAAACATGCCACAAATTTTATATCGGCCAAACGGGAAGGCCTCTTTTAAAACGATATAAGGAAAACCCACCAGGAAGAAACCTCACAACAAACATCACTTAAAACTATGCCCAACATTTAATAAGCTCTGGCCATAACCACACTAATTTCAACGACGAAGTGACATCATTACACCATTCCAATAAAGGTAAACTGTTGGATGCTCTTGAACATTTTGAAATATACAAAGCTTTTACAAACAATAGTCATCAAGCTCTCAATGACAAATTAATATTAAAACAAAACTCTCTTTTCGAAACTCTACTTACAACAAATTATTGAAATCACCAATACAACTATATTACCACAATAATACCAGCACCTGATAGAGTTTAAAAAGCATGTTTAGCCTTATTTGATTTTTAATTTGTTGATTTATGTTAGTTTAATTTTATCGTCTAACTGATGATGGTAATCAATAATCATATTACCAAAACATGTCTATGATTAAATTCGTTTTAAAAAAATAAAACCCCACATGACGGGATATAATACTGCGTCTACAAAAATAGTTCTGTGATAGTAAATACATACAGTTTAGCTAATTTTTTAAAAAAAGTTTTATGTTCTATTTATCACCAAATTGTGCCGTATACGTGTGTTTGTAAAAGTCAAAATTTAAAATATTAAAAATCTTAAATTTTTTAAAAATTTTTAATAATTTATTTAATATTTTCTCGTTTGACTAGAATTTTATTGAGATGATATGGGAATTTTTAAATTTGTGTGAGATGAAAAGTACAATTAAAAATATTGCGACGCTGATGCATAGGCTGACTTCACCAAAGCTCTGGAAATATATTGAGCTAATATCCATAAAATACTTTAATTAATGGCTAAACAATGTTTGAGATTTCGCGTAGTTCCAATTATAAAAATATTAAACAAAGCAGGAGTATTCCAACAAACATAAATGCTGTTGTACGAGAAAAATCAAAAAAAAATTATAACCGGAAGTGACAAAGCGGAAGATGGGATGCAGAGCTGATTTGGACCGTACTAAATGGTGATGTACCAAGTTTCATCCAATTCGATTATCAGGTACAGATGTTATGAAGCTTTCAAAAACGCAGGTGCTCTGGGAACACCCACCACTTTGATCAATATCGCTCAAAAACTAATCAGCTCTTTGCCATACAGATTTGCATTTTTTTCCAAAGTGTCATCAAAATTCATTCACGAACGAATGTTGTATGCTCCAACAATCATTAAAAACATAGTGAAAAAGCCACCTGTTGTATGGTGGACACCTAGCCCTTTGTCCCCCAATGTACCCCCAAAAGCTAATGAAACCTTTCTCATGTTATTTGAAAACTTTTACCAGCGTTTCATGAAATCATTATGTAATTATAGGCTACAGTAAAAATAAAAATCCGAAAAAAAACTTTTTACCCGGAAGTGACAAACCGGAAGTTAAAATGCAGAACTGTTACAAATCATACTTAAAGCAAATCTATCAAGTTTAATCAAAATCAATTAATAGAAACTAATGTTTTTGAAGTTTCAAATAATCAGGTGGTCGGGAAGCCCCCCACCACTTATCCCAATATCGTCCAAAAACTACTCAGTTCTTTGTTATTCAAATATCCATCTTTTTCCAAAGTGTCATCAAAATTGATTAATGAATGAAGGCTGTATGCTCACAACAAACTTTAAAAACAAAGTGTGAAAAGCCAGCAGTTGTATGGTAGACCCCCCGCTACTTTTATCAATGTGTCCCAAAAGTTAATAATTATTTTCTCATACTGATCAAAGCCTTTACCATAAGTTTCATCATAATCACTTCATTATTGTCGGCTGTAGAGTGCATAAAGACACTGAAAAAACTTAAAAAAATTTTTACCGGAAGTGAAAAACCGGAAGTTGGGAGCAGAACTTTTGTAAACTGTACTAAATGTTTATGTACCAAGTTTCATCCCATTCGATTATCATTTACAGATATTATTGAGCTTTCAAAAAACTGGTGCTCCAAGTAGCCCGCACCACTTTGTTGACTATCGTTCAAAAACTAATCAGTTCCTTGCCATACATATTTGCATCTTTTTCCAAAGTGTCATCAAAATTCATTCACGAATGAATGTTTTATGCTACCAACAAACATAAAAACTTTGTGGAAAAAACCACCTGTTGTATGGTGGACCCCCCAACCCTTTATCCAATGTGCTTCAAAAGCTGATAAAATCTTTTTCATGTTATTTAAAAGCTTTTACCAACGTTAGAATAATTGAGATATCGAGCTGAAATTTATTTCATATACAATACACATGTTAAATTTAAGAATGGAATTCGATCTCGGCCATATGACCACCGCGAGCACGTTTGCAGAGATCGATTCTTTGAATCCAATTTTGCACCACTCTTTCACACAAATCGGCTGAAATGTTAGCAATTTCGCGTTCGATATTGTTTCTGAGCTTCTCTAACGTTGCTGGCTTGTTGGCATAAACCAACGACTTCACGTAACCCCACATAAGAAGAAATCCAGCGGCGTTAAATGGCATGAACGAGGTGGCCATTCGACCGGACTATTTATCGAGATTATCCGATTACCGAACTTCCTCTTCAATAGATCAATTATTTGATTAGCTGTGTCATGTGTGGCATGCGGAACAATCTTGTTGAAACCACATATCACTGATGTCAAGTCCATCTAATTCTGGCATAAAATAGTTTTCCAACATGCCGCGATAGCGGTTTCCATTGACTGTAACATGGCGATCATTTTCATCGTCGAAAAAATAGGGTCCAATCACACCCCTAGCATGAAATCCACACCACACGGTCACTTTTGTGGATGAAGTGTAGTCTCTTGAAGCACATGTGGGTTTGTTGCTGACTCAAAACGCATATTTTGCTTGTTAACAAAGCCATTTAGCTAGAAATGAATGAGCTTCATCGCTAAAGATGATTTTTCGATGGAATTCATTATTTTCTTCAATCTTTTGCTGAGAAGTTTCGGCACTTTAAATGATCAAGAGGCTTCAGTTCTTGAGTTAATTTGATCCTGTAAGGGTGTAGGTCAAGATCTTTACGTAAAATTCTCCACAATGTGGTTTGAGAGATTCCTAATTCCTGTGAACGGTGTGGAATCGTCTGATTTGACTCATTTTGAACTGAAGCTCTTACGGCTGCGATATTTTCGGTACTCCGACCGGTGCGTTGTCTCACTGGCACAGGAACATTCAATAGTGAATATGTTGACTCTAATTTATCCACTATAGCAAATAATAAGGAAAAGCCAGTTATGTTTGCTTTAAGCACCTTAACTGCTACTGAGCAAAACTACAGCCAATTACATCGGGAGGCTTTAGCGGTTATGTTCGCGGTTAAGAAATTTTGTAAATATATTTATGGACATAAATTTACAATTTGCAGCGGCCATAAACCTTTGCAACATATAAATGACAAAAATTAATAACAAAAAAGGTGGCGGCGATATCAGCGGTGGCGGCAGCGAGAATTGTCCGATGGTCGGTAATCTTGTCAATGTATGACTATTCAATTAAATATCGGGCAAGAAGCTTATATATGAAGAATTATTAACACAAAAAAATTAAAACTAGATTTACGTTTATGCTTGTGTATTACCGTAGTTCCAGGCATACTAACTGATATACCATGCTTCCAACGCAGCAATATGGACAATAACAATAACAATGTAAATCAGCATCAATACTGTTTTTTATTAAAACAAGATCACCTAATTTTAATTGCGTTTTTTTTTTAAAGGCGCAGCTAACTTTTAGTCCAAAATTTTATTTAATCTGCCAATTTTTTGCTGTTGGACATAACAAGATTTAAACAGAAAATTATGCTTTTTCTTCTAGCTTTTTATAATTTATAATTTTTACTTTCAATGCTACCATAAAGGTGTGAAAAGACGAGTGGTTAATCAATCAACCGAGTTCAATAAATTCAAAGAAGAGTTAAGGAAAAAACAGATTTTCGGTTTCCTTAAAAACCATCAACACCCCACTACACGTCGGTTTTCAAGAGTAAAACCCCAAACTAAAAATCTAAATGAATTTTATTAAGGAATTATTTTTAGCATACAATACAATATCTCTACAATACCGACAAACTTGCCAACCGTTGTGTTTTTTATAAATATCATCAACAACGACCGCCAGATGAAATATAATACATGCATCATGCAAGAATTAATTACTCACCAAAACAAAATTTTCTAAGCAACTATGTTGCTCCAAAATACAATCTATGGCGTCAAAAATTAAAACATGTCTATAATGCCAAAATATTTTGAATATCAGGACAAATTTTTCGTTTAACGTCCTCAAGGCAACCGAAAACCAGGCAAGAAAATCATTAAATGTAACTTTAAATGAAATCCAATATCTCATAACTTTTATTGCATAAAAGGATTGGTACAGGTATATTTATATTACATCATAAAAATCTATAGTTTCACGTTTACAAAACATAAGATAAAAACGAAAATCTGCACTATATAAAATAACAAATTTTTTAAATTTCTTTTCAAATATTTAAATGTTAAGAATGTTAAAAAAATGGGTTAAGTACATTCAAAAGGCAAAAATTGCTTCACTTTCAACACATAAAAAAAAATATAAAATTGATCCAAAACATGCAAAAAACAACAACAAAAAAGTGTTACAAAAATGTCTGGCATTTTCCTTATAATCCTCATTCAATTTTTTTTTATGTGGGAATTCTGGTGGATGTTAATATCAAAAAACACAAAAATTGGATTTCGTCGTTATATCTATTCTTTATTTTTATCCTTTTCACTCAACTTAAATTGTTTATGTAAAAGTTAGAAAATCATGTTTCCCATAAATAAAGAAAAGCTAGAAAATTGAATGAAATTTGGATTGAAAATTATAAAGTAGGTCTTACAGATAAAAAGAACATTTGTGCATGCAGATAATTTATTGATGATTTAAATTTAAGGATTCTACCAGAACACTTTGTTTTTCATTTTTTATATCATAAATATATCAATTTTTTATTCATACAATTTAGGAAAATGTTCATGAATATTAGATGAAATCAGTTTATATAAAAAGATACATTTTTCATCTAAACATTTCAAAATATCTAACAACAATAATAAATTAGTACTATAAGCCCCAATTTTATCTTTTCTAACGGAATACCGGAATCTTTGCTCAACAGAATACCTACTTATACTAATGTATGTTTATTTCACCCGACATGAAATTGACTATCAATTTTTAAAGAGCATTTAAATTACACTTAGACACATTTTCAAATAAAAATATTGCGACGCTGATGCATAGGCTGACTTCACCTGTTTCTGTTCCTCTAGAAACATAGTGTTCTGGATATACAATGAGGTAATATCCATCAGATACTTTAATTAAAATCCAACCAGTGTTATAGACTTCGTAGTTCTAATTATTAAAAAAATTTTACCGGAAGTGACAAACCGGAAGTTATGTTGCAGAACTGTTGTGAACCGTACTAAATGTTTATGTACCAAGATTCATCCAATTCGATTATCAGGTACAGATGTTATTGAGCTTCCAAAATAACAGGTGCTCGGAGGACCCCCTACCACTTTGTTTACTATCGCTAAAAAAACTTAGCTAAAATAACCTTGCTATACATATTTGCATCTTTTTGCGATGTGTCATCAAAACCACTTAACGAACGAATGTTGTATGCTTCCAATAAACATTGAAACAATAAACAGGTGTACGGAAGGAACCCCACCACTTATCCCAATATTGTCCAAAAACTAATCAGTTCTTTGTCATTTAAGTCTCCGTCTTTTTTCAACGTGGCATTAAAATTGATTAACGAATGAGGGTTGTATGCTCTCAGCAAACTTTAAAAACAAAAGATGATAATTATCTTCTTACACTAATTGGAACCTTTTCCATATGTTTCATCATAATCACTTCATTATTGTAGGCTGTAGGGTGCATAAGCACACTGAAAAAAATAAAAATTTACAAAAAAAAATTTTTACCGGAAGTGAAAAACCGGAAATTGGAATGCAGAACTGTTGCGAACCGTACTAAATGCTCATGTACCACGATTCATCCAATTCGATTATCATGTACAGATGCTATTGAGCTTTCAAAAAAACAGGTGTATGGGACACCCCCACCACTTTGTTCACCAACGCTCAAAAACTAATCAGTTCCTTGCCATACATATTTGCATATTTTTCCAAAGTGTCATTAAAATTCGTTCACGAACGAATGCTGTGTGCTCCCAACAAACATTGAAAAATGGTGACACAGTAAACTGGTGTTCGGGAGGCCCCGCATCACTTATCCGAATATTGTCCAAAAACTAATTAGTTCTTTGTCATTTAAGTCTTCATCTTTTTCCAAAGTGTCATTCAAATTGATTAATAAATGAAGTCTGTATGCTCCCAACAAACTCTAAAAGCAAAGTGTGAAAAGTCAGCAGTTGTATGGTAGACCCCCCGCCACTTTGATCAATGTGTCCCAAAAGATGATAACTATCTTCTCACACTAATTGGAACCTTTTTCATAAGTTTCATCATAATCACTTCATTATTGTAGGCTGTAGTGTGCATAAAGACACTGAAAAAACTTCAAAAAAGTACAAAAAACTATTTTACCGGAAGTGAAAAACCGGAAGTTGGAATGCAGAACTATTTTGAACCGTACTAAATACTCATGTACCGAGTTTCATTGAACTCGATTATCAGGAACAGATGTTATAGAGCTTTAAAAAAAACAGGTGCTCCAGGGACCCCACACCATTTTGTTCACTTTCGCTTAAAAACTGATCAGTTCCTTGCCATACAAGTTTGCATCTTCTCCTAAAGTGTCATCAAAATTCATTCACGTTTTATGCTCCCAACAAACAAAAAAATTGTGGAAAAACCACCTGTTGTATGGTGGACCCCCAAACCCTTTATCCAATGTACTCCAAAAGCGGATAAAATCTTTCTCATGTTACTATAAAGCTTTTACCAATGTTTCATGAAAATCGATCGATAATTGTAGGCTACAGTAGGGATAAAAACCTGCGAAAAAAAACTTTTTAACCGGAAGTGACAAACTGGACGTTGGTACGCAGAAATATTGGAAACTATACTAAAACCTTATATACTAAGTTTCAGTAAGATCATAGTCCGGGATTAGAAGTTATTCAAGATTTAAACTTAGAGGTGTTCGGGAGACCCCCGCCATTTTGTCCAAATTTGAAATGAATCCAGATTTTCCATTTTCAAGTGAACCTGTATCATTTGCCAAAGTTTCATCAAGATCCTATGCAGAAAGTACAAAAAAAAATTTATTGGCTATTTAGATAGAGGATGGTCCAAAACAAAAGAAAAAACAAGATTTGGGGTATGTAAGATTTTTTTTCACGATAGATTGTATTACTTCACACAATTTACAATTGTGGTGAAGTAAATATTGCGACTCTGATGCATAGGCTGACTTCACTACAGCTCTCGAAACATATAGTGTTCTGGATATCGTTGCTTGAGAAGTGACACAATTCAAAAAATGCCGAAAATGAGATTTTTATTTGAAAATACTTTAAAAAAATAGATCTTTCATATGGACTAGAGACACAAGTTTTATAGATAGCATAGTTGCCGGTAGATAGCATAAGTGTCTTTTCAGAATGAAAATAAAACGACATTTTTTTTTGTTGAACAGAGGCATAGCTCGTGTTTCATCAGTTGAGTTTCGACTGCGGCGTGGGAATTTTATTTAGAAAAAACACATTTAGCGTTGTGTCTGTAGTGAAAATTTGTTGTTTTATTCGAAAAAGACACAACAATAAATACCTATTCATTTTAAAACTCTATTAATTTTATTCGATATAGAAGCAACTAAAAATAAATTTGAAAAGAAAAGAAAAGAAAAATTGTTGTTTTTATTCGCAAGAGACACAACTCAAAGTGTCCTAAATTAAATTAAAATTTCTAGGAATCCTAAAAGGTTAGTACACTAACTGCATGAAATAATCAAAAAGAATAGTATTAACTATTTTTAAGGGCATTACAACAATAAATTACAAATCGCAACAATTTAAAAACTGCTCTCCTGAAAAAGTTGCTATTTTGAGTTGTGTCACTATTCTTTCGATCAACGATATATAGTGAGCTAATATACATCAAATACTTTAATTAAAGGCTTACCGATGTTATAGATTTCGCGTAGTTCTAATTGTAAAAAGATTAAAGAAAGCAGTAGTTTCCCAACAAAAATAAATTCTGTTGTACGAGAAAAAGTAAAAAAAAATTTAAACCGGAAGTGACAGACCGAAAGTTATGATGCAGATTGCAGAACCGTACTGTTGTTAACCGTACTAAATGTTTATGTACCAAGTTTCATCCTATTCGATTATCAGGTACAGATGTTATTGAAATTTCAAAAAAACAGGTGCTCGGGGGACCCTCCTCCACTTTGTTCAATATCGCTCAAAAACTAATCAACTCCTTGTCATACATATTTACATCTTTTTCCAAAGTATCATCTATATTCAATCACGAACGAATGTTGTATGCTCCCAACAAACACTGAAAAAATAGTGACACAGTAAACAGGTATTCGGGAGGCCCTTCAACACTTATCCTAATATTGTCCAAAAACTAATCAGTTCTTTGACATTTAAATTTCCATTTTTTTTTTCAAAGTGTCATGAAAATTATGAATTAAGTTTGTATGCGCCCAACAAACTTTAAAACCAAAGTGTGAAAAGTCAGCAGTTGTATGGTAGACCCCCGCCACTTTGATCAATGTGTCCCAAAAGATGATAATTATCTTCTAACACTAATTAAAACCTTTTTCATAAGTTTCATCATAATCACTTCATTATTGTCGGCTGTAGTGTGCATAAAGACACTGGTAAAACTTTAAAAAATTACAAAAAAAAATTTTACAGGAAGTGAAACACCGGAAGTTGGAATGCAGAACTGTTGTGAACCGTACTAAATGTTTATGTACCAAGTTTCATCCAATTCGATTATCAGGAACAGATGTAATTGAGCTTTCAAAAAACAGGTGTATGGGACACCCCCACCACTTTGTTCACCAACGCTCAAAAACTAATCAGTTCCTTGCCATACGTATTTTCATCTTTTTCTAAAGTGTCATCAAAATTCATTCACAAACGATACAACATTCGTTGTTGCTTCCAACAAACATAAAAAAACATGGTGGAAAAAACCACCTGTTGTATGGCCTTTATGAAAGGGCTGGAAACCGGTTTTTGAATACCAAAACCAAAACCGCAAAACCAGAAAACCACACCAAATCAGAAAAACCAAAACCGAAACCATAACCACATTCTAAAAATGATCAAAACCGGAACCAAAACCAAAACCAAGTTTTAAAAATTATCAAAACCAAAACCATAACCGAAACCAAATTTTAAAAATCATCAAACCAAAACCGAACCAAAAACAAAATTTTAAAATAAACGAAACCAAAATCAAATCTAAAAATTTAGTCAAGTTCAAAAACATTGTTAAAAAATTAAGACAACAACAAAATGCAACAACAAATACTGCCGTGCCAACAGCTAAACACAGAGGTGGTAACTTACTTTTTTGTCAAAAGTCAGTTACGAATCTAACATGATATAAAAATAGTCGATGGATATTTTTTTTCATTTAATTAAAGCATTTACTTTCTTTTTTCATTAAAAGATTACTCTATAAAGACGTCGTATCTTAATATTTGTCAATTACTATAATAATTAGCTGTATCTATCAATTCCTAAGCTATTTCAGCCGTAACTTTACTGTCTTACAGTTATTATGCTGTCTTTCAATAACTTTCCAACCCAAAATATGACTTCCCGATCAGTTAGACAGTAAAAATGATTTAGTGATTATGTTTTTAGTGTGATTTTTGTTAAAATTTCATTATTTGCCTTTGGAAATTATTGTTGTTAGAAATAACATTTCGAATATAAATTGAAAGTTCATGTTTTAAATTTATTTTAAATTCTTTTATATGAATAACAATGAATAAAATAGTAAACAAACCACGGTAGCAAGTTCGCCTTGTCATATTTTGAAATGCTCTAGGCGCTACGCAGAAATGAAACACTTTCCCCTGGGCATGAAATGTATCTTAAATTAGCTCAACATTTTTTACTGAGCATTGGCATTGGCATTGTTGACAAATGTTGTAATTTTTAATCAATTCTCTGACGAATACTCAAACAAACATTTTTTAGCTATAAACCAAAACCGAAACCAAAACCAAATTTTGACGTTTAGAAAAACCAAAACCGAAACCAAAACCAAAACATGTTGCATAGTAAAACCAAAACTAAGATTTATTATCTAGAAAAACCAATACCGAAACCAACACCATAATTGGCCATTGAGAAAAACCAAACCATTACAAATAATTTATGGTTTTCAAGCCCTGCTTTATCCAATGTACTCCAAAAGCTGATAAAATCTTTTTCATGTTACATGAAAGCTTTACCAACGTTTCATGAAAATCGATCGATAATTGTAGGCTACAGTAGGGATAAACACCTGCGAAAAAAAACTTTTTAACCGGAAGTGACAAATCGGAAGTTGGTATGCAGAAATATTGGAAACAATACTAAAACCTTATATACCAAGTTTCCATAAGATCATAAGCCGGGATTAGAAGTTATTGAAGATTTAAACTTAGTGGTGTTCGGGGGACCCTCCGCCATTTTGACCATATTTGAAATGAATCCAGATCTTCTAGTTTCAAGTGAACCTGGATCATTTGCCAAAGTTTCATCGAGATCTTATGCAAGAATGTCACGCACACACCCACCAACCCCACACAGACGTATACCAAAATTTTTATTGGTTATTTAGATAGAGAATGGTCCAAAACAAAAAAAAACTAGATTTGGGGTATGTAAGATTTTTTTTCTCGATAAATTGCATTACTTCACACAATTTAAAATTGTGGTGAAGTAATAAAATGCCATTGGAAAGCAGTATAATTTTTATTTCTAAATAAAAATTAAAAACATCCTAAAAAAAATAAAATAAAAGAATAGATATCGCAAAATTGTATTTAAGTGCAATAAAGACTTTGTTGCATTCATTAAAGAAAACGAAGAAAAACGAAAAGATAATCGTTTTTACATGCAGTGTTAATCCGATAAAGATTAAGTTTTCGAATGATCATACTTTCCAATTTGTTTATTCTTCTAAGAATGAGGACTTTGTGTGTGAGGACTATTACGTCTAATCCAACTCACAATTTTAATACACAAGATCGTCACTTGAACCGTTATGATTCTGCTTGACTTACCCTCGTACATGATAAACCATGCGAAATTAAAATACAAGAGCAAGAATGTTTACTTCTACGTTGTCTAAAATCAAAGAATTAATTTTCCAACAGCAACCATAAATCATATCACTAGAAGAAATAAACGTCTTATTTCTTATATAAATAAATCTATTATAATCAAATTTCATATGTGTGGCAATATAACAAATATTTAAATTTTATCGTTCTACCGCTATTAAAACATTTATTGATTTATGCTTTTCAAGATAAAATTATTTTATTCTCTTCCATTTAATTATATCAGCTTTATTTGTATGTTTTTTCGATAATAATAGTATGTATTATTGTATTGTTTTCTAACCTATAGCCTAATGAACTTAACCTATTGCCTAATGAACATTTTATTCAATTGGTATGATTCCAATTGGTCAAATTGTTTTGATTTCATTAAAATTATTTTCAATTATAATCACAATTGCTTTGATAAGTTTTGTTCAAAAATCAAATTTTGAGTAATTCTCTTATTTCGTTTAGTTGAACTTGGTTGATTGTATGAGAAGGGTGTTTTTTATCATCAGGGTTTTTTTATTAAGAAATTTGATTTATCAATTAAAACAATATAGATTTATTGTTTTAATTGAATTAAATGTTTTTATTTTTTATAATACACAATTCTTTTTTATAATAAAATCTTTGTCAGAGAATAAAGTATTGTAATCGATTCGTGAATAATGAATTTTATTCTCTCGCAAATTAAAATTCTCGCTCGTGCCTCGCTCAAATTTTAAACTTTTGCTTGAGAATAAACTACTTCATTATTCACTCATTGATTAAACTACTATTATTTATAAGTCTTTTCATTATCCTTTCAACTGTTATTATTTTCCATTATCTTAATTTCTTTATCATAAGTGTATACAGTTAATTTTATACACAGTAAAAATAAAAATATAATGCGGAATAAATATAAAACGAATCCCTTTTTATAAGATTTATTTTTTCATTTTTTATTTCTTCTTAATATTGATTGAGGGTTACCAACCAACTGAAGGAAAAAACATTTTTGAAGAGATAATCTTCCACCATATTATTTCGTTTAAGTAAATAAAATTATTCTAGTAAGTATAAATCGTAATTTCTAACAATAATTCACAGACATTTTTTTTTTGCACGAGTTCAAATCCGATCCCTTTTTAGCGGGACTAACAAAATCACGACAACAATGTTGATTTCTATGGAAACAGGCATTTTTTGCGATAATATTAAACAGATACAGACAACACATAATTATATGTGGGAGTACAACAAACACGTTCCATTAGGATTTATAAATATGGATATAAATAACTTTATTTAAATTATTTCCACAACCTCTAGTTATTTCGAACTCGAACATTACTGAAATTTCCAGGAAATGGATATCATGTTAAAAAAATCATACAAATTGTTAACTTAGCTAGATAAAAAAAATAATAGCTCAAAGAAATTGTAAGAGAAAGCCGTTAAGCAAAACAGAATAAAATATATGAATGGGCTGCAATCTCACAGTTCTGAGATATCAAGACTTCGGTCTGGGTTCAAGATTTTGATATAGTTTTCGGCAAAAACTTTTATGAAGACATTGTTTTTGTTATGGGTAGCGATGTATATCAAACATAAAACCCTTTGTTAAAGTACATATATTTTTTTATCTCTGTTTAGAAATTTATTACAAAACAAACACGAAATATAAATACGTTGCCGGAAAATCAAAACAGATCATAAATTAATATAACTTAGTGAAAAGATGATGCACCCAGCAAACTACACAAAACCTCTCCATTTAGCGTTTCAAGAAAATATTACAAAATCAAAAATTCATATTTCTTTCAAAATTCCGAAAATATTCTAAAAATTAAAATAAAATCAAAAATTTAAATTTAAAATAATTTATTTAAAATAAATTTAATAATTTTTTGCTTTAACAACTTTTTTAATAATATTTTGTTACATGTTTCAACCATAAATGGTCATTCTCAAACATTTGAAAATATTTTAAACGAAAAATTATACTTTTTTTAAAGTTCTAAAAACATTCCAAAAATTGTTACAAAATCAAAAATTGAAACTTTTTTCCAAATTCTAAAAATATTGCAAAAATTATAACAAAATCAAAAATTGAAACTTTTTCCAATATTCTTAAAATATTGCAAATATTATAACAAAATCAAAAAAACAAATTTGTTTCAATATTCCAAAAATTATAATAAAATCAAAAGTTTAAATTTTTTCAAAATAATAATGCAAAAATTCATAATTCAAACTTTTTTCAAAATTCTTAAAATATTCCCTAAATTATTTTCAACTTTTTTCAAAATTCCCAAAATCATAAATCAATTCAAACATTTAAACATAAACATTTAAACTTTTTCAAATTCTAAAAATATTCCGAAAATTCTTACAAAATCAAAAATTGAAACTTTTTTCAAAATTCTAAAATTATTGCAAAATTTCTTAATTCACAAATTCAAAAATTCAAACTTTTTCCAAAATTCTAAAAATATTGCAAAAATTATAATAAAACCAAAAATTGAAACTTTCTCAAAATTCTAAAAATAGTGCAAAAATTATAACAAAATCAAAAATACAAACTTTTGTTAAAATTCCAAATATATTTCAAAAATTCCAAAAAAAATTCAAAAAACTTTTTCCAAAATTCTAAAAATATCCCAAAAATTATAACAAAATCAAAAATACAAACTTTTTCCAAAATTCCAAAAATATTTTAAAAATTATAACAAAATCAAAAATTTTCATGTTCAATTTCATGTCAAACAAATAATTAATTTAGTTTTTTCCAAAAAATTGAGTAAGAAAAAAATTATTATTTTTATTTTTATTTGGCTTAAATGATTTTACACATTTAAAATTATTTGGTATTAGCCAACGAAACCTTTATTTATAACTCAACGTTTCGAATACAATTCGTATTCATCATCAGGAGGATAACTAAAAAGTTAAGTAAAAAGTTAATAAACGAACAATAAAGACATTACAATTAAATTTAAAATTAAAATTAAGATCTGAACTTACAAAATAAAAAATTAGTTTTAAAATGACACATCAAAGTATTTACATTTTTTCTTGATTTTAATTTAAAACTGAGTAACAGTATTTTATGTAAACAAAAAGTTGAAGGAATAAAACAAAACGAAAAATAAAAATTAGTTTACAAACAGTACAAGAATGAATTGCACAATACATATGTACATGGAAAACAGGTATCACAGTTGAGAATAAAGAGTATGACCGTTGATGACATATAAGTATGTAGGTGTATTAAGTACGTGTTGATTAATTGCACAAAACATACAGATGAAATGTTGATATCACAGGCGAGAGTAAGAAGTATAACCGTTGATAACAGATGTAGGTGTATTGAGTACGTGTTACTTCATCATGTTCGTGTTCTCTAAAATTCTTAATATATGATAATGTTGTCATAATGTGATTGGAGATAGTCAGAATCTTCTTGTTTATTGATACTGTTGTCACATTTTTTAATATGTATCATCTCTAGTATGCTACGTTTCCGGTAATTTGACTCTTTGGCTAGGATTTTGACGTGACTCATATTTATGTCATGGTTAGTTTGATTTAAATGATGTGACAGTGCACTCTGGTTAGATTCAGATTGTTGTGGTTTAGAACCCGCGTATTTGTGTTGGTAAATTCTCTTGCATAAATGTTGCTTCGTTTGTCCAATATAATTGACACCACAGTCACACGAAACTTTGTAAATCACATCCGATTGTTTATCTGTTGGAATTTTATCCTTCAATTTGCTAAATAAATTATTTCCTATTGTATCGTGGGCCTTGCTAACAACTTTCACATTGAATTTTGACATAAGGTGTTTAGTACGGTCGTATAAGTTTTTTATGTATGGTACAGAAACAATATTTTTGGTATCTTCTATTAAATCATGTGAATCGCCAGTGTTGTGTATTAGTTTGTGACGTGTCTTTTTAATGACAAACTTTATGAGTTTTCTTGGGTAACTGTTGTTCAACAATGTTGATTCTAGTAATCGGAAATTTTCGTGGTGAAATTTTCGATCTGACAGTTTTATTATTTTTTCTGTCAACAAGCTAATAGTATTTCTCTTGTATGTCAAGGGCAGATATGAATTGAAGTTTAAATATCTTCCCGACCATGTATCCTTGTGGTACCAATTGCAATTTATCGTGCCATCCAAGTTCTTTTGCAATAAGATATCCAAGAATCAACGAAACAACGGAAAGATACCATTATCCTTTTATCTTATCTAGCCTTATATTGCAAGACAGCATCGTCGGCAAACATGACCAACTCACCAAACAGTTTCAAATAAAACATGTCATTAATATAAATATTGAAAAAGAGGGGACCCAAGATTGAGCCTTGAGGGACACCTCTTTTCACAACCATGGACTCACTACTTATGTTATTCAGTGTAACAGACTGCTGTCTCCCAGATAAGTAAGATTTGAATAGATCCATACCAGATTGATCAATACCAATACGAGATAAGTCATCGACAAGAGTATCATGATCAACACTGTCAAATGCCTTACTCACATCCATGAATGTCGTACCAACAATGTACCCCTGATCCATATTAGTTTGAACGAACGTTAAGAATGTTGAAACGGCCGAAAGTGTCGATGACATCTCTGTAAAACCAAACTGATTTTCATGAATGATACTATTGTCTTTTAGATATTGCCCCAATTGGCTGGCAATTATCCTTTCAAATATTTTGGAGTACGTTGGTAAAATAGAAATTGGACGATAATTATTTACTAGAAGCTTGTTACCATTTTTATAAACCGGGAGAACCTTAGCTTTTTTTCAAGCAATTCGGAAATGAGCCTAAATCAATATGTTCATTAATTAATTCACATAATTTTGATGCGATAGAACCGGAAAACTTATTACAAAACTTTGAAGAGATTTTATCGTAGCCAGTAGCAGATGAGCGTTTCAAGCCTTGTATAATAACATTGACTGCCTCTGCAGAAGTATGCGAAAAAGAAAAAGTTTGTTCAATTACTGGTAAATTTAAGTCATAGCTTAGAGTCTGGTTGATATTTACTTGAGAATCTGTGACGCTTCCAACATTAATAAAAAATTTGTTAAATTCATTACAGACTTCAAGCGCATTTGAAATGATTGTATTATTTATCTGGAGTGATAAATTCGTATTATTTTTGTAAAACTTCCTTAATATGTGTTCGTTTATAGTTTTCCAGAACTTTTTAGGGTCATGCAAATTATCTGAAATTTTTCCACCGATAAAACTATGCTTAGCAACAAGAATTTTGGAACGCGTTAATTTATTAAGGTAGGTATATTTGTTGCAAATGTATTGATCTAGCGGATATTTTTGCTTGTACTTGTAAAAAACATTTCTTTCAGCAATTAAATTTAAAATTTCATCAGTGATCCAAGGCTTTTTAGATGTATTGTGAACTTTTTTAACAATTGATTTGGTGTTATGTTTTATAACGTTTGTTGTATAATTGACAAGTTCGTCAAACGTTTTAATTTTCAGAATGCTATCGGCAGAGAACATTTTATCACGAATAATTGATTCATAATCAAGGACCGAATATGTATAAGTCTGCGGACCTTTTACAGTATTTAAATCAACACTAAGAACAAGTGATTTGTGGTCAGCGACTCTTCTATTTGTATATGTTAGGTGATATTTGTAGTTAATAATATCTGTAATTGCATGATCAATTATTGTTCGAACTCTATTCTCACATCTTGTGGCATAACTGCGGTGTATTTTGTTGAATAGCATGAAACCCTGTGTAAATATAGTATCAAAATAGTTTCTAATTTCTATATCACTATCGAGATTTTTTTTTTTTTTTAACGGCGTTCATGCTCCATGTAGGAGCGTTGCCAGGCTAATCAGCTTCGAATATTCACCACGGTCATTCGCAACAGCGACATAATTACCATGGCAGCCGATTTTTTTAAGGTCGTTTATTACGTCAGTCTCCCATTGTAGTCGTGGTCTACCTCGCGGTCGCCCACTCCCTGGGGTACTAATGTACATTTTTCTAATCGTTCCAGACTGTGAATCGGCTCGTAGAACATGCCCAAACCAAGCAATCCTATTAGAACGGATACAACCTATTATATCAGGACCCTCAAGAAGGTCTCTGATCTCAAAGTTATATCGGGTTCTATACTCTCCATCGTCTGTCTTAAGTGGACCAAAAATGTAGCGTAGGATCTTACGCTCAAATACAGATAAATGCGATTCGTCATTTTGTGTAAGGGTCCACGTTTGTGACCCATACATCACAACCGGTCTAATCAATGTCTTGTATAACTTGAGCTTGGTGTTAGTTGATACATACGGAGATCCAAGGAGAGGTTTGATTGAGTAGAAAGTTCGATTACCTGCAGCGATTCGAGCTTTTATATCTGTAAGTATGCTGTTGTTTGAGTCAAGCATTGATCCCAAATATTTAAAAGATTCAACTCCCTCAATTCGTTCATCGCCGCACATCAAATCTTTCTTCTCAGACTCTCTTGAAACATTCATATGTTTGGTTTTATTGTAGTTAATTTGAAGACCAATTTTTCTAGCTCCACTCTCAAGCGACTTAAAAGTCTCACTCATAACAGCTTCACTTCGGCCGAGGATGACAACATCATCAGCGTATGCAATCATCTGTACTGAGTTTATTGACAAGATATTGTTATTAGTCGGTAGTTTCTTTTGACGGCACACATATTCCAAGGCTAAATTAAAAAGTATAGGAAAGATAGCATCACCTTGTCTTAACCCGGAGTCGACTTTAAAAAACCTTGATATTTCGTTCTCTACTCGTACACAGCATTGAGAGTTCTGTACTGTCATTTTGCATAGTGATACCAGTTTACCAGGAATTCCCATTGACACCAGAGCAGACCATAGAGTCTCTCGTTCGAGAGAGTCGTAGGCCTGCCTGAAATCAATGAAGAGTTGGTGCACTGGTATGTTGAACTCTCGGCACTTTTCCAAAATCATCCTTATCGAGAAAAGTGCATCGGTGGTACCTCGGCCCCGCCGGAAGCCACACTGATATTCTCCAAACAGTTGTTCAGCAAAAGGATTGATTTTGGATAGCAAAATGTAAGAAAAGATCTTATATGCTGTGCAGAGTAGAGCGATTCCTCTGTAGTTTGCACATTGTAGGCGATTACCTTTTTTATGGATTGGTATCAGCATAGCTGTGTTCCAGTCCTGTGGCATGGCTTCAGTCCTCCATATCATTTGAACAAGATCAAACAATCTTGAGGATAGAGTTTCACCACCATGTACAATCATTTCGGATGTTATATCGTCGATACCAGGTGCTTTATTGCATTTTAATTTTGACAGCGCCGCATCGAGTTCCTCTTTGGTGGGTTTGTCTACATGTACCTTTGACGCACGAATAAGCTTTGCTCGTCGCCCGACTTGTTTCTGGTCACTTAAGTTGAGAAGATTCTCAAAATA
The DNA here is from genome assembly GCA_963693315.1 of Diogma glabrata. Lineage (NCBI taxonomy): Eukaryota > Metazoa > Arthropoda > Insecta > Diptera > Cylindrotomidae > Diogma > Diogma glabrata. The sequence continues at coordinate 241,165,793 of OY856188.1, read as the reverse complement.
AGCGGCCCAAGTATCTAAAATATTTTTAAGGTCTACTTGTAGCTCCCCATCTTCGTTTTGAATAGCAGTCGATGTAGTTTGAGGGCCCTTCTTTAAGGTTTTAACCTGTTGAAAGAAGTTACGCGATTGATGTTCCTTATTGAAGCTTTCAATCTCCTCACACATTCTCTTCCACCATTCTCTCTTCGTTCGTCTACATAACTTTGTAACGGCTTGTCTTGCCAGTTTATAGTTCTCCTTCGTGGACCTGGTGTTGCGTACTTGCAGACATTTCAAATAGCAATCTCTTTTGTATTGAATAGCGTCAAGACATGCTTGATCCATCCATGGCTTCTGGGAGTGGTTTTGTGGTCGTCCAAGTATTCCCTCAGCAGCGCTTAAAACAGCATCTTTGAGCAAATACCATGACTTATCGACGTCTCCATTAATGGTTTCTGATTTCTCCAATGTTTCGGCAATATGGTTTTGATATTTCTCTTCTGTTTCTGCATTCTTTAGTGATGAGATGTTAAATCGTTTCCGTTGATTGAATTTCGGAATGCTTGGGTTTGGGAAGTGGAACCTTATTTTAGCACATACAAGAAAGTGGTCACTTCCAATGTATGCACCTCTAAAGGATCGCACATCCAGAACACTCGAAAAGAAACGTGCTGTAACTAGCACGTGATCAATTTGATTTCGAGTGTTTCCATTCGGTGAGACCCATGTCTGCTTATGAATCGATCGGTGCGGAAAGAAAGTACTGGCAATTCTCAAATTATTTGATAATGCAAACTCAGTCATTCTCTCACCATTATCATTCGAATTCAAATGCAGACTATCGAGATTAAGAAGGTTTATATTAAAGTCACCCAATATGTAGGAACGTTTGAATAATGTTAGTATATAATCAATGTGATTTAAAAATAACTTCGCATCAGTAAAGATAAACAGGCAGATACACAACAAGTGAACTAGTGCCTTGTATTTCGAACGATGCCAATAAATTACTTGCAATATCAGAGTGAACAAATATTGCTACTCCGCCTGATCTTTTTTCTCTACAATTAAAATGACCGGTGTAGCCTTCAAAGTTGTAAATACCTTGCTCATTGGAACTAATCCAGATCTCGGTAAGAATGAGGATGTCAATTCTTTCATTTATACTTCGGACATTCATGCACATTATGTTTAGTTTGTTTTTCATGAGATTTGTTTGTATTTTTTTGCTATAAGAAACGTTTTGATTGATAAATTCTGAAAAACAGTTAATAGAATTAGTATTATAATCGTGATTATCGAACATAGAAAAAAAATATTATATATATAAATAAGCAATTAATTAAATTAAAAGAAAGAAAAGTGTTACTTTACTATGGTAGGCTTTTTTGTTAAGTAAGCAATATCAAGATCAGTGTTTATGTTGTAAATTTTGCTGTTGTTGAACTTCTTGACAAGAACAGAACCATTTTGAATCCAACAAAATTCAACGTTCATGTCCTCTTTATTCTTGTGAACTTCTTCATACAAGTATTTTTTCTCTGGAATTACATGATCACGAATTGTTAGAGCACGGTCTTTTGAAGCGGATAATCCAACAGCATTTGTGAAAAGTTTTCCTTTGATTTTGCGCTTTTCCTGAAAGTCATCTTTAGAAGTTTTACCCTCAAAGGTGATTAGTATTGATTTAGATGACGCATCAGCATTAAGAGTTTTAGTTCTCATATCTTCAATATTCTCAATTTTTTTGTTAATCCTAAGTAAGCACATATTTTTCCAACAGCATCCTTGGCATTGCAGTTTTTTGGAACACCAGTAATGACCAGATTGTTCACTAAGAGTTCTTGTTTGCGGTTTAGAAAATCGATTTCAAGCTTGTTGACTTTTTGCTTTAAAATACTATTTTCAGTTTTCAATATTGACATTTCCTTCTGCATTTTTTTATTTACTTTGGTGATAGCGAACAAACTTTTTGTAAGTTCATCCATTTTCTCACTTTGAAATTGCATGGCGGAATGTATATCGCTTATCATTTGGTACATATCCTTGGATGAAGAGCTGTTGATATTGATCGATGGTCTATTTCTATTGTTCGGAACTGTTTCAATATTAGCATCAGAAGATGAATCAACGTCATTATTAGTAGCTTCAATACACTGAGTTGAACAGCACCAGTTTTTATACCCAATTTTTTTAGTTTCTTCAACAGTAAAGTTCTTACATTCACCATGGTATGATTTGCGGCAATATGAGCACGTAATTGACACTTGTTTACGATGAATTTGAAGCGCACATATATTACATTTCATTTTGCTTATTAAAGACGCCACGAATTTTGAGGTTAACTTTTATTTACAATAAACTTTCTTGAACCCACAATAACTGATTTTTTTTAATAAACACTTCTTAAACCAATTCAACAGTATTAACTGATAGTAATAATAGCCTTCACTATATTGATTAAGTTAAACAATTGGAGTTTGACAATTTTATATCGAAAAAAATAAGAATTATAGAGCAGAAAAATAAAAACGATGTTTCTTCTTTGACGTTTCGTTGATGTTTGTTGACGTTTAATTTTATCAAACTTCTTGCCTCTGTAAAATTGTTCAAATTGTTTTATACATCAAGTTTGAAACAAATAGAAGCTTATACATATATAGTATATACATACATATACTTAATACCTATACATAAAATTGCAATTTTTTGACATTGATTTACGAACTGTGTAGTGCAAAATTATAAAAAAAATTGCGACGTTACTTAAATTAAAAGCTCTTTGAAATGACACTTCTTTAAACTGTGTCATGAATGTTGGTTTTATCCATTCATAAATTCTTACTGAACAATCAGTATCAGTTGAACATCAGTTGAAACCATCAAAAGCAAATTTACATTGCTCTAAGATGAATCGTCTGACCATTTGAAGACAAGCAAAATTTTTGAAGAGGACAAGGCAAATATTTTCTAGTTTTTGATATTTTCAACGCTGCAAAAAAACAAACCTGGATCGGTTTCAAGCACCAGATTTTCGTTCGTCAACAAAGAAATGATGGAAGGATCTGAAAACGGCCAAGCATTTGTAAATTTTAACACAAACCTTCAACTTTATAAAGTAAATATTGATTTTTCTACACTTAAAAAGGTAATATGAACATATGCAAATACGGTGTACAAATTTTGATCCGGTTTTGAATTTCTTTCGCATGTCGTAAATATAGGATTTATAGTGTGAAGTAAATCATACAAATTATACAGTATTTGGTGTCGCTTACATCCATATATCACTAAAATATAAGTGATTGCTCAAAGTTTTAATTTTGTTTTTTTTTTAGTTCTTATACTTGTAATGACGTTAGACATACGAAGCTAGTGCTCATATTAGACTGATGTTTGTTTCCGCTCTCCAGCAGAAGATCTTGAACTTTAATCTGGAATTTTGATGTTGTTCTCATTGTGTAGACGTAATTATTACGTGTAGACGTAATAATATCTGATTACCAAACAGTTTTGTTGCGTGGTTGAAATATTCTGTAATGTTTTTGGCCCAGTTCGATCTCTAAATCAGGAAATTAAAACAATGAATTTTCATACGTTATAATTTCTATTAGTTCAAGAAAATAGTAATCTCTTCATTATTCCTCTTAACTTTCCTTGTATTTACAATAATTCTTCACTTACAAAAATCTTTTACTATTATTTTATTCATCTTATATTATGACTAACTTGTGTCACCACTAATTTAGAACTCCCTTGCCTTACTGTTAATTTAAAACAGAACTAAGTATCCTAACGCGACCTTTTATAAACAACAGCAATATGTCTATAAAATTCTTGAAAATAAATTCACCATAAACAACAAAAAGTCCAAGTGGCCGGTATATCCGCTAGAAATAGGTCGATTTCGGGACCCAACAGTTTTAAATAAAAAATTTAAGTAGAAATAGAATAATCCAAAAATTTTATCAAACCAAACTAAATACATTAACGGAAACTACTTTATCAATGCGATTTCAGAACAGTTTTGCTTAACTTGATTAAAACTTATAACATATTAAATCTACCAACGAGCAGATATACGTTCTCACAACGTCACATCTACAACACCACCATACATAATTTATAATCAAAAATTATCAAACAACTTTTACACCTCAAATAATACAAATATCTATCAATTTAGAAAAACTTTTGTAAATGTGTAATCAATATATATTTATTGCAACTAACAGTTCAAAATTTTCCAAGGACAATATTCCTCAATTCAAAATAACTAGGAATCGTCCAGTGGCCGAAACTCGGCCATTGTAAATAGAAATTGTAAAAAGACCTCCAACAAAATAGTTACAACACATTATTTCAGAGATGATTTTTTGATATAATTGATTTTGAATTGTGAAACAAATAACTTTTAGAAAAAAAAAAAAAATAACCGAACAAAAAACTCAAAAAAACAAAACTATCACATTTTTGCCATTTTTTCTGAAAAAATCGTCAAAAATCAAAAAAAGTATTTTTCGGCACATCTACTACTCAAGACCTTTTCTACGATATACATGAGCCGTTCACTGCACAAAACGATTAACTCCATAAAACAAAATGTTGAGAAATTGAATTTTTTTCAAAGGTCAAATAAATTTCGATATTTAGTAGTGTTAATCTTTATCATTCAGGAATGTTATTATAAACATAATTTATTTAATTTTGGTTACTAAGTATATATCAATTAGCTATTATAGTAGAAATTTAATTAGTATAATAGATATTATTAGTTTTTAATGTCAGGTTTTTAATAGTTTAATAGTCATTTTTTAATGGTCAGACAAATTTTGACTTTTAATGGTGTTTATCTTAATTATTCAGGAAAGTTGTTTTTAACATAGAAAGTTATGACTATAGCAAGTACTTTGACATTTAAATTTAAAATTTTCCAAAAAGTGGAGTTAGTCGTTTTGTGCAGTGAACGGCACACATATTGCCACACTTTTGATGGAGCAAATATTTTAAAAGTGTACCGCAAAAATATTGCTTACGTATTTATATATAGATAATGTCTCAATTTTGTTTTTTTTTATTTAAATTTTTGCAAAAAAAAATAAAAACTTAAAACAGAAACAAAAGAAAATTTATTTAATATTTCTATGGGCTATTTTTATATTTTTATGGGATTTGTTGTTTTAATTGTATGGCGTGAAAGTACCATGTACCAATTTAAACGCTAATTACATTAAAACCTCTTGGGTTAGAAAACTGTTTATATAAAAGCTAGTATAAGTTTAAACTACATAAACTTAAAAATGACGAAGACATGGCCGTTTGCGTTTGTTTTAATAGCCCCAGTGTCTCAACCTCTAGACTTGAACTACTTTTTTTTAAATTTTGGAAAGATTTATGTTCCAGCTACGTGTGCAAAAGTTTTCAAACGTGATATTATTCATTTTCAGCAAGATCAAAGACAACAAAGTTTATTAAATTTTTAAAATAGCTGATTTTTCAGGGGTGCTATTTTCAAAACTTAAAGTATACTTTATAATCGAAATTGTTTACAATTACGAAAAATTGGTATTTTGGGTAACACGAACACGACTGCTTTTTAATCGTTTTATAACAACTTGTTATAAAATTTTGTAGAGCAGATTTAGGAGCAGTCGGACTACATAGTAGTCTATATAAATTACAAGTCGTTATTTATGTAGAACCTAAGTAATAAAAGATATTAACGTGTTGTTGTAACACATATTGTAATCCTTATTACAAACCGCTTATGTAACAGAGAACAAAAACCACGAACATAGGAATAAAATGAAGAAGCTGTTTACACTCATATGCAATAAAGAAGCGATTTTGACAAAACAATTTTACATTTAAATCATTCATTCGTACAACAAAACAACAAGTACGACCTTTGTTTTACAAAGTAAAAGACAACCAATGGATAGATTTTGAATAAAGCTTTTTCATTGCTTTCGCATGATTTACATTTATCCTTTTTTTTCTTCTTTTGTTATACAAAAAAAAACACAAAAGGAGTTTTCCCCTAGAGGAATTATTCGCGATATTTTGTTTGTTACATAACATAAAATAAATAAAAAAAAATCCTGAATTATTAAATGTACCAAACAATTTATAACAAAACTGTTAAGCATGATATCATTTTTCACTCGAAGGTTTGTACTATTATTTGTTATTTATGGTTCTCACATTGTTTGTATTATTATTTATATTAAATTGTTGACACTTATAAAACAACATTAAATTTTATATGCGTGAAAGTGCTGTTATTTTTTTTATTCTACTAATCATTAACGACAAATAATATTATTTCAAGTAAACTTATTTCCTGTTATCCATAAATCAAATTTTATACGTGTCACTTGTCAGATATTTTAGATGGTTATTATGGAGGAAAGGGGCTGATCTTTTAAAATAAATTATAACATTAAAATTATTTAAATCTTGTAAATTATTAAGCTAAGTTAAGGTTCAAACGAATAGCAAACCAACATCTATTTCGATGCCAACAGCAATTTCATAGTTTACTTTTTTTTATATTTGTCCTCCCTTTGCCCCATAATTTTCAAACTAATTAAAATTTTTTTTAAGTTTTCATCTCACATTTGTTGAATTATTAGCTTCGTAGAGCTTTTGACGAGCTAATTTAATTCGCACTTGACCGACTTTTCATTTTATTCAGATGAAAAAGTTCTTATTTTTTTTAAGCTTAATTAATACCCCAACAAATTTTTATCGGTTTTTCACGCTAAAAAAAGTCGATCATCATTTCTTTTAAGGTCACACCTACACTGAAAGTTTTAATTAAAATCAATATTTAAATATTAAGACAGTACAATAATAAACCATAAAATGAACAGACAATACAAAAAGAATTTCACCACAAAAATGCCATTAGCATATTTTATAATAATTTTTCGATTTTTTTTATATTAGAATATATTTTTATTTACAAGAAATTACGCAAAAAAATATTATATAAAATTTGAATAATTTGTATAAAACAAAAAGACGATATGCCCAAAAGAAATATGATAGAACTTTATTTTTATTTTTGCTAGACATTTGATATTCTATCGCACAGTAGATTATAAGTTTTTTAAAATTCGTGAAGATTAATTTATAATAACGAGCTAAAAATTATGTTTCTCGAAAAAAATAATCCGTATTTTACATAAATAAATATTAAGTTAATAATTTCTCATAAATAAAACTTGAATAAATATATAATAAATGTTGCGTGAATTTAGGCGATTATTTTGAATTCTGTTAGTGTGCGGTTAAGGAATGTTGACGAGTTCTCTAAATTCATCCCACTGGGTATTAATATTATGTACTAGTTTTACAATATAATGTACTTTCAAACTATAACCATAAAATACAACTACATTTTATGTACACGACAACACAAGATAACTACAATTTGTTTGAGATGCGCCATTATCTTAAAAGAATTAGTTTAAGAGGTCATATTTTTTGGGGATCATTTCTGTTGGACATTGGGAATTAAAACAAAACAATGAAAAAAAACTTTGTTAGCATTGGAAAAAGTATTGAAATTATAATTTTCAAGTGGTATTTCGTTACACACTAGTGCGTAATATATTCACTACGTTACTTTATAGGAGATTTTCATAATCATTAGTGATGCACTGAGTACCCGGAAATTACCCGGTACCCAGCTTACTCAAATCAATTCGGAACTACCCAGCGTTTACTGGTTCCGGGAATTTTTTCATTACCCGATACCGGGTAAAAATGAAATTAAAAAAGTCTAAAATATATATATTGAATTTATTCTTTTGAAATGAAATAATTCACAGTCCACAATTCGCATATTAAAACTAGGATAACCATCTTTGCTGAGCTTTTCTTTCAAAACTTTTATATAAGTATTCCCACCCCGTTGCAATTTAGAAAACTCTGCGAGAAAGGCCACTTTTCGAGAGAGAGCCAATAAATTTCAAAATTTTAAAATACTCTTTTAAAATATGTAATCGTTTTGAAACGAACATGTTCTACAACGGGATATTTAGAAAGCAAATGGATGGGACATTTCTGAACTTCTTGTTTATCGATTGTACTGCGCACATGAAGGAAGAATGTTATAAATTTTTCATATAGCATCATAGAAGTGACAACATAACAACAACATTTTATATATGAGCAAATAAATGACCTATAGATCAACAGAATTTCCATGATCGTATTTATAAGTCGCCATCCCTAGTCGTAAACCTTTAACGAACGAAGCCCACTCACATAGGTTCACAGGTTGTTTTCCGGTACCACAGAGCACTATAGTCTCAACCAAATTGCTTACTATTTAATTCTCACAGATATATAAGCCAGCATTGGTTTCGCTGCCGGCAATCTAGCGTATGCTAGTACCAGATCCCGTCTGATATAGGGATATAACGAAATCTACCGAAAAGACTACTGATATCGGCTCCACAAAGTAGACCTAAAGCCTCCCATATGCCAGAATTTCTTCAACTACAACAATTACGAGTCAAACCGGCTGTGTCTAAGATTAATGATTTGTCCTATAGTATCCGAGAAAGCCGATCGTGTCCGGCTTTCGGCTTACGCCTCTCCTATTTACCAGTGAGCTGGTCCGGCTGGACAAACTGGTTAACTCATGTACCTTGGGTTCGCCAAGCACCATATCATGGTCTAATAGACCAGTGACCCCTGAGATATTGAGAATTTGTCCTAGCTAAAAATTTGTGTACAACGCCTCATGAATTCTAATTTCTGCACTTGTAGGTTGAACACTTGCTTGTTCCATTTCATGTTATTTTCATTAACAACGCCCAAAAGTTTAACTTAACACGGTCGTCCTTGTTTGATGTCGTCTCATGGTTTATTTTATTAGGAAAGTTTTAGGATTTTATTTAGCTTTAGGATTTAGGTAGATTTTAGATTCGATCCTATTATACTTTGTATGTCTTAATTGATAGAATATATTAATAAATTTCTATCATTTGTGACTGTGACACGAGATCGAAGGTTAAAAGAAATCCATGAGCGGCATGCAATGATCTGTCATCTGTAAAATTGTGGATTCCGGTGCAGTATGAAAATATTGGATGTAATACCATCTAAATTACCATGAAGTGGTGGAACTGTATAGAAAACTATGAATTCGTGAGACGCAGTAAATCAATCTATGCTATAAGATTAAAATTTAGCTTCAAGATTTGTTAATTTTGAAAATTGATCGCATGGCAATATTCGATCGCTTGCAAAAAACGTAAATATTTGAAGCAAAAATCTCGAATAAAAGGGCTAGTTAAGAAGTCAGGAATTATTTCCGAATTTACAAATCCCCATGAAATCGTAACACTTAAAATATTGCAAATGATTGATTACTCAAAACATTTTGAAAAGAGCATGAATATGCACTGAAAAAAAAATTGAAGTTCATGACAACCTCATCTCGAAGCTGGCAGTTTATTATTCAGACAAAGAAAAATTATTTGCAAATAATTTCACTGTGATTGGGACAACTACACGATAACATTTTCCTAACAACAGAATAAGGTTTATTTAAAATATAAAGTGTTATATCCAATATAACAGTAGTTGAATAAAGATAATAACTATTTCCCTGAAACAAATTTTCTTTGGCCTTATATCATGAATTTTTCATTTTAAAGTTTAAGTATTTGAGATTAATTGAACTATATTTTATTTTCACATAAATATTTCGTGTGATTGTCTCAACTTCATCGATTTATAATTGTAGAGTTGTTGAAGCAATTTCGTAGTTTGATTCGCCATATGTGACCGCACGGTGAGGTTGAGACAATTGCATTTCGATTGGAAATAAGGTAATGGCAGGTTATTTGGACCTATATTTAAGAGTTAAGACTTTTAAGTCGAATAAATATGACTCTATTCGGATATTTTTACTAATTCTTTTTTTTCATATAAGACAATATTCAATTTCTGATAGAAAAACATATGACTTTTTATATTTTATGTCAATTAACTTTAGTAAAAATTAAAATTAATTCATTATTGACGAAGATGGTAAATTGGACCGCTCTAATGTTTTTGTGTTTCAAAAATTATAAAATAATAATAAATAAAAAAATAAGGAACTTCAGTTTCAATAGTACTAATCATTTAAAAATTTACTTTATACAGCCCTCTTGAATTTATTAAAATGGGTTCATCAATTAATGATACCATTTGGCCCAACTTATACCAACAAGTATCATCTCTTTCTGGCCACTTCCAGTTAGGACCACACATTGTCATTGTCTTGACGAAGAATTCATTGCCATTTAAATCTACGACTATCCCAGGAAACTTTTCTCCTTCGTAGTTTACAATTACATAATTGTTTATCGCATAGTTTCCTGTTTTGGAATTCTCCGGTTTCTTGGTGATTTTAACTTTAATCTCTTGCGTTTTTAATTTAGCTTGCCGCTTTTCTTTTTTTTGCAAACTCTCCTTTGTTTTTTTTTCTTTTGCATCTTGTTTTCTTTGATGATATGTGACCCATTGTTCTGAGGATGCGACAGCGGGAAGTTTTTCTTTTTTTTTTACGGGTTCCTTTGGGTCTTTATTTGGCCAAAATAATATTTTTTTAAATGGTGTTGGTACATTTAAAATATTTTCATCTGATAAATCTTTTCTTGGAGCATTTTCTACCAAACCTAAAAATGATGAATTCTGTATACCCTTTGTATAAATTTGGTTATCGAATTAAAATAAAAAACTTAATTTCGTTTTATTATTTAATACGAACTCTCACGCTTGTAAGGCGTTACAAGAATAAAAAGAGAGTGTCCTCTTCTATAAAAATTTACAGTATATATATATTTCCTAATTGGAAGATACAAATCCCTTCCAATTTTACAATCATGAGAAAAAACTAAGATACTAAAATATTATTTTATTTTATCTTCTTTTAACAAAATAAAACATAAATATTATAAATTATCAAACTTACAATATTTTATGTTTTATTGATAAAAAAAAAGAAAACATTTTCTTTATCTGTTAATTATCAATTATGTTCAAACAAAATTTAACTGTCTCAACAGAGATTAGAAAAATGAATATACATAAATTCTTCTTTGGTCTCTGTTGACACTTAAAATAAATCATTAAATAAACTTCGTTAATCACACAATTGATAATTAACACCCTTGTTCAACTCTGTCGAACCGTCTTCCAAAATATTTAACTCGACCATATCATTTTCTCCAAGTAAATCATTTAAATAATTTTCAGCATCCATCGTCATATTGTTTTGTAGGGTGCTGTCACCAATAGGAATGGCTTCTTCCATATCTTTATGCTTTTTCCATAAAGTAAATAGGCTTTCATCTTCTTTTGGCCTTTCCCAATTTTCGTGACATATTAAATTTGAATTAAATTTTTCAATTTTTTCTGGAATCTCTCTTTCCAATAACGTTAAAAATGTGCTATTTTTTGTAATAGACATTTTTTGAATTGGCGTACTTACAGAAGTTAAATTATTCGAAATAAATTTGCCGTAATCAATTGCATTTTTGTTGAACGGAAAGAGTCCTGTGGCCTTAAAACCACTTTTAACGTTTTGGTTTACTTCTGGCTTGAGAAGAATCGAGTTCAATAATGGAGCAAAGTCGTCTCGTTTGATTTTAGCGCCATTATTTTCGAACCGCCACTTCGTTACTGCATTTTTCCAAGCACTTTTTAGCGGTTTAAAAACTGCTACATCCAGTGGTTGAATTATGTGAGTAGCATTAGGAGGTAATGCCACTAAAATTATTTGATTTTTTTGGCAGAATTCACTCAGCGAAAGAGTAAGGTGAGACGTGTGCCCATCGACGAATAATATTACTGGAAGCTGTAGCTTTTGTTCCAATATCCATGGATAAAAAATATTGGCAACGTATTCGTAAAATGATTCCCCTGTTTGCCATCCAGAATCGCTTTTACCGATAGCCCATCCAAGTGGTACCTTTTGGGCCAAGTTTTGTGGAATACGCTTGTAATCAAACATGAGCATTGTTGGTCCTAGTTTACCATTGGCGCTTGCCATTACCATTGTAGTAAGACACTCTTTGTCGTCATTTGCGTTTAAGTTGTATACGCACCTTTGGCCTTTTTCTGCAAGTACAAGATTATCTTTTGGTGCTAAAAAGAATGCTGTTTTGTCGCAGTTGAAGATGCGACTTGGATCCTCCATTACATCTATCAAATTTTTTTCTGTCAAGTATGACGAAATTTCTTGGAACCAATCCACTATTTTTTTTTCAGTTGCAGCTACTCTTGTGGTCAAGATATTTTGTGCCACTCTAGTGGATATATCTGGATTTCTTAAGAGGAATCCTTTGTACCAGAATTTTCCTAAATAAATATCAAATTTGTTATCATAATTTAATTCTAAGTAAATTCTTTACCTGGACGACCATTGCGAAATTTATTGGGCAAATTTAGGTCTTTCACTAAAAGTGCAACTGAATCAAAAAGCATAGCTTTGGATATTGAAAATCCTCTTCTGGAGGACTTTTTGATGCATTTGCATAAATGCTGCTCTTGCTCATTTGATAATACACAACTTGCACCTGCAGCAACATCAGCAATATTGTTCTTCTTATTCTTTATCTTCCTTAGTAACGTCGTTTTCGGTATTTTAAATTTTTTTGAGGATGAATATACAGACATTCCATTTTCAATGGCCTCAACGGCTTCTGGCAATTTTTCGTAGTTTTTATATATTTTTTTATTTAAATTTACCGGCCCCATCGTGAATTCTGTAAATACGTAGAATACATATTACATGGTCCAATTTATATCCCTAATAAAAACTTTATTGGATATAAATTGGACCTACGGTCCAATTTAACGTCAAACCAATGATTTTTTTTTTTAAAATTCTATGCATTAATGGAATTTAATTTTAAATGGGTTAAAACCACAAACTAACAAAGAGAGTCGAAAATATATTAAAATGTAATTTGGACCTAAGAAATTTCAATTTGTTTCCTTAATTTTGTACATATAAGCACGTCAAAGCACTTCAATAGACTTATTTATTTCAAGAAGTTTATGCTAAATTTTTAAGAAACTTGTTAACAATTCACTATGTCCATATAATCTACTTTAATTATTTATAGCTTTATTTTTGTTTTGCCAACAATTTTTTCTACTAAAATCATATCTTTTTAATTTTATGATAAATATTATAATCATTGTTCAAATCGTAAATTGGACCGCTCGGTCCAAATTATATGCACTTTGTTTTGGTCGGTGCTTTTAATTTGGACCTATCATAAATACGTTAAAAGTGCACTAATAACACTAAAGACTCTTTAATATTCTTTTATTTGACATATTTAAACACAAATAATACGTTAACTAAAAGAACTCCACTTAATTTATTTCTTAAACCCTTATTTTACAACACAAGATTCTTACCAAAAACAATAAGAAAATTGGACAAAAGCGTTATCACTCCGCGACGTCTAAATATAAACTGAATTTTTCGTGTCAACGTACTATATAATAAATTTTTTTTTAATTGAATTAGGGCGTTAATATATATATAAAATACTAAATATGTTTATTTTTACATAATAAAGTAAAACATCCTTATTTTTAAGGCTTTTTTAAAAACGGTCCGAATAGCCTGACTCGGTCCAAATAACCTGCCATTACCTTAGGACATGTTTTTTTCAGTGTGCGAAACAAAAGAACACCATTGTCGAGATATCGGTTTTTATAATTAAAGACAAAATAAAAGCACCTAAATGGTTTTTTCTGTGCGATCATTATCTGAAAAATACTACACACTTTGTCCACTATGTTAAAAGTAATCGGATTAGATCGGTCGTTGTTTTTGTATCGGTCGTTTTAAACAAAAAGCAAAAAAAAGTCAGTGAATTGCGAATATCATTCGCTCGCTGAGGGTTCCGTATATATAATATTTGAAAAAACAACAGTTTTTGTTAGCATAGTTTCACGTTGGGTTGTATTTTGCCCAAAGCTGTTGATGGTGACTAAAGAAAGCTCCAATAACGCAAGCTTATAAATTATCTATATTGGAAAATATATTATCAATTGTTGTAGCTTCAACTGTTGTTGGTTCATTAATTTTTCTCTAAACATTTTTTTGTAAAAAATAATTTGAGAGCTAGTTGTGAGGATTTTTTATTGAAACCAACACTAAAGTCACCTAACCTATCACAATAGTTGGAGGGAAAAGTGTCGTGAAATTATTGCCAACGAGTGCATTGTAAACACAGTCGAGTGATTTGTCTACTGAACATGGGGGAGATTGGTATACCAACAGGATTTGAACTCCAGCTAGTTGAACATTCACAATGACTTAGCTAGCTCTGCTGACTAAAATCGAAGTGACTACTAATTTTCTGCACTAGTGGTAGTGTATCAGACCTAACGAAAAGAACAGATCCCCAACCTCGATTTACTTGACTGTAACAATTTTCTAGTTCAACAGTAGTTCCATAGTTTAAAGATTTCAAAAATGTTTGTAATTAGTGATCAACTTCACAGAGAACATTTGCAACGCAACCATATTAAATGTTTGTTATGCCCGCCAAATTACGTGATGTTAAGCATGTATCGTATGAATGAACAAAAACCTACCATCTAATAAGAACCCTTGAGTTCAGAATGAAGGTGTTAGAAAAGGAAATAGTTCTTTGTAGCTCAAACAGCCATGGCTGCACTAACAGTAAAGACTATTGTCCTACTCAACTACCACACTTTTCCATTTTTGTTCATAATACGACTACATTGCATTTTCATTAACATGTTTATTAACATTCAATCGGTATACCTTCTCTTCGGACTCCCTGTAAAACATCTAGTTATAATGGTTATAATGGTTTTTGTCCCTCTATTCTACTCATCTCTACTCTAATGGTCTGTGCCCTCTATTTGCAATGTTTCGTATTTTGTTTATTCTCCTTGTCTACATAAAAACGAAGCAAAAGAATTGATAACGTTAGAATAATGAAACAGAGAAAGAAATGAATTGTTGCAATACATGAACTTTTCCAGCTTTTTTTTTGTATTCTTAACTGATAAACGGGTGGTTTTTACTTTTGTTTATGTTTTATAAATTGATAGAAGAACAGGAAAAATGTTATGGAAAAAAATGAGACAATATGTTATTAACTGGTTACGCTCTAAATTGTAAATGTATTGATTAAAAACAATATGAATAACGAGCATCTGTTTCATGCAATCAACTCTTCCTTCCTTCGTGTTCAGAAGAATTAAAAATTATATAAGGAAAAACATTTTTAAATTTAAATTGAGTTGTAATTTCAAAATAAAAATAAAAATTATTGTTTAGAGTTGGAAATTTAATCTAAATCAGATATGCTCAGAAAAGAAAAGAAATTATGTGTTGTGTTCCTCATTTTATTATATAATATAAATCATTGATGGCAGATTATGAAAAATTTTAATCGAGCATTGTGTAAATGTTGAGTTATTTAACATTAATTAAATTCTAGTGTACAAAAATTTACTAAATTAATATAAATAAAATACACAAAGAATTATGTTTTTAGTTTGCTATTAGTGTTACAATTTTAGTTGAAGAAATGTTTTTACTTTCATTTGAAAGTAGTTTTTAAATTGAAAGAAATCATGTATTCATTGCGGATGTTGATAGTTTTATCAAAATTTGTTGACCGGCATAATGTCCAGCGAATGGTTAATCTAGATATATTATGTAGAGTCAAAAGGAAATGTTGCACTATAATTGGAAATATGTAGTTAGTTTTAACAAAATTTGTTGACCGGCATAATGTGCAGCGAATGGATAATCTAGATCTTTTATGTAGAGTCAAAAGGAAATGTACGCACTATAATTGGAAATTATGTAACGGCAGATATATTGGGAGATGGATTGCATGGAAAAAGGAAAGGAAATTTTGGATGGGATTAAGAGTTTGGTTTGGAAGAGTTGGTTTGGGAAAGAAGAAATAGCATTGTCATCGGTTGATGTTATGACACCTGGCCAATTTATTGAGGACATTAGCGATTTACAGCGGATCAACATTCAACATTTACTTAATGTAAGCTTATGCATTTTAATTTATTTGCTTTTTTTGATTAATTGATTTTCGTACTGTTTAAATTGTTTTTCTATTAAGCTAAGTTCTTGGTTAATGATTTGTTTGTAACAGCAAGTTAGTGTAAATAAATTATTAGTGTTGAATTAGAGATATTTGTAGTGTATAAGCCTTCACTTGGTCCGTATATTCCTGTATCATTTTTAAAACTATAAAATAAACCCTTGGATAAATAGATATAGTACCTATTTTTTTTAAAGTGAAAAATCCTATAATATATCGAATAGCATACAGGTATATCATCGCATAATTTTTCAACTTAACAACTTTCGCCTGAAGTTGAGTTCATCTGACTTGTTAAACTTGTTTGATCTAATCTGATCTTGTTTGTTCATTTCTATAATTCGTTTCACTCAATATTTTACTATAATACACATTTCCTACAACGCAGCAAAATTTATCCTCTACTACGATTATTTTACGTAAATAGTCCTTTACAAAATACACAATTTTAGAATTTTAATCAAATGAATCAATAACGGTGTTTTCGAAAACTACAAAAAAATTGTTTTGGACTAGAAAAAAATTCACCTTTCATATGAATTTTTTTTCAAAATTTCCACTCTCAACCCCTTCAAAATAACATTTGAAATGATGAGCTGACCACTGTAGTTTTCATTCAATCTTTACAACATTTCCTATAACCAACTTTGTTCAGCTGCCCCCCTCCCCCCACCACGCAAAAATAAAAAAATAATTTTAGCTCAGAATTAGGAGCTATTTAGGAGCTATCAAAAAACACAAGAATAAAATTTTGAGCTCGTCCCCCTAAGCAGAAATCTTAATTTGAAAATTGGCCCACTCAGCCTCCCCCCCCCCCCCCACCTTAAAAATAACTCCAGAGGGTCGTGAATAGACTCATAATTAGGAGCTATTTAGCAGCTCTTAAGGCTGTATACTTTTGATTTTAGAGCTCCACCCCTATTCTAAAAACAAACCCAAAATTAGTCTGCAAGCGAAGATAACACATAAAAAATACCATTAAATAAAAAATTTCAAGTAGTTCTTGAATTAAAAAAAACATAAAAACAAGCAACTGTTTATTTCTGAGTTGCAACCCTTTAGCAGAAAAACCACCCCTCTGTTCAAACACGCATAAGGGAACTATGTTAAACATAATCGACACAAAAATATATCAGGGTGCGGATGAAGTTCCGATTTAGGAGCTTACTAAATGTGTCCTGATTCTTAAATAGCTCCTGATTCTGAGATATAATTTTTTTGATTTTTGCATGGTGGGGGGGGCCAAACCAGTTTTGAGGTAGTTTTAAGAATAGGGGTGGAGCTCTAAAATCAAAAGTATACAGCCTTAAGAGCTCCTAAATAGCTCCTAGTTCTGAGCGTATTACCGATCCTCTAGAGTTATTTTTAAGGTGTGGGGGGCTGAGTGAACGTTCACTCAGACCACCCCCCCCCCAATTTCCAATTGAAGATTTCTGCTTAGGGGGTCGAGCTCAAAATTTTATTCTTGCCTTTTTGAAAGCTCCTAGCTAGCTCCTAATTCTGGGCTAACATTTGTTTTATTTTTGCGTGGTGAGGGGGGCCAGCTGAACACAGGTCCCATAACCATGAATTTTTTCAAATTTTTTCTTGTGTAATGTTTGAAGTTAAGGCGGTGACAGGAAATTTTTTTCACATTTTTGAACATAACTCAAAAACTGCGCTTTTGAAAATTACAAAAAAAATTGTTTTGGACTAGAAAAAAATTAACCTTTAATACGACACCCCACTCAACAAGGTCAAAAATAATATGTTTTCACAATTTCCATCCTCAAATCCTCCCAGTTTACGTTCAATCTTTACAACATTGCCCATAACCATGAATTTTTTCAAAATTTTTCTTGTGTAATTAATGTTCGAAGATATTTGGTACGGAAAAACAACACTCGTTTTTGGCAATATCAAAAAAACTAAGCAGTCGCAAAATCAATGAATCAATTTTTTTTTAAATACTTTGATCTTTTTCGATTTTTTTAAACCAAACTCGATTCCTTACAAAAAACTTTTGTTTTACTATCTTCTTATCTATGTTCATAAAATAAAGATGAAAACAAATATTTGAATTTTTTTTTGTTATCAGTAGGCGTGAGAAAACACATTTAAAAACTGTAGAAAATTTCAACTTGATAGCACTTATAGTTTGTGAGTAAATTGATTATATAGAAATTCGGACGGACACGGAAGTCTCACCAATAGGGTACCGTTTTTACTTTTTTAAAGTACGAAACCCTAAAACCGGAAACTGAAAACTTTAAAAATTATTACTAAAAATAAATCGAACGAATGAACGATCCAAAATGAACGACTGATGTAAAATGGACGACCGATCTAACAATGAACATATGTTTGCTGATTTTTTTATAGCTATATCGGTCGTTCCTTTTGGATCGTTCTTTCACTCTTCTTTCAATTATTTTTAGCAATAATTTTTGTTTGTGTTTAGATCGGTCGTTCATTTTAAATCGGTTAATTTTTAACGGATCTTGAGATGAACAACAAGTTATCAGTTTTTATTTCTTCTTTTGTTTGATTTATTTCTTATTTTATTTTTCTAGGAAAATTTATTAATTTTTCCAGTTCAAAATAAATGTTTTTGTTAAAATTATTAACTGTGCGAGTCTCTTTGTTCAGTATGTTGTAATGAAAATCTGTTTAGATAGATAAATATTAAGGAACACATTTTTGTGCGACGTTATTGAATTGAATGAAAAAGTATTAGTTGATACATAATAGTGGCCGATGAGCGATGTTTCTGTTACTAGCTGAACGATCGGTTATCGTTCACTGATGTGATTCGTTCAATCATTATCAGTCGATCACGACCGACACATCACTACTTACCCGTTTACGTTATTATTCAACTTAGTACTTCATAGAGAATGGTATTTGGTTACTAAGTTTCAAATAAAATTCATTTTCTCGATGTTTTCATTTTTCATTTTTTTTTTCCATCTCCAACAATGACATTGAAAAAGATCACACGACTATTTATTTTAGCCTTAAGAGAAAGCGAATACCGTTATTTCATCAATTTCTTTTTTCCAAGAAAGGAAACTATTTTTCCACAACACACAGTTGTATTGTTTGTTAAATTGTTAATACAAACCCACATCTCTGTGCTTTTTAACATATACATATTTAATAGAGATTCTTTAATGAATTATTCAACAGATGGATTATTAACGTTGAGTTTATCTAAATCCTTTTTTCTTCTTTAGTTTTTCTATATTGGAACAGCAAAGAAAATGTTTTAAAAGATAAGAAATCTTTTGTTTCTGTTATTTTATTAGAAAAACGAACCTTTTTCGTATCAATCATTTCTACCAAAAGCAATATTAGATCTTAATAAGTTAATCTTAATCTTTTTTTTAGTAAGATAGTAATACTTTTCCTTCTTCCAAATAAACTGATTTATGTGAATGTTGGCAAGCATTCAAAATCGTTCGACTGAAAAAGGAGGTCGGAATAAAACAGCAATAAATTTGTATTTGGATTTCAATATATATCTTGATTGTGTAAATCGGATAGTCTCTAGTATGTACATATATGAATGCATGATACAGACAATAATATTATCGAGTAGGCTGTCAAACACTGAGCACCTTCATTTGAGTTTCCCCTATTTCTGAACACTTGAAGTTTACGTTGTTACGGTTTAAAGGTGCTTGATGTACATATATATACATACATTCTTCATTCGTTTAAATATTAAGTTTTATTGTTACATGTAATGACAAGAAAAGGGTTAACGTATCCCAAACAAAATACAAAAAATTTACAAATTTGTTAACATGATAAACCATTTTTTTAGTTTAAACTTTTTCATACCATTCGATCGATAGTGGTTCTAATTCTCATGTTTTCAGAACGAAAAGATTTGGGTTATTTCTTTTATCAGAAACAAATTTATATATTTTATGCACACATTCTGAAATTTTGATGTGATGAAATTTAAATTATGATTGTTAATCAGGTAAAGTTGTTGAAGAGTAGGAGTTAATATTGGATAGAACAAAAATATTATTTTTCATTAAAATTTAATTTTAAATTAAATATTAGTTGAACTTTCTTAAAATGTGTGACACAAACTATCTATCTAATTTTTGTTGAAATTTATCCTTACAAAAATATTTAGAAAAGTGTATCCTTTTTGCACAATTTAGAAACTGACAACTATGCGGCAACAGGAACAAAATCAATAATGTAAAACGAGTAAGATAAAACATGTGAAAACCTTTTCTAAAATTAATTTAACTAGGAACGACAAAGGCGACAAATAAAAAAAACGTCAACATTTAGAGAATTATCTTCATCGTATACTTAAAAATGTTGAATCAAGTAGCGAAATGACATAATTGAACAAGTCTATGGATACAATAACCGGATATTACAAAAGAATAAAAAAAAGCAAATATTTTAAGCTTTTCGTATGAAAATTCTCCCTTTACCGAGTAGTGAATTTTATTCACCTAAGAACTACGATGCTATACGAGCTTAACCAAAGAATGTTAGTTCATTCTTTTTTTAATTCGTTTCCAAATGTCTCGGTTTAACTGACTGGTTACTGGTTAGTCTGGCCGATAGTGACTTAAACTTCACTTTTTATTTTCAAGTACTAGACTAGTAAGCCGAAGAGGAATTTGGAAATATTGGTGTCAAAAGTGGGATTTATTCCTTCCTAATAGCAAAAAATAATTCGGATCCGTTACTTTGTTCAACATAATGAATAAATTTATAACTGAACTTTATCACAAAATCAACTTCCCATCTTTTAAACGAGAACTCTAATGAAAATTCCTGGGAAAATCAAATTAATAAAAAATTTCATAACTTTGATAATATTACAATCATCTATATAAATTCTTTATTACGACTATATAACGCTTAAATAAACAAATTTTTTTCTTAGTTAATATATAATTCTATTAAGAGAAAATCTTATGATTGATTACAATTTCCATGTTATACGAAAAAAAAAACAAATTAAATTTATTAATTCAGAATAAATCCAGAAATAGGGCAAATAAATGGAAAAATAATATTTTCTTGTTGTTTTTGTATTTATATTTTTCTTATTAAATTAAATTTGATTTATTTTAAAATGTACGGAGAAAAAAAAATAATAAAATTCATCTTCCGATAAAATTTCTTTTCGATACAACAAAAACTTGATATTTTCTTTCAGGTTTCCTTTATATTACGAAGTCTTAAAACAATCTTAAAAAAGAAAAAGAAAAACTAAATATCTTTGTAATAAAAGCGGTTTATATAATTTTACAAAAGTAAAAAAAGTGAAGGAATTATTTTTTTTTTTGAGTAATTTAATAAAATTATGTTAAGTATAAAAATTTTTAATTTAAGTAAATCAACTCGGAAAACATTTTAATGTTATAAAATAATTTTCACTCAATGATGAAATAACGCCGTAGTGTACAAAAATAGATAAAAAACAGGTTCTTGACAGATTCTAAACCACTGTGTTCAATATTCGATGACCCGCCGACCGCCGTATAAATTTACAACTTGTATCAATGTTTCAAATTGATATGAAAGAAGCCTGTAGTGTACGAACATGTATACAAAACAAAGTATTGTATAGTAGATTTTGTGCCATTTACTCCAAGAGATTAAAGTATATTTCTAATATTGGCTGAAAGCATACACTTTTTTTCAAAATCGCTTTCTCTATAGTTTTACACATACACCTAAATAAATATTTTTCCTTCTTCGAAACAGTAGATTTGCCTTTCGTAGATTTACTTTGCCAAAATATTTCTTACAATCGAGAAAGTAAAATTTGGAGGGGCTGAAATCTCACAGCTCTGAGAAATCAAAACTTCGGTCTGGGTTAAGGATTTTGATATAGTTTTCGGCAAAACCCTTTTATGAGGACATGGTTTTTAGTTTTGGGCAGCGATTTATATTAAACATAACTCTTTGTTAAAGTACAAGTATTTTTTTATCTCTGTTTAGAAATTTATTACAAAACTAACTAACACGAAACATCAACACGTTGTCGGAAAATTATAACAGATCATAAATTAACATAGTTTAGTGAAAAGATACACTCAGCAAACTACTCAAAAACCTCTCTATTTAGCGTTTCAAGAAAATATTACAAAATCACAAATTCATAGTTCTTTCAAAATTCCAAAAATATTTTAAAAATTAAATAAAATCAAACTTTTTCCAAAATTCCAAAAATACATATTCCAAAAGTTGGAATAAAATAAAATATTTAAAGTTTTTCTAAATTCCAATAACATTCCAAAAATTCTTAAAAATTCAAACTTTTTCCAAAATTCTAAAAATATTGCAAAACTTATTACAAAATCAAATATTGAATTTTTTTTTGAAAATTCCAAAAATTATAATAAAATCAAAAATTTAAAATTTTTCAAAATTCTAAAAATATTCCAAAAATTCTTACAAAATCAAAAATAAAAACTTTTTCCAAAGTTCTTAAAATATTGCAAAAATTATTACAAAATCAAAAATACAAACTTTTTTCAAAATTCCCAAAAATATTTCCAAAACTATAACAAATTCAAAAATTTCCATGTCCAATTTCATTTTCAATTACATATACGTCATAAAAACAGCTACATTTTTTTTCCAAAAAATTGGCTAAAAATATAAATGAAATCATTTTTTGACACACTTGACATTATTTTTTTGATAAACTTATAATGCCATAATTCTCAATAATAATAATAAAATTTCATAACAAACAAATGATTAATTTTATTTTTTTCCAAAAAATTGGGTAAAAAAATAAATAAAAATCTTTCTTTTGACACACTTGACAACATTTTTTTGACAAACTGATAATGCCATAATTCTCAATAATAAAAATAAAATTTCATTTCAAACAAATAATTAATTTTATTTTTTTCCAAAAAATTGGGTAAAAAAATAAATAAAAATCTTTGACACACTTGAAAACACTTTTTTGACAAACTTATAATGTTATAATTCTCAATAATAATAATAAAATTTCATTTCAAATAAATAATTAATTTTATTTTTTTCCAAAAAATTGGGTAAAAAAATAAATAAAAATCTTTCTTTTGACACACTTGACAACATTTTTTTGACAAACTTATAATGCAATAATCTAGTTTTTCATCTCACATACCAATCCCGACCATCCAGATTTCTCCACATTCTTTGTTCCTTACCTACTCATTATCACTTAAAATGAACAATTTTTAAAAAAAATATGCATATTTCCTTGTTTTGACACACTTGACGATTTTTTGACACACTTCCGGTACAGTTATCGAACACATCGTCCTTTCGGCTCTTACCATTGAGTGTACCTATTTATAGAATTCAAAATTTTTCAAATTCCTTCAGCCGTTTTCTAGATTTCGTCGGTTGTGACGGCCGGCCGGCCGGCAGACAGACATACATTTTTTTTTTGCTTTTTTAGAATCAGTAGGTCCTAACGAGAAATGCCAAAAAAGTGGGGGTAGGAATTTCACTTTTAGCTCATGAATGTAATACTTAAGTTTTTCAGAGCGAAGTAATGTTACATAGTCAAATATTTATAAATAAATTAAATCTAAATAAACCACACCATTGTCATCATAACATTTGTACTATTGTGCATTTTTTAAGTATCAAGTTGAAAACGGAGATGGCGTGGAGATGGATCTATAGTAACGATTTAAATTTTTTATTGTTTTTTATGCATGTGCTAAATTGTACAATCCTGGTCACCAGCTTAAGGCCAACTAATTTTTGACTTATATTCCCGTTTTGTTCGCCAAATCAGATTTTTTTTTTATAACCTATTTGACATTGAGTTATAGTCAATTGGGTAACAATCTTTTTTTTTATCAAATACCGTTAGGTCATAATTTTATTTTTGTAAAACACATTGTTTTTGCATAGTTCGTTAGCTTAAAGCCAATCTGAAAAATTAGAAAACAAATATTGCAAAATGTTTCTCCATTTTATTTGATTTTTTAATAGTGGGTCTATATCTTTATTAATAACTTCAAAAATACGACTACAAAGAGAAGATAAAGCGGTTTTAAAAAAATTTAACTTATTGCGTTCCACGGTGCTTGAATGGTTGAATGTCTTTATTTAAGCACCCACGGTTTCAAACTTACGACCTCCTTCGTACACTTTTCGTGACAACCAACCCCAAACACTTTCAATTATATTGAGGTCAAGGGAGTACGGTGGTCAATTCAAAATATCAAGATTTTGTTGACCCTATTTAAGAGGTCCGAAGATCTCTTTAATTTGAGGAAAAGTTTTTTGGAGCAAGTTTTTATATCCCTCTTTATTAAAAGTCACCTTTTTAAAACTCATAGTATAACTCATGGTAGGTTATGGTCAGACCATAACGCCACTTGTTCGGCTATAACGACGCGAAAAAATTACTTGTTCCTCCACAAATCATGGTAACAAAACTTTTTTTTCATCTGACAACAGTTTCTTGTTCCACTTATTTTTCTATTGCATTACTTTACGAGCAAAGTTATTTCTTTTTTCTCCGTGAATTTGTTTTAAAACTGGCTTTTGTTTTAATTTTCGACGAACTATATTCATACTATTTAGGAAAACTTTTCGCACATTGCGCACACAGTAAACTTCTACCCGCAGACGCCCTTTCACATAGGGGCACAGGTTAATTTCAACAGCACCATACAACTTGAAGCACTATGGCTTCCACTAAATTGCTTACTATCCAAATCTCACAAATAAGTAGACCAGCATTATTATCGCTGCCGGCAATCTAGCGTATGGCAGTACCAGATCCCATCTGTCAAGGTGCACCCTTACGGCAGGGAGACCCATTCTACATAAGAAAGACTACTAATAATGGTTCCACATTGCGGCCCTAAAGCCTCCTATATACCAGAATTTCTACAACCACTACGAGTCCAACCTCAATGTAAAGCTGTGGCTCACGTAAATGCTTTACCCATAGTAACCGAGAAACCGATCGGGTCACACTTTCAGCTTACGCCTATCCGACTGTATTGACCGGTTAGATCAGGAACCTCGGTTTCGCAAATCTCCGTGTCATGTTGTAATCAGACCAGTGACCCCTGAGGGGCTTCGATCTTCTAGCGTTAACTGTTTCTTTTTGGTCATTTTTATGCTCGTTTTAAACTTAGTGACACTTTAAAAATATTGCACTTTTATTTAAAACAAAAATATTAATGCAACAGTATTTTAATATTTTAATTTAAACTAGGAGGGCCCGGCGTGCTTCGCTACGCTTATAAATAAAGTTTTTGCGTAGGCATTTTGTTGACGTAGAAGCAATGATTTCAAAAAGTGGTAATGAGAAATGCTAGCATATAATTTTTAATTTTTCTTTTCAAATATATGAATGAAAAATAATCAGAACTCTAGCTGATCAGTTCGGATATATGAAAAATTAGCGATCAAATAAGTTTTTAAGTAAGCTTATTTGATCTCTAACTTATTTGATCGCTAATTTTTCATATATCCGAACTGATCAGCTAGAGTTCTGATTATGTTTCATTCATATATTTGAAAAGAAAAATTAAAAATTTTATGCTAGCATTTCTCATTACCACTTTTTGAAATGATTGCTTCTACGTCAACAAAATGTCTACGCAAAAACTTTATTTATAAGCGTAGCGAAGGACGCCGGGTCTTCCTCGTTATTGTAAATGGCTTCTAGCCAATGATCTCTAATACATAAATAAATACTTAAATTTGTAACAATTACGAATAAAAGTAATGATATAGCAAATTTAATTTGGGTTTGACGAATTTTTTTTAAACTTTAAAGGAAATACAACACAATCAGTGCCTATTTGTAATATTGTATTTTGCTTAGAAAATACCAGAAAATAATAAATGTGGTTTAAGCAGACAAAAAAATTGATTTTTAACGATTTTTTAAAACACAGAAAAATAATACGTTTATCCCAAAGAAATGCATAAGCTAAAATATAAAAAAGGAAAATAAAGTTTTAAGTTTTAAATTTCATTTCGTTTCGTTTGTTGTTTCGTGTTTTTTTTATACATACGAATATAAGGTGTTCTTAAAGTAATTCAATATGATTAAAATTTGTGTACATATTAGGCTTTTAAATTTATATGTAACATTTATTATTTCTTTTAATTGTTTTGAGAAATGAGAATATAAATATGCAAATTGTAAACAGTACCACCCAGTAGAATATTTTTACTTGTATGTAAATGTATGTATATATATAAATATAAAAAGTTTTGTTTTTCTGAAAAAAAATATATACATGAGCAATTCCATTTGAGGGCGGGGGCGCCGTTAAATTCAAAAATACATTTTAATTCGCCTATAACTTTTTTATCTATGATCCGAAAAATCCCAAAAATCTTTAAAATCAAAGTTACACTAATATCAGTTAGCAGTGAAAATTTGAAATGAATCAAAATTCGAATAAAAAAGCCTTAGGCTGTACAAAGTTTTTTTTAGCGTATTAATATATAAGAAGATGTATTATTTCAACCGGCCTTTAGTTAATGAACTATGCAAAAACAAATTTTTTTTTCATAAAACAAAATGATGACCTAACTTTATTTGATTAAAAACAAAAATGTTCACCCTATTTATTATAACTCAATGTCAACTAGATTATAAGAAAAATCTGATATGACAAACAAAACGGAAATATAAGTCAAAAATTACTTGGTCTTAAGCAATATAACATTATAACAAGCGCAAACTGCTATTCCTCGCTACGCTCGTGCTACAAACTACGCTTTTGTTTGTAAAACGCGTTAGCACTAGTTATATAATTGTACTGTTCTTTCAAATGCTCACACACTTAATTTTTGTTTTAAATTTGATGCTTTCCTTCGTTTTAAAAATAAAAATAAATTATTTGTTTGAGTTTTTTTCAATTATGCCAGTATGTATTATTGGATTATATGGAATGTACGAATTAAAATGAAAAAAATAAAGATATAGTCTTCAAAGGAGTGAAATCAAAAAACTAGAAATTTTATTCTTACGAGTAAGAACGATATGAAAAATAAAATTATTTGAACTTGTACTATACTATTTTGAGGAAAGCTCAAATAAAATAAAATTGTTAACTCTGAATATAACAAATTTATTACAATTTTATCGAATGCCGGTTAATTCATTAATTAAAACTTATTAATTACCACCTCGCTGCTTAAAAAAACAGATGCGTATTACCTTTGACGAATCAGTCACCGATCACTACACTACAACCATTTTGAATTCGTTTTTATTTTCAATAAATGATCATTATGAAAAAAAAAACGAAGAAGCAACTTATCAAACTATGTATGAGTAGTCAAATTTTTCGATCGCTGTAATTTAGGGGAGAAGAGGTTTTATAATTTAATTTGCTTATTCTTTAACTTACTCGATTAATTATATTTTGATTCTCTGATTTTTTTTTTGCACTGATTTTTTTTTTGCCGTTATGTATATGTTCCATATAGGAACGTAGACGGCCTACAAGTGTCCCTCACTTATTTTAATTGCATCAATTCAATCACTTTTGTTGGCCCTGATACTAACTCTAATATGATATGATGTTAGGTAGTGTCATAAATGATCCAATTTCACGACTTTACCCACCGCTTAGGACCACTTTTTTAAGGAGAGGCGCTGATCCTGATATGTCAAACAGCCAAACAAAAATGGAAGACAACAACTCCACAAATTTCTAGATCTATAAATTTTATTTAGAAATATTTGTGGTATATAAATTATTGTTAAAAGAAAATAATCTGAGAACCACCTAAACTGTAATTCCATAAAAAGAGGATTTCAAAATCTAACGAACAAAATATTACTATCGACTATTGCATCAACGGTTTTACAAAAACTTCTGATGGTATTTTTACAGAATTCAAAGCTTTTAACTAATCGAATTTTAATTCAATGCTGCCGGCCGAAGTATGTCTTAACTATCTTTGAATAAAAAAAACTAAATTATGCGACTATTTTAGATAACGATGATGAACTGGTAACAAGACTCTCGACGAGTGAGTTGTTCTCGCCCTTGTCTGACTTTTGCCAAAGTTCTATAACGTAAATGACAAATATCCCTAAAAAAAGTTACGTTATGCAAATTTAAAGAAAAATGAGTATATTTTAGAACAAAGTTTAACCTATCTTAACCTTTAAATTGGATAGTTTAGTTGGGATAGGTTAAATTGAATTTAGATTTGTATGTCCATATCTGATTAATGAATTATGGTTATACTTTTCTATATATGAGAATTAGTAGATGGATTTAATGTCCACTTCACTATCCTTACCTTAAAATATTTCAAATTAACAAAGATTAATTAATTAATTAACTAAACGTTAATTCGTTTTTTTTAGATATTTAATTTTAAAGATTTTTAGTCCGACTAAAATTCTGATTTTTCATCATTTTTTCGAACTTCTGTGGTTAAAATTTTTTGATGCTAAAAATTGTTCGAAAAAATAATGAACAATTAGAATTGTAGTCGGACTAAAAATCTTTAAAATTAAATATCTCAAGAACACGAATTTACAACTCTTGGTAAATTTGATATATTAGCTAAGGATGGCTATTTTAAAAAAATAAATATTGCGACGCTGATGCATAGGCTAACTTCACCACAGCTCTGGAAACAAAATGTTCTGGATATATAGTGCGCTAACCCGACTAGAAATTAGATCAGTATAGGGTCCGATCCGGATCAGGATTGCCTGAAGACTGATCAGGGATGAATCAGGCCTCCTGATCCGGACATGATTAAAAATCGTCACGCCATATATGATCCGTACAGGATCCGTTTAAATGATCCATGCCGGATCCATTTCAAAGATCCATTCCGGATCCATTCCAAAGATCCATTCCGGATCCATTTCAAAGATCTATTCCAGATCCATCTTAAAGATCCATGCCGGATCCATTCAACAGTTTCATGTCCGGTCTGGTCAAGAGATCCATACCAGATCCGTTCAAAGGTTTAGAATTAATTTTGTTCTTAAATATTAATTTGACATTAAATAAATGCAAAAAATATTACCATTTTTCCTTAATTTTATTCATAATTTCTAGTACACTTCAAATGCTTATATATTTAAACAGTAAGTTTGTTAATTATTTCTTATTTTTATTTTATTTAGTCCAAGTTTTGGCATTATTGATGATTTTTCTAATAGTATCATAAAACTCTTTGTCTTTGAATCTGATTCCCTGTTCTTTTAGATCTGCACGCATTATGTCAGGTTAAGCAAGATCCCTCACAACTGTAAGTTTGACAATGCTGTTTTCGATTCTACAATAAATTTGTACTTATAAGTACAAAATATTAAACAATTAAATAGATTCAGCCTACAGTTAATTATTACAGTTAAGTATATTATAATTAACTTTTAAAAAGGTTATTAAAAATTCGTGAAGAATGAGAAAATTTTTTGCACAAAAAAATTTTAAGTTAAGTAAATGTACTATTATGACGTCGATAATATAATCAAAACAATAATTCAGTTATGCCATTAATAACGAATTTATTGTTTAATGAGCAATATTATATACAGAATGGATCAGGCAAAAAACTAAATTTTGTATTATTATCCAGTTCAGGACATCGGATAAGATGAGTTTTTTCGATCAGAAACTGATCGTATGACTGGATCAACGGATAAAGTACTGCACGCTGATCAGTAACTGATCAGATAGCCGGATCAACGGATAAAGTACTGCACGCTGATCAGTAACTGATCAGATAGCCGGATCAAGGGAAACGGCACTGTACGCTGATCAGGAACTGATCAGATGGCCGGATCAAGGGAAACGGTACTGCACGCTGATCAGGAACTGATCAGATGGCCGTATTACGGAAAATCTGATCCGGATCTGATCATAATCCGGGTTCCCTGAACTAATTTCCAGTCGGGAATATACATAAAAAAATTTAAATAATGGCTAACCAATGTTATAGATTTCGAGTAGGTCTAATTATATCAATATTATAGAAAGCTGTAGTATCCCAACAAATATAAATTCTGTAGTACGAGAAAAACTAAAAAAAAAATTGAACGGTAGTGACAAATAGGAAGTTGGGATGCAGAACTGTTGTGAACCGTACTAAATGCTTATTTCCCAGTTTCATCTAGTTCGATTATCAAGTACAGGTGTTATTGAGATTTCAAAAGAAAACAGGTGCTTGAGTGACCCCACACCATTTTGTTCACTATCGCTAAAAAACTAATCAGTTCCTTGCCATATATATTTGCATCTTTTTCCAAAGTGTCATAAAAATTCATTAGCGAACGAATGTTGTATGCTCCAAACAAACATTGAAAAAATAGTGACTTAATTAAAAGGTTCTCGGGAGGCCATCACCACTTATCCCAATATTGTCCAAAAACTAATCAGTTCTTTGTCGTTTAAGTCACCATCTTTTTTCAAAAAAATTCAAAAAATGGCAAAAAAAATTTACCCGAAGTGAAAAACCGGAAGTTGGGATGTAGAACAGTTGTGAACCGTACTAAATGTTTATGTACCAAGTTTCCTACAATTCGATTATCAGGTACAAATGTTATTGAGCTTTCAAAAAAAAAAGTGCTCGAGGGATCCTCCACCACTTTGTTCAATATCGCTCAAAAATTAATCAGCTCCTTGCCATACATATTTCCATCTTTTTCCCAAAGTGTCATCAAAATTCATTCTCGAACGAATGTTATATGCTCCCAACAAACATAAAAAACATGGTGAAAAAACCACCTGTTGTATGGTGGAATGTCACAAACCCAACCACCCACCCACCCACAGACGTACACCAAAATTTTTATTGGCTATTTAGATAGAGGACGGTCCAAAACAAAAGAAAAAACATGTATTTGGGGTATGTAAGATTTTTTTTCTCGATAGATTGCATTACTTCACACAATTTAAAATTGTGGTGAAGTAAAAAAATGTTAAAATTAAATTGAATTAAGATTTTTTTGTTGAAGTTGCTTGAAAAAATTATGAAACATTAGAATTAGAAAATTAGAATGGTTTTGGATATATCCCCAGTCCCCAATCAAAAAGTTATATATTTTCGAAAAAATTGGCCTCAACACGAACAAATTCGTATGAAAAAAATATAAAATTCGAATGTGACTTCCAGTTCCAACCTTTGAATTACTTAATTCAAAAACTTTAAAAATTGGTGTTGGATTTTAAAGGTAAAATTAGACAGCTTTTATAACATAGATAGATAGATAACGTACAAATACGACTCACATTCGTAAAGCACATAATAAAGTAAGATTGATAGGAATTCTTCAATCTATTTGTAATGTTAAACTTAAACATTTTTTTCTCAAGAGCTTATCTTGTTACATATTTCTTATACGAGTACATTTGCTCCCATAATAAAATAAAAACTTATATAACAACAACTCTTGAAATTTAGATAACACAAAATCGATTTTATTTACAAGAATGTCTTTCATGCCAATCTCACCAACTTAATTTTACAACGAGTGCTGTTCAAAATTTTTGATCAACTTTTTTTGTTTACATCAGAACTCAGAACAATTTTTTGTTTGAAAAAAAAATCATAAACATTTATATTCAAAACAAAATAATAATACTAAAAACCATAATAAAAGTCTGGCATTTAAAAGTTTTCCGTCTTCCACACAAATATCTTAAACTTTTAAACAACTTTGCTACAAAAAGCGTCATAAAATGTTCGGAAAACTAGAAACTTATCATTAAAAAAGATAATAACTACATATTGTTCAGTTGTTTTTGTTGTGAAAATTTTACTGCCTACGTTGAGAATTTATGATATAATGATAAAGTTATGTTGCATAGATGAGATGTTTTTGGAAAGACAGACCAAACCCAGCTTATTATTTGCCCGATATATTTTGGATTGGACTGTCCCTTAAGGTAAAATTTGATTTGATGTGTACACCAATAAAGATGAAAATAAAAGAAAACGAAGAAACAATTTCGACATACGTCTTCTGCTTGGGTTTGTTGTAAATAATTAAAGTCAAACATACTCGTCAACTTTGAGATTATTAAATGTTATATCATAACTTCACTATACAACCTTCTTGTTTATTTTATTTTTGTTCTAATAAAAACTTACCAACCATTAAAATATTTTACATAGTTTTTTCGAACTATGTAGAACAAAAATGTTTTGTTATAAATATTTAATTCCGTCTTCTTTTTCAAAAACGAATAAAATATAAATAATGAAGCAATCAAGTAAAATTTATGGTATTATCCTTTTGTACTTTATCATGAGAAAAACAAAGAAAATGTGTTCAACAAGATGTTTTGTAAAGGGAGAAGAAAGAAAAATTATTCGAATTGTTGTTGAAAAATTAAGTTCCGTTTTTCAAAAGCACGAAATAAAAATGGATTAATCAAATTTAATTTCATTGAATTAGCTTGGTGAAACAAGGAAATTAGTTTTAATAATATTAAAATGTTCTGGTTTTGTGATATTTTGAAATCATGCCTTGTAACTTTATACGTTTAGAAAAACTAGATTCGCAAACTTAACCGACTTTTGGTAAAATAAAACGATTAAGATAATACAAATTGATGCTGCTACAACTATATAGTGAACAATATTTTTCAATATTAATTAAGTTCTTCTATCTAACCACAGTTGTTCAAACCAAAACCTGTCATTAAAAGTAAAATAGTTTTAAATTAACATTGAGGTTATGTAATACTTAATCTTATCAAATACAATTAGTTTTCAACTAAAGAGATATTTATTTGAAGTTTGTTAATTTATAGAATTCAAAGATCAGAAATTTTTTCTAAAGGTCAACCGACTGCAATTTGACTCAATTAAATAAAATTCTAAAATTTAGTTATAACGAATATGATAAAAATACGTTATGATTAATATGCTGACAAAATTCTACCAATTATTTTTCTGTTGCTCTTATTTGTATTACAGATATAACAGATATATTTATACATGAGATACCCTAATTTTTGTTAAATATTTTTAATGTTATAATTCTGTTTTCAAAACCACATTGAACAAATTGAAATCTGGTAAATAAATACATTAAAATTAAATAGAAATTTGTACGTGGCTATATTTATATAAAAATTAAAGATGGTATGGTTACACATTCTATATTTTATTTGGTAAGAAGAAATACAGAAGAAACTGAGACAAAAAATTTTTTTGATATCATATGATTTACAAAAATATAAAAGAACGGGGACTCGGTGAGATAATAGTATATTAAGAAACTAGTTTCATAATCGACGATTTTATCGCACGCAATCTGTTTAGAAAACGACCCGCGCAGCGGGGAGTTTTCTAAAGGATAAGTGCGATAAAACGTCTTATGAAACGAGTTTTTTATACTATTTTTTCTATTTTGCATTTTTTGTCTTGAAATTTTAAAAAATATTTTTTATGTTTTAATGTTTTAAAGAAAATTTCTAAAAATTTCAATTCAACATAGTAAGCTCTGCGTTTCATCATATTTCTATATATTTTTTTGTTGCAAAACTAGCTTTCATAAAATGTGTATTTTATTAAAATATAGTCAATTTGATATTTTGTTATTATTACTAATTATTTTAATTAATTAAAATACTTAACACTAATTTAGATTATTTTTTAATAATAAGATTAATTAATAAGAATAATTTTATTTCTATAATTATTCGTTTTAACTTTCACTGACGTTTGTATGACCAATGTGACCAACCTTGAAAAACAAAACTTTGCGTATCTTAATGAAGGCCATTTCGATACGCATTTGGGTATCGAAATGACTTTATTTTAGACGCAAAATAGAAAAAAATAATTATATATAGTTGACTGTAATTTGGAATTTCCATTATTCTATAAAATTCAAATTCAAATGTATATATTTAAAGCTATAATATACAACATTGTAACGATTTTACATAATCGCAACGAAGGACAAAACAAAATTGTATTCAACCTCAATCACTATATTCAAAGTCTCAATAACAAAACTACTGTTTCCAAGAAAACGGGTCGCACAAAAACATTGAATCAATGAATCAACATTCAATCATACAAAATAATGACGTCGATTATTCTAGTTTTTCTTTGTAAAGAAAATGATCTCGAATAATTGAGAAATTAAGAAAAACTATATTTAAGGAATTCCTTTTGCAGAACGAAATATAGTTCAAATTAGACTGCGATAGTGTAAATAGTTGAAATTAGACTGCGAAAATGTAAACAGTTCAAATTTAAATTGTGTCAATTGAAATTTAACTATAAAATATGAAGGGGCTGAAATCCCAAGGTTTAGATATATCAAGGCTTCGGTTTGTATTAAGGGTTTTTATAGTTTTCGGCAAAAGGCTTTTATGAGGACATTGTTTTTAGTTTCAGTCAGCGATGTATATTAAACATAAAATTCTTTATAAAAGTACAAGTATTTTATCTCTGTTAAGAAGTTTATTACAAAACTAACACGAAACATAATTGTCATACACGAAACATTATTGCGTTGCCGGAAAATTATAACAGATCATAAATTAACATAATTTAGTAAAAAGATGATACAAAATTTCAACTTTTCGAAAACAAACAACCCATTATCATGTCATACAAATAATTAATTAATTTTATTTTTTTTTTTTTTTTTTGAAAGGGGCCTGATTGAATTGATTTAAAAAATTATAACAAATTCAAAAATACAAACTTTTTCCAAGATTCTAAAAATCATAAAATAACATCAACAATTCTAACTCTCTTCAAAATTCCAAAAATTATTCAAGAGAATATTACAAAATCAAAAACTGAAACATTTTTCAAAATTCTAAACATATTTCAAAAATGATTACATCAAAAATTGAAACTTATTCAAAATTCTAAAAAATATTGCAAAAATTATAACACACTTATAATACAACAATCAAGGTCCTGGTTTCACATACATATGCCGATCATCAATATTTCTCCAGATTCAAAGGTACTATACTCATTATTACTGAAAATAAATGTTTTTAAGCCAAAAATATGAAAGTTATCGAACCTATCCAGTTCGATAGCGATATCGAACCTATCCAGTTATCGAACCTATCCTAACCAGTTATCGAACCTATCGTCTTTTCGGCTCTCACCAATAACATTTTACTATTAACATAACCTTTGTTTAGAAAAAATATTTTTGAAATCGCTCCAGGCGTTTTCTTTTTTTTTAGGTTGTGACAGCCGGATGGTAGGCCGGCAGACAGAGGGACATTTTTTTCTTGCTTTTTTAGAATCGTTATGACCCAAAACGTCGAGAAATGCCAACAAAGTGGGGGTAAGATTTTCACTTTTGGCTCGAGATTGTAATACTTAGGACTTTCAGACTGAAGTAATAATGATTTAAGTGGTATTTAATAGATTTTATTATGGACAAATTTCTACTATCAATCGTTGGAGTTTCTGGCAATGGGAATAGACGGATAATTTGGTAAAATAGAGATATTTTAGATCCAGTTAACGAACCCTAATCACAATAGAAAAGACAAAAATGACAAACCGGGAGAATAAACAACGGCTTGATAATTCCGTATAATGCCGCCATCCTAGTATATCTTTCCAAATAACCGTTGAAACAGTAAGGAGAAAACAGTGCTAATAAAACTAAAGTATATTCATCTGGATTAGTTTACAACGATAAAAAAATTACTACCTCGTAAACGGCAATTTGACGATTACAACAGAAACTGACCTAAAATTCGTTTCTCAAATTACTATTCAATAGCACTCCAGGTTTAAATGAGATCCGAATTATTGTTCCCAAATCAAAAATAGATAAATTAACCACCAGAGGAACCATCGTCGTACTAATCGCTAATATATACTAATTATCGAACTTTGCCGAACATGAATCATCAAACATGACTCAGTTGGGTGGCAAAAAAATACA
This sequence comes from Diogma glabrata, assembly GCA_963693315.1. Taxonomy (NCBI): domain Eukaryota; kingdom Metazoa; phylum Arthropoda; class Insecta; order Diptera; family Cylindrotomidae; genus Diogma; species Diogma glabrata. Next base: position 241,129,790 of record OY856188.1, on the reverse strand, counting down.
TTCCAGACTTAATATGATTTTTGCAAAGCGTTATATAATTTAACAAAGCAAAATATAATTTTTCTGTAAGCGCGTACCCTAATGAATGACAAGTGTGAAAACGGCATTGTGCAGCAACAACCCTTGAAGTAACAAAATGCCTTTAACTCTGAAACTAAAGTTTTCAGATTTTTTGCAAAGATCTTCGGGTAAAGAAATCAGGCTGACGACGCTGAAACTAAACCAAACAAATACAAAATTAACCGGAGAAGTGGCAGTGGCCTTAAATTGTGACCGACCATAAGAAGTGTTACAGCATGACTGAGTCATGCTGATTGAGCTACCAAAAAATTGTGCAAGTTGGTGGACAGCAGATTACATCGCCTAGCATTTGATGTAAGTAGTTAAGATATGCGTGTTATTGCTTATGAAGGTCTCAAATTGCAAATTTTAGATTCCTTGATGACGTCATGAGAAAATGTGTAAAAGAAAATAGGAGAGAAGTGTCAAATTATGATCATAAAAACGTTATTGTGTTTGTATGTTTGTGTGCTATTTATTAATGTGTGACGTCATCTGAGAGATTGTATAATAAATGGTGAAAATCAGCAAGGTCTGGAAATGAGGTTTCAATTTTGTATATTTAGGTATTGGAATTCGTTGACATCAATAAAAAAAATTTTCTGCGTTGTTAGTTTTTTTTTTAACCCTGTCTTAAGATACAATTTGTTGAAAAATCAAGAAATTGCTCGACCCTGGTGTATTAAATGGCTCTACAGTCAAAACTACTGAACTGATTTTAATGTTATATAGCTCAAAATGTAGGTATTGAACAGAGCTAATCAAAATAATGATTCACATTATATGACCTTGAACACTTTCTTTTAGAAAAATAACGGTAAAAATTCAAATTCGATTTTCTAGAAATGCGTATTTTTTAAATTTTTTATTTTTTAATATGTGAAAGGTATGATATGTTACTAACATTTTATAAAAAACTCAGGGGGGAAAATTTTTTGTTTTTTTTATTAATTTTATTGAAACACGCCTTAAAATTTTTCATGATAAAAAATAGTGGAGTTAAAAAATGAACATTTTTTTTTGGATTTACATATATGTTTTTATAATAAATTTTTAATTTTAACTCAAAATAAATATTTTACACATTTTTTATCATTTATTTAATTTTACATTACTAAATTCCGTAGACTTAGAATAACGTCTAGCTAAGATTGATCCATCATTTGTAGGAATGTATGAGTGATATACTCGTGTTCCAGGAATTGTTTTTAAATTGGCGTATCTATCAACTAGTTGATTTCGTTTTGCAATGTAACCTGTCTCCGTTACAAAGAAAAATGCATGTTATCTTGAAAATTGCCTAGTGCTGCTGCCCAGTTATATAACTCCAGAGGTGTTGATATAACTTTGTCGTATTCTTTCTTAAGACTCGCTCTAGCTGCTTTTCTCTTTACTGTTCCTCCAATGCCATCACAAGGTCTTTTACCGTGCGATGTTGCATGAAAATGCCACTCACATGCTATTTTGTAGTCATCCAAATGATCCAGGATCGTAGAAAAATTCTTTTTATTTTTGTATCGGGAAGCAGCGCCATCAGAAATATAAATAATTTTTGAAACTTTTTGAAATTTTGTTTTTAAAAAATCAATTAAGTTGATTATCAATTAAGTTGAAGCTTGTTGATTCAACATAATCATTACTTTTTTTGAAATTCATATTTCTATTCACTTTGATAGAGCAGGAGGTACATATTTTAATATTTGTTTAACTCATTCTCACTTGTATTGATTAATGGTTTTAAAATTTCTAACTGAAGTCGTTTCACATTTAGTAATTCTTTTGAAAATTTTACGTTTGGGAATTATTTAACCCACAGTTTGATTTTAAATCGATTTTCCATTTTTAAATTTGCTTGTAAAAGATAACTTGGTATTGCTTTGAATTATTAAAAAACTGTGAAAACTTTGAATTATTAAAATAATGTTTTTGTTAAGATTGAATTTTAACTAAATTAGAATCTCTAAAATACTTCCTTTTATACTTTTTAAATGATTTGTTTCAATAAAATCTAAGTTAAGGGAGGTTCTGATATATAAAAGTTGTTTTTCATCGGTGAAGTCCAAAACAAATTAAAATAGATATTTAAATAATGTTTAAATTTTATGTATTTGCAAACGTTTTCGGTTCTAATCATGAACCATCATCAGACAAAAAAACATAATATAATAAATCTAACAAATTAAGAAAAAAAGAGAAAAAAGCAAGTTTTAAAATTCTACATAAAAAAAAAATTATTTGCAAAAAAAATTATATATATAATAAAGAAAAATATGAAAATGTAAATTTTGAAACTGATACTTACAACAAAACTCAAAAACGATATCCAAAAAACTTAAAAGTTTCGTAATTAAAAAAATTTTTCTTTGATAAACATAAAACACAACATCATCAAAAATGAAAAAAATTGATTTAAAAAAATTTTTTTTAATTTTTTTCTTAATTTGTTAGATTTATTATATTATATTTTTTTGCCTGATGATGGTTCATGATTAGAACCGAAAACGTTTGCAAATACATAAAATTTAAACATTATTTAAATATCTATTTTAATTTGTTTTAGACTACACCGATGAAAAACAACTTTTATATTATTTGTCCAATGAAACTATATTACGTTCTGATATAGTTAAGAAAAATAAGATTCTAGTTCAATTTAAAGGACGTACATTGACCACCCATTTGAAAAAAAAACCATTTTATTATATTACTGAAAAAAACATAAAATAAAATCCTCAACCATTAAGCGCCTTATAACTTTTTTACCTGTAATGAACATAAACAGTAAAATAATTAAAAAACAAAACCAAAACTTACTTTCACAACAAAGACAAATAAAAAGGTATAGTAGAACTTTTTTGCCAGCGAATTTTTGACAGATTGGACGCAGCAAGAGATAAAAGATGAGACAAAAAGTAAAACAGAGATGTATTATTTATTTTGGGATAAATTTGTTTTCAAAACAATTATATTAGATAAATTTCTACTTCTAGTTTGTACCATTTGTTTGTTGTGATATTTGTTTCCATAGGCGTCGTTATTTTAATTATAATTATTTTTAATTATCAAAATTTTGTTACATTGCCTACAAAATCATTAATATTTTTACTAGTTTTTGGTTTTCTATTATAATTGGTTGAATTTCAATAGTAATTTATTAATTTTATGCGTTTTTTTGTACATTTCAATGTGACCCCAATAGTTTTTTTAATATTTTAATCGAGACACTATATGTGCAAACAATATGCGCATGTGTTAACAATATGCGCATAACAAACAAATTTCGTGTTCGCTGGTGAAAAAATTCTACTATAGGATGGTCAGTTTTCAAGACGCAAATCGTCCTTTAACCGTTTTTAAATTTTGAAGCACATTACAAGAATATTAATTAAAAAAACAAAAAATTTTCCCCTCCTGAATTTTTTATAAAATGTTAGTAACATATGTACCTTTCACATATTAAAAAATAAAAAATTTAAAAAATACGCATTTCTAGAAAATCGAATTTGAATTTTATACCGTTATTTTTCTAAAAGAAAGTGTTTAAGGTCATATAATGTGAATTATTATCTTGGTTAGCTCTGATACCTACATTTTGAGCTACATAACATTAAAATCAGCTCAGTAGTTTTGACTGTAGAGCCATTTCAATACACCAGGGTCAAGCAATTTTTTGATTTTTCATCACCCTGCATCTTAAGACAGGGTAAAAAAAAAACGCAGAAATTTTTTTTTTATTGATGTCAATGAATTCCAATACCTAAATATTTTTTTTAATAAAAAGTGTTGTGTAGTAGGAATTACAAAATGTGTCACAACAACACATAGCTACCTTTTAAGACGTAGGTTCCACAACAACATGCGTCTTGAGGTATAGGTGGACGCTTTTTTTAAAATCTTTGTGGATTGAAGGCACTCGAGACTATTGATTCGGGAAAAGCATTCCATTTGTACGATGTACGGACAAAGAAATCCCTTTGCATTTTATTACTATGAAAGTGAGTAATCTCGACAGTCCGACCGCCCGCACAAACCGATTGACGAGTAAAACGGGGAAAAACATATGTCTGAGGCATTATGGACCTGATTTCATCCGAGCACTGCTGGTGACGATATTTATAAAAAACAACGAGATCAGCAACAGTGCGACGATGTTGTTGGGAATCAAGATCTAGTGTTAAATTCCGATCACCAACGATTCGTAAAGCACGCTTTTGAACAGAGTCCAAAAGGGCTAGGATAGTAACAGATGCAGCGACCCAAACTTGACAACAATACTCCATGCAGGGACGAATATAGGACTTATAAATGTGGAGTAATTGATGCGAAGTAAAATATTTTTTACATCTATTGAGGAGGCCGAGTTTTCTTGACGCGCTATTTGCCATGGCCATTATATGATCGTTCCAGAGTACAAAATACAAAATTAATTATACAAAATTAAAACCTCATTTCCAAAATCTCATGTTTTTTGCTGATTTCACGTGTTTTTCACCAAATAACTATCTACGTTGTGTTGTATAAATAAATAAAATTTCATTCGTACAAGCGTGACATCACAAGAAAATGAAAACAAAAAAAGGCGAATCGAGGTAGGAGTTTCTTTTTTGTGATATAATATTTTCGCATTTATTTTAGTGTATGAACTGCCCTACATCAATGCTTTCTAGCTAATGGTAGAGGTATTTATTACAGGTAGAGAGATTGTTAAACACTATATCGCGATGGAACAAGCTATAACACATTCAGCTGACCAATTACTTCTGTAAAAGAGCCGACGGACACGATTTGGTGGAGCGAAGTCGCACATCAGTTCAACGCCGGTGGCGGTCAGACTAAATAAAGTGTTGGCGAAAGATGACGTCAAGATCAAGATTTCGCTCAGAAAGACAGATGCAACGTTTACGGAGGGCGAACGCCTGAGACGGCTTTTTGTTAACACACTTTCCACTGGAAGCACTGATGGTGTTTCTGCACCTTCTGAGATTTTTCAGAAGTAGTCTAGTATTTGGGTCCTATGGAGAGCGGCAAATATGATATTCATTCCAAAAGTAGGGAAAAAGGATACCATCCAACTTAAATTTCACAGACCCATCAGTTTAGCACCTTTCATGTAAAAACGATGAAAAAGGTGTTCGACAACCACATACGCATTGGTACTTTGGTTAGATCGCTTTGGCAAGATAGTCAACACACGTACAGAACGGATATAGATCAAAATAAATTGCGCTGTACATGTTGACAGAGTATTGGAAAAGGCAGTGGAAAACAAAAAAATTGCAATCTGTGCTTTTCTAGGCAATGAAAAAGTCTTTGACAACAGAATATATTCTGCGGTCAAGCAGGCTCAATGGAGAAAAATTTTGGCAGTCTAGATGTGTGAGATACTGACAACTAGAGGTGGGGAAATAAGCCTGGCACCTGTCAGTTTTGGTACCAAAGGCTGCTCACAGGGTGGGGTCTGATCTCCCTTCACCCCTGTTTAGTGGTAGATAAAATTCTGGGTAGATTAGGCAACCATGGCATTAAATGCTTTAGGTACGCGGATGACAGTCATTAAGATCAGAGGAAATATTGAAAAGACACAAATGGCTCTTATTTGGTGGACACATGGTGTATACCTGTGGAATTAAAATCCAATCCGTGTTAAACCATGGTGCGTTGAACCAAGAAAAACGGGGTCGGAAATTGTATGGTCACTGGAGACAAAATATCTGGACGTAACCCTGGAAGTAAGCTTCTGTGGATAAACCACATGAAGACGGTGGTGGTCAAAAGAACTGATTCCCATCCATTTGCAAGTTAAGAGTTTAGCCAGGGGAGCCATCCTATGATTTAGTCTGGAAAGTGTGAGAAAAGGAAAGGTAGTCGAGCATATAATTCGAGCGAGAATGGGCAGAGAAAATCCTGGCTTGAGTTTTCAAAGGACGAAATGGTTAAGCAGTTCAACTTCGGCAGCAAATACTTATCGATGTTGAGCAATAAAGCAGAATGGAGCACATAACACTACGTACAATCTGAGCACGAACCACGGTAGGTGCTGACTACTGGTGTAGGAGTATTTGAACGATGAACCAATGTCGAAATTCTCGTAATCAAAAAATGCGCTGACTTAAGCCTGAGAGGAACAAGAGGATTACTACGGATTGTAGGAACAAGAGGATTACTACTATCTTGTAGGCCAATCAAGCAGCCGTTATTGCACTGAACGTATATACCATTATATCCAAACTAGTTGGAAACTGTGTGGGTAAACTAAACCAGCTTGGTAAGTATAATAAAAAAACATTGTACTGAATACTGAATAGTAATGATGAAGCCGACAGAATAGCAAAAAGGGCTCGAACCACGCCTTTCGTCGGGCCAAAGCCCTTAAAATTATGACATGAATCAGCCAAAGAATTTAATAAAACAAATGGTTAAAAAATAATTTTCCACAAACATTCTCATTATACTACACAAGTTACTTGTATTTAATGCATTAAAATTTAAAATGTTATTACTTTCAATAATATCTTTATTTAATATTAACCAAAAGCCATTATCCAATATTTCGTGGCCTAATGTATTGGAAATAAACATTTGCAAATGTCGATTGAAAGGAAATTTCAATATGAAAATAAAAATACGGTTTCACATATCACGGAAATTGATAGTACACACAAAAAAAATAAAACCCCCGAAAGGTGGCTTTAAATATATTTATTTCATATCCATTTTCGCGATTGCGTATATATTTCAATACCTTTAGAATAATCTAATGCGAATACCCATATAAGTCATAAATATCAACCGTAAAGGCACTACATAGTGTAATATATTTTGAATATATGTACAAAGATGGATAAGAATGACAATACATCACCTTAGACTTAACTACTTACACTTCTGTAATTTCATATAATTGTATTCTTATGTTAAATTATAAATGTTCACTGGTACCAAAGTTTTACGGTTATATTTTCTGATTTTCTTTAGGCTATGTTTAAAATATTTTCCCATAAGGTTTTCTTTAATTAAATAAAAGGTGAATTTCCTTGTGTCATTTCATTTTACAGAAAAATTATTAGTTTGTTAATGATATTTTGAGAAGGAGCTTTGCGGTAATTTTATAGCATTAATGACGTCTTAAAAAATGTTTTGATATTTTGAACTTTGGGTAGATATTGATTATTTCTTAAGTATCAATTAAGTTTCAAGTACGTGTTATGTAGTTTTTTTTTATTTGAAGGTTGTGATTATGTTGAGTTTTAATAAAAATCGTTGAATTGGGTTGATAATAGTTTTTTTAATTTTAGATTTTTGGAAACATAAAAACATTTTCAGATTACTGGTTTAGCACAAAGCTCGACTATAATAGATCATATACCAATAAAGGAAACAATCCTACCTATATAGAAATTCTATCTAGCACAACTCTGCTTTTTTAAACTTCACACACATGATTGAACTTAGGAAAGATCTTTTAAAATAAGCAAAACAAATGCTATGCTAAAACTTATGTGTTAAACTATTAATCGCGGTCGTCTACTCTCACACTTTGCTGAGCAAAAATACTACCCGTGCTAACATATGGAAGTGAAATAAAATATTTAATTGATTTTTTCAAACGAACGTTATGTTATTTCTGTAAAACGCATTATGTATTTAAAAAAGTTTGTTAATAAGGTTCGCAAAGTGTTTTTTTTAGAATTGGTATCCCAGATTAGGATTATACAAAATCGTGAAATATCCCATCTGGTATATTCTACGAATTTTTGGGATTATAAAAAGTGAATTGAAAAACTTTAAACAAAAAGGGTCATAAAAGTCTTATGAATCAACTGAATAATTAATAAGCTGTTATTGAATACCATGGCAGTAGAAAATTTTACCAGGAAAACGTTTTATATAGATTCTATTTACTTATATATATAACATAACCAAAGCAATGGCAATTTAAATGGAAACAACGAACGTAGAGTTCTATTTTTGTTTCTTCTATAACAAATAATTTTACATTCAGATTTTCTATTTTTTTAAGATATGATAATTATTCGTTAGACAAATATAAACAAACTGAATGGGAACATATTGTATTTTACGCGAAATTTAACTTTTATACAACCAATAATTGTTTACAATAGACTTCATATATACATTTTCATATTCCTTATTTCGCATAATGGTTAATATTATAAAATAGCTATTTATGATACAAGGGAATGAATAAATACTTTTTTCTACGACAAAACTATAAATGGTTACTGATGTTACAGTAAATAGTAATTTAATGTAGGACGTTTTATTATTGTTTAAGTAGCAGCAATGCAATATATTTATTACGCACTAGTGTGTAATGAAATAATAAATAATCCCATATTTTAATTTTTCTACGGGTGTGACAAGCCCGCTTACTAAAGTCCCTGCTATTAACACATGAGTTAGCGTGAACTATCACACACCACTGATAACAGCAGTCAGAGATCGCATTAGCCAATGTGATATTTTAGGGGTGCTGACCGATGAACTCTGTTCAGTCAACGGTAGCACCCTTAATTTTAGCTATGAAATATTCTTTGGTAATTTCTACTACACAACACATTTTATCAAAAAAAAAATATTACCAATTACCATCTAAACGGTTGTCAAAAATTCCTAATCACATTTTAACAAATACCAAACTTGCACTCAATTAAAAATGATCAATTATAGAAGTTATGTGTAATTATTTTAAACGTTTGTTTTTGATTGTTTCTAAGATCTATGTATATCATGCTTTATTATGTTTTAAAAACAAACAATAACCAAAACTAATACAACGGCAAAAGGATGAAAAAATAACAATCCCATGGTAACTATAAAGTACTAATTTTAAAATTAGCTACATTATTACTTCGGTCTGAAAGACCTAAGTATTACATTCATGAGCCAAAAGTGAAATTCTTACCCCCACTTTTTTGGCATTTATCGACGTTTTAGGACCTACTGATTCTAAAAAAGCAAAAAAAAATGTATGTCTGTATGTCGGCCTTCCGTCATTACCTACGCTGCAAGGAAAACTGCTGGAAGGATTTCACGGGAACATTAAATTTGGAGAAATCTTGATGGTAGGGATTGGTATGTGAGATCAAAAACTAGATTATTGCATTATAAGTTTGTCAAAAAAATGTTGTCAAGTGTGTCAAAGAAAGATTTTTACTTATTTTTTTACCCAATTTTTTGGAAAAAAAAAATAAAATTAATTATTTGTTTGAAATGAAATTTTATTATTATTATTGAGAATTATGGCAGTATAAGTTTATCAAAAAAAGGTTGTCAAGTGTGTCAAAAAATGATTTCATATATTTTTTAGCCAATTTTTTGGAAGAAAAAAATGTAGCTGCTTTTATGACGTATATGTAATTGAAAATGATATTGGACATGGAAATTTTTGAATTTGTTATAGTTTTTGAAATATTTTTAGAATTTTGAAAAAAGTTTAAATTTTTGACTTTGTAATAATTTTTGCAATAATTTTAAAATTTTGGAAAAAGTTTTAAGTTTTGATTTTGGAAGAATTTTTGGAATATTTTTAGAATTTTGAAAAATTTTAAATTTTTGATTTTATTATAATTTTTGGAATTTTGAAAAAAATTTGAATTTTTGATTTTGTAATAATTTTTGCAATATATTTAGAATTTTGGAAAAAGTTTGAATATTTAAGAATTTTTGGAATATCATTGGAATTTAGAAAAAGTTTAAATATTTGATTTTATTCTAATTTTTGGAATATTTTTTATATGTATTAATTGAAAATTAATAAATTTATTTCTAGTTTGGTCGCCGAAAAACTATAGTCTAAAACTATCAATGCACACTAATATCTACTCGTATGGATGTCCCGCATTCATTTCATGACGTGTTGAGTACCCAAAGGGGTTGCCAACCGGACTAGGTTGAAATTGTTCCAATGGTTTTTATCTAATAATGTTCAAATTCAGATAGGAGATGGTGGTGGGAGTTTTCCAAGATAACATACACATTTTTGAAAATAGTTAGGCAAATGAAACAAAATTTTTATAGATTGAAACAAACATCAACTTTCACGTGACACCGCACTCGCAGAGTTCAAATATTTTTTTTTCAAAATCTTTGCTCAGAATAAACAAATTTGTAATTTCAAAAAAATTTTAAATTAAAATTTTTTAAAACTTTTACACGTCTACATCTATTTCTACCCCTATCCCATCCACAGCCTAAATAAAACAATAAATAATAAAATTTAAAAATTTAAAATTAAGATTTCAAACTTTTCAAACATAAATTTTACCAAGTGATCAGATTTTCATTTTTTAAGGACGCTCGTACTTATTTTAAAAATAAAACAAAGCAAACAAGTAAGTTTTATTTTCATGTGACAATTTTAGATTTTGAATTAAATATACCTGGTTTTGTTTAATTAAAATAACTTTGTATGTCACTATAACCTATCATCTAATTTCAATCTACAGCCCCAAAACAAAACGAAAATAGTCTTTGTTTTTGAGTTCGATTTTTGTTCATGATTTAATGTGAACTAACTTAGTTTATACTTCATTATAATCAAATGAAAACTTAACAGATTAATAAAAATGAGAACCGAAGGTTTCTTTTTTTTTTTTTTTGAAAGTTCTAATTAGATCCTCGAGGGATCAAATTTGAATTGAATTCGGGGGTTTCTCAAGGGTCTATTTTGGGGCCCTTACTTTTCTCTCTCTATCTGATAGATCTTCCAGGGCACCTTGTACACTTTATCATCTATACGCTGACGATTTTCAAATTTATATTTTTGGATCCAAATGTCACATTGATCTTACCTTTGAGCTGCTTAATCAGGATCTTTCTGCTATTTCTGACTGGGTCGTGAAAAATGGATTACAGCTTAATGTTAAGAAAACTCAGTCTTAACTCATTAGTCGTCCTTCTATTCGCTCAATTATTCCTGCTTTGTATTTAAACAATCAACGCCTTGAATTGCATGATAAGGTCCGGAGCTTGGGTGTTATCTTCAACAAGAATCTTGTCTGGAATGACCATATTAGTAGTGTCTGCAATAAGGTTCAGTATACACAACATCGGTTAAGAACCTTGAAATTCTACCTTGAAATTCTACACTCCGCATTTTCCTAACTAAATCTCTAGTTAAGCCGAATTTTTGAATGGGGATATTTTATTTTATAATATGGGTTATGAAAATGAAAGAAAAATTAGACTGGCTTTTAACTCTTGCATTAGATACATTTATGATCTTCGATATTATGACCATGTTTCGCCTTATATTAAAACAATTTTGGGAATGGATTTGATATTTTATTACTTTTTCCGTGTAGTCTTGTTTATTTTTAAAATAATACACTCTCAGCATCCTTCATATTTGTATTCACTGATCATTTTTGCTTCTTCGCACTGCACCAAGAACCTGATATTACCTATGTGTCGAACTAACCTTATAAAAAGGAAAGTACAGCGCACTTCAAAAGAAACTGTTTGTTTTATTTTAAAAGCTTGAGAATTACTTCCAAACATAATCCGTGATAATTTCCATCTCATTTTAAATTTAATGTCAAATTCATATTTGTTTAATTTTAATTTTATTAGCTTTAGTATTGTTAGTTTTTAGCTGTCGTTTTATCAGCTCTTTGTTATTATTTTTGAATTTGGTTTTTTTTTTGTCTTGTCTCAACGTTTATTGTACATCATTTTTAAACTAAACAATGTAAGCTTTGAGAAGACTTCGTGTCTTATTTACATTGTAAAAATAAATAAATAAATAAATAAAAATAAAATTACTATTGTTAGCGATGAGGACTATTCAGAGGAAAATAGTAAAAAAAATTGTAAAGAAATTGGAGACGAATGGGGAGGGTAAGTTATTTATATTTCTTCAGAATCCGTCCTCAGCCTAAATAAAAAAATTCACTAAATAAAAAAATTTTAAAAATTTAGAAATTTAAAACTAAAATTTTAGGTTTTTTAAAAATAAACTTCATTTACGGTTCTCGATTCTCTCTTACATATAATTCGTTTTTATGTAAACACGCTATGTTGATGTGATTGTTTTACTATGTTATACAACGCTATATCGTTGCATTTATTTTAAAGATTTAAACCAAATTCTAAAACCAATTACATACCAAAATTCATAGGATATACATAAATTTTCATTGCGGAAAAATTAGTATTTACGTACAATAATTATCAATTAAGCTTTTATGTTATTTTTATAAGTGTATATTATTCTTTAATATCATTTCTGAGTGTTGATGGTTTTGTTTACATATTCAGATAATAAAAATTAATTACCACAATATTATCATATTATGTTTTTAAAAGAAGTTCATATGAATTTCAATCAATTGAATATAAACAAACGAATTTTGTTTATTATTTTTATTATCTTTATAAAATAAACATAAAAAAGATTTAATGCGAATTTTTTTTTGATTTCAAAAGAAAGCATGAAAATATTTTGATTTTTATGTATATGATTTTGTATACTATGTTTTTGCATATTTTATAAATTTAAAAATTTATTTAGAAAATATCAATTTTATTTATTTTCAATTCACCACAATTGAAAAATATAGAGGGGCTGAAATCTCACAGCTCTGAGATATCAAGACTTCGGTCTGGGTTAAGGATTTTGATATAATTTTCGGCAAAAAACTTGTATGAGGACATGGTTTTTAGTTTTGGGCAGCGATGTATATCAAACATAACTCTTTGTTAAAGTACAAGTATTTTTTTTAATCTCTGTTTAGAAATTTATTACAAAACTAACACGAAACATCAATACGATGCCGTCAAATCATAACGATCATATATTAACATAATTTAGTGAAAATATGATACACTCAGCAAACTACTCAAAAACCTCTCCATTTAGCGTTTCGAGAAAATATTACAAAATCACAAATTCATATTTCTTTCAAAATTCCAAAAATATTGTAAAAATTAAATAATATCAAACTTTTTTCAACATTCTAAAAATATTTCAAAAATTATTACAAAATCAAAGATTAAACTTTTTTCAAAAACTGAAAATATTGCAAAAATTATACAAAATCAAAAATTAAAACTTTTTTCAAAGTTCCAAAAATATTCCAAAAATTAGAATAAAATCAAATATTTATACTTTTTCTAAATTCTAACAATATTCCAAAAATTCTTAAAAATTCAAAAATTGAAACTTTTTTCAAAATTCTAAGGAGATATATTAAATTCAAAAAAATTTTTTTTTTTCCTAATTCTAAAAATATTCCAAAAATTGGAATAAAATGCAATATTTAAACTTTTTCTAAATTCTAATAATTTTCCAAAAATTCTTAAAAATTCAAAAATTCAAACTTTTTCCAAAACTAAAAATATTGCAAAAATTATAATATCAACAATTAAAACTTTTTCCAAAATTATAAAAATTATAATAAAATCAAAAATTTTAAATTTTTCAAAATTATAAATATATTTCAAATATTCTTACAAAATCAAAAATTGAAACTTTTTCAAAATTCCAAAAATATTCAAAAACTAAAAAATTCCAAAATGTCCATGTCCAGTTTCATTTTAATTTTCAGCAAATTATTCAAAAACCTTCAATTTAGCGATTCGAGAAAATATTACAAAATCACAAATTCATATTTCTTTCAAAATTTTAAAAATATTGTAAAAATTATAATAAAATCAAACTTTTTTCAAAATTCTAAAAATAATCCAAAAATAATTACAAAATCAAAAATTGAAACTTTTCTCAAAATTCCAAAAATTATAATAAAATCAAAAATTTAAAATTTTTCAAAATTCCAAAAATATTCAAAAAATTCTTACAAAATCAAAAATTAAAACTTTTTCCAAAATTCTAAAACTATTGCAAAAATTATTTCAAAATCAAAACTACAAACTTTTTTCAAAATTCCAAAAATATTTCAAAAACTATAACAAATTCAAAAATTTCCATGTCCAATTACATTTTCAATTACATTTACGGCATAAAAACAGCTACATTTCTTTTCCCAAACAATTGGCAAAAAAAAAAATCAATGAAATCATTTTTTGACACGCTTGACAATTTTTTGACAAACTTATAATGCCATAATTCTCTATAATAATATTATATTTTCATATCATACAAATTATTAATTTTATTTTTTTCACTTAAAAATTGGGTAAAAAAATAAATAAAAATCTTTCTTTTGACACACTTGACAACATTTTTTTGACAAACTTATAATGCAATAATCTAGATTTTAGTCTCACATACCAATCCCGACCATCAAGATTTCTCCAAATTTAATGTTCCTACTCGTAATCACTTAAAATGAACGCTTTTTAAGCAAAAAATATGCAAATTTCCTTGTTTTGACACACTTGACGATTTTTATGACATACTTCCGGTACAGTTATCGAACACATCGTCCTTTCGGCTCTTCCCATTGAGTAAACCTATTTTTAGAAAAAAAAATTTTCAAATCCGTCCAGCGGTTTGCTAGATTTCGTCGGTTGTGACGACCGGCCAGCAAACTTTTTTTGCTTTTTTAGAATCAGTAGGTCCTAAAACGTCGAGAAATGCCAAAAAAAGTGGGGGTACGAATTTCATTTTGAGCTCATGAATGTAATACTTCGGTCCTTCAGACCGAAGTAATTAGTTTAGTAAGTAAGTAATGAAATAAGTCTGAAAAATTTGAACTTGTTTTATGTTTTAGACAAAGCAGATTTTAAGCTCTATTAAGATAGCGGACTAAAAATGTAGGCTACAACCAGGACCTAGTCAGGCATTTGTAGCCAATTTGTTACGCCATTAAAAAATTTGTAGCCCCTACCAATTTTGAGAAATTCAAGAAACCGTTATCTTAAATTTAAGCTAGCGGTTTTCACAATATCTCACTTCTATTCATCCAATTTTAATTCTTAATCCATCAAAATTTGTAGCCGATCAGGCTTCAATTTGTTATGTCATTAAAAAATTTGTAGCCCCCTCCAGTTTTGAAAAACTCAAAAAATTGTTATCTTATATCTAAGCTAGTGGTTTTCAAAATATCTCACGTTCTATTCTTCCCATTTTAATTCTGAATAGATCAACATTTGTAGCCAATGTGGAACTAATTTGTTACGTCATCAAAAAATAATTTGTAGCCCCTTCCAATGTTGAGAAATTCAAAAAACCGTTATCTTATATTTAAGCTAGCGCTTTTCAAAATATCTCACGTTCTATTTATCCAATTTTAATTCTGAATATATCAAAATTTGTAGCCGATTAGGAATCAATTTGTAACGTCAGCAAAAAACTTGTAGCCACCTCTAATTTTGAACCACATTGATAGATAATAATCCTCTTAATTTTTTATATATTTTTCTACTTCGTCTGTTGAGCAGTCTACAGAGAGTGAAAGATATATTTTTTTCAACAGTTTATAAGCCGAAAACCCCTCGGCTCGGCGTTTGGTTTATTTTGATTCCTCATATTAGTTTTCTTTTTCTACTTTTCTATGTTCGTAAATATTTTGGAGACTAACCTCCGATCCTCGGAATAATTTTCAGCAGTTTAACTTTTGCGAATTTATTGCATTTTTATAAGAATTAGAGGTTTTGAACGCGTTATATTTTAAATAATTTTTGCAGGCTTATGAGCTTATAATAATCTTATCATTCCGAGGATCGGAGGTTAGTAACCGCTGCTCCAAAATATTTACGAACATAGAAAAGTATAAAAAGAAAACTAATATGAGGAATCAAAATAAAACAAATGCCGAGCCGATGTGTTTTCGGCTTATAAACTGTTGAAAAAAATATATTTTTCGCACTCAATAGACGAAGTAGAAAAATAAATAAAAAATTAGGAGGATTATTATCGATCAATGTGGTTCAAAATTGGATGTGGCTACAAATTTTTTGATGAAGTAACAAATTGATTCCTAATCGGCTAGAAATTTTGATGTATCCAGAATTAAAATTGGATGAATAGATCGTGAGATATTTTGAAAACCACTTGCTTAAATATACGATAACGGTTTCTTGAATATTTCAAAACTGAAGGGGGCTAAAAAAATTTTTGATGACGTAACAAATTGAAGCCTAATCGGCTACAAATTTTGATGTATTAAGAATTAAAATTGGATGAATAGAAATCAGATATTGTGGAAACCGCTAGCTTAAATTTAAGATAACGATTTCTTGAATTTCTCAAAATTGGCAGGGGCTACAAATTTTTTAATGGCGTAACAAATTGGCTACAAATGCCTGACTAGGTCCTGGTTGTAGCCTACATTTTTAGTCCGCTATCTTAAAAGAGCTCAGATTTTAATCTATAAAAAAAATTATGTCACGACCCACTCTGAAGCATACATGCATTGTATTTTTTTTTAATAAAAAGTGTTGTGTTATAGGAATTACAATATGTGTCACAAAAACACATAGATACCTTTTAAGACCTAGGTCCCACAACAACATGCACTCTGAAGTGTTGATGAACGCTTTTTTTAATCTTTCGTGGATTGAACGCCCCCAAGACTATCGATTCGGGGCAAAGCATTCCATTGATGTACGGACAAAGAAACGATGTACGGACTAAGAAATCTCACTGCATTCTCTCACTATGACAGTGAGTGTTCTCAACAGTTTGACTGTTTGCAAAAACTGATTGACGTGTAAAACGGGGAAAAAGAACATCGTTGAGGCATGATGGGCCCGATTTCATTCGAGCACATGCTGGTGACGATATTTATAAAAAACAATGAGATCAGCAACAGTGCGACGATGTTGTAGGAAATCAAAATTTGATGTTAAATTTCGATCACCTACAATTCGCAGAGCGCGCTTTTGGACGGAGTTCAAAAGAGCTAGGATGAAAACAGATGCAGCGCCCCAAGCTTGACAACAATACTTCATACAAGAACGAATATGTATAATAGGACTTATAAATGTGGAGTAATTGGTACGGAGTGAAATACTTTTTACATCTATTGAGGAGGCCGAGTTTTTTTGACGCGCTTTTTGTCATTGCCTTTATATGATCGTTCCAGAGTAGGTCATTGAAAATTGTGACTCGCAATAAACGAATGCTTTCACATTCATGTATTTGTTCGTCACACATGCTAATTGAAATATCATTGGGGAACTCGGTCTTTGATCTGGAAACAATCAATAGCTGTATTTTGGTGGAATTAAAATTGAACAAACTTTTGTCACCCCAATCGGCGACTTTTTCTAGGTCCTCGTTTACACCTATAGCAGCGTCTCTCCGGGCGGGATATATTCGTTTATGTATTTTACCCTTTGAAGATAGGGGAACGAATGACTTGTGCAGTGTACTGTGGTCTGCAAAACTATTTATTGGGTTACTGGAGATTTTCAACAGCTGGTTGATATAAATTAAAAATAGAGTGAGGGATAAAACTGAACCTTGGGGTACACCAACGTTAATTAATTTAAACTCAGAAGAAAAGCCATCTATAGATATCGAAATATATCGGTCGGTGAGAAAATTTTGTATTAGCTTTACGACTGTAGGGTGGAATTCGTACGAAACGAGCTTGTTGATCAGGTTGGCATGCCAGATTCGGGCAAATGCTTTTGAGATGTCTTATACGATAACGTATTTTTACCACCTTTTCAAGTATGCTGTTCCAAATATGAGCCAAATAATTTAATAGATCGATTGTTGAAATTTTTTTTCTCAAACCGTATTGGCTGTCACTTGCCAAAGCGTAAATGGATGTCTTTCAAAAATTTTGTTCCTTTTTGGGGACGGGCTGGACATCGGCCAACTTCCAGCACAAAGGGAAAATACCAGATTTAAGTATAGAATTTGTAGAAAATCTTGGTAAGAGTAGATGCAAGCTCTTTTGAAAATGTTTTTAGAATAATAGGAGGAATGTTGTACAGACCGGAAACTTTGTTGATATTTTACCCCCTTAAGAGTTTTTCGACAATTTTGGGTTTAAAATGAAGATCTTTCAAATTAACTCCTGAAGACTGGATTTGGGGTATTTCTTTAGGTAGGAGTTCAACAGTCGAGTTCAAAGCAAAGCGTCCGGCGAACAAAGTGGTTTCCCGCCGGGGTCAGTGACGATCAAATCACCGTCAATAATAGGAAGGATGGAAGATTTGGTACCAGATTTTAAAGAATCAATGGCACTGTAAAAACTTTTGTCAGAAATGGACATAGTTGAAAAATTTGCTGCTTTCGCTCTGTCAATCTCAGCTTTTTCGTTTTCGATTATCTGGTTTAATATTTTATTGGCCTTTAGATATTGGGAACAATTTAAGGGATTTTTGTTATGGATCAAAAAATTAAATATTCTACGTTTGTTTCTAAGGGTTAATTTGGCTACCTTGGAAAACAAATATTTTTGTTGGGATTGCATTATTGATAAGTTAACGAATTTATTGATACCGAATGATTTTGATGAAACCGAATTGAATGATTTTGATGAAACAATGGTACACAATCCGAGCTCTATCAGAGTCATCTCTTGGGATGTCTTCAGTTTTTTTTATGGAATTTTCTGAGTTCGGAGCCAGTTGAAAAGGGTCGGAAATAGCCGAAAAACCACCCGATGTAAAGTTAAATACAAAATTGCAATGTTACTAAAATTGATTGGTCTTTGACACCCTACTCGGTGGAGCAAACATGCAATTTTTTTATTCTTCCTCACAACACCTCTAAAAATTATAAATACTGGACCCATCACTATATTTTTTGTTTAAAATTTACAAAATTTTTCGTAAGACGTTTCTTTTAATTTTATAATCCATCAATGCTGATTTTCTAGTTTTTTATGTATTTTCTTACACTGAAATTTTGAGGCAAACTCTGGATATCTATACTGAAAGAAATATAACAGTTTTTGGGCGATATGTCAATGATATGCAAACCGGGAGTCTTCTCAACTTAAACGAAAGTTGATAAATAAGCTCTTGGCAGGAACCAAAACCATTCTTCCGGTTCGGCAGAAAAATTTTTTTTAGTTTTATAAACAAATTTTATTTTTATTTCAAATAAAACAAAGTTTTATTTCCCAACAATATGTAAGTCGGATCACACACCTCCAAAATATGGACTCTAGATGTAGCATTTTAGGTTTCAGCACTCTCATAGGGTAGTACCGAATGATAGAGATGGTTACAAAATAAGAAGGTGCACAAATATGCCTGCCCGGTTGATTTTGGCTTCCCACTCTGGTGTATATACAGACAATCACCAATAATACAAATTACAATCCCATATTACAATTGCATACAATCCCCCAAAACGAAGACATCGGGTTTGTTAAACGATGTTCAATTTAAAACAACTCACACCTCTACTTGTTAGAGGAGTTTCAATTTCAAAATGGCGCTATGGGATCACAAATTTTTTCTGTGCTAAAAAAACGAGCAGGTACAATATCGGTGGTTTTGATCGATACTAAAAATTACAGCAAGCCAAAAACTAATACCAAATTTTGATGAATTGAAAATTGAAAAGAGGTTCATGTATGGATTGCAAAAACAGAATTAATAAATATATTTCTAAGAACTAATAAATTTCAATTCTTTAACAATTTTAAAAATTTTTAATAAAACCAAGAACATGTGGCCAACATAAGGATTTGGAAACCAATTTTCGAAAAATTTGGCCCGTATACCGAAATGAGATTGATATGTCTGGTGTAAGACATTGAAATTTGAACTATGGTGTCTCTGATGAGTGTGAGTTGAATCCAAACACGTAATACATAATAAAATTTCCAGTAATGAAGGTGAAAATGAAAAATGATTTCGAATTGCAAAATTTAAACGAATTCCAATAGTTACTTAAACTTAATATTTCTTTATCATATTATAACTAATACACAAAATAAATTATGAAAAATCAACAGGTGACGGAGCTCCTGCAAGAGACTTCATGACAAAAACATTATTTGTTTTAATTCTCTCATTTAGAAGAAGACCTAGAGGGAGGGTACGCGAGCAATACAAGTAACTTTTTCACTGTAATAAAAAAGTTGTCATTCCAATTTTATTTAAAAACTTTTAGTGAATCTTTCTATGTTTCTTTGTTCAATGTCAATGTTTGAAGTCTTTTCAAACATATTTCACAAAAATAAAGCTGCCACATTAATTATGAAAAGCTTAAGTAGAATTTATTTCTTGATGGAAAAATTCAATTAGAATTTAATTGAAAAAAGGGAAAAAAATTGTTTAAATGGAAATGTCATACAAATATGAAAAATGTATGAGAATTTCAATGGTTTCTAATTTACTTGCCACATTGAGTTTGGGATAGGTTCGATGTAATATTTTTAACAAGTCGAACGGTGTATTTATTATCTCATAATCGTTGAAACAATTCTATAATTATTTCAACAGAATGTTTTGTTCAATTATGTCAACAGTGTATAACTTGATCAGCGATAGCGAAATAATTTGTATTTAATGCGGTTATCGCAAATCGTTAAATTTGTTGATTAATTTCTAGTTGAAACATATAATTGTAAACTAATTTTGATTGATTCATAAAAATCCACTTCACAGATAATATTGAATTGCCTGTAAATTATTTGTTTGTTATGTAAACAATCTGTGTTGATTTAGATTTGTTACACAAAATAGCTACTTGTGTGAAATTAAATTAAAAATATTTTATTCTTATCTTCAGATGCGTCATCATTATCACAGTAAAAGTAGGATTATGTTATTTCAATGGTATTTAAGTATTTTTAGTTTTTTTTTAATTTTTGTTAATCGAACAAATCATATAACACTGAAACGAATTCTGTTATCTTGATTTTTTAAATGTTATATTCTACCTGACATTAATTTGAAAACACCTTTTGAAATTTTTCAAAAACCCTTATTTTCAATTAAATTTCCGTTTTTCACCTTACCTTTTTCATCCATTCACCAAACAGTTTATGAAGAAATTTTTCTTTACGTTTTAATTATATTCTTGTTTTGAATTTGAATGGAAAGTTAAGTGAAGTTGATTCATTCTAAAAGGGATTTTTTGTTCTGTAATCGTAAATATATGCATACAAAAATTTCTATTGTATGTTTGTCATTGTGAATTTAGTTAGTGTTTGTGTTTGAGATTATCCATTGATTGCTATATAAATTTAATCAATTACTTAAATGTATAGTGTTTACCTTTAATAAATAACGTTTCTAAAAATACGATATAATCAATTTTCGCAACTGAGCAATTCCACGTCACCGCAACAGCGATGTTCCCGACCCCCTCTGATTTCGATGAAATGTCATACACAGATAGCCAATTACAAAAAAATACCATTTCTTTCGAAAAATGAAATTTCGCTCTGGGGATGACACAGGGTGGTGGCAAAGTTTTACGGGTTGGCGAAACATTAGTATCTTTGGCTACCGATTGCTAACGATCGACTAAACCGATTTAAGTCATTTATAGCTCATTAGAAAGGTAATTGATAGACTTTATAAAAAAAATTATTTAAAATTTTGTAGTAATTTTTTAAAACTGTCTTAAACGTAAATAATATTTTAAAAGACGGCGCTGTTAAGGGTATCCTCACTTTTACCACATTTTTTTCCAGAAAAAAATTTTTAATTAGTTCGTAATCTAAAACGAAAGTTTCCAAATGGCATGATTTCTCGTTTTGAAAATAAAATTCTTACAAAATTTTAATTTCCGTTTTTCAAATTTTTTTTTAAACAATGCGGTCTATTTAATAAAATCACCTGAATTCTTGTTTTATAGAAATTTAATTGTTTCAAGGATACAAGTTAAGTATTTGAGGGTGTGGATGCTTTTTTACATAAGTGACTTTTTCTCCCATTTCTACCTGTCCAAAATTAATTATAAATGAATGTACCTGATATATATTAAAACTCATGCTGAGAAGTAAATAGTGAGAAAAATTATGTGAAATAAAATGCATGTTGTATAGAATTCATATAATAAATAACTTTTTATTTTTATTCTAAGTTGTGTAATAAAAACAATATACATTTATTAATAATAAAAAATAATATAAAAGAAATTAAAAATGTAAAATAAATTTACATTGCATATTAACAGTTTATCTTAAAAATCCTAGTTGTAGTTGAATTAGAATATATTTTTGTGAGCAATGTCTTTTCATCTTTTCACCTTAACTATACAGCCTCTCCGCTTCTAGCCGTAACTTCATTGCTGTATAATAATTTTTACTGGTATATGCAAAATTCATTGTTGGTTGCCATTTTGTTGCCCATTCATAAAGATACATAGGGAAACCCCTATGTATATCCTTCTTAGACATACTATATCGATGAGCACCTCGTTTTAATGTACCTCCTATTCCATTACATGGTCCTTTTCCATCACTGGTAGCGTAAAAGTGCCACTCTGCCTCTATTTTTAAATCTGATTTAGCATAGATTTATAAAATTATATTTATTTTTACACTGAGGTCCCGCAGCATCAGTCATAACATAACTCATATAGACTATTTTTTTCAATAAGGTGTTGTATTTGATCTTTTATAAAATCAATCATTTTTGATATGAATAGATACACTGCCACACTATCATGTTCAGTTATATCAGAGATAATGACATAACTTAAGTGATCGATACCTTGACTAGTAGGTGAATTGTAATATATTAAAAACGGGTGTATCGTAGCTTGTGAATTATTCCAATGATAACTCTGCACAGAATCTTGAATGAAAAAAGAGTAATTTTTTGAAAAATCGCCAAGTACTATGCACTCTCCCACTTTCAAGTTTTTGTGTTTTCCAAATACATGAGCTGTTGTTGTGCAACAAAATGGTGAGGCATTAATAATTTTAGCCTGTCTGTTAATTTATGTATAAATATATGTATTTTAATTGCACTATAATTTTATCAGAAGAATCAAGAGTCTCACCAATTAAAATATTTTGTATGTTTCTACCCAGTTGCACCGATTTATCCTTTCCATAGTCAAAACTGCGACACAACCGCTTCCGATTAATAAGAGAAATTTGATTAGCTACAAGTGGCACAATATGTTCATTTATGCGATTAATTAGCTCATCACGTTCCATATTAACTATCGTTGGTAATGAAATAATATCTCGTAAACGCTTGGTCCGCTGATAGACTGTTGCTGTACCTCCAATATTTCATCACTCGAACTTGATTCCGCATCACCTGTATTTTCAGCTGCAATACATCCAGTGGACTGTGGAACTGATCATTAGGAGACGAATTCTACAAGACGAACAAATTCGCATATGAATATCAAACACATAATTTATCGAATGTAATTTATTCTGAATTTCAGGTGTAAGATTTCGAAAAGTTTTTGAACACTTGCCGATACCAAATGGTTTTATACGATGATATTTACTAATGTTTTTAAAAAAAATTATTTTAACTATAATACGCTTTAAAACTTGTTTGCTAACACAACACTAATATTTTTTTTATCAAGATTGACAAATGAATTTAGTAATGATGTTGTACGATCAAAATATCTCTAAAGACTATTCTTTTCATTACTGTGCTCTCATTTTATGACAGATATTATCCTTAATAGGTAAATAAATTACGGTACTCGATTAGTTCATGCTTTTAAAATTAATTTCCGACAGGTAGAAATGGGAGAAAAGGTAAATTATGTAAAAAAGCATCCACACCCTCAAATACTTAACTTGTATTCTTAAAATAATTAAATAATTAAATAAAGAATTCAGGTTAGTTAAATAGACTGCATTGTTTAAAAAAAAATTTAAAAAACGGAAATTAAAATTTTGTAAGAATTTTGTTTTCAAAACGAGAAATTATGCCATCGGGAAACTTTCGATTCAGATTAAGAATTAAATTTAGGGTTGCACCGATAACAAAACGGCCGATTACCGATTACCGATTATTCGGCATACATTATCGGCGGATACCGATTAATCGGTTGCCGATTATTTGTTTATATTATACTATGCGTTTTAAAAAAAATTAATGTGCCAACTGTATGTTGTATTTAGAAAGACCAACTTTTTTGAGGCTTTCACTCAGCGATTTCTAGCTCGAACCCTGATATTAAGAAAACTCTTTGGAAAAGCTAAATGCGTTTGAATTGAATAATAAAATTGAATTTAAGTTAAAGTTTGCTCTATGCAAATATAAACGATGGAAAATGAGTCAATGAATTTGTACTTTGCAAGCCCTTCATCTACTGAAAAAACGAGAAACTACTTTTATAAACATAAATAGCAATTTGAGTGGCACAATTCGTTGGCTCAATGAGCATTTTATTAATATTACCAAAACAATCGTAATATTAATAAATTGATCAATAAGCCAACAAAATTGTTAAATCAGTCAACGAAAGAAGTTCAATAATCGTTGTTAATTATTATAACGCACAAATTCAACGTCTTTTTCAGTGTCGGAGCAGATTATAAACTTATGAGTTTTAAGTTCTCAAATATGTGCCAATTTCGTGATGATTTTTACTCTCCATATAACAGTTGAGGTGTTTAGTGGCCGAGTGGTGGAGTAGTTTTATTTGAACTCGAAGGACTCGCGTTCTATTTCGATTCCCATTCGGATCAAAGCATTTTTTATTAAGAGCATTTTAAGGGCTAACCACCCATAAAAAAGTAATCGATTAAATTAGGTCTTAAAGTGAAAGTCAACCAGAAAATAGATTTAATTGTTAAAATTAATATAGATGAGGGACACTTGAGAACAGCCAGACTTCTATGTGGAGCATAAACAGTACAGCAAAAAATATTGAAAAAAATAGTTCACTACTCAGTACTTAAGTTAACTCGGATGTCAATAGCAGGGTCTCTAACCCGCGAGCTTGTAATTTAAGCAAGATTGCATTTTTGTTTATTTTACACCACACGGATTTTGAAATGTTATCAAAAACGTGCGTTTCTCTTTTCTAACCATGTCCTCTTAGTTCCGAATCAAATGGGCGATAAAATTTGAAAAAATTTATAAAAAGAAATTGGTAAAAACCAAACGAAAGGACACTATAGCGAAGAATAAAATGGTCGCAGTTCTATATATGTAGAGAACCGGAGAGATGGGAATCAAAATATATTTTTACTTGGTTGAGGAAGGTGTCATTTGAAAGAACATTCAATTTGAGCAACAATACATTTTATTTATTTTAAACTGCAGCGTTTTTGAATAACATTTTATTAAAAGCGTCCGTTTTTTACGAAGTTAAAGCGAACTCAGAATTGACTGTACCCCAAATTTAAAGATATGTAAATTCAAATTGTGTAAAGTTATAAAGAGATAATGAATTACACTGAAATATACAAATGAAATTTTTATAGTACTCATAATAATATTTTCAGAAAATCCGCCGAGTTAGGAGAGTTCACCGTAACCAGAAATGTCGCAGTCCTTAATTTTAAATTGTATACAACTATAATTGATTATGGCATTTTAGAATTTCGAGTTTGTTATGTTTAAAATGTAATATCCGATGGAAAAAAATATGTTGATAATCGGCCGATTAATCGGACACATATGCTGATACCGATTAATCGACAAATTAACCGATATGGCCGATTACCGATTATCTACAGATTAATCGGTGCAACCCTAGAATTAATTAAACATTTTTTTCTGGAAAACAATGTGGTAAAAGTGAGGGTACCCTCAACAGCGCCATCTTTTAAAATATTATTTAAGTTTAAGACAGTTTTAAAAAATTACTACAAAATTTTAAATAATTTTTTATAAGGTCCATCAATTACCCTTCTAATGAGCTATAAATGACTTAAATCGGTTTAGTCAATCGTTAGCAATCGGCAGCCAAAGATACTAATGTTTCGCCAACCCGTAAAACTTTGCCACTACCCTGTGTCATCCCCAGAGCAAAATTTCATTTTTCGAAAGAAATGGTATTTTTATTTTGTCATTGGCTATCTTTGTATGAAATTTTATCGAAATCAAAGAGGGTCGGTCCGGATGCTAGAACAAATGCTGTTGCGGTGACGTGGAATTGCTCAACTGCAACAGTTGCTCTGGATAAGAAATACTTATAAAAATTATTAGCGGTTAAATTCATAAACTCGTTTTAGTATTTTTTGTGAAATTAATAAAAACCCGTTGATTTTATTTACAGTCTATTAATCTGACTAAAAAATTTTTTAGGCAAAGTCGTTTTATAACTCGGATTAAAAACAAAAAATAATCCAAAAATAAGGCTTTTATCAACAAAGAACTTTCTAAAGAGGACACCATCAAAATAGGTCTTCTTCCAAAATCCTTTGACGTAGAAAACCTGGTCAAATATGACCAATCAAATCAGCCAGCTCTGATGGTTATAGGCAGAGGAAAGATAATTTCTGCTGTTTTAAAAATTATAAAATAATGAAGCAAAAATAATAATAGAATATATGTTCTCTAGAAGAAATAGAAAAATATTTGGTTACGATTCTACATAATCGCAATAAAATACAAAACAAAATTGTTTTCGACCTCAATTAACCCTATACAAAATTTCAACTAAACATCTGTTATAAATTTCAAAAAGGATTGAAGAAAACAAAAACGTGAAATAATAAAAATGCAAAATTCTTAGAATTTCTGGAGGATTCTTTGTAAAGAAATTGACCTCTCTAATAACGAAGAAATTAAAAATTGTATATAAGAAATTTCTTTTGCAGAACGAATAATTGGTTCTTAACTAGACTGCGATAATGTGAAGTAATTAATTTAAATTAGAATGCGATAGTGTAAACAGTTTAAGTGGAATGGAACTGTGTTAAGTGAATTAATTGAAAACGAAACGCTATATCGTAGAGATTATACCGTGTAAATAGAAGTAAATTTATGTTTTTGTGAATAAAGTTTTAAGTATTATTTAAGAGAAATGTTTTGTATTATTTTGGACGCTGTGGACTAGAAATTTCTACAATCAACCGTTGGAGTTTTTGAAGCTGTTTAAAATTCTTGTTCAAGAATATTGTTTTCCTGTTGTGAAACAATAGCGGTGTTGAATACTTATAAAACGTGGGTGTATTTGCTTACTAATCAGAGATCAAATACAGAAGATGATTTGGGAAATACGTTTATCGAATTGAGAGTAAGGGCGATTCGAAATAAGATAGAAAAACCTGAAAATATGAAACGTGACTATGCTATAACAAACTAAGCTGTTGGCAACTGATTACAATCAAAAAAGCTCCAACTGTCAAAATCGTTTTTTCCTTTACAAAACATTTTTGCAAATTAAATTAAATTTCTAAATTTGGTATAGTCTATTTGATTTGGTTATTAAACCAAATTGAACAAATTTTAAAAACTATACAAAAACTATACTATTGTTTCTATAGTTTCAACAAAATGTTTGTTAAATTATCCCTATATTTTTTGTTGAAATTACCTCCAGCAGAACAAATAAATTGTACTATGGTTTTGTTAGATTTCCGGCCAAGCCAAGGTCAGACACATCAACTAAGGGATGCATCGTCAAGGAAGTCGCTTGGACGCTAGCACGGAACTACGAGTGCCAAGTGCTCTACAACTATAATTTAGATGCCATGGCATACCTTTGTATTCCCTATGCTAAATAAATCATTTGATGGAAAAAATAAAAGAAATAAAAACAAAAATGAGAGCGAGCGATTGTTCTCCAAACGCATCAAATGCGGAAAACAAAAACAAGAAGGTCTATTTCACCAAGCACTAAGTTCATATCAACAAAGCCGAATTGAGCGACCCAAAACCAGACGTCGCTCTATCCGACATTCACCCATGTACATTTTCGCCACAAAAAATAATATGAAGTGGTTTATCAAACAAGATTTCTGAAGTGGGAGCCACCAAAATCGGCCTTCTTCCCAAATCCTTTGACGATCAAACCTGGTCAAAAATGGCTTATCAAAGGAGGTAGCTCTGAAGATCATACCCAAACGTAAGGACACAGGCACCTTAAGTATAAAAATGATCCGATCAGAAGCAACATAGTAATCTGATGACTACATCTAGTGTTAAACGGCATAATTCCCCCGCCAGTGATCGATCACACCATACGTAAGGGGACATCACAAGCAAGATTGCAAGTACAGTCGTACCTCTAAATTTCAGCGTGGTCATCAAGCGTATCAAAGTGTGCATGGTTACCGAGGACTGACCAGCCACATTTCTAAGTTCCGAGAAACTTAGCGGAGTAAAATCCCAATTAATGAATTTGGTATTACAAAAAGAATTAGAGGTCACTAACCCTCTCTTCAAAAGCTGCTTCTAAAAGAACGGTTAGATGATGCTTAACTGTGCCGATGATGAGTGGACAAACAACGCAGTGCTGAGGATAAAAACTATGAATGCAAAAAGAGGAAGAGTTATCCCGCTTCCTAGGCTCATATCTTACACACAACGTTGAAGTTTATAATTCAACACGGTGGCCAAAACTCGACAATTTAGAGATCATGAACCATCCTGAAAAACAATGTTGAGAAGAGTCTTGTGTTGCCAGTGTTTACTCCTAACTCAGAGACAACTCAAAAGCGCTAAATTTAGATTGAATTAAATGTTTAAAGCGATTACCGTAAGAATAAAAAAATACACCAAATAAACCTGTATGATTTGGGCTAATCACTGAAACGATTTGACTTTAATATAAAGACAAACGTGAATCCTGACAATTGACATGCACAACATTATATTATATAACAAAAATTTATTTCAAAACAAAAGTTTAACGTTGAATGGAACAGAATTAAATAATTTAACAAGAACACAATCAAAAATTTATTTAAATTGAAAATCAAAAAAACGCTTACATTATAAGTATATAAGATGATCCCTGTTATTTGATGCCATCTTCTTGAGCTCCCATTAACAGTCCAAACTCCAATTACAAACTCTAAACCATCAAGCAATAGATTTTTTGTCTTAATCATTTCATGCACTGATCATATTGGAAATTTCTTTCCTCCTTGTCGAGCCAATGCACCTGGATCAGCACTTATCAGCATTTTGTGTTGTTCGTACTACAACTTACAAATTTATAAGAAAAGTTTTATTTTTTTTTCGTAAATCAAAATCAACACTATTACAGGCAAATTGCTCCTTTAAATAATAAAATTCGATACTGCAATTTATTTACACTTGTTAAATTTCAATTTTTATCTGCACATTAAAAAGTTGAAAACTTGGATCTTAAAAATTACAGATCCTTTAACTTTAATTTCAAATAACATTACTTATGTTTTTGTTTTGATTTAAATTTACAAACCAAAAGGATAAATTTTGATGTAAAATTAAATAATCATCAAATATTTTGTCGATTACACTGTGCGACAAATGGTAGAGGTCAGTGATCCGCTGGGGTTCTGACTACCGGGAAAAGTTAAATCGGTAAAAAAAAAGTTATACGTGTCCCGGCGTTTCGCTGGGTCACGTCTAGGAATCGAGATATATCGATTTGAAGTTAGTATGTATCATATAGGGGAAATAGTCACGTTTTGGAGACATAACTCGAGAACGACTAGTCCTATTTTACTGAAAAAAATTTAGAAAAATTAAGAATTACAACTCCTTTAGTCTACTAGTACACTATTTCTTTACACAATCAACAGTTTCGCAGTTATAAATAAATTTATGAAGAAAAAAAATAATTTTTGCCTAAAAAATAAAAAAATTGTATTTTAAAAATCATGAAAAATTCAAAACGGGAAAAAGTGTCAAGTCTTATTACTTTGACGTAAAGTCACATAATCTGTGCACAAAACGAGACATAGATCATGAAAATCGATGAACGCATTTCGCTTTTATTCACAATTAAGTAAAGGTATCTCATTTTGACAAGAATATTGATTTTTCATAGAAATTTTTTTTTAATATTATTACTGGAATAAACTCCAAAATTTATTGTTTTAAATGTATTTGGACATGTGTCTATGTGTCTTTGTGTACTAATTTTACCTTTTTTTTACTCTTTTATTTATTATTTTCTATGTTTTATTTTTTTATTTTATTTTAATATTTTTAGTATAATTTTATTTTATATTTTTATTATATTTTATTATATTATTATTATTTATTATTATTATTATTATTAATTATTATTATTATTGTTTATTATTGTTTATTACTATTATTATTATTATTTATTATTATTATTTATTATTCATTATTTGTTATTATTATTTATTATTATTTTTTATTGTTTATTTATTGTTTATTTATTATTTATCTATTATTTTTTTATTATTTATACATTATTTATTTATTATTTATTTATTATTTATTTTATTTATTTATTAAATTTTTTTTATTTTATTTTTTTATATTTTTATTTTATTATTTTTATTATTTTTTTATTTTACTTTATTATTTTATTTCATTTATTTATTTATTTTATTTTTTTTGTATTTCTTATTTATTTAATTTTGCTTTTTTTATTTTTTCGTTACTTTTTCAGTATAGTAGATTAAAGGAATATCAGTAGATTAAAGGAATTGTAATTCTTAATTTCTAAATTTGTTTCAGCAAAATCGGACTAGTCGTTTTCGAGTTATGTCATAAAAATAACCCCAAACGTGACAATTTCTCCTATATGATACTTACTAACTTCAAATCGATATATCTCGATTCCTAGACGTGACCCAGCGAAACGCCGGGACACTTATAACTTTTTTTTACCGATATAACTTTTCCCGGTAGTCAGAACCCCAGCGGATTTTGGCTGTCGCACAGTGTTATAAATAGTAAGATTCTCCATTTCTTGTTTCTCTTTAATAATACTCTTCATCGCACAAAAATTTTTAATTTCACTCAATATAAAGCCAAGTCAACTATTTCCATATATCATCTCACCAAACAACTTCTCTACAATTACATAAATTTGAACAACTGTATTACATTTACATGCAATAATATAAAAATGTTCATAATTTATGTAGACAGAAATTTGTATTATTAATTGACATTGTGTGGTGACGCAACAATGCAATTAACTAATAAAATGTTAAAATATTATTAATGACTTGTAGCAAACATAAATGCTTTTAGGTTTGTAATAATTTAAAGGCCGGCACCGATATAAATTAGCAAATCATTAACGGATTTCTTTATTTTTATGAATATTCTTATTGTTAGAGTAAAATTCGAAACAGTCCGACGTTACATCATCTGTTGAAGCCAATAAGGAGAAACAAGCTCGTTGCAAATTAATTATTTACGTCGATAAGCTAACTGCTTCGTCCGCATTGAGAATGCACGAACGGATGAGGAAATTCGGAACAAATTGAAGAGCCTCTTCCAAGATTCAGGATTGGGGCGTAGAATAGGACTATTACAGAAGCTGTGTTCTGTCCAACTAGCTGAATGTAAATCCATAGAAGATTACGTTTCCAAAATTGTATCAACTGCAAACAAGCTGACTAGCATTGGTTTTACTGATGCGGATGAATGGATTGGAAACCTTCTTCTTAAGGGATTGCCAGATGAATACAAGTCAATGAGGATGAGTATTGGGGCTTCGGGAATACCGATATCTGCCGACGACATCTAAATGAAACTCTTACAGGATGTCAAGATGGAATCGTCAAATTTTACTAGTCAAACCAGTAGTGCATTGTATACACCGAAACCGAAGAAGTTCCATAAAGGTTTCAAGCAGAAGAAAGAACAAAACGGAGACAACAATAAGTTAGGAGTTCAGTGTAACAATTGCAATGGTATTGGACATACTGCTACTAATTATTCCTCGCCCAGAAGTGTTCAAAATTCTAATGTCAAGAAACAAGGAGATAAAGCTCTTGTTTTCGCTTTGCAAGCAAACTTCAGTAAACCAGAGACATGGTATGTGGATAGCAGAGTTTCAGCTCACATGTCGTATGATGCATTTTTGTTTGAGTCGATTGCGAAATATGACGGTGAAGTTACAATTGCAGGTAACACTTCATTGAAGACTGTTGGAAAAGATGACATAAAGCTGAGTTTGACCACTGAAGATCAAAAAACTGTCCAGATCTCATCTATGTTCCTGAACTTTCAACTAATCTGCTTTCTGTCAGTCAAGTAACAAAGAAAGGAAATAGGATTGTATTTCAAGGAGAAAATTTATGATGATAATGAAGATGTACTCGCTACCGCAAGCAAATCTGGAGGCACGTACATTTTTAATATACAACAACAAGAATTGGTGTGTTTTGATGCTTCCAAAGTCGACGATTCTAGAATTTGGCATAAACGCTTGTGTAACTTGAACCAAGAAGTTACTACGGGAAGTTACTACGGGATGGATATGCAACTGACATAAGCTTCTCTAAGACCATGGATCTTCAATGTATAGCGTGTGCAACATCGTCAGAGTCTTCTTTCGAGTAACACAATTTCTTGGAGTGTTTTGGAGCTCGTCTATTCAGTTGTCAGTGAAAGTATGGAAGTTTGTTCAATTGCCGGGAGCATAAACTGCTTAAAATTCATCGATGACTTTTCCAGGAAGATTTTCATTTACTTCTGGAAATCTAAAGGCGAAGTTCCTAGTTGTTTTAAGGTGTTCAATTTGCTGAGAATCAAAGTGGACAGCGATTGAAAATTCTTCGATCTGATAATGGAACAGAATTTGTAAGCCATGAGATATCAACTGAGCTCGATCGTTGTGGAATTCTACATCAGAAAACTGTGCCTTTTACCCCAGAGCAACGTGAATTGGCAGACCGCTTTAACCGAATAATAGTTGAAAAGGGGCGCTGAATACTTTGCAACTCAGGACCTGGAAAACAATTTTGGGCTGAAGCGGTCAACACAGCAACATATATTAAAAAATTTTCTCACAAAAGTTTGCTGAAAACTCCAGAAGAAATGTGGTCCGGTGTAAACCAATTCATTGTCATTTTCCTCCTTCGGTGAAAATACCAATTAAGTGGGGGAACCTATTTCGGAACTTGTTCAAAATCCTGAGCTACCTGTTTTACGAGGAAGTGTTCGGATTGCAAATAATGAAACAGATATTTATGTGGATGAAACAATGGATTTAGTTATGTGGATTTAGATATTTATGTGGATGACATCTTGATATTCACCAACGATGTAAGCTATTGTAACCAACTCAAGAAGAAACTGATGAAGCAATTCAAGATGAAGTTTCTTGGGAAGGCGAATCAGTGTTTTGGCATGCGAACTAAACGTGCTAACGGAGAACTACATATGGATCAGGAGAAGTACATTCAAGAGATCCTAAACCATTTTAACATGGAAGAATGCAATGCAGTGCAATGCACCCCATTAGACGTAAACCAAAAATTAACGAAGGACCTATCACCGAAGACAGCAAAGGAGCAGTCTGAGATGAAGAAGATTCCATACCAACAGGCGATTGGAAGCTTGTTATCTGCAGCAAACTGCACTCGACCAGACATATCAGTATCACAAGCAGTAAATCACCTTAGCAAGTTCAATAACAATCGGGGAATGCAACACTGGAATGCAGCTAAAAGGGTGTTCAGATACTTACAAGGAACCAAGTCTGCAAAGCTGAAATTTAGCAACAAAGGAAGTTCTGATTTGTTGGCATATTCGGACTCCGACCGGGCTGCTGATAGCGACGAAAGAAGATCTGTAACAGGATATGTCGTTCCTCTACAAGGAGGTGTTGATTCGTGGAATAGTCGTCGCCTTCAAACCATTGCTCTGTCAACAACTGAGGCAGAGTATATGGCGTTATCATCAATAACGCAAGTGGTACTATGGCTTCGCGAACTCGGATAAAGCTTCTATGTCGGACCAACGACATAGAGCACTAACCGGAGAGTCCATTTTAGGAACACGGAAAGTCTGATTGGAATCTCTTCACAAATCACAGCACATCTTCACGATAGTGAAGGACCAAAGATGTACGCGATGAAGAATAAAGTTCACAAAATCTTTCACAGAGCAAAGAGAAGAGAAGAAAAAACTGGATGGCATACCAATCGACTCCTAACACCAATTACAAAAAAGAACTCAAACCATCAAAAAGAAACAGTTGGAGGGAACGCTGCGGAACGACCGGCTGCAGTTCAATTTTATAGATTACTTGCGAGTTGGGTCTAGTTACAACCGAACGGTACAGAAATGAGATATTATACTAGCTGCACTGACTCTCAACCTCATCAACTAAGTTAAAGGGTTCAGATTCGAACACAACACATCCTACAGTAATATCAACTATATCTGTTCTATAACAACATGTGCTCACAGTCACAGTTCACAGTAAGTCACAGTTTCCGCTTGGACAGTTTTTCAAGTGGAGGTGTATGCTATCAATGAATCCACGCATCTAATAACTCGTCTGCGTCTGCAAAGGAGGAGGACCTACATCTGTTCGGATAGCCAAACAGCTATCAAGGCACTGGTTAACCCGGAGACTACTTCTAAACTCTTCAATGAGTGCAGATAAAATTTTTGTAGGATAGCGCAATACAACAATATCACACTGCACTGGGTTCCAGCCTCCAGGTTATAGTGGCGTTCCGGGCAACATAAAAGCGGATGAACTTGCAAGAGCCGGAGCGGGCATGAAATATTCAGGTCTAGAACCCGCCTTAGGATTATCCAAAACGTTTGCCTTGTCACTAGTAAAGGTTGATGCCGACCTCAAGATGAAGGCGTTGTGGAATGCGTCATCAACAGGCGGCAAAGTAAGATGTTTATCAGCATTTCAGAAAAAAATTTCAATTTTCTTTTAAGTCTGAAGAGGAAAACTCTCAGCAATATGGTCAGTGTCCTTACAGGACATGGGCATATAAATAAACACCTTTTTACCATGGGACTGATTGAAAGTCCTGTGTGTGGGTGATGTCTTGAAGAGGAAGAGGACTCGGAGCAATTTTTTGTATATATGCCCAACCTTTACTAGGGTCAGAGATAGGATTTTTGGCTCAGAAACTTTAGAAACGGGGACACTCAAACTGTCGCCAATATAGTTGGTTTTAGATTTCTTTAAGCTTAAAGAAAGGTTTGTGGAACAGTTGTTATGAGACCAAACTCGGACACGGCGCTAGGGACCGTAGAATCTGCGTTCCAGGACAAGTTCTGCCTCGTACAACCTGTCCAACCCTATCTAATCTAAGTCACAATTAAAATTTGTAACGGAATTTCATCCATAAATTATAAACTTTCAACAATATTTCTTTAATTTTTAATAATCAACAAATCTGTATGTACATCCTTTTCCCAGCTCTCTACATCTAATCGAATTCTATTATGCAAAAACCGATTGATTTTAAATGAAATTCGGTCCGATATCCACATACCGAAAATAGAAGAAAAATTGATCCCATTTTCTTTTGTCCCTAAATATACCTCTCTTGGTCCTAATACCTTTTATATTATTAAAGAATAACAAAAAGGAAAAATTTTAAAGATTAAAACGAATTGTTATTTTTCATCTTATATACGAACGATCCTAGTCGTAAATAAAATGTAAAACTATGTATCATAAATTTAATTCCCAGAGTTGGAGGGACATATGGCATCCACATAAAAATAAAATCTGTACAAAATATATTTTAGATTAAGTTTTTTTTCTTTCTCATTTTCAAATCTTATAATTTTGTTTTCTTTCGCTTGAGTGAAAAATAAATTGGAAAACTATTTTTCGAAGGAAAAAAAATGCAGTTTCATGCTTATGATTATTACAAAGATTTTCTTTGATGTAATTGAAATTCAGTTTGTTATTTTATTTTACATTAACCAAATTAAATAATAATTTCGAGAAAGAGAACTTCATGGAAAAAATATTTCAGTAAAAACAAAATATTATATTAAAAATCAGTTACGAAATAGACGACTTTAGAAACTTTTTATACTTTTAAACCAGAATAATTCCCCAGTGCTTACAATTTACATTATTATTCTGCCAAGTACACTTTTTTCCATTTTATTGTTGTTTGTTTTTGAATTTGTTTAACCTATTTCCCAGACGGAAAAGTAATACATAAACGAATAAAAAATTAAATAGAATAGAGTTTTCTTTTTTGTTTATTTTCTTTTTGCTGTTATTCTTCTATATTCCAAAAAAAAACAATTTTCACCTTATTACATGAAATATAGTAAAATTATTGACGTATAGAGAAAAACGTTAGATTTTTTTTAAATGAATTGAATTTTTTATACCACTTTATAGCTAATCTAGAGGTTTGAAGCAGAATTAATGCTAGAAATTAATACTAGAGAATTGTTAGAACTTGTTTTGATTCTTTTTTCAAACATTTTATATTCTTGAAATAATAAGCAAAAACACAAAAAAGGGTGTGGAAAAACTTGTAGATAATTTTTTTGATTCATTGAGAATCGAACTGTTTTGTTGGATAAGCAAATTCAATATATTTAGTATTCAAAGAAACAATATTTCCTAAATGGAAATTGGAAACACTGAATCAAGCACTTAGAAAATTTTACGACATTGGTGACAGCGGTTGGATTGTAATTTATTAAAGGAATTATATTAATTGACCTGTAAGCGATACTGAGTGCCCCCAATGAAACTGTCAGTTGGGTAATGCTAATTGAGTTGGCACAGAGTAAATCCCGTAAGAAAAAGCTAAGGGGCCAAGACTAGGCCAAACCCACGAAACAGCTTTTAGGGTTTGGGTCGGGCTCGACATTTTCAAATGGCCCAAGCTTGGACTGATGTTCCGGAGCCAAGTCTGGCAAATAATGGGCCAGAGGGTCGATTCTAGCTTCATGACTTGAAGTCATATGACTTTAATTTCGAAAATGAAGTCATAAATCTCGATTCTGTCTGGGTCATATGACTTTTTCCAAACTCATTTGAAATGTCAAAAATGGCATTTAAAAAAAACTGTGACTACCTAAAAAATTAAAATTAGCAAAAGCGCGCGCAAACAGCCAAAAGCTCGCTCTAGTTGACTATTTAGAGGAACTTTTGGAGTTCTCTCGAAACCAATTTTCATCTGCAGAGGATGAAAAAAGTAAACTAACAGAGCAATTGGAGGATGTAGCTTGCCTTATAAATGCAAAAGGACGGGTTTAAAACCGGACCAACGTTTAATGGAAAATTAATTTACAGCTACGAGAATGATTACTTGGAGAAGATTTTCCGACTAAAAAGACGCAAAACTGAAATAATGGAATAAATGCTCAAAATTCAAAAGGACAATTTGGCTTTTGCTTCCAACCTGTGTTACTTTTTTTAATTGATGAATTATAGATTTCAACAATGAATTATAGAAATTATTGTTTTTATAATATTCATTTAAAATATATTGAAATATACATAACAACAACCATTAAAATTGAAGAGCAGTTTGACCCTATTAAAAAATTTACTGCATTTCTTGTATTCGGTTCTTGATTGTCTATATGTATAGACGGTTGGATTCGGTTCTTGATCGTGGAGCAATATCATCCTCTTCGTCATCTATATTTTCATTGAAATTTCGTTGTCGGCGGGCAAAGTATAAATTCCCTAATTTCCTTGCGTATTCCTTATACATATTTTATTTCTAAAATGAAAGCGTATAGAACGTATGTTCAGTATAAATCGAGAAATATACGTATTTTATCTTACCGAAAAAAAATTCAGTAATTTTCTCTGACTTGACGTCTAATATGAATGTTTATTTTTTATATTAACGTTAAAATTATGTATCATAAAAAACACAAATTTACATAAAACTGACTGAAATAAAATTCTTTAAATGTCAAATAGTCATTCTATGAAAATCGATTTGGAGTCACTCACTTTTTGACTTAGAATCGCAAAATATAGAATTTTGATTTCGAATAAATGAGTCAAATTTTTTTAATAATCATATGACCGAGTCACCTCAAGATAGAATTGACCCACAAGTCAACAAAACCAATTTTTTCCGACCTCCTTTAAATGTGTGGAAAGAGGTTGTGGAAAGAGAAACATGTATAAAAATAAATATAAACATAATATAGCCTGCACATGTTTACAATGCATTGCACTGGTTAATAACGCGTAATATAATAAACGTAACCTTAATCCAGTCCAGCTAGGCATTTATAACTGGCCCAGACTGAAACCAAAGCTAACTAGCCAAGGCTTGGCTTGCCAATACTGACCCGAGATTGGTCCGTTGTTTCATATTGGCAACTCTTACCCGGGATGCAGGTCAGACTTGGGATTTCTTTACCGAACAAGGTAGTCAGGAACAGCCTTGGAATTGGACCAATAAATTGGACCATATC
Source organism: Diogma glabrata (assembly GCA_963693315.1). Classification (NCBI taxonomy): domain Eukaryota; kingdom Metazoa; phylum Arthropoda; class Insecta; order Diptera; family Cylindrotomidae; genus Diogma; species Diogma glabrata. The sequence continues at coordinate 241,091,618 of OY856188.1, read as the reverse complement.
TCATAGTCAGTAGCCAATAACTTATACTTGTTGAGTAGCATCAACAAATATCAAGTAGCACAAAAAAATATCAAGCACACTAAAAAGTGCAACAGCATATTAAAAAATATAAAGAAGATTTCGCAATAAGTAAAGATAAAAGAAGACCGATGTGTCGCGTCGAACCGAGTTTTTTCTATGAAAATATGTTCCGATCTTGTTCGGGATAAACAGGTTTAGGTTAAGGGTAATGTCATGATTCTTACAGCATCATTTAATTTTAGCGCCAATCAGCCTTAAAGTGTCTGAAAATATTTTTGTTGGCAAAGCCTTAAAGAGAAGACATAAGAAAAATTCACGAGACTTTTAAAATTACTACTTCGTTTTGAAGCACTTGAAATAAAAACTTGATTTACAATTGAAACGTTTAAACAAGACTTCCGTTTAACATCAATATTGTTTTGTCGAATGTAAATACGCTATCTTTCTAGATGTATCAAGCAAACAACCAGAAGAAAAATAACAATAAATAAAAAAATTATCAATGTTTGGAGGAAATTTTATGAGAATAAATATGACTTCCTTAACAACACAATTTTCCATGGAAATTCTAGCTTTCTTCATGGTAAATAAACCCAAAATAAAAGCTGTCAAATCAAATAAATATTTTTTTGTGATATTTTGATGGATAAATTAAATTAAGACTTCTTTCTGTCTACAGTCATAAATGTTTTAACCACTGTACAAAAAATATTATTATTTGTCGTTTCTGCATTGCAGATTATTTCAAAACAATTAATTATAGTGAAATATAAATTGGATTTAAAATAAGTTAAAATTGAAATGGAATTTGTTTAAAAAGGTTTTGGTTGAAATATGTTTTGTTCAATGATTAGGTTGCGATTTATTTCATTATATCACACTTTCATATTAAAATAAAAATGAATTCAATATGTCGCCTTAATTATTCCTGATTCGATCGCTAGACTATAAGTGCAAACAGCAGGCTTTTACAATCTTAACGAGTCGAATAAACACCTGTCTACACAACACACGTGCCTCACAGATAGCAATAGTGAGTTCACATAGGCAAAATCAAGACTAAGGTAGTGCAAAACCTGCAACAACTCCACGAAGTGCGAATAGGCAATTGGAAAATATTTACAAAACATATATGCATTTGTTTTCGTATAGAAAATATTGAACCTTAAAATCTCTAAGGAATATACTCAAATAACCAGCAACGAATTTTATTTTTCAAATCATAATATTATTTCTAATCTTTCAACCAAAAATAAATTTTTTTCGATTTCCAAATAACGATTTAATCCAGATCAATGAATTTATTTAAAAAACCGTTTAACCTCCAAACAGAATCTAATTAGAATTACATGGAATATCTTTAATTAAGACAAAACAAACTTAAAATATTTATTTTGATTTATTTATTTATTTGCACGTGCAAAACAAATGTTCAATTAAGCATGAAATACGTTAATTTTTTATTTGTTATTTTTAAATCAATTTTTTAAGAAAAACATTAGACAAAATTCTTGAGTTTTATGGTCCAAGTAAAATAGTTTTGTTTCAAGAAGATAATTATAACACCGGAACAAAATTGTTCTCCATGAAGCCATGTCAGGGTAAAAATAAAAATCCAATTAGCACAACATGCAAAGCCATTGGAAAATCTATTTTAAACTATGCAACACGCTTTGAATTACCCGAGGCTTCAAATCAAATCACACGAAATTCAACTTTAGATACATTACAGCATCAAGTTTTTGCTTCTCATGGACGGGACAGACGGGAATTGACTTCTTCCCCAGACTCGACACCTTGTTTCGACCAAGATGCTACTCTATCGCTCCATTTTTCCCATAGAGAAGCAGGTGTCACTGCTTCAAATCCTCCTCGTCATGGCTGGTATTGAAAGAAATCTTGGACCAACTAAACCTTGGCATTGTGCAATATGTAAAACTTTTTAAAGGCAAACACTACATCCGTCCAATGTAACAGCAGTACTGGGAATTGATAAACACCTAGAAAACTGGGTATTATAAAAAATCCGGAAATAACTAGTCAATATTTATATTCCACCAGTAAGAAGCTGTGATACAGGTTATGAACCGTCACAAACGCTTCGCTGAGGCAAAAACATTGCTGATCAAATTGAAGTTTCCAGCTTTGGAGTACTCAATGAACCACAACCAACAAGCGTAACGAATGCCTCCTACTCTTCTCCAGATGTCTCACTTGCCAGCATGTTACTAATGCCAATTGCTGAATAGAGACCTTGCATTGGGATCAGACCATGTGCCGATCATAATTACCTTAAACCATTCCTTAAACCAAATAAAATCCGAGAAGAGGCCCTATATTAATTTTAACAAAGCTGACTGGGATAATTTTACAAATTTTACTGAAATGGAATTCAGTACGCAATTTTTACCACTTGACTCCCTCTCTGAGGAAAAACAATTCAGAAAATTTTTTAACCAAACTAGAACTAGCTTCATTCCAACCGGTAGAATACAAAAGGTTAAACTAAACTTCCCACAGAAAGCTTGTGTACTTTCCGAGATGACATCCGCAAGGAAGATCCAGCTTACCCTAGAATGTCGGGCCTAAATGAGCAAATTAATAAGTTAAGGTAAACGTCCATAATGTGGATCGTTGTACCAATTGTGGATCGTCTAACAGAAATTTGTTCAAAATAAGAAAAATGATGGGTGTTCAAATGTTTAGATTATCAAGAAATATAAATTTAAGTCCAATATTGCCTGTGTCAGATTTTGAGCGGGATAAAATACTTACAAACAATAGTTTTATCACTTAGATATTCACTGCGTCGGCAGTACAAAATACAAAACAGTCAAATTGACATTTTGTTAATTTTTTCTTAAGGAACGTGCCTTACTAAAATAAGCTTTTAAGACTGTGTAATATAACTTAGTGTTTTTTTATTTTTACGACTAAGTAGGTTTATATATACAATTTATCCTAAAAAATCTTTATTTTCAAAAAAAAATTAATTAAGGTATAATTTGAGTAGGTTCACATTATGTACATCGTATTTTCGATCTTGCCCAATTGTGGATCGGTGCGATCCAATTTAAGTTCAAATCCTCGCAATTTTTTATTCGAATTTACTATTACAAAAAAATCAGTAAAATTAAAACTTTAATTATAGTTAATACCAGACTAGATGTATTTTCAACCTGAGCGAATTCGGATCTAGGTTTTTCTAAATATATTTCTTATTTTTTGAAAATGAATTTGATGAAACGCTTAACTGAATTCACTGTTCGATAGGCATGTTTTTTGATAAAATTCGCATTAAACTAAACAAAAAAGTGTAGGTCCAACTAAGGCCAGCTTGTTTCTGATGGTATTTGTAATTAAAAATAATTGATATGCCACGTTTTTTTAACTAAGCTTTAGAAAGAACTCAAGGTTTAAAAATCGCATCGATGTCTCTAATGTGAACCGCGCGATCCGAATTAGGAACTTGTATGAAATTCTTTTGTACCGAATAAAGATCTTAAAAAATTAATTTTTTGTATTTTGTTGATGATGATTGATGATGTTGATGAAATGCGTTCTAGACGTTGTAAAGAATGGAATGACCGTTCATACAGTCAGTAAAGCAGAACCACATTATATAACCACCTAAAAAATCTAAACGCTGATAAAAAGAAGGTGCAACAAGTATTTTTTTAAAACTGCAAAAGATTACTCGTTACCTAGAATAACCATATGCCCAAATAATGTTGCATTCAAGTCTCACTTGCATAAGAATTTCTCATTCAATTCAAGTTTCACTTGCATAAGAATTTCTGTTAATAGGTCGCTCCGCGGTACAAAATTAAAAAAAGAAATCTAAAAGAGTGACACGATATTTAGTAAATATTCGTGCACATGTCGCCAAAACTATATTATGAAAATGGTTCCCCGAAGTCAACATACATTTGAAACGAATTCCCTATTCATGATCATTCTGAACTGAACTAATTTTTAACGCCATGTCATGTTGGTCCTAAAATCATTTTCATCATAGTGATCACTCTCCTACCGAATTCAACGTCTATGTTACAACCGATGAATGTTGCTTACTTGCATTAAATAAACCAACGGTTTCTGAATTTTTCAATTACTCAATTACTTCTCTAAATTTTCAATTACTTTTCAATAGCTTTCTAGTTGACGAAGTTAAATTAACATGCTGATTGCTGACCATAATATTTTGCACGAAATTTGCTAACTGTGCCGCCAAACTTATTGTATTTTTTTAAATATTGTTCAATAATTAAAAAACTCGTACTTTCGTGTTATTTTTACTAAACCTAAACTATCAAACGTTAAGTTGTTTTCTGCACTCCTGCAGCCAAATTCTGTAACTGTGAAGCGGTGAAGTGATAAAAATTTCTTCGTTTCTTTTCATTAAAAAACTTATCACTTCACCGCTTCACAATTACAGAATTTGGCTGCAGTACCACAATACGACATATATCGAAACTCGTTTGAGTGCGGAAAAGTGAGTTATTTTCGCACTGATTTTTCATTTCAGCACTGCTTTTTCATTTCCGCACTGCTGCCAATTTAAAAGACGAAACGGTGCGTTTGTTTCGGTAAATATTTTTATTAATAAAGTAGAAATGAATGAAAACATTACTTGACCAAAGTAGAAAGAGCAATTGTGCAAGTTATTGAATGAATATCCTTCAGGAATCGGTGGTTGTGGCAAAGGCTCTCCAACCACTCTCAAGTTTGTTCGGCTTGTTTGACTAGAAATTATTGTAACAGTTGTACCGGCTGAAACATTGCCATTTTAAATGATTGATTCACTGGATTGAGCAGTGGTTGATGAGGTCGTTGAAACGTTATCAGCTCTAACAATTTTCGAACCCATGATGCTGTCAGCAATTTTACGTTTATTGTTGAGCGAATGTTGAATGTATTTTTCTGTAACCTTATCAGACTCCCAACCACCATGTTGGTTAATTGTAGTTAAAACTCACACCCGAATCTGCCAACAAGGATGCAGACGATCAACGGAAACAATGACCAGTGTATTCACCCGGTGACGAAAAATTCAAGAAAATTGCAATTGTCTTCGGATAGCCTCCAATCGTGTTAATGCCGATCGGCTGTTTGATGCATTTGCCTTTACGAAAACCCAAAAAGAATCTGTCGATGATAACGCCATGAGGACGTAGTCCTGAATACATCTTGAAAATGTCAACCGAAATTGTCGAATGATTTTGGTTTTCGGTACGGTAATTTTAATGCCATTGTCCATGTATTCGACATCCTTTACGTTCAAATTCAACAACTCGCTTCGTCGACAAGCACCATAGACACCGACAATAAGGGCCACCTTAAAATTGTGGGGTTAGGAAAATGAAACAAAAAAATTATCAGCAAATTTTACCTTCGTAGCCAAATAAATATCGTCGGGAACGTCCTTCAGGAATTTGTAGATTTCTTCGATGGTGAATATTCTTGATTTCTCCGCAAAATAAATGTCATTTTTACGCTTCAAAAGAACTCAAAAATTGTTGAATTTTGAGATATCGATGTTGTCCTCCACGTTCAACGTGGATTTTAACATTGATTAAATGCTCCATGTAGTTGACGATTGGAATTGTTTCATCTCGGTATCGAAATAAACAAGCAACTTATTTTCCTCAATCACTTTAATTTTTTTTTCACAGCACCATTGTTTGAACGCTCGATACGTTTTATCGTATTTTGCGCTTGAATATTACCGGCAATAAACCTTGCAAAGCTCTTTCTGCTGCTCCTTCCAAATCAGAATCCTCCCCTGAGCTCATTTTTTGCAGTTTCTCAATAAAATACACGCGAAATGAAAACACGTTTGTAGGTGTGGGAACAATCAAGAACAAATGACGTTTTTTACTTGCATATAACCCAAATTGCATATTGTCAAGGCATTGTTGATCGATCAATACTTCGCGTAGTTTTTTTGTATTGATTTTTTGTAATTATTTTTAATTTTTTTTAATTTTTTGTCTATTGTGGTACTTAAGTGCAGAAAACGTTGTGTGCAACTCGTTTTGAAATGAATTATTTTCAGCACACGTCCTAATTTTCAATACTCGCTTCGCTCGTATTGAAAACTTAGGACTAGTGCTGAAAAAATCTTCATTTCAAAACTTGTAGCACAAACTACTATTTTGTAGTTGCAAACACTTAACCGCATAAATGACGGCAAATTCAAATCTTGCGTGTATTTCAGGATATTCTTTAAAAAAATGAACAATTTTTTCCCATAAAATTATTTGTTTTTGTGCAACAAATAGAGAATCTCTAATGAGATCCACATTTGGGACAGCAAACGATCCGCTTTAGGGAATACAAATTTTTAAGACGATCCACATTAAGGACATCGCAATTAAATAATGTTTTGCTAAATTCTGAACAATTCGCATATAAATTATGAGTTATTTTTAACTAAATTCAGAAAATATTATACAAACTTAGTAATGGGAAGCAAATTTGTATTTTTATAAATACACATTTTACTGTAGGAACTTTCAAAACCTTAAGACGAAAAAAACGATCCGCAATTAGGACATTTACCTTAGTTAAGTTTTACAAACGTAAAAATGGAGGGATCGAGATTGAGCAAGTCAAACTTTGGCACAAATAAAAGTCTGTGAAAGATGATTGAGGGCTTAACTCATCTACGTCAACCGAGTAACAACTACATGATCTCCTTCGATGATATCCCAACCGAAAATCACAGGAAATGCACAACAAAATTCAACATTTACAGAAAAGCAACGTAAACATGAAAAGGCATAAAAAGATTTAGGTAGTAACAATATAGAAAGAGAATCGGAAAGTACAATGTTAGGAGCCAATAAACATACATATGCATCGCGTGGCTCAGAAGAGAAAATCGTAGATCGTTTGGTAATTAAAATTGCTAAAGCTTTAAGACTAACTGCAGTTAATCCAAACTCCAAAGATACCTGCTGGACAAGTTTTAAATTTCCATGATGCATTTACCACAATAACACTAAATTCACTTCAACTCATTGTATTAACGCTTTAACGATCGCTTTTAACAACATATCAGAACAACCAATTCATTCCGCTCAACACTTCGTTACGAGGTCCAGAGGCTTAAATATTCACAAATAACAAGTGGAATATTTCGTATGGAGGAGAACCAGATAGTATGGCTAAACAACGATTATTTTATCGTGTTGAAAGTTTGGCTAAGGTAAACTGAATCAGGGACGATAAATTAGCTACGGACATTAGTGTTTTATTGAGAAGAAAAACATTAGACTGGTAAGTATTGGGTGATTAAAGAAGATAATATTTACAAAGATTGGGAGCTTATTTATAAAAAATGCAGTTGTGCGTCATTTTCAAGATCATCGTATTGATGGTGAAGTCAGACAAATCTTGGAATGGAGCGGGTCACGCTAAATGATAAATACAGGTGTGGAGCGGGTCACGTTAAATGATTATCAAATGGTCTAAAGGTGTAATGCGATTCGTTCCGTACCGATGATCGTCTATGCTGGGAGCCCATTCAAATAGCTGTCACGAAAGAAGCCGCCTGGATACCGGGTAACCTCCAGGTGTATTTTGCCTTGCCAATATAACAGAGCTCTGACTTGGTCGACATACTTTCTCGTGATTCTCGTGGGAACAAAATAAAATCTAATAATAAAAAAAACAACAAAAACAAACATAAAAGGCGGGATGTCACCGCGTTGACGAGAGAAGAGGGTACACATGGCAGGCGCCTGAGCGAGTCCTCGCCGTGCTGACGATGGGACTGTACCGGCGGCAAGTGGTACTGCTGTGGCCGGGAGTCGTATAGCCTTCGTGCAAGCAGAAAGTGGCGCTGTGCCATTTAGAGTTGGTAAGAGGAGACGGCATAGAGGTCCACTTCTATCACCATTAGGTCAGCCTGGAGGACTGGACGACCCACCGAGGCGAGGGCTCAGTGGAGCTAATACCAGGTGGTACCTAAGGCCCCTTGCGGACGTGATCTCTCCGGAGGACTCAAAGAGAAGGGTTCTGGAAGGGAAAGGGAACGCCCCAACCGTCAGCGCAGAAACCATGAAGTGGGCCAGAGAGTCTACGACACCGCAGGATAATGCACCATAGCCACATGTCAGGACAGAGAGTAACACCATCTCAATCCAAGCACCAGCTTTGCTGATGTTATTAAGGCAAGTAAGGTAGCTATTCTGGAAGTGAATTATCCCCAGACGATACTTAGTGCGGTGGAGCTGGGTTTAATCGAAGCAGGGCTAGTGAATCAACTAGCGATAGGATGTAGTGGTAGAGTGCGACGTCGAGCAGACGGTAAAATGGCTCGTGTCTATTTGACCGACAGTGGAAGTCGGTAAACATATACTTGTGACGAAAATGAAAAATGACATTCCAATTCCTCACAAGATTACCGTCTTTCTCCCAAGGAGTGCTGGGCAAACCAGGGAGAAATCACTCGCTCTAGAGGGGCAAAACGCCGGCTTATATGTTTAGGAGTGGAAGCTGTCAGGAAGTCGGGATGAGAGCACAGACCAACTCCTGATGGCACTAATTGACGACAGGGCAAAGACAGACTTTTCGGAGGTGGGGAATACTCTTTGTGCGTGGCCCAAGTGAATGTCCACCACACCATAGCAGCGTCAGAACATTCACTAGAAAACAGCTAAGGCTCACGTTGATACAGGAAACCTGGATCTACAAAAACAGGGTGAGGGACCTTGCAAAGGTAGTATGGGATACTAATGCAAACTCACCTAGAGCGTGCATTATGATTAGAAAAAACATTAATTATATTTGTGTTTCAGATTTTCTTACCAGGGACTTGGTGGCCATAACAACTACCATCACACTAGGAGGCAGTCGCCATCAGTTAGTGGTAGCATAAGCATACTGTTCAGGGGACGGGGAACAGATACCGCCTAATGAGGTACAGGAGCTGGTGGAATGGTGCAACAAGAAAAAGTGGCCTCTTATGATCGGGTAGGATGCAAATGGTCACAGCGAAACATACGGATGTACGGATACAAACCAAAGAGTTGAGTTTCTGTTAGAATTCTGAGTTAAAGGAAACCTAAGCGTGTTTAACGTCGGAAACACACCAACTTTTGTAACAAGAGCAAGACAGGAAGTGTCAGATTTAACAGTATGAAGTGGGACAGTTGGGTGGGACAATGTAGGACAGTTTATAACGAACTGGAGAGTCTCAAATGAACCATCCTTGTCGGATCATAGAATGATTCTGTTTGAACTGGATAGTACGAAAGAGGAATCATTACCTGGTCGACACCCCAGGAGGAATACAAGGTGGGTTTAATTTGAGGAGAATCTAAAACAAGGTCTACAGCTATAAACGGTTAGAAGGACAAAAAAACACAATGCCGCGCTGAAACAATCATTGGACATTGAAGAAGCTTTTGATAACACCTCGCGTGGAGCAGTCAAGAAGGCTCTAATCGGGAAAAAGGTTGACAGCACCACAACTGCCTAGATGTGTGAGATGCTGAGAGCTAGAATAGTAGAAACCAAGGCTGGTGATTGTAAAATCAGCCTTGGCCCCACTGGGGGCTGTCCGCAAGGTGGGGTCTTATCATCCCTCATGTAGATTCTGGTGGTGGGTGGAATTGTAGTTGTATTAAATGTCTTGGGTACGCGGATGACATTGTCATTATCGCCAGAGGAAAGTTCGAAGAAATACTCTGTGATATTGTACAGAGGGGACTGAATCTGGTAGACACCTGGTGCACATCTGTGGGACTAAAACTCAATCTGAGTAAAACTACGGTAGTCCCATGGCCATTCACCAAGAATTGAAAACTCAGAGCTAATCATAATGAAAGGTTTCTTAATTGAATCTGCACAGGAGACTAAATACCTAGGAGTAATTCTCGATAGTAAACTCCTGTGGAGAAACCACATGGAAGCGGTGGTAAGCAAAGCCGTAAGAGCTCTGATGGTATGCACAAATCTTGCGGGTAAAACATGAGGGTGCTGGGTGCAGCACAGGTATCCTAAGTTGTATGTATACTATATTAGTTATACCAACTATCGCTTACGGAGCAGTCGCATGGAACAAAAGAGCCCAACTTAACGGTTGGAAGACAAAGTTGGAAAAGCTACAGAGGCTGGCTGATATCTGCATCACGGGAGCAATGAGAACATGTCCTATGCATCAGTAGAGATGGTGTTAGGACTTGTTCCGCTCCACTCGCAGGTTAAGAGCGTAGCAAGGGAAACCATACTGAGATTAAGCATGCACGCTGGATATGGGAAAGGGAAAAATCGTCGAGTCTAAATATCGAGTCTTTAAAGGGAGAATCCCTTGCTTGAGTTTCCTAAAGACGTAATGATTAAGCAGTTCAACTTCGATAGGAAATATACATCGCAGTTCTGCAAAAAAGCGGAGTGAAGGAGTGAATCCACTACGTATCATCTGAGCAATGATGTAATCAAATGGTACGCGGATGGTTAAAAGACCAAGGCAGGGGTGGGTGCAGGAGTATTTGGAACAAAACAAAACCGCTGCCGCTGATTTCATCAGCAGTGCTCAGATGAAATCAGCGGCATCATGCCTCAAACTTATTCTTACCCCCGTTCAACTCGGCAATCGGCTGCCGCAACCAGTGAAACGGTAAAGATCCCGCGCTGTCATACTGGCAGATCGCAGAAAGACTTCTTTGTCCGAACTGCGTACAAATGGAATAGTTTGCCGGAACACTTAGTCTCAGGTGGCTTCAACCCACAGATGTTTAAAGAAAGCGTTAATCTACACCTCAGAACGCCAGTTGTTGTGGGACCCAGGTCTAGACCTAGGTCTTAAAAGGTATTTATGTGTTGTTGTGACACATATTCTAAACCCTATTACACAACACATTTTATTAAAAAAAAAAAAAAAAAAAAAAAATACTTTGAGCCCATGGGCACCTACCGTCCGAAGAATGTGCTATCGAAAGGTGCGCAGACTTCAGCTTAGGAAGAAAATATAAAAACAAGAGAATTGCCATTTTGTCGGACAGCCAAGCAGCAGTTAATGCGTTAAGCTCATACACCATCACATCCAAAATAGTTGGAGACTGTGTGAGCAAGCTAAACAAGCTTGGGAATAGTAACAAAGTTACAGTTTACTGGATATCTGGTCATGCGGGGATCGCTGGTAATGAAGATGCCGACAAATTGGAAAGGCGATGTGCTTTAACATCTTTTGTCGGTCCGGAACCCTTTTGTGGATTGGTGACAAAAGCCATCCACGAAAGGATGAGGAAAGTCTAATTATATTCTATCAAACAACGGAAAGTAATTTGAATCCGTCCTATTTTAGAAATTTTCTTAAACAATACGTCGTTACTTATCGTTTTACTGCCAAAAATAGTCCGCAATCTAATACTTCCGAACGGGTCAATAGATCGACACTTTCCGCTATGAGATCTTATATACAAAATGATCACTGCTCGTGGGACGAACACTTGTATGAAATAATCGGAGCATTGCAAAATTCTACACATTCCTCTACAATTCTAGTACTAAGAGCCAATACAAATCAAATCGACAATTATTATTCACCATTAAGTCGAGGAAATTTGAGGACTTAGGTTATATTTTGAGGAATAACAAGTGCAAAACTTTACAGTTAAATCAGCAAGGCAAGACTGTTGGTATCAAAAGTCATAGCAGAAAAAGAATTACGTGGCTAGAATTTTTTTTAGTATGGTACAACGATTTCTCATTAGATTTAAGACTAGCCAAAAAGTAAAAACCGAAAAAGTATCCATAATTTGGTTCCCAAACTCCGGCCCAGAGAGGAACTCTAAGAACAAGATTGTTATAAAAATAAATGAAAAGTACTAATTTGTTTCATCTGCATATGGAATAAAAAGAAATACAATCATCTCCAAAGGAGTGAAATAAAAGAATAAAGATTTTACTCTTGGGAGTAAGAACGAAATAAAAAATTAACGACTTTCAACTTGTTAGTAAAATTTTAGGAAGTGCAAAATCGCTCAAATAAAATAAAATTGTAAGGTCTGGTTGCCGGGAACTAGTGGCTTTATATGGTGGGTTTTGAACATTTTAAATAAATTGACTTATAAATGTGGTTGGACACAGAAAAATGTATTATTTTGTCCAACTATAATTCAGAGTTAATTTTCAATACAATATAGTTGATTTTCTTGAATCTGAATCTTCACTGTATAATTATATATTACAAAATAATTACAAAATTGAGCAGATCAACCTGTTTTGCGAAACATGTGGTTACGGAAATTTTATTTTTTTAACTATCTTTATATACTTCCTCAAATGTATGACTGCGTGTTACTAGATAAATGAAATCTTAACAAGATTGTAAACGACATATTTTATTTATTGACCCAACCCAAGGAAACCAACGGTTCCTAACATTTCAATTATTAACGATCGTTGCATGGTTGGTTGCGATAGTACATCTAAGATCACAACATCAAGCAACAATTCATATTTCTTAATCTTAATCTCTTTTTGATATAACATAATGTTGATTTATCTTATCAGTAAAAAGATAATATAATTTGTCATTTTTTACTTACTTTCCAATTGCTTCACATAGCTCATAAACATCATCAAATAGAATTTCATCGTCTGCCATTTTTTTGCCTAGAAAACAAACTTTTTCGTTGCTTTTTTTCACTAATGTTTTTATCCAGGAAAATTTCAACAAATCTCCCAGAAAAATAATAACACAGTGAAACACAAGAAATTGATTTAAAAATAAAATGATTTTATTTCTTAAAAATCAAAACAATAAACTTTTTTTTTATTTTCTGATTATTTTTATTAATTTACTCTACACAATTTTTTTTTTTAATTAGTTGACGACACTCCCTTTTAACAAGATCTTTTAATTAATTATATTTTGATCACTGTAATTGATTTGTATTCAATTTTTTTTATATCTGCAAAAAACACACATAAAACCACCCACACACACTTTTAAATGTTGCACTTTTTATATTTTTTTTATTGTTAAAATAATAAATGTTTGATCTCTAAAATTCTAAAAAAAACTATGAAAACGTGAAAAAGAGGAAAACAACAAATGAAAATTTGTGTATATGCGCGAATTGTTGTATTTAGCGTTGAAAGGGAAAATTTGCAATAATAAACCAGGCACACATACTATCATAAAATAACCACACAATATTATTTAATCACCCTATTATTTATTAACTGTATTTTTATAACATTATTTTATTTTTGTTTCTATCAACCAATTAACCGAACACTGTAACTATTGTAAATAAATAAAATCACACGTTGCAATTTTTTTGTTATTTTCGTATGTAATAATTAAATTAAATAAATAACACAACTACGATATTTTTGTTACACCCCTTAAATGACCAAATTTCCCGGTTACTATAAAAGAATATGGCTGACATTGGAAAAATTTCCACCACCACCCACTTTTTTTTTTTTGATTTGCTTTTCTCACACAAAAATAGAAAACATAAAACAAAATATAAAATTATCAACAATCGAAATAATTGAATTGAACAGTTAAATACAAAATTAATTCACTTTTATAAATATTAAATAAATCCGACACGAAATCAATTTGTTATTTTTATTAAAAGTCCCCGATTTTGTTATTTACAAAATTTTTTAATTTTTTTCTTTAGAAAAAAATTCATACGATTTGTTTGACAGCACACAGCGGTATGCAATTATCATTTTACAAAAAATGACAGTAGATATGAGTAATAATAAAGTTAATTTTCTAGAAGTTGGTATTATATTAAGATGTAAAAAATATATTAGACACAAACTATTTAAGTAAAATTACAAAATAAACCAAAAGATGGCATTGTTGTTGTTTTTCTTGATGGTTTCAAACCGCATTGTTTCTTTTACCCTAAAACGATAAAGTGGTTTTATTTTACATATTTAATGGTTAATTTTAAATAGATATAGGAATGTTTTACATAGCTCTATTCTATTAATTCTAGCAGCAATAAAATTAATAATTAAATATTTTCATTCGCTTTAGACGTAAAATTAAATGGGAATACAAATCCGTTTGTGCAACTGTAATTTTGTTTATCGTCGTTTGAAATGTTTTGAAAAATGCATTTACCAGAAATTTTAAAACATAATTTTTAAGTAATTTAATCAGTTTGTTATTTTGACGTTCATATTATGGTTTGACAAAAATTCACTGACTAAAGTTCTAAATACCAGAAACGATACCAAAGATTGTCTGTCATTTTTTGTAAGAAATCGATTTGAAATTGGAGAATGTGAAGAAAAACTATCTCTGAAAACTTTCTTAAATTCGTTGAGCAAAATTGAATTCATATTTAAGAATTCTGTGCACCAAAAATTTTTGAAGACCTCGAACTGTCTCCACCAAAGATGGGTTCAATTCGTTGAAAGAAAGAAAATTTGTTGAAAGAAACCGAATTTCAACTGATGAAAACTGCACACATAATAGCCGTGTCCGATTTGACTGAAACAACTGAAAAATTGATAGCAGTTGTTGTTGTTTTTTCAGTTGTTTCAGTCAAATCGAACGCACCCCTATTGTCATCAATTTGTTAAATGAAATAAATTTTGGAGTTCAAATTTGAGAATTTTGTGCATGAAAACTTGCATCCAGATATCGCCTTTAACTCATGAAATGAAATCGAATTGTCGAATATAATTCGTTAATTGAAATCGAACGTCGAGAATTCTGAAGACCAGAAATGTTTCCAAAAAGATTCACATCGTGGAAAGAGTCGAAATTAAATTTGAGAATTCTGATGATCAAATTTGTCGAAACAAATCGAATTTAAATTTGAGAATGTAGAAGGTCAGAACTATATAGCGAAAACGTCTTGAATTTTGAGATATGCAATAGAAATAGAATGGAAATGTTGGAATTGTTTTGTATTTGTGGAAAGAATTCTAATTGCATTTTGAAAATTTTTTATACCATAAATATCCAAAACTTGTCATCAATGTAGAAATTTTCATTTTAAAATTTTGAGTATCAAAACTCACTCCATCTACCCTTTGATTCGTGAAGGAATCGAATTGAATGTGCTTGCGTTATTAAAACGAATCGAAATAAAATTTGCGAATTTTGATGATCAGACGTGTCGAAAGAAATCGAATTCAAAATTGAGAATTCAGAAGACCAGAATTATTTCTAAATAATGTTAAATAATGTTTGGTAAAATAAATCGAATTAAAATATTAGAATTTAGAAGATCAGAATTATCTTGAAATATGAGTTTAAATCAAATGAAATCGAATTGAAAGTTGAGAATTCTGAATACCAGATATGTCTCCAAAAAGATATCTTCAATTTGTGGAAAGGAATCGAATTTAAATTTGAGAATTCTGATGATTAGAATTGTCGAAAGAAATCGAATTAAAAATTGAGAATTCTAAGAAACAGAATTAGTTCTAAATACTGCCTTCAATTTGTTGAAAAAAATCAAGTTGAAATTTGAAAAATATGTAAAATCAAAAATGTTTGGTAAAAGAAATCGAATTAAAATTGTAGAATTTAGAGGGTCAGAATTATGTTGCGACAACATCTTGAAATTTGAGATATGCAATAAAAATCGAATAACAATGAATTGTCTTACATTTGTCGAAAGAATTTTAATTGCATTTTAAAAGTTGTTACACCAGAAATATCTCCAAAAATATTTTCAATTATATTAGATAAATTTGAAATCTCTAGATACTAATAATGTCTACAAAATTTGTCATCAAATTGTAGATATATTCATTTTAGAATTCCATCTGTCGTCTTTAATTCGTGAAGGAATCGAATTGAATGTTGAGAATTATGAAGCCTAGAAATTTTTCCAAAATATGTTTTTGCGTTATTGAAAAGAATCGAATTAAAATTTGCGAATTTGGATGATCAGAATTGTCGAAAGAAATCGAATTCAAAATTGAGAATTCTAAGGACCAGAATTATTTCTAACTAATGTCGTCAAATATTTGGTAAAAGAAATCGAATTAAAATGTTAGAATTTGGAAGACCACAATATCTTGAAATTTGAGAGTTTGAAGACCAAAATTACTGATTGCTTCAAATATTTTCTACATTTGCCGAAAGAAATCGAATTTATACTGCAGATAACTTTACACCAGAATTTGTGCGCCACACTGTATCCACATATCGTCTTTAATTCGTTGAATGAAATCGAATTGAAAGTTGAGACTGAATACGAAAAATATCCAAAAAGATGTCTTCAATTTGTTAAAAGGAATCGAATTTAAATTTGAGAATTCTGATGATCATAACTGTCGAAAGCAATCGAGTTAAAAATTAAAAAGTCTGAAGACCAGGATTATTTTAAATCTCTGTATACCAACAACGTCTCCAAAAAATCTTTTTGCGGTATTGAAAAGAATCGAATTAATGTTTGCGAATTTTGATGATAAGAATTGTCGAAAGAAATCGAATTCAAAATTGAGAATTCTGAAGACCAGAATTATTTCTAACTAATGTCGTCAAATATTTGGTAAAAGAAATCGAATTAAAATTATAGAATTTAGAGGGTCAGAACGTCTTGAAATTTGAGATATGCAATAAAAATCGAATGGCAATTTTTGAATTGTCTTACATTTGTCGAAAGAATTCTAATTGCAATTTAAAAAGTTGTAACACCAGAAATATCTCCAAAAATATTTTCAATTATATTAGATAAATTTGAAATGTCTATATACTAATAATGTCTCCAAAATTGTCATCAAATTGTGGAAATATTCATTTTAGAATTTGGTGTATCAAAACTGGCTCCATCAACTCAAACGTAGCTTTAATTCGTGAACGAATCGAATTGAATGTTAAGAATTTTGAAGACTAGAAATGTCTCCAAAAAATGTGTTTGCGTTATTGAAAAGAATCGAATTAATATTTGCGAATTTTCATGATCAGAATTATCGAAAGAAATCGAATTCAAAATTGAGAATTCTGAAGACCAGAAATATCTCCAAAAAGATATCTTCAATTCGTTGAAAGGAATCGAATTTAAATTTGAGATTTCTGGTGATCAGAGCTGTCGAAAGCAATCGAGTTAAAAATTAAGAGCAATTCCGAAGAGCAGAATTATTTTAAATCTCTGTATACCAACAATGTCTCCAAAAATTGTCTTCTTTTGTTGAACGAAACCGAAATTAAATTTAAGAAAACTGATTCCCAAAATTGGAAAGAAAATTTCGAGTTAGAGTTTGTGCATCAAAACACTCCATCCACCGTCTTGCATTCATGAATGAATCGAAGGTAAGTATTTCGAAAACTATAAATGTTTCCCAAAATGTTTTTGCTTCGTTGAAATTTAAGAATTCTTAGAGTCAGAACTGCCGCAAGCAATCGAGGTAAAAATTCTGAAAACTAGAATTATGCCTAAATAATGCCTTTGTTGAAAAAAAATCAAGTTGAGATTTGAAAAATTTACACCTCCAAAGTTTCCAGAAAATTATGCCCCACACTGTTTCGACCCTATGGAGCAAAAAAGTCTATACAACATTTAGACTAATTTTTCGAGAATATTTGTTCACGATTCTAAAGAATGCACGCGTTTGTTTAATTTCAGTATGACCCGGCAGATCTCAATATCTTAACGCTCATTTCCCTCTGTGCTAGTTACCAAAATAGCACCTCATTGGCCACCTTAAATGTGATATCAATGTTATTTATTAGGTACTTGACACCTATAGTTTTTTGTTTTAATTTCACAAGCAACGATAATTACTAACTGCGAACTTGCAAATTTTAGTTACAACTGGCGCCCACTGAAAATTTTTCTTTTAGATTTTTTGACGACTATCTTTTAATGTTTGGGCGGCAATATGCCATCCACCAAAAAATATTAAAGCAGTTAGTTCAAAAAAGAGACGAAGGGGACCTTTTTAACTTTTAGTTTTATTTATTTTTCTCTCAACGTTTAAAGCGCATGAAATTATTTATTTAGTCGAAATTCGATTCTTAATTTCTTACCTTGATTAGTTGGACTTCTGCGTATTATCAAATAAAACCATATCCCCATGGATCACTATTTTCATTCATCAAGGCAAGTGAAGATTCTGCAATCTTTGATAAAATTTCAGCTAGTTTATGTTTGGCATAACATTTATAAATTTGACGTTGCTCATTCACCAACTCATCCGCAAGCCTTATACATTCTTTGTAATTCTCAGACAAATGTAATACATTATGTAACAACATAACAATTTCCGGAATATAAATTTGTCTTAAGCTATTCAATTGAAGGCTACGATGATGCCATACCTCCAGATCTGCAATCTGATTGATATCATTTGGTTCAGCATCACAAAGCCAACCATTTTCGGGAAACAATAAAATATTGTACAACAAATCTTTTGTTATTGATGTTTGTGATTCTAAATTTTGTTCCCATGATTCAAGATCAATTCTATACGCATTTTCCTTATGTTCTGCTGCAATTTTTTCGGTAAAATTCGAACCCGATTTTACAGGTTGTGGTGCAACGGGTTTTGAATGAAATAAAAACGTCCAATCATTATATCCATCCATAGCAGCTAAATAGGCTTGATAAGATAAAAATTCTTTGAACGAACATTCTTGTTTATAGGGAAGATCCTCCTTAGATCCATAATTTGAGATTATTACTTGTATTGAATCTTTTGGAACAAATTCAAAACATTTTCTCACACAACTCATTTTTCTTTCTGCCATAAAATTTCGAATGAATGCATTTGTTTGCCATAATAATTCGTGGCGTTGTTGCGGATAAAAAATTAACCATTCCAAAACTTCTATCCGTTTCTCATCAAATGGTGTTATTTTATCTTGTAATTCCAAAAATTCTTCCGAATCCGAACAACGATTTCTCACATTTTCTACCGTATGCGTTGTTATTGCTTCAAAATCTAATCCAGCCGATATAGCCTCTTCTAAGCAAACTTTTTTTGTTGAACTGTCTGTAATCGTTTCCAAGAATTGTGAATAGAGAATTATTTGCATTTCACGAGGTAATGCTGCGGTATAAAAAGCAACTAATTGTGGCTGACCGAACTTTATAATACTTTCGACATATGCTTTAATGACTTTATCTGCAATATCTTCTTGATGTTGACGTCTAATTTGTCTCATAAATAGAATAATATGAGTTAAGAATCGTAACATTTGAGATGATGGTTTATCATTCGCCAACCATTTATCTACATTTTTTAACAATTCTGTTATGTTATCAAGAATCAAACATTTTTGTATTACATTGATTGGTTGTTTTGCAATATTTTGGATATGAACATTTTTATGTGCGGATAGTTCACTAAATATTTGTTCCAATGACATTTTACCGTTCCAGTATTGTTCAGGCATTTCGATATATTTCTTCATGCAATTTGATCGAATTTCACTCTCAACCCGAATATCAATTTGAACTTTTAAATAGCTCCAGAGTAAATCATCCCAATTGTTGGAAATGCTAAGTAAAGAATTTAAATGACCACAAAATACACCAGAAATCGCGCGCGTGTGTTCATCTAACTTTTTACTATCCGCCATCATCCAAGCGAACTTCTTCCAAATATCTCGCTTTGGATTTCCTTCAATCGGGATTTTAACTAAAGGATTACTGTCATCATAGTAATTTGGATCATGATGAAGCCTCCATCCTTCCAATAATGCAGCTCTCCATGATTGTCCACAATGTTCGCATAGAGATTGTGCATCATCAAACCGACCTTGTCGAAGAGCAAGAAATATCTACAAAAAATAAATCAAATAAATATAAAATTTAAATAATCATAAAATCTTTACTTGTCTTGCTAGTCTGATATCATCTGCGTTATCCAAGTCGTGTAGAGGAAGTTTTTCTCTTAACGGCGCATCAGGATCTACATGTTTTACAATTTTTCGACCACTTCCAAAAACAGTCTCACCACAATTCTGTAAATGATGGATAGTATTTTCCCACGCAATTGTTCGATCCGTATAATGA
The DNA here is from genome assembly GCA_963693315.1 of Diogma glabrata. Lineage (NCBI taxonomy): Eukaryota > Metazoa > Arthropoda > Insecta > Diptera > Cylindrotomidae > Diogma > Diogma glabrata. The sequence continues at coordinate 241,071,627 of OY856188.1, read as the reverse complement.
CCAATTTTTGAACTTCCCTGTTCTAAGCAACATTGTTCCAACCAATCGACAACAAGTTGATATTCACGGAGATTTGAACAACCTTAAAGAAAATGAATTCTAAGTAAAATATTTTAACGATTCACAATTCTTCAACTTACTCAGATACAGTTGTTCAATTATCTGCTTCTCACTAGCATTAAAATTTATTTCATCAACATCCATATCATCTTTTTGATTCGTTATTCGATCCTTATACAAACAATATAATAAATTCCATGTATTCCGTTCCTGTGTCAACCAAATTTCATCTCTAGCCGAATATTTCTCATTTGTTTTTCGACTTCCTTCACCAATTTGATTTAACATATCCGTACATGTTTGTGCTAAATCCGAAACCGTATCAAAAATTACAACATCATTTGCACGTTTTTGTAGGATTTGCAGGAAGTCAGTATATAAGTTATCCGTTCTTTGTTTTCCAATAAATGTTGTTTCCTCATTATGAAAACCTTGTTCGCAATCTAAATCTATTTCTTCTTGAAATCGATAGGAATCATTTTTTCGATATTCTTTTGAACGAATTAAACCTCGTTTTGATATTGATTCATTTAATAAATTTATTGATTTATCCAAATCCATTGTAGCAGCGCTAGGCGGTAAATCCTTAACCTCACTTAAGTAATTGTATATCAAATAATCTAATGGATAATCAAATAAACGAAAAATATATTTTATAACACAATTAACTAAAGTTTTCACCTATTTTATTTCAACAAAACACAATAATTTTTTATTTAAATACAATTTATTTACCAACGTTGTTTTGTTGCAATAAACATTATTTACTTTTTATTAATTCAGCGGAAAATCTGTCAGTCAAAAGGGGAGTTCGTTAACTAGATATCACTTCAGCAAATTCGTTTGTTTTTTCGATTTCATTCAAATTTATTTTTGTTTAGGATATAACTGTTAAAATTTTTCGTTATAAATGACTAATAATATTACTAGTAATTCTCTCGAAAATAATCAATGTGTAAGAGTAATTTTATCTTTAATGTTTATAATATATTAATAATATTTAGAATTTAATATTTGTTTTAATAACTAACCGGTTATGAAAAAGTCACTAATAAGTTTCGCAAGGCTGCGTTTTGTGTTGTAACTCTAATTTCAGAGTGTCAGCGAATTGTGGTGTCCACATGGATGCAGCGCAATTTATAATATAGTCTTCAGATTTTTTATTGTAGTAATCATCTTGGCTTTGCAGTTACGGCACGAAAAAACAAATGAATGTTGGGGCCTCGAGGTAGTTGGTAGACCTCGAGGTAGTTGCGTATGACCTGTGTCGAAAGCTTTTGATAAGTCTACCTAGTTCAACTACCATAATATTTTCTAGTATCGGGTCGTTTTTGTTCAAACCATCAGATTCAGTTTTGAATTCTGTGAAGCTTGGTGGTTTTTACCTATGTGGTGTCGGGGCCGTATTGGCGTGACGCTAATTTTTAAGTTCAATCAGTTTGTACGATTTTCCCCTTTCTTTAAATTAAATTTGTTAGATTTTGTTGTGCATTTTTATCATTTTCAGTTGGAATATCATTGAAGATGGATCTACATGCATTTTTTTCTGTTCTGTTACTAGTCTGTTAATTTCCTCGTTAAGGTGCGGGATTCTAGAGGTCACACGGAGTTTAAAATTTTGATTTCTACCGGCTGTGATGTGGCGAGTTAAAAATTTCTCTGAGTATGTTTTTCTTTGAGAAGGGTAAAACTTGTTGTTGGTTTTAGTTTCGGATTTTATTTAATTGATGATCCTGGTTTGTTTCTCCATTCTGTAATCGCAGGTAATAGTGTCATACTGACACGGGAAACACCAGAGAATGAGTTCGAATCGAATTATTTGTTACTCTTAGAGGTTGAGATTCATTGAGAACTCCAAAATTAGAGCCATCAATTTGATCAGCAATGGTTTCGCCTGGTGAATTGGTGTTCAAGTGGGAGTGCCGCGAATCATGGTGTGCATTTACATTTGCGAGTTTTATTAGAATACCTAAATGTTCTAAATTTTTGACAGTGCCCGGCACTGCGAGTAGCAAGGGTTGTAGATAGTCGTTTTATGAATGATAAAGACAAGACCAACATCTTTGTATTTTCCTCTATCTTGCCTTATAATCAAAGATTTTCCCACTAATCTTAGATCTCAAGTTTAATTTGATTTCTCGAAGAACCGAGTGCTTAGACCCGTTCATCTTGAGAAGCATCTTTTCCTGAACAGGTGTTGTGCCTATTCTACAAAAGTAGTGTCACCGCAAAGGTGTCATTTGACTTTCACCTTATCTAGTTTATCGACTTTTTTATCTGCAAAACCTGCATTATGAGCTATCGAGTAAGCTACAATTGTTACCATCGCCTACCTTTTTATCTTTCCCATGCAGTGTGCAACTATTTTGTTGCACCATAATCAATCCTAGCTCTCTACTATCGTGATTTTTATGGTTATTAAAGTACACAAATATCCAATTCTGGCCAGACTACAATGCAAAATAAATCCTATTGGAGTTCAATTCTGGGCGCCAATGTAACGGTTTATAGATGGAAAATTGAATCAAGACGTCGATTATGTGAACCTGACATTTTCTGATTTGTTTGAAGCTTCGGTAATCGTTAGAATAACAAAAAAAAATAATACGTGTTTTTTATTTTTTGACTAGTTTTGACACAGGGTGGCTCGAAATTTGATAAGAAACTTAGTGACAATTAAAGATTAAAGTTAAATTGTTCTCGAACGGGTTATTCGATTTGAATAATTTTTTGTTTGGAAGACTTTGTGTGGCTTTATAAAAATATTGCACTGACAAAAAAAAATTATATTTTAGACGATTTTTTTTAAATATTAATCCTTCAAACGTGGTTTATTCAAAGAGTACCTTTTTGTTTTCTTTCATTATTATGCGTTATTTTTAGGTAGATTTCATATAAAAATCTACCTATTTGTTTTTGAGAAAAAGGCATTTGAGTATTTATTATTAGTTTGACTTTTTTGTACTTTGTGCTATTTACTAAGAACTAGTTTACCCATTTTAGGTGAAAAACACGTGAAATCAGCAAAAATCATGCAATTTTAGAAATGAGGTTTTAATTTTGTATATTTAGGTATTGGAATTCATTGACATCAATAAAAAAAAGATTCTGCGTTTTTAGTTTTTACCCTGTCTTAAGATACAGGGTGATGAAAAATCAAGAAATTGCTCGACCCTGGTTTATTGAAATTGCACTGCAGTCAAAACTACTGAACTGATTTGAATGTTATATAGCTCAAAATGTAGGTATTGAACAGAGCTAATCAAAATAATAATTCACATTATATATTACCTATTTTGTTTTTTTTATTAATTTTATTACAACACGCAACAGTAAGAATAACGTCTAGCTAAGATTGATCCATCATTTGTAGGAATGTATGAGTGATATCCTCGTGTTCCAGGAAATGTTTTTAAATTGACGTATCTATCAGTTAGTTGATTTCGTTTTGCAAACAAAGAAATCCTTCTGCATTCTGTCACTATATGACAGTGGTGAGTGAGTGATCTCAACAGTTTGATTGCAGGCATTATGGATTTGATTTTATCCGAAAACTGCTGATGAAGATATTTATAAAAAACAACGAGATCAGAAAAAATTAACAATTCGTTTAGCACGCTTTTGAACAGAGTCTATTATAGTAACAGATGCAGCCCCCCAAACTTTGTAACAATACTCGGCATAATGCGGCCTGTTAACGATTTGCAAAATTATAATTGGCCTTTAATGGTAAAAAGGTTCCCCATCCCTGGTTTAGACTTATATTATACTTTTCCCTAGTTTCTATTTTTTTGTTCACTTAGGTGTAGTGGAAGTATTGTTTTTGTTTTATGGAGAAAAATTTGACTTTTAGTTAAACATATATTAGTTTTGTTGACTCTCAAAAAATAGAGCTGGGCAATTTTAGTCCAGAGAGATTACTTAATATTCGATATAGTATATTTTATCACAGCAAATACTATATTATTTTTAACACAAAAATATATATTATGTGTACTTCATATAGTGTGGCTACAGTACTGCGATCAAAAAAATCGTTTGTACGTCTTAAACTAACTACTCCTTGGTGAACTGCACCTCCTCGTTACCTGTGTAGAGCAGTTCTGATGTGATGTAATTGGAAGAACAGTTAAAAGAAAAGCAGCTAGAGCGAGTCTTAAGAAAGAATACGACAAAGTTATATCAACACCTCTGGAGTTATATAACTGGGCAGCAGCTCCAGGCAATTTTCAATATAACATGCATTTTTTCTATGTAACGGAGGCAGGTTACATTGCAAAACGAAATAAACCAGCTGATAGATACGCCAATTTAAAAAAAATTCCTGGAACACGAGGATATCACTCATACATTCCTACAAATGATGGATCAATCTTAGGTAGACGTTATTCTAACTCTACGGAATTTAGTAATGCAAAATTAAATAAATGATAAAAAAATGTGTAAAATATTTATTTTGAATTAAAATTAAAAATTTATTATAAAAACATATATGTTAATCCAAAAAAAACTGTTCATTTTTTAACTCCACTTTTTTTTATGATGAAAAATTTTAAGGCGTGTTTCAATAAAATTAATAAAAAAAACAAAAAATTTTCCTCTCCTGAATTTTTTATAAAATGTTAGTAATATATGTACCTTTCACATATTAAAAAATTACAAATTTAAAAAATACGCATTCCTAGAAAATCGAATTTGATTTTTTCACCGTTATTTTTCTAAAAGAAAATGCTCAAGGTCATATAATGTGAATAATTATTTTGATTAGCTCTGTTCAATACTCACATTTTGCTATATAACATTCAAATCAGTTCAGTAGTTTTGACTGTAGAGCCATTTCAATACACCAGTGTCGAGCAATTTCTTGATTTTACAACACCCTGTATCTTAAGAGAGGGTTAAAAAAAAACTATAAACGCAGAACATTTTTTTATTGATGTCAACGAATTCCAGTATGTACCTAAATATACAAAACTAAAACCTCATTTCCAGACCTTGCTGATTTCACGTGTTTTTCACCTTTATTCAAAATTTTTTTGTTTAGAAGGTGGTAAATAAGACTTATTAATAGTAGATTCTTGTATAAGCTTAGAATGACGGCAATTCTTCACGAGGATGAAGTTTCCCAGAACGAGCGTAGCGAGTGGAGGAAATCATCCGAGTGAAGAATTGCCTTCATCCTAAGCGAATACAAGATGCTATTTTATCCTCGACTTTAAAAATATTTCAAATAATATAAAGTTTTCATTTAAAACTTTATATCGCCATATTGAAATTAATTTATCATAGAAAAGAAGAAAAACAAAACGTTTGTTGTTTATTTTAGATTTATATATGTATTGTTCTTGTTTAAACTTGTTTATATTACTATACCAACAAATCAAGTTTTTAATTTGTTAGGGGAATATTTTATAAATAAAGTGGAATGAAATAAATAAAGAATTTTGTATATAAATTGGAATGAATACAATTACAATGAAAGATATACGCATGGAAAGTATATATTCTTTAGTAGGCGTGGATAAAAAAAATTACACATACATTTTTTGCTTATTTTACATGAAATTTTTTAATTTTAATTTTACAAAAAATAGAATTTTCAAGGATGGCTAAATCCAAGAGTGCCTTTTTCCTTTTAATTTTTTTGTTATTCTAACGATTACCAAAGTTTCAAACAAATCGGAAAAGGTCGGGCTCAAATTTCTTATTTTACCAACGTCTTGATTCGATTTTCCATCTATAATAGTGTACGGTAGAAAAATGTTCTCACCTTTAAAATTTCTTCCAACTTCCTTTCTCAAAACTCTTACAAATATGCAGCTAACAAAAATCACTTGACCTGTATCCAATTTCAGAACGGCTGGGTATGCAACCTAAGCTTTAAATTCAACACAACAAACACGAACTATTACATTCACATATGTGAGTGTCTAGTTTCATCAAAACTAGAACATCTAAACCCAGAAGGGTCGACCATAGCGAAGCGTTTATTTTTCTGCAAATAAATGCCTAATGGAAACTGATCAAAAGGGTTAAAACTTACGATGCAATGCGGTTAGATGGAATTACACAGGAGTCTAGAAAGTTAACCGAAAAAAATTAGAATAGCCAACAGGATTCTGAAACAACAAAGATCAAGATCTTAGTAAAGCGCGATCCATACGAGACAGTAGCAGGTTGAGCACATGAAGCAATAAGTATTCTCTGCGTTGACATCCGATACAGAATAGATAGAAAATAAGCTCGGGTATTATGTCACTAAGATAAAAAAAGGCAGCTAAGGCAGGTCTGGTCGATATGTCAAGGACACTTAAGAGTATCACGACAAAATATTGGGATTGCTGTGGAGATCCAATTTGTTACAATTGGACCTATTCAAACCACTACAATTAAATATTTGATTAGTTTCGAATCATGGTTCGAATGCGGCAAGTTTGCAAATGCACACAGGCTTAATGAAGGCTGCACACGTTGAGATTTCCTTTTATTAAAAATTCTAACAAAACTCATCTGTTTGGTTAACTCCGTCATCCATACTACGTTTATCTTCCATGGCTCATGCATGTCAGTCTTCCAAAATCAGTAGTTTATATTTCGCGCCGCTGAGATGGTTTCATTTGACTTGTCAAAAATCCCAATTGCAAAGAGTTGGCCTTCATCCCGTCTTGGAAAGCGTTGTGTGAGCGGAATTTTAGTATTTTTTTTCGATCCAGTGATCGATGATGATCCTAAATTACATTTACCAACCTCTATTTTGTTTTCTACTATTTCTAGCTAGCAACCACTAAAAGCAACAAAATAATTTTATATGAAATTACTGAGCATATAATTCAGTCTGAAAATTTCTCGGATGAAAATATAGCAAACATTTGCCAATTTCATCTAGAAAAACAAACGCAATGTGGTGATAATATTTCCGAATGTATTGAAGCAATTGAACAATTGCGAAAAAACTTTAAATTAGAATGTAACAAAAAAAAAGAAAATAATGTTCAATCTTTACAAAAAAATTTATGTCAACATAGTTCAACGAATCTAACGGAACGCATGCTATGTACTCGTAAAATTATTAAAGCTTTACAAAGACATGGTATACGGTACACAATGGCTGTTGAAATAAGTCAAATAATTTTGGAAGAGAAGAAACCCAAACCAGAACTAAAACAGAACAGTGAAATTAAAGGAAATAACAATAATGATGAAATTGAGAACGTTAAGCAGATGTGTACATTACAAACTTTACACATAAGAAAAACTGTGAACGCCTCGGTTAAAAAAATTCACAGCGAAGACACACTTAACATAGTCAATACACTCGTAAGAGCAGTAATTAGTGATAGTGCTATGATAGGACAATATAGGTACGACAACAATTTAGAAAAACCATCATCTTCGTATACGGGTTTATGCTGTTGTAAGAGGAAGAAAAAGATAAATTTGTAGATTAATAAGAGTTATGTGTTTGTTTCTTTTTGTATGGAAAATTTGCGATTGCTGGAGCTTTTTCGATTGATGGTTTAGTACCTAACCTTAGTACCTAGTGCTGACTAATTTTGATTTCATGGATATCCAAGGCTTCCGCCCAGCATATTTGTTCAGCTTAGTCTGAAAAGAAGATTCGAGATTCAAGAAAAATATTTTATCTTCATTTTTGAGTATTTCTCAACGTTTTGGGTTATTTGGGTGCCCAATCTTCAGACACTTTGGCAACTCTATCAAATTCTTCATGCGTCCAAGATTATTTTTGTATTCAAGAAGAAAATTTGTATAAATGTTTGAAATTTGATGATTGTTTGAAATCATGAGCGTTTAGTACGATACATATTTTCAGAAAATGCAGAACTCTGAGAAGATTGACGGATATTGTAAACTTCATTGAACTTCCCATTTGTAATTATTTCGTTTTTGACAGACATTCCTTTTTCAGATTTTCTAGAATGAAAACCTAGTTTCCAAGAATCACTTATTAAAATATAAATAAATATTTCAAACTATTTTATTATTTATTTCATAATAATAACCTACACTTGATATAATAATTAACTGCTTTTTTTTGATAATTTCTTTTCTGTTAAATATTTATATTTTTGTTTCAAATTCTTATAATAATTTTTTTTTAAAAAAATATCATTTTTTTTATTAAATTATTGTTAATATAAAAAAGGTACATTAAAAAGGTATTCTGTTATTAATACAAAAATAACGCTAAATGGTTATAATATTAAAATCATGCCTTTCAAAATAATTTACAAAAATATTTATACAAAATGTACATTTTTTTTCTTAACTATTTAAAAATAATAAATATATGTTACACAAAAATAAAAAAAATTAATTAAAGCTTTCTACTTAATTCTTCACCGAAAAAAACAAACAAAATAAAAATTATTAATATCTAAACAATCGTTGGTTTTAATAAGACTCTTTGATTTTAAACGTAACATAAAAAATATAATTTGTTCTTTATATATCATAAAAAAATATTAACATTTTATAAAAGCAAATTATTATAAATATATTAATTGATTTGAAAAGCAATATAATTAATTAAAATGTCTATAAAAAAATAAATCATTATTTTATTATTTCATTATTTGCATTATTTTAACAAAAAAATACCCAATTCATGTTTCTATTATTTTGATTAACATATTTTCTTATCTATTTATATCAGACAGCACCGATTTTCTTTTAATTTACTTTAGGAGTGTTTTACACTTAAATTTTATTGAGTTATAAATTCATAGCATATTCAAGTAATTTCTATTTACATTAATTTTTAGAATTGATATTATTGTTTTCTTTTTTAGTTATTGTTGGTTAATTTATTATATGTGAGAGCAAATCATATTCAAGACGAATATTGTTATAATTTGTTATATAAAAAAACTAGAGATTATACTATTTAAGATGGTTATTAGGAGTAAGACTAAGGAAAGACAATCCATAACAGTTGAAATAAAATAAATATTTGATTGAATCAAAATAGTTTTTTCAGCACTGAGACAGCACTTTTATCCATGTATTTTTTTTAGGTTTTGGTAGTATTCAATGTTGGAACCAGAGCCAAGAAAAATAAATAAAAGAAAACAAACCTAAACGGAACATAGGGTGAGCATCGTAAAGAGAATTGTAATCCAGATCTAAAAACCATATTTAGAAACTATTCGGGACGATTTGCGATTATGAAATGTGCGTATCATTACTAGAAAGTTAGAGGCATCTGTAAAATTTTACAGAAAAAAATAATAATATTATATAGCGATCGACAATACACAAATAGATTACAAAATTAAAGAGGCGAATCATAGGGCCAATTGTTTGATAGGAAAGGATAGGAATTCAGTAGTACGACCTTTCGAGAAAATAATTGAAATTGTGTATAAACAGATCCACTTGCACAAAGATAAGTTTTATACGATACGTGATATTGTGCAACGCGATAGGTATTGGTGAATAGAAATATTGTTCTTGATATTATTAACGCTGTTTTTACTGTAATTTTTTCTATAAAATCACAAAGCAATAGTTTATTCTATTTGATCCAGGTTGATCCCAAATGTTCACAAAAATAATGTCTACAGGAATTTGTCAGATATCTAGAAATAGAAATTTTGCATTTTACATGCAAACATGTCAAAAATATAAAAAACAACATTATAAATGCTACCCACAAAAAATGAACGCTCCCAAACCTGTGGTTTTGAACGTGCACAATAGCCTGGCTCTTAATTTTTTTTTTAGAATTTCTTAGGTCTCAGGGCAAAAATTTATTCCTTTTAACAAAGAAAAAAAAATATTCTGGAGAAATCCGATCAAAGTAGTTTAAGGCGGCGCGACGGCGGTTTAAAGTTGAAAAATCTCATTTTTCCACTTTTTCACGCTTTACAACCTATATCGCGTTTAGCAACCCTAGATCCAAGATTCCAAAAAATTTCAACGTGGTCTTTAGTTCAATAGCTTTCCAAAATGCACAAAAACATTAAAATCGGAAAGCAAATAACGAAGTTATGGAAATTAAAAGCATCGTTCTGACGTCTCACATGGACATTTACAACAAAAAAACAATTTATTTGCTAATTTCATTTATACAATTATTTAAAAAAAATTTTATTCAGACGAAGAAATACACATTGACATTAAACAGCCGGTGACAATCCAAAGTTCTAGAGTTCCATAGTTTCTGAGACAATATAATCTAGTGAAAATGTTGATAACTACACGTAGCCAAGATCATAGAAATATTTATTTAGTTGGAAATGTAGCAAGTCAAATAGTTGGCGCTAAATTACCATCGAAACGACAAGTTTTAAAAGTTCTCTTCTATAACATGCGATATGTAAAGTAAGTAGACAATGCTCATGATAGTGCTGCTCTTGTCATTAAAGAAGTGTTGATCTTTTGGGAAAAGGCAGGAGTTTAAACGAGAAAAAAGCACCGCTGTATTGCTCAAGTTGAAAAATCATAAAACGAATGGGTCACTCATAAAAAAAATATAAATAAATCTTCTGAATTTTTGAAGAAAAAAGCGAATGCATTCTCAGAGGGTCTAAATAATTTATTTGATATTGCACACAATGACGCTCTAAACATCATGCAAGACGAAGAGTATAAATTTTTTAATTTCTCAACGAGAAGAAGGAAGGCCTGGATATATGATTGGTGTTGACAGAAAAGCGCATCAAAAGGAACAGCGAAGAATGGCTTGTAAAGCAAAAGTCATTGAAAAAAAGAAAGCATGAAGAAAGTTTGGCCAGAACCAGCGCTAATAAGAGAAGTATTTACAGTGAAGGTGAGAAAAAAATGGTAAAATTCATTATGCTCCTAATATTTTGCTATATTGTTTTTTGTAAATATTTTTATTTAGATGTAGAAGAAGAAGATAGTGATATTCTCGATTTAAGTACAAATTCACACTTTGATTTAAGCGTAGATGTAGTTGTAAACTATAGTTTAGATATAAACACACATATGACAGAAATTTCACCATCAACTTCGATCGAAGGCAATTCATGGAATCGAAGTAGAGGTACTATAGTCGTTATGTCAGAAAGAGTAGCGAAACAGAAAAACAATGAAAAAAATGAAACAGAAAAACATATATATTGCAAGTTGTAAAGCAATATTAGAAAAAATATCCAAGTTATTGCAAACAATATTTATTGACGTGGATTCTACAAAGAAATAGAGAACTTATTGTCTTGTATAAATAAAATGTAGAAAATTTATTGTTTTTTTTTTGTTGTAAATGTCCATTTGAGACGTCAAAACGATGCTTTTATTTTCCATAACTTCGTTATTTGCTGTCCGATTTAAATGTTTTTGTGCGTTTTGGAAAGCTATTGAACTAAATAACACGTTGAAAGCTTTGATCTAGGGTTGCTGAACGCAATATAAGGGTTGTAGAGCGTGAAAAAGTGGAAAAATGAGATTTTTCAACTTTAAAACGCCGTCGCGCCGCCTTAAACTACTTTGATCGGATTTCTCCAGAACATTTTTTTTTCTTTTGTTAAAAGGAATTAATTTTTGCTCTGATACCTAAGAAATTCTAAAAAAAAAATTCTCCATACAGCTAAGAGTCAGTCTAGTGCACAAATTAACCTATCAATGACGAAATTCGTGTTCCGGTCGACTGACGCCGAACCCGACCATTTTTGATCGAGTTCATACTTTGCATACAATTTCCATAAGTTAAATAAAAATTTAGAAACATTTTAAAGTCAAAACACGGTGGTTCGAAAGAATTCTGGAAATTCAAACTCAGGAAAACTTTGAAATCAAATAGCAAGAGAACGGCACAAGCGATATCAACGGTTTATGTGTGTTGGAAAGGTAATGGCCATCCGCTTATTGAAATAGTGCTGTAAATAGCATTTAGAGGGAAAATATTGCGCACGAGACGCGTAGCGGCGAAAGCAGTACCTTCACGAGCATGGAAAATGGTTTGCAAGCTCGAGTTTTGTTATATACTTTTTCTACGGCTTTGTTTTAATGCCCAAACGCGTATAATTACTTGAAAAAATGAACTACTAATTATAAATTAAATGCAAATAGTTTACAAATTGTGGTAGGCTTTGCATGATTCTGTGTCAAAATGAATTGAAATATTTAATTTTTAAAAATCAAATTTTTCTTTAAATAAAAATTTTTCTTTTTATTAAAAGTGTTAGGTAATATATATATGCATATACATTACGTAACACTTTTTATTCTCATTACGTTACACTTATTGTAATAATCAATTTACATGTCATGGATATTGTGATGTAATTGATAATTTACTGTGATAGGAGTAGAAAAATAAATTTTTTATGATGGCGCGGCAGCCGTAGGATAAGCATTTTTTCGAAATATAAAAGATTCAACCTTCCCCCAAAACATGCCGAAATTTAAAAAAAAGAGTTTGTAATTTTTAAAAATGTGCAAAAATTTAGGTCAAAAATTATGGTTGTAAAGCTAAAATGTTTGAACTGAGAAACGCATTTTTAAAAATTAATATCTTTAGAACGAAAACCTTTTCTTTAAATTTTGGTATGTTTTAAGGTTGGAACTTTCAAAATGATTCACCTATAACGGCATTAAATCAGCGCCATTTTTAAACAAATTATTTCATAAAATTTTTAACAGAGTAGGCAAAATATTTAATGTGATTTTTTTGATAGGTCAGATATTTTATATCTTTTCAATGCACATAAAACCGTTGATATGGGATGAGATATTCTGTTGCAATTTGATTTTAAAGTTACCTTGAATTTGGATTTCCAGAAATCTTTCTGACCATCCTGTTTTCAAACTATAAACACTTTAAGCTTTTTCTTAAAAGCCGCACTTTTTATTTCACCAATACGACTGGTGTGCTAAGTATTGAATTGGTCAAAATGGCCGGGTTCAGATTTCGGTCGTCCAGATCACGATCTGATCTAAAACTAAAATGTTTGACTGAGATGTACATCTTTAAAAATTAATAATTAATTAATATTAATTTATAACAGCGCACGCAAAAACTTTAGTGTATTTAATTTCAAATTTTCACATGAATAAATTTGAGCACTGAAAAATTCTTTTAGCTCATCAAAAATAAACTGAATAGTTCAATTAATATGTTTAGGAAACAGGATATGTTCAGCAAACAGAAATTTTCTAATTTGTTTGAGGACAAATACCCAAGGATTTGAACAATATAAAATATTTTTTCAACTATAAGCAACCAGTGGAGAAGGAAAACTCTACATCTAAAGAATTACCCAAAAATATAACATCATGGTGGTCGGAGAAAAATGAACAAAATTACAAAATATTATTTCTGAAAATAACGGTAAATTACAAAATTGCAAATGCCTCAAAAGGAAATTGCATTCCAAAAATGCAAACAAAACTAAAAAAAATATTTCTGAATTCTCAAGAAAACAATTTGGGGTCACCATATATCTTACAAAACATCTTTTTTTTTGCACACCTAAGAAGTTGTAATTTTGTTTTATTTTTTTTTAAGATTAAGATTAGGGAATAGGTTTTACTACTCTTAACAAATTAATTAAATTTTGTTTTAAACTTTTTATCTCATGTCCACTATTCTATTAAGTTTTATCAGTCTGCAGCATCGAAATCCAAAAATTTTAAAAATTCTTATATAATTAACATAATAAACATTTTATGTTGATTTTTAATTAAAAATTGTTTTGGCTTACCACTTTTTCCCCGATGGCAACAGCAAACGCAACAACGTATCCACATACTCCCCTTTTATAAACAAAATTTGTCATGATTTGATTCCAATATTTTTTGTAAAACATTTCGTATTAACAATATCAAATAATAATATCAAATTTGTTTTTTTTTTCAAATTAATCTAAATAAATACTACATTATGTGATTCACACACACAATAACAAAAATAAAAAAATTCAGTGCTTCAAAAATATAAATAATACCTATATGCATTAAATCAGCTACCATCCGAACTGTTACTGTTAGAACTATCCAAATCGGGAAGTGAAGCAACCCGACGATTATGAAATGTCAAACATAAATCAGTTTCCGATGATCTGGATCGAAATGACTTCAACTTTGGTATTGATGTTTGTGGAAGGAGATTCTCAAGTTCAAGAAGATTATGTAACACAATATCTGGAAATGGTTCCACCCCTTGTGCTGGACGATCTGAATTCAACGGTGTCCATATAGTGCCTCCTAATTTTGCGTCTATACCACCCTGTATTATTGTTTGTTATAGGAGGAAAATGGATTAGAGGTTTGATTTGGTTTTTTATGTTTTCTAAAATATAATTTTATGTTTAATATATTTTCGTTCATAAATTTTAACAATCAATGCTAAAAAGAAATAAAAACAACACTTAAAACTAGGAAAATTTATATGTTAGAGCAATTTAGATAGAATCAGTTTTCTTGATAGCATTTATTAATTTTGACGTTATATTAGTTTCACGCGAACAATAATTATCTTCTCCTCTAAGCGAAACTGCATAAAATCGAAATGAATAAATTTTTTTTTGTTTAAATTAAAATCACTGAGCTAAATAAATTATAACTAAAATAATAACATAGGACAATTGTTAGTAGTTCTAGCAAATAAACAATCAAGTATTTGTACTAGAAGTTTAACAATTTTTTTTTTTTAATTAAAATATAAATAAAAAAAACTTTACCGTTTGGGTTTAGTGTTCAGCCACATCCATTTTATTTTTATCTTTTAATATAGTTTATTAATATTTTGTGATTATATTTTTACTTTAAGATTAATGTAACTTTGATAAACAAAACAACATTTTTTTTCACAATCCGAATTATTATTATGAAACAAAACGTACCTTAATCAAAATTAAAAAAACATACCTGAATATCAGTTTCTAGTTTATCGCCAATCATAATACAGTGTTTTGGTTGAACCCCTAAATAATCACAAGCCGCCAAAAATATACGTTCATCAGGTTTTTCCCATGGTAGATCACCTGAGACAAGAATGCAATCGAAAAATTTGTTTAAATTTAATCGTTGAATTTTCTCCCATTGTGCATTTGATGGTCCATTAGTTATAAGCCCTAGAAGATATTGTGGTCGTAACGATTGAAGGAGATTAGAAAACTCCAATGACAATGTAACATAACGATAGCGAAACTGAAGCCAACTTTTGTATATTTCATACGATAGATGTTTATATTTTTCTGGCAATGATTGTTCCCATAAATGGCAGCGCCATGTTTCAAGAGAGATATCAGGATTATCAGGGCATCGTCGGAATGCTTTTAAAAATTTTGTTGTACACATTGTTGCTATATCATTCGTCATATCATGTTGATCTTGTAGAAGTGCAGCCAACTAAGAAATTTAATATAAAATATTTTTTTTCCAAAAACTAAGGTTTTCTAATTTATTACAAATAAAATGTGATAACACTAAAATTTCCCATTTGTAAGAAAAATATAAAATAAAATCGAAAAATGTTTATCCAAAATTCATTAAAAAGTACAAGCAACCAATACACAAAACAGTAATGTCCAGATGTCGTGGTGTTGTGATAACCGAAAAACCCACCTGTTTTTCGACAAATATTTTAAGCGTTAAAGTTAATTAGGAGAGTTTTATGAATTAATTTACTTTGAAAAATTATAATTTAAATTCTTTGACAAAAAGAAACAACTGTTTGCATGAATTTATTAAAATAGAATCTTGTCGATCAATTTAGATTTTTATATTATCGTCGAATGGCGCAAACTAAACATTTTGATGTTATTTCTAACAATACAGAACAACGCATTTACAAAAAAGTATTTACTTTGAATAGCTCCTGTAGGGTCACAACCAACAAAAATCTGACTCTGTTAATGCTAAATTCTTAAAATTGACAATGGTTATTCTATTTTAGTAAAAGTTTAAGAAAAAATACTAGAATTTAACGAAAAACACATATTTAAAGTTTACGTAATTTGTACACTTCAGCGCAAAATACACATTTGCTATTTCACGATATCTATAATTCTATACAGTTGTACATAATCAATCAATAATGAAAATAATCAATAAAGAGAAATAAACCTATCATTTTCAAAACTTAGATGAAACAACCGCGCAGCGCATATGGCTAAATTACTGAGAGCAAGTCACATGCCATACCAGTCGGTTCCAATTTTAAAATTGCCGTTCTGTAATTTGAAATTATCTAGTGCGAACGAAAACTAGGTCCCCCGTACGAAAGATACTAATTCATAAGTTTCTCACCATTACAACGTGAGGCACATTTGCCCTTATCAGTAATTTCATAAGCATTTTCTGTAAAAGTAGATACTCAAAAGAACAATAGTGCTACACAACTTAAACTGTGTGGCCAACAAACGATGGTCTGGCTACTAGCACAAAGGCATACAGCCCTGGCCCTCTGAAAAAACGAAGAAAATCTATAAAAAACCAGAATGGAAGAAAACTTTTAGTAGTCATTTTTAGATACACAAATCACTCCAAATAGAATAAGGGTACTCAACACCGGTATGCCGAAAAACAATGTACCGGTATAGCGTGGTATTTTTCAAAAACGAACCCGGAACGGAATATTTGTTAAATTTATTACAAAACCTTAGATGTGAAATTTCTATACCTTAAAGTGAAAATTTCTGCACAAGATGGACAACCTCCTGCGCTATGTCTTTAGGGCTCCTGCTAGAAACGCACTTTCAAGTCTGCCCTGAGCCACCGGATCAAATTGTTCAAAGTTCTTCAAGTCTGCAAGATCGGATGGTGTCATTCCTGTGTATATTTAAAAAACCATTGACCTAACCATGTCGTCACTGCCACTGATTTTTAGTAACAGCCTTGTACTATGTCACGTTCCTAGAAAAAGGATCGAGGCAAATGTAATATTTATACCTTAGGCGAGCAAGCGAATTTGGGAGTGGAGGAGTCACTGGTCAACTAGATTATCTCCGCGAGTACTCTACTTGCAAGTTTGAAAGAACAGGCACACCATAAGGTGGAGTACTGTTCCATCTTTTAAACTAAACCTGGAAGGGCTTGGCTTTAGGGCGACCGCTTATGCGAGTGATGTTCAACTTGTCGTCCTCGGTAAATATCCTGGTACTCTTAGAGACCTAAAGCAAAGTGATTTTTACATTCTCTCCAGATGGACTGATAACTGTCTCTAGGAAGCGCAAACCACTTGAATTTGACTATAACTCTTAACGGAGTCAGCCTGAGTGTCACAGACAATTTTAATTTTTCGAGGCTCATTCTGGACCGCAAACTAAGCGGGACATCTAACATTCTTGGAAGATTAAGGAAAGCCCCCATGACACTTTACTTGTGCATATGAGCCATTGGACAAAAATGGGCATCCCTGCCCTACGTTGTTCCCTCGATATATAGCTTGATAATCCGACCCACTCTGCTGTATTTAAAGTTTGGCCATAAACAAAAGGATCAACCAGAAACTTTCCTGATCCGGATTATTCTGCATTAGTGGATCTCGAAGGAGCACATCCACCGCAGCACTAGAAATTCTCTTTCATCTTACTTATATCGACATCTTATCTAAGCAGATAGCCGCCAGCAAGACTAAAGTCTACCGGTACCGGTATTTGGAGATGCAGAAATATAGGGCACTCCTCAATTCTGGTAAATAAGAATATTCCCTCGAGCATAAACCTTTCCATTCCGAATTTAAATGAACAGCCAGCTATAAAAGAGATCACAGATCGGTTGAAGTAAAATGTAATATCCGTAAAGGATATCGGAAGGTCAGGCTGCAATCAAGGTTCTAAAGTCGACCCTCAGTACGTCGGAAGTAGCCCGGCAGTGTCTAGTATTCCTTAACGAGATGACTGATCAGTTTAACATCCACCTTGTTTGGGTACCAGGTAATTTCGGTTTAACGGCGATCTTAAAGACCGAAGAACTCGCTCAGCAAGGCATTTCCTGCCGTATGTCACCAAGCATGGCAAGTTTGGGCATAGCTCTTGCTTCATGCAAACTGTTACTGTAAAAGGAGGCGCACAAATTTAATATGGGCAGAGGGCGCCACGTGTGTGATTGCCAGGCATTTGGCTTGTGCTGGACCGCTCTAGGTCTGATCAACTGATATCAATAAGTCGCAGAGATATTAGCATGGGTGTGGCAGTCATTACTGGTAACCGTCTTATCGGGAAACATGCCCCAGACTGGGTGTCTTCTCTCATGACTACTGTCGCAACTGCAATGACAAGGAATTGGAAACGTTTCTCCATTCACATCTCGTAGTGTCCTGGTCTGACTCAGACCAGACTCAGAACTCTGGGTGCCCGCACGCATAGTCTGATGAATATCATCGAAATGAACGTCAGGAACATTTGTCGCATCTTGAAACGCTGTGGCTGCATTCAAAAGGTAGTGTTTGAACAGCAAAAGTTCTTTTCATTATATGGCTGCTCTTATGTTAAGATGATTCGATTTGGTTGAAGCATGCATTTTGATTTTAGATATATTGTCGATCACAAAAAGTTTGGAATCGCTAAGTTTAAATGTTTCCCAAATGTAGCGAAAAATCTATTTTATATGGAAGATCGATCGGAGCTTTATACAATGAACATCCGAGACATCACCGTTCTGGTTAAGGATATTTTCTATGCCTCAAAAATCAAATTAGTGTTGATCTGAGACTGTTTATTTTATTTGATTTTATTTGATTATTTTTTAAGGATTGCTCTTTCTTTGCATATGAGAATTTTTCTCTAGCTTAAACCAAATATTGAATGGATGAATTTTATAATGTAAAATTCACATTTGAAACATGAGTTGGATTAGTCGAAACATTTTGTAGGATGGCAGTCGTAACACTTAGTTACCCACAAACGAAGTTTTGTACGCAAAAAATGCTATTTGTTACATATAACTAGTTTTAAATTTCCTTTTGGTAACTATCGTAGTACCTCACAAATCAACTTTTGTTAACGAACGTATCATTCGGTTAACTCAAATGAGTCTGAAAATACTATCATAAAACCAAACAAATTTGAAAAAGTTTTAAGAGCTTACGAGTACCTTGATTAGGAATGAATCGGGACTTACGTATTTATTAGTAGCAACGACCTCAAAAATGGCACTAAGCTGCCTTTTATCTCTGAATGAAATGGCCTAGCAGTTTTCAATCCATGTTATAAAAGTGACGGATCGCAATGGCATTAGGGAACAACTTTATAGCGGACGCACTTGGTAGGTAAGGAGCTGAAATAAGTATGAGCAGTAAGCTGTAATGTTAACTAAACTTAGTTGGAATAGAAACTCAATGCTACGCCTATGGCATGGAGATAACTACTAGAAACAAAGATTAAACAATGAATTTTGACAAACATTTTTCGGTTGTATTTTAATTATTCAACATACAGTAAATGAAATGACAATTTAATTAATGTATATTTTTTGCAAATCTTAAAAAAAAATCTATTTAATTTTTTCATTTCTATAAATAAAACAATTTCATTTACGATTCAAAAAGAAAAAAAAATATTTATTGAGAAATTAATTTTTGGGTTAGAGAATCAAAGGAAAATCGATGTACGAACGAACATTTATTAGATATTAATTTTTTTATTTGCATTAGTAAATGTTATAGGAATGTAGTTAAAATAATGAAATAATGCAATTTGGGAATGTAGAAAAACAAGTATTGTGGTTTTAAAAATAGATTTTACTTTTCAACAACAATTTGAAAACAGATAATTTATATCTATTCCAAACAATTATTTCAGGCCAAAATTATCAAACAATAAAAAAATGTATTTTTTGTAGAATTTTTTTGTTTACAATATATGTATGTACATACCAAATGAAACTTTTTATACTCCTGTTTATATTTTCTTTCATCAAATATGATACAACTTTACCTAAAATAATTCAACTTAAAAACTAGGTTTTTTAAGTTAGTTTCATATTCATTAGAGTCGTCAAAATCAAAGACCCATTAAGTAATTGTTAACAATAAAATTCAGTATTTCAAAAAAAATTGGTTCAACTAAAATGTCTGACGATTATATACCTCGCGGAGCCAACATGTCTGAATCATAACTTTCTAATTGTTATTTTTTTAAATGTCTAATGTCTATCTAATATTGTTAAATAAACAATAGACATTTAGCCAGAGACGATATTATGATAAAGAAAGATGACTGTTTGAAAGTTTTTATTATTATTGGATCGGCAGAATTAGGTAAATAAAAACATTCCAACTGTATATGAATCACTAATTGATTACCTTCATATATTTGCTTTTCTTGTTCGAACTTCGAATATATATCTTTTATGCTGTTGTTATACATGTTAACGTTTATCGTTTAAGATAAAAAAATGTATTTATTTGTTTCCGTGATAATTTTGAATTTTTGTGAATGATAAAAACCCAAAGAGGTGAACTGAATATGTCTAGTCATGTATTCTATCATATCTCTATAGGTATTTCAAGGTTACCTAATGATATTTAAATATTTGTACAAAAAATATTAGATAATAAAATTTCAAACAAATCGAGATTCAAATTTAATTGTAATTCTTGCACGTAACTGGACATGGTGCTCGTTTTCCTGGTCAACTGATTCCAGCTTCACTCGTTCAGTGGAAATTATTTTAGTTTACGGGTTGAATACTAAGCTCATTAATTACCTAAATTTAGAATTAGTCAGATGAGATAACTTTATTGTTGTTGTAACGATAAGCAGGTTTTTAATGTTTAACATTATGTAAGTTCAAGGGAATGTTTCAACGTAAAGTTAAACAAAAAAATAACATAAAACTTTTTTTATCGCATTATAATTATGCTTTATCAATTTTATAACAATTTTACGCCCTTTTAAACTAAATAATTTGATTGTTAACCTTGTATGAGATGAATAATTAAAACCAGGAACCAAAAACGAAACTATCAAAGCTTAACAAGAGGACCATGAAATAAAACTCATTCCAGTGCGAAATCTTTGAACAACAGAAGGTGAATTTGAAAATTAGTTTAATTTGTCGTAATTATTATTTATAAAGCTGACGAAGCAACGCTAGCTTATAAAACTTATAATTTACGTTTAAAAAAAATACAAAAAATTGAATATTTGCTATCAGCTTAATTTTTTTATCAACTAAAGTTCTAGAAAATAATTCTTAAATCAAATTTGGACCGGTGAATTTAATTTTAGAAATAAACTAATTTCTTGGATACGAAATCAGAGTATCAGAGGTTGTAAAGAATAAAATGGTTGTAAACAATTCACAAGATTAAACATTTTTGAGAGTTTGAACTACCAACAAAACAACAAAGGAGATACAATTATGCGTATGGCATAGAAAACTGCAATCACTTATTAAATTAAACCTCTTCCTAATGAATAATCAAGCATCAGAGATATTTGGGGTTTAACAAGAAAAGACGAGAAATATGTAAGTTTCCTGTATGGAATTTTTTGAGGTTTCAGTTTTTGTTTTTTTTTTTAATAAAATGTGTTGCGTAGTAGGAATTACAATATGTGTTACAATAACACATAAAAACCTTTTAAGATCAAGGTCCCACAACAACATACGTTCAAAGGTGTTGATGGACGTAAATCTTTTTTTTTTTTGTTTTTTTATAGTTTTTGTTAAAGAATGGATAACTAAACAATAAATCCTATCACTGACAAAATATGACAGACCAATATTTTATTATAGAAGAGAGAAAATAAAAGATAATTAAAAAGTAAATAGCAAATTTTTACAAAAATTTGCTAAAACAAAACAAAAATGTAGTTGCCAATAATCCAGCCGGTTGCATATTCTTTGATCCTGTGACGCACTGTCTTGCTCTATGAGTAAAGCCCACACATAGCTATACGAAGGCATCGTTTCTTCGAAGAAGCAATAGCGTCTCATCATCAAAGATTATTTCACAGCTAAGATTGAGTGTGCTACCGTTGATGGAATACAGTTCATCCGCCACTACCCCCAAGATGTCAACTTGGCTAGTGATATCTCACTGCTATTGCCAGTGGTATGTGATATCTCACATTAACTCATATGTCAATAGCAGTGACTGGAGTATGCGGGGTTATCACACCTGTAGATCAAAAATAAAATTTACAAAAACTTTAAAAACTGATCCCTCCATGCAGACAATTATTGATTTGAATTTTTTTTATTTTTAACTACCCCGCGTGATACCCCGCGTACTCCAGTCCCTGATATTGCCACACGAGTTGTATTTGATACCATTGGCAACAGCAGTGAGATATCACTAGCCAAGGTGCTATCTTAGGCGTGCAGGAGGATGAACTGTATTCAGTGAACGGTGGCACGCTATTGCTTGCTAAAAGAAACGAGCCTCTCTTTATCTGGGCTTTCATCATTAAGAAAGATAGTACGTAACATTATCAAGGAATATACCAAAGCATAAAATTATATGCAACCCAATTTTGGTTTTGTTCGTGCAAATTTGTTCAAAATAGTTATTTTATTTTTATTTCCTTTATCCGAATATGAAATATTGGCCTATGTCATATTTTACTATGTTAAAACTGTTAAAATTTTAATATGTTATAAATAAGAAGAAAAACGGAACCAAAATATTTACATTAGAGAATAAGCCTAAATTCGGTAGCGTTTCACGAAACTATCCACGCCAGAGATATCTGAGTAACGCTAACAAAATGAAGTAATGGCAAAGCGGAAGTGCTAGATAGATATCAGGACCGCTGATAAGGTGTGATTATACACACAAATACGCGCAAGGAACTATTTTATCCACAGTACAACCTCCAAGCAGAAAAGAACCACCGAAACCACACAACGGATTAAAATGGTTGGTAAAGAAAGCTGATTATATTTGCTCCAAAAAAGTCACAATAAAGCTTGTTGTAAAGATAAGAAGAGTAAAAAAGAAACTACAAGACTTTGTAATTTGAGAAATAAACTGAAATTGTTGGATTTTTCAGGAAAAAAAATATTGGGTTTTGAAGGATATATATTCGTGTTTTATAATAGAAGAATAGAATAACTTTTTTACGACTCGTATGCTAATCTCAAACGGAATGAAACTGACATGTTCTACATTTAAGTAAATTTATATAAAAATGCGTACCTTGGAACACAGAAACACTGGATTAACGGGGCGAAGATTTATGGCTCACGTTCAGGTTTCTTAGCCTGGTTGCCAGGCTGGTTGCCAAGTAAACCTCTACTACTGTTAAGAGTATCTACCTTAAGGTAGTAATGATATTGGTATATAAACTTTGCTTTAGATGTGGTATACATTCCACATACGGAGAAATACTGGTGGATTTACTTTAACACTGTGGCATAGCCTAACGCGCTCAATCGGATGGGAAAAGATAGACAACAACCAAAAGTGTAAGTTTCTGTTAGAAAATATTGTAACGATTACAAAGTACGACGTAATTCCACAAGAAAAAAAATGGTTTTACAAAATAGTTACGGTAAGATAACGATTACAGCAAAAAATAACAAACAGATGGAACAGCACAAGCAATTTAAGCAGTTCCAGAACAAAATCGTAGGACTATTAGGAAAATAGATACAAACAAAAAAAGCATTCATCGATGGAATTAGAAATCCTGAGACAAGGAAATCAGTCATGGAGCATCAAAGGCAACATTCCATAAAACAGGCGTCATGGCCAGAATGGCGTCAAATTGAGAATGCTTAGATATCAAACAACAAATTAAAGGCAAGAGTCGCATTATAACATTGAATACAGGAGCAGCTCGCACACTTGTTCGCAAAACTTTGATTAATGGGGAGATACAACCAACGGCAGGTTTAAGGTTACAGATATTAACTGAAAAATGCTTAGACGTAAAATGTAATCGTATAGCAGAGATAAAAAAATAAGTGTTTCAGTATGAGGTTTTAGTGAGGCAGGAAGTCATCGGATGAAGTCATCGTTGGAAACTTCGTGAAACCGTAAGTGTTTATCTTCGAATTTACACGTGACGTGATGTACCAAATTTAATTGTCACTAGCCAATATTGTTGAATGAAGCATATTACAGAAATTTTGAGATATTCCAAGCATCCCCTTGCAAATCATACCTCTGGAACTTTAAATTCAATCAGACATCAATAGACTTAGAGTAATGTTTGCTGCGGAATAAATTCCAAAGAACCAGGTCACTAAAGAAAACTGAAATCAGGGTCTACCGGGGTTGTTCGAGAAAACATATAAAAGGATGTGAAGATGGGTACCTAGCGTGGTAACACAGCCTACGGTGGAGAAAAGATCTACGAAACTATAAACAGTTTGGAAGGACCGTATATCGTTATGATAAAGTTAAATGACTTAGTAGATCGAATAAGGCACAATTAGCAAGAAAAACTGACAATCGTACATCTACCAAGTACCAACACCCTTGAAAGGAGCCGATTTAGATTCCTTTTGGGACGAATGGATTTAGTTAGTCATGAATGTAACCATTATGCAGTACAACTTCTCACCTCTATGTTTTTAATCAGTGCAAGACTGTCAATGTTAAACTTGTCGATAACCAACGTTTGCTTAGGACAGTACATGCAAAAATTGTGAATTTCAAATGATTATCAATATATATAACTATGAAATGAAACGCTGTTTTATGTGCGATCGTATTGGAGTGGTGAAATTATTTGTGGTGATTATTTTACCTCTAATTAGGCTAAGACTAAGATAAATTTGTTAACTTTTTACAGCACTTCAAATTTCAATGTAAATAAATTCAAGAGATGTCTTTATCGTTCACGATTGTCTATTGTTCAGGTATATCTTGATGCACAATACGTTTGCACTCCAGAAGAAATTTGGCGAATTCTTGAAAATCCGATGCACGTTCGTTCACACACAGTTTATCGTATTGCAGTGCACCTTCCTGATGAGCAGATGGTAAATTTCTAAAACGGACAAGAGAAACAAGCAACTGAAAGAGCTAAGAATCATAGTACACATTTGACAGCATGGTTCGATTTAAACAAGACTGATGAAAATGTAAGGTTATATTTGTACTCAGAAATGCCCGAAATTTTTGTGTTTGATAAATCACGTAGCATTTGGAAAGTTCGACAAAGAGAAGCAGAGAAAGATTTATTTGAAAAGTATGAGTTCCTTTTTTGCCGATTACATCAGACTATGATGGTTTTACAGCAGAAAAGAAAGCGTTGCAAGATATAAAAACAGTCCTGGGAATGCATGCACAACATTTCATAGTGACTTAAATTCGAACGAACCTGGTCCAATCCACAATGTCCAACGTTTTTAAAAGTTCTCGAACACGCAGAGGGATCAATTCGACTAATCGCTACACTCAATCCTCTACAAATATTTGGTGAGATAATTTCGTTGGATGATTTAAACGCTGAATCGCACTTCTTATTTATTCTCAGGAAAAACCGATCTATGTTTAATTTAACTAATGTGGTATGTATAAGAGGACGAGGACAAAAAGTTCAAGTATTTGCCACCACAGAAATTACCGTGGCTTTTATGGTAGGCGGAGGAATTGCACATAGTGATGTTAAAAATTTCAGCTTATAAAACATCTTTTTTTAAATCTTAACATTCCATCATCTAACATATTAAAGAATGCGTCTCTGCTGATAATCGACGAAGCATCTATGCTTTCCACTTAGAGAAATTATGAACGAACTCATGTGAAACAACGCAGTTTAATTACTACTAACATGCCCTCTGCATGGAACATGAACTTAATGAATGGTCGTTGCGATTAGGTGATGGTAATTTAACAAACGATTCTGACGATATGGGTTAAAAATTGGTTGAAATTCCTTATGTATAATGGTGAAAAAGGAACAGATTATTAACTCAATATTTGGCAGCTCAATCAAGTCCTGATGAAGTTTCTGAAACTGCCAACAAAATTATTCTAAAACCAAAACATATTGATACTACAGCAGTCAGCAGAACTCAATTTCAAAATGCTGGAGCTAATTGCAGAAACACGCGCAGTGTCCATCGATTTTTCCGGCTCTAACCTTTTAACCACTATCCAGATTTGGTCAGTTGACGAACAAATCCGCATATTAGTGTTAATTATTTTTGGTGTAAGTTGAAAAATGCGACCGTGAGATTGTCGTGAGATTCCGTTATTCTTTTTTTGTTTTTCATTTCCGCTCATCATAGATAACCGTTTGGCTCCAGAATTTTTTTCCGAAATGCCGAGGTGACGCAGATTGGAAAAGGTAAATTTTTATATGAAATCTACCTAAAAGATGCCGACATTTTTGACGTGTGATCACCTAGTTACTAGTAGAATAATAACATTTGACAACTCTTTAAGACAAAAGTTCCACAACAATATGCGTTCCAAGGTGTTGATCAACTTTTATTTGGTTTTTTTATGCATCTTGGCTAGTGACGTATTACTGCTATTGTCAGTGGTATGTGATATGATGTGTCAAGTAACTCGTATGTCAATAGCAGTGCATGGAGTATGCGAGGTTTTCACACTCGTAGACAAAAAAAACAAAAAAACAACGCTATTTGGTGGAACAAAGCCAAAATCAAGGTTAAAATCGGAAGTCCGGTGAATGTTTGGAGGAGAACAAGACTAAACATTCCAAAAACGATAACTATGACTAATACATAAAATACAGAATCAGTAGGAATAAGAACACACCTTTACAACAGTCCGTAGAATATATGAAACACCTGCGAAAACAAGACTGCACACGTTACTGGCGAAGAGCCATTAACAGAAGGCAAACAAAACATACAAAAACGAGTCTTTTTTGAAAATGCATTTCTGAGTGATAGTATTATACGTACAGGAGACATGGGTAACAAGCGGAATAAAAAACCAGTCCTAGATGATCGGATAATAATAGCGACCTTATTTACGTCAAATTGTATAAAATGGATAAAAGGACCTTCAAACCATATAAACTATCCAGGGTAGTGGCAATTTTTCTATTGCCACACTTTATGGAAGTCTGGAACTTGGTCATATAAAACAAGGGAATTTGCTGCATGGGTCTAGAACTGAAAGAAACAAGCTCCTGTGGGGAAACTACATAAAACGATTTTATTTGAAAGTATTTTTCTATATTTCTAGTATATTTCGTATACAATGTTTATTCACATTAAACTGGTTTAGAATTTTTAATTCACTAGACTTGAATTTTGTTTAAATATTGAAGTATTAAGGATATTTGTAAGCAATTTATAAACTCAATTAAGGAAATAATTTTTCGAAGGTAAGGTTGGAATTTTCTCAGTGAAAATTTCTTTGATTCGCTTTAATTCGAATCGCAGACACGCTATCCACTACGCCATCGAGGCGATGATATTTTTGTAGTTCAAATTTTATCATTATTTACCTAGTTAAGTTAGAAATGTCTACTTTTTATTCAATTTTCAATTCTATGGTATTGCTTAGTCTGAATTTTACTCTACGAAGACATATTTCACTGTTTTTCATACTCTAACGATGAGTGTTTTTCACCTTTTGGAGAGATCAAAGCGATAAAATAAAATCTGTATCAGATATATCGTGTAATTAATAATGTTGCTCTTTTACTCTTTTCTGCTCTAAGATAATTAACTATCAAGATATACAATATGTTCTCCGAGTGTTTTAGGCGTAAAATAAAAAATTTGTTAAATAAATTTCAATTTTATTAAAGAATTTATTTAAATTTGATTTTTAATCGAAATTTCACCTAAAATTGTTGTACGATGATTTCCAGCCGTTTAAATAAAAAATATGTGTAAAAGTTTCAGAGATATAGATCTGATATATGTATATCCGAAAATAAAAAAACACAGACATACATATCCGAGAATTAAAAATAAACAAAGATAATTTTGTTTAAGTTTAAAATATCTTGCCGCTCTCCGGCATTGAATGAATAACTGTGTTATCTACGAGTGTGGAAGACAATTTCCAAGTAGTGGAGATGGAACTTCAAAAATACTATCGCCTCGGTGACGTATTGGATAGCGTGTCTGCCTAAGGATTCGAATCAAAGATCTAATAAGGAAGGTTCGAAACTGTTTGGAAACATGTGTTAAGGAGCTATTCTCTAAAAAAACCAACCATACCTTCGAGTTGGAAAAAAAATCAAATTATTTTCTTAGATATATGTGTTTAAATCCTTAATGCCTTAATTTCTATTTAAAATTAAAGTCTAGTGAATTGCAAATTCTAAAGCTCTTATAGTATGCAAGAGGCCTTGAAAGTTTGAAAGTAAGACATGGAATCGTAATTCAGCAATACTATGATGAATGTTAACCATGATAGTAAAACAAGTCATCACTAATAAAATAATTTGGTGGAGTAGAAGAGCGTTCGAGGACAGAGACGATCCGGCAAAGGTAAAAAAATTACAGACAATTGAGATAAACTTACCAAAGAAAATTCTCGGATACCTAAAGGTGGGATAGTTAGAAAGTTCAATTTCGATATGAAGAAAATAGGAACTAGATTCAGAAACAAGGAATGAACTAGATAACCCTCACCATCCTTTTGGGTTACGTCGTAATCAGATATTACTTTGGTCAGAGGTGGAAACAGGCATAGAATCCTCTCCAAACTGAAGAAGCATTTCAAGGATATTAGGTTGAAGGTGACAGAGAGGGATTGGAAGTGCTCTTATCACCAGGTAGTAAACAGGTTAGATACAACCGAATTTTTCAGTTTTAAATTTTTAAAAGTGAAACTCGAACTAGAAAATTAATTGAATTAGTAACGACTTATTAAAGCATACTGGGACGTAACCCGTAATAATGACACAAAACAAAAACAATGGAAACTTCGTAAACTAACGATTCTAGACACTGAAAAAAATACAAATATTTTTTGTAAACATATAATGTTGATCTACTTAGTATGTTTACACTTTAAATATTTATCTATAAAAAATTGTTTACATAAAAATTTTAATAACAAATTAAGCACAGTAAACAACATGTGTAGGTAGAAGGTCTTTGGCATAATTATTAAAATAATTATAAGCTCTATTTAAACGTTCAATATTCCAAAATTCTAAATTTGGTTTTTATATCAAAAAATAAAATGACATTAAAAACTCAAATGAGACAATAACGTACTCAAAACATACAAGAAAACAAAAATACGTAAAGTATTTTGAGCTAAAAGATGTGGCAATATGCCAAATTCTACAATTGCTAGAAGTTATCTGACTTAAGAATTTTATTTCTCTTACTTTCAAAAACAAGATAGTTATCGAACTCGTGGTGTATTTACAAAAACAAATAAATTTGGAAAATAAAACAAATACGATTTAGATAGATGTTGATATTAAACTATTACACGATCATTATATTTAGAAATAAAGAAAACAAAAAAGTTTGTTTATTTTTAGGAAAGATGCGTGTGTTTTTTTCAAAGTAATTAAAGTTATAACTACCTCCAATAATGCAGTTTAAATGTTTAAGAAATGCAATTCCACGTTTTGGAATTGAGCCATATACTTGATTTATAAATATTAAAAACAAAACCACTTACATGTGTTTACACAAAAACGAAAAATTTTATTTTAATTTTTGAACAAAACGAATTTTATTTTTAATTCAAAAATATAATGTATAAATTATAAAAGCAAATTTTAATATTTTCTAAATATTATAATTATTTATGACATTCCAAATTTAGAAAATAAAATTATAGTATTTAATCTCCAAATAGTTTTTTACCAAGATCCATCATTCTATGATTTCTGCATGCACGAAGAGCATCGGCTTTCTTTAAAACTTCAACAACATCAGCATTAGCATCAACTAATTGACAAAGGAAATCTTCATACGCTGATTTCACATTAGCCGGAAGAGTTCCAATTTTAACTTTTTTCAATGTTTCAATTATTCCTTGTGCCCATCCACTTTCAATAGCAAACTCAGAAATCCAGGGAATAGTTTTTAAAATACCACTCATTGTTTGCATACCAAGGAACCATAACTCCACTATTTCCATCCAATGTTCTTTATATGTCAATGCAACGACTAATGCAGTTGGATCATTTGATTCATCGACTATATATGCGTCCCATAAAAATCGGATTGTTGCTTGAATATAACGACAAATTGAGAAATCATTTTTCTTTGCTTTACTTGATTGATTTTTTAATAAAAGTAATCCCAAAACTCCTAAATGACCATGCATAACTAGATTATCAGGCGTGTCTTTAAGTTCTGGTAAATTTTCGAATATAAATTTTAAAATATTCGCAAATAATGGACTTTCTTCGACTAGTTTTGGTTCCAGTACAGTAATGTTCATAAGAATGTTGCAAAGACTTACAATTGCTGCTCGTGAGTCTTTCATTTCTTCTAATTGTTTTGGTCCAATGATAGGATCTGGTTCGTTCATACGTTTAAGACGTTCGGCACGAGGTACTGGTGGTTTTTTATAATGTGCAATCGACCAATTGAAGGACATACATTCGAATAAAACTTCATCTTGTTTTGTTTGAAGCAATATTTGACGTGCTTTGTCCTCAACTGTTAAATGACAAAGTGCTGGTAATAGAACTCGCAAAATATCTGCTGGTGGTTCATCCGCATTCTCGTTTCCTTTGTTCGCTACTCTAAAATCTCGATTTTCATAAAATGTTCCGTTGGCTAATTTCAAAACAAATGGCAAAACATTATATATCTGTGGTCTCATTGCTTGAGTTTCTTGAGCTAACCAAGATGCTAGTACACGAATTATAGCTAAGGCAAATGCTTTATCCTTTCCAGCAAGTGAATCTTTTAGTTTATCATTTGATAATTTGGTGAGGACGGATATCACACCATTAAATGCCCCCTTCAGGGCTGTGTAGATTTGTTGTTTTTCTTTTTGTTCTAAATCAAGTTGATCGGTTGCCATATAAGTCAGTGATATTTCGAGAACAGTAAAACATGATGTTAGAAGTTCAGCGCTGGTAACAGCTTGACGGAAACTTTTTTCATCCATTTGCATTCGTACTTCAATAGCACATAATTGGAGAATAAGTAAAAAAAATTGTTTTGGATTTTCAACATCGCTGAGAGCCCACTCAACTCCAAGTAGATCTAGAGTTGTTGCTACTAATTTTAAAGCAGGATCCCGTTGATTTTTTCCCAAACGACTTTTTAGTATATCACTCAAACCTTTATAAATACTTTCAGGCCAAATTTCATTCGATAATGTTGATGTAATTTGATCCCGATGACAACTACTCAAAAGTGACGACAAAACTGTGCACAATTCAAACTTTCTATCTGTATGATCAGTTTCAAAATCTAATCCAATTTTTTGAACTAAGGAATGGAAAGGTTTTGGATCTTTTAAGTCCCATGATTTTTGACCGAATTTATTGGTTAATGTAACAAGTAACTGTAGGGCTTCATCGGTTTGAAAACTTTGTTGTGCATAAATTTGTGACATTTTCGAAATTGCACCTATTCTCAACAAAGCCTGTTGACCTGGTTCAAAGTTTGCAATACTCTGTAAACAACTATACGCTTCACTAACAATAATTAAATTATCGTCATAATCCTCATCATCTGCCGTTTGGACAATATCCAAAAATATTTCAATATTTTTCAACATATCATCGTGGGTAGCAACTTCTTCATCACTACAAAAACTCGTTAGAACAGATAATGCAACACTTTTATATACCGATGGTGGACACCCATCTGGACCTTCTTTACTCAAAAGTAATTTTTTTAAAAATTTAAATCCAATTGCTTCGAATAGAGCTTTCTTAGCAACTGTATTACAGTCTTTCCCTTTCACTAATTTTGTAACCATAAACAGACCAGCAAATTTTTCCGTATCCGTTTTTGCTGCACTTAAAATTGCAATGCACTTTTTCACCGGTTCCGGTATTGACATTTTTTTTATATTTTGAAAACTTTTTACAGCAAAAATTAAGAAAATTGTTTCGATCTAAGAGCAAGTACGATCACAACTGAAAAAATTTTCTTCTAAGTAATTTAATGATTCAATTTTTAAAAAAAAATCGTTCGTCGGAACCATTCAGAAAATTTTTATTTCATTTTTTTTCAACTTGAATAAAATATATATATATTTAGATGTCCTAAACATAACCCCAAATCTAAATCTGGAGATGATCATCGGCTTTCCAGTTGCACGAAGTAGATACCCGAATATTTAAAATAACTTTTTTCTTTGATATATCTTTAAAGATATTTTAAATCATTTTTAAACGTTAAATGTTCTTCATAACAAATATTATTATAATATTTAAAATTTGAGGTTAGATTTAACATAATCATCGAATAGAACTAAACAAAACTACACATGTGACACAAAACACAATATATATTTGTGAAGTTCATAAAATTAGTTTATTTTATTATTAGAAAATTATAAACTTTTAAATTAATGTCTAATAATAATCGTAATTTATTTTTAAACAATGAAAACAAAAACTTTTGAGTAAAACCATTTGACAGAAATGTGACGTTTTGTTTTAAAAATGTCAAAAACCCAGTGACGACATTGGAAAAAACA
Source organism: Diogma glabrata (assembly GCA_963693315.1). NCBI lineage: Eukaryota > Metazoa > Arthropoda > Insecta > Diptera > Cylindrotomidae > Diogma > Diogma glabrata. Next base: position 241,039,103 of record OY856188.1, on the reverse strand, counting down.
ATTTTTTTATATTTTAAAAAATTTATATAATTGAAAAACAATATTTTTCCTTTTTAATATATATAAAATTTTCAAAAAAGAAAATGAATATGTTTCGTTTTAATTTATTGTTATTCTTATGAAATGTTGGTTTTTATGACGAATAAAAAAAATTATGATTCTTGGAATTTACTTGAAGATTTTTTTTCTTAGTAATAATTATATTTAATTTACCTTAATACATGCTTTCGAATCTCCTTTCCTTGTTGGAATTAATGTATTATCTAAATCGAAATATATTGCAGATATTTGATTTGATTTAAAAACATTTTTAATTTTATTTGCTGCCATTAAGAACAAAGAATTATATTAACAAACATTCACACGATTGACAACAGAAAAATTATTAAAAGTAATAAAATTTATAATATAAAATTATAAATTTTGAAGAATATTTCGTTAATCGTCAGTCTCACATAAAATGTTTTATATGAATGTCAACTCGTTTGTTCAAGGTGTTTGAAGTCGTACGTTAAATGTCATTTTGCTATAAAAAAAGATTGTTACATATATAAATTAATGAAATTTTGAATTACAACTAATTATGATGATGAATAAATTAATTTTTGGATACAGCGGTTTGAATGAATAAGTTTTTTTTAGAAAAATTTCTAAAATTATTTAATTATTTAAAACTTTTGCTATAAATACCGAACGCACTATGATAAATCTGCTTTATCATTAATTTACAGTGTAAATCCTGAGTAAAATAAAAGAAGTTTTACTCCGTCGGTCATGCAGAATATAGAATTGCACCCACCAAATTTTTTGTTACTAGTATAACACGTCCTTAGTTTGCTACAAAGAATTAAGAGACTAAGGAAATGAAACTACTGTATATGTACACAAAAATATTTGAAGCCGTTTTTCTCTCTTCTCCTCTCGTATTTGTCCATTTTAAGTTGTCAAAAAAAAATTGTTTGGTTTGGTTATAATTTGGTTTTAATAAAATCGTTTTTTTTATTTATCGTGGTGATCTGTTGACGCATTTATAATAAATATAAAAATGCTAGTGATTTTATTATAATTTTAAAGAAAAATGATTATATTTAAGTGAAAATTTTGAATAAAACATTAAATATGAAGTGTGTGATAATGACGAGTAAAAATTACCGAATACATATACAGGATGGGATTTCTTATCATAGATAACTTATGTCGTTTTCTTTTTACCAGAGCTTCTGTTCTGGTAAAGTGATTTTTTTAAGATTTTTTTCCATAAAACGAATATGAAAAAATTTAGTCTAATTTTATAGTTGTGTTTGTGAACTCATATTTAATGTTTTTGTTAATTAATAGTATTTAATTAAATAATTTTTTATTAATTTTGAACTTAAAACACGATTTAGACTGTAACTGAAATCTATGGTAAATAATTCACCACGGTAAATTATGACAGTTCTTGAAAACAATAATTTTTTTTTTACATTGTCACCCGAAAGCTGAAAAAATTATTTGACAGTTGAATTTTTGACAGATTAGTTTTAAATTTGGTTGATTTAAAGTTGTTTTGATATTTTGATTGATTATTTGATTATTTAAGTTTTTGTGTGGTTTATTTATTAAAATTTGTAAGTAAGTTGTTATAAGTAAAAAAATTAAAATTTGTAAGTAAATCAAATTAACTTTTTCCTTCCATTTTCCTCATCTCCTTCCTTTATAGTTGACATGGTATCTTCGGATATTCAAATAGTCTAAATAATGAATATTTCATATTTAGTGTGCTAAACATGTCTAACTGATTAATAAAAAAACAAAAACTATTTCACTTTAAATAAATAATAATAAATAAATGGAGTCTTGTTTGTTAACTAATTTTACAGATTTGTAAATGTATTTGTGTAAATTTATTGTATTTGCAACTTGATCTACCAAAAAATCTAGATTCAGAAAAAATATTTTCAGATCAAAAAAGAGCAATCTTTTTGTACAAAAAGAATACGAAATGCAAAAAAAGTGATCTGACAGCTGCTTTTTTTGCTCTTAGATAATTTTTTTTGTCAAAAAGAAAACGACATTATATTGATATTATAATTTACTTTACTAATAATAAGTTTTAAGTTCTTTTAATATTTAACAGTTTGGTCCACTCTTTACGACTAAGATCGAAGCCGGAAACACAACAAGTAGGATCGATCACCAAACTGGCATTTGGAACAGGTGAAGAGTTCCACATACATTACCATCTTTCCTTCATATCAAACTTAACTTCGGTACTTAAATTCGGAACAAATAACCATGATGGTTTTCTTGATGGCAAACGAGATTAAGTCGGTAAGACGGTAAGTCTTGCAAAATGTCATAAAAAATTGAGTTTTGATGTAAACGACACTTTTCAAATTCATTAATGCAAGCTGCTTCACGTCTTGATGACCCAGGTTCAATGTTGGCTAAGACAGAAAGCCATGGTAAAGGTGTTGATTTTAAAGTTCCAGTTATAATTCTCAAAGCATTGTTAAGTTGGACATCAATTTTATGTGTATGAGAAGAGTTAAGACAAACAGGAGCACAATATTCAGCGCAAGAATATACTAGTGCAAGAACTGAAGATCTTAAAGTACATACATCAGCCCCGAAATTAGTTCCAGCAATGATATTTCTAATGATATTCACTCTGGAACATAATTTTTTAGCCAGTTTTTCTAAATGCGTCTTAAAAGACAATGTTCTGTCAAGTGTGACTGCTAAATATTGAGGAGTAGAATTAAAACGAAGTGAAATCTCATCAAACTTGACTTTTAATTCTTTATGAGCTTCTTTGTTGTTCAAATGAAAGGCACATACTTCCGATTTAGAAGGATTAGGTGTTAGTCTCCAGTTACGAAAGTAGTTGGCCAATATTGATAAATCACATTGATAAAAACTATTTCACATTCTTTTAAAGTAGTTGTTTGAATAGCTATAGCAATATCATCGGCAAATTGGAACAGCTTTGATTTAGTTGATGGTAAATCAGCCACATATAAACTGAACAAAATTGGAGAAAGAACGCTTCCTTGAACGAGACCATTGACGACGACTGCTACTTGTTTTTCCAATTAATGAGACCTGAATAAACCGGCTACTTAACATCGAATCGATGAGATTTACCATACAGGAACAGCGTAAGCTTGTTGCTAGTTTTAAAAGTAATCCATGTCTCCAAACAGTGTCATATGCAGCAGACAAATCTACAAACGCTACTCCAGTTTTCAATTTCTTCTGAAACCCAGCTTCAATAAAACAAGACAAAGCCAAAACTTGATCAGTACAACTTCTGTTTTTACTAAAACCAGCTTGGGTTTTAGGAATTTTTTTATCTATGATTGGTTCAATACGATGTAAAATCATCTTTTCAAATAGTTTAAACAATGTACTCATCAAGGAGATAGGTTTAAAGTGAGCAACATCAGACCCATTCTTTCAAGGTTTTAATACAGCTAAGACTTTTGCTTTTTTACATAAAGATGGTCAAGATGGTTCATTACCTAGTTTACGAAGTAAATTCCATGCCTTACGACTAGACTTCTTGAAACTCGTCCTACCTACTGTATCACGCCAAGTTTTACGTCTGTGTAAATCTAGTTCATCAAGAAGTTTAGTGGATACCTGCGAAATGTTAGTTCTATTGTATTGTTTGTACAGTTTGTTACATGTTTTATTCCAACCTGGAACATACTGTTTTCTAAAACCTCTTGGAATATTCTTTTTAGCAGAACTATTGATAGCACCAACAAACCGCTGATAATCACATTGATTGCAAGGAATAAATTGTACAATATTTTCTAAAACTTTAGAAAACTATTCCCAATTTGCTAATCCAAAATTCCATCTGGGTTTTTCTATAGATGGTGCAATTGGGATCATTAAACCATATTCAAATATTATTGGACGATGTTGGCTGTGGGGAAACGATGGAAGTATAATTCTTTTGTTGGATGTACAAGCAGCGTTTCCAGATATAATGGTCAAATCTGGATCAGTTTCTGTGTTCCATCTTGCAGATTTGAAAGTACGCCGGTCTTTTGGACTATAAATCAGTTGCATATCGTTAAGAGACATCAACTTTTGTATAGCATTACCATTATGATCATTGTGATTATATCCCCAGCATTGGTTGTGACTATTAAAATCTCCACCCCAGATAATTGGTTGAATATAAACTGGTAACGAAACCGTAGGCCAAACTTGATTAGGTGGTTTATAAACATTACCGATTAGAGTTCTTTCTAAATCAATCACTATTATCTCCACATCATTAGAAGCAGAATTACAAACAGTTTTACATTTGTTCAACAAATCATTTTTCACATAACTTGCGATTCCATAAGTCTTAGAATATATAATAGAAGTGTATGTGTTTTCATATGATGGTGTATGTGTTTCTTGTAATAAAAGTACTTGAACTTGTTCATCATGCAATAAGCGGCCCAAATAATCAGATTTAGGTTGAGAAATACTTTCAATATTCAGTTAACAAATCTTGAACGAGTTTCCCAATTTGTAGGACGGTTGGTGTGAACTTGTAGTTGAATACATTTCTTATTTCTAGTTGTGTTGCAGCAATCAGTTGTCGATAATAACACTTGTGAGGGTCAAAACAGAGTTTTGACATCGACTTCCTCAATTTGCTTTTGATTTTAATGTAATATAACGAATTTTTATTTAAATTTTCATTAGAGAAAAAATTTTTACGACTTTAGTATTTGACAGCTAAAGCAAAGAAATAATTTTTATAAAATGTAGTTACACGTAAATGAACTGTAGCCGTCGATATGATAATTAATAAATGTAGTATTATTCTAAATATATATTTAAGAAATATTTTAATATTTATATCTATTTATTTTATTACAGATAATAAAAAACTTAAACAAAATTATCAAAATGTATTTTATTTACAAAAATTCCAATTTCTATACCAAGGTGGTTTTTTATTTCTATACACGATTTAGTTTTACCAAGACAAACTAAAGACATGTCTAACCAGACAAACTTAAGACACGTCTTACCACACAAACCCTAGACATGTTATACAAGACGAGGTGGGACATTTTGTTCGCGCGGTCTTGGGTTTGTTTTGGTCTTATTATTGGCTGTGGCCCATTTCTCGATGAAATTGAAATTGAATCTGCAAATCGACTGAAAAGTTTCAATTTACTCTGCTATCCTACTTGAGTAAATTTTGACAGATTTTGTTGAAATTCAAATAAAATTTGTTTTTCAATAATTATTTTTTCGTAATTTAATTTTTGTGGAAGAGAATAAAGCAAAACAAAAACTAATATTTCAGCAAGGAACGTCAAAATTTCAATTTCATCGGCATTTTTGAGAAATGGGCCACGTCCACTATAACGCGTTGATAGTAAGTTACTAGTAAATCTGGTATAACACTTTTACTGGGCAATTATTTATTCTGCTTGACCGACGGAGTAAAACTTCTTTTACTTTAGATGCCGACAAAAGGGTGATTCTGCATCTTTCAAGCAGAATAAGAAAACAAATATGAAATTTACAACCGTTACAAAGTTTTATTTTAATAATTACAGCAATTGTTCGAGGCAGTGTTGATGTCCAATGGAACTGGCCTATTAATAAATACAATAATACATGGTGGACCGCATTGAATATTTACAACTTGTAGCGTTCAATTAACGAACCATTTACTTTTACTAAAATATATATGAACCACAATCACAATTAACGTTTTTTCGGCTTTTTTCAAATTTTTTTTTTCAAAATGGCGAAATTGAAGTAAAACGTGTTTTTTCTCATAGAAATAGTTAAATCAATTTTTATTATCTTTAAATATTACATTGAAATTGGTGCTGTTTATTTTGAATCAAATATTGAATTTTTGTGCTGTGCTTCATGATAATACGTATTATAGATATTGTATTGGTCAATTGGTGTGTTATAACCTCAAAATGGTAGGCGTGATGCTAAGGTGTTTTGTCCAGTTTGTCGACTGTTAATTGGTGATGTTTGTGGCATTTGCTGCCATCTGTGTGACAGGTGGTATGATTTAAACTTTAAAGTGTGCTGTCATTCAGAGATTTTATATTTGTTTATCGGAGTCATCTTCCACTAAATGGTTTGTATGACATGTGCTGATATTAGCTCACAATTTAGTCTCTTAGTTCTGAATTGCAAGTTTAAATTGGAGTTAACTGATCTTCAAAATACATTACTGGATTTTCATAGTAGAATCCTGGCTGAGTGTATAAATGTTGTGGCTGATTCAAATGCGGTTCATCCTGTTTGTACTGAGGTTGATGCTCTTATGGTGCTATTACACACAAATTAAATTCAGCTGCCATAATCAATTTTGCAGTTACCATAATCTGAAAAGTTGATGAAAAATATTTTGTATGAGAAAAAGAGGGATAGCATGCGCGAGATAGATATAAAAACTGCAAGAAAAGTTAGCTGATAGCAACTGACTTTTTGAAAAATTATTTGGTTTACCAATTACTGCTAGAAAATCGTCAGATGATTTCATCTGCAAATTTAACCGGTTTAAAACCGATTATCACATTAATTGATTTTCATATTAAAATCATAATAAAAATTATATTATATTAGGTATAAAATGATTGAATACATATTTTCAAGATTTTAATGTAAAAATTTTACGTTTTCTTTACGTATTTTCGATTCACATTTTTTTTTTCAAATCTTAGCGCATTTTCTTATTGTACAAGCTACAACAATTGCTCTATAATGTGGTGTCGCCATTTTGACATTTCATTTGCTTTTACAGTATATAATTTATTTACATTTTTTAAGAAATTGTTGTTTAAAAATTATTATTACTTCGTAAAGTTATTTGTACTTTCTTGCAGTTTTTGATCTTTTCGCCATCTACAGTCAAAAATAATAAATACTATCATCTGAAAAGTTGATGATAGCAACTGAATTTAATTTGTGTGTAATAGCACCATTAAAAAGCGCATTGCTGTTTTTGAAGAACTGGTTCCGAATGCTGAAGTAATTGCAAAATCGCGTTTGTAATGGCTTTTTTTGCAAAATGGCTTTTGAAAAGTAAACACTAAATTTTCTGCTCTTGAAATTGTTTTTTTTATATAATCTTTTATTAAATATAAATAATTAAATTAAAGTTTATCTAAATTGATTAAAGTGTTACATTTAGTGTAAAACTATTTGTGAAAAGATAGTACGCTTATTTGTGAACATATCAACATCCGATGAATTTGATTCTGTTAAACTTAAGAACTATCAACTACTTTTGCCAAGATTTGGTTTGGCTGGATCAACACGCTGTTAGCTGCCACTCCGGTGGGAAGACCTCTGCTGCCAACTAATGAAAATACCAACAAGGCTGAATTTAACATATTGAACGGGGCTAACAAAGCTACCAAATATAGTCAAGTCGTCCATGTGGTTTTTAAATTTTCACTGTATCGAGTATTATTGCTGAAAATATATAGTTGGTCATAAAAAGCTATTATTAATTGATATATTTACTGTTAATGAGGTTACAAAGTTTTAAGTTAAATTTGAAGCAAATTTTCGTCGTTTTTCTTATCAATAATACATAACCTTAACATAACTGGCCGATCGAGAATAAAATATATTTGCCCAAGTTGTAAGCTTATTGTTAATGATAAATCAATTTGCTGCGATTTATGTAATGAATGGTTTCACATTGTGTTGGAATCAGTGAGCTATTTTATAAATTTTTATCGGAGAATGAGTCAGTTAGTTGGTACTGCAAAACATGTACACCTCATAAGCATAGTATCGTACCCAACACATTGAAAGCTGAATTCGACAACATCAAAACTGATATTCGTTCTGATATAAAGGATGTTTTAGATTTTAGAAGACTTTCGTACAAACATTTTGAATGAAGTTAAATGTATTGCGACTGAAACTGTTAATTTGAAACTTGCTTCGGTCGAAGATACTGTCGCTACATTAAGAGCTAGAATTGAACAACTTGAAGCAATTAATCCTGATGCTGCTCAATCGTCTAGGGTGGCTACTACATTAAATCGTCTTGATCTACTGAGTCCGCGGCATGATATTATAATGAATGGAATACCGTCATCAGTAACTGACATTAAAACTTTTGCAATTAAAACTGCTTCAGTTCTGTGAGTGAATGTTCCGGAGGATATCATTCACATATCGGTGTAAATAAAAGCCAAACAATTTCATAAGGGCAGAGTAATGCAAATTTAAATTATAGTATGCTAATTGAAATTATCAATCTTTCTTCTCTTTCAGTGTATCAACTTGTTTTGTGTTGCCGTTTACCTGCGTTTTATGTTTTTCATTTCACATAACCTTTTACCAGCAGCTAGCGACAACTCGATACTACGATCGTGTCTTCAAAGGAAGACGCTGGAAGACGCAGTTCTCTAAACATTGGACACCTGAACGCCCAGAGCATCGTGGCTAATCGTCTAAGCAAACTGGAGGAGATTCGTAATATTTTGAAGGGTAATCATCTTGACATTGTTGGCGTTTCTGAAACTTGGCTCAAATCGTATATCCCTAATTCTTCTGTCTCTATACCTGGGTATAAGCTATTTAGAAATGATCGTTTTGCGGTCAGAGGTGGGGGAGTTGCAATGTATGTCTCAGCATTCATCCACCCTTGAATATATTTTCGTTGAAGTTTATCGGGCTCAGACTCGTACTCTAATTGGTGTGGTGTATCGAACAGGTGGAAGCATTGACCTTCTGAACGACGTTTTGAATGCGTTACTTCCTCAATACAAAAATATAATAATTATGGGTGATTCTTATGGATCCTGATATCCACCGTAACACCGCAACTTTCTTTGAGTCACTTGATTGCCAAATCATTCACAACAATAAGCCAACTCACTTTGACACTTTTTGGCTGAGTTCCTCGCAAATTGACTTCATGGTTGTGAGTGGTATAAATCAAGTTAAGTACTCAAGTAAATTTTGGGTCCGGGGAATTTCGAAGCATGCGCTAATTTACTCGTCGTTCAATATCAGTTGTCAAAAATCACCGGTGATCTTTCTATATCGTGATTACAAAAACTTGTCTATTGAACAGATCCGACCTGAAGTAAACATGGCGGATCTGAATCGCATCCTATATTCCGGAGATGTTGACGAACAGATAAGTATCCTTAACTGTAATCTTTTAAATTTACTTAATCAACATGTGTCTTTGCGATCGAAAACCATTCACTCCGAATCAAATCCATGGTTTAATATTGATATAATGAATGCGATTTCTCTCAGAGACTTAGCTTTTTGAGCTTACAATGAATTAAAAACTCAAGATCGATGGAAGACTTATTGTAAGCATCGAAATAAAGTCAATTTATTAATTAGTAAAGCTAAAAAACAATTTGGTGAAACCCACTTCAAGCTTGATCAACCATCTAAAGTGTTGTGGTCTAAAATAAAGAACTTTGGATGGATTGTAATGGATTTGATTCTGAAAGCTTAAATCAGCACTTTGCTTCAATACAATTGGGAAATCCAATACCATCACCTGATTCCGAAACAACAGACCGACTCCATTCTAATTCCTTCAGTAATGTAAAGCCGTGCATTCACATACAACAGAAACCGAAACCGAAACTGAATTTCATACAAATTTGACAGCAACTGAAACAGAAACCGAATTTTGAAACAGAAACTGAAAATTCGTCTGTTTTGTCTGAAACAGAAACAATTAAAATTTAATTGTTTCTGTTCCAGAAACTATAACATGACCAGAAACTGTCACATAATATTAATTATTATTTTAAATTTTGATAATTTTTTTTTTTTTTTTTTTTTTTTTTTAACGGCGTTCATGCTCCATGTAGGAGCGTTGCCAGGCTAATCAGCTTCGAATATTCACCACGGTCATTCGCAACAGCGACATAATTACCATGGCAGCCGATTTTTTTAAGGTCGTTTATTACGTCAGTCTCCCATTGTAGTCGTGGTCTACCTCGCGGTCGCCCACTCCCTGGGGTACTAACGTACATTTTTCTAATCATTCCAGACTGTGAATCGGCTCGTAGAACATGCCCAAACCAAGCAATCCTATTAGAACGGATACAACCTATTATATCAGGACCCTCAAGAAGGTCTCTGATCTCAAAGTTATATCGGGTTCTATACTCTCCATCGTCTGTCTTAAGTGGACCAAAAATGTAGCGTAGGATCTTACGCTCAAATACAGATAAATGCGATTCGTCATTTTGTGTGAGGGGCCACGTTTGTGACCCATACATCACAAGCGGTCTAATCAATGTCTTGTATAACTTGAGCTTGGTGTTAGTTGATACATAAGGAGATCCAAGGAGAGGTTTGATTGAGTAGAAAGTTCGATTACCTGCAGCGATTCGAGCTTTAATATCTGTAAGTATGCTGTTGTTTGAGTCAAGCATTGATCCCAAATATTTAAAAGATTCAACTCCCTCAATTCGATCATCGCCGCACATCAAATCTTTCTTCTCAGACTCTCTTGAAACATTCATATGTTTGGTTTTATTGTAGTTAATTTGAAGACAAATTTTCCTAGCTCCACTCTCAAGCGACTTAAAAGTCTCACTCATAACAGCTTCACTTCGGTCGAGGATGACAACATCATCAGCGTATGCAATCATCTGTACTGAGTTTATTGACAAGATATTGTTGTTAGTCGGCAGTTTCTTTTGACGGCACACATATTCCAAGGCTAAATTAAAAAGTATAGGAGAGATAGCATCACCTTGTCTTAACCCGGAGTCGACTTTAAAAAACCTTTATATTTCGTTCTCTACTCGTACACAGCATTGAGAGTTCTGTACTGTCATTCTGCATAGTGATACCAGTTTACCAGGAATTCCCATTGAAACCAGAGCAGACCATAGAGTCTCTCGTTCGAGAGAGTCGTAGGCCTGTCTGAAATCAATGAAGAGTTGGTGCTACTGGTATGTTGAACTCTCGGCACTTTTCCAAAATGATCCTTATCGAGAAAAGTGCATCGGTGGTACCTCGGCCCCGCCGGAAGCCACACTGATATTCTCCAAACAGTTGTTCAGCAAAAGGATTGATTTTGGATAGCAAAATGTAAGAAAAGATTTTATATGCTGTGCAGAGTAGAGCGATTCCTCTGTAGTTTGCACATTGTAGGCGATTACCTTTTTTATGGATTGGTATCAGCATAGCTGTGTTCCAGTCCTGTGGCATGGCTTCAGTCCTCCATATCATTTGAACAAGTTCAAATAATCTTAAGGATAGAGTTTCACCACCATGTACAATCATTTCGGATGTTATATCGTCGATACCAGGTGCTTTATTGCATTTTAATTTTGACAGCGCCGCATCGAATTCCTCTTTGGTGGGTTCGTCTACATGTACCTTTGACGCACGAATAAGCTTTGCTCGTCGCCCGACTTGTTTCTGGTCACTTAAGTTGAGAAGATTCTCAAAATAAGCGGCCCAAGTGTCTAAAATATTTTTAAGGTCTACTTGTAGCTCCCCATCTTCGTTTTGAATAGCAGTCGATCTAGTTTGAGGGCCCTTCTTTAAGGTTTTAACCTGTTGAAAGAAGTTACGCGATTGATGTTCCTTATTGAAGCTTTCAATCTCCTCACACTTTCTCTTCCACCATTCTCTCTTCGTTCGTCTACATAACTTTGTAACGGCTTGTCTTGCCAGTTTATAGTTCTCCTTCGTGGACCTGGTGTTGCGTCCTTGCAGACATTTCAGATAGCAATCTCTTTTGTATTGAATAGCGTCAAGACATGCTTGATCCATCCATGGCTTCTGGGAGTGGTTTTGTGGTCGTCCAAGTATTCCCTCAGCAGCGCTTAAAACAGCATCTTTGAGCAAATACCATGACTTATCGACGTCTCCATTAATGGTTTCTGATTTCTCTAATGTTTCGGCAATATGGTTTTGATATTTCTCTTCTGTTTCTGCATTCTTTAGTGATGAGATGTTAAATCGTTTCCGTTGATTGAATTTTGGAATGCTTGGGTTTGGGAAGTGGAACCTTATTTTAGCACATACAAGAAAGTGGTCACTTCCAATGTATGCACCTCTAAAGGATCGCACATCCAGAACACTCGAAAAGAAACGTGCTGTAACTAGCACGTGATCAATTTGATTTCGAGTGTTTCCATTCGGTGAGACCCATGTCTGCTTATGAATCGATCGGTGCGGAAAGAAAGTACTGGCAATTCTCAAATTATTTGATAATGCAAACTCAGTCATTCTCTCACCATTATCATTCGAATTCAAATGCAGACTGTTGGGGCCCACCACATTTCCATAAGAGATATCTCTTCCAACCTGCCCATTAAAGTCACCAAGAACCATAGTGAAGTCGCGTGTTGGTGTTTGTTTCATAACCTCTTCCAGCGCTATGTAGAAATTATCCTTCTCGTCGACGGTCTTAGCTTCAGTAGGTGCATGCACGGCAATAAGAGAAATATTGTTATATGTACCACGTACACGTAGGTAGCAAATCCTCTCACTGACCGGGATGAATTTCATCACGGCTTCTTGTATGCGTGCACCAACAAGAAAGCCAGTTCCAAATTCTCTTCGAGAAGGATGACCACTACAGTATAGAGAGTGACTATCCAAATCTTGTTTTCCGATTATTGGCTGTCTAATTTCTTGCAGAGCTATGATATCCATCCCATACATCTCAGCCTCTGTTTCTAGACTTATAAGAGCATCAGGAGCGCTCAGGCTGCGCACGTTCCACGTTCCGATTCGGTAGTCTGGTCCTTTTTCACGTCCAGGTAAAATTCTGTTTTTGTCCGGGTCTGTTTTTCTTTTCTGATTTCCAAATTTAACAAATAATTTTTTTTTCCGGGGTTAGGGTGTTAACCTTAGGCCCAACCCAAATTGTCGTGAATGGGTCCGTTCTGCATCTTAAGGTTACCAGAAACAACCTTTTGACACGTTTATATAGCGAGCCGCTTGATTCAAGACAGACGCCCGCTTCAAGCCGCCCCTAACATGGAGAACAGACGCTTGAGTCGCATTGGTTTTAAGGCGCCAATTCGCCATGATGTACCATGATTGACTAAGCAGTTTTTACCCTGCTTGTCTCCGGTACACCAACCTAATTCTGTCAGCATTAACCAGGCAGCACGGCGTGGTCGTCGAATTTCGGATTTCGCTACCCTTTCTGGGCATCTCTTGCATATAATATAATAAATACTATATTCACAACATCAGTTTTTCCAAGCGCTTGGAACCGGGCAATGGTTAGACCTATACCTAAAATAGCTGATCCTATGACTTTGTATGATTTCAGACCTATCAGCATCCTCCCTGCCCTATCTAAGGTTTGTAAAGGATTGATAAGGGAACAAAAGGAAACATTCCTGCAACAGGGGGATGGTCTTTATGCTAATCAATCTGGTTTTAGGAGGTCACATAGTACCACAACTGCTGTACTTGATCTCACTGACGTTATACGTAAGAATATGGACAAAAAAATGGTCACGATTTTACTACTTCTAGACTTCAGTAAAGCATTTGATAGTATCAACCATGTGATTCTTCTGTCGAAATTAAATACGATCTTTGCTATGTCAAACTCGGCAATTAAACTGATACACTCATATCTAGGTAATCGTAGCTATTGGGGAACAGAGCTTATCGTTCTTACCGCTCTACAGGGGCGTTCCGCAAGGCTCAAATAAATGAAGACCTATTAGCAATCTCCAAGTGGGCGTTAGAGAACCAATTGATTCTTAATCCTCTCAAGAGTCAAGCAATTGCATTTTACCGTCACCCAATCAGTCATGAGCTGGACCCTATTACACTCAATGGTTCAGTTATTCCATATGTACAAAAAGTAAAAACTTTGGCGTTTGTTATTGATGAAACCTTATCCTGGAACTGTCATATTAATCTAATTATTAGCAGTGTATGGTCCATCTTGCGTAGATTGTGCCTGCTGAAAGAACTACTACCTGCTCATCTTAGATATAAATTAGTAAAATCTTTAGTCCTGCCTTATTTCATTTATGGATCTGAGTTATATTCGGGAGCCAGTGTAGTTAACCTGCACCGACTAAAACTTTGTTTCAACTCATGCATCCGATTCATATATTCCCTGAAGATCAGAGATCATGTGTCTGAATTGTCGGTCAATTTTCTAGGAACAGAGTTTAGTACGTTTTTGAAGTATAGAGTTGTGCACCTACACTGAAAAAAACATGTCCTATTTCCAATCGAAATGCAATTGTCTCAACCTCACCGTCACATATGGCGAATCAAACTACGAAATTGCTTCAACAACTCTACAATTCGATGAAGTTGAGACAATCACACGAAATATTTATGTGAAAATAAAATATAGTTCAATTAATCTCAAATTAAACTTTAAAATGAAAAATTCATGATATAAGGCCAAAGAAAATTTTTTTCAGGGAAATAGTTATTATCTTTATTCAACTACTGTTATATTGGATATAACTCTTTATATTTTAAATAAACCTCATTCTGTTGTTAGGAAAATGTTATCGTGTAGTTGTCCCAATCACAGTGAAATTGTTTGCAAATAATTTTTCTTTGCAGAATCAACTGCCAACTTCGAGATGAGGTTGTCATGAACTTCAATTTTTTTTTCAGTGTACTTTTCAAAGTCATTAGAAATCATTTACCAACTTACCTCTACCAGAAATTAATTTCTACAAACTCAGTCATGCATCTCACCATTCCCATGCATTCTACAGATGTTATGAACAAATCATTCCTTATTAGAGCGAGTCGCATATGGAATTCACTCCCGCTATCCGTTAGGAATGTCACTTCTACTAATGTATTCAAGAACCAATGTTTGAACTATTTTAATTCCAGTGACTAACTTTTTCTTTTCTTTTTTACTTCAGTTTCATTTCCTTTGTAAACAATTGAGTTCTAATAATTTAAAATGAATATGAATTTAAACTGAAATTAAGAAGGGTCAAGTGCTGCTACACTTTTAAAATAATATAAATATTTTTATAAAATCGAATATATTTGGCATGGGGAGCGGCGGCTCGCACAAGTTGAAGTTGATTATAGTAAATAATAAATTAAATTATTATAATAATTTATTTAAAGATTTAAATTAAATAATACCTTTGGTATACTCTGATTATCTTTTTGACATTTAAAAGGAAATTATTAAGATAATGTAAACATTACTCTGGCTTTAACATCAACTTTAATTTTAATTTTAACAAATTTTTTAGCTCTTTTTAATTTTTAACGGA
Source organism: Diogma glabrata (assembly GCA_963693315.1). Classification (NCBI taxonomy): domain Eukaryota; kingdom Metazoa; phylum Arthropoda; class Insecta; order Diptera; family Cylindrotomidae; genus Diogma; species Diogma glabrata. Next base: position 241,023,870 of record OY856188.1, on the reverse strand, counting down.
TTTTCGGTTGTAATACCACGAGTCATTGAAATTTTTTCGAAAATTTTTTGATTTTACGAATTAAATTATTTAGCAACACTGCGAATCAAAGCGCACAATAAACCACGAGTCCGAAGGACGAGTGGTTTAAGTAGTGGTTTGATTGAGCAGTGTTGCTTAAAAATAATTTAATGAGTAAAATTGAAAAATTTTAGACAAAAATTTCAATGAAAAGTGGTATTTAATGAGATAATTTTTTTTAATTACAATTTTGTTTAGAGATAATTATTAGTTTCTAAATAAAATTTTTCTACAAATTATTCAATAATACAAAATTATATAAAAATGCAAATAATAAAAATGTTCGTTTTCATTCATAAATATATGCATGTTTGTTTATTTGTGAAAAATAAATTACAAATTTATGCGCCTACTAAGATGAAATTATATTTCATTTTGTTAGAAGAAAAAATGAAAACAAAGAATTTTCATAACGACAAAGCAAAATTATCGACGACAAGAAGAATTGCCGACAGTTAAAGCAAAGCCTACTGTTTAAATATCATAGTTTGTATGAATGAAAAATAAAATTTCTGACAGCAAAAAAAAATTATCAAACAAATTAAACAAATACCATTTTCTTTTTTTTTTTTTTGTATTTTCATAACAATTTGTAAATAAGGCGTAGCAGTCTTAATTAATTCTTCGTTCGACCCCACTTACTGAAGCTAGTTTGGGGCTGTAAATAAATCTCGCTAGGTACGCGGCCTGCTACGCCACTTCGTTGATGTTCAACGAATCAGCGCTTCATTACAAGCCTAGGGTAACCCCTTGCCTATTTTGTCAAAAAAAATTGAAAATAATCCTGGAAGGAAGCTGTGGCTATATATGTAACGCAGGGAACCTTGGCTGAAGAAGGAAACCTGACTAAATTATGTCAGTATAAAACAACCGGTACCGATAGTGACAATATTTTTATCGATGGGGTCTCCAAACTCCCTGATGATTGTATTCTGACTGAAGTGATGAGTCGGATGTTACGGTTGTAGAAGTGAGGGGATCAGCAACTAAAGTTTCTCCAAGTCAATCTCCACCACTGTAAAGAAGTAACCGCTGCTCTTTTGCTCAATTTTGGAAAAATTTAAGCTGGATATTTTCTTGATATATATGAACAATGGGTCTACCATGACCGGATAGGTACTTGAACTTAAGACTTAAAACTACATACTACAGTTTGGGAAAATGTATGTAAAGTTCGTTCCTGAATTTTTGGCGGAAGGTCTGGCGCTTGAACTCAAAATTATTTCAGCTTACTTACCGTTTGATGGGATTATAGTTCATGATAGGCTAAGTTGCCTGGTCCCGACTGCTCATATAGGCAAAAATTCGGAGTTATCCTGGTTGCTGGGTGGTTGTTGCTAATACGATCAAGGTTAGCCGCAACACCAATGGACGAGCTGAGGACGAGGTACTTCTCATTTCTATTCTTAGTACAAATTTGCCTATCTGTAATGTGGACAAGAACCTCACATTTATAACCTGTTACATATTTTGTCTGAAGAACACTCCTTCTCTGATCATGGGTATCTGATTTAGAAACAGGAGACAAACCAATTGGAGCCATTTGAAACAGTGGAAAACAGTTAGCTTTACAACCTTTTATAATCTAACGGATCTCAGCCAGATGACATACATTCATTTGAAATTTGTTGCTTCCTGAGAAGCTCTAGCTGGTTTCCGTATGAACTTACCGTTGTCAAAGATTTGTTTTTATCTCTTTTTGTTCACAACAAAACAAAACTCAAATAATTTATAAATAAAAAAACCCAAATTTTTTTTTTAATTCTTTTGAATAATACATATTAATTAATACAATAATAATTTATAGTGATTCTAATTAAGCATTAAAATTAGTATAAAATTTTACAAATTCTATGATATGATAATTACACAGATGACTGATTAATTAATTATAAGCGTTTGTGTAACATAAAGAAATTAATTAAATTACATAATATGTTTTTCTTTAAATTTTATTTTCATCGAATGCGATTAATTTTCTTATTTGTACATATCTTGTAATTAAAATAAATTTGTTTGTTTTAATTTATTTTCAATTATTTGCAAATATTTTAATTGTACATTATTTGAATAATTGATATAGTTTTGCGTTTTACATTCATTTAGTTAAACTTAATTAGTTTGATTTATTTGTTAATTTGAATGTTTTTTTAAGTGACTGTACAATTATTGCTGGGATTAATAATAATGATATGATATCAGCAGTTTGCGGACGGGTAATAAATGAAAATCAATCTTATACTTTTCATTCAATATTTATTATTTTAAATATGTATTGTCATTTTTCCGCCATTTTATAAACTAAAGTTACATTTATTTATTTAGATATGGTTTATTTTTAACCATTTATTATTTTGATATGGTTTGTGTCTTTGTTATTTTTTAAATTAGAAATAATAGCTATTTATGTATTAAGGGCGTAAAGTATATCTAAAAAGATACTTTATGCCCGAATTGCATACAAGATTTTTTGTACGAGTAAGATGCTGTATTATTTGCATAAATAAAAATTGTTGAAGTAAAAATTAATCCATGTTGCTCTGATGCTAATTTGTTTATATGGCAATACTAATGAAGTTTTGAAAGTATATTGCAGTTCAGTGTTTTAAAAAAAACGCCATTGCGTGAATTATAATTTTCTGTAATAATATTCTTTTAATGTATAACTTTAATTCTAATAAAATTCGATATTATTAAACTTGCTTTTAATAACTTTAACAGGTTATGGGCCCAGACACGATAAATCGCGAATTGTTATTTTTTTTTTGTAAATTAAAATAAAAAGTATTAGAAAGTTGTGTAATCGAATTCACGTGTTCGGAGCTTTCGAAATTGTCTTTGTGAGTTTTTTTTTAAAAAGTGGTTTTGTAATATATGGTGTAATATATTACGGCAAACCTGGACTTTTTTTTTAAATAAATACAAATGGAAAACAATAAGGTAATGAAAGTTAGTAAGTTGGAAGGTGCGAAGGATTGGTCGAAATGGAAATTTCAAATGAAAATAATAAATGATTTGTTCGACAAATGCTCAACCCATGTTTGTTACTACGATAGGTACAGTTCCAACAACATATATCATTGGTTGCAATACGTAACATGAAAGAAATGTGGATAAAATTGCATAGTGTATTTGAACAAAAATCGGAATCAACCCGTCACTTGACACAGTAACAGTTTTATTCATACAATTCAATTGAACCAGGGGATAATATGGCTACACATATTTCAAAGATGGAACAATTGTTGAATAGTTTGAAAGAGTTGGGAGAACCGGTATATGATGGCATGTCAATGGCAAAATATTAGCAACGTTACCACCAGCATATAATCATTTCTCTACTGCATGGGACTCAACGTCAGATGAAATGAGAACCATAAATAATATGGTAGCTCGGCTCATGGCAGAAAAACAGAAAATTGAATTGCAGTCGAAACAGATACCACAACAACAAAATGCTTTAGTTGCTAAAAAAAGTGGCAGCAAACATACTAAGTAAAATTATAAATGTTTTTTATGTTGAAAGTCGGGTCATTTCAAGGCCGATTGTCCCAGATTGTGTTCAAAATATAAATTCCAATGGAAATAAACGAACAGCGAAAGGTTTTAGTTATGTTAGTAAAAATTTTATGATGGCAGCGATATCTTCGATTGACTGTTCAAAGTGGTATGTAGATTCAGGTGCAAGTGAACATATGTGTCACAATAGAGAATGGTTCATAAATTACAAAATTTTTGATGAACCTCTGAAAATTCGCATAGGTGATGGGACTTTTTTGGATGCAGTCGGTGCAGGTGATATAAACATTTTGAGTTTTGCTGATGACAAATGTCATGAAAAGCATTTGGCAAATGTTTTTCATGTGCCAAAAATAAAGTTAAATTTATTTTCGTCTGGATCAATGCTAGATAAAGGTTATAATATGACATGTGATGATCGAGTCTGTAAATTCTACAACAAGGAGGGTTTAGAAGCAGTGGGAGATCGTCAAATGGAAAATCGTCTTTATAGTATGAAGTTTAAAGTTTTGTATCCGAAAATTAGTGAAAGTTGTGAGCCAAATGTTTCAGTCTCAAATAATTTACAGCTGTGGTATGAGAGATTTTGTCATCAAAATGTTAGACATGTCAAAGTTTTTTTAAAACGTGCGAATGTCAAAATTTAAAATGAAAATGATTTCTTAGTTATTCAAGTTATAGAAAAGTATTTTTATGAAAGAAAAAAGTGAGGTTAAAGATTATTTGAAAATATTCTTGAACAGTGTAGAAATTGAAACGGGACATAAAGTAAAAGTGTTTCGTTCGGATAACGGTACGGAATTTAAAAATCGGTATGTTGATGAAATTCTGTCGCGTCGTGGAATTTCTCATCAAAGAACGGTCGGTTATACGCCAGAACAAAATGGCAACGCGGAACGCGAAAATCGTACGTTTTAGTGGAAAGTGCTAGAACTATGTTACAAGCAAAAGGCCTCGATTTAAAATTTTGGGCCGAAGCAGTGAGTTCTGCTGTTTTTGTAATAAATAGAAGTGGTGTTTCAAAAATTAAAGAAAAATCACCATATGAGTTATGGCATAATAAAATTCCAGACATTTCAGTTTTTCGTGTAGTTGGTTCCGAAGTGTATACACATATACCAAAAGAAAAAAGAAAAATTTAGATGCAAAGGCTAAGTTGGGAATTTTCGTTGGATATGACTATAATATAAAAGGTTATCGAGTATATTATATTATCCAGACATTAATAAAGTGGAATATAGTAGGGATTTGATTTTAAAAATCATAAGCCAAAGTTGAATGATACTGATGTAAAAATTAGAATAAACATGAATTCTTTTAGTGAAAATAATGAACAAGACAATAATCAAGTGTCAGACAGTGAAACCGAAAAAATGTGTGTTGTTGATTTTGTGAGTGTAGAAGATGAAAGTGAGAACGTTGATGATGCAATAGAAAACATTACATTAGTTCAAATTGAAAATGTTATAGAGTCTTCTGATATTGATCAAAGTGAAATTATGAACAGTAGTAATATTGATCAAAGTAATAATGTTGTGGACAGTGATAATTCTGAGAATTATAATCTAAATTTTAATTTTGAAAGAAGTGAAAATAATGGTGATTCAGAAATGAGTGAAAATAGTATAAGCAATGTCCATATGAAAGTTTAGTAGGTGAGCCAAGTTCTACTCGGACACGTCAAACAAAATATCCAATAAGGCTGAATGATTATCATCTTTATATGTCCAATTTGATAGAACCAGATACATATAAAGAAGCCATTACTTCTTCTCATTAAATGGAAAGATGCGATGGAAGAAGAGATAAATTCTCTAATTCAACATTGTACTTGGGACTTGGTAGATTTACCTTAAATTAAACAACGTTTAATGGAGATGTTGAGAAATATCGTGCACAATTAGCTATAAGAGGTTTTACTCAAAGACCTGGCATCGATTATCAAAAGACGTTTAGTCCTGTTGTGAAATTTGATTCCATTAGAATGATATTGGCAATAGCATCATCTTTCAAACTTGAGCTTAAACAATTTGATGTGAAAACAGCATTTCTGTATGGTGACCTTGCAGAACAAATTTACATGGAGCAGCCTGAAGGTTTTACAGATGATTCCGGTCGAGTAGGCAAATTGAAGAAAAGTTTGTATGGATTGAAACAAGCTTCCAGATGTTGGAATGTCAAATTTACAAATCTTTTAAAACAATTTTGTTTGAAGCCACAAAAGCTGATCCTTGTGTTTTTGTTCGGGTTAATGGTAATGAATAATGATATATTAATATTAGCTATTTATATCGATAATGCAGCAAGTAACAAACATGATATTAAAAAATTGCTAAAATTTCTAGAAAGTGAATTTCAAATTAAATCAAGTGAGTTGGAATTTTATCTTGGAATGGAAGTAAGCAAACAAGTGGATGGATCGTTATTTGTTCATCAGTCGTGTTATGTGAACAAGGTTTTACAAATGTTTGGAATGAAAAATTCAAATCCTGTAACTACGCCGATTGATCCTCACCATTCAATGAATGTTAGTGAATATCCATTGGAAACATTCAAATCAAAAAAAAAATTTTCCCTATCGTGAAGCTGTGAAAAGCTTGATGTATTTAGCAATAGCAACGCGACCTGATATAATATTGCATATGCTGTCAATCATCGGTATCTACGTGGAACATCTGACTATGGATTATTATTTAAATCAGACGATGATCTGTCATTTAAGGGTTATAGTGATGCGGACTATGCATGGTGATGTTGATTCAAGAAAATCAAGGACTGGTATAATTTTTCAACTTGGATCTGGTACAATTGCATGGTGCTCACAAAAACAAAAATCTGTAGCATTATCAAGAACCGAATCGGAATACGTTGCACCAAGTCATGCGGTAAAAGATCTAATTTGGCTAGATCTTCTAAGAAATGAACTACGGGGTAAAATTGTGCAATTCCAGAAATTTTTGTTGATAATCAAAGTGCTTTGAAGTTAATTAAAAGTCCAGAATTTCATAAAAGAGCAAAGCATATTGATGTTAAGTATCATTTCATTCGTGAAAAGTATGAACAGAAAATGTTTATTTTGGAATATGTTCATACTAACAATCAAAAGGCAGACATTTTAACAAAGTCATCACCAAGGGTGAGATTTAAGTTACTTCGTGAGATGATAGGTGTATTCAGTAGAAATAATGTCAAATTTGACAGTGCTGTTCCTGGGGTATCTATCTGCAGCATCAAGCAAAGTGGGAGTGTTGAAGTAAAAATTAATCCATGTTGCTCTGATGCTAATTTGTTTATATGGCAATACTAATGAAGTTTTGAAAATATATTTTGCAGTTCAGTGTTTTAAAAAAAACGCCATTACGTGAATTATAATTTTCTGTAATAATATTCTTTTAATGTATAACTTTAATTCTAATAAAATTCGATATTATTAAATTTGCTTTTAATAACTTTAGCAAAAATACATATATTTACACAAAATAGTAAAATATTTTTTTAGAAAATTATTTTATCCAAGTAGTTTTTCAAAATAATAATAATAATAAAAACTTTAGGCATTGTTATTTCAATAGAAAAAATGGCCTGCTTTACGAACAATTTTTGAATCGTAAAAGTGCATTTTACGGTTAACTCGTACAGTATTAAGGGCGTAAAGTTAGTCTTTTTTGTTTGCGAGTGAAATCGAGGTTAGCCGTTAGCCGAGGGCAACAAACACTCGAAAGCAAAAAAGATACTTTATGCCTGATTTACATACAAGATTTTTTATACGAGTAAGATTCTGTATTATTTGCATAAATTAATATACATATATGTACACAAAATAGTAAAATATTTTTTGAGAAATGTTTAATCCAAGTAGTTTTGCTTTTCATATTTATTTTCATAAATATTTTTTAAGATGGGTTTTGTTTTGTTTTGAGAAAAAACAACACATAGTTGTCATGGCTTGCTAGAACTTTTTTTAATAAAATTTTGTTACTAAAACAATGTTTTTGATAGACAGCTAAATATTATGATCCTGTTCCATGACAAGTTTTATGTTTTTTCTCACAAAATCAAAATAACAGTAACGCTTATAAGCATCTTAATTTCGCAGACACCTTTTGATTATTTTATCGATCAAATATTTTTTAACATGGACGGTTGAAACTAATTCCAAATTTTATTTTTAGTCTTGTTACACAAATTACTATTAGAAATAGAGACAGTCTGAAGCATTCATAAATGTATTATATTATCACCGCTGTAGCATCTTATATGGGCTGTATGACTGACATGCAGTAGTATTATTGGTATAGCTGTTCATTTCCTTTAATAGTAGTAATATCCCTGGCTGTCAAAACGATGGATCAAACCGAGACTGGTCAAATCCAAATACCGAAGCTGGCTTGCACTGATATAACTGGCAATTGTCAACCACCAAATCTGACTCACCAATATTGTGTTAAATATTGTAAATGACGAACGAAGCCTAACGAAAGAAAGAAAAAAAAATTATTAATAAAAACAATAATTAAATACATAGTAATTCGAATTATGTAGTATAATTAATTATAATGGTTTATTTGTTTTTTAAAAATTGTCACATCTTTATTCTTACACATAGTATATGTAAACTTAACAACGAATTTATATTATTGGAGTAGGAATAGAAATTATGTGAATGTAACCCATCAACACTTCTAGAAACATTTATATGTATATTTAGACAGCAATAAATTAATTATGGTAGAACTGAAAAGAGCTGGTGCGCACCATCATGTTTTACAGCAGAGGTTATCGAACGCCCTCTACCCGATATCCTCATTCCCCGATTTTTCTAACAACTTCACTTCAAACGTTCTATAAGCGGGAATATTTAAGTTTAATACACAAATGTATTGGGGTTTTTGAGATCAATTAAACTCAAGTGAGTAAAGAAGTAATTGGAATTTTTTACACAACTGATCCACAACTATTTACACAACTGTATGTTTCGTTAATGGTGTTTTCGTTTCAATATTGTTCACATTACAACTCTATAGAAACATTAAAAAATTATTCTACATTAAGTAGAAAACTGTCATTGAAGAATATACAAATGCTAAAACGTAGAAAAATCTATAATGTATTAACATTTTTGCTATTAAATAAACCAAAAAAATTTGTTTCAATAATCTCTACCTTTAACCCTTTACAAATAACATTTTGAAACATGAGTCAGACGCTACAGCTCGCATCCATTAAAAATAATAAAAACAAAATCTACAATTATTTAATTTTTTATTAAGTCAAATATTAATTGCATTAATAATCATGCAAGAACTTTAATTTAATGACATCTTCATTATACAAAATAATTAAAAAATATTACATAATTAATTGTACAATCACATAAATAAATTATTTAACTTAAATTATTATAACTTGATTAATTTGTTTTTCTTCAATGATTTCATTTTAAATTAATTCATTTAATAATTATTATTTTTTGTTTTTATTGAAAATTACTATTTACAAAAGTTTTTTTATTTTCTTCGTTTATGTTTGTGTTTCGTTTTTATAGAAAAACTAAAAATTTATTTTAATAGTTTTAGTTATTTTGGCAGAAAAATTTTATTAGATTTCTTTTACAATAATTAATTTACGATTTTTGTTTATTATCTTATACAAGAAATATGTTTTTTTAATACATATTTATATATATATATTTATTATTCATAAAATAATACTTATTTAATTCATTATAATATCAGATAATAATTGAAATATTTTATTAAAAATTAAAAAGTTTGGATATTTTTGTTTGCGTTGCGATTTACATACATATAATTTAATACATTTGAATATATTTTGTTTTTGAAATAAATAAAAAAATTTACATTAAAAATTAAAAACAAATTTCTATAAGTTATTTTTATTTTGCTGGTTTTTATTTATTTATTATTTATAAATATTTTTTTTTTGTTTTTAATTTATTTATTTATAATATATTTAGAGCTTTTTTTAAGTAAAAGTTATAAATTTAAAAATTTGTTTTAATAATAATAAATACATAAAAATAAAAATAATTAATTATTTTAAAATAAAAGATTTTATTGATGCACATAAATTAATCACAATCTCTAGATCTACGTTGAAATCGTCTCATTCTTCTATGCCATTCATCTCTCCATTCTATAACAATAGATTTTGGTCCAATACCAAGAGCACCAGGTGGTCCTTCCAAATCTTTTCCCAATATTAGATAAGACCTGTTAGGTAAAACCAGGAATACAATAATTATTTTAGAAATTAATAAATATAAATTTTTGAAAAGAAATCCGAAATATTTGTCTAAATTATTAGCGAAATATAGCTTACTTATTAATTTTCAGTCTCGGACAGCGGCACTCGAGATCTCTGATTGGAACGACCAGTGTGACGGATGTTCGTTTTTGAAACGGTCCAAAGGGACTCTTCACTGTCTGACTCTTCTTGAATACGGCTTGAACGTTGAGGTTGAACTTTACTGTTTCTGGTGTTGTGCTTTTCATTGGATTGATACCGGTCGACATATCTCGACCTGTAATTTTGGCCATTATTGCTGTAAAATAATAAAAAAACAAATTATGGTCAATAAACAACAAACAATAGTTGAAATAATTGGAATAAGTGATTCAAATTTGAGTCTAAATCTTATAAAGTATGTTAATATTCCACCCTCTAGAAATTGAAACTGTTGCACTTGGTAATAAATTTCTGTACAAATTGCTCAATTAATAGGAAAACAGTATTGAAAACAGAGATTATTTTATCCGTGTATATAAGATTAAAAAAACACACATTTACAAATAAAAAAAAATATACAAAGTAAAATTATATTAAAATTGTAATGTTACCTCGAATAAGTGTCCTTTCAAATAATAAAACTTTCGGTCTCACAAAAGCAGCTCACAAAAATTACATTTCATTTAGATTTACAAAACTTTTTATCGCGTATTGTGTAGTAAAATTGTCAACGAGTTGGGCTTAGATTGGCAAGCCCTGGGTTGGATGCGAACTCAGCCAAAAATCTGTTTAAGCGAAATTTTAACAAGCATCAGTACACCGGTTTTTCAGTTAACCGAAATTCAGTCAATATGATTGATAAATTTGAAAAGTGCTCATCCATTCAAAACGAATTTGGTCTTTAAGTGAAAATCAACCAAGAACTTGATTGAATTCTAAAAATTAATGCATGTGAAGATATACTTGTAGAACAACGCTTCTTCAAGGTGCATATACCTACCAGAAAGACAATACCTTTAGAAAGGTGACCGACACAAATATACGAAAGTTCCTTGATATAAGAAATAATAGATTTCAATTTTTTAAAAACCCTTTTGCATGTAAGTCGAATTGATAACGAGCTGCTTGTGAACATTTTATTTCTTGTGTTTTTATTGATGCAAATAAGTGAGATATTTTTTTCTGCTTTACACTAATTTTGGTGTAATTCAGTAAACAGATGTTTATGCAACTACTCGTAAAAAGTAATAATTTACATTATAGCTTATCAAGTGAACAACTAATAAGCAAGCAAGACTTAAACGCGTAGGAGGTCCGACTTACATTCAACCCAAATTGTTTTAATTCAAAGCTGTCCCATTCTTCGTTAGTTAGCCTATATGTGTGATCAATTGAAAAACTATATGAGAAATATAAATTTTCATATAAAACATAATCAAAATTATTACAGGTGAGAGGCACTAACGTTGTAAAAGATTTAAATATATGGTTTCCGTACTAAAAGAGCAACAAATGTTTCACACTATAGTGAAAAAAATAGTACATTTTAATATTACATTGTATGAAAAACAAACAACATTTTACACAAAAATAGTACATTTTGCAACAAGAGGATGAAATGACGGTTTTTGTGAGTGAACGTCCAAGCGTGAAAAACGTTTTCACCTCGAGCAAAAACTGCTATTTTTCTACGATACTAAATAGAAATTACACTAATTAGTAATTATAAACCTTAGATTAAAAAAATTCCAACATAACCTAACAAATTCTGACAGTAAGAACCAAATAATATTATTTTTTTTATAAAATATGCTGTGATGTAGGAATTACAATATGTCACAACAACACATCAAAACCTTTCAAGACGTAAGTCCCAAAACAAAATCCGTTCTTATTCGAAAATTTCATAATAGATAATAGAAAAGTTTTTGTTTCATTTTTATTTGAATTTAATCCAATGAAATTTCCAAAAATGTAATAATATCATTGAATTTGGCCAATCACATTTCAATTCAACTGATATTTTCCCTAAAGCAATTTACACAAATATTAAATTTTTTTTTTACAGAAATATCAATCAATTGATTTATAAATGTTTTAAATTTTTTTGTTAAAAGATAATTGTTTCAATTATTTAGTTAAGTTCACAAAACGAAATTCCCTCGATCGGTGATAAATTCTCATAAATTTTTTGGAAAATTCCTCAAACAGGTATTATTGGTAATAGCACTTGCATTCGGAATTTTCGCTAAAAATTATTTTGAATTATCATCGCGATTGGAAAATTACCACTGAAATTTGTTTGCCTTAGTTTATTTTAATTTAATCCAATGAAATTCTCTAAACTGTAATGACATCATTCAATTTCACCAAAAAATATGAATTATACTAATAACAAATAGTTATACGTCTGGCCTACTGGGATATTAATTATCAAATATTTTTTGAAATAATTAACTGATATCGCAGTAGGCCAACGTATAATTCATAAAAAATATATAAAGAAATGAAAAACGGCAAAGAAATTTCTAAACGAATTCACCTCGTTCGTTGATAAATTCTCATAATTTTTTGGAAAATTCCTCAAGCAAGTGGTATTGATAATAGCCCTCGGCATATGGCCTCGTGCTTTTATCAATATACTTGCTTTCGAAATTTTTGGGAAAAAATTATTTCAAATTATCACCGCCCTTGGAAAATTACCACTGATAATTTCCCTAGGGCAATTATCACGGATATTATTATTTTTTTACAGAAATATGAATTAATAGAATTATAAATGTCTTAAACTTTTTAGTCAAAATATAATTGTTTCAATTATTTAGTTAAGTTGGTAAAACAGTTTCTAACCGAATTTCCTTCGACTCGTGATAAATTTTCATAATTTGTTGGAAAATTTCTTAAGCAAATGGCATTCATGTTCAATTCCTGTTAAAATAAAGATGTTTTGATCGCAGTAGTTTGAGTGCCTGTATGCGGCAGTGACACGGTCTTTGATGATCAACTGTTATAACTAACCGGAATATTTAAAGTTTTCCATTAGTTCTACTTAATAGTCGCCAGTACCCAAATTTTCGAAAGATATGTTCCTAGATGTGTTTAAAAGTATCATTTTTCCGGTGTTGATTAAGCTGTGAGAAACTAGCCTTGATGTTTGATCTATGATCGAGAAGGAGAATATTATCTGCATATCCAACAGTTTGGTTAGATTTGTTAGAGATGCTGGGGCCCTATTCCCGAACACATTAATGCCATCACAATATTGTAAATTCACACAATATTGTGAATTTCGTATTATGTAACACCAATTTGGGGAAATTCAACACAATATTGTGAATCTGACAAGAACAATATAGTTACTGTCAAAATCACAATTTTGCTTTATGTTTTGTGTGTTGATTTTTTTTTTACAAATTTCATCGATTGGCGTAAAAATTAATTTATAACGCAAAATTAAGTCTTTAATAATATTAAATAATCATATTTTTAAATAAATATCATTAAATCATATTTATTTATTAAATATATTTTTATTTTATTTTGGATGTTTTAAGATTAAAAAAGTTAATTGTCAAAAGTACGAATATAGTACTAAAAATCTGTTATAATTTTATAAAAGTTTGTTATAATTGGTTTGTGTCTAAGGATACACAAATAAGAGTTACAGAATACCATTTTTATACAAAGTTGTTAAGCGTTTTCGTGAAATTGATAATATTGTCGATTGACAAATATGTGTTCGAGAATAGGGGCCCAGTTTTGTGTCGTCGATTTGGCTTTTTGTTAGTACACAAGTACCAAATTAAATGGAAAACTGTAATTTTTGGTAATTTTGATTATATGGGTGTCTAGAGCCTCAGCATATATTTTCATTTTATTTTGTTTAGTTTGATCGTAGAAAAATAACAATGTAAAACTGGCACAGTATGATGAAAAGGGTGTCCCAAAATAAACCCAAGATTTAAATTAAATAGAACACAGTTTTTGGTCTTTAGATTGTAACTTTTTTATGTATTATATAAAAATGTACATAGTACATAGACTAAGGTTATTTATGGAATAACACATCCGGCAAATGGTTTTGCTGACGATTACGCATTCTTGTGTTATATCGTGTAACGCTCCATTTTTACTAACCCTAAAGTCTCTCCTGTCAAATTGTTTTTTCCAGGGTTGCTAACAAATAAATTACTGCACAAATGACGTCAAATTCAAATCTTGCGTTAATTGTGGGACCCTGTTTATCTACTCGTGTGAATTTAAAGCATTAACCTTAGGAGAAGTTTTAAACCTGAATTATCGCGAGATATTTATACATTTATTGATTTATGCATTGAAAAATATGTCTTGCATCTAGTTTTCATGGTAGTAGCCCAAAAAATAATCATTTTTAGTCATACACAAATCTAAGTTTGTATAATTGGAATTGATTATTATTTGACAAAAAAATTCTAATGGTTGCTTCAACCGATCATCATAACCAATTTTTAACATCAATGCACATTTGTCAATACGTATTTTTTTCATGGTCATGCGTAACTTTTTCTTTTGATTCAAAATTGTAGAATTATTCAGATTTTTATAAATCTACAAGAAAAAACTCCAACCAAAAAAAAATAGTTTTTCGGCAAACTGCTGCAAAGTTTAACTTTACTGCCATTAGGGAGTTAGTTAAAGTTTTACTTTTTCGACTGCGGCTGCAAAAGTAACGTCATTTTTATTTTATATTACGGCGGCTGTAAAATAGCATTTGTTATTTTTTATTTTGTTTTTTTTTTCAAACAAATTGTATAACTATGACAACAAAAAATAAGTTGGTTCTCATTGGATTATGATATTTTGAATTATTGTATGATACTATGACAACAAAACATAACAAATAGTTTCAATTGGATTGTGAAATTTTACAAAAGGCTGCTTTGATAAAAAATTTTATTCATACAAATTTAAATGATTTTTCTCTTTTTGGAAGTAATTATGACGATAAAAATTCATATTTATAAAAATTTTGATGTATTAATTTCATATTTATAAAAATTTAAACGTTTGCCGAAAAAATAGTGTATTTAATTCGGAGCTAAAGTGACTTTTTGTGTATCGTCTATTATTGTCAGCCTCTCTACGAACGGCCGACAAACTATAGACTCAACACAAAAAGTATTACTTTAGCTCTTTAGCTCCGTCCAATCGCTGTGAAAAAAGAAAAGAACAAATGACATTTTGGATTTTTTTATAACAAAATATAGTTATTTGAAATTTAATCAATGCAAAATAAATTTGTCAATAATAAAAAAAAAGTTTGTCAGAAAATTTTCATACTATACTTTGAAAATAATTAAACAACATAAATATTTCTTCATGGCTTTAGAAAATATTGCTTGTCCGTTAAAAAATGGAAACAACTAAATTTTATAAAACATAGCGCAACTATGAAGAAAACATTTAATATTTTTTTACATTTTAAATTTAGAATTGGTTTTTAATTTATAACTTAATAAAGTTTGTGGCAGTAAATATAAACATTGAAAAACTCTCGTTCTCTCTATATTTATATTTACTCTAAGACCCGTATTTTTAAACGAGGATAAATAGTCGGATTAATCCGTGGTTTTCGAAAAGCTACTGTTTTAACTAAGGCTATTTTTGATTATTGTAAAGATGGATAAATTTATTGATTTATTGTGATATTTTTGAATGGAACTAAACATTTTGATTTTCGATATTTCATGTCGATCAACAAAAATTAAAACAAGCGCACCATGTAAGTTTTATTTGCGATGAACGTTTAAATTATATTGCCTATTTTATTATTTAAATATTATTGCTATTGCAGGTCAAAAAACACAAATGAGAATGATAGGCTACATTTAAAAAACTACCTTGCAACAATGACGATAAATTTACCATCAGCATCACATATCGCTTACGTATTGATTGAAAAATATCCTTTACGATTGCGATATAGTTCTCCCTCATCATCTTCAGGAGATTTTATTGGTATTTGAGTACCATCAATGCAGCCAATACAACGAGCATTCCTGCTTTATTATAAAACTTTTCCTGGGTTTATTCACCTACTCGTCTACAGGAATTTTTACAAAATCTTTGGGTTTCCTGGCTTTTGATACTCTATGTATAATATTGCCCGCTGTACTCTGACTTATTCCTATTAAATCACCGACTACCAATTGGAACAACCTCGGGGCATAGTACCTCCAACATACTAATATTTCTTGCATCGTGGTCAAAGGATACCTACGAAATTCTGGTTCAATGTCATTTTTTAAAATCCTTTCCAAATAATGAACTCCTTTTTTAGAAAACCTGAATCGCATCCTAAGCTCTTACGCATTTCAATCCTTTCTTGAAATATTTATGATTGTTTTATTCGTTGAATCAGTAAAATTATTTCATAATCTGAATCATTAGACTCAGAAAAAGAAGAAGATGAATTAGTAATATTTTGCATAACTTTTCGGTTGTAATACCATGAGTCATTAAAATTTTTTCGAAAATTTTTTGATTTTACGAATTAAATTATTTAGCAACACTGCGAATCAAAGCGCACAATAAACCACGAGTCCGAAGGACGAGTGGTTTAAGTAGTGGTTTGATTGAGCAGTGTTGCTTAAAAATAATTTAATGAGTAAAATTGAAAAATTTTAGACAAAAATTTCAATGAAGAGTGGTATTTAATGAGATAATTTTTTTTAATTATAATTTTGTTTAAAAGATAAGTATTAGTTTCTAAATAAAATTTTTCTACAAAATATTCAATAATACAAAATTATGTAAAAATGCAGTTTGCAAATAATAAAAATGTCCGTTTTCATTCATATAAGTGATTGCATGTTTATGTTTATTTGTCAAAAATAAATTACAAATTTATAGCATTTAAACGCCTCCAAGATGAACTTATATTTCATTTTGTTAGAAGAAAAAATGACAACAAAGAATTTTCATAACGACAAAGCAAAATTATCGACGACAAGAAGAATTGCCGACAGTTGAAACAAAGCCTACTGTTTAAATATCATAGTTTGTATGAATGAAAAATAAAATTTCTGACTGCAAAAAAAAATTATCTTAGAAATTCTACTATACTTGAATATATTTTCAAACAACTGTTTGACGAAACGTAATGACGTTTTGTATTTCCGAATTTTCGAAAATAATGTAGGTTTTAACCATCGATATTGAGGTATAAATCTGAGGATACATTTTTAATCCAAGATTGAATCAATAGATTTATCTATGTTTAAAAATACGAAAGAGAAGATAAATCCGACGATTTATCTCTATCTACATTGAAAAATCCGGACCTTAGTGTTTCTTGGATTTATTTTGAGATGTAAATTAAATATTATGCATATTTTGAATATTAAAAAATTTTATTAAATAACAGAAAATTATTTTGTCTAAATAATTATATTAATACTATATACAGGTATGAAAATGTGTATTTTTTGTGCATTAGATACGAAAATAAATTTGAAGTTAAAATTCTTTTGCCTTAAGCCTACATTGTTAAAATTATATTAATCTTAAGCACCATTGCGTAGTTTCTTCTAAGACTCTTCAAGTCTAAAACAAATAGATGGATTATGGCGGTTCACAAGTAATGCTAAAATTACTCGAGCAGAAATTAGTTGGGGAAATCCTGAATACAGTCAGGGCGTGATCAGGGCCTGGTTAGTCCTACAAGGGCAATTCCTATTAGAGCAATCTGATGTGGGCCTGTTCCGGAAAAGAAAATGCTCAAATTGTTAGAACTTTAGAACTTAAAACATATCGGCTCTAAATGCTTGCATCTTTCGAAAACAATAACAGCTTTGTCGGAGTGGCGTTGGCTATGATGTATGATTTAGTTATTTCTAGCACCTTCTTGTTTGACAAGAGAATCACAAAATCAATGTGGAAATCAAATGATGGAAAAACGAAAAATCAAATCGATCAAGTCCTGATCTCTAAGAGACACTCTACAAGTGTAACTGACAATCGATCATATAGAGGTGCTGATATGGACACCGATCATATGCTTGTCATCTTTAATTACACGTGCAAATTGTCATATACATTCAGTAGAGAAGCAAAGAAGACCGTGCACTGGAATATTGATGCATTAAAACATCAAAAAACGCTGAATAGATCAGAGCGCATGACAATCTCTCCAGAAATGCCATTAAACATTTAAGAAGAGTGGCAAATGCTTTAATCAGAAAACAACCATCAAATGTACGCAACGAATGATTTATCGACCATTACCATCAAAACGTTGAAAACAAACAAAAGCTGAGAGAAAAATGACTAACAAGGAATACCCGAAGCTCCCAAACTAATTATCTATGCATCAGAAAAGGCACAGAAAAATTTCTACAAAAAAAAATGCGGACACACGAAGAGCTGTATCGAAAACATCAACCAACATGCGGGTAATGGAAATTCGGATGAGTGCTTTGCCAATGAGCAAAATCTGAAAAAACATTTCAACCTAAGATCTACAGTCAACACAAAAGAAAGCAACGAACGTATGAACGTGATGTGCAGGCAGTATGGCGATCCCACAAAACTAGCACCGAAATTTATGCCAGCGGTAATCGAATCCAGAATTGGCAACGAGCTTGTTGAATGTAAACACTTGGATGGGAAAAATATCGGAGTTCATCATGCTAAGGATATTAATGCGTAATCTTTCTGTACTACCCCTTACAACTTCATTCGTCTTTTTTTATATTAATTGAGGTTCATTTTACATCTAGTACATATTGAGGATCTAGCAATACAGATGGACAATATTGAGTATGACGCCCAGCATTCCGTGATAATCGTTTATAGATTCGGCGTGCGTTGAGATTTATTTTCGATCTGTTTACCAGTTCCGGTTTGATTCCTGACACCTGAAAATCGTGTTGTTGAATCTGAATCAGTGTTCTTGAAATTCTTCTTCATGTTGTCGCTCTTTTTGAGTTAAATTTCAGCTAATAAATGTTTTACTTTATTATTTGTATTTAACTCAGTTGGTTGTAACGACACATTTTTTCAAATATTTAACCTAACTTTTATAAAACAAAATAAAAAATTGTTATCTGGTAAACCGGCGTCTATGTTAAAAATAAACATCGAATATCCACTATAATGCAAAATAAAGAAAAGAGAGAGACACATCGCAATTGATATTCTTCATTATTTTAAAAAACTAAAATTACCCGAGCAGAAATTAGTTAGGGAAAACCTGAATACAGTCAGGGCGTGATCAGAGCCTGGACCCCGATTTTGGAATGCGATAAACGTTGAAAGCACGGTGCTTTTAAAAAGTATTGTGCACAAACACAAAATTTTTCGTAATTGTATTAGTAATTAAAATAAAAAGTAATAAAATAAAAGTAGACCAATTTTTGTGTATATTTTTATGTGAGCATTAATTTGCACTGTAAGATGTCAAATAAACATTACCTTTTGAGGTAATGTTTTCATATTCCTTATGAGTTGAAACTGCATAAGAAGGTACGATTCTTGCAGGATTTGTTCATTCATTGTAGGTTTATAATTTTTAGGTTAAAAGGAACCAAAATTCGTTTCAATTTATTTGTAAATTATTTCATTTTGTAAATTATTACAAGTTTAATTGATATTGCACAAGATGCTCATGAGATGGGTATGTGGGATACGATATCTGTTATCGGTATTTTTTGGGGAGGCCACGTGTATTTTGGTTGGTTACAATTATGTGTTGTTAGTTCTTTTTGGTTTGGACGCTGATGCAATATTTTTGTTTTAGTTCTTTAACCAGTGAATTGTTTTAGTTTGTACTTAGAGCTTTTAAATTTTATACGTGCTAGAATCGTAGAGTAAGTATAGTTGATTAATATAATCAGTCTTTGACGTGGTTACTGTTGTTTTGGTTGTCGGCAGGTACAATCACATCGGGATTAGATTAGATTAGATTTTTTACTGTTGAAGAGAGATTAAAAAAAACGTTTCGCAGGAGAATTTTTTTTTGTCACCAGTGGATCTCTTTTTATATCTAGGAGTAGTTTTGAAAAACCACGAATTACATATATGTTCAATTTAGTGTATCTCATGAACTTCTTTACGGGTTTTTAAAGCTTTGTTTTGTGTTTTAAAAGTAAAAGTAAGTCCTTTTCAGAAAAAACAATTAAAGTTATAATTTTTATAATTTATTATAAAAAATTAAAAACTAAAATAATAGGTGGTGGATATGGTTGATATCCCCGTTGTTTTTTATATTTTACCCCATAATTTTATAATTTCCTTATTTTTCTACATAATTTTTTTTATAGAAATTTATTAAAAAATTCATCTTCCAAACTCTATCTTTCTATAATTATTTCGGTCTGAAAGACCTAATTACTTCGGTCTGAAAGACCTTAGTATTACATTCATAAGCTCAAAGTGAAATTCTTACCCCCACTTTTTTTGGCATTTCTAGACGTTTTAGGACCTACTGATTCTAAAAAAGCAAAAAAAAAATGTATGTCTGTCTGTCGGCCGGCCGTCACAACCGACGAAATCTAGAAAACCGCTGGAGGGATTTGAAAATTTTTTTTCTTCTAAAAATAGGTTTACTTAATAGGAAGTGTGTCAAAAAAATCGTCAAGGTGTCAAAACAAGGAAATTTGCATATTTTTTGCTTAAATAACGTTCATTTTAAGTGATTACGAGTAGGAACATTGAATTTGAAGAAATCTTGATGAGCGGGATTGTTGTCAAGTGTGTCAAAAGATTTTTATTTAGTTTTTTACCCAATTTTTTGGAAAAAAATAAAATTGTTTCTTTGAAATGAAATTTTATTATTATTATTGAGAATTATGGCATTATAAGTTTGTCAAAAAATGTGTGTCAAAAGAAAGGTTTTTATTTATTTTTTACCCAATTTTTTTAGAAAAAATAAAATTAATAGTTTGTATGACATATTTTATTATTATTATAGAGAATTATGGCATTATAAGTTTGTCAAAAAATAATGTCAAGTGTGTCAAAAAATGATTTCATTTATTTTTTTAGCCAATTTTTTGGAAAAAAAATGTAGCTGTTTTTATGACGTAAATATAATTTAAAATGAAATTGGACATGGAAATTTTTGAATTTGTTATAGTTTTTGAAATATTTTTGGAATTTTGAAAAAGTTTGTATTTTTGATTTTGTAATAATTTTTGCAATTTTTTTAGAATTTCGGCAAAAGTTTTAATTTTTGATTTTGTAAGAGTTTTTGGAATATTTTTAGAATTTTGAAAAATTTAAAATTTTTGATATTATTATAATTTTTGGAATTTTGAAAAAATTTTCAATTTTTGATATTGTAATAATTTTTGCAATATTTTTAGAATTTTGGAAAAAGTTTGAATTTTTAAGAATTTTTGAAATATTATTGGAATTTAGAAAAAATTTAAATATTTGATTTTATTCTAATTTTTGGAATATTTTTGGCATTTTGAAAAAGTTTGATCTTATATAATTTAACAATATTTTTGGAATTTTGAATCTAATTTTGCGGTGTTAGTTTTGTAATAAATTTTTAAACAGAGATAAAAAATACTTGTACTTTAACAAAGAGTTATGTTTGATATACATCGCTGCCCAAAACTAAAAACCATGTCCTCATAAAAGTTTTTTGCCGAAAACTATATCAAAATTCTTAACCCAGACCGAAGTCTTGATATCTCAGAGCTGTGAGATTTCAGCCCCTCCATACTTTCAAACAACAATCTTGTATTATGTAGAAAAATAACGAATAAGCATAATTTGATGCGTTTCCTGTTGTGAGTCGCCTTTCTTTGATGGATGTGGAATTCATGCATCTTTGATTTTTGGAGTCAGCAGGGTGAGAGGTAGTTGTTTACTATTTATTTTTATACTTGTGTTACACTTTATAACTATTTTTATGCTTGTGTTACACTTAATAACACTTTTAAAATATTGGATTTAATTTAAAAGCAAAATATTAAAGAAAAAGTATTTTAATACTCTCAATGCCAACAAAGTAGAAGGAAGAATGGAAAAAGGGGAAAAAACGCTAATGTACCATTGGAGAAAACACTATAAGAAAGAGAAAGCACTATAGCTCCAGAACCAAAACCAAAATCCAGAACCAAAATGGTTGAAACTAATGTTTCGAAAGAAAAAATGTAGAAAGGGGCAGTCACAAAACGCCAAAAAAGAGAAAACGGCATTTGAAAGATGAACAACTCCAAAAACCAGCTTAAAATACGGAGGAGCAGAATATGCGCATGCCAACAGAAAAATGACAGAAGGTAGAACCAAAAACTGTAAAAATCTAGGTAAGACGCTGTCACAAATACGTCATACGGCGAATAGTGATCTTCTTTTAGAACTGTGATCCAAATGGGACCACTCACGAACAGTGACATACGGTCAATAACTTAAAAATGCGATTGGTGAAAATTTAGAAGAGAAAACTCTGTCGCAAGCCACAGTAGTTGTTATCAAAGACATAGACAGTGTCACAACATCTCAGAAAGTTTACGTGGCTCTTGAAACCAAATTTCCGTAAGCGAAATGTGTTGTTGCAACGGTGGGACAACTAAAAAGGCATACAATTGGCATCCTCAACCAAAGGGAACAAAGTTGCCGACGGTTAGTCTCCCTATTGATAATGCTGAAAAGGTAAATATAACTGGGAAAGTAAGAGTAGGCTAGATGCTCTGTTGAGTTCGAGAAAAGTGGAACCCGGACTGGTTTTAGATGTGCAGGATTCGGCCATCAATCAGCAGTTTGTAGAAGTGATAACGACAGATCAAAACTCTGTAGAAGGTGTTGGGAGGAAGTATTCTTCGTCATGGATTGTTGAAAAAAACCAAAATGTATGCTTTGTAGCGGGCGGTGACAATAATAACCACATGTCTGGCAGTCGAAACTGTCCAATTTATCAGGCGGCAAAACAACGGAGATTGAAATGAAAGAGATCCAGTTGAAAGAGATCGAATGAAAGAGATCCAGTTAAATCTCAACCACTGTGAGGCTGCACAAGATCTTTTGCAGCAATCAGTTTTGGAGGCCGGAGCAGATCTTGTCATTATAGAATAAGAACCTAAACAATATTAACTGGGCGTCAAATGGAAACTGTGTCAGATGCGACTGTATAGCAAATAAAGGGGTAACATGGAGCGTAAGTGAGCACTACATACACAGCGACCATCAAGCTATTGTATATGAGCTAATGGTATGAAAATCCAAATGGAAATACAGAACTCTACAGGTAATTTATGGGATGGATATTCAAGCTACAAGATGAAGCTACTTTTAGCTTTATGATGGAAGATACCCACCTAATTGGAACAGCAGAAAATCAAGCCACCCAGCTTATGGAGGCCAATGAACGAGCCTGTGAGGCTGCAATGCCCAGGAGGAGTGCCAATAATTTTAAAATTTCAAAGCAAATTTGCGAATAACAAAGCCCCAGGCAAGGACAATAATCCAAGTACAGCTTTGAAACTAGCAGCTCAAATGCAACCCGAGGATTTCAAGAATGTTTATGAAGCATTTATCGCTGAAGGATTTTTCCCGGATATATGGGAAAAGCATAAGCTAGTTCTTGTTCTAAAAGGAACAAAACCACCTGAAAAACCGTCCTCTAACTGCCCAATACGTCTGCTAGATACGGCAAGAAACATATTAGAAGGGATCATAAATGACCGCGTACAGGAGGCAACTGTCAAGACGGAAAATCTTACTAAGCACGTCAGTTGTGTATTAAACGTTGCAAAAACAGCAATGTTAGGACACAATAACCTATAGGCTACCAAAAAGTACTGTGCTATAGTAACACTGGACGTAAAAAAGCGTTTAACTCAGCCAGTTGGAAATATGTATTAAACGCACTGATCCAAATGAGGGAACCACCGTTCCCGCCGGAAATAGTAGGTAGTTACATCAACCATAGACATTTGATATATAACACCAACGAGGAAACAAAGTCGTACGCTGTAACTAGTTTCGAGCCTCAAGGTTCTGTATTAGGGCAAACTCTCTGGAACGCTATGTATGACGGTGTTCTACGACTGTCCGTGCCAAAAGAAGCCAAAATTGTGGGAATTGCTGACGATTTGTGTTCTTAAAATATAGGGACATTTGCAACAGAACCATTAAGAATATTCACGCTACGAGAGAGAAAAAAAGCAGAGCAAGGAATGCTTTGTCATGAATTTTGCCAAATTCTGGCAGTGCATCTCAGAATAAAAGATTGCTGAACTGCCTCAAATAGTTGCAAATTATTTCCCTTCATATCCATTACTCCCCATAATTCTCATATTCGTTCCAATATGGAGTACTGTTATTAAGTTTGGAACAACGCATCAGTTACAACCAAGACCTAAATGATTTCCTACAACTTTTCAGATTTCCTACAACACAAGGGTGATTAGATGATAAGTGATAACCAATGCATTATATTTTATTT
The DNA here is from genome assembly GCA_963693315.1 of Diogma glabrata. Classification (NCBI taxonomy): domain Eukaryota; kingdom Metazoa; phylum Arthropoda; class Insecta; order Diptera; family Cylindrotomidae; genus Diogma; species Diogma glabrata. The sequence continues at coordinate 240,999,605 of OY856188.1, read as the reverse complement.
CATTTCCGATTAAAACAAACAGTCAAAACTTTCAAAATGAAAACGTTAATGAAATTATACAACTTGCTTTGCGTGCGTTTTTAACAAAATTAGGGCATTTTTATCTGTTGGTGCAAAATATCTGTACTATTATGATAATTTCATTACTCACTTATTCTTGCTCTAATGTCATTTATAATTTTAAATATTAATTTTCCTATAAATTTATTTTTTGTTCTTTTATAATTTAAAAAAAGGTTCTTTTGTTTTTCCCAATCCCTATCCCTATATTAACAAAAATATATAATTAAAAAACATGAGAATGTAAATTTCACATCGTTTTCTTTAGCTTTTAGGCAGGATATTTATGGTGTTATGTGTTTGTATATTTTTTAATCCATTTGCTACTATAAGACGACGAGATGGAAAGCCATTGCCATAGCCAATTTTATCTGTTTTGTTTATTATTTTATTTGAAATTCTTTGATTGGCAAGGGATTAAAAGAACCAGAAATAGTTATTTGTGTTAGACGAAAGATCAAAATTACTACTTTTTCCTAAGCGTCTGATTTTTGTTTCTGACTTAAAATTTAAAAAACTTGTTTTATTGGCATTTAACTGGAATTTGCGATGAAGTATAAATTAAGGGTTTATAAAATAAACCGTAAATAGTATGAAATTTACCCTCAAAGTTAACGAAAGTGTTGAATGACTACATAAGTTGGCAAAAGTTCACTTTAATAATCTATGTTGGATTTTGGTAAATTTTACCGACAATTCAACTCAATAAATAAAGTTTCGATAAGGTCCAATAAAAACGCTTCATTTACTATTTTTTAACAAATCAAAACGAATTGTTTCGATTATTTTTTTCTGGGGGGAAGGAACAGCGAACATTTTCGAATATTTTTGGCCTACTTAATATATTAATTTAAAACAAAAATTCACATAAAAAATTATGTGAAAATGCAATTTGCAAATAGTAAAAATGTCCGTTTTCATTCATAAATGATTGCATGTTTATGTTTACTAGGAAGGCCCGGCGTGCTTCGCTACGCTTATAAATAAAGTTTTTGCGTAGACATTTTGTTGACGTAGAAGCAATGATTTCAAAAAGTGGTAATGAGAAATGCTAGCATATAATTTTTAATTTCTCTTTTCAAATATATGAATGAAAAATAATCAGAACTCTAGCTGATCAGTTCGGATATATGAAAAATTAGCGATCAAATAAGTTTTCAAGTAAGCTTATTTTATCTCTAACTTATTTGATCGCTAATTTTTCATATATCCGAACTGATCAGCTAGAGTTCTGATTATTTTTCATTCATATATTTAAAAAGAAAAATTAAAAATTATATGCTAGCATTTCTCGTTACCACTTTTTGAAATCATTGCTTCTACGTCAACAAAATGTCTACGCAAAAACTTTATTTATAAGCGTAGCGAAGCACGCCGGGCCTTCCTAGTTAATTTTAAAGCATGAATAGAACACATTGAAATTTCATCTATAATAATGATTGATGCATTATTAATATATGTGCCATGTACACTGTTTGGAGTTATATTTGGCATTGAATTCTCTAATAATGGAATTGGTAATTTGAAAACATTATGCAAAGTTCGCCCCCCAATCAAAAGAGTTGATGCAATACCACTGAAGGCAGTTACAATACACGAAAGATTTAGTGAATTAAATTTATGAATGATTGCCGTTTGAACAAAAGTTTTGCCACAACCTGCATGAGCTGTCAAGAAAAAAAGCTAAAGCATTCGGAGGAACATTCAAACCACAGATAAATGCAAATAATTGACGAAACTGTTTTGGTGATTGAATTTCTGAAGCTTCAAGTAAACATTCACGCTATTCATTATCATTTGTTGCAATACCTCGAGCTTCACATGCTGCAACAAAAGTAGGGTAGGGTACACCTTCATACATACGTAGATCAAAAAAAGATTTTGGACCACGAACATGCAACAGAAGTAAACGCATATGAAACAATTCTATATCTTTTGGAGTAACCATATATAATCGAGCAACAACTTTATCAGCCCCACGTTGTCTTCTTTTCCACGATTTACTTTGGTCATACCAAACATAATTAATTCTGTATACAAAAACTCATTAGCTAAATTATCAATGGAATTCAAATGGAAAAATGCTAACAATTTTGTTCTTGATACATTTGCGACTGTGCCAGCCACATTACCATTCCTGATATAAACATTTTGTCTATTAGGCAAATGACAATCAAGTCGAATAATTGTATGAGATTGAAAATGCATTGGAAATTCAAATATGCGCCAAGCAGCTTCAGTCGAACCAACATACCGTCCATTCAAAAAATCTTGAATTTCATTTCCCACAATCGCATCATCATTATTCACTGCATTCTCTCCATTCACTCTCAATTCAACATTGGCAGAATCATACTCTTTATATACATACTTGTAAACATATTTCACACTTTTAACAGTCGTACATATTTCCACGTTAATATGACAATTGAATTTTGCAAGAAGATAAATATTATACGGAACAACATATCTATTATCAAGAGATGCACCACGTACATCAACACTCATACCATTATCACGTCGACGGTACAAAGGATAACCATTCACATATTCTTTAATATTTTCAGAAAAAGGTTTTGGAAAATTATTACTACATTTACCACTCTCATACAAACAGAATTGGGATTTAGAGCACCACATGGTTCATGCATCATATGACTGTGACGATCGCAATAATCGCGAAACAATAATAAAACCAAATTCATCTTCGTTTTCAATTCAATAAAAATGCATTTCATTAGTTTCCGTTCATTTTTACATTAATAATAATTTTAAAATTTTCTAAAACTTAACTGCTAGTTAAATTTTGAATATACTATAAAAAGCAAACGAACGTACTAAATTTTTATTTCCAATGCTAATGAACAGACGTCGTTGTTAATCATTTGCTGAATTTCGAATATGACACGATTGATTAGAAGAGGGAAAAAGCAAAATCACATTTTTGCAATTTTTAATTTGGAAAAAATTATTATTCATTCCATTTTCTGCTTCAAAACAATAAAATTGTAAGAAAACGTCCGTAAGTAAAAATAGCGAATAAATAAATAAATATTAAAATAATTTGCTGTGTTTAATATATCATATTCAAGTTTAATTGATTTGAATTTTAAAAACTCAAATATGTGTTCAAACAAAAGTGTTTCTATTATAAACGTGAACCAAAGATTGAATTGATTATAAAAAAATTGTGTCAAAAATTATAAAAACAAATTATTATTTTGTTATTGATGTGAAAAACTAATGGAATACGATTTAAATTAAAATAAAATTTACAAACTTTTTCGCTGTAGTATTAATTACTATAATAGTAAAAATAAGGTCTTATTACAAACGAAAAATTGAAGACAAAAAGAATATGGAAATATTACAATTTGACAGAACATAAGGAAGAAATGATATTGGAAAATCAAAGAAATAACTTAGAACAACCGAATATTGATGACATCAATCAACAAAAATAACTTAAGGTATTTACTAAAAATATGTATATTAATTTTAATTTAATCATCCCTTTTAGAATGTTAGAGTAAATTTAGAAAAAAAATAGTGAGAGATTCCCAATCTCAAGATTCGTGTGGGGATAAGCTGTATCCCGCGCAAATTCTATTTTTTATATTAGTAGTAAAGGTCCAATGATTATAACGTGGCTCCATATCAGGGCCTGTATTTATAACGTAGCGCCGAACAAAAAGGGACCCGTTAGCCTAATTACAGTTATATAAATATTTTCCAGTTTGGGCGTTGGCAAGCCGGTTTTTTTTTGAAAAAAACTTTTTTTGTGGAACATTTCATATTATTATATTTATATATTCATATATTAATTGATTATTTCAATTTAGATTAATTAATATCTATATATAGTTTATTTTCGCGTCGGTTTATTTGGCTAAATTTTGTTTTTTGGCAACCGGTTTGGGCCGTGGTTGTCAATCAGCTTTTTGTTTATCTTGAAATAAACCAGTTATTGGTTTCGTTTTCGTTTTGATTAGGAAATTACATATTTTGAATTTTGATATTTTTTTTAATTTTGAAAAAAACCGTTTTGGGACAGCAATTTTTTTTGGAGATTGTTTTTTGTGCTGTCATCTGCTTTTAGTAATACTAATTGTTTTTTTATTTGGAAAAAAGAAAACCGTTTTGGGGAAGCAGTTTTTTTTTGAATTTTTTTATGCTACCATGTACATATTGTACATATAATTGTTTATATATTGTACATATTTTTGGATGATGCAATTAATTTATATATGAAATTAATCGTATGTTTTTCTGATTGTGGTTAAGTCATGTTTCTATGAGTTTTAGGATGTTATTAACGTAATAAAGGTTAACATTGACCAAACAGTTTTTCGACAGTTTTATATAGGTTTAAATCTTTCGTCACTACTGTCAAAGTATTGTTGGTCTGTGTTTATGGAAGTACAATTGAAAATAATTAATTCCCATCAACTTTATAGAGTGAGCCGGATCCAAATCAATATCTCTACATTTGTCATCATATTGATCCGCTAATGTACGTATACAGATCTCGTATGAGTCCATTTTAGCTACCACCATTTTTTTTTTAGAATTATTTTTTTCATTGCGATTAATTTTAAAAAGTGGTATAAATATAGAAATAATTATTTTTAGCTAACATTTATTTTTGTTGTTTGTTTTGAATACAATAGGTAAAGCGAAGGATTTGACCTGAACGAATATATTAGAGTTAATAACTTAAAAATTAGTAAGCTTAGTTTTGAATTTAAAATAATCGTAATTTTTTTTAATTACCAATTTATTATTTAGTCTGAAGATTAAATTTAATTAATCTCATGTAAAACTTTATTAACACATATTATGTATTTCATGTTTCGATTTAGCATTTTTAAATAAGAAATTACTTAGATTATGGATAAGTTATATATTATTTAGGTTTATTGATTCACTTTTCTCAGCGGTAGGCCTAAAAAGCCATCCATGGGGCTTATCCCCTTAACATTGATGTCGTTCTTAGATCGCCTATGGCCATCGGGGTTATGCGATCGAAGAACATTGGTTTCTTCTCTTCATTCGGCGAGGAAGTTCTCAGGGACGAGGAGTGGTGTTGCTGTGTTTGTACTTAGGTGCAAACCAGTAGTACCATTCTTTGCTCAGAGGCTTCTTCGGTGTAATGAAGAGAAGAACCAATTGTACTTTGCTTTCAGGATCAGAGGCTTCACCTCATACAAATTCAAAAACTTTTCCATTTTTCCACTTAGTTTGCAATAAAACAATTTTTCATAGAGTTTAAGATTTGAAGTCTGGTGCTCGGGAGCGTTCTACAACCTTCGCATTAGGTTTAGTTGTAATTTATTTGTAGGTTAAACAAGCACAACTGGGTCAGTAGAAATGGACCTAGTGTCTAATCGTGACAGTTGTGATTGTTTTATTAGGTTGGGGAGAATCTGTTCTGTAGAATCTGGTCGTTAGGGGCTTTTCCAGTAGGTTCTCACATGCATGGTTGGAGTGGGCTCGCGAACGCGATATTTTAAATTTAAACAATATGGATATTGTAGCCATACTTACTTTTTAAATTGTCTCCAGACGAATCTTGATTTTGGGAATCTCTTATATTATTAAATAAAAATAAAATAAATCAAACAAATTTTTCAAAAAAACTAAATAAAATTTTTATTAAATAAATAATTTTTTTAAAATTTAAGTTAATTTTAGGTAACTAAATAAATAAATTTTCTTAATTAAGCTTTACGTCAAGATATAAATAAATATTTTTTATTTTTTTTAAAAAAATAAATAAATATTTCAAAGTTAAGACGGTGCATCCGATAAATAAACATTCTTTTGAATATTTTTTATTTTTCAATTTTTTTTTAAAAATAAATAAAAATTTTTAGGGGTGCTATCGTCAATAAATAATTTTAGGTATATAATTATTTCTGAAATTTCAGTATATCTGAAATTAAAATAAATAAATTATATTTTTACATATACAATATCTTAGGAATTTTTGTACAGATTCAGCAAGGATTAGCTACGACGATCTTTCCTTTGGTTCCTTTACGAAGTTTGTTTTTTTTTCAAAAATTTTCTGTTTTTTTGGGGCGTTCGTTGGTTTTTTTTCGTTTTGCGCTTTTTATTGTTTTCACTTTTACAGCATACTAGCTACATTTTTTTTTGTGGTTGAGATTGGTTTTATTATTGTTATTTGTTATTGTGAATTCTGGATTCTATAAATTTTACCATCAAAATGTCAAGTCAAATAGACATTGACCATCCATTTTATGGATTGGAACCCAGCGAACTGCAAATTGAATGTCTGGTTCGAGGTGTGGATTTCAGAGGGGTCAACTGGGCAGAGGAACTTCGAAACCACGCGGTACAAGGTTCAGTTCCATTAACTGTATCTCACGCGAGAGATTTGGTAGCTGAGTCTCAAATGGTGGTGCAGGCAGCACAACTAATTGTGAATCAGATACGTAGACTTCAGCCACCGATTAATCAGCCATTCTTAGATGGTCTGGCTAATCGTGTGTTGCACTATACAGGGAGGATGAATAGGTTGGGTTCTCGCGATGATTTGCAAGAAGCCCGCACCTACGCTATCTCCCAATTGTCACGCGCTTGGGATATAATAAGATCACTGTCGACACGTCCAGTTATGCAGAGTAAACCAGGAGGATCATCTGTACCATCCGAATCGCCTGCGTTTCAGCCAGAGGAGAGATCCACTCCAATACCAGTACAGCCAATGACTAATACGATACACAGTTTAAATCGTGGGTATCAGCAACAACAAAGACGGGCAGAACAATTACCACCATCGTATTTTCAACCATCAGGTTTAAGAGCGGAGGACTTCGCATTACCACAACTGGGTTCATCGTTCCAAGCTGAACAAATATACATCAATCCGGCATTGGTACAGCAGCCTCTGAATTATCAACCGATACCACAGGAGCAGTTACAACAATTTCAAACAAATTATCCACAAGCTCCATTAACAGCACCACCACCATACAACCCACTTCCTCAGGTATCTCGTGTCGCGGCTCCAGCATTGTCACCGGGAGCATACCGAGAGGTACGTAGGAACAATTTGAGTCGTTATGACTCAAATTGGGTTCCGAACTTCACAGGGGATGGTCACTCCCCTGATGTTCATGAGTTTATTCATCGAGTGGAGGCGGCTGCAAGGAGGGACCGTGTGTCCTGGGACGACCTGAGGTCGATCGTTCCACGGTACCTCAAGGCAGCTGCCGATAGATATTATTTGAATTTGACTCATGAATATGAGGAAGTGACCTACTCAGTGCTTAGGGAAGGACTCCTACGCACCTTCGGTACGCTCACCGATGACAAAGCGGTATTACGTGTTCTTTTGAACCGTAAACAGAAAGTCAAAGAGAGCGTTTATGAGTATTTAGTTGAAGTGGGTTCGTTAAATCGGAGATTAGTTCGACCATTTGCTGCAGCTGAATTATTAGAAATCGCTAGGGAAGGACTGAGTGTAGAACTGAAAAACGCTACACTTGCAGCAACAATTACAACTATGGACGAGCTTCGGACATTGTGTCAGAAGTTCGAACGTTTGTGGTCTACACCAGTCCCAACCAGAATGTCAAACTTAAGGATTAGCGAACTACAGCAAGTGGACGACTATGAATCAGAAATAGATCCGGAACAAGATGGATATATTGAAGCTGTGGATACACAACCTAGAAGAATTCTGCAACGACCTGCGATATCATCTGGTAATACTAATCAACCTGGTCCATCAATGTCCAGACAACCAATTGTCTGTTTTAGATGCGGGGTAAATGGACATCGAGCTCCTGATTGTTCTAAAAACAGAATAAAATTGCACTGCTGGAAATGTAATAAGCCGGACGTTATATATGCAAATTGTTCATATTGTCACCCGTCGGTAAACTACCGTCCGAGAGTACATGCTTCGGGGATGGTACCCTCGGTTCAACATCCAATGAGCCCGAAGAAAACGACGAGAGATGTAGCAACGCAGGACGATCGATCACCACTCAGGAAACCAGAATAAAATCACCTAGTACATTTAATTTCCCATCATTACATCACACATATTTTAGACGTCTTGAACGCAACATTAGATATTGGAGGATGAGGAAATTATTTCGTAAAGCTTGTATTTCATCTATCCTTTCAGAAACGAAGGATCCTCGGCCGCGATTGACAATCAAGATTTTGGACAAACATATTTCAGGTCTATTGGATAGTGGAGCGTCAATCACAATACTTGGAAGAAATTCCTTGGAATTATTGGAATCATCAGGTACAACTTACCGTAAGTACACTTCGTGCATTCGTACGGCAGATGGTACTGCAAATAAAATTTTGGGTTACATCGAAATTCCAATAACTGTGAATGGCTCCACTAAACCAATGCGGTTCCATATAGTCCCTGGACTACGAGAAGAGCTCTACCTGGGCATAGATTTCTGGGAGAAATTTGGTATTGTTCCTTCATTTGTTAGTGAACTGACTCGCACAGAGCTACAAACTTTTAATACACATAACCTCACCACTGATCAGCAACATGAACTGGATATGATCAAGGATTCTTTCCCGTCATTTGAAGTGTCTGGACTCGGAAAGACTTCTTTGGTTGAACATGTCATCGATGTTGGTGATAATGCACCTGTTAAACAGAGGCACTATCCCACATCGCCGGCTGTTCAACTAAAGGTTTATGCCGAACTCGACCGAATGCTTCAAATGGGCGTGATCGAAGAGAGTAACAGTTCTTGGTGCTCGCCAGTGGTTTTGGTACAAAAAGAATCTGGTAAAAACAGATTATGTATTGATAGCCGTCGTGTCAATTCACTAACTAAAAAGGACGCTTACCCACTTCCCTTGATTGATGGCTTACTAGGTCGTCTAAATAGCACAAAGTACATTTCAAGTATTGATCTCAAAGATGCTTTCTGGCAGATTCCTCTGGCAGAAGCATCTAGAGACAAGACAGCCTTCACAGTGCCTGGTCGTCCATTGTATCAATTCCGGGTTATGCCCTTTGGATTGTGCAATGCTCCCCAGACAATGTGTCGGCTAATGCACAAAGTGATACCACATCAATATCACGAAAATGTCTTTGTTTATTTAGATGATCTATTGGTAGTCTCTTCCACGTTCCAGGAACATATGGAATTGCTGTCCAAAGTCTCTTCGTTGTTAAGAGCGGCTGGGTTAACAATAAACCTCAAGAAAAGTAAATTTGTTCTGAGAGAGGTGAAATACTTGGGATTTTTGGTTGGTGAAGATGGTCTTCGAACAGACCCTGACAAGGTAAGAGCTGTAGCAGAGTATCCAGCTCCATCTACAGTTAAACAGATACGACGTTTATTGGGAATGGCTGGTTGGTACCAACGTTTCATACCAAATTATGCAAGCGTGGTATCACCAATCACAGATTTATTAAAGAAGAGTTCGGGGAAATTGAAATGGACATTAGAAGCGCAAGCTGCTTTCGAAAATTTAAAACGATTGCTGACTACAGCACCGGTATTAATTAACCCTGACTATAATAAAGAGTTCTTTATTAGATGCGATGCAAGTCTGACAGGGATAGGTAGTGTACTGTATCAGATCGACGAGGACGGACAAGAGTGTCCGATAGCCTTCATGTCGAAGAAACTTAACAAAGCTCAGAGAAATTACTCAGTTTCTGAGCTTGAATGTCTTGCGGCAATTCTGAGTGTGAAGAAATTCAGGGGCTATGTTGAAGGTCACCGATTTACAATTGTGACTGATCACTCAAGTCTGAAGTGGCTTATGTCACAGAAGGACTTGAGTGGCCGTCTGGCTAGGTGGAGCCTAAAACTCCAACATATGGATTTTACCATTATCCACCAAAAAGGTACCCAAAATATAGTCCCTGATGCTCTATCTCGTCTTTATGACGATACACACGAGGAATTGACGGAAGCATTAACACATCACATTAACGACATCAAAATCGACAATGAAGGTTATCGGCACAAGGAATATACGGATATGATAGCTAAAGTTCAATCATCACCCAAGGACTTTCCATCTGTTAAAGTCGTGGATGATAAGCTATACATACGTATTGAGCCAAGATCTGATGCAATACCCAACGATGTTCCTGTGTGGAAACTCTGGGTACCAAAACCGATGACTTCAAACATGATTCAGAAACATCATGATGATAGTACTGCTGCTCATGGAGGTGTTAAAAAGACTTTAGAATTACTTCGACGTCTTTATTATTGGCCGGGCATGGCGTCACAGGTACACAACTATGTTGTGTCCTGCGACACATGTAAACAAACAAAAGCCACGAATCAGATATTGCGTCCTCCGATGCAATATCAATTCGAAACAGCACGTCCATGGCAGAGAGTCTATATAGATTTTTTGGGACCGTATCCTCGTTCTACACTTGGGAATACGGTGTTATTGATAGTTCTGGATCATGCTACGAAGTTTGTACTACTGAAACCACTTAGAAACGCAACTTCACCGAAGGTGAATGCTTTTCTAAGGAATGAAGTGTTTCTTACATATGGGGTACCAGAGTTTCTACACAGTGACAATGGCAAACAGTTCACTAGTAGGAACTTTCAAAGTCTTTTGTCAGATTTCGGCATTAAACACATTAGGACCGGTGTCTATAGTCCTCAAAGTAACGCGTCAGAGCGGGTCAATAGGTCAGTTTTAGCAGCAATTCGAGCGTTCATTAAAGGTCAACATACCAAGTGGGATTCACAAATTGGTGAAATCGCTTATGCACTGCGGGCTGCAGTACATTCTGCTACCAAGTACTCACCGTACTATTTATTATTTGGTCAACATCCAATATCGGATGGGAATACTTACCATTTGTTGAGATCACTACACAAGCTTGGTGAAGATGCTGGTGAGGAAATGGAACGCACTGATCATTTGACTCTGCTTAGGAACCGGGTTCAACAAAATTTAAAAGCAGCCTTCAAAAAATCACAACATCAGTACAACCTGCGATCTAAACTACGGACTTTTCAACCACAACAACGTGTGTTTGTACGGCAACATCATTTGAGTGACGCTACCAAAAAATTCTCGGCAAAATTGGCTCCAAAGTTCTTACCTGCAATGATTAAGACTAAGATTGGAAATGTACTCTACGAGTGCATAGATATGAGCGGTAAGAATCTTGGAGTCCATCACGCGAAAGACATCAGGGAATGATGTCTTTTCGTTAGGTAGGGTTGTTCCTCTGGCTGATTGTCGTCTCTGGGGTTCACATCTTCAGGTCATACTTACTGGTTGTATCGGGGTGTCCGTGGTGCTGACGTTCGGATGGATGGTCGGTCTCAATACTCAGTGAGGTTCTTAAGGACTTCATGAGTGTTGGAACCGGTCATCGGTCTTGACGCCAGTGACTGTGGGTATCTCGATCCCAGATACAGTTTAATAGGTGGAAGTAGTTCGGTGGTTTTCTGTCATGGAGGGGATGGCGACGTTTTTGTGATTTCAAGAGTAGAAATCTTGGTTTCTACCTTGAATTCATGGTGTAACGATCGCAATAATCGCGAAACAATAATAAAACCAAATTCATCTTCGTTTTCAATTCAATAAAAATGCATTTCATTAGTTTCCGTTCATTTTTACATTAATAATAATTTTAAAATTTTCTAAAACTTAACTGCTAGTTAAATTTTGAATATACTATAAAAAGCAAACGAACGTACTAAATTTTTATTTCCAATGCTAATGAACAGACGTCGTTGTTAATCATTTGCTGAATTTCGAATATGACACGATTGATTAGAAGAGGGAAAAAGCAAAATCACATTTTTGCAATTTTTAATTTGGAAAAAATTATTATTCATTCCATTTTCTGCTTCAAAACAATAAAATTGTAAGAAAACGTCCGTAAGTAAAAATAGCGAATAAATAAATAAATATTAAAATAATTTGCTGTGTTTAATATATCATATTCAAGTTTAATTGATTTGAATTTTAAAAACTCAAATATGTGTTCAAACAAAAGTGTTTCTATTATAAACGTGAACCAAAGATTGAATTGATTATAAAAAAATTGTGTCAAAAATTATAAAAACAAATTATTATTTTGTTATTGATGTGAAAAACTAATGGAATACGATTTAAATTAAAATAAAATTTACAAACTTTTTCGCTGTAGTATTAATTACTATAATAGTAAAAATAAGGTCTTATTACAAACGAAAAATTGAAGACAAAAAGAATATGGAAATATTACAATTTGACAGAACATAAGGAAGAAATGATATTGGAAAATCAAAGAAATAACTTAGAACAACCGAATATTGATGACATCAATCAACAAAAATAACTTAAGGTATTTACTAAAAATATGTATATTAATTTTAATTTAATCATCCCTTTTAGAATGTTAGAGTAAATTTAGAAAAAAAATAGTGAGAGATTCCCAATCTCAAGATTCGTGTGGGGATAAGCTGTATCCCGCGCAAATTCTATTTTTTATATTAGTAGTAAAGGTCCAATGATTATAACGTGGCTCCATATCAGGGCCTGTATTTATATGACGTTTCACATATTCATGTAATTTAGGAAAAAGAATGGGATCAGGGATTTCAGTACATACAAATTTATTAATCATTTCATTTCCATCAATTCTATCTTCATCTGACAAATTTAACAAAATTCATCATTTTTAAAAATAGCAACCACATCAGTTTGAACAGCATCATTAAAACGACGAATATCACATTCTCTGTTAACTTTTATAACCATTGACACATCAGCAGTAACATTCTCAGGTCTTTCACAAAATTCATGCATTGATTTAAAAGAACGAACAAAAGGATTTACACGATCTAACTCAAAACCTATCTTACGCATAAGAAAAAATTCGAAATGAAATTTAAAACATAGAAAAACAATATGTACGTTTATTCACATTCAAAGAAATAAATATACTAACAGCTGAGAAAAAATTAAATATAAAAAAGAATAACAAAATAAAGTTTTAAGTTTCGTTTTTGTTGTTCGTTGTTCGATAGCAAATATATTTTTATATGTATGTAAACTTATAATGCATATGTATAGAAAAAGTTTTCCGTATATAATAACTTTTTTATTTATGATCCGATTTGTTTGAATCCGGATCCCAATATAGGTTACACTAATATCAGTTAGCTGTGAAAATTTGAATTGAATCCATCTGCGAATAAAAAAGCCTTATGCTCCACAAAGTTTTAATCTAGCGTATTAATATATAAGATTTGTCAAAAATAAATTACAAATTTATAACATTTATGCGCCTACTAAGATGAAATAATATTTTATTATGTATGATTATGTTGTATGAAATAATGTTACTATTTCTGTTCGTTAAATTGTCTGCTAAATAGAACTCGTCACCAAATTATTAGTCGATTATTTTTCAACATTACCACACATGCCATTTGAGGTTAAAAATTTCCCTCGTGCGCTACGCTCACTCGGGACGTCAAATGACATGCATAATAATGATTATGAAAAATGATCGACTATTATTTGACGACTCGACTATATATGAAAATAAATTAAATGGTTGGAAACTTTCGGCACTGATTTGCAGCAAGCTCAAACAGAATACTTACAGATATAAAAGCTCGAATCGCTGCAGGTAATCGAACTTTCTACCAAATGAAACCAATCCTCGTATAACCGTATGGGTCAACTACCACCAAACTCAAGTTATACAAGACATTGATTAGACCGGTGGTGATGTGTGGATTACAACTGTCAACCGTGGGTCCTAACACAAACTGAAAAATTGCATTTAGAACCCTATGACCGAACACAATTGTGAATTTGAAGAACATTGCGAAATTCGTATTGCGTAACATTAAACGGAAACGTAATGATTTTACGGAAAACGAATTTTACAATATTGTCTTAATTCACAATTGTGTTTGGAAATAGGGTCCCTATAATTGAGCGTAAGATCCTACGCTACATTTTTGGTCCACTATTTAAGGCAGACGATGCAGAGTATAGAACCCGATATAACTTTGAAATCAGAGACCGCTTGAAAGTTCTGATATAATAGTAGATTGTACCTATTCCAATAGGGTTGCTTCGTTTGGGCATGTTTTACGAGTCAGTTCGTAGTCTGAAATGATTAAAAAATGTACATTAAGACCGAAGAGGTCGACGGCAAAGTAGACTCGGACTACGAAGGGGCAGGGACGTTATAAACGAAAATAAAAGAATCGCCTACAATTATTACATTATGCTGCTTTTGCAAATGATTTATTATGATAAAATTCTCGAAATCGTAAGCAGTAACGCAATAAATACATTTTACACTAGTGCGTTATGAAATAAACGATGATGAAATGATTTTCACGCCATTTCTAAAAAAATATACTGCAAGCTTTGTAATAAATAAAAAATAGGCCAGGCAAATTGGATTACAAAAAAAACGTTTTAAGAAATTAATTCTCAGAAAGCTGGAAATTGTTTCGATACCTTCATTTAGTCCTAAACAAGTGTAATTTGAGTTTGCACCATTCCAGGAGGTGAGCTTAACTTGGAAGTCCAAAAAAAATTAAATTTTTGTATTTTTATCAGTTTTTTGCTTGTAGCTCGAAACAGTGCGTCGGAGGTTAAATTCTGCGTAGAGTGAGTATGTAAATATGTAATTAAATTCGGTTCAGTAGTACTTATAGTCAAAGCTTAAAAAACGGGCAATTTACTCTCTAACGACAACAACGAAGATTATCTCTATGCTGGGTAAGAAATTACTACAGCAAGGGTTTGAAATCAGACAAGCTCTTGAAAATGATGATACTCTAATTGCCAACACCACCGTTTACGTAATAAAGAACTTTCTGGCGGTCATAATAATAGGATACACCGATCTATACTGATCCTAGTAACCGCCAAATCACCCAAATCCTCAAACATTAACGTGATGAAAGATAAAGGATCTTTCAGAACACGTTCAATTCTTCCAGGTACTTCAACTTCTCTTTTGATGTCAAACAGAATCTTCTGGTCCTATATGCAATCAGTGGATGTGATACAACCTCTGCATTCTATCGTCAAGGAAAGTTGAAGTTGGCAAACACATTGTAAGGAACACGACTTTACAGGAGTCTGTCAATGTTATTCACCATGCAAATTCAGAGCCTGAGGACTTCATCTCAGTAGGTCAACTGTTCCTAGCAGCCTCCTTGTACAAAATTCGCTACGAGATGTTCTCAAAATTCCACGTAAAGAAAACTTTTAATCTAGCTTCTCTACCCCCAACAAATGCAGCCGCTGCATTCAGGGCTGACATAATAGACCAAAGGATCCTCTCAGTTGGGGTTGGAGAAAGTGAATGAAATCCTCAACCCGGTATCTTGCGGATGTCCGAAGAGTTGTACAGAAAAGTACAGCTGCTGCAAGAAATGTTCAACAATTTGCTTCAACAGTCACGGGCAGTCAAGTTTGAATTCAGCACCGTTCGAGGATAAGGTAGAGTCGAACGCCGTAGGTACAGAAACGTGCCTAATGCCGTAGTAGGAGAAACAGGTGAGAACAGTCCCTTTGAAGATGACCTTGGTGGAGAGGGTATAGACATATCATCACAGATTGAGAACCTCGTAGATGATACACCATCGACATCTAAGAAAATGCGAGTATGAATGCGGCCTCATTTTGTAACAATAAATCTGTTTAAAAAATATGTGGTCCTGGAAAGTAGCAAAATATAAGTTTGCACTAAAATGAGAAAACTGTCCGGTTGCTAAGCTTTGATTTTGACTATACTACTGAACCGAATTTGAAGATTTATATGCACATATGCAGAATTCAACCCGCTTTAATATTGAATCGGCCATCATTTTCCCTCAGACGCACTGTTTTTGAGCTGCAACCAAAAAACTAAAACACTTACTAAAATTAATTAATGTTTTTGTACTCCTATAAGTTAAGCTCACCTCCTGCGATGGTACAAACTCAGATTACACTTATTTAGGACCAAATGAAGGTATTGAAACGATTTCCAGTTTTCTGCGAATTAATTCCTCAAAAAATTCTTATTTGACTGGCCTACAAATATAATACCATGAAAAAATAGTAACCAAAAAAAAACTTAACAAATTCAATCAGTTTCGTGTAGTGAATAATTATTTTAATACGATTATTTGTAATTATTTAATTTACTTATTTCTAGTTTGGTTGTGGCAAAAGTATAGTGTACAAATCACACAGAACTATTATATTTACTCTTACGAATTTAAGCTACTCGAGCGCGTAGCAGTTCGTGTTTTAAATCTTCATACTCGTAGAATTTTAATATCATTTTGTACTCGTTATACAACATACTATTTTGTAATTTTCATGACGTCGTAAACGAACAAATTACCAAATACAAAAACGTTCTAGAAGAAATTTTATATTTTTGCGAAATGATGTTGTTTTTAAAACAAGTATTTGCATGTTTGCGCTGCGCTTGTGCTGCAAACTTCATGCTCATTTTAATTTAGGCTCCTTTTGGCATCGTCATACAATATACTATTTTATTAACTACATTAATTAATAAATTATCCATAATCAGCTGAGTTTTGGTTTACCAATTTGATTAATATTCAAAACATTCTAATGTTATCTTCAAAATAATTCAAATACCTACCCTTATCAGTGTTTCTATTTGTAGTAAAAATTATACAATAATAAATAATTTTACAGTTCAGAACTAAAATAAATAGTTTTCTGTTATATTTAATTTATTCCGTCTCCTCCTTTTACACTTCATGTAATAGAAGAAGTAAAAAAAAAGTTCATTAATACGAATATGTCTACACGCAATGACACACGTAAATGGAAAATTCATTGTTATTTATATTGCTAACAAAACTTATACAAATTAAGATAAATTATAATAAATAGATCGTTTATTATGTTGTGTTTGCAAAAATTAGATGATACTTAGAACTAGAATTAGAATTCATTAGATTAAGGATGAAAAAAATTAAAGAAAATAATATATAAAGTGGACTGGACAAAATGAATTTGAGAAGGGTCATTACATTTTATTGGACTACATAAGTTTTGGTTAACCGAGGAATGTTGAAAACTGTTCAATTAATGTCATTTATTTAAAAATTTATGTTTTTGATGGTAAATAGAAAGTTATGTATTCAAAAAGGAAGTTATCCTAGAAATGTGGCTAATCTTCTAACCACCGACCAAAATATATTTTTCAAACAACTAAATGCTAAAACATATTTATTTATTTTATAACGAGAATGGAGAGATGAGTGGGCTGGGCACTGATAGACAAAGGTAAAAAATACAAACAATAGCGACGAGCCAAAAAACTATGACAAACCTATAAGTAAAGAAAACCAAAAACCGGGTAACTTGAACAAATTGCGAAAGAACAAAAAGCAACAATGTCGGCTACCTAATAGTACGAGATTCGGCTGCAGGATTAGTGCAAATTTTTTTCTATTTATTATTATATATGGTTGCCTAATTAAATCCGGCCGCAAATAAGGGTTGCTGGCTGTTAAAGATGATAAATATTTAAGGTAGAGTGAAAGAGAGTTAAATCAATATTAATTTTTTGGGAACATTCCTAGTTTATCCCCCCAAATAAATTTACGTTTTTTTTTCAGATAAATAGAAAGATTAGGTACTCTGCATCCTAATTATGAAAAAAAAAAATTTGCGGAAATGGGGAGATCAAAAGTTATAAGGGATCAAACTTTCAATTTTACCTTGGTCCCCCCTGCGGCGCAGGGGACGCGGCGGCGACGTGCCCCCCCCACGGTGCTATTTTTGATCGAAGTTGTGCAAGGTCGCAGAAGCGAGTAAAAAAAAAATCAAAAATCAAATCAAGCTACTTCTGAAAACTCAAAGGGGGGACCAAGGTATTTTTTTAAATTTTAAAATTTTAGTGTGTGATAAAATATAAATAAATAATAAATAAAAATAAGGAACAAAAGAAAAAAAAAAAACTAAAAAAAAAACCAAAGGGCGGAGCAAGGTAAAATTGAAAGTTTGATCCTTTATAACTTTTGACCCCCTCATTTCCGCAAATTTTTTTTTCATAATTAGGATGCAGAGCACCTAATCTTTCTATTTATCTGAAAAAAAAACGCAAATTAATTTGGGGGGATAAACTAGGATTGTACCATTTTTGTTGTAATTTTTAAATTTATCATTTTGAAAAGGAAGACAATTTTTTTGGAGTATTTATTAAGTCGTCTCTATTACTCCCCGGTGGTTGAGAACACTAACATTCGACGCAATGGCTTAAAAGCGTCGCACAGCTGGCAATCGCTATCCTCGTCTGACAAATGATGTTACGCTCTAACTCTCTTTCACTCTACCTTAAATATTTATCATCTTTAAAAGCCAGCAACCCTTATTTGCGGCCGGATTTAATTAGGCAACCACATATGATAATAAATAGAAAAAAATTAGCTTTAATTTGATATGGAACTAATCAATGTACGTTATGAACATATATATGTATCGAAATCATTCCTGTTTACACCTGGCTGCGAAGAGGTGCGGCCAGGTGCGCAACGGCAACCGTGAATTTTTAGAATCTATATATAAATTGCCGTGATGTAGACGATATTTTATTTAAAAAACAAGTGAACGAAATTTTTTCCCAAAAATTAATAAAAAATAATTTAATTAAAAATACTGGCGGCCAAATTTTGATAGGCAGCCTGGTAGATATATATTCTCCTAATTATAAATATACATAAAAATTCGGTTTTAGCAAAAAATCGATGAGTGCACTAATCCTGCAGTCGGATCTTAGACTATAATGAAGTCGACAATGACGGTAGCTTTGATCCAAAATGCATCAGTTCGAAATGTGTCACCAAAAAATGGACGCAAGGAGAATTTAAAAATAAGGACAATTGTGTAAGCAACTCTGAAATATATTAACAATACATCTTCATCAAACGAAAACTAAATCAAAATTAAAATTTAAATCACATTAAAGATGATCAAAAGACTTTGCAAAAGATTCGAAGCAGCTATTTTAGATGCCATTCATATTTCAAAAACCATAGGCAAGAACAAGTTAAATTTGGACAAAATTGAGAACCTCAACCGTTTTATTATTTTCGTTGGTTTAAGTAAATTGTAAAAGTTTTATAATATTGTTACGATTACAGAAAAATCCAGACGATTACAGTGACTTCCAGAAAAATCAAATCACAACAAAACACAACAGCAAATCTATGAAATGAATAGTGTTGTTGTTGTATTTCGTGGAATTTGGGTCAACAATAAAAAAAATTGAATGATTTTATTAATCAAATCAGCATAACGTAAAGTAGTCGAATATTCTACTATTTTCTCAAGGTTTCTAAAAAGTGACCTCGAATTATCTAGAAACTAAGCAGAATAGTATAAAAGCAATTACCTCTTGTAGATTAGTAATTAGTTTTATTTTAAACCTGCGATAGTGAAGTTAAAATTATAAAAGTGATTTTTAAATTAGTTTTTGTGAATAAAGTTTTAAGTTTTATTGAGTAGAAATATTTTGTGTATTATTTTGAACGTTGTGTTACTGGAAATTTCTACAATAAACCGTTGGAGTTTCTGAAGCTGTTGAAGGAATATTCTAGTTAGGAATATTGTTTGCTGTATTGTTTCCTGTTGTTGTGGAACAATTAAAGGGTAGAATACTTAATAAAACCTGGTGTATTTGCTTACTAATCAGTGATCGAACTCAGAAAGAGATTTTGAATTACGTTTATGGAATTGAGAGTAAGGGCAGTTCGAATTAAGTTTGGAAAAACGTAACAATATATTCATAAAAAAACTTCAAGCTTACCGTAATCTCTCTTGCAAAACTTGGTCAGGTTTAGCCGTTTTGTGGCGGTTTTGCATTTTCCGCATTCTGAAAATAAATAAGAAAAAAATATGATGTTTAATCGAATGAAAAAATTAACACACATGGATTAATAATAATAATTCTAAATACATATCACATAAAACTAATCCTACGAGTAAATAAGAGAATTATATTCCACATTTTGTTAAGCCTAAAATTGTACAATAATTTTTTTTTATCATAATTCCAATTTCATATAATGTATAATAATGCTGAAAAGGGTAAACTATAAGTGAGGTTATAAAATTAAAATAAAAAAAAAGGTAAGAAAAACGAAATCAGAAAATAGAATTGTTGTGATTGAAGATATTTGAAAAAAAAAAAAAAATATAATCTAACCTCAGTTTTTATTATACATATTTATTTATAAAAAAAATTATGTATATAGAAGAAAATAAATTGGAAAAATTTATTTTAGGTTAGAACTTATTAAATCGAAGAAAATTATTGCATACCAATGTTTAGACAACCAAGGGTAACCTGTAAAATCGTTTTTCTACAATCAGAAATTTCACAATTGTTTTTACTACCAGTAACGTAAAAAAATATATTACGCACTAGTGTGTAATGAAATAATGAACAACTCTTACTGAGAGATCTACTGAATTTCGTGCTACGACCTGAGGAAAAAGTAGTGCAGAACGTTAAAAATGAAAACGCAGATCTTGTTACCCGAATCTGGTACATGGATATAAAAATTGGTTCGATTTTTGACTAGATAAACTTTTCAAATCAAAAACATACAACAAAAAAATTTCAAAAATGAAAGATATCTAAATAAATGATAATTTTATGTATTTCTTTTTTATCCTTTCAGTTAAAAAAAAAAAAAGATTCATATAGAAGTTAAAGTAAAATTGGATTAAAATTTGCAAAAGGTAGATAAATATTCAAATTTTGGGTAGTGTCATCAATTTTATGTTATTGTAATATGTGATTGTTAATCAAGTCTAAGGTTTGATTTTGGTTGTATTGGATTTGTGTTGTAAAACGATAATATTTTTAAAGAAATTATTTAGTGTGCATGAATAAAACACGTTTGGTATTCCATCAACAAATTGTGCTAAAACCTTTGAAGAAAGATAACCAAAAATTTTATTACAATTTCTCCCATTAAAAATAATTTGGTTTATCTACAAAAAAAGGAACACGCTTTTTATATTCTGGTAAAAAAGTTGGAAAGTTACTTTAACGAACTGATGAAAATTAACAGAAGCCCAATAGATAGCATTATTCCCTTAAATTTTGCAAAATCCGTCACGTCACAAAACAGTCATCAAAAAAGTTTCAGAATTATTATCTAGCCAATTTCAATTCTAACCAAACGTCGTAGCCCGTAACTATTTAAATGTAAATATTAAGAAATTTTATAATGTGCAAGATCGAGATCGTAAATGTTTACGATCCTACGTACCTTAGTTGTGTGGAATCTCTTGACTCCTGCGAGTATTGGAAGTGGTCAAGTGACAAGAGGTGGACCTTTTAGACCCTGATGGTTTACCATCTAGGTTCATGAGTTCTCAATGTGGTCAAGATAACCACGCGTTAAGCTAAAATAAATTTATTGTCATGGTCTTCGAAAATTTTATTCGTTAGAGCGTAACCTGTTGGAGAGTAGGAAGAGCGCATTCCAATAAACGATAACAGGAAAATGGATTGCCTGTCGTTTGGGTCCTGTGACTGAAGTTCTCTCTATACACCTCCATTAACCTCTTTTTTCTTAACACAGGGTGTTCCGGTGGTGTCTTTAGCTTGCCGGGGAATGGTAAGCAAGAAAATGCTAGCCCTTGGCTTTCTGAGCCACAGTTAGACCGCCTCTTTCTTCTGGTCATACAAAGATATCATGGAAGAACTCTCCTAAAACCACCTTTGTTTATTAAATTTAGGTCGTTTTACTGTTATATATTTGTTTTAGGTTCAGATTTTTCTGTTGTTTTGCAAGCGTATGACAGAATGCGTAAGTTAATGACACACAGAAACCTTTTGTGTTTTAGCAAAATCTTTTTTTTTGGCGTTCGAATTCTATTAGGAATCAACTCGATTATTCTAATTCTTTTGCTAATTATGTTTGATCTTGTTACGATCGACCCTATTTCAATTCATGCTCTAAATTAAGAATCAAAACCACCAACCAAACAACTTAATATCCTATTTCAGATCTTACTCTATATAAAAATTATAACATCAAGAGTAAAAACATCCAAAGAAACTCCGTAAATCAATTTATTATTTTATTTTTGACCTTCAATTTTAGAAATTGGGTCATACAAATTTCATTTCAAACAGTGATTATGAAACTTTCATTAAAAGAGTCTAAACTAATTAACGCTGGTGTACCTCAAGGCTCAGTATTGTCCCCAACCCTATTTTTGATTTAAATCAACGAATTGTTGAAAATCACCAGCAACCCAATAAATAGTTTTGCAGATGATAGTACTCTGCACAAGTCGTTCGAGCCCCTTCCTTCAAAAGGTAAAATGCACGAACGCATTAATCCCGCCCGGAGAGACGCTGCCATAAACGTGAATGAAGACCTAAAAAATGTCGCCGATTGGGGTGACCAAAACCTGGTCAATTTCAACTCTACCAAAACACAGCTGTTGATTGTTCCCAGATCAAAGATCGAGTTCCCCAAAGATATTTTATTCAGTATGTGTAATGAACTAATAGGTGAATGTAAAAGCATTCGTTTATTGGTTGTCACAGTTTCAAGTGACCTACTCTGGAACGATCATGTAATGGCGATGGCAGAAAGTGCGTCTAAAATACTCGGCCTCCTAAATAGATGCAAAAAATTTTGCTTGTGTTGCTGCTTGCTTGTGCTGCTTCTGTTTCCATCTTGGCCCTCTTGGACTCTGTTCAAAAGCGGGCTATACGAATTGTGGGTGATCTTGGGTGAACTTTGGCATCAAAACATGATTCCCTACAACATCGTCGCACTGTTGCTGACCTCATTGTTTTTTAAAAATATCGTCATCAACAGTGCTCAGATGAAATCAGCAGCATCATCCCCAAACTTATTCTTACCCCCGTTCCACTCGACAATCGGCTACCGCAACCAGTCAAACGGTCGAGATCCCAAACTATCATACTGGCAGATCGCAGAAAGACTTCTTTGTCCGAACTGCATACAAATGGAATAGTTTGCCGGAATCCTTAGTCTCAGGTTACTTCAACCCGCAGAGGTTTAAAAAAAGCGGACATGATGACCTTAGAACGCCAGTTGTTGTGGAACGGACCTAGGTCTAGACCTAGGTCTTAAAAGGTATTTATGTTTGTTGTGACACTAATTGTAGGCCCTATAACACAACACATTTTATTCAAAAAAAAAAAAAAGTATCCAATATTGTATTTCGTGATCCTTTGATTTTCATGTTGTTAAGTGTATTGTTTATTTTTGTGATATGATTAAAATAGCGTTATCGGAAATGTTGTTTTTACATAGACTCATTCTCATTCAACTGGATCTGTATTTGAGCTCATGTGATGAAAATTCTGAATAACAATTAGGCGTGAGGGTGATCAATGTATATTTAAAAAGATATGAAGATAGAAAATTCTCGCTAATAAAATATCGAGCATTCTGTTCAATGAAGTCAATTATTAGATAAATACAATGTAAAATAGAAAGAAATCAATATTGATTTTGGGTTTAAACTAAAATTTTTTAATTATCTAAAAGTTTTGTGATTTTTGAAGTTTAAAAATGAAAAAAAAAAGTAAAAATATATTAAATTATAAATATATAAATATAGTATTTAAATTATAAATACATAGAGTTTTTTTTAACGAATATTGAAAATAAAATGTCAAGCAAGCAGATTGAAAATTTGTCTGGTTGGTTGGTAGGTAGGTTTGGAACATGTGATATAATTTAATGTAATACCGATAAATTTTACAAAACATCAACAGATCACTCTACAGAATATTGGATTTGCTGCTTTTTTACAATGCAATTTGTGAAAGCCTACATTCGTAATTTTTCCACAGGAGATGTGTTTTGAATTTGTAATAATATAATTTGGGTTATAAACCGATATAAATGTTTGCTTTTTAATAATAACAACAATATTAATAGTATGATGTTTTCAACTGGATATTCCAACAATTCAAATCAAGAAAATTTACAACAATATTACAATTGGGATTGGCGAAATCAGACTAGATCGGTAGAGCATAACACTTTTTATCTCTGGGTTTCGGTTTGAGCCCGACTCCAAAGTCGTTTTTTTATGATTCTCAGGACGAATGTAGTCAAAAATAAGTAGTCGCATATCTTGACATATAAACTGAAAGGTGTGACTAAAACATGCACCGTGCTGAAGTTTGATTTTAATCGAGCAACGAGTTTAGGAATGACTGTATATTTTCGTAGTGTAAGTAAAATTTTTGACTGTCGATTTATGGCCAGTTTTACGTAGAAAGCGTCGTATTTTGACTAACTTCGACTACATGCATATCTAGAGCATATCTAATCGAACAACGGGTCTAGGAATGGCAGCAAATTTTTGTTTTTTATGTACAACTTGTGGTCAAGATATTGTTTGTGTCAACCGTACTTAAATTTTCTGTCTTCTATCGTAATATACTATAGATTTATTTAAAATGTATATATATACATTCACAAAAATTTCTCAACCCGCTTGTGCGCAAAACTACACTTATTTCTATTATCTTGAAGCACAACTGACACTTCTGGGAAGACAGTATTACATTAATTTTATTTTACATATATTTTCGCATAATTGTGTGAAAATAAAAAGACTGAAGAAAAACGAAAAAAAAATTTGATGGGAAAACCAAATATACTGACAATCTTTTTTTATTGTTGTGTGTTTTACAAGGGGCAATTGGTTTTGGGCAGTTGGTTTTGAGTTAACATCATCAGGAAAGTTTTTTTTATGTATTATTATTTTTATTTTTATAAATTCAATGGTAGTGGTTTAATGATTTGCTAGTATCAATTAAAAGGGATAGTTGTGACTTGACAGTTAACCGCCGCAGAACCTGGGTGAAACCTAATGCACGCATTTTATGTAATGTAAACATGGTGTTGGTTTATAATATAAGCGCACCTAGATATAAATCTAGTACATTTAGCAATCTAGTACTGATTTTTGATATACATAAACATAACAAATGTCATCCATATTCTGTAATTAAAAAAATCTGTAATTAAAAATATATAATCAACAACTAATAAAAATATTGTTTATTTATTTATATGGTGTTGGAAGTTAAAGATAACAAACCATGACCGAAACCAATCCAGTATTCGCTGCAAAACCGCCGAAGAATATTTGTATTAAAAATACAAATCATAAAACAAAAATTTGGAAAGAACGGCTGCAGCAATATGCATGGTACGTGAAACCAATGGAAAATAACAAACTATCAAAAGAAAGGCAAGTGGCAATACTAATGAATTTCTTAGGTCCAGATATTATTGGAACGTACAATAGTTTAAATATGTCTGACACGGAAAAAAAAGATCCGTCAATGAAATCGGCCTCACTTTTTAATCCGACGGCTAACCTCACGCATTTAACACTTATTCGTTCTTAAAATGAATCAAGAAAAAGGTAAAGTATTTGATGATTTTCTGATTCGATTAAGAACATCAATAAAAGAATTTGATTTTGAAAGTAATGTAAACAACTTTATCCACGACTACTAAAGAATATATGCTTTCCATGCGTATGCCTTCCATTGTAATTGTATTCATTCCACAACTAGTGAATTTGATTAAAATTCTTTAACAGTTCTATAGTTTATTAAATATTCCCCTAACAAATTAAACAACAAACTTGTTTTGTTTTTCGCTACCTTTGATGTATTTATTTCAATATGGCGATACAAATTTTTGTATGAAAACTGGAAATTAAATGAAATATTTTACAGTCGTGGATAAAATAGCATCTTGTATTCGCTTAGGATGATGGTAATTCTTTACTCGGATGATTCCCTCCACTCACTACGCTCGTTTCGTTAAACCTCATCCTCATGAAGAATTGCCTTCATTCTAAGCTCATACAAGAATCTACTATTAACGATCGTTTGCTAAAAGACAAAATAATGTTGGGCGTCGCATCCAGTAAAATACGTGAAAGGTTATTATAATTACAAAAACCAATAAAATTTGTAGAGCCATTGAAGAAACAGCTGATCAAATGCAACGATTTCGAGTGGATGCTGGCATATAATGTGATATAGTAAGTTCATCGAAAACAAAGGTGAACTCAATAGATTCATTCGATTGTAAGTGATGTGCAACAAGACATTGAGCAAAAAGTTGTCCAGCATTTAATAAAAAATATTCCAAATGCAATAAAAAGGGTCATTTAGCTGTAGCGTGTTTTAAAAACAAAAAACACGAAAAATCACAATGGTTTGATACTCATAAACGACAATAGAAAGCAGATATAATCATTGAAGAGAAAGACGAAACCAATAATAATGAATCAGTAGATGATAAAACAGAGTTCAAATGATGATTAGTATGAAAATGTATTTATTAATAATAAACCTGTGCGACTTAAATTAGATAGATGTAATATTTGGCCAGAAATGATAAATCAATTAAAAATACCAATCAAAAGTACAGATACAAAATACATATTTTCGTTCAATAATGATCGTAATGCGGGCATTGGTAAAGTGTCAGCACTATTGCTGTATTTGACATTAAAGCAGCGACACCAATTCCACATAAAATTCGAAACGATGTAAAAAATGAACTTGATCATTATGAAAAGAATAAGTGTTACTAGAAAACAAAATGAGCCAACACCAGCCGTAAGCAATTTAGTAACGGTACACCGTAATAAAATATTAAGATTATGTTTAGATCCAACGGAAGTTACCGAAATATATAAGAAATAAGCGCAAGAATTGGTAACTCAAAATGGTTTACAATATTAGATTGTAAAAAATGATTTTGGCAGATAAAAGTAAAAGAAACATCAGTGAAATACTTAACATTTTCAACTACTTTTGGTTGCTATTCGTATTTACGACTTCCATTTGGTTTGGCATCAGCGCCAGAGATATTTCAAAATTTAATGTCAACATTACTTGCAGAAGAGAAAAATACAGAAGTTTCAATGGTTATTCTATATTCTCATTCATGCACAAACAAAAGACGAAGTGGATAAATTGACCATGAACGTAGCTGCGAAAATTAATTCAGGAGGTTTAAAGTTGAATTGAATGTCAATTTGGTAGAAGTTCTGTAAAATTTCTTGGACACACACTATTACAAGAAGGTTTAAAGGCTGATGATGAAAAAATAGAAGCAATCTCTCGATGGAAGCAGTCAAAAGATCAAAACAAAAATACAGCAATTAATCGGCCCAGTTATCTGAAGTAACTGCACCGCTGAGAAAATTATTACAAAAACATGTTTTATGCGAATGAATGCATGAACAACAAGCCTCATTTGAAGAAATAAAAGAAATCATTACAAAGCTGCCAACTTTAAAATATTACGATGTTAATGTGGAAAATGCATTATCTGTGGACTGCAGTTCATATGCAATGGGGAAGTGCTTCTTCAAAACGGTCGCCCAATAGCAAATGCATCGAAAGCTCTCTTACCAACACATCAACGATATCCACGATTGAGAAGGAAGCAGTGGCAATTAGATTTAGATTTCAAAAAATTTGTATGGCAAACCGTTGACCATACAAACAGATCATCGACCACTAGAATTAATTTTTAAAAAAACTGAATCGTGCACCCCCTCGATTAAAAAGGATTGTTTTAGAAGTTCAACAATATGAACCAAAAGTTATTTATGTACCATGTAAAAATATTCCGATACCAAATGCAATGAGTTGTTATATCGAAAATGAAAATGTGTCACACGAAGGTGAAGAAATCGAAGTACACGTCGTATTATCTATGATAAATAAGAGGACCAAAGAGATTATAGAAAAAATATCGAGGGTGATATTTTAATTTTCGTGATATATTAGTAGCATATGAAGGACTAATATTCGAAGGTGATCGAGTAATTATACCAGAAAGTATGCATGTTAAATTGTTAAAATGTGTTGCAAAAGCTTCAAAATAAATCGATGCGTAGTATCTTAAGAGCTAGTAAAGATACTCATAGAAATTCTATGTTAGAAAAATTAAATTGACTGAACGTTGAACAATTAATTAATATGAATGTTTTAATTCTAGTTTTTAAAATAAAAAATGGATTATTACCTAGCTATTTAAGTGGCAAATTGAAATATGTTAGTGAAATTCATAAGTATAATTTAAGAAATGTAAATAATTTTAGTTTAGATTTGTACAAAAATGATAAAGTAAAAAACATGTTGATGCATAAGGGGCTAATTTTATATAATGAATTACCAAATGAAATAAAAAATGAAACGTCCTTATTAAAATTTAAGCGAAAAGTTAAAGATTATTGTAAACAAAAATATTTATTGTAGTTTCAGTACTAAGCTTTTGTTTATAAAATATTTTTTATATTAAATTTAAGTATTTTTGTAAATTTTAAGTAAAAAAATGGATATCATATCTAAATAAATATATAAATAAATAAATAAATAAAAATAAATAAAAGAAATACATGGTGATCACTTTGAGGTACACACATGCATGAAACGAACAAGAACATTAATATTTTGGATCGGCATGATAGTTGACATATAAAAGTACTGCGAAAGTTGTGGTATATGTCAAAAATTTGTACATTCAAATGTGAAAGAACCACTTATTATTCGAGAACCAGCAACTTATCCATTCGAAATTGTATCTTCAGATCAATTTGTTTTTGGTGGATCATCATATTTAGTAATAGCTGATAATTATTCAGGTTGGTTTGATTTTAGAAACTGAAATCCGAAGAAACCGGCGAAACAATCAAACATTTACAAAAATGGTTTGCCACATTCGGAATTCCGAAAGAATTACGAAGTGACAATGGTGGTGAGTGTACCTTGGTTGTACTGTAGCAAAAACAGGCGGGACTGAAGAAGATATCAGTCAGCGTATTAACAAAGCTAGAAATACGTTCAATATGCTTCACAAGATCTGGAATGCATCCGTCCTGTCAAGAAAGACAAAGCTACGAATGTTCAATGCATGTGTCAAGTCAGTACTGCTATATGGGTGTGAAACGTGGAAACACACAAAGAAGATCACAAATCAACTACAGGTGTTTGTGAACAAATGCCTGAGAAGACTGATCAAATGCTTCTGGCCGAACACCATCAGTAACCAGGATCTTCTACGACAGACAGAGCAGTTAGACATTGAGTCCGAGATAAAACAAAGGAAATGGAGATGGATAGGACACACACTGAGGAAACCAGCTAAAGATATAACAAGGATGTCCCTAGAGTGGAATCCACAAGGTAAAAGGAGAGTTGGAAGACCACCCATGACGTGGAAGAAAACGGTGCTAGCTGAAGCAAAACAAATCGGCAAGACATGGGGTGAACTGAAAGCGATTGCCCCGAACAGAGTCAGATGGTCCAGCCTAGTAGACGCCCTATGCTCCTAAATGGAGATAAAGGAAAAAAAAAAAAAAAAAAAAAAATGGTGGTGAGTACGATTCTGGCGGAATGAGAACATTCACAAATGAAGGGAAATTTGAACACGTAACATTAACTCCAAGATTTCCGCAAAGTATTGGGTTTGCTGTAAATATATTCAAATAGAAAAAAGCATATTAAAAAAATGTCACGAAGATGGTAGTTCAGTTGAAATTGCACTAATGAATTACAGAAATGCACCAAGAGATAATAAACTGAGCTCACCAAACGAACGATTTTTGAAAAAAATCCGAAAAACAAACACAATTGAACCAATGAAAAAAGTTCATACAAAACAGAAAATTGTGAAAAATGTAACACAAAACTTACAACGTGAACGAGAAAAACAAAAAAGATATTTTGATCAACATGTACGACAACGAGAGGTGCCAAACATTGGTGCAATAGTCAACATACAAGATCCAGCAACAAAAATTTGGCAATCGGGTATTGTTATAGCTTTGACAAATAAACCAAGTTCGTTGCTCATTAAAACAGATGAAGGCGTTGTGCTCAGAAGAAATACAATCCACATCAGGCGATCATCAGCAAACATTGCTCCTAAATTTGAGTTTGTAGCATCCAAAAATGAACAAAAATTGAATTACGATTGTAAACTTAAAAATATATAATAAACAAATAATAAAAATAGTGTTTTTTTATTCTAAATTTCTTATTTGCGATGTGGTGGGGAGAACCTTCACGGAACACCAGATCTCATATTATAATTTCAAATTATTTTTTCAAACGATCATGCAACAACATAGCATGGCTGTAGACTCCTAAGACATTTATTCTATACTCATATTCAAAAATTTAAGATCTCGTAAAATGATAAGAAAGAATGAATAATCAAAAGCTTAAAAATGTCGTTCATCGACAGCATAATATTGTTATCAGGTGTATATGTACTCGCAATTTTAAAGCTTCTGTAAGTGAAAAAGTTCAACTCATACATGCAGTATGCACATTGCACACCAAGGCATACCAAGCCTTTCATTTCAAATTTCTGTTTTTCTAAACGAAATAACAATAAATATTCCTTAATCCAGTCTAGCCCCTTATTTTATTTTGTAAAATTTAATCTAAATAATTGAAAATTCACATACAATTTCATTCTACTTTTCCGTTTCTCTGAATTTAATATACTTTTTTTCTAAGTGTGGCTGGCAGGCAAGTACTCGACAAATTAAAAAAAAAAAAGATTTTATTCTTATTGTTTTCCTATTTAAAAATGGAATTGGTTAAAATGTAGATTCAAACTGAAACTTTTGCTAGCGCTGTTGTTGTCATTGGTAGTTAGTTAACTTTTTAAACTAATAAATAACGAAAACAAAAAAATGTTAATTTTAAATCCATGACCATTTTTTTGTCGTTTACTAATTTTAAATCAATTTGAGTTATATTCTTAAATTCATAACAATTAATTTGCATTTAAGTAAATGATCTATTGTAAATGGACTTTGAAGAAGTATGGATTACGAAAAGCAACAGCATTAAATTTTGTTTTGCTTTGTTGAATCTAAATTAAGGTTTTTGAAACAAAATTTGATAAATTGTATCGGTTTTGTATTGAAGAAAATTATATATTAATTTGGTACAGTAACCCGGAATGTGGAATAGTAACACAGTTACACAGATGAAATAGAGAATATAGAAGAAAGCTGGTATATTCATCTATTCAGAAAAGTTGGTAATGTTGGTTTTAATTGTCCGCCGCCACGTCTTTCTTAAAGCCTCGCAACTGTATAAGCCTCTTTCGAGTCATAGTCTCGGAAGAAAATGTGATCAAAAATTATTCGGTTAAGACCATCAGCGTCAATGTATCTGGTAACAAATCTAATGTTATGTGGTTCTGAGTTAACGTGATGTGTTAAATGTAATCTTATTTCGGTACACAAGAAAGTGATAACTCTTGAAGCTTTGTACATCAATCACTTTGTATCAATCCTACCTTTCTTACAAGTTTCGTCTACACTCTACATATCAGCTGTCATGGATTTTTTCTTTTATGCAGTTTTTGATCACCTTAGTCGTTTAACATATTTGTTTATAAAACATATCTTTCTAAGTTCCTAATTTAAAAAAATATCGTCTCAGTAATAAATTATTGTAAGCACGAGCTGTGTGGAAAACCCTTTACAATCAAAATATCAAACATATATCTTTGCAATTCTGACAATTAGATACATTTACGACAAACGAAACAAACTGCAGGTAGGTTAACCCAAATCAGTTATAATAAAGCAAAAAATCAAATGCAATTAGAATTCCTATTTTGTTTTCTATGTAGTTTGATCATAATCAAAAATCCACTCGTATGAATTTTAAACTTTCATACTCTTGGGAAATTATTGTACAATATACTATTGTCAAACAGAAAACTATTCTATTAAGCGCATTGTAAACTTCCAAACATAACTTCCTAAGCATGTAGTGAAATAGAGAAGAAAATAAACTTTGATTTAACTATAAACAAAAATGAATCATTGATTGGCTTTTCTATAAAACAACTAAATAAACAAAACATAATAAAATTTTAGTTTTCATTTCAATCCCCTTGATCTTGTTCAAAAGAAGAAAAATAAATAAGTAAACAATATTATACCCAAGAGGAAAACTCTACCTAATTTTTCCTTTTGTTTTTTTCAAAAACTAAATATAACAAAAGACTGAAAAGAAAATAAAACATGAATATTGGTAATTTAAAATTTTCAAATATTTAGTTTTATTTTATCATGTCACAAAACATATAAGATTGCTGCTTTTGTCAATAAATATGTATAGAAGAGTAGATAAAATCGTACTTGTATGTTAGTAGCAAAAACTTTTTCAAAAAGACTCTCTACATATAGATGAAATTAGAATCAAGAACGTTTCACAATTACAGCCCATTTTCTGTTCTAAAAATGGCCGTTGAAAGAAATTTCAAAAAGCTTACTATATCAACTAGATCTATAAAAAATTATAAATAAAGTGTTGAATAACCATACAAAAAAAATTTAATGGAAAACCATTTCAGAGCACCGAACTTTAAAATATGACTCGATTAAAAAAAAACGTTAGACAAGTGCGAATATGCGAGGGTTCCGACTTCCGTGTATATAATATTCTTCGAGAATAGTTTTTCTCAAAAACACAATTTTAGAAATAAATCAAAAACGGGTCTTACCAAATTACAAAAAAAATTGATTTGGACTAGAAAAAAAATCACCTTTCATATGACACTTCAATCGTCAAGGTCAAACAATTTTTTTTTTAAATTTCTACTCTCAATCCTACGAATAACATTTCAAAAGATGAGTTAACCGCTATAGTTTTCATTCAATCCTTGCAATAAATCCTATAACCATGAATTTTTTAAACTTTTTCTTTTGTAATGTTCGAAGAAAAAAAGGGGTATTAGGAAAAAAAAATTTCACAATTTTAAAATAATATCTCAAATAATATTTTAAAAGATATAAAAGAGCCGACCGTTTTAGTTTTCATTCAATCTGTACAACATTTCTTATAACTAAAAACATCCTTCGTTATTCTTCTAATTAAATATTTATTACCTTTTACATATGAGCAATTTCACGAAGGTTCAACAACGTTTTGACTTGACCCCTTTTAATTTTGATTATTTTTTGTTTATAGATAGTCTTTGATAAATAAAAAATACAAGTTCTCTTAGAATTTTTTTTTTCGACCAGGGGTCTTCACAGGGTGCCCCTCAATTTTTTGTTATTTTGTGATGTGAGTGCATTTTGACGAGCGATTGTAGAAAAACTACTGAATCGATTTTCATAAATGATATGTCGTTGAATAGGTATTAAAACAAAGCTTTTAAAAATGTACACTGTTAATTTTTTGAAATAATTTTTAACGGTGTAACATAAGAAAAAAACAGTGTAATTGAAAAAAAGATGGCATAACCTTTTTTTTTTTTTAAACAAAATTGAAGCTTATTTTATATCTAACCACTTGTGAAAGTTTCGGAGATGCGTTATTTTTTGTTTTAGAGATAAAATTCGTTGTGCATATGACTGTCGGTCAAGTGATTACTAAAAGTGATAAATAAACATTTCATTTTTTATGCCATCTAATACAAAGAAAATAATTGCAGAAGTACTTTCCTATTCAAAAGAAACTTCTGTTTGTAAAATAAGTAAATCATTTTTAACAATTGTATTTATTTTATTTATTGTACTACATATATAATTTTTATAATATTTTAAAAAGTTCATCTAATAATAAAATATTTGATATTTAACATAAAAAAAAAATCTCTTAGTTTATAACGCCATTTTTATAATTTTGCTTCAGAACAAAAAAAACTGATTCCCGACAGTCATATGCACAACGAATTTTATCTCTAATCCCGGATCCCGGGTATCCCGCTAATTTTTATTAACATTTTTTTGTACTTTTTTCAAAGATATTAAAAGTTTTCTCGCTCGAAAATCGAGTAGTTTTTAATTCTTTTCTCTCTGTAGTAATTAATTTCGTTCAAAATTAGGAAAATGTTTTTTTTGACAGATATGGTATCAGGGTTTTTTTGTATGGTTTTTTTTGACACATATAAACACAACAAATTAAAACCAATAAAACTTAAAACAGGTAGATTTTTCTGAGAAATCTACCTAAAACTTGCGCTTCATTTCTCTTAATATATGTTTAATGGTTCTCTTGGACGGATTGTGTTCAATGGATGGTTCAATGGACGTTTCGTCACGAAAGTTCGGACAAAATTGAATGATGGCGCCATTGGCAACCTAGTTTTTTGAAAAATTGTTTAAAAATTAGTATTTTGAATTTATTTTTGTTTTGTTTTTATGTATTCTTTTTTATTTAATTTTTGAAGTTTTTTTAATTAAAAATAATTTAAATTTAAAAATTAATAGCGCATTTTTTGTGCTGTTTTAATTTTACTCATTTTTCTACCACCCAATTAGAAAAATCTAGCTTTTTAGCGTTTCACGGGATTTCCCGGGATCCCGGGAATTTAATATTTTTTGTCCCGGCATCCCGGGATTTGAATTTCCAAGGGAAATGAGAAACCCTAACTCACATCACAAAATAACAAAAAATTGAGGGGCACCCTGTGAAGACCCCTGGTCGAAAAAAAAAATTCTAAGAGAACTTGTATTTTTTATTTATGAAAGACTATCCATAAACAAAAAATAATCAAAATTAAAAGGGGTCAAGTCAAAATTTCCCAAAAATTTGCTGAACTTGCGTGAAATTGCTCATATATTTATAACACTTAATTTCTTTTTTTTATTTCAGACTAATAACAATGGTGACCATCAACAACAATCTACCAAGTACTACAACAAACAATGTGACATTAGAGCAAAGTAAAGCCTGATTTACACTACATATTATTTCAACCATATATTTTATTCGGGTAGTGAAAATCCGAAATTCTACGTCCACGCCGTGCTACCTGGGTAACGCTAACAGAATTAGGTTGGTGTAGTTGAGAGGGGCAGAGTAAATACTGCTTATACTCAATGATTCTGCACCATGGCGCACAGTGGGATTTTTTGTGCAATAAGTAATTTTTTCGACACATAAAATTTAAAAATGTAATGATGCAGTTTTGTAGAAAATTGATTCAGTATGAAGAATCCATAAATTGTATCCCAAAAAAACGTTTGTTTGTCTTTGAAATAATGAAGTAAAGTCACATGTAAATTTTGGTCCAAAATATTGAAAACTGTTAACGCACTTCTATAGTGTTTGTACGTAAGATAACTTTATTGCTCTAATTGAAATAGTAATTATTTTCAAATATAGCCTTTTCTGCGTATTTAAAAAAAAAATTATAAAGTTCGCACATATGGTTTAAAAGATATGATAGAATAAAATTTGTTCTATAAAGTGCCGTGATTGCAAACTTCTTTGGAAGAAAAATTAGGTTGCTCGGTCGTGCTAGGTGCTCCCGCTATAATAAAATGAAAGGTAAGACTCCATACTATCAATTAAAAAAAAAAAAAGTTTAAATAATTAATAATCTTTTATAAAATCATAAAATTTATAATATCATAAAATCATAAAATTTTGGGTTCTATGGGCGGAGGGTAGTGGGCGTGGCCAATTTTTATGAAACTTTATTTTATTCTTAATTGAGGTAATAAAAGGCTCTGTGCCAAATTTCAAAAACTTTGGGCCAAAAATACATTTTGGGTTCTATGGGCGGGGGGTAGTGGGCGTCGCCAATTTTGATGAAACTTTATATTTTTCTTAATTGAGCTAACCAAAGACTCAGAGCAAAATTTCAACATTCTACGAGCACTCCTTATATTTTTTGCCAAACATTGTATGAACAAATCCCACTGTGTGGCGAGTCATTGGGGACGTAAAACCAGTGCAACTCAAGCGTCTGTTCTCCATGTTAGGGGCGGCTTGGAGCGGGCGTCTGTCTTGGATCAAGCGGCTCGCTATATAAATGTGTAGAAAGCGTCTGTTCTCCATGTTAGGGGCGGCTTGCAGCGGGCGTCTGTCTTGGATCAAGCGGCTCGCTATACAAACGTGTAAAAAGGTTGTTTTTGGTGACCTTAAGATGCAGAACGAACCCATTCACAAAAATTTGGGTTGGGCGAAGGGCTAACACCCCATTTCCGTAAAAAAATTATTGTCATGAATTCTGTACACAAGCCTCGGAATATCTCGGATTCAATATTGGAACGACCTCGGAAACTGTACCCGGACTACGATTTAAAAATGGGAACCTGGAACGTGCTAAGCCTTAGAAGACCAGGAGATCTCCTAAAACTAACACAACAAGTCGAGAGCTACACACTGGATATAGTGGCATTGCAAGAACTAAGATGGCCAGGTAGTGGAATCCATGAAACAGCGAAAGGATACACTCTTTATTATTGCGGTCATCAAAACGGAGGAGAATTTGAAGTTGGCTTTCTTATACACCGTCGCGTGAATCAGCATGTTATCGACTTCTGCCCTATTAATATGCGGTTATGCACACTGAGAATCCGCACGCAAAAATTCAATGTAACGATCGTCAATGTTCATGCACCTACTGAAGATAAAGCAGATGATATTAAAGACCTGTTCTTCCTAGAACTCGAAGAAGTCATCAATAACATCCCGCGGCACGATATAAAAATCGTGGTAGGTGACTTTAATGCTCAAATCGGTAGGATTGCAGAACTTAAAACACATATCGGCCCTAACAGCTTGCATCATACCAGCAACAATAACGGTTTTCGCGCAGCCGAGCTGGCTATGATGTATGATCTAGTAATTTCCAGCACTTTCTTCCCTCACAAGAGAATTCACAAAGCAACGTGGAAATCAAATGACGGAAGAACAGATAATCAAATCGATCACGTCATGATCTCTAAGAGACACTCTACAAGTGTAACTGACGTTCGATCATACAGAGGTGCTGATATGGACACCGATCATATGCTTGTCATCTTTAAGTACAAGTGCAAATTATCATCTACATTTAATAGGCAAGCAAAAAAGACCGTGCGCTGGAATGTCGAAGCATTTAAACATCCGGAAACGCTGAATACATATCAGGAAATAATAACACAAAACATAGAAGAGCATGACATCTCTTCTGAGATGCCATTAAACATACAAGAAGAATGGCAAACGCTTCAATCAACCATTATAGCCGCAGCACAGACTACAATCGGAAAACGACCAACGAAATCACACAACGAATGGTTTGACGACGAATGCCGCCAATCCGTTGAAAATAAACAAAAACTGCGAGAAAAATGGTTAACAAGGAACACCCGAAGCTCCCAATCTGATTATCTATGCGCCAGGAAAGCCTCAGCAAAACTTCTACGTAAAAAAAAAAACGCGAACACATAAAGAGCTGCATCGAAAACATCAACCAACATGCGGCCAACGGAAATTCAAAAGAGTGCTTTGCCAATGCACGGAATCTGACAAAAGATTTCCACCCAAGATTTACAGCCATCAAAAATGAAAATAATGAACTTACAACAAGTAAACGCGATGTGCTGGCAGTGTGGCGATCCCACTTTCAAGACCTACTGAATAGAACGAATGAAGTTCATCCTATTCGAGCAATTGCTCCATCAAATGAGATTTTTGTCCCTTACCCAGCAATAGAAGAAGTGGAAGCTGCCATTAAAAAACTGAAAAATGGCGAATCACCAGGTTTCGATGGTATTCCCGCAGAACTTTTGAAAAATGGAGGAGCAGCTCTGGTCTCACGTATATATGATCTGATTCTTGCAATCTGGGACCAAGAAGAACTACCTGCTGAATGGAAAACAGCTCTCATTGTTCCGCTACATAAAAGGTGACCGTCTAAAGTGTGCGAATTATCGTGGCATCGCACTGTTGAACACTGCATATAAAATACTAGCTAATGTTGTACTTGCTCGACTCATCCCGTTCGCCGAATCTATCATCGGTGACTATCAGTGTGGTTTTCGTCCCAACCGCTCAACCACAGATCAATGTTTTACCTTAAGGATGATTCTAGAAAAATGTTGGGAGTACAACATCAGCATTCACCAGCTCTACGTTGATTTCAAGCAAGCATATGATAGTATCATCCGCGAAAACCTTTGGTCCGCAGACTTGGTATCCTAGAGAAACTTGTTTCTCTGTGCAAACTCACAACATCGGGATCAAATTGTAGAATAGTAATCGAAGGGTCAGTTTCTGATCCTTTCGATATAACATCAGGTGTTCGACAAGGTGATGCACTCGCGCCCGTACTGTTTAATTTGGCGCTGGAGTACGCGATAAGAAAAGCCGAATTGAGACACAAAACTGCATATATAACAAATCTAGTCAAGTTCTTGGCTACGCAGGTGATATTGTGCTTCTCGGACGTAGAACAAGCGATATTAAGGATAGTCTCTCTCAGCTTGAAAGAAATGCTAAACGACTTGGATTATGCATCAACACCGGCAAAACCAAAGTGTTAACAACATCCAAGAACATACCTCCCGGAAATCTGGATACTGGCGACTATGAAGTGGAACGCGTGGAAAACTTCAAATACCTCGGGTCTGTAATAACATCGTCAAATGACATGCAGGCAGATATCAAAGCCCGTGTCTCTGCCGCATATAGAGTTTTCTACGCCTACTCAAAACTTCTGCGAGCAAAATATCTTTCGCGGTCGTGTAAACTCACACTTTACAAAGCATTATTAAAAAAAAAATTTTTTTAATCGATTTTTTTTTTCATTTTTAAAATTTTGCTTTATTTTTAAAGTAATAATTATTAAATTACATATCATTGTAATTAATCGGAGAAAAAATTATATGTTCAACTCGGCAGCAAGGTAGATTGACTGCCTTGGCTGAATTCCTAGCCTCGCTCGCTCGGCTATGAACTATCAGTCGCGGCAGTCAATCTACTACTTTGCTGCCTAGTTAAACAAATAACTATTATTCTGTGAGGTTGGTAAAATTTCTTTCTAAACTCTTACAGATTGTTCATCCTGACTCATCTAGCGCCCTCGCTAGATATTTAATAACTAACAAAATTACTTGAAATTATATTAAAAAATTTTTGAGTATCGTTTTCATAACTTGCTCTCATTTAATTAAAAAATTTATTTCTTACTAACACTATGGTTTCTTTTTCTTTTTATGTTTCTTGCAAATATCTGATATTCGGGCTCTAAATATTCAACATCGACAAACTCGTAATATTCTGTATCATAAGGATCGTTACGTTCGGTGCCCAATTTATTCTCGCTTACCGTGAATCTTTCTTGTTGTTTGAAATATAGTCCCATATTCCGAGAATCATACAGTAATTCAAAACGTCTACCTGATACCTGAAACCCTGGAATCTCTCGTACTAAGTACCTGTCTAGATCTAAAACCTTTTCTATGATGTAGGGACCTTTAAACTTTGGTCTTAGTTTATGGTTATTTTCGCTCAACATAACCAGATCCCCTTAACTAAATCTAACTTGTTTTCTTACACGCGCGTCGTGATATGCTTTATTATAGTCTTGCTGTTTGACTAATGATATTTTCGCCCTTGTTCGCATTTTTTGCAATTCCTGTCCTTCCTTTCCTTCTTCTATTTCTCTTAAACCTCCCTTTCCCGGAGTTACCCCGAAAAGCAATTTTGTCGGAATCTTATTCACCGACTTATTTATGGTGTTATTCAAACAAAACTCCGTCTCGACTAGTAATTTATCCCATTCCTCATCTCTTTCGTATACCAATTTAGAAAGTTAGGGAACCAAAGTACGGTTATACCTTTCCACCTGTCCATTGGAATTTGGTGAAGCCGTCGCTATCTTTCGCTATCTTGGTCTTCTAGTAATCTTTCTACTATTATTCTGTATTTCTTGCGTTTCAAAGTGACTATATCGCCTAGGATTTATCCTAAATACTTTGTTCTCTTTTATTTTTATTTCAGCTTCGTATTTTACCTTCGGTTCGGTCCGTCTTTCTACCCCTTCCAAATATTGTTCATAAATGTTCACTATTTTTTCCCTACTTCGACTGTCTTGCTAGAATATTCTATGTCTAATTCTGTAGTGTCCATAACTAAAACACTTTCGACAAACCTCGCAACGTCATTCATTAAGTCGAGTCTGAGTTCGATGGAACGTTCCTCTTCGCGTAGTTCGCGTTTCAGATATTTTTGCAACCGTAATCTGATTCCCTAACAAAAAATCGCGATCCAATATCAGATCGACGTTCATCGTTTCGTTTGGTAGAATTAAAAGGGTTATTTTATATAAATTATCGTTAATAATTAAACTGGTATTATATTTTCCTAATATTTCTACTGGTGATTCATTAATACCTTGAATCTTACTTCCTAAGTTATTTTAATTTTTTTTTTTAATAAAAAGTGTTGTGTAGTAGGAATTACAAAATGTGTCACAACAACACATAGATACCTTTTAAGACCCAGGTCCCACAACATCATGCGTCTTGAGGTATAGGTGGACGCTTTTTTTAAATCTTTGTGGATTGAAGGCACTCAAGACTATTGATTTGGGCAAAGCATTCCATTTGTACGATGTACGTACAAAGATATCCCTTTGCATTCTATTACTATGACAGTGAGTAATCTCGACAGTCCGACCACCATTGAACATAAATTTTTTTTCCAAATCTTTAAAAATAATTTCCTTAATCAAACTTACCCCACTACCGGAGTCTAATAGTGCCTTGATTGGTAGCAGCTTACTTTCCCTGTTTATTTTGACTTCCACTTTACATCTTGCATCTACTTCTATATCTTTCAATATTTGTTGATTGTTGTCATTTTTCGTCTGAGCTTTATTATCCACATAAAAAATTCTGTTATTACCTTCTTCCTATTACCTTCCTTCTTCCTCCCTATTTATCAATCGTACTTGACATTGCTCCTTCGTGTGGCCTATTTTCTTACACCTATCACATATTGGCTTCCTAGTTGGTTTAGGACAGTTTATCGCAATGTGCCCTGTTTGAAAGCAATTGTAACATTCTGACGCTCCTCGTATTCCAAATGGTGTCCTTCTCGTTTCTTTATAATTGTTGTTTTTGTTTACCCCTTTAAACTGTTGACTTTCTGCTCTCCTATCAGTGTTGGATAAGCCCTCTCTCGTTAAATACCATCTCCTTGCATTTGTATGAACCACTCAATTAATTTTTTTAATTCTTCTATATATTGTCGATGAATGTACTTAATTTCTCAAGAACTTAATTTGTCTTCGTTCATTCCTCTAATTACATATCTTATTACAAAATCTTCCTCCACTCGATGTTTTGCCACTGCTAACATTTTAAAAAATAGTCCATAAGACTCTGATTTTTTCTCCTTACTTTATTACATAGCATCTCATGTATCTCCATCTGACTACAGTAGGATTTGAAGTTACTTTTAAATGAATTATTAAAACTTTCCCAATCCGTATCTTTATCTACGAATTGCTTATACCTCTTACTTGCATAACTTTACATTTTATTGTTTGCTGCTAAAATTATCAGCTTCTCGTCTAAAAAATGAGTATCTTTCAGGCCTTCCACTCGTTCTACCCACTGGACTGAATTTATTTGTGTTGAATCCTATGGATTGAAATCAGGTAATATTTCAATTATATCTCTTATTGTAAAACGCGTTACATAACTATTGACATTCGTAGTTGACATATTTGTCCCTTCTGATCCCCCTTGGTGCCTCGTGATTTATGCTTTCGTCATTCCCTCTCGTTAACGTGTCATTCAGCAATCTTCCCATTAGTTTAGAACGTTTCCCTTTGGTACTCATTCCGCGTGCTCTTAATTGTTTTTTTAATTCCTCTACGTTAATTTTTTCACTTGATTTATATCGTTGATTGAAAGATTTACTTGCCTTCCTGTTAAGTGTCAGTTATTATTACTTGGGACGGTAATTTTCCTTCGTATATTGGTTCCAATTTTTCCTTCTGTTCCTTCCGCCGAACTAACATGCACGTTTTTCCTTCGTATAGCTATATATATATATATATCCTTTCATATTTGAATCATCTATTGCTGTTTACTGTTGTTCATCCCACTTTTGATCTAAAAATATTATTATTCGTTATTCTTATTATTCGTTTTTCCGATATCGTTTTTCTTTTAATTCAATATTTATTACCTTTTATATATATTTATAACACTTAATTAATACATAATTTCTTTTTTTTATTTCAATGGCGACAATCAACAACAATCTACCAAGTACTACAACAATGTGACGTTAGAGCAAAGTAAAGCCTGATTTACACTACATATTATTTCAACCATATATTTTATTCTGTGAGGTTGGTATAATTTCTTTCTAAACTCTTACATAACCATGAATTTTATAAATTTTTTCTTTTGTGATGTTAGAAGTTGTCGAAGTTCGGGGTGGGAAGATGCATCAGGAAAAAAAAATTTCAAATTTTTAAAAATAAATCACGAACTATCCTTTCGAAAATTACAAACAAAATTGTTTTGGACTAGAAAAAAATTCACCTTTTATATAATACTTCACTCGTCAAGGTCAAAATAAGATTTTTGAAAATTTCTACTCTCAAACCTCTACAAATGACATTTCAAATGTTGAGGCGACCGATACAGTTTTCATTCAATCTTTACAACCTTTCCTATAACCGTGATTTTTTTTCTTTTGTAATTTTCGAAGTTATATAAGGGTGGGAGGGGGCTTGATTTTCTAAAACAAACTCGATTCCTTAGAAACACTTTTTTCTACGATCGTGCAAAAAGTGATTATTTTTTGCACTATCTACAGTGTCAAAAGTTTAATTTTTTGCACTAGTACAAAAAATAGCTTGCAAAAAGTAGCTTACTAAACGGCTACCGCAACCAATCAAACGGTCGAGATCCTACGCTGTCATACTGGCAGATCGCAGAAACACTTCTTTGTCCGAAGTGTATACAAATGGAATAGTTTGCCGGAATCCATTGTCTCAGGTGGCTTCAATCCGCAGAGTTTTAAAAAAAACGTTCATCAATACCTTGGAACGCAGGTTGTTGTGGGACCTAGGTCTTAAAAGGTATTGGTGTGTTGTTGTGACACATATTCTAAACCCTATAGCACAATACTTTTTATTCAAAAAAAAAAAATAATAACCATTGTTTTACTATCTCCTTATCTATAAAATACAGATCAAAACAAATATTTGCAGTTCAGTAAGTGTGGAAAAATACATTTTATAGCTGTAGAAAATTTAAAGTTGATACCACTTATAGTTTTTGAGAAAATCGATTATGTAGAAATTCGGACGGACACCGAAGTCTCACCAATAGGGTACCGTTTTTACGTTTTCAAAGTACGGAACCCTAAAAAGCAAAGAATCCCAATTATTGTAGTTAAACTTCTTTATAGTGAGAAAAGCTTTTTATATAAAACAATATGGTTACACTTCATAATTGAGTTACTTGTTTTTTTTTAAATATTTGGTTATTAAATTATTTAAATTTAATTTAATTTTTACAACTTCACTCAAACATTTTACTTCATCGTAACAAATGATGTTCCTAATTAATTTGATTAATTTTTTGATGGTATATCAACGTTTTGAAATTAAAGTGATAATTTTATTGTATTCTATACAGAAATTATGAAACATGAAATTGATATAAAAGTGGAACGAACCGTAACACAACTTATATTATAAAACCAATTAGTACACCTTTTACTGTCAATATAATTTGTTTTCAATTAAGAAAATAGAATAAAACTTTGTTCGTTGAAATCACAAATAAATATATATCTCAATTAAATTGAAATAAAAAAGGGGTTAGTAAAACAACACAATTAAAATGGAACTCCTTGATTTATTTAACGAAGGGGAATTTTTTTCTAAAGAAAATTATCTTAAAAGTATAAGGGTTAAAGGAGTACTTCGAATCTAAATTAAACATATATTGGCCCTTTTAATTAAGTAAATATTTTCATATGTCCAACTATCATTTCAATTAATAATTGGATAAACAATTTTAAGATATAATAAATTCTATTTTGTTGAAATCAATAAAAATATATTAACATTGAAATGCTTTCTCATACTTTTAGTTATAGCAATAAATTTAATTTTGTTAGTTTTAATTTTTTTTGTTGTTGTTGTTACTTTTGCAACCAATAGCCCTCTTGAGGATTTAACTCGTTATTTTTAGAAGAAAAAAATAATATAAACACATATCACAGAACACCACAAAAATGTTTTATTTTTTGTTATATGTCCCCTATTTTAATGTCTTAAGCTGAACCAAAAATATATTGCTGAGCCGGTGAAAATTTTATGGTTCATGAAATAGAAATAATCGATTTGTTGTAATGAAATTGTTTGAAAAATAAAAGATAAAATAAATGTTTAGATTATTTTTAAGAAAGGTTCTCAATCTTATTTTCGAATATATAGCAATAAAAAATTAAATTATTTTTTGGAATTTATATTTGAACGAGTTTCACGTCCCAGAAAATATACTAAACATTGACCAATGTTTTTTATACCTAAAAATTAATTTCTAGTAAGATGTTGCCAAACCCACCCCCATTTTTTATACACACTAATTACAATCAAATGAACAGACAAGAAATAATGTAAAAATTTGATATATTATGTAACTCATCAATTAACATCTTTTGAAAGTTAAGACTTCTTTTCTTAAGAAACAAAAATAAAATAGATCTAAATATAATGGAATAATCAACTTTTATGAGTTCATTTTTTAAAAAGCTAATATAATGAAAGCACGTTTATCAATCAAATGAGGGACGACCGATTTCAAACATACTTACAATCATACAGATTTTTTTATCAAAATAAAATAAAACGTATTTCATCATCATGAAGCACGTCGTCACGTTTCTCATGGTGGTAATGAGTGAAAGTGTAATAACAGAGCGGTCAACGAAAAGATAATAAAAAAGTAATATTATACTCTATGTTTCGTATTGTCTTCGATTAATGAAGATATAACTTTTAATGTAAGTATTTAAACGAAATTATGTTCAGTAACTTGAAAATAAATTAAGTTTCAATGCATA
Source organism: Diogma glabrata (assembly GCA_963693315.1). Taxonomy (NCBI): domain Eukaryota; kingdom Metazoa; phylum Arthropoda; class Insecta; order Diptera; family Cylindrotomidae; genus Diogma; species Diogma glabrata. Next base: position 240,954,625 of record OY856188.1, on the reverse strand, counting down.
AACAGACAAATTTAAATACATAGTTATTTTAATTGAAAACGTCTAGTCAATTTTTTCAACCTTCCAATAAAGTTAAACCCACCATTACACAAAATAGCAAAAACAAAATTAAATAACATTTCTAAAAACTTAGAAAAGCTTCATAAGCTTTATTGGCTTGTATTTATTAGTTCTTTATTGTTGATAAATACTTTAATTCTTTGCAAGCCAAAATAAAAGTTTTGTATTTTTTAAGTAAGAATTATATTAGATATAAAAATGTTTTACTGTTTGGTTTAAGATTTTAAAAAGTAGAGAAGACATTAGATTTGCAAATAATTGAAAGAGGAATTAACCTTAAGTAAGTACCTAACCTATATTAATTTAACAACTCATCCGTTTCTTTTTGTTTTTTAACAATCATTACATAATGGTGTATGTTGTTAGTCTTAACAGAATGATATAAAGTAAACCGCTTTTTTTTTATTCTTTTGAACCAACGCAAAACGATAAAACAATTAATTCTTGATTGCATTGAATTGCAAAATAAATTTTTTTGATTGTTGTTTATATAAAAAAAACATTTTCGTTCTCATTTAAAACTGTATAAAATACAACAAATTAAAACTAATGCGCATGTTCGTCTTTGGTAAATCTATATTTTTGATTAAAAAGATTGTTCTTTGCTTTGAAAACAATATTAGACCACGCAAATTGTATTTGTTGTTTTCTTTGGGTGATACAATTCCAGAAATCGATGACATCAAAAAATGAGAATCGATCAGGATTTATTAGTAGAAGGAAAGACAACCAGGACGGTAACAACTGTTACTTATTCACGAGAAATGTATGCTATTGTGTGAGTGAGTTTTTGTTATAGTATATAGAAGTGCTCGAAAATTTAATTGAAATGAAACTAACATGTAGCACTTACGGATATCCGTAGTTTAATAGATATATTTTTTTTTGGGTTGGCTAATGATAGCAAAGAACTATGAAAAGCCTAAAATTCGAGTTTGGTGTTTTTGTTTGAATAAGTGCGAACGTGTTTAATAAAATTGTGCTAAATGACGGTGTATCATGACATTTATTAACCATTCGGCTGTTTAAAATACAATTTGTTATCATATATTCAGTGATTAATTGTAATCTATTGGTACATTTAAAAAAATTATTAGTTATTATCATGGAGTGTTGGATCCAATGCGACCCGGGCGAGTGAAACATTTTTTTTTTGTAAATGTAATAACTTGATTGAAGTGGTGTGTGGGAAGATCTTGGTTCCTTCGTCTTTTGAGCTTCGTCAGAAGCCCAGTACCTTATTTAACTCATTTAAAACCGTTTTCTTGTTATATTTTTTTGCGTGCAATTCTCCATTTTAAACGTCTTCTCGAATCCGTAAGATTGAAGCTAATCGGAATTAAACGTCGCAAGGCATGCAGTTCCTCTAATGTTTCTGCTAATGATTGCACAATTAGGATCTGTGTACATTACAACATCCAAAATAAATGTTTAGAATTACAAGGAATGCAGTGTGGGCTTTTACTTATGAATAAACCACATAATAATCATTATAAGTCTCATTTTTAGAGTTTCGTACTTTAAAAAAGTAAAAACGGTACCCTATTGGTGAGACTTCGGTGTCCGTCCGAATTTCCACATATTCGATTTACTCACAAACTATAAGTGCTATCAACTTGAAATTTTCTACAGTTATTAAATGTGTTTTCCCACGCCTGCTGATAACAAAAAATTTCAAATATTTGTTTTTATCTATATTTTATGGACATAGATAAGGAGATAGTAAAACAAAAGTTTTTTGTAAGGAAAAGGAAGTTTTTTTGTAAGGAATCGAAAAAGATCAAAATATTTCAAAAACAAATTTCAATGATTTTTCAACTGCTTAGTTTTTTTGATATTGCCAAAAACGAGTGTTGCTTTTCCTGTCCCCCCCTCCCCCCCTTAACTTCGAACATTACACATTAACAATTTGAAACACTTCATAGTTATGGGCAATGTTGTAAAGATTGAACGAAAACTATAGCGGTCGGCTCATCATTTTAAATGTGATTCTGGGGGGTTGAGAGTGGAAATTTTGAGGTGTCAAATGAAAGGTGATTTTTTTTCTAGTCCAAAACAATTTTTTTTGTAATTTTCAAAAACTCAGTTTTTGAGTTATGTTAAAAAATGAAACAAATTTCCTGTGAAAATGTGAAGAAAATTTCCTGTCCCCCCAAGGGGAGGAAGAGCTTAACTTCGAACATTACAAAAGAAAAAATTTGGAAAAATTTCATGGTTATGGGCAATGTTGTAAAAATTGAATGAAAACCATAGCGGTCGGCTCATCATTTCAAATGTTATTTTGAGGGGGTTGAGGGTGTAAATTTTGGAAAAAATTATTTTTGACTATGTCGAGTGGGGTGTCATATGTAAGGTTGATTTTTGTCTAGTCCAAAACAATTTTCTATGTATTTTAAAAAATGCTGTTTTGGAGTTATGCTAAAAAATGTGAAACAATTTCCTGCCCCCCCCCCCTAACTTCGAACATTATAAAAGAAAAAATTTGGAAAAATTCATGGTTATGGGCAATGTTGTAAAGATTGAACGAAAACTATAGGGGTCGGCTCATCATTTCAAATGTTATTTTGAGGTGGTTGATGCTTCAAAAAAAATTCATGGTTATGGGCAATGTTGTAAACATTGAACGAAAACAATAGGGGTCGGCTCATCATTTCAAATGTTATTTTGAAGGGGTTGAGAGTGGAAATTTTGACAAAAAATTATTTTTGACTATGTCGAGTGGGGTGTCATATGAAAGGTGAATTTTTTTCTAGTCCAAAACAATTTTTTTGTTGTTTTAGAAAACACCGTTTTTGATTCATTTGATTAAAATTCTAAAATTGTGTTTTTGTGAAGGACTATTCACGTAAAATAATCGTAGAAGAGGATAAATTTCGCTACGTTGTAGGAAATGTATATTATAGTAAACTATTGAGTTTCAAAATATCAGTTTCAAAATATCAGATATCAAAAGTCAGATGAACTCAGCGTCAGGCGAAAGGCGTTAGGTTGAAAAATTATGCGATAACATATCTGATACTTGTTTGCTATTCGATAGATTATCATTTAATATGGGTGCGTTGCAAATGTTCTCTGTGAAGTTGATCACTAATTACAAACATTTTTGAAATTTTTGAACTATTGAACTACTGTTGAACTAGAAAATTGTTACAGTCAAGTAAATCGAGGTTGAGGATCTGTTCTTTTCGTTAGGTCTGATACAGTACCACCAGTGCAGAAAAATAGTGGCCACCATCACTTCGATTTTAGCTCTGCTGGCAGTCATTGTGAATGTTATGTTCAACTAGCTGAAGTTCAAATCCTGTTGGAATATTATACCGGTTACCCTATCCTGTTGGTATACTCCCCAATGTTCAGTAAACAAATCACTCGACTGTGTTAACAATGCACTCGTTGGCAATAATTTGATGACACTTTTTCCTCCGTATTAGGGTTCCGTTTTTTATACGGAACACTATTGGTGAGAGTAAAACGAGTTTTTCACATTTTTTTTTTTTTAATAAAATGTGATGTGTAGTAGGCATTACAATATGTGTCACAACAACACATAAACACCTTTTAAGACCAAGGTCCCACAACAACATGCGTTCTAAGGATGTTAATGGACGCAAATCTGTTTTTTTTTGTTTTTTTTTTAATATTTTTTTGTTAAATAATGGATAACTAAACCATAAATCCTATCACATATAAAATATGACATAGGCCAATATTTCGTGATAGTATAGGGAAAATAAAAATAAAATAAGAGATAAAAGGCAAATTAGTTTTAAAAATTTGCAGGAACAAAACTAAAATGGGTTTGCCAATAGTCCAGATAATTGCATAATCCTTGATTATGGGGCGCAGTATATTTTTCAATGATTAAAGCTCCGATATAAAGTTATATGAAGGCTCGTTTCTTCAAGCAAGCTACAGCGTTCCAGCATCAAGGAATATTCATTAGCTAAGATTGAGAGTGCTACCGTTGACTGAATACAGTTCATCCGCTAGCACCCCTAAGATATCACCTTGGCTAGTGATATCTCACTGCTATTGCCAGTGGTATATGATATCTCACGTTAACTCATATGCCAATAGCATCGATAGCATATCGATTATCTCATAAACTATAAATGCTATGGACTTGAAATTTGAGGTGCGTATAAAACTAATCTGCTCACATGAAATGACGGATACAAATAAAACTAAAGTGGTTTTCGTTTGGTTTACAGGGGTTCGATGTGAGACCTTTGAGAAAATATATTTTTTTATAGATTCAAGTAGGGTATCATATGAAAGGGCTTCATTTCAGTATTCCTTAAAAATTTATTTTGAAATTTTACACCTCACCATTTTTTGTATAATTTGGAATAATGACGTTTTTTTCGTGTTTTCTTACCTCGATTAGCTCCGAACCTAACTGATCGAAAATTTTCAAATGTATTTGCCATTTGGAATGATAGAAAAATTAGTACATTTTTAATAAAAAATATAAAAAAGTGTCATATTCTCATACTTAGATTTATTAAGAGGGTGGATATGAGGAGGGGTAAAATCACTATTTAAAATGGGGTCAAGTGGGGTGTCATTTGAAAAAGCACTTAATTTAGAATTTGTTTCAATTTTGTTTAGAATTTTGCGGTGCACAGTTTTTGAGTTATGGACAAAAAAGTGCAAAATTCAGACCGTCCCCCCCCCCTACGTTTCGACACTGATTGACAGAAAAATTTGAAAAAATTCACAGAGCTAGGAAATTTAGTAAATTTTGTATGAAAATTATAGCGAGGTCTCAAATAATTATAGTTCTGTGTGTTTAGGGGACCGGTGTAAAGAGGGTAAAAAAAAATTTTTTTGACCCAAGCGAGTGGGGTGTCATTTGAAAGAACACTTAATTTAGAATTTGTTTCAATTTTTTTTAGAATTTTGCGGTGCACAGTTTTTGAGTTATGGACAAAAAAGTGCAAAATTCAGACCGTTCCCCCCCCCTACTGATTCGACACTGATTGATAGAAAAATTTGAAAAAATTCACAGAGCTAGGAAATTCGGTAAATTTTGTATGAAAATTATAGAGAGGTCTCAAATAATTATATTTCTGTGTGTTTAGGGGACCGGGGTAAAGAGAATAAAAGAAAATTTTTTTGGACCCAAGCGAGTGAGATGTCATTTAAAAGAGCATCTAATTTATAAATCATTGCAATTTTTTTTTAGAATTTTGTGATGTAAAGTTTTTGAGTTATTATCAAAAAAGTGCAAAATTCAGATCGTTTCGCTCCCTACGTTTCGACGATGATTGACAGAAAAATTTGAAAAAATTCGCAGAGACAGGAAAATTTGTAAATTTTGAATGAAAATCATAGAAAGTCTCAAATAACTATGTTTCTGTGTGTTTAGGGGATGGGTGTGGGGAGAGTAAAAAACCACTTTTGACCCAAGCGAATGGGGTGTCATATGAAGGAGCACTTAATTTAAGAAACATTACAATTTTTTTAGAACTTGGCGGTGCACAGTTTTTGTGTTATTGAAAAAAAATATTTTTAGTATGTAGTCTCTCCACCCCCCTAAATTTTAACACTTGATTGACCGAAAAAATCTTCAAATTTAAACCATTTACAAGCTGGCGAATCTTTCTTGAGCTACCATAAACATCTATGGATGAGATTTAACCTAATGTAACATTTTTTGAGTTATTTTTGATCAATGTGGATTTGATTGTAATTTACTAATGACATTTACGATTAAACATTAATTATTTTGTTATGCGTCTATAGTCTCGAAATATAAGGACATTACAACACAACTTTTTGTCAATAGTTTTTGATATTGTGTTCTTTTACATTCACGGAACCCTTGACGAGCGAATTTTTTTCCGTTGGTTTCAATAAAAATCCTCAAAACTGGCTCTCAAACTATTTTCTACAAAAAAATTTATAAAGAAAAATTCATGAACCAACAACAGTTGAAGCTACAACAATTGATAATATATTTTCCAATATAAATAGTTTGTAAGCTGGCGTTATTGAAGCTTTCTTTAGCCACCATAAACAGCTTTGGGTAAAATGCAACCCAACGTGAAACTATTCAAACAAAAACTGTTGTTTTCTCAAATATTATATACACGGAACCCTCAGCGAGCGAACTATGTTCGCACTTGCCTGACTTTTATTTATTGTTTTAAATATTTGAAGAATTGAAGTTTAGTGGAAAATAACAACATTTAAAATTTGAACGTACATTGAATAGTGAATTGATGCTAAAATATTCAACGAACAAAAAAAAAATATAAAGTAAAAAACATTTTAATTGACAATTTTGTAGGAGCCGTCCGTCAAACTCGTTTTTTGAGAATTAGATTCACTCAAAAGGTTGGAATTTAATTGGTAGTATTTTTAGAACGCAAATCTTCTTATAAGTCATTTGCCCCACAAAATAAAAGTGGGTAAAGCGAAATCAATACAAAATAATTTCTAACAAAATTAAGAAAAAGTAGGAGAATTTTACTGTATTTTAAATTGAGTAGCATCGATTAGTATTTGCGGAGAATTGGCGAAATCCGATATTGCCACTAACTTTTATTTATTGGTTCATAAATAGTTATTGAGTTTTTGGTTTTGTATTTTTGGTTAGTCGGAAAAACTCTTTCAGTTTTGCATTTTTTTGTAGTTTTGCATTTTTTCAGTTTTACCGATAAAATCACTCGTATGAACATTTGTTTTACACTTGTTGTATACGCTATAAATTTATTAAAAAAATTAAAGATTTAATTTTATTTTCTACGTTTAGTCAATATATTTCGTCTTTTTAGAACATCCTCAGGACAACAAGTGTAAAACAAATATGTAATTCAACGAATTACGCCAAGAGTCAACGGCAAAAGGCGTAAACTATATCACTCTTGAGATGTTATGTTGTCATTCTGTACTGTTCACCATTTTTGTACCGTTTTTTAAGAAAAGTTATTGTTACATATCTTGTTACATCCGTTCATTCCTGATTATATACACAACCTCTAAATAATATTAGTACATACTGTGAATTGTTCAAATGTAATCCGAACATTATTGAGATTGCTAGGCGATTGATATCATGTAAAGCAAAATAATCATAGCCCGACAAAAAAAACTAAATAACTCATAGGTTTTGCAAAAAAAAAGAATAATATTAATGTAGTTAAAAAAGCGAAAAAAATAACAGTGAACGTTTGAATCAAAGTGTTTTAAAAGAAATTCTCTAATGATTTGCTAAAATTTATTTCGGTTCCGGCGTTTTAGATTTCAAAAATCATAAAACATTTTTTTTGTTAATTGCGGTGTTGCGTCACACAATATCAAATAATAATACATGTTTCTGTCTACATAAAAAAGTTACATTTTTTTTTTAAAGCTTAGTATTACATGTAGATATAATACGGTTGTTCATGGTTGTAGAGAAATTGTTAATTGAGATGATGTATGGAAATGGGTTGACTAGCATATTATATTGAGATGAGATGAATTTAAATTTGTGTGCAATGAAAAGATAATAAAAACAGAAACAATAGATGGAGAATCTTACTATTTATACTCGATCAAACGTTCGATCGGGTTATTATGTAATTTTAAATGGAAATAAAAAGGTTATCATATTAAGTTTAATAAAACAAAAAGCTTGTGTAAATTTAAATAAAAGGAAAAGATTGTAAAAGTTTCTGTAATTTTGTGATTATAAAAATATATTTGAGATTTGCAAGTAACGTAATTTTTGGCACCTCTATAAACCAAAATAGGAAGAGCATTATTTGAAGATACTTCTAATATGATATAGGTTCGGTTAGTAAAAAGTTTGATGTTATTCGTTGCTGTATTTCATGACATTGGGTGATAACTTTCATTTGGTATTAGCTACCTCATTACATGATGGCATTGAAGATGTCCTATTGGAATATAAAAGGAAATATCGAGTTGAAAGTGTGAAAATAGTCATATTCAATAGGACAGGTATGGTGGGTCGAAAGTTGGATTAGACAATATTAGTGAATATATGATACTTAATATGAGAAAAATTACGAATGGGAATATAACAATCAAAATTTGGGATATTGGTGGACTAATAATTTACATGGTCATCCATCACATAATTATACTGTTTAAGCTTTATTTATTTTTGATCTATATAACTTTTGGTTGTGATTTTTTTTGTGTTAGATTATTTTCTTGTGTACACAACTGTAACGACGGACTATTTTCAATTTTTACTCTAAAATAATAGTTTTCAAATTCAATGAAATTAATGACTAATAATTTTATTAATTTTCTTAAATTGTAATAAACGTCGACATTTATTTATTTGTACCACTGTACAGTTAAATATTTTTTTTTGATAATTTAAATTAAAAATACAAGTTTTGCTTGGATGATTTTTTTATTTGAAAAAACAGGGGAATTGCTTATTGGAAAGGGAAACGGAAGATATCATATCATCGATGATATGATATAAAAACGATCAAATTGTTTAGATCGAGATCAATTAGTATATAATTTTTAAATCAATTAGTAAAATTTAAATCGAATTAGTATATAAAATTAAATCAAGCTGATTCAGTAAATTAATAAAATTAAACAAATAGTGATGAATCATTGTTATTATTTTGTATAAAATTAACAAAAATAATGTATAAAATTATTTTAAATAAAGTTCTTATTTACAATTTGAAAACTTTAAAATTTTGCAAGTTTAATTAAATAACAATAGTTATGAAATGTTGTATGTATATGTAAATGTGTGAACTCAAATCGTTACGAAAAGCATAATAGAAATAAAATAACATGTCACAGATTTCCAACCGATACAAAATATTTAAATGAATGGTTAAAAACACTAATTTTAAAACATTGGAAACCGCAGAAACATGATGTAATTTATTCGCAGCATTTTGAGGAAAATTGTTTAGATCACAGTTCACCGTTAAGGATACGTCTTAAGAAAACTGCAATACCTACTATTTTAAATCAAATGTCTGGGGAATTGTTAATAAGGGGAGTTATCACAGAAGATAAACGAAGAAGCAAAATAAAACATGAAGACAACATTCAAGATAAATTAATGTAAGCTTTTTATTGAATTTTAATTTATATAATTTTTGATTTGTTTTTAACTAAATTATTTTATTTGTTAGCCAATTAATAAGTTTCTTTACAATTTCAAAGTGATTCATGATAAGAGATTTGCAAGTGTTAATTAGTTTATCGTATAAATTCAGTGTACCGGTGTAATATTACAGATTCCTATATTTTTTTGAGCTTTCCGGTGTAAAGTAATATTATAATTTCGTATAAAAGTCCAAATTATTTATTATACATGGCGCCGAAACATGGACCCTTTAGTTTTTAGTAAACACCGTAATAACGGTGATCCAATTTCGAGTTATTTTGGCGCAAATAATTGTGGAAATTTTTAAGTAAACCAGTTTTGGGTTTTTTTGCAGTCGTTTTATGATTATTTTTGGCGCAAATAATTAGTAATTTTGATAAAACCAGTTATTGGTTGTGTAGATATTTTTTGATAAAACCAGTTATTGGTTGTGTATATATTTTTATTTTTAAAAAACCAATTTAGGGTTTTGGAATTTTGTATAATGCATACAATCAGAAAACAGGGGCTCCCTACAGAAGTATCAGGGACCTGTACTTCGCCAGGGATAGAGAAAGTAAAGAACCGAACAGGGCGCAGACACATCTAAGGAAGAAGAGCCGACCGTGGGGTGAACACGAGTCGTGGCCAGTGCCAGATCCGCAGCCCATCATTGATCAGATGGTGGAAGAACTTCTAGAACTGGTGTTCCAGAAACTTCCACCATCTAAGCTAACGGTGGACTGGCGGGAAAGGAGAAGATTTAGAATTCGTCGGAGATGGGACGAGCTTAAGGGAAGGAATAAGGAGAAGAAGAAGGCGTGTTTAGCCGAGGAGATGGAATTCCTCTCGGCTATGTACGCATATGAGGAGATAGTAGTCGATGAGAATTCCATCTCTGAGGCTAAACAGCGGAGAGAGACCCCACGGTGGATTGGTCCACAGAGAGCCCCTGTATCGGATTGTAGAATTGCTTAGGAATTTTTCTTATTGGTAAAGAATTAAATCCTTTTTTTATTTTTTTTGTTGAATTGGCACACTGAAGTGCAAAAATTTGTGAACTAAATTTTTTATTATTAAAGAAATGTATAACTACCATCAAAACATGGTTTTATGCTATAATGTGGCAAGAAATATTTGAAGTTGGATAATTTTTATTTGTTGTATTTTCTATAGAATTTGTAAAATAAGAGATTTCCCCTTTCTAAAAAAAGTCAAATAGTTCAGCGTTTGTATCGTCCTTAAGAAATTCAGACATCTGCCTACAGAGGCCTCCAACAAAAGAGGCTGTAATCAGATGTAATTGTACTATTTATTTGAAACAAAATGAACATTCTATGAACATTCAAACAACACAACGGTTTTCACAAATCTATATGGCAAAGAAATCCATCTATTGCTAGCGGATATCCTGCTTGTTTGTTTTTCTCTATAAGAATTCAAAAATATATAATTCAATTTAAATTAATAGATGCAACTCTGTACAAATTAAATTTAATTGATTAAATATATTAAATTAATTAAATGTAGTATTGGTTTCGTTTTGAATGAATTTTATTCTCTCGTAAATTAAGTTTTGATTCGTGCATAAAATATATACTCAATAAGCCATTATTTTTGATGATAGCAGATCAAATTCATCAGCAATGTATCAACTAACTTTTGGTTTATTCAACGAATTGAGCGATCAGTTTTTTGGTGATTTATAATTTTTTTTTGTTAATATTTGATCGACGGTTGTGAGTTGTGACAGTCCCGCGTACTCCAGTATCTGATATTGACATACGCGTTAACGTGAGATATTATATAACACTGCCAACATCAGTGAGGTATCATTAGCCAAGGTGATCGAACCCAGATCCTATAAAATCTAACTTTAATTTCATAATTTAAATTTATGAAAAAAAACTTAATTCCGGTTTATATAAATAACCAAATCGATTGAATATCTAACAGATTCTCCTCTTCTAATTGACGTAAAGTATTTCATTATTTACCCGTTGAGTTTTTTTTATACATTCAAATAAGAAGAAAACCGAATTTTCTTATTATTTATTTATATTATGTTGAAGACATAAAATAAGAATTGCAAAGAAAAAATTGTATTGAAAGGAAATTACTTTTCTTGGAAATTTTCAACTTTTGTTGTTTTTCCTCTTAAAAGATATATTTTTAATATAATATGTTTGTATTGATTTGAGCTAAAATTATTTGTTTCGACATAATTAGATTTATAAAAAATTGGTTGTCTGTTAGAATTTGTTGAAGCTGCAGATATAAACATAATTTAATTAAATTTTATAAAAAGGATATTGTTATTCAACAATAATATTTTCGAGATGTTTGCATAGTAATATTTTTCAAAACGGATTTTGCTTTTAACATTTAAGTAAAGAATGGTTTAAGTTAATGGAAATGAAATTGGAAAAACAAGTGGTATTCTTAAAAGACAAAGGAAATTATTATTTGTAAGTAGAAAATGTTCAATTTGTTTTAATTTATTAAATTTGTGTTGTGTAATAGGCATTACAATATGTGTCACGAAAATACATAGAAAGTTTTCAAGACTTGGGTCCTAAACAACATGCATGCGTAACATTTACAAGAACAAATCTAAAATGGGGTTGCCCTAAAATGGTCCAGCTAGTGGTATATTTCTCGATCTTGTTAAAATTACTCTTTTAATGATTAAAGCTTACATATAGAGTAAGAAGCTCATTTCATCGATCAAGCAATAGCCCAGAATTGTCATTCTAGTTCTAGGCTAGTGATTTTGCCTGTGGTATATATTATCTCACGTAAAATTGTATGTCATGCACGTTGTTGATTTTTTGCTAATATAGGATGCTGGAGTGGCCTATGTTACTATCGATCTAGTGTGAGGTGGCTAGCTAGCTCATAAAAAGGTAGAAGGTGCAGAATGACCTTCGTAACTCAGTTAGGGCTTATTTGCAGCAATACCCACGTAAACATCAGACTTTTCATGGCTCTTCTTAGTTGTTATTTCTTACTATCTGTAATGGATACGACAATATTGTAATTCAACATATTCACCGTTGTTTAACTTTAACTTTGTATTTCAAATTGTTCCATTACTAAAATGGTAAACAAAAATAATAAAAATTACAAAAATGTTAAGAATTTCATTTCAAATTTTTCCTTTATTATTTTCTTGATTACCCCTGCCATACTGTTAGCTAATTATTAAAAAGGTAAACGTTCAAGATGAAGCTCTTTTTTTACCTAACAAAGCACATTTTATTTTTTATACTTTTCATTAAAAATTACAAAACAACACTTAATAAAAAATATAAACGAAATGTTAATTAAATTTAAACAAAAATAATTAATCTGCACTTTAGACTATTCAAATTACTACACACAAAACATTACTTGTTAGCAAAGAAAAAAGTGATAGCTAACCATTTCTTAAAATTATTTTTGTTTAGTTAATAAATTTGAAAATTAAATGAAAATAAAAAAAAATATTAGAACAATTAAGAAACACTTACTTACCTCTTCCCCCGTCGTTACGATGAACTGGTTCTGGTTCATTTGGTGGTTCAGGTGCTGTATTTTGATGTTGAACACCAATTGCTAATACTCGAGGTATTTCTGTAAAAAAAAACAAAAAATCAATCATTAAAAAATCTAATACTAATCGTGTTGATGTAAATCAGCATAACTAATCTAATATACCAAAACTTTAATCAATTTCAAATCCATCATGCTAAAGTACTTCACAACGTTCCAAAATTATTTTATGGATATAATTATTTTGAAAATAATTCAACAAAAACTCCCCTTTTTTGTAGTTCGTATTACAAATTTAGTTTGTTATTGCAGGAACTTCTTTTAAGTTTTTTGTGTTATTTTATCTTTATCGAATCTCAAACATATACAGAGGATCTAAAAAAAAATCCCATAATATAATTTGATCAATTTTCATGATTCAGTTAAGTTTGACCAAAGGGAAGATTTTTTGTCTAAGATTATGGAAATGAAAATTGCAATACATTTATTCCCCCTTTTTATTCCATTTTGTAATACATGTACATAAGGAAGGATTTTTAGTTTCTGGTGTAGAATATATTGGTACATCGATAAGTTGTTTATTCATTTTTCAATTTAATGATAAGATGATATTACAGGTAATTGTTTTTTATATGTAATATGAACATCTAATCGAAAAATGAGGAAGATTTTACCTAATACATGGAGGAAATAGGAGGGGTGGGGGTGGACTACAGAGCTAACATAGTTAATATGAATTTTAATCAACAAATTTTATTTTTTTTAAACGGTTCATAAAAAGGTTTAATAGTGCCGTAGTTTGGGGCCTACATAAAAACAACTCGAAAACTTTCTTACAAAATATTTATTCAGGATGAGCTGACCAAATTGTTGATCTCATCTTTTAAATATTTCAATGTAGTCATACGACTTATCAATAAACTCGAAAATTACGAATATTAATTATTTCATGGAAATTCTCTGGTGAACGCAAAACTTTAATCTTGCGAAACGTTAAACAAATTACATAGTTTTGAATACCAAATTAAGAATATAACCAAAAAATTACCACATTTCACACTTAATTAACACTACGTTGTTTTGTTTTGGTTGATTAAAGCGATTAATCAATTATGTTACAAATAAAACTATTATTTTTTTTAATAAACCTCATCAAATTATAATTGTTGGTGAACAGATAGATTTAAAGTATTTTGTGGTAAAAACCATATGTCACTTAAAAATATTTACAGTATAAAGACTGTATATGGAGGTACCATATAGTAATGAATAATTGCTCAGATAAATTTAAATTAACAAAAGAAATCAATTAAATAAATCTGATATAGATTTACGGAAGTTTTTTATTGTCGCACTTATCTAAAATTAACGAATTGATGTTTTAATTTTGGATTGTGAGTTAATTGGCAGGTGATGTAGTTTTAAACAGGATATTTGATTGTGTAATCAAGAATTCAGAATCACAGAGATATAATTAATTACGATAACATTTGATGAGCCGAGCAATCTTTTGGAAACAAATGAAGAAGTCGAAGTTTATTAATAGCAGTGAGCTAAATTCTTCTGCGTTAATTGTCTTTAGTTATAGAAGATTAGATTCAACTCGAATCACACGTAGAATGGATGGCGCTAAATTTCTCATATGTGTCAACGAACCCTGAATGATGAATATAAATTTGCTTGTTACAATCTAGTAAACATTCAAAATTCGAAAAACGTCTGCATTTTCATTACACAAACCATCGGCCAATTCCCCGTTTACTTCAAGATGAAGAAAATTGTCCTACTCAAATTATATTTCACCAAAGACTGGCGCAAAATTTATGCAAGGTTTTGAGTGATGGATCTTGGATTCTGTGTTACGAAGCTGTTGTCCCCGTAAAAATTTATTTGTCTGGCAAACTTTCTTTTACATGAATCAACCAACGCGATTACTACAACTTATCTTCTATTTATCATTATCTTTCTCAACCCTGTTTGCAATGATTTTGTTTTCATCGGTTGCTGTCTCATTTTGGTATGTTGTTGATTCATAATTTTTTTGCTAAATGTACATGGAAATTTTGTATTTGAAAGACAGTCGATCGGAATTAAATAAATACGTCGGTCGGAGGTACTTATTGGAAGATTTTTTGTTATAATTGTTAAAACGCTTAAGTTGATTATTTGTTTTGTTTTTTTTTTGTTAAAATTCCAAGCCAAGTGTAGTGTTAGTGAGTATTATAATTTTTTTCTTAAAATTTGACAGGGCTTCAATAAATTTGAATGAGTGAATCGGAAGAAAAGAAAACTAATTGTTTGTTTTGTGATTTGGTGAGTGAAATTCGTAAAAAATTATAGTGCTTGACTATTTAATTGGAAGGAAACCACAGTTTGGCATATACGGATAGCTGTAGATTAAAACATATATTTTCCAGTGTTTGCTAATTATAAAGGAACTAGGTAAAACCTGACTTTCGAGTTTGGTTGGGTTTTTTCCTTTTTTTTATATCAGTGCATATGTTTTTTTTTGTTTAATACCAAAAATTTATGGAATAAATAGCCGTAGAACCGGACTTCCATTAAACCTTCGGGCGTATAAAATCAATTTTTATGAGTGATAAAATTTGCTACAACTCGGTGACAATAATTTTGGTTTGTGGTAAAAAAGATAAATGAAAACAGAATTTTGCGTGGTAATTCATTAAAAGAAACAGAAGAAAAATAACAAAAGAAAATTTGTTGAAGTACAAATAGAAAAAAAAGAAATTTAATATTTGTTGTGATTGTCTTAGTGCTAACTAACGTTACGGATTATGACCTTGTTTTTAAAAACAAAATATACGAAAATAAACGATGATGATAAACAGTTGCGTATATAATAGGTAAAGTAGAACGTATATAAAAGGTATAGACAGTTTTTTTAAAATTGTGTTTTCCTTTTGATACGGTTAAAGGAAAATTTGGCAAGAATAAGATATAAAAGTTTGAAGCAAATAATTAAAAATTCTAATCATTTTTGTAATCAAAATCATAACATAATTGCAAATTTAACTTTTTATTATTATTAAACCCGCCTATATGAGATGCCGATGTTGTGTGCAGTTTGAACAGGATCATATCATAATTAGCAATACGACCAACTTCTTATTTGGCGCAACGATTGAGTTGTTTTTATTATTACTATTCAACAATCACCTGGACCAGAGGCGCAACATAGTTATATATTAGTTGTATCACTATTTGTTTGATTATTATTGTGTAACATTCGCCTGAAGCAGAGGCACAACACTGTTATATATCACTTGTTTTACTATTTGTTAGATTATTCTTGTGATCGCCCGGAACAGAGGAAGCACAACATTGTTATTTATTACTTGTATTATTATTTGTTTGATCAATTTTATGCTCAAATCGCCCGGACTAGAGGTGCAACATTTGTAATACCATTGGTTTCATTATTCTGCTCCAACGGTCACCCGGACCAGAGGCGCAACATTATTATAGTTATTGTGGGAATTAGATCTAATCTTTTGTGTGTATAATCGGCTGAATCAACGTGGGCATGAGAAGTTGGAGCCGATGCAATCATAGGGTGAGTCAAACCTTTATTTAATCTTTTTTGAATGTTATACTCATAGTTATATTAATGGTGTATCTGTGGGGATATCGAGGTCTTCGGCCGTTGGTGTGGTCAGATTCTGTGCTCTTTGTTTGCTTACTGAATTCCGTTTACACAATTTCATTTGCATGCATGTCGGATTATCTGTACTGAACTGGAGGAAATTACTTCTCGAACACACATGACTGAAACTCGTTGGAACAAAACCTAGCTAGGCACGCAGTCCGTCGATTGCTTCCTGCTAGGGACATCACTAGCAGGTCCAGTATTCATTCCACATGTAACGATTTATTACTCAAGTAAAGTAAGTGATACCATATACTTTGGTCGTTTCCTTGATCTTGTAGGGAATTCGATGGAGTACAAAACATTAAAAACAAACCACCAAAAGTTCGATTAGCGTCAATTATGGTATATGCGAAATATAACAGCCATCGTGACATGAATTTGAACCATCGAAATCATAGAATGAGTCCCAGTCTTGATGAAACGTTGCTCTGGGTTGTTCGAACTGTATTTTATATTACATTTAGGTCAGATACCTATTTGGTTCAAATTAAATCATCATAAATTTATTTATAGCTTTTTGTAAGGTTTCCTATAGTCCTTGCATTCCAACTGCTAGTGAAATTTTTCATTTTAACTTTTTATGTGCGCTTGTAACCAAAAGCTATGAACCGATTTCAATCAAGCCTTGACATGCTTTTGGCAATACTATTGACAATTTATTAAATTTTGGTCGATAGTGGACAAAATTCTAGAATAGTTTTTTGAGCAAATGTTCAGTGTTTGTCATGTTTTTTAATCCAGAGTGTGTGCCGGCTGCCTTCGTGTATAAAGTGATTATGATTAAATTTTTTCAAAACTTATGAAACCAAACGAGAACTAATTGATCAGTTTTTGGGTGAACACAGACCATGTGCTTGCCGGCACACCTGTTTGTTTGAAACTTCAATAATTTCAAATCTTTTCAAGCAGTTATTTTGCTGAAATTTTATCAAGAGTTAAAAAAATAAACGTATTTTGTGTGTCGATAGTGTGTGACGACTCAAACAGGTGATGGGTCTCCAGAACAAAGGTTCACGTTTTGCATTTTATGTAAATATCGTACACGTACGATAGATGTGCAAATCTCCTTGGTGGGTTTCATTATCGTTAACAAAAGAGAAACAATCTACCAGATAATGCCTACCATTTTTTTGGTATCGTTTAAAACTTTTTTCGAGCTATAAATGCCCGTCGATAGAGATCTTCTGCCTCTTAGTCAATCATTATCTAATTAGAAAACACATGTTATCTGTCAGTTCGTGAAATCAAAATGTCTTAAAAAGTCATAATATATTTGTTTAGTTTTTTTTTTTAATTTTTTTTGTGATTAATGTTAATTTATTTTGTGATTAATGTTAATTTATTTTGTGATACCAAACCAGAGTTATAGAATTCATTTTTCTATTACAATAATTTTCTTTTAACTCAAATATGTTTTGTTGTTAAATTGATAAAGAATTTTAATTTATACCGAAAGATTTTGTTGGTCTGTATTGTGTGATAATTAGTCAAATTTGCATGTTTAAAATAGAATCTACTAGAAATCTCTGGTCATAATTTAACTATACCATTCTTTCCAACGATGATTACGGAGAACACCTTTGTGAAATTTGGATAAGGTTAATTAGCTCCCTTATTAAACAAGGAAGCAAATTTAGTTGTTAGTAAAATTAATATAAACTGTTTGTGTAGCTCAAATGGATATTTGCTTGAGTTTTTTTATTTTTAATTAAGTTAAGCGTTAATTTTTAATAAAAGCGAATAGAAATAAGTTCAATAAATACAAAATTGTGTGCAATTAAGAAAATATAACCTTTGTGAAAATTAGAAAGAGAAAGGGAAATTAGGGGCTTGATGGTTTGGTCGAAATTAAACCAAAAAGGCAATCCGCGAAAATTTGGAAAACAAAAGAGAAAAGGGGAAAACAAAATAATCATACACAATCTCCTGTAAGGGTGTTATATGAGAATTGAATTGAAATCAGTGAACACTATTATGCAAGACTAAGATTGGAGGCTGGAAGAGGGGGACCGGTTACCAGACATGGGGTGAGTCATTTTACATTATAATTTGTTTATATAGTTGCCTATACCTGAGTATCGATGTGTATTCGGGGGTGTGAGTGCGAGTGTGTACAGGTGTGGATGGGGAGGTGCATATGTGAGTACATGTGCGCATGTGCGTATGAGTCAGCGAAGAATGTTCTAGACTAAATTAGTTTCTTTCCACACGACAATGAGGTTTACGGTTATCGTAAGTAGCGAAGACTACCTCCATTTTTTTGTTGAAAGTCAAACCTGTTTCAATTCGATTATTTCCATCACACCAAACCAAGGTCTACCGTTATTTATTGATTTTGGTATTGTAATTTTATTTAATTTAAAAAGTTGTTAATAATAATTGATGTTGGAATTGTTGATAGATAATGCGCAGATAATGTTTAATGAAGTTACCTTACTATTGATTGATTATAATATTATTTGGTAATGATGTTTTGGGTGTTGGATTGGACATGCTAATCGCTTGATAATGGAAGCGTCTGTATTTCGTATGGGATTTCCTTGTGTGACCGGATGTTACACCACCTCCACTGAAACTTGTGTTATGGGATGGACGTTGTCACCATGTGCATTGACATTGCGTTGAATTGGATTATCATTTGACTTCCCTGATGGAAGTCTGCCAGATAAGAAATTACCATCAGTACCAGTTGTTTCCAATTTATTAGTATTTCATGCAATAAACAAAAACAAAAAAAAACATACAGGGAACCTACCAGCTGGATTACAACGTGATGACCGTGATATTCATGATTTGGCCCTCCATCAAAGCGGTACGTTGTACTTTCTTGAGGCTTGCTTAACATCGTCAACCGGGGAAGAACCTGGAAAGAAGTCCTACTGTGATACGATATCCTTGAACTTCGGGTGAAATTCAGGTTATACAGAGGCGTTTTGGGAGGTTTATTGTCAGCAAGGTGTTTTGGTTTAACGATTGGTCTGGTTGAGATAATATTAACGCCATCATTTTTTTATGAACCGCTAATCAACTTGGACATTAGATTGATCACTTTCATGTTAATACAACTCACGGGATCGTGCACTATGTGTGTAGAATAAATAGTTAAATAATTATGTCATGGTACATCTTAATCGGGTTTTTTGAGTAGTCGACATTATAGCCGTTTTGGGTGACTTAATTATGTTTAGCTGTATGGGCATGGGTGTAGATATGGGCGTTTGTGTGCATGTGTGTGTGTGTGTATGTGTGTGTGTGTTTGTAGGTGGGCGGATGAAGTGCTAGAGCGTGTGAATGTGTTAAAGATATGGGGCGGACGTGGTGATCGTGGTTCTTTTACACATGGGGGTCGGCAGAGTCTACCTTTTTCACTGGTTTGTTTTTCATTTAATCTGTTCTTACCAAGAGACACGTGTACAATACTGTATTTGTGCTGAAGCAGCAGGTATTCTTCGTTCGACCCCACTTACTGAAACTAGTTCGGGGCTGTAAATAAATCGCTAGGTACGCGGCCTGCTATGCCACTTCGTTGAGGTTCAACGAAGCAGCGCTTCATTACACATGAGACTAAGATTACGCGTTGGTGTTGGTAAAGAGATTAGGCGGACAGTTAGAATTTTCAGAAAATATTTTTTTTTGTCCATTTTCCGAAAGTAACAATTATATTAAATCGCTTTCTAGCGACTCAAGAGCAGTTAAGCGGAAAGCAGCGGAAACTGCAAACAACCAGTTTCGTGGGTCCTGAAATCCCATTGTCGTTAAAACTTTAAAACTCTAAATGAGTTTTTTCGAAACTTTGTTTTCAAAGTCAGTGACCACTGTAATTCAAAAACCGCTCGATGGATTTGAATGAAATTTCTACAGCTTTTTAACTATTTAACTATTTGATTTTTGGCTTTCTTTTTAAAAACTTCTATTTTTTACAAACATCTCCCTGTTACTTTTTTCCTTGCGCCTTTTTGTTTATTTTTTTTTTTTTTTTTTTAATAAAATGTGTTGTGTAATAGGGTTTAGAATATGTGTCACAACAACACATAAATACCTTTTAAGACCTAGGTCTAGACCTGGGTCCCACAACAACTGGCGTTCTGAGGTGTAGATTAACGCTTTTTTTAAACATCTGTGGGTTGAAGCCACCTGAGACTATGTGTTCCGGCAAACTATTCCATTTGTACGCAGTTCGGACAAAGAAGTCTCTCTGCGATCTGCCAGTATGACAGCGCGGGATCTTTACCGTTTCACTGGTTGCGGCAGCCGATTGCCGAGTGGAACGGGGGTAAGAATAAGTTTGAGGCATGATGCCGCTGATTTCATCTGAGCACTGCTGATGACGATATTTGTAAAAAACAACGAGGTCAGCAACAGTGCGACGATGTTGTAGGGAATCAAGTTTTGATGTCAAAGTTCGATCACCTACAATTCGTATAGCTCGCTTTTGAACAGAGTCCAAGAGGGCCAAGATGGAAACAGAGGCAGCACCCCAAACTTGACAGCAGTACTCCATACAGGGACGAATATAGGACTTATAAACATGGAGCAATTGGTATGGAGTGAAAATTTTTTTGCATCTATTTAGGAGGCCGAGTTTTTTAGACGCGCTTTTTGCCATCGCCATTACATGATCGTTCCAGAGTAGGTCATTTGAAACTGTGACACCCAATAAACGAATGTTTTTACATTCACCTATTGGTTCATCACACATACTAAATAAAATATCTTTGGGGAACTCGGTCTTTAATCTGGAAACAATCAACAGCTGTGTTTTGGTGGAGTTGAAATTGACAAGGTTTTGGTCACCCCAGTCGGCGACTTTATTCAGGTCTTTGTTCACGTTTATGGCAGCGTCTCTCCGGGCAGGATTAATTCGTTCGTGCATTTTACCTTTTGAAGGAAGGGGCTCGAACGACTTGTGCAGAGTACTATCATCTGCAAAACTATTTATTGGGTTGCTGGTGATTTTCAACAATTCGTTGATATAAATCAAAAATAGGGTTGAGGACAATACTGAGCCTTGGGGTACACCAGCGTTAATTAGTTTAGACTCAGAAGAATATCCGTCTAAGGTTACCGAAATGTATCGGTCGGATAGAAAATTTTGAATCAGCTTCACAACATTGGGATGAAAACCGTACGCACTGAGCTTGTTGATTAAGTTGGCATGCCAGACTCGATCGAATGCCTTGGAGATGTCTAAAGCGATAACGTATGTTTCACCACCTTTATCAAGTATGCTGTTCCAACAATGCGCTACATAGTTTAACAGATCGGTAGTTGATCTTTTGTTTCGAAAACCGTATTGGCTGTCGGATATTAAATGATTTTCTTCCAGAAATTTTGAAATATGTGTATTAATATAATGCTCATAGACTTTGGATAGGACCGATAGTAAAGCTATTGGCCTATAATTTGAGATATCGGATTTTGGTCCCTTTTTGGGGACGGGCTGGACATTTGCCAACTTCCAGCACGAGGGAAATATACCAGATTTGTAGGATTGGTAGAATATTTTAGTTAAAGTTGGTGCAAGTTCTTTGGAAAAGGTTTTTAAAATAATGGGTGGAATATTGTCCATTCCTGATGCTTTGTTGATGTTTAACCCCTTTAAAAGTTTAGCGACTATTTTGGGTTTGAAGTGAAGTTCATTCATATTAACTCCTGAAGACTGGATTTGGGGTATTTCTTTAGGAGTTTCCAAAACAGTGGAGTTCAGAGCAAAGCGTTCAGCGAACAAGTTAGCTTTTCTTGCGGGATCATTGACGATTAAATCACCATCAATAATAGGGGGAATAGAAAATTTTGTACCAGAATTTAAAGAATTAATGGCACTGTAGAAACTCTTGTCAGAAACAGACATAGACGTAAGTTTTGAGGCTTTCGTTCTGTCAATTTCGGACTTTTCGTTTGAGATAATCTGATTAGATATTTTGTTGGCTTTTAGATATTGGAATCGATTAGTGGGAGTTTTGTTATGAATCCAAATATTAAATGATCTACGTTTGTTTCTAAGTGCCGTTTTGGCAGCTTTCGAATACAAGTATTTTTGTTTGGGTTTTACTATGGAGAAAGGGACAAATTTATTGATAGCAAATTGGATGGTTTCTGTAAAGTTTTGAGCAGAAACATTTACATTGTCAGTGTAAAAACAATGACGGTCGAAAGGGAAACCATGGAAAAAATTTTGAAGACCACTCTTATCCATTTTTGAGTAGTGAAATATTTTACGGGGTTTGGGAGCTGTAGTTTTAAGTAAATCAATTTTGATAACTGATGAGATTAAATAATTATCAGAATTTCCAATACTACCTTTCGCAACATCGACACTCGTAATATCTGGCATTGTGGTAAGATAGAAATCTAGTAGAAAACTATTATCACCGCCATTACGGGGAGTGAAAGTCGGGCTTTTAACAATTTGGAATAGGCCCTGAGACGCGGCAAAAATTTCTGCCAGTTTTCCACTATTGTCAACATCGTCGGTCGATTTGGAGAATTCCAACCATGATTTGTTGTGGACGTTGAAGTCACCGGTAACGATAACTTCACAATTAGGGGACTTTGCTCTAATCTCGTCCATAATTTTTGTCAGTATATTAAAAAAGTTCAGGTTACGTTTGTTGGGGGACCGGTATAAAGCTATTGTAAAAAAAGTCATTTCTGGAAGACAAATCTTTAAAACCATTGTATTGAAGCCGTCACCGTGTAGTTCAAAATTTGGAAAGCGCGTGTACGCAACACTCTCATGAATGAATGCGCATACGCCCTGATGGAGTTTGAAAGCTGATTCGAGCCTATATTTGGAATTAAGCGATTCTATAAAGAGAAAATTTTCAGAAACTTGTGTTATTTAACAAAGCTTCGTTCAGGCACTAGATTAACTATTGAAATAATATTTTTTTTTATTTGTATGATTTTAGATGAACCTGTAAAAAGTTATAATAGTCTCAGCAAAGCGCTAACAATGGAACAGAGTCCAACAAATAGGGCGATTACTCCATATATATAATTTATATTTTTCTTTCAAATTTGGGTCAAATCAAGTTTAAAAATAATATTGTCACGTTCTTCAACCTTACTTCGAATTGGCCTTATTCTCAATTCTCTGATTAGTAAGCAAAAAAAAAGAAACAGGTTTTATTCGTATTCAACACCGCTATTGTGTCACATTAACAGGCAACCAATTCTGCAAACAATATTCTTTAAAAAGAATAACACCTTTAACACCTTCGAAAACGTCAATGCTTGATTCTAGTAATTTCCAGTCCACAGCGTCTAAAATAATACATAAAATATTTCTTTTAAATAACTTAAACATTTATTCATAATTAAAAACTATACTTCTATTTACACGGTTTTATGTTCACGGTACAGTGTTTCGTTTGCACTTACATAATTAACATAATTGAATTAAGTTTTCTGATTCCACTTAAAATGTTCACTATCGCAGTCTAATTAAAATGATAACTTTACACTATCGGTTTCTAATTTAAACTAATTCTTATTTCGCAAAAAAGAATTTCGTATATATAATTCTGCTTAATTTCTCAAATATTTTAGGTAACTTTAAAATGTCTATACAAAGAAAACTCGAGAAATTTATTTAAAGTTTTTGCTTTGTCCTTTTTTCTTTGAAACGATGTGACGTTGATTTTATTTTTGAAATATTTTATAGGAGAAATTGAGGTTTAACACAATTTTGTTTGGTATTTCATTGCGATTATCGTAATGTTACCTTTCACTTTAGCCTGTTCATCCCAAACAGGATCTAAAACTCTTTTTCAATTGTTGAATACAAATTTTTGTTTTTTCTTTTCATATTTATCATGCTGTTTAAAACTACTTCCTGTCCCTCTTTAGGTCCTTGGCTATCACTTTGTTCTTTGTTCTTGGAGACTCCATCCTCAATACTTTGGACGTTTTTCATTTCTTTGCTCTTTGAGTTTTCACCCCTCCGTATCTCTGACCCATTCCTATTTTTCACGTTTTCAGCTACGAAGCGTTCCAGTTTGAAGCCATTTTAACCACTTCATTTAAGTTGGTCAGTTCGTTATACACCCGCCTTTGTACCCTTTTAAACATTTGCAGTTCGATTACATGTCTATTTTGTTTGTTCTCTATTTCACTTATTGGTTTGAATGATGGTTCTGCTTTTGCCTCTGCACTGCATATGTTCTCATCGCTGCCAATATCTGTGAACTCGGCTTCATTGAAAAGTAATGGCATTTCAACATTATTAGCCCTTAATCACACGTCCAAAACCGAAAGCCTTCATTTTCATCAAGTTCATCCCCCAATGACCCAACCCATAATGTCTGCCACTAGTACCTCTTGTTGATATCAGTTATTCCGTAACTTTATTTCAGCGATCCTTGCTGAAATCCAAAATGTCTACACAAATAAAACTCGAGAAATTTATTTAACGTTTTTGCTTTGTCCCTTTTTCTTGAAAACGATGAGACGTTGATTTTACTTTTGAAATATTGTATAGGGAAGATTGAATTTTGTTTTGTCTTTCATTGCGATTATGTAGAATCGTATAATTATTGAATATTATTATACGATAATTACTGACAAAAAAAGTTAATAGCTTGTTTTTCATAACTCTCTAAACTGACTAGAGCCAAATCATTAAAATGTGGGATAAAATGGAAAAATTCTTCAAAATACTAACTAATTAGAAATTCTATTGCGAGAACATGGGACGGTCAAAACGAGCTAGCTAGATTGTGCATAAATTTACTATTTAATTACTATTTAATGCTTTCCTTTACTTTTTGTTTACTATTTAATTCATAAAAAAGTCTTTTTATTTTAATTGGACATTTCTCAACCGTTAGAAAATATCCATTAAGGTGTTTGAACATTCAAAATTCTTTCTAGTGCTGGCATTAATGCCAGCCAGCGAGTTCCATTGTATGTGAAATTTGGTTGTTTGTTATATTCGGCATTAATTTTGTCGAAGAAGTTCTCCAACGTCTCCCTCGTACAGCAAAATAACCATACATTTTTGTAACCCTGCCATTTGCATCAATTAGTATTAAATCAGCAGCAGTTTTTATTGCATTATTTAACCCAATAGTCCAGAGAAACTAACCAACCTGACGAAGGAAGATCTGTGCTACAGCCCAAGGGCAGTAGCAGAGTTCCTGAATCTGGACTTGGAGCCGAAAAAATAGCACCACATTTCGTCACTACAACAACAATATTGCATAATTTAAAATATGGTCTGCGAATCCAATACCCAATACATTCTGGTTCAGATTCGAGTTTAACTTGCTTAAAACATTTTTCACACCTTGACGTGACACACCACTAAAACACGAACACCAAGTGTTATCAGCGCAAACTACAACTGTTTGTCAATATTAAATTCTTTCAAACTTTTCAACATTGTATTCTGATGTTTGTTCGAATGCTCAGGTAAAGAAGAAAATTCCAACAATCCTCCCAACCACGCCTGTACCTGTTAGAAGATTGTACGTGAGAATAGAAAATGGTGAATGGTATGTAATGTTATGTGCATTACTGATGCAAGGACAAATTTGTACTTGATGGTATGTCCGCAAGGAGTGAAATCGAGCGGTGTCTCAGAGTCTCGTGTAGGAGGTAATCTAGCTAGATTGAAGCTGGTTTTCGTCGCAGCCCTGGCGAATAGTTGGTACCGCATCTCGTCAAGGTTATAGGTGTTGGGGGTGCCTCCGTATAGAGCAATTATGACTGGCTCTCCTGCTGCAGCTATCTCGTCAGGTGTAGAGTTGGTGTCGAGAAAAATCGCAGCTTGCTTTTCAACGTCCGGATTTTTTTCGAATATGGCCAAAGAAGCGGGATGTCGAGTCACAACCACTAAAGGCCACTAAATATAGACTACAACCACTAAATACGATCAGGTATAGTTACATAATTTTCTTTTCTCATCGGCCACCACACATATATATTTATTAATACAATTATTAGGACAGGGATGTAGAAAACTCTACAAAGGTATATTGCAAACAATTGCGAAGTTCGAAAAAATTGATAAACTTTGAAATGCTTAATCTCGGAAACTATTGGGTCTACAGAGACAGTTCTAGTATTATATTGTAGCAAATTTAGTCTACTTTAAAAACGTTTCAGAAAAGTTTAAAGAAAAAACTAGTCATACCATATTGTAAGTTTGTTTCGCCGGGAGTATATTTATTAATTTTTTTTTTTGTATTTCCTCAATTAAAACCCCGTTTTCAATATATATTAATACTTGTTATTTAATTGATCAATATATTTCAGGCTAGGCCCATCTTCAGGATCATTATAAAAATAACAGTTATATCAAAATTGAAATAAAATAATTAAATGACATTTATATAAAACAAAGTTTGATATATAAACTATGAGTAAGATAACTATGTTAAAATTAACTTAAAAAATGGTTGTCAAGTGGAATTTTTTGAAAATTAACGTTACTTTAAAATTTTAAGAAAATCGAATTAAATTATAATAGTTATTCGAAAAATCTTTTTTGTCACTTTTAAAGTTGCAAGTTTTTTCTTCATTGTTTATAATTTGGCATACCTCATGTATTTGTAATTTAGTTTTATTGTTTTCTTTAACCAAAATTTGAACATCATCGAATTTAAATTGATGTTTATTTTCAATACAATGTTTAGCAAGTGCAGAACAATTATTGTTAACAATAGTCTTTTTGA
This sequence comes from Diogma glabrata, assembly GCA_963693315.1. Classification (NCBI taxonomy): domain Eukaryota; kingdom Metazoa; phylum Arthropoda; class Insecta; order Diptera; family Cylindrotomidae; genus Diogma; species Diogma glabrata. The sequence goes on along the minus strand of OY856188.1, from coordinate 240,927,597 downwards.
AAATTAACGTTACTTTAAAATTTTAAGAAAATCGAATTAAATTATAATAGTTATTCGAAAAATCTTTTTTGTCACTTTTAAAGTTGCAAGTTTTTTCTTCATTGTTTATAATTTGGCATACCTCATGTATTTGTAATTTAGTTTTATTGTTTTCTTTAACCAAAAATTTGAACATCATCGAATTTAAATTGATGTTTATTTTCAATACAATGTTTAGCAAGTGCAGAACAATTATTGTTAACAATAGTCTTTTTAGATTTTTCGAATAACTATTATAATTTAATTCGATTTTCTTAAAATTTTAAAGTAACGTTAATTTTCAAAAAATTCCACTTGACAACCATTTTTTAAGTTAATTTTAACATAGTTATCTTACTCATAGTTTATATATCAAACTTTGTTTTATATAAATGTCATTTAATTATTTTATTTCAATTTTGATATAACTGTTATTTTTATGATGATCCTGAAGATGGGCCTAGCCTGAAATATATTGATCAATTAAATAACAAGTATTAATATATATTGAAAACGGGGTTTTAATTGAGGAAATACAAAAAAAAAAAAAAAAAAAAAAAAAAAAAAAATTAATTAAAAAACTAGTCCTTTAGGGTTATAATCGTCCAAATTTGAAAAAATAACGATTTTTTCGCGGTTTTTTCGATTTTTGACGAAGTTGCGTTCGGCGCTCGAGGTCACAAACTTGGATTATTCATTAGGCCAACATCATAAACAAGTTTGCAAAAAATCAGAACTACCGGACTTGACGCATACTACCCCATACCTTTAGGCGATAAAGTTATTGGACTAGTAAGAAAAAACTATGAAGCCATAGCTTTGACTGAGATATTGCGAAAACTTTATGTAGATGTAATGTTTTTTTGATTATTGAGATAATGAGGGCAAATGTAGTGGAAATATTTGTTTCGTGGGACGCTTCGTGGGACAACGCAATGAAATGTGGGACATTTCCACGTAGCGTGGGACGTCTGGTCAGTTTAGGCCTTAACCCTGTAAGAAAGGAAGCTTAACAGGTTATTGAGAGCAGTTCGGACGACGAGCCTTGATTGATATACGATCACGTTTATCTTACCGTATCTTACAGACATCTGATTTCAAAGATTTATCTTAAAAAAAATTGGAAAATCATTTACGGTAGTCAATTAGTATTTCAACAACTGAACTTCATGATTAAGAATTCCAAACGTGGAAAAAGGATAAACTCTTTAGGTACGGTTCAATTATCATTTTGGACAACCAATGGAATGCACAGTAACTTTATTCCTCGACCTAACTCATCGCTTGCACAAATAAACCTATAATTAATTGTTCGTGTAACCTTTACAATCCCAAATTTTATTTAATCTGATTACATGCTTGTACAAACAAATGCAATTGATATATAAGTTAACGTGAGATATCATATACCACTACTAATAGTAGTGATATATCAATAGCGAATATGTGATATTTTAGGGGTGCTGGTGCTCAGGGGTGCTCCTTATAAATTTTTATGTGGAATTTAATCATTGATGAACACAGCGCGTCACATGACCAAGAAATATTATTTTTTTTTTTTTTTATTTAATATAGATTTTTGGTGGCCTCTAATATAGATTTTTGGTGAGTTTAAAGAAGGATGCTCAGTTTCTTGCAAGCTAGATCTAGTTGTGGTAGGTTGGTGAACGAGGCCACATTGTTCATTAAGCGTTGAATATTATACACCTGAAACCAAACATTTTAAAAATATATTCGGAGTTATGAACTAAACAATGAGTATTCCTTGCTTCCACCTTTGTTGCGGTTATATTTATTTTTTAATCATAACTCTAGTAATTTATGTTTTCCAGCCACGTTCAAATTTTGATCTAGTTTTTATATGTATCTATTTTTCTCTTATTTAAAATTTGTTACAAAATTAATTCCAGAAGACAAATAGATGAAATTTTAACACATTTTTATCTCTTAAATTTTATGCTCCAAATTTCTTTCATAAAATATTCAACAGTTTGTCTTTAGTTTTTATCAACATACAAATTATGCTAAAAACTATTTTAATAATAATTTGTGTAGTAAATTATTTATGAGATATGTTCTCTAATGCTAAGAGTAGAAAAATATGAAAAATTATCTTACACTAAATTTGTGACATTGAAATCAAAACACAGTTTTCTTATAAGAATATTAGTAAGCTGAAATTTCGGGTATACAAAATGAAAAGTGCGTTTTTGCGATAAATGTCTCTCACCTTTATTAATTTTTTACACCTAATTATAATAAATATTTTGATATAATCAACCTATGTAGTGCTCATACCAATTGATAAATTAAGTTGGTTGAATTTTGATTGATTGGCTATCCAGACTGTGAAATTATTATTACTTTGACTTGCATGGGTGTGGATCTCGTGTTTTCTCAGCTCAAATACAAGCAGCTTTAATGTTAAAATTTTATTATTTTAACGACTACAAAGGATTTACGTGTAACTACATTTTCGAAAACTTGAGAGGAAGCGAACAATTGCAGTTTCAAACAACCTTGAAAATAAAATTTATTATTAATAAATCAAAAAAATTATATATACATTATATATTGATGTATATATTTAATTAATATATGGAATAAATTGTAATATATATTAATATATTACAATTTATTCTATCGTCTCAATCTGTTTACTAAATTTATCAACTCTAAATATTCGCTAAATTTGTCTAAAATTAAAATTACTTTTCAAAGATAAGATAATCATATTTTCTTTATCAACTCATCTTTTTGTTTTGGATGTTGTGTTGTAATAATTATTCGTCCTAGAGATTGACTCAAGTAAACAACCATCAACCGACAGAATTGAATTTTCGAAATAGTGTGAACGAGATAATATGGCTTTTGATATGAGTGAAACAGATGACGATTTTTAACTACCACACCAAAAACAAAACAGAAGTAATCCAAAAACATGAACCAGTATCATCAAACACTCCAACAAAAATATAACTAAAATATGAAGCAATTCAAAAATTTAATTTTAATAAATAAAACATTTTAAGCAAACAGAAAAAATACTGAAAAATAAACACTAAAGATGAATGTTGATGTTTAACTTTAAGCTCAACCATCGTTGGCGTTTTTAACAAAAAAACAAAACGATTATAAAAAGAATTTTTGATATTCTTGTTATAAAAGAAATCTAAGTGTTAGAACGATTTTAACACTTTTTTCTGTTCCTTTTGTTTGATTGGAATTTGATCTCTGAATATAAATACGTTTGTATATATATTTAACCTTTCACTATTCATATCAAATTTTGAAAAATAAATAGAAGCAAAGAACATTGAATTGAAATGTTGTTTTATGTTTAGTAATTGGAAGCATAGAAATGATTAAATTATTTAGAGAAAATTAGGTGAAAATAATATGATAATTCAATAAAACTGATACTATTAGGAGGATTAAAAAAATTATTATTGGAATAGTGTTAATTGAAATCACTTATAAAAATAACTCTTTACGCCCGAAAGTTTATTGAACTAAAATTATTACTCACTTATACATGGAGCAATGTGTGATCTACTTTGTTGATAACCACGGGCACATCGATTACAAGTTAATCCTGTAACTCCATCTTTACAAGGACACTGCCCCGATGTGTGATTACATGTTCGTCCAGACGATCCAATTGGATGACAATCGCAAGCTATAAATAGAAAAAGAAACAATCATTATAATAACAGTCAGTTCAGTTGATTAAAAATTCAGAAAAATCTTAGAAGTATGATAACTAAATATAATACTGTTACGAATAATAAATATTCTTTATATTTATTAAAAACAATATATTTTTGGTTCAATATATGATACAGTAAGACACTAATTTTTTGACACGCCTCGTTTTGTTGAGTCGAATCAAAAATAAATAAAAAAATAGCTATTTATGTATTAAGGGCGTAAAGTATGTCTTATGCGCTTGAGAGTGAAATTGAGAGTGATATCTCTCGAAAGCAAAAAAGATACATTATGCCCGAATTGCATACAAGATTTTTTGTACGAGTAAGATTCTGTATTATTTGCATAAATAAAAATACATATATATTTACACAAAGTAGTAAAAGATTTTTTTAGAAAACTATTTTATCCAAGTAGTTTTTCGAAATAGTAATATCTGAAAGACCTAAGTATTACATTCATGAGCTAAAAGTGAAATTCTTACCCCCACTTTTTTTTGGCATTTCTCGACGTTTTAAGACCTACTGATTCTAAAAAAGAAAAAAAAATGTATGTCTGTCTGCCGGCCGGCCGTCACAATCTACGAAATCTAGAAAACCGCATGAACGGATTTCAAAAATTTTTTTTTCTAAAAATAGGTTTACTCAAAAGGAAGAGCCGAAAGGACGATGTGTTCATTAGCTGTAACGGAAGTATGTCAAAAAAATCGTCAAGTGTGTCCAAACAAGGAAATTTGCATATTTTTTGCTTAAAAACGTTCATTTTAAGTGATTAGAAACGAATAGAAACATTGAATTTGAAGAAATTTTGATGGTCGGGATTGGTATGTGAGACCATAGACTAGATTATTGCATTATAAGTTTGTCAAAAAAATGTTGTCAAGTGTGTCAAAAGAAAGATTTTTATTTGTTTTTTTACCCAATTTTTTGGAAAAAAATAAAATTAATTATTTGTTTGAAATGAAATTTTATTATTATTATTGAGAATTATGGCATCATCAGTTTGTCAAAAAAATGTTGTCAAGTGTGTCAAAAGAAAGATTTTTGTTTATATTTTTACCCAATTTTTTGGAAAAAAATAAAATGAATTATTTGCTTGACATGAAATTTTACTTTTATTATTGAGAATTATGGCAATATAAGTTTGTCAAAAAAATGTTGTAAAGTGTGTCAAAAGAAAGATTTTTATTTATTTTTTTACCCAATTTTTTGAAAAAATAAAATTAATTATTTGTTTGACATGAAAATTTATTATTATTATTGGTGAAAAACACGTGAATTATTAGCAAGGTCTGGAAATGAGGTTTTAATTTTGTGTATCTAGGTATTGGAATTCGTTAACATCAATAAAAAAAAAAATTTCTGCGTTTTTAGTTTTTTTTTTAACCCTGTCTTTAGATACAGGGTGATGAAAAATCAAGAAATTACTCGACCCTGGTGTATTTAAATGAGCCTACAGTAAAAACAACGGAACCAATTTTAATGTTTTATAGCTCAAACTGTAGGTATTAAACGGAGCTAATCAAAATAGTAATTGATATTATATGACCTTGAACATTTTCTTTTAGAAAAATAACGGTAAAAAATTCATACGCAGAAATGCGTATTTTTAAAATTTTTGATTTTTTAATATGTGAAAGGTACATATGTTACTAACATTTTTAAAATTTTCAGGAAGGGAAAATTTTTTGTTTCGTTTTGTATTAATTTTATTCCAACACGCCTTAAAATTTTTCATCATAAGAAAAAGTGGAGATAAAAAAACGAACAATTTTTTTGGATATACATTTTTGTTTTTATATTAAATTTTTAATTTTAACTCAAAATAAATATTTTACAAAATTTTTATCATTTATTTAATTTTACATTACTAAATTCATTAGAGTTAGAATAACGTCTAGCTAAGACCATTTGTAGGAATGTATGAGTGATATCCTCGTGTTCCACGAATTGTTTTTAAATTGGTGTATCTATCGGTTTGTGGATATCGTTTTTCAATGTAACCTGCCTCCGTTACATAACAAAAATGCATGTTATCTTGAAAAGTGCCTGGAGCAGCTGCCCAGTTATAAAACTCCATAGGTGTTGATATAACTTTCTCGTATTCTTCTTAAGACTCACTCTATCTGCTTTCCTTTTTACTGTTCCTCCAATTCCATCACAAGGTCCTTTACTGTGCGATGTTGCATGAAAATGCCACATGCTATTTTGTAGACGAATTGAATTGAATCAATTTTTCAACCAACCGATGTAATTTGGTTTCACATGTTTCACATATTAAAAAATAAAAAATTTAAAAAATACGCATTTCTAGAAAATTGATTTTGAATTTCTTACCGTTGTTTTTCTAAAAGAAAATGTTCAAGGTCATATAATGTCAATTACTATTTATATTAGCTCTGTTTAATACCTACAGTTTGAGCTATAAAACATTAAAATCGGTACGGTAGTTTTTTTTTTAATGTAGAGCCATTTAAATACACCAGGGTCGAGCAATTTTTTGATTTTTGATCATCATGTATTTAAAGACAGGGTTAAAAAAAAACTAAAAACGCAGAAATTTTTTTTTTATTGATGTTAACGAAGTCCAATACCTAGATATACAAAATTAAAACTTCATTTCCAAAATTGCATGTTTTTGGCTGATTTCACGTGTTTCTTGCCATTGAGAATTATAAGTTAGTCAAAAAAATAATGTCAAGTGGTCAGTCAATAGAATGATTTTTATTAATTTTTTTATAATTTTTTGGAAAAAAAATTTAGCTGTTTGTTTACGTAAATATAATTGAACATGGAAATTTTTGAATTTGTCATATTATTTTTAAAATGTTTTAAGAATTTTGAAAAATTTTTAATTTTTGAATTTTTAAGAATTTTTGGAATATTATTAGAATTTAGAAAAAGTTTCAATTTTTGATTTTATTCTAATTTTCGGAATGTTTTTAGAATTTTGAAAAAAAAAAATAGAATTTTTGAATTTTATATATATTTTTAGAATTTTGAAAAAAGTTTCAATTTTTGATTTTGTAAGAATTTTTGGAATATTTTTAGAATTTAGAAAAATTTTAAGTTTTTGACTTTTTTATAATTTTCATAATTTTGGAAAAAGTTACAATTTTTGATTTTGTTATAATTTATGCAATATTTTTAGAATATTTGAAAATGTTTGAATCTTTGATTTTGTAATAATTTTTGAAATATTTTTAGAATTTTGTTTGAAAAACGTTTGAATTTTTGATTTTATTTAGTTTTAAAATATTTTTGTGTTTTGAAAGAAATATGAATTTGTGATTTTGAAATATTTTTCGAAACGTTAAATATAGGGGTTTTTGAGTAGTTTGCTGATTGTATAATCTTTTCATTAAATTAACAAAGAGTTAGATTTGATATACATCGCTGCCCAAAACTAAAAACCATGTCCCCATAAAAGTTTTTTGCCGAAAACTATATCAAAATCCTTAACCCAGACCGAAGTCTTGATATCTCAGAGCTGTGAGATTTCAGCCCCTCCATATTTGTTATTTCAATTTTAGGCATTTTTATTTCAATTTTGGCATTATTATTTCCATAGGAAAAAAAAGGCTTGCTTTACGAACAATTTTTGGATCGTAAAAGTTACGGTTTACTCGTACAAAAAAACATTATATAAACATAAAAGGCAATACCAATAAAGAAGTAATAAATAACAAGAACTACACTTGCTACGGTTTGAAGGTTTTTCTGTAGATCTTATTTTTGGAAAGCAATCGATGAACTACAATAATTTTTCAAGATGCTTATCATTTTCAAGACACGATTGACTTGAAACTGTGGCTGTTAACAAATCAGTAGATCGTTTATAATATTGTCAACAGGCATGTTTGGTAAATTTGTCAATTGCCCGTTAAAACTTCGGTTAACTGATCAAGAAAACCAACTGACAACAGTTGTTGAATTTAACAATCAAAAATAACAAACGTTTGTTAGATTAACGAAGATTTTTGTTAATTTTACATTGAATTAGTTCCCCTAAAAGATCCTGTATTTACATACAAAAAAATTTACAAATGAAACAAATATTATTAAAACAAAACACAATTTAAATAAATAAAGTAAAATATTTTCATTTCACTTAAGCAAACATCCAAAAACAAAGAAAATTTTTTGCAAAAATATAAAATTAACACTTTTACTACATCTTTTTAGTCTTGAAACTCGTTGCTAGGTTTCACGACAGAATGTTGGTGTTTTTGTATGTCCTGAAAACAACTACAGCAGTACAACAAATTATTATGTAAATAAATACTTATTTACATTCAAAAAATATTGTATTTCAACAAAGCTCACGTAAAACTTTATTTTCATTTCCTTTGCTCGAACCTTCTCGTTTACAAGTTTTCTCCTTAACAAACAGAATAAAGTTTATGAATATGTGACCGTCAAATGAATATAACAACAAATAATCATATTTTCCTAAAACAATATTTGCTAAGGAAAATATTAAACAAAATGAAATTGAAAGTTAATTAAAGTACAAAAAGTACAAAACGGAAGAATAAAAGTAAAACTTTTCTTGGAAAAGTAAATGGTTTACAGAAATGTGTTAACTGAATTATAAAGCGTAAAGTACATAGAACTTTTTACTTCTTATTTTAATTTTATTTCTTGCTTCTTATTATAAAATATTGGCATATCCAATATTAAGTTTAATTACTACGGTTCTTACAGAATCGACTAATTTGTTAACTTTTAGAGTTTTAAAATAATGACATTGACCTGGGCCAAAATCCTAAACAATTGTTTGTCGTATGAAAAAGCTCAAAAAGCTGTAAAATTAAAAAATTCAAACTCATCACCTTCGTCGTCACATGAGAGAACTTAATATTATACTATTCGCTTTTAAATTAAAACATATCCTCCCTCTTTTGGAAAAATAGCAAATTCAACAATAGTACTAATAGTATAATTTGAACTTTAAATTTATATATTTCAATTTGAAAGTGACTTTTATTGAGACATTAAAAGAAAACGAAATGAAAATGTTAATGACATTTGCGAATTAGAAGAAAGCGGCGCAGTGAAAAATTTGTTATTTTATGACTATGATTGTTTTTCATTTTTTATGTTTATAATAACTTCAACCATTTGCATTCAATTTAAATGAAATTATTATTTTTATTATTATTGTTATTGTGATTGTCTTGTTCTTGACATTGTAATTTTGTTTTTTTGTAAACTGGTCTACGAGAGTAGTTCTATTTATTCGCAACAATGAAAATTTATAATAATAACATTAACAAAACCAATCATTTGAAACCAGAAAAATTATTTAATATCAATATTGTTTTAATACACTGCACAATCTTAGTAATCTTGATACTATAAGGATCCCTAATTTCAAATAAGACTGAGTGAGTGAGAGATTTAAAATTCTCTTGACTTATATAACTTTTAAAAAATCTACTACATTTGATTTCTGGTTTTTTAGACAAATAATACAGCAGCAACAAATTATACTGTTGACGAATAATCGATATAACGATCAACTTGTTGTTCTAAAAGACGATTTGCAACTTGTATAGATGAGTTAAATGCTAACAATTAATTTAGCAACATATTGTTTGTTTATCTTTCTTTTAATCAAATGCGTTGTATTGTAAAATTACAACATGAGTCACAACAAGACATAAAAACCTTTTAAAACGAAAGTCCCACAACAACATGCGTTCTGATGTGCTGATAGACGCAATTTTTTTTTAAGAATGGATAACTAAACAATAAATCCTATTACATTTTAAAATATGACATAGGCAAATATTTCATGAAAGGATAGGATAATAGAATAAATTAAAATATATGGGAAAACAGCTAATTTAAAAAAAAAATTGCACGAAAAAAACTAATATTGGGTTGTGAATAATTCAGTTAGTGGCATATTCCTTGATCATGTGACGCACTGTCTTCCTCAATGATTAAATTTTCCAAGCTCTAGCGTGGTACCATAAAGGAATATTCCGTAGCTAAGATCAAAGGTGCTACCATTGACTGCATAAGAGTTCATCCAACAGCACCCCTACGATATCATTTTGGCTAATGATATCTCACTGCTATTGCCAGTGGCATAAGGAATCTCACGTTAGCTCGTATATTTAATGTTAATAGCTGAGACTGGAGTACCCGGGGTTGTCACTACCGTAGATCACAAATAAAAGAAATTACAAATCAATAAAAACTAATCCCTCCGTGCGGGAAATGGGAAAACTACAAGAATTAAAGTATGTCTGGACGGACTTTTTTAACCATCGTTATACTTTTAAATCAGCTTGATTAGATTTTTATCAGATAATTGCAACTGATTTATAAAACTTTTGAATAATTTTACGTAAATATTCTTGAAATAGATAGATGATATATCTTCATTCCATAGCACGAAAGAATTACACTAGAACTAGAATTATTAGTACACTAGAATTACACTAGAATTACAATTTCAAAATCCAACTTTTCTTGTGGATTTTGACCTGCTATCATGAATATCATATTCAATTTTTTAGGTTAGATCTTGTTTTTGAGATATTCACGAAAAACCATTTTTTTGGTGAACAAAAAATGTTTTTCCGGTTTTTGGGGCTCATATTTTACAAATTAAACAACTTCAATACATTAATGAAACAAGTGCATATTAAATATGCTAACAAACATTTTGAGTTATATTTTGTAAAAATTCATCAAGGATTCTGGAGCTTACTCTCGAAAAAAGTTGAAAAAATTTAAAAATTCACGTTTTTTTTAAATTTTGTCACATTTAACGTCATCATTTTGGAACAAACAACGATTGTAAATTTTTTTAATTTCTTAAAGCCTATAATAAATCCAATTCCATTTATTTTAAGCTAAAACACAAATTTTGGTGCAGTTTGCACCAAATTAATCAAGATTTCCTAAATTCCACGGTTTATCTTCCTTCAATTATATGCCGAAGTGATGAAGATATGCTGTTATAAATTGTGTTTTAACAGTATGAATTTGAAATAATTTTACACATGAAACTTCTTCACGACGCCATCTTATATATTAATACGCTAAAAAAAACTTTCTGGAGCCCAAGGCTTTTTTATTCGAATTTTGATTCATTTCAAATTTTCACTGCTAACTGATATTAGTGTAACTTAGGTTTTAAAGATTTTTGGGATTTTTCGGATCATAAATAAAAAAGTTATAGACGAATTAAGATGTATTTCTAAATGATCAGCTAGAGTTCTGATTATTTTTCATTCATATATTTAAAAAGAAAAATTAAAAATTATATGCTAGCATTTCTCATTACCACTTTTTGAAATCATTGCTTCTACGTCAACAAAATGTCTACGCAAAAACTTTATTTATAAGCGTAGCGAAACACGCCGGGCCCTCCTAGTTTAAATAAATTTGACTTTACACTTGACTTTTTTAAAATAACTCCTAGCTGATGTTTGAGAACGACTGAACTTAAGATGCGTTAAAAATGGAAGAAAAAAAATACATAAACGCGGTTAAAATAAAGAAAACTCAAAGTAACTCGTAATTTTAATTCAATAATCTATATAACAGCTCATATATAAATCAATTATGTTAGAGAATTTACATTACTCTTGAGTCTTGGACCTTGGCAAAACATTTTTTCCCAAATTTTAGATTTTAACTTTTTTTTAAAATACTTGAATAACTTGTGCAAACTGCACCAAAATTTGTGTTTTTTAGCTCAAAAAATGGAATTCAATTTACCATCCAAAATGGTAATGCTCCAAGAAATTAAACAAATTTACAATCATTGTTTGTTCTAAAATTATGGCGTTGAATGTATGGCAATGTTTAAGAAACGTGAATTTTTCAATTTTTTCAACTTTTTTCAAGTGTAACTTCCAGAATACTTGATGGATTTTACAAAATGTTTGTTAACATATTTACTATACATTAATACATTGAATTTGTTTGTTTTGTAAAATATGAGATCCAAAAACTGGAAAAATATTTTTTTTTACCGAATGTCTCAAAAAGAAGAGCTAACCTAAAAAAATGAGTATGATATTCGTGATCAGCAGGCCAAAATCCATAAGAAAAGTTAGGGGTTATTCAAGGCGACAAACAAAGTTCAACATTTGTAAACTAGTGTCATTACCTGCGTTGAAGTACTACTATTTAGTGATTTTTTTTTAACATTCTCGTATTTGAAAATTCTTTACCTGTGCAAGTTTTACCTGAGAATTTTAATCCCTAAAATTTTAAATTCAACGATCATAATTTTATCAGGGAAATATTATCTGGAATACTAATGTTTGTTAGCATGTTATTTTCGACTTTTCCGAAACGCAATTAAATAAAACAAATTAAACGACATTCATTCATTCGTTGTGATTCTACATAATCGCAATGAAAAACAAAACAAAATTGTATTCAACCAAATGTTTCCAAGAAAAAGAGTCGAGAAAACAGCAACATTAAATAAAATACATAAAAATAATGACGGCGATTATTCTCAGAATTTCTCGATCTTTCTTTGTAAAGAATTAATCGAAACAAAATAGTAAAATAGTAAACATCAAAATCTTACACAAATCGGTGGCATTCATTTGGAACTTTTGAACTAAGAAAAAGTAAAAACTTAGAAAATGCTTGAAACAACGAGTTGGCTTGGATCTTGTTTGAGACATTGTTTTTAAAATTATTGTTGCTATTGATTTTGTCATATATAAGCTGAATGGGATTACAAAGTGGCAGTACAAAGTAAAATAATAAATAATAAATATAATGAACTAAACAAAAATCATGATAGAAATTAAACTAATAACTTGTGGTTTTTTGTGTTTTTTTTTTATAAACTTATATAAAAAAAACAAAAATGGGATTGTAAATAATATTATAGTCAATGAAATATTTTTAAATCACTATACACAGTTGTTTGTAGCGACTGATTATTTCGAATATTTCTCTAAAAGTAAGAATATTCATATATAAAGAAATTCGCTAATAATTTGCCAACTTATTTTAATAAGCCAGAATTGAAATAAATTGGCAAAATATTAGCGAATTTCTTTATATATGAATATTCTTACTTTCTAAGAAATAGTCAGTCGTTACAAACAACTGTGTATAGTGATTTAAAAATATTTCATTGACTATGATATTGATTACAATCCCATTTTTGTTAAGGGATTTAAACATATATCAATAATATTTTAACATTTTTTTTTCTCAGTTAATTTTTTTTATGATCACGTCACAATGCCAATTAGTAATATGTAAATGTTTATCTTGTTATGTAAAGCTTAGTCATAATGGTATATACAGTTGTGCAATTTTGTATTTGTAGGGGAATATTTTCCCGTTTGAATAGAATTGTGTATTGGGATGATATGGAAATGAAGATTCGAAATAAGAAATTTATAATTTCTATACGATGGAACGGGTAATTAAAAAGAAACAAAATACTAAAGAATCTTACTATATATACTTGACCATTTTATTCGGTCAGGGGATTATGTAAATTTAAATCGGAGAGTGAACATTGTTATCAGTAGTGTTATTGTGGTACAAAAAAATATATATTCTTTAACGCAACTGTTCATATTAAATTTGTTTAATTACTTTATTTTTAAAATTGGTGTTTTTATTTTAACAGTGTTAGTTTTCGTTGCCTTTTAATTTTTATTATGTTTTGTGTGTTAAGAAGTTCAACTAGCAACCATTTTTAAAATTAAACAAATCATCCAAACCAAATTCAACATTTTTAATTTATTTTGGAAACATATTTTTGTATTTTTTATAAACGGGTTTCAAGATAGCGAAACCGTTGTTTTATTGAAGCATCAAGCACACTATTTTATTAAAGCATCAAGTGATGATTTAGAAGAGCAGGTGCTAATGATTGATTTAATTACAAATGCTTCTTATATGTATGAATGTCATGCTGGTTCATCTTTTGATTTTGTTCATTTTTGCTGTGATTAACATAGTGTATTGCATTCTACAAAGCGTCTATGGATGACGCTCCAGATTTTTAGATAAATGATTTTTGGAATGCAATTTGTGACACCCTATAATCAACATTTGCTCCACAGGAATGGTTTTAGAAGAAGACAACTAATTAATGTAAGCATTTTGATTTGATTTATATAATTTTTATTGATTTTATTTTGGTTCTGTTAAATTATTTTCGTCATGTATTCAGTACCTAGATTTTTTATATATTTTCTGTGATAAAATAAGAGATTTCCAAGGGTCAGGCTTTTTTTTATGAAAGTCAAATCGGTTCATGTTCATTAGTTGATTAAGGAGCCTACACATTGAGTTGAGTTGCATCAATTATTAACTAGATTGGGAATGCTATCATTTGATATTCTGAAACAAATATGTACCAAAACGCAATAAAAATGGTCGCTGTATTAATAAACAGCTATTAATTAACTACTTTTCGATGGATCAATAAACAATTTATTAAGAAAATGTTATCATACGTAATATTAATAAATTGTTCATTGAACCAACAATATAGTTTACTGAGCCAACGAAAGAAAATCAATAGTCACTATTTTAGGGTTCCGTACCGTACCAGAAATTAGAAGCTATATCAACTTGAAATTTTCTACAGTTATATAATGTATTTGTCCACGCCTACTGGAAAAATTGCAAATATTTATCTTTATCTGTATTTTCTAGACATAGATAAGGAGATATTAAAACAAAAGTTTTTTTTTAGGATTCGAGTTGGATTTAGAAAAATCGAAAAAATTGAAATATTTAAAATAAAAGTTAATATATTATCGGCTGCTTAGTTTTTGAGTTATTACCAAAAATGTGAGTTTGTTTTCCCTCCTCCTTCTCCCCTTAATTTCGAACATTACAAAAATTCCACGGTTGTAGGAAATGTTATAAAAATTGAATAAAAACTTTAGATCATGAAATGTTATTGAAAGTGGACATTTTGAAAACAAAAAAAAATTTTAACCTTGACGAGGCACCGTTTTTGATTTATTTCTAAAATTGTGTTATTGAGAAAAACTACTCTCGTAGAATATTATATACACAGAACCCTAGCTAGCGTGTTATATTTGCACTTGTAGTCGGACTTTTTAATTTAACGAAAAATTTAATTGGATTTTTTTTCGGTGTACAATGTACATTTTAAGTTCGTTCGCAACCACTTTTAAGATATCAAATTTGCTAGTAGCATCGTGTCCTACGTTAAACCAAATACCAAGGATGGACTGGAGTACGCAGGGCTTTCACAAAGATTGATTCCTTGGTTTTCATGTTTACATACGCATGTCTCAAAGTGACGAGGTTAGATCTACAATTTGTACATATTTCATGTTTTTCATTTAATTACAGACAAAGCAAAATATTTATTAATTTTCTTTCTAAAAATCTCTTACATCAATTATCAACCAATTTGGCATTATTATGCATCTAAAAGCATTTCAAATAATCTTATTTCATAATTGAATTAATACTTCAAACAGATAAAAGAATTAATATCCCCTTTAATACATTTTTTGCTTTCATACATCCATTTCTTATGTCCATACAAACAAGTTCTAATATATGTATATGTATTAAGATAGCAATTTTTGTTTGCTTTTATTATTTTTTCTTAAGTGTTATTTTCGTTTATATGGTTATAGATTTAATTAAAATTAAAGATTTTGTTGGTTGGGTTGTTAATTCGATCGCTTACTTTTTGATGCCTATTATCACTTTCAGTTTTGCTTTAATAGCGCAAATTTACGCTTAAGTGTTTTCAATCCATCAATAGCTTGAATATTTTCGGACAAAGGGACAGAATTACAAACAGGCATTTAACTTTAACGGTATATTTAATAATTAATATGGATAATAATTATACGATATAATTATTATAATTTGTTCTTCAATTACGCATGACATAACCGAAATATGTTTTCATGCATTTTTCATTTAGATCACAAATTTTCCAAAAATTTTCGGGATCGACTTAATATTAAATTTTTAAACTTAATTGAAAATATAAAACTGTGTTCCCGTTGGTAATATTTATTAGTTTTTTTGTAACAAAGGTAGTAGTAACTAGAGAATCGAACTAGTATCACATCCAAAATGCTATTTGATGAGAAGTAGAATTTGTAAAATTATCAATTCAGTAGTTTATTGTGAATTAGAATCGGGTACTATATTAGTCGTTGCTCAGTACCCTTTTCTAAAATACGAACAATTTTAGTAACTTTCCCATAGTAAAATCGGGTAGCACTTTACGGTAAATTGCATTTGCCAGTTTTCATAGTGTACTTATTTCGAATTAAGATGACAAATTGTTTGAATTCATCATGAAACGTATTAGTTGTAAGGAAATATACAATTAAACTATAACAACTAATAAAACTAAAATGTCTTATTCAAGTCAATCCAAAGGAAAACAATTATTTATAAATTCTAAACAAACTGGATTTGCATATAAATAATATATTGTTAGTTAGATAAGAGAAACTGCAAAATCAACAAATGTGCTTCTACCAAATTTTTTACAAGTTTAATCATCATATATTATAATTTAAATAATTATTTAAATATTTTGTTACGTTACGTCCCATGAACACAAACAAATTGGGAGTAATTCAATCAATCTTTGAAGGTGATATCAAAATAAATCAATAATCAATCAAAATGAAATCATTAACTACTATTTAATTAAATATAATCCAAGCTCATAAAATTGATTATTTACTACAAAAATCCGTGATAAAAGTTTAAAAAAACATCAAAAAAATGTGAATAGTCAGACTACTAAACTATAAACTACGCTATTTTCACGAACTAAAATTTATATTTTAGATGTTTTTTCATATGTATCCCTCCAGGCGCAAAAATGTATACATAAAAACAGTACAGTTTACGTACATTATTTTTAAATAGAGACACTACTACCACCACACTAAAATTCATATATTCTTAAATTATAATTCATTTGTATAGCGACGTTAAATTTTTCATATTTAAAGAAACATATATTTCATATTAAATAATAAATATTAAATATTTCATATTTAAAGAAACATATTCAATTAATTACAGCTAAAAATTATAATCGTTACAATCGTTTAATATTATAACAAAAAACATAAATTTATTCTCTTCCATTTCATTATATCAGCTTTATTTGTATGTTTTTTCGATAATAATAGTATTATTGTATTGTTTTCTAACCTATAGCCTAATGAACTTAACCTTTTGCCTAATGAAAATTTTATTCAATTGGTATCATTCCAATTGGTCAAATTGTTTTGATTTCATTAAAATTATTTTCAAATTATAATCACAATTGCTTTGATAAGTTTTGTTCAAAAATCAAATTTTAATTTAAATTCTCTTATTTCGTTTAGTTGAACTTGGTTGATTGTATGAGAAGGACGTTTTTTATCATCAGGGTTTTTTTATTAAGAAATTTGATTTATCAATTAAAACAATAAAGATTTATTGTTTTAATTGAAGAAAATGTTTTTATTTTTTATAATACACAATTCTTTTTTTATAATAAAATCTTTGTCAGAGAATAAAGTATTGTAATCGATTCGTGAATAATGAATTTTATTCTCTCGCAAATTAAAATTCTCGCTCGTGCCTCGCTCAAATTTTAAACTTTTGCTTGAGAATAAACTACTTCATTATTCACTCATTGATTAAACTACTATTATAAATAACTATAAGTGTTAAATAAAAGATGTAAGTTGTTTATAAATATTCAAAAATAACATTTTGTAGGTTATGTTTATTAAATATGTAATATGTTTCAATTTATTTAACTATTATTTGTCGTTATAGTTTTTATCGGATCGGTCGGATTATTTAAACCAATTTTAAACCAATTTTGGTGGATACAGTCAAAATCTGAATCTTTGCTGAAAATTTGGTATATCATTTACGTTACGTTTTAGCGTACATATTATGAACACTTTTATATACACTAAAACATACAAAAGTCCTCGCTAATTTGTTTCACTTCTCATGTTACAACCACTACGTTTGAGTTCCGTTTACGTTACGTTTTTGCGTAACGTTTACGTAGACTTTCATAGAGTAAAGTCTACGTAAAGTGTACGCAAATGTTACGCGTGGTCTGGAGGGTATACTTAACAACATCAACATTTTTATAATTACATTTTCCACTTTTTATTTTCCTAAAATATCATCATCATCATCATCGTCATCGTCATCACCATTATCATTATAATTATTTTTCTTTGTTTCTAATTTGATGAATAAAAATCAACCAACTAAAAAAAATATTTCGTCTGATGAAAGCATTAATGTATTGAGAATTCAGTGCAAGCGTGAACAACAATAACATGTTCATATTTAAATATTTTATAATGACTTACAACCAAGAATCAAAAAAAACTCTTTAGTTTTTCTTTAACTTAAATAATTTACTCTTTTTACCAGTGTTGTTGTTTACTTTAATGTTTTTTTTTGTTTTTGTTTCCATAACATAAATTTTAAAACGTGTCAACACAAGGCATCTTAAGGATATTATTAATTTTCATTTTTGGTTTATATTTTTTCTTAAAAATAAAACGATTAAAAGAATTTTTGTTGTTAGACTTTTTAAGTAAACAAATTTAAAAAAAAGATTATTAAATTTGTTTGATGAATTAATTAATTTATTTAAATTAAATTCATTTGAAAAATTTTATAAAAATTAAATTATTAAAGACGGAAGGAAGAGAGTATTAGTGATATTATGTGTTAAGGTTTAACAAAAGTAAAACGTTTATTGGAGAGGAACCGATTATTTCAATGTGTGATACTGAAGCCATGCAAACGAACCGATTTTTTTATTAAGCTCGTCAGTCAAAACTTCTTTGTTAAGAACAAGATAACATTTGAGAGGGTAAAGGTAGGAGGAGCGAGATACATTTATAGCCAGAAATCAAAATAGTTGTGGTATTTTAGTTTCTTCGTATATGCTTTATGTTTATTCAAAAATAAATAGTGTTAACCACCCGACCAAGTTTTTATAAATGATGTAAGTTTATTAATTATTGAAATCTAAAATTAATATATTTAATTTATTCGTCTCCCGATATTTAAGCCCCAAATACCAAAAATAATCTTCTATTTCAATAAGAGATAATTGCGTATGTTCAACAAACAATAAAAGTTCAGCTTCCTAATCGTTTTCCGTATATCTGTCATCAAATATAATTTTCGATACTTTTCTTCTCATAAATCAAAAACAAATATCTATCGAATAATACCAAAAACCATATACAAACAATTTATTTGATTAATATTGACGCAATGTAGTTTTCAGTAAGTAACTAAATATCATTGTCAAACTACAACAATAAACCAACCACGAAAAATCTAAACAATCCTAATTGCAGGTGAATTGTTTGTTAGGTGATAAATTTAATTTAGGTTTGATTTTTATTGGTATTAATGGTTGCGTTTTTGAATGAAATTTTAGATAAAATAATAAACTTTTGGTTATTTTATTGATAAAAATATGATATGTTTGTATAAAATGTGGTAAAGTTGGAATATAATTTTGAATTATATCAGACTTTTGATCTGTTGGTTGTTTAGAAATTTAAAGGACTCTATATAAAAGAGATATATTCAGTTTTAATGAAACACATGTATGCTGTGGAGTTTAACTCTTTTTTAGATAGGAAAGATATTAATGTACAAAATTTGTTTAAGTTTTTGAATTTAAGTAAAAAAAATGCTCTGTAACAACACAGCGTCCAAAATAATACAAAAAATATATTTATTCACTAACACTTAAAACTTTATTTATTAACAATTACAATATTTAAATTCACTTTACTTTTATTTACACAGTTTACTGTTCACGAGACAGGGTTTCGTTTACAAGTAATATAATCACAGTCTAATTTAAACTGTTTCGAATCGCAGTCTAATTTGAACTATATTTCATTTTTCAAAAGGAATTCCTTTAATGCAATTCTATTTAATTTTTTAATTATTCGAGGTCCATATCTATACAAAGAAAACCCGAGAAATTCTAAGAATAATTGACGTCATTATTTTGCATGTATTTTATTGTATGTTTTTTTTTGCCCTTTTTCTTGGAAACATGTATCACATGTTGAAGAGCTGTTTCAATTTTGTGATTGAAATATTGTATAGGAGAAATTGAGGTTGAGTATAAACACTGCACTAGATTATCTTCAAAATTTCAGTCCCCATCTTCAAAAACCTCATAATATAAAAATTTGTAATACAATATTTACAACCCAATATTCGATATACATAACTTATAACAAATTCAATTTATATTTCCTTCATCTCAATTTTGGTTACAAGTTGGACCATTAATTTAATTTAATCTTGTATTTAAAAAGAAAAACTGATAACATGTTCAAGTTGTTTTCGAATAAATATAAAATATAATTAAAATTGTTTTTTCATGTAAATAAATTGTGAATATGAGGGATGAAACAAATATTTGTAATACAAAAGAAAAGTTTTGTTACCTGATTACAGAAATATAACGAGGGTATTTTCTTTTAACGTGATGAAAAATGAGCATCTTTTCTTTTATCTTAATTTCCATTTTTGTTTATTTTGTTTTACTTGTCAACCTTTTGTTATTAAGTAAACTTTAATTTTGTTCAATATTTAGTTACTTTGTTTTCCTTCTCAAAGTTGTTAGCTTTTTTTAAAGTTTACGTTAAAAGTTAAAAGTGAGTAGGATTCAGGAAAACAATAAAATATTTTGTTTATTTTAATATGACCCAGAAAATTTACATTTTATGATCTGAATTTTAATTTACAAAAATAAGGAGTTGATGATTTACAGGTTGAAGGAGATGATAAGAATAAGATGTAATTAGATGAACATTGTATTATAGAGTAAAAGTTGTAGGATTTTAATGTTTGCATGAATTGCCAGTATAAATTTTATTTATTGTTCGAAAGGAATTCTATCGTAACAGTAATTATCAAATATCGTAGTTTAAACAAACTTAGAGTCTACTGTCTCTTTGAAAACGAGTTTAACTCATCTTGAAATGTTGATTCTTTTCAACAATCAACACAAAAAGATTGTAAACAGTTTTGGTATAGTACTTCGTACTTTTTGAATTGTTCTTCTTATTTAAACATTCAAAAGAAATGTATATAATCAAATCTTTAAAACTTATCGTAACGATCTAACTTTAATCTTTTATTTTCAAACAGACATAGATTCGAAAACAGTTAAATTGTTTTTAATTATATTTCTTGGTAATTTTAATTAATAAAATCAGATATAAAACAACACAACAACCCCTATAACAATGAGTTTGATGTTAATTACTTAGAACTATTTCAGATAATTATATTGAACAGTTTTCCCTTTTATAAAAAAATCTTTAAAAACCATAGATAGAGGGTGTAATAAATCTTTCATAATTATTCTAGACATGGGTATATTATTTGTTGAAAATTCAACCTCCGATAATTTACCCCATAAAACAGAATAAGAAAATGATGAACTTTTTACACATAACCGTAACAACGTTAATTATATTCATCTATGAAGATTCTATCAGGTAATGGAAGGTATTATATTGTTATCCGATATTATTAAAAATATTACAGAAACTTTTAAACGTATGGAAAAAAACTACCTTTTGAGGAAGTAAGCAAAAAATGAGAGAAAAAATGCATGCACGTGCTATGACCTATACATTTGCTCGTATATGTTGAAAATGTTATTATTTTTCGATTATATTTCTATCGTCAAACCAAAGTAAAGTGTTTAAAAAATTAAGTTTTCTACGTTGATTGAGTTAAGATTTTTCGAATTCAAATTTTTTGGTCCCAACATTTAGACCGTTGTCAAAATTATTTAGAAAATATCGTCCATTGACACCTTAGAAGACATTTTTTTGTGGAACCTAGGTCTTAAAATAAAAAGTATACCCGCATGGAGGGATCAGTTATTCTTGATTTGTAAATTTTTTTATTTTTGTACTACGGGTGTGACAACCCCGCATACTGACTACAGTCCTGCTATTGACATACAAGCTCACGTGAGATATCACATACTCACTTGCAGTGAGATCTTACTAGCCAAAGTGATAGCTTAGGGGTGCTGGCGAATGAAATATATTCAATGAACGGTAGCACCCTTAATCTTAGCTATGGAGTATTCCTTGACACGTTATTGCTTGCTCGAAGAATCCAGCATTCATATAACTTTATGTAAGGGCATAAATCATTAAAAAAACAGCGTGTCACATGATTAAGGAATATGCCACCAATTGGATTATTGGCAACCCTATTTTGGTTATGTTCCTGTAACTTTTAAAAGAAATTTACTGTTTATCTCTTATTTTCTTTTTATTTTCTCTATTCTCTATATAAAATATTAGCCTATGTAATATTTTATATGTGATAGGATTTATTATCTTAAAAAAAAATAAAAAAATACAAAAAAAAAATTAATATTTGCGTCCATCAACACATCAGAACGCATGTTGTTGTGGGATCTTGGGCTTTAAAGGTTTTTATGTGTTGTTGTGACACACTTTTTAATACCTAATACACAACACTTTTTATTAAATGAAATATGTTTTAATTTGTATTCTCCAGAGTTTGAAACACTCCTCTTTAACTTCTTGCTCTGTTATGCTCTTCCTCTGCGAGGAATTTAAAAAAAATATAACACTTCAATAGACTGAAAATAAGAAAACATCGTTCTTACTCCTAAATTGAAATAAATAATTTCTTTCAATTACTCACACATTTTATTCTTGCTTCAAATTTGGTACTTTCCAAAGTAAAAAAATATTGCGACACTAATGCATAGGCTGATTTCACCACAGCTCTGGAAATATAGTGTTCTGGATATATAATGAGCTAATATCCATCAAATACTTTAATTAAAAACTAATCAATCTTGTAGATTTTGTGTAGTTCTAATTATAAAAATATTAAAGAAAGCAGTAGTATCCCAACAAACTTAAATTCTGTTGTACGAGAAAAAGTAAAAAAAAAATTTAACCGGAAGTGACAAACCGGAAGTAGGGATGCAAAACTATTGTAAGCCGCACTAAATGCTTATGTACCAAGTTTCGTCCAATTCGGTTATCAGGTACAGATCTTATTGAGCTTTAAAAAAACAGCTGTAACCCCCCACCACTTTGTTCACTATCGCTAAAAAACTAATCAGTTGCTTGCCATACATATTTGCATTTGCATTTGCATATTTGCATCTTTTTCGAAAGTGTCATCAAAATTCATTCCCGAACGAATGTTGTATGCTCCCAACAAACATTGAAACAATAAACAGGTGTTCGGGGTGGGACCCCACCACTTATCCCAATATTGTCCAAAAACTAATCAATTCTTTGTTATTTAAGTTTCCATCTTTTTTCAAAGTGTCATAAAAATTGATTAATGAATGAAGTTTGTATGCTCCCAACAAACTTTAAAAACAAAGTGTGAAAAGTCAACATTTGTATGGCCACTTTGATCAATGTGTTCCAAAAGATGATAACTATCTTCTCACACTAATTGGAACCTTTTTCATAAGTTTCATCATAATCACTTCATTATTGTAGGCTGTAGTGTGCATAAAGACACTGAAAAAACTTCAAAAAAGTAGAAAAAAATTTTTTTTACCAGAAGTGAAAAACCGGAAGTTGGGATGCAGAACTGTTTTGGATCATACTAAATGCTTATGTACCAAGTTTCATCCAATTCGATTATCAGGTACAGATGTTATTGAGCTTGAAAAACGACAGGTGCTCGGGGGACCCCTCCACTTTATTCACTATGGCTTAAAAATCAATCCGTTCCTTGCTATACATATTCGCATCTTTTTCCAAAGTGTCATGAAAATTCATTCACGAACGAATGTTGTATGCTCCCAACAAACATAAAAAACATGGTGGAAAAAACCACCTGTATGGTGGACCCCCCAACCGGTTATCCAATGTACTCCAGAAGCGATAATATTTTTCTCATATTCCTTGAAAGGTTTTACCAACGTTTCATGACAATCGATCGTAAATGTAGGCTACAGTAGGGATAAACACATGAAAAAAAAACTTTTTAACCGGAAGTGACAAACCGGAAGTTGGTTTGCAGAATATTGAAAACAGTACTAAAACCTTAAATACCAAGTTTCCATAAGATCATAAGCCGGGATTAAAAGATATTGAAGATTTAAACTTAGAGGTGTTCCGGAGACCCCCCGTTATTTTGTCCAAATTTAAAATGAATCCAGATCTTCCATTTTGAAGTGAACCTGTATCATTTGCCAAAGTTTCATGAAGATCCTATGCAGAAAGGTCACCCACCCACGCACCACACACTTACAATCCACCCACCCACACACAGACGTACACCAACATTTTTATTGGCTATTTAGATAGAGGATGGTCCAAAAAAACAAACATAAAAAACATGGTGGAAAAAACCACCTGTATGGTGGACCCCCCAACCGGTTATCCAATGTACTCCAGAAGCGATAATATTTTTCTCATATTCCTTGAAAGGTTTTACCAACGTTTCATGACAATCGATCGTAAATGTAGGCTACAGTAGGGATAAACACATGAAAAAAAAACTTTTTAACCGGAAGTGACAAACCGGAAGTTGGTTTGCAGAATATTGAAAACAGTACTAAAACCTTAAATACCAAGTTTCCATAAGATCATAAGCCGGGATTAAAAGATATTGAAGATTTAAACTTAGAGGTGTTCCGGAGACCCCCCGTTATTTTGTCCAAATTTAAAATGAATCCAGATCTTCCATTTTGAAGTGAACCTGTATCATTTGCCAAAGTTTCATGAAGATCCTATGCAGAAAGGTCACCCACCCACGCACCACACACTTACAATCCACCCACCCACACACAGACGTACACCAACATTTTTATTGGCTATTTAGATAGAGGATGGTCCAAAAAAAAAGAAAAAACAAAATTTGGGACATGTAAGATTTTTTTTTTCTCGATAGATTGCATTACTTCACACAATTTCAAATTGTGGTGAAGTAAATAGTATGTTTTTCAACGATGCCGAAAACAACATATTTTGAAGCGAGAGGACAGTTTATCAGCCGAGGTTGGTGATGGTCGCGAGATTCAAAATATGATTTTCGGCGAGTAGAAAACTGTACTTTTTCTACTACTTTTTTAAAAATTATTATTAATTATTAAGCATTTTCATTTAAAATTACATACAATTCAAATTTTAAAACATATAAACATCCAAACAAAATCTTTAAATTTGTATTTCTGCTATAAAAATATAGATGACTCAATATGAATAAATTATCCAATTTCTATGTTATAAATAAAACCGCCTTTAGTTACAAGCCTGATGTCCTTTCGTACAAAAAAAATCGTCAACTGTATACATATACAATATACATATATTTATTCTATTTACACTACAAAATTCTATATTTTTATTCTATTTGGTCTATAAAGTCATTAAAATCATTAAATAACACATCTTTAAAGGTTTATTGTTTTTTGATTTCGCGTCTAGTAGGCTTATAACTAAAGACGGTTTTCTAATAAACAAAGTCAGGTTTAAAAATTTTATTATGTTTTCTAAAATAAAAACAACAGTTTTGATTTAGTTTTTGTATGGGGATGACGTTACGTAAATTCCTGATATATTTTAAAACAACGTAAAATATTTTATGTAAATAAAATTTTTTTTTCGTTTTTCTTAAATAAATAGGTGAAACCATTTTTTTTAATATCTTAACACCAACTGTTTGTTACCATACTATTTAAAAAGAATATGTGAATCTTATATAGTTAACTATTATATTATTTTTGCATTTTTAATGTAAATTGTCCGTAAATAATTCTAAAATTAATTACCGTCATCTTCCCAAGAAAGACAAATTAACACTAACAAAATTATTTCATTCAATCAATTGATTCTCTTAACGGGTGTTCTAGGATGATTTATTCTAGTTAAGAAATTAGAAAATAGATGGCTTTTAAAAAATTACTTTCGTCACTAGGTACGAAAGTAATTTGTATAGGTTTTTTTATCACTGGTGATGAAAAAGAAATTTTCGATGCAATGAACAAACATCGAAAGTAGATTTTTTAAGTTGGGTAGTAGAAAAAATATTTTTTGTGAATGTTATTGTTCACGCATGTATTGTTAGAAAAATGAATAAAAAGGATGACGAAAATATACTAACTTTCTTCTTTTGCAAATCGAGTGAATGAAAAGCAAAATATGATAATCTATTCCAAAGGAATTGAAATCGAAAAAATGTTGCTCTTACGACTTACGAGTAAGGAATTTGAGGAGTATAATGAGTGCTCGAATAAAATAAAATTGAAAACTTTGGTATTCTCTAAAATATTCGTACCAATTTGCCAAAAAATAATTATTTCTCTTTATTTCTTCTTCCATTGGGTCCACCCTTTGAAATTTTCAATTTCTATTAAGTGAAAAGTACAAAATAACACAACTTTTTTTTTGCTATAAAAAGTTTATAAACAGATTCCCACTTGAAAAGATTCAATCAACTAATTACCAAACAATAAATTTTTCATTTTGTTTCTGAAAAGTCATCAATTGTACGACACAAATTTGCAAAAAAACAAAAAAAATTTAACGAAATCACTCCAACTTTTCTTAAACAAATTCCTGTCATTTATTACTTTAAAATTAAAATTATTTTTGTTGCTGTTTTCGATTGTGCTCTTTCCATTCTCTTTAAGTTTATTTTTAATTTTCTTGAGGCAAAATTTTTTCAAGAAAATTTATATTGTTTTTCCTATAAATATTGATCAATATCTAATCGATTTGTTCATCGTAGAAAAACGAAATCGGTTTTAAAGTGTTTTTTTTCCGTTTTTAATTATTAAGTTGATTTTAATTGATAGTCTTCAGATTTTAAACTTATTTGTTATTAATAGTTTTATCACAGGAATAAGAATTATGTTTCAATAGAAAAAAACTTTTATTTGATTTTGATTAAACTCGGTACAATAAATTTTAAAATGGTTTAATAGTTTTGAATTCCAACTGCTGAGCTATCAAAGTTATTTTTCTCTAAAATTTTATGTCCTCCTTTACGCTTCGCTGTTTGGCTTCTAGAAATTTTTTTCTGAGATGCGTTCGAGATATGGTTATTATCAATGACATAATATAAGATTTTATTATTTCTTAAATTGAATAGTAAATTGATTCTAAAATAGTAACTGATTAAAAATAATAACATAAACAAAACAACGAACTAAAACCTAAATTAAATTTACACATCAGATTAGTATGTGTATCAGATTAGTATTCATTTTGTTGGAAATCATTTTGAATAATTTACCGTCCTACAATGTTTTGAAAATTAAATATGACATCAACTACCATTATCTGACGTGTGAATTTTAATTATCTCTATTTACAGAAGGAATTTTTATACTTTGAAAATTTATTAAAACTTCTTGCAACACAATGAAATCATGTAATGTGATGTGGTTCGCCATTCTTAAAACATTCTAAAATCGTATAATCGAATCTAATATTTAACAACTAAAATAAAACTTTTACTCGAAATTCTTATTCAGTAAATTAATTAAATTTTCTTTTAACACTTCATTAAAAGAAATGATGTAAAAAAAATATGAGAAAATATCAAAGAATAAAAACTAAAATTGTTTTTCGTTGAAATTGTTGTTGTTATGTTTTAAGAAAGTTAGAGAAGAACTAATTGTTATTACTTTAGATTTTGGGGCATAGTTGAAGATGAATCGAATGAAACAGTTTTATTTCAAGACAACAAAAGGTCCGAGAAACTTGCATATTTTTTCAACTTATCAACCCAATCTAAAACTTTGTAATGTGCTATAAAATTTAATAAAAAAATATGTCTATGGTTAAAATTTTTATACTCTTGTATGTTAAACATAAAACCAAATTCTTGTTGAAATCAAATTTGTATTTTCTAAAAAGGAAAGTTTTTACATAAAAATATTTTTAATTGTATCCTTAAATTTATTTTATTATATTTTGAATAGAAATTTTGTATTCTGTTTTTTTTTTAATTTAATGAAGGACTGTTAGATGTTAATTGTTAGGACTTGGAATTGTTATTGGAGATAAAATTATACCGAAATATTTGTTTTAAGAACAATTAAATAATGATAATATGAGCCAGTCGGAACTATTGTATGTTTAGATTGTGCTTTATAAGCTTTTATACGAGAAGAAAATAATTTTAGATTTATATAATATAATCAAATGCATTATCAATATAATGCACAATAAAAAACTATAACAAACTGAGTATTGTAAAATAAAATAATATTCAATTAAAATTTGAAAAAATTATTTAAAATACGGTTGTTAGTATCAAAAGAAGGTCATTGTTATAGATTATTAGTTGTTAAACCGAGATTCGTTTAAAGTAATTACGACTCGTCCCAGCAACTAAGTTAATCTGGGATAACTTAATTTCGGTCTACCTAAATAAATCATTTGTTAAAAGACTACAAATTTTTATTCAATTTTTAAATTGATATATTGAACAGAAACATTCTATTGTCACAGCTAATTTAAAAATTTTAAGTAATTATTTTTATTTCCTTTATTGTTAGACAATATCGGTGTTAGAGTAAATATTTCATTTTGGTATTCCTTCTTTATTGTATTGTGTTTATTAGGCGGTGTTTTATATCACATCACATAATAACCTCTATTCAAAAGTAATAAACAAATAATACCAAATTAAAATGATTTTTCTAACAAAAAAAAAAGAATAACCGACATTCAAAAAACAACAGCCAAGAAATTTGTAAGTTGTGACAACCGAATTCATTTGTTTAATAAATCAATTTCAAAGCTTATGAGTAATTTTTACACCCGTGAGTTAGATTTTGAGTTATTCTAATAAAATTTAGTTGCAGGAGATGAGGAATTTCTAATGTAATGACGGGTAGTCTAGTACGATCACCTTCATTTGATCATAATAAACGCATTTCAAATTCAGTTATCTTTAAGCATATAAATCCTATTAGTCCAGTAACTTTGTCGCCTAAAAATATGGAGTAGTATGCGTCAAATCCGGTAGTTCTGATTTTTTGCAGACTTGTTTCTGACGTTGGCCTAATGATTAATCCAAGTTTGTGACCTCGAGCGCCGAACGCAACTTTGTAAAAAATCGAAAAAACCGCGAAAAAATCGTTATTTTTTCAAATTTTGGCGATTATAACCCTAAAGAACTAGTTTTTTCTTTATACTTTCTTAAGACGTTTTTAAAGTAGACTAAATTTGCTACAATATGATACTAGAACTGTCTCTGTAGACCCAATAGTTCAAAAATCGAAAAAATCGTTATTTTTTCAAATTTTAGCGATTATGATCCCAAAGGACTAGTTTTTGAAAAAACTTTCTTAGGATGTTTTTAAAATAAACTAAGTTTGCTACAATATGATACTAGAATTGTCTCTGTAAACCCAACAGTTTCCGAGATTGAGCCTTTCAAAGTTTATCATTTTTTTAACTTCGCCATATTTTGCAATATTTTAGACGTCACTCGAAAAATATGGAGGGGCTGAAATCTCACAGCTCTGAGATATCAAGACTTCGGTCTGGGTTAAGGATTTGTATATAGTTTTCGGCAAAAAACTTTTATGAGGACATGGTTTTTAGTTTTGGGCAGCGATGTATATCAAACATAGCTCTTTATTAAAGTACAAGTATTTTTTATCTCTGTTTAAAAATTTATTACAAAACTAACACGAAACATCAATACGTTGCCGCAAAATTATAATCAAAATTTCAAAAACATAGTTAAATTAAATTAAATCAAACTATTCAAAATTCCAAAAATATTCCAAAAATTAGAATAAAATCAAATATTTAAACTTTTTCTAAATTCCAATAATATTTCAAAAATTCTTAAAAATTCAAACTTTTTCCAAAATTCTAAAATTCTATTGCAATAGTATATTAAGAAACTAGTTTCATAATCGACGATTTTATCGCACGCAATCTATTTAGAAAACGACCCGCGCAGCGGGGAGTTTTCTAAAGGATAAGTGCGATAAAACGTCTTATGAAACGAGTTTTTTATACTATTTTTTCTATTTTGCATTTTTTGTCTTTAAATTTTAAAAAATATTTTTATGTTTTAATGTTCTAAAGAAAATTTCTAAAAATTTCAATTCAAAATAGTAAGCTCTGCGTTTCATCATATTTCTATATATTTTTTTGTTGCAAAACTAGCTTTCATAAAATGTGTATTTTATTAAAATATAGTCAATTTGATATTTTGTTATTATTACTAATTATTTTAATTAATTAAAATATTTAACACTAATTTGGATTATTTTTTAATAATAAGATTAATTAATAAGAATAATTTTATTTATATAATTATTCGTTTTAACTTTCACTGACGTTTGTATGACCAATGTGACCAACCTTGAAAAACAAAACTTTGCGTATCTTAATGAAGGCCATTTCGATACGCATTTGGGTATCGAAATGAATTTATTTTAGACGCAAAATAGAAAAAAATATTTTTAATGTTTTAATGTTTTAAAGAAAATTTCTAAAAATTTCAATTCAAAATAGTAAGCTCTGCGTTTCATCATATTTCTATATATTTTTTTGTTGCAAAACTAGCTTTCATAAAATGTGTATTTTATTAAAATATAGTCAATTTGATATTTTGTTATTATTACTAATTATTTTAATTAATTAAAATATTTAACATTAATTTAGATTATTTTTTAATAATAAGATTAATTAATAAGAATAATTTTATTTATATAATTATTCGTTTTAACTTTCACTGACGTTTGTATGACCAATGTGACCAACCTTGAAAAACAAAACTTTGCGTATCTTAATGAAGGCCATTTCGATACGCATTTGGGTATCGAAATGACTTTATTTTAGACGCAAAATAGAAAAAAATTATTACAAAATCAAAATTGAAAATTTTTTCAAAATTTATAACAAAATCAAAAATTTAAAATTTTTCAAAATTCCGAAAATATTTCAAAACTTCTTACAAAATCAAAAATTAAAACTTTTCCCGAAATTCTAAAAATATTGCAAAAATTATTACAAAATCAAAAATACAAACTTTTTCAAAATTCCAAAAATATTTCAAAAACTTTAACAAATTCAAAAATTTCCATGTCCAATTTCATTTACAATTACATTTACGTCATAAAAACAGCTACATTTTTTTTCCAAAAAATTGGCTAAAACAATAAATGAAATCATTTTTTGACACACTTGACATTATTTTTTGATAAACTTATAATAATAAAATATCATGTCATACAAACTATTAATTTTATTTTTTTCTAAAAAATTGGGTAAAAACTAAATAAAAATCTTTTGACACACTTGACAACATTTTTTGACAAACTTATAATGCCATAATTCTCAATAGTAATAATAAAATTTCATTTCAACCAAACAATTTTATTTTTTTCCAAAAAATTGGGTAAAAACTAAATAAAAATCTCTTGACACACTTGACAACATTTTTTTGACAAACTTATAATGCAATAATCTAGTTTAAATAGTATTCTTTTGCATGAATCAACGCGATTAATACAACTTATCAATTTTTTTATTTCATACCTTTCTCAACCCTGTTAGCAATGATTTTGTTTTCATCGATTGCTGTCTCATTTTTGGTATGTTGTTGATTCATAAATTTTTTGGACAAATGTCCTTGGATATTTGGTAATCCAAATTCTAGAAGGCAGTCGATGAGAATTATTGGTTGGATATAGTTCTCCAGTTTTCGTGAATATTCAACAAAAATTCCAATTTTTAGTGTAGGTAGTTAAAAACCAAAAACTTAAAAAATTGATATTCCTTTGTAGTTAAATTAAAAAGAAATATTTAATTAGAAAAAAAATCTTATTTCTTTGTATTTGTTAGTCAGTTCATGAATATCGTAAAACGCGATTTGTTTTTGCTTTGTTTGATTAAATATTAGATAAATTGAATTTTTGTGAGACTTTTATGAGAATTGCACTTTTGTGAGTTTTAATTTTGAGTAGAGTTGTAGCTTAACTAAATAAAATATTTTTGGTGAGTTTCGTTTTAATAAATTGTGTTGTAAGAAAAGTGATAAAATTGTAAAAACGATGTTCCATTGTGGATTTAGCTATAGTGATTGGTTTGCATTAAATTCAACCGTAACCTAAATAAGTAACTGTTTATATTGGTAATAAATCTGATAACAAAAAAAAAAATTTATTCGACCGTCGAGTTGAGCAGTTATTTTTTTGTTATATTAGGTCTTGGTCTGGATCAAATTAATGAAAATTAATTAATTGTAAATATGTATATTTAAAGTCAGTAAACAGTAATCAGTAAACAGTAATAACTTTAAACTAGATTATTAAACTAGTTAATTATAGTCCAAGAGCTAGTGAACCTTTTGAGTAACGGTCGTCCTGTAAGGCTAGAATTTTTTTGGTGATAGTTCATGAAATGTGAAGTACGGAAACTACAACCTGGCAGACATCAGCCGTGCACGTCATCATCCCCTATATGTTTAAAAGTGTAAAACAAATGAAAAAAAAAATTTGGTTCTGTAAGCTTGAAATTTTTATATGATTTAGCTCAATTATTGTAGAGTACAAAAACAAAATGAGGTGATTTGGAGGTGCACAAGTATCTGCCAGGCGAATCGAAAGGTGTTACAACTTGCCGGCCGGCAGTCACAACGACGAAATCTAGAAAACCGCTGAACGGATTTCCAAAATTTTTGATTTAAAAATAAGTTTACTCAATGGGAAGAGCTGCAAGGACGATGTGTTCGATAACTGTACCGGAAGTGTGTCAAAAAATCGTCAAGTGTGTCAAAACAAGGAAATTTGCATATTTTTGGCTTAAAAAACGTTCATGTTAAGTGATTCCGGATATAAACATTAAATTTGAATAAATCTTGATGGTCGGGATTGGTATGTGATACCAATTTTTTTTACCCAATCTTTCGGAAAAAAATAAAATAAATTATTTGTATGACCTGAAATTTTATTATTATTATTGAGGATTATGGCATTATAAGTTTGTCAAAAAAATGTTGTCAAGTGTGTCAAAAGAAAGATTTTTATTTATTTTTTTACCCAATTTTTTGGAAAAAATAAAATAATTTATTTGTATGACCTGAAATTTTATTATTATTATTGAGAATTATGGCATTATAAGTTTGTCAAAAAAAAGGTTGTCAAGTGTGTCAAAAGAAAGTTTTTTATTTATTTTTTTACCCAATTTTTTGGAAAAAAATAAAATAAATTATTTTTATGACATGATATTTTACTATTTTTATAGATAGTAATGGAATTATAAGTTTGTCAAAAAAATGTTGCCAAGTATGTCAAAAAAATTAACTGTTTGTATTACGAAAATGTGGCATGGAAAACTTTTGAACTTGTTATAGTTTTTGAAATATTGTTTGAATTTTGAAAACAGTTTGTATTTTTGAATTTGTAATAATTTTTGCAATATTTTTAGAATTTTTTGAAAAAGTTTTAATTTTTGATATTGTTATAATTTTTGCACTATTTGTAGAATTTTGAAAAAAGTTTCAATTTTTGGATTTTTAAGAATTTTTGGAATATTATTAGAATTTAGAAAAAGTTTAAATATTTGATTTTATTTTAATTTTTGGAATATATTTAGAATTTTTAAAAAAGATTGATTTTAATTAATTTTTACAATATTATTGGCATCTTAAAAGAAATATGAATTTGTGATTTTGTAATATTTTCTCGAAACGCTAAATGGAGAGTTTTTTGAGTAGTTTGCTGAGTGTACCATCATTTCACTAAATTATGTTAATTTATGATCTGTTATGATTTTCCGGCAACGTATTGATGTTTCGTGTTATTGGTGTAATAAATTTCTAAATAGAGATAGAAAAATACATGCACTTTAACAAAGAGGTTTGTTTGATATACATCGTTGCCCAAAAATAAAAACAATGTCCTCATAAAAGTTTTATGCCGAAAACTATATCAAAATCCTTAACCAAAACCGAATTCTTGATATCTCAGAGCTTGAGATCTCAGCCAATCCATATTTTATATATATGTTTGAGTAAGTGATTCAAAGAAAGTGGGTAAAATGACAGGTGGTTCTGGCTAGCATAAGTCCTTGACAGGCGAGGGGAAAGATGCTATGGGAGTGCGAGTAAGAGTCGTAATTTCAGGTCATACAAATAATTTATTTTATTTTTTTCCAAAAAATTGGGTAAAAAAATAAATAAAAAACTTTCTTTTGACACACTTGACAACCTTTTTTTTGACAAACTTATAATGCCATAATTCTCAATAATAATAATAAAATTTCAGGTCATACAAATAAATTATTTTATTTTTTTCCAAAAAATTGGGTAAAAAAATAAACAAAAATCTTTCTTTTGGCACATTTGACAACATTTTTTTGACAAACTTATAATGTCAAAATTTCAGGTCATAAAAATAATTTATTTTATTTTTTTTGCGAAAAATTGGGTAAAAAAATAAATAAAAATCTTTCTTTTGACACACTTGACAACATTTTTTTGACAAACTTATAATGCAATAATCTAGTTTTTGGTATCACATACCAATTCCGACCATCAAGATTTTTTCAAATTCAATGTTTATATCCGGAATCACTTAAGATGAACGTTTTTAAGCCAAAAATATGCAAATTTCCTTGTTTTGACAACTTGACGATTTTTTTGACACACTTCCGGTACAGTTATCGAACACATCGTCCTTGCAGCTCTTCCTATTGAGTAAACTTATTTTTATAAACAAAAAATTTGGAAATCCGTTCAGCGGTTTTCTAGATTTCGTCACTTGTGACGGCCGGCCGGCAAGTTGTAACACCTTTCGATTCGCCTGGCAGATACTTGTGCACCTCCAAATTGCCTGTCAATTTGTTTTTGTACTTTACAATAAGTGAGCTAAATCATATAAAAATTTCAAGCTTACAGAACCAAGTTTTTTTTTTCATTTTTTTTACACTTTTAAACATATAGGGGATGATGACGTACACGGCTGAGGCCTGCCAGGTTGTGGTTTCCGTACTTCACATTTCATGAACTTTCTTTAAAAAAAATTCTAGCCTTACAGGACGACCGTTACTCAAAGGGTTCACTAGCTCTCAGTCTATTAATAATGCAATAATCCCGACCATCAAGATTTCTCCAAATTTAATGTTCCTACTCGTAATCACTTAAAATGAACGTTTTTTAAGCCAAAAATATGAAAATTTGCTATTTTTGGCACACATAATGATTTTGTTGACACACTTCCGGTACAGTTATCGAACACAGCGTCCTTTCGGATCTGTCCCTTGTGTATACCTATTTTTAGAAAAAAAATTTTGAAATCGGACGGACGGACGGCCGGCCGGCCTACAGACAGACACACATTTTTGTTTGCTTTTTTAGAATCAGTAGGTCCTAAAACGTCGAGAAATACCAAAAAAAGTGGGGGTAAGAATTTCACTTTGAGCTCATGAATGTAATACTTAGGTCTTTCAGACCGAATTAATTCATTCAGAACGACAGACTTGCAAAAAATTGCGAAGTTTGAAAAAAATGATAAACTTTGAAAGGCTTAATCTCGGAAACTATTGGGTCTACAGAGACAGTTTTAGTATCATATTGTAGCAAATTTAGTCTACTTTAAAAACGTCCTAAAAAAGTATAAAGAAAAAACTAGTCCTTCAGGGTTATAATCGCCGAAATTTGGAAAAATAACTAAATAATTTTTTCGCGGTTTTTTCGATGTTTGACAAAGTTGCGTTGAGCGCTCGAGGTCACAAACTTGGATTATTCATTAGGCCAACATCATAAGCAAGTCTATAAGCAAGTCTGCAAAAAATCAGAACTACCGGATTTGACGCATACTGTGATGTATAAAGTTACTGGACTATATAAACTTAATTAAAAAACATTAGGGCAACTTTAACATTGTTTAATGTTGACTCGGCCTCTACTGGTATTCAGCATTAAGTATTCTGTGTTGTCATTTTGCATAATGAAAACAGGAGAAGAGAATTAACCTCGGCGAAGAGACCATGAAGCTGGAATAACATGCAAGTAATGAAAAGTGACCTCTGTTGACAGATCTATGTTCCTCCAACTGATAAACAACATGATAGTCCACAAAAACTGTTTACCGAACGCCGCATCTTTTCAAAACTGGGTGACCTTAACCTTAAGATTGTTGCCTAGCTATGTTATTGCAGAGCCATGACATGCTGTCATTGCCTGTCAATTTGTTTTTGTACTTTACAATAAGTGAGCTAAATCATATAAAAATTTCAAGCTTACAGAACCAAGTTTTTTTTTTCATTTTTTTTACACTTTTAAACATATAGGGGATGATGACGTACACGGCTGAGGCCTGCCAGGTTGTGGTTTCCGTACTTCACATTTCATGAACTTTCTTTAAAAAAAATTCTAGCCTTACAGGACGACCGTTACTCAAAGGGTTCACTAGCTCTCAGTCTATTAATAATGCAATAATCCCGACCATCAAGATTTCTCCAAATTTAATGTTCCTACTCGTAATCACTTAAAATGAACGTTTTTTAAGCCAAAAATATGAAAATTTGCTATTTTTGGCACACATAATGATTTTGTTGACACACTTCCGGTACAGTTATCGAACACAGCGTCCTTTCGGATCTGTCCCTTGTGTATACCTATTTTTAGAAAAAAAATTTTGAAATCGGACGGACGGACGGCCGGCCGGCCTACAGACAGACACACATTTTTGTTTGCTTTTTTAGAATCAGTAGGTCCTAAAACGTCGAGAAATACCAAAAAAAGTGGGGGTAAGAATTTCACTTTGAGCTCATGAATGTAATACTTAGGTCTTTCAGACCGAATTAATTCATTCAGAACGACAGACTTGCAAAAAATTGCGAAGTTTGAAAAAAATGATAAACTTTGAAAGGCTTAATCTCGGAAACTATTGGGTCTACAGAGACAGTTTTAGTATCATATTGTAGCAAATTTAGTCTACTTTAAAAACGTCCTAAAAAAGTATAAAGAAAAAACTAGTCCTTCAGGGTTATAATCGCCGAAATTTGGAAAAATAACTAAATAATTTTTTCGCGGTTTTTTCGATGTTTGACAAAGTTGCGTTGAGCGCTCGAGGTCACAAACTTGGATTATTCATTAGGCCAACATCATAAGCAAGTCTATAAGCAAGTCTGCAAAAAATCAGAACTACCGGATTTGACGCATACTGTGATGTATAAAGTTACTGGACTATATAAACTTAATTAAAAAACATTAGGGCAACTTTAACATTGTTTAATGTTGACTCGGCCTCTACTGGTATTCAGCATTAAGTATTCTGTGTTGTCATTTTGCATAATGAAAACAGGAGAAGAGAATTAACCTCGGCGAAGAGACCATGAAGCTGGAATAACATGCAAGTAATGAAAAGTGACCTCTGTTGACAGATCTATGTTCCTCCAACTGATAAACAACATGATAGTCCACAAAAACTGTTTACCGAACGCCGCATCTTTTCAAAACTGGGTGACCTTAACCTTAAGATTGTTGCCTAGCTATGTTATTGCAGAGCCATGACATGCTGGATCAAAATTTTCCATATGAGGCAAATTTTGGCCAATTTTTCCAAATTGGAAAAGGAGACAAAAGAAAACACAACAAATTTAAAAAGCAGAAATTACACAACAAAAAAAGGTGAGATAGAAAAGAGCAAACAAGCGTTAAGAGATCCAAGAAAAGTGAGCTAGCGGCTTTTTTCTCTTGTTTGTTTCTAGTTTTTGTTTGTTAATTGGAAGAAAACAGAGATAAGTTTTACTTTCAAATATTTGTTTTTGTTAAATTTTAATGTTGCTTTATAGAAAGTTTTAAAATTATTTAAATTTATGTTTCCTTCATTTGAATTGGGAATTTTGACAGTAAATTTAAAACTTAAAAAACTCGGCCTCCTAAATAGATGCAAAAAATTTTTTACTCCATACCAATTGCTCCATGTTTATAAGTCCTATATTCGTCCCTGTATGGAGTACTGTTGTCAAGTTTGGGGTGCTGCTTCTGTTTCCATATTGGCCCTCTTGGACTTTGTTCAAAAGCGGGTTATACGAATTGTGAGTGATCGAGCTTCGACATCAAAACTCGATTCCCTACAACATCGCCGCACTGTTGCTGACCTCATTGTTTTTTACAAATATCGTCATCAACGGTGCTCAGATGAAATCAGCGGCATCATGCCTCAAACTTATTCTTACCCCTGTTCCACTCGGCAATCGGCTACCGCAACCAGTGAAACGGTAAAGATCCCGCGCTGTCATACTGGCAGATCGCAGAAAGAATTTTTTGTCCGAACTGCACACAAATGGAATAGTTTGCCGGAACCCTTAGTTTCAGGTGGCTTCAACACGCAGAGGTTTAAAAAAAAGCGTTAATCAACACCTTAGAACGCCAGTTGTTGTGGGACCCAGGTCTAAACCAAGATCTTAAAAAGTATTTATGTGTCGTTGTGACACATATTCTAAACCCTATTACATAACACATTTTATTTAAAAAAAAAAAATAGGCTTGGCCAAGTTCTCCAACTGCAGGCAATTTCAGTAAAGTCAGTATTTAAGTAAATAAATATTCGATTTTTTTACTATCGATTAGTATCGATTTTGACGTTTAACTTACATTTAAAATGGCGAATTTAAAAATCTGCTATGCCAACATAAGAAGATTGATTATCAATCTTAAATTGGTTCATTGTTATCTTGACTGTCAAACCTGACATTCTTTTTTTGACGGCAACAATTATCAGTGAAAGAGTTGCAACTCTGGATAAAAATAAATATATTTGTCCACACTATGACCTTAAAGCATCGTTTTACTTCAAGGATAGTGTTTATGCGTCTGTTAGGGATACCAATCCATATGTGAGAATTAAAAATTTCAAATCAAATACTAAATTTCACAACATGGTCTCTCTAAAAATTAGTTATCCTAGCAAACGTTGTTTGTCTTTGGCCTATATCGTTCACCAAACTCTCCAAAGAGAGCATAAATTTGTTTCACGACCTATCTGAAAATATAGATAGGTTAAACGATTATCCAAATGCCAAATTTAGAGTTCTTGGTGACTTTAATGTCCACAATATCGAATGGCTCACTTTCAGGACAAAATGACATTTCTGGACAAAATAGTCACTTGATTTGTTTTTGACAAATGATCCATGCTTGGTACAAATTAAGGTATCAGAGCCTTTAGGTGGATCAGATCATAATTTGATTTCCACAAAATTAAATATTCAAATCCCTAAGCAGTTTAATGCATATCTTCGTCGTGTATGGGACTATAAAGCTGCGGATTGGCTGGGTCTCAAAGGTTTTTATAATAGGTTCCCCTGGAAACTTATTTGTCTTTCTGCTCAACCCTGAC
Source organism: Diogma glabrata (assembly GCA_963693315.1). NCBI lineage: Eukaryota > Metazoa > Arthropoda > Insecta > Diptera > Cylindrotomidae > Diogma > Diogma glabrata. The sequence goes on along the minus strand of OY856188.1, from coordinate 240,888,471 downwards.
ATTGCTGGTGTGAATTTTTCCGAAACTGTTCTCGAGGGTATGCGCAAATTTATTCCAAATAAATTAATAGTTCTTAAGGCTGGGCAATGGTTTTCGTCTAAGTGTAAAAAAGCAATTAGAGTTAAAAAGAAAAAGTTCGTTTCGAAAGTTTATGCAGAACAAAAATGATGAAAACCTTAAACAATATAGAATAAAGCGAAATTTATGCAGAAAACAAGGGATGTAGAAAAAAATCTATTTAACAGAAAAAACATCTAAATTTGCTAAGCACCCAAACGGCTCACGCGGTTTCCATAAAGCAGTAAAGACTGTGCAAGGCAATTTTTGTAAGCCTTCTCTACCTCCTCTAATTGAATATGTACCAGTTGTAAACCCAAAAGAAAAAGCTAATCTTCTAAGTAATTATTTCTCTATAAATTCTACATTAAAAGAACCCAATTTTTTACATAAACCAATTCCTAGAGCTTCATATACAATGATGCTGATTATTTTTCGTAAAAAAATGTCATTCGGAAAATGCTCTTACAAATCAATACTAATAAAAAATCTGGACCAGATTGTATCCCATCAATTATTCTTAAAACATTTGCTAAGGAATTAGCACCAGTTCTCACTAAAATCTGCTATTTGTCATACAAGAAAGGGATTTTACTTGAAATATGGAAAATAACTAGTGTACAGCCATTTTCTAAGAACGGTAGTAAGACTGATCCAACAAACTATAGACACGTTTCCATCTTATTGGTTGTTGCTAAAATATTTGGAGAAATACATCAATTTTAATATTATGAGCTTCTTGGAGTCCTTAAAAATTCTAAATGACAGACAATATGGGTTCCGAAAAGGTAGAGCAATGGATATTTGCTTGCCTTTGTCACGCATGTCTGCAACAAGTCGCTAGAGAACCATGGAGAGACTTTCGGTTAGGCACAACAACCTAATATGCAAGTTGAGATGCTATGTAATAGATTAGCAACTTCTTTCTTGATTACAGAGCTTTATAGCTGATCGCAAATTTTTGGTTAATGTTAATGGTATATCATCGGACGTCTTTTCAACCAAAGCAGGAGTTCCTTAGGGTTCCACTTTGTCACCAACGCTTTTTCTTACTTATATTAATGATTTGATGGATTCAACAGTCCATCCTATCCATAGTTTTGCTTATGATAGCAAGTTTCATGCGTCTCACGAATCATCAAATCAATATTCGCCCTCGACAGCTAATGACACGAGTTCAAGCTTAACTAATTCTTTAAACGTTGATCTTTAAACAATTATGGATTGGGGTTTAGCAAACAGTGTTGAATTTAATGCTACATAGGTTTGCCATTTTACTAGATTATGCTCACCTATAATCCGTTTCCTTTAAAATTTGATTCGAATGATCTTGTGAAGAAAGAGTCTGTTAGACTTCTGGGGGTTGAGGTTGAAAATAATATGAAGTGGAATTCTCATATTTGTAGCTTAGCTACGAAGGCTGTTCAAAAATTAGGGTTTAAGTTTTTCAATAGCGAACAGGTTCGTTTGGTCTACAAGTCTTTTATCCGTCCATGCATGTAGTACTGTTCTTATATTTGAAGTGAAGCGTACGTAAAGGGTTTGAAATGCCTTGATGGTGTGCAGCTATAAACTATTAAATTGATTGGTAGCTCTCATCTTACTTCGAACTTGATTCACTGCAGCACAGGAGAACTGTTGCTGATTTAACGATTTCTTGTAAATACGTTATGGATAAAAGGGTTTCTGAAGAGATCAAATCGATTTTACCGAAGCCTGCACTATTGCGTCATACCAGAGCTGCATCAGCGGCCAATCCTTTTGTGGTTCAAATAACAAAGTGTAGAACTGTAGCCTCTCAGTGCGATTTTTTTTAATCGAGTCTCACACTGTTGGAATTCCTTGCCGGAGCTTGGGTTTTTTCTGTTTTTTTTTTATAATTCGGGTTAATCTCTTAGGTTATATACCTCTAATGCTTTATGCACGGATTGATGATAGGAAAGGGAAGTTAAGGATTTGGGATAGGACTGGAGCGATAGTATTGATGTATTGCGGATTTAAAAGTTTGAGGATTGTATGAAGCGGGGAAAACATTTTTTGGTAATCGATTCCACCAGTATAAGGAAAGTGAAAAGAAGGAGTTATTATAGCTAGATGTTTTCACATATGAGACCTCCAAGGTATGCATATGCGAGTGCAAAAATTGTCTTGTGGTTCGGGAAGATCTACAGAGTGGAGGTATTAAGTTGTTAATATCTTTAGAGCATTTAGCGTAGTAGTATCTGTAAAATGGTGCAAGATCTCTAACCACTCTTCTATGATGCAGCGAATCCATACCCGATGTTATGATGATAATTTTAATCCCCAAAATTTTAAAATCAACGTTCATAAATTCCTAAAGGAAACATAATTTAGAATTCCAATCCTAGTTGGCATGGTATCTTCGGATATTCAGAGACGTTAATTTATAACTCGTTATTATTAACACTAAACATGCCTAACTTCCAATAAAAAAATAAGGCAGGAGTAGTACCTACATATGCAGACAATAACTATACCTAAGTGAACCAAACACCAGTGACAAGGGTGCAATTTTTAGTGGGGTGTGATAACTCTGCGTAGTCCAGTCGTTATGCCGTTTTGTATTAAAATCTCTAAAATATTGCATGAAGTATTGGAAAATATGTATAAAAATGGATTCGAAATACATAAAAACTATAGAATTTTCAGTTCGTTATGTAAATATTTGTGAATATTAGCTCCACTTGACGGTTCGTACAGATTATATCTTTTTTATGGTTAAATATGGTTAAGAGTGTGTAAATATTTTTTCCAGTTTTTTTTTTACAAACAAAAATTAATTTAGTATATCCTTTTGACTTAAGCAACATTTAATTAAATAGTTTTTAAATACAGTTACAACAAACACCCAAAAAGAAGTATGATCTCCAATAAGTTCAATTCACACAAAAAACAAGAAATTATCTTTTCTATTTGAGTTCAAGTTAGTATCGCAAACGACACCAAAAGAAAATGAAAATTTAATCAAATGTATTCGTCTAGTCTGGTTGTATATTAAAAAAATAACTGAATCTGTAGCACAGTTGTGTGTCTATAGAGAAAAGCTAACCAAATGATTTATTTAAACGTTTATTTCAGCAGTTTTACTGCAATTAATCAGATTTTATTTCTGCCCAATTGAGCAGTTGGTAGGAATAATACTATCTTGTTTCTCACTAACATACTGATTTTTATCTATTCACATATTATTTGAACATACGAAAATTACATTTAAAAATTACAATGCAATCACACAGGATTTGGAAGAAATATTGTTTTTGGGGTTTCGTTTTAGTTGTTTTTTATGTTCATGGTATAAGTGAGATGTTTTAGGATATTTTCTTTTCTTTTGATTTCACATGGTTAAACAATTCAAATATAAGCAAACTATTTAGAAATAATTCAACTGAATTTGTGCTTGATAATGAACAGCCAAAGCCCAAAACAACCAAATGAGAAAGTAAAAGCTTTTTTAAAGCTTTTATATTCCGGTTTAAAAAATGAAAACTATATAAACATAAAATCTTAAACTGGAGATAAAAATAACTTCTGACATAAAAGCACAACAATAAAACATATAACTTCGTTCTCAGAAACATCCTAAAATTATGCAAAAAATAACCTAAAACACGTTAAGTCGGGTGTTATTTTATAAGGAGAACAGAAAGAATAAAAATCTCGATTACACATAAAAAAAACGTATGTACATATTACTCGTATATATTGGTGTCGGCATTAAAAATGTAATCAAATTAAATTCTATATATTTATTTTAGTTGGTTATGTTCCTTTAATGTGTTTAGATAATAAAAAGACGGGAATCCATTTGCTTATATGTCTCTCAAGATAATTTTATCACCCAGCAATTTAAACACAAATTATACTTGCACTATCATCATCAAGTCAGCAAAACTACACCCAGACTTTGAAAAGATTAATCTAATTTCTACTTTTCAACGTGTTATAGAATTAAATGATAAGAATCTTAACATAATACGTCAGATTAGTTTTTATTGTTTTTGAAGCCGGATTTTGATAATCTTACGGTGGTTTGGGGTTATAAAATTTTTTCGGCAGATATTTGTTACTTCCTGGTGTCAAATAATTAATTGCTTATATCCCATAAAACAAATTACCAAAACTTATTTGCTAAACACCACTTAAATTTGAATTAACATAATTGTTAAACAACAAAAAAAGAGAAACCAGATATCCCACATAATTACATCATCTTACACAATAATTAAAAACCAATAATTTATAATTTTATCACTCAAACTCAACCCATCACCACATGACTCTTTGTCCTAAATTCAGATAATATCTTAAGTAATATTATAAATTCCTTTTACCCATCGTTTCTAAAACAAAAGTTTATTGTAACTAAATTTATTACTTTTTAATTGAAATATTTTAATAAAATAAAACCAAACTTATAAATATCAATCTTAAGAAAATTAAATTTTTGCCAAGTCCATTAGTCGCCAGTGCACATCTGGATAATTAAATTTAAAATTAAGAAACTAAAAAGAAATTGGTCGAAAGATTATACGAATTAATAGTTATAGTTAGTTTAAACTTCTTTTACACAAAAACTATTTAAATAAAGAAAATAGATTTATTCTTAAAATAATATAAAAAATTTTAGGTTATGATTTTTTGTTATTATTATTTAAGAAATCTGTTATTCTTCGAAGAATGTTTGGAAATATTTTAAGTGGATGTAAGAATTTAATGTTTTCTTTTCGAATCTGTTTTGTCATATTTAGGGTGAGTGTCTTGATGAATATGATTCATCAATTTTTTAATTATTATTGTAATAAAAATAAATGTTTATTTACCACTTGATACCGTTTCTAAAAAAATATGTATTTTCATTATAAATACCATTATTATTACCTTTGGAAATGCGTTTATGCTCAACGACCATCATAACTAATATTAAACGTGACTGCTCTTATGTCAAATCGTTTTTTTTGTTTGTTTGTTTTCCTTTATTTCTCTCAGAGAGAAACAGGTTTGTCTTCCCAAAGACGTGCGTAAATTTTTCATTTGGTTCAAAACTGTACAATTATCGCGATATTCTTTTAAATCTATAAGAAAAAAACCTACCACAAAAAAATAATAGTTTCTCCCTCCCTGCGACTATATAAAAAGAAATGAGAAAAATGACAGATTAAGATCTGATTCTAACCAAACATATAAATTTTGATCTTTTATCTATTAAAAATAAACTAGCCAATAATGAAAAGTTGGTCGCAAGCTAGTTTTCATAATATACTTTCAGGATAAATACATAACTTAAATATTTGCACATGGGCATTATAATACCGCATTCACAGCGACATAGCAAATTAGTAGATAGTATATTATAATTTGCATATTGGCATATTTAATATGAGTTTAAAACGTAGATTTTAATTTGAATCGTAAGTATTTGAATCGTTTGTAATGGTAGTAAGCCTAGATATCAAATTAGTTGCAAGATTTTAAAATAAAAAATGTTTACAGCACAGATTTAAATTACATCTACTAATTTGCTATGTCGCTGTGAATGCGGTATTAAATAATAAAATATTCACTATTATAAAATCACTGGAAATAACACAATAAATGTAAAATACTCTCGTAATTATTTTCATTAATTTCATAAAAATTAGCACAACTAAAAATAATGGATTTTACTTTTTGTTTCATTTTAAATTATTTAATTGTTTTTAATTTATATTTTAATACAATAGTTGGTTGTTGTAAATAAACAGAAATGCAAATGGCGAAATGAGAAATTGAATATGACATATTAGTGAACACGATTTCTTATGTCTCTCTTCATACAATTTTAAAGTTATGTTCTCTCTATATTTATATATACTCTAAGGTTTATGCTATACAAAAAATCTACTACAATTGCATTGTTGTTTTCTCTTAACAAAAATGTCGACAACAAAAAAACTAATTTATCGACCATGGAAGAGCCCCGGTTTTGTTTCTTTTCTTTTAATTTAAACACAAAGTTTCTTTTAATCAAAAATATCATAATGTAACAACTTTTGTACAATTTATTTATTAAAAACATGTACATATATGATTGCTTTCCTGCTTTTCTTCTAACAAAATGCCGACAGCAAAAAAAATATTTTATCAACCAAGTGGGAAACTTATCTAATAAACATTATGTGGAGTACGTTAGGAGACAAAATCCTGACTAAAATGTATAACTTGCGTATTAGAAATTTATTTGCCTTAGTTTTATTTTAATTTAACCCAATGAAATTCTCTAAAATGTTATGGCATCATTCAATTTCACCAATAACATTTGAATTATACTAATAACAAATAGATGTACGTCTGGCCTTCTAGGATATTAAAAATTATCAAATAAATTTTGAAATAATTAACTGATATCGCAGTAGGCGAACGTATAATTCATAAAAAATATAAAGAAATGAAAAATGGCAAAAAATTTTCTAAACGAATTCCCCTCGTTCGTTGATAAATTCTCATAATTTTTTGGAAAATTCCTTAAGCAAGTGGTATTGATAATAGCCCTTGGCCTACGGCCTCGTGCTATTATCAATATACTTGCTTTCGAAATTTTTGGCAAAAAATTAAATTGAATTATCAGCGCCCTTGGGAAACTACAACTGATAATTTTAAAAAATTATTCAAGTTGTGTTTTGTATGAAATCAGATATAAATTTTTTTGAATTTATTCTCTTTTCCCCCCTTTTGCAGCGCCATTGCGGCAAACACCGGAACAAAAAATCACTCTTGTCTATATAGGCCCTACACGGATGATTAAAATGTCGATGCAGGAGTTGTGTCACTTAACTAATTTACGCCACCATCTGAAAGATGGTTTATGAATCATCCACATTTAACATTTAATTCGCAATTAAAAAATATTAAGGCCTTTAATCGAGATAATTGAGCGTAATATATAAAATATTAATAATAGTAATATATAAAATATTATTCTTAAGTCGCTCAAAAAAGAAGCATGAAAATTGCCAAAATTTCCCATACAAAACAGTATGAAAAATTTAACCTATTTTCGTATTTGTTTTACGGACAGAAGAAAATAAAATAGTTTATATATTATGCTTTATATATTAATTTATTTAATTGTAGTAAAATGAGAAATTTAATAATTTTTAAAAATTATTCAAGTTGTGTTTTGTATAAAATTCCAAATAAATGTTTTTGAATTAATTATCTTTTTCCCGTTTTGCAGCGCCATTGCGGCAAACACCGGAACAAAAATCGTTCAATAATATATTTGATAGTCTATGTGGGACCTACACGGATGATTAATAAGTCGATAAAGATGTTCTGTCAATAAACTAATTTACGCCGCCATCTGAAAGTGAGCTTATGAACCATCCACATTTAACATTTAATTCACAATTAAAAAATATTTAGGCATTTAATCGAGATAAAAACTATCCTATCTCTCAAGTTGGACCATTATACACACACTGCACAAAAATTCATCAAGATTGGTTACGTTTTTGGGAGTTCATCGCGGACAAACATCGTGACCCGTGATTTTTATATATATAAGAAGATATATTTTTTGTGTGTGTGGTTGTTCTGGGAGTGGATAGCAGAATGAGTAAGTCCACGACCCACAGACAGACCGTCCTGTGATCAATTAGACCGTCTCTGTCCTGTGATCATCCATCGATTTCAACGAAGCTCTCTCCCAAAACCTCTTCTGTTTATTAAATTTAGGTTATTTTGTAACGACGACCTATTTTGATTTTTACTCTAAAACAAGAATATTCTTATTTAAAGAAATTCGCAAATGATTTGCTATTTTATTTCGGTTCCGGCCGTTAAATTTTAACAAACATAAAACATATTTTTTAGTTAATTGCATTGTTGCGTCACACAATATCAATTAATAAGAAATGTTTCTATCTACATAATTTTTTTTTATTCAATGTTAGGCATGTTTAGTGTTAACGATTATAGATTAACGTCTCTGAATATCCGAAGATACCATGCTAACTAGGGAACTAGGGCTCGAGAATATTTATTAAATTTCTTTGAGGAATTTATTAATGTTGATCTTAAAGTTTTGAGGATTAAAATTATCAGGAAAGACCCACGCCGGTAAGGCATTCCAGAGATGAAAAACTCTGTTAAAAAAATCGCGTTGAAAAGCGGCAGTTCTACATATTGTCACTCGAACCGTATAAGGATGGGCTGCTATTGATGCTCTGGTAAAACGCGCGAAGTTTGCTGGTTCAGGCAAAATCAATTTGATCCCCGCAAACTCCCGTCCGTCCATAGTATACTTGCAAAATGCCGTCAAATCTCTTGTCCATAATAAACTTGTAAAATACCGACGTCTTTTCTATGTTGCAAGGAATCAAGCTCCATAGTAAGAGTTAAGTTGCCGATCAATTTAACAGCTCTCCGCATGTTGTATAGAACAAGACATTTCAAACTACTTATCTAGGCTCCATCCCATATGTGAGAACAATATTCCATGCAAGGACGAATGACGATTTATACGATTTATATATTAAAAGAAGCTACTCGCTATTAAAGACCTTACAACAACGACCCAAAAATCTTAATTTTTGAACAGCGTTCTTAGCTAGACTAAAAATATGAGAATTTCATTTCATACTTTTTTCAATCTCAACTCCTAAAAGTAAGCAACTCCCAAATCTAAGATTGTTTTACATCAATATTTAATGACTCAATCAAGTTTGATCTATCGACATTAAGATTTGATGGTGCATAAAAATTTTGCATTTCATGAGACGCATGAAGTGTGCTACCATCAGCAAAACTATGGAAGGGATTAACTGTTGAACCTAGCAAGTCATTAATATAGCGAACAAAAAGAGCAAGTGATAAAGTGAAAGGATGAGGAACACCAGCATTAGTAGAAAATGTGTCTGATGAGATACCATCAACATTAACTCGAAAATTACGCTCAGATATAAAGATTTATACCCAAAAAATAAGTTGCTCGTCTAAGCCGTAGCATCTCAATTTGCAAATGAGATTGTTATGCCATACTTTGTCAAATGCTTTGGCAATATCAAGAGCAACGTCAAAAGTCTCACCATGCTGTTCAAGCTACTTGTTCCATATATGCGTGACAAAAGAAAGTAAATCTTTCGTCGCTCTTCCTTTACGAAATCCATATTGTTTTTCATTAAGGAATTTTGATGACTCTAAGAAGCTCATAATATTAAAATTAATATATTTCTCAAATACTTTAGAAACAACCGACAAAATTGATATAAGTCTGTAGTTTCTTGCACCCGTTTTAGCATCTTGCTTTGGAACTAGCCATTTTCCATATATCAGGAAAAATGCCTTTCTTATATGACAAATAGAAAATTTTAGTGAGGATTGGTAACTCCTTGGCAAAAGTTTTAAAGATACTTGGAGGAATACTATCAGGTCCAGATGCCTTATTAATATTAATTTGTAAAAGCATTTTGCGAATTATGTTTTTACGAAAAATGATCCGTTTCATTTTGTTAGAAACTCTAGAAATTGGTATAGGTAAGAAATTGGGTTCTATTGCCTTGGCGGCTGTATAAAAATTTCGAGAACCAGTAGGGTGTTCAGCAAATTTATTAGCTTTTTGCTAATAAAAAGATGTTTCTCTGCATCCATTAATTTTCTACATAAATTTCTTTCTATTCGGTATAATCTAAGGTTTTCATCATTTTTTTTTGAATAAACTAAACTAAAGGCCTGTTTTTAAATTTTTATTGCATTTTGTTTGGAACAAATCTACGCATACCCATGTGTATTATTTTTGAAAAATTAGAATCAGCAATGCTTGGATTTTGGCAGAAAAGGCAGTTGCATTTCCAGGGAAACCATTAAAAGAAATCTCTAAGCTCCTGCCAATTTGCAGCTTTATAATCCCAAACAAGACGATGAACATTTTTTTTGTATAGCTTAGTCATAGTATAACATGTAGATATAATACGGTTGTTCAAATTTATAAAAAGTAGAACGGTTGTCAGTAGTTGGACGGGAATATTTTCTCGTTTGAATAGAATTATTTATTGATATAATGTATGGAAGTGGTTGGCTTGCATTTACATTGAGATGATATATGGGGATGTTTTTAAATTGTATACGATGAAAAAGATGACAATAAAAAAAGCAACAGCTGGATAATCTTACTATTTATACTTGATCAAATGTTCGATCGGACATAATGTAATTTTAAATCAAAATAAACCGGTTGTCATGTTAAGTTTAACAAAACAAAATGCTTGTGTAAATTTAAATAAAAGAAAAATATTGTGAAAGCTTTTGTAATTCGGTGATTATAATTGTGATTATAAAAATTTTTTATTAAAAATATTTGTTAAAATTATTGCACCCGGACAGTATTGGTGAAGATCAAAGTTTGGGATATTTGTGGACTAATAATTTACATGACTCATCGATCATATAATTAAATTGTAATCTCTATTTCTTTTTGATTTGATTTATATTATTTTTGTTTGTGATTTTTTTTGTGTTAAATTATTTTTTTGTGCATACAACACTGATTTGTGTTTATATAGGTTTTTTTTGTGTTTATATAGGTTATTTATTGCGTTCAAGTTGCTCGTTTCATCATCAAGCTTTTCTTGATTTTTTTTTATATGTTGACCTTATTTTTTTTTTGCTCCATAGGTTTGAGTTTACGATATTTTGCTCGGTCGATACTCGATAGAGACTAAGATATTTTTCTCTGCGTTTTAGTCTATTCTACTTCAAAATCATTCCTGTACTTTTCAGGACGAATTTAGTCTGCGGGCCTCCTTCTTTCGTCCTGTTCTGTAATGGTCAAGAAACCATTCTGTGAATGCATAACATTTTCTCAATAACTTCTTTTACTTTCAACCACATCACGTATATGTTACTCATGGATTTACCAAAGAACCTTTTATTTTCTATTGGTACTGATATTAACAACAGATACCACATAAAATACAATTAAATGTGTTTATCTAAAAGATTTTCTTATTCATTAGGTTTAATTTCTTATGAAATCTAAAACTTCCTTTCACGCGTTTTGCTTTGCATAATTGTTTTATTGAAATTTGAATCATTATAAGATAAATGTGAAATTTCGTTAACAAGAAAATTACAATTACTATAATACGTTAACAAAAAAATTATTATTGTCAGTGAACAGTTTGAGGAACAAACATGCAGTGCATAAAAAAAAGAAAATTCAAGTTTAACTGCGATAGGAGGTATAATTTTAATTTTCAACACGCCGCCGCTGAACAATGTCACATATCACACATAACACAAATTTATATTTATGATTTTTCTATTTTACCTCAGACATAAACATGCAACATGCCATAAAATTAAATTTTGAAGAAAAAAACGGATTAGAAAATGCACTTTTCATTAAACACCATATTCATGGCATCAAAAACAGAATTATCAAATTGACAGTTCTGGCAACATTTTTGATGCGATGATAAACCTAAAAAAAAAATAATATAAAACTTATCAAACGCTTCTTGCTATGATATACGAAAATATATTTTAAATAATAATTTAATGTTCACGATTACAAAAAGTGAAAAAAAATTATACACAAAAAATCTCCTGTTGACAAGTCATGTCGTCTGGTCATTTAAATTTTTAACTTGATTTTGTTACATATACATAATATATCATTGAAATATGAAAAAAAATTAGAACATTTCAAACGTGAAAATATTTTTATTAGACTTTAGAGTTGAATGTGATGTTGGTGTTAAAGCGATGGTGTTATTCGATTAGACCTACATGAAAATGAAACAATTTTTTTTTATTAAGTTTCATTTTGATGAGTGAAGGTGACTGCTGCGACAATTAAAACGAAAATAGAAAATGCATAAATTACTGTTGGTATGCAACATATATACGGAACTAAAATTTTCTTTTCAACCAAGCAATATAACCAGAGAAAATCGATAGGGAAGTTGAATACTACAAGCGTAAAATGCACTGTCGTATGCTGTCACAGAAACTAACAAAACTATCACAAATTCAATTATACGAATTGTAATCCCAAAACAAATCTCAATTCTGTATCCTATTACACTGTCATCACACAGCGTGATATTTGATTACGTAATCCAATTAAATTGTATAATAGAGTAAAAACTAGTGAAAAAAGTAATGAACAAGTTGTATGAATGTCAATGTTTGTCTGCTGTTATATATTAAAAACGACAAGTCAACCACTTGAAAAATGTTATCGGTACGAGGTTGTCATATAAATCTAATATGACTGGAGGTAAACGAAAATTTGTGATTGAATGATTAATTCCATTTCTATAATCCGTTTCGTAATCGGTTCGATTTTTAGTTCTATAAATGTACAGGCGGAATTTATATAACAATCCAACATCATCTGATTTTAATGATAAACTAAATAAATAATGACCACGAGGGAATCCAACAACAAAAATTTTAATTTCAAGCAACAACCATAGCACTCTCGTACATTGTGAATTTTTAATTTTCTGTTCTTCAAGTATTTTTGTTTTTGCAACTTTTAAATTAAACTTATAGCAACAAAAGCATTGAATATATTAATGCATTTTTAGTTTTTTTATATTTCTTTTATTTATTTACAAAATTTCAACATTAATTATGATAAAAAATAGTTTATTAAATTTTTAATGTGCTTAAAAATTTATTATATCAACACCAGTTTTTGTAGTCTGAACATCATAATTCAAATTTTATAGATGTTGGAGTGAGTTTACTTGCTATATAATAACGAATAAATATAATAGAGTAAAACATAAAAGTAGCCTTGTTCTTATGTGCTTTGTACTGTCACCTAGCCGAGTAGAAAGTTCTTTAATTTTTCTTTTGTAAATCTGGCGCAAAAAAAGTTTTTATCGATACAATTTATATTTGGAAAAAAACACGCAGCTTCCTTCTTCTAAAATTTGTTGCTCTTGTGAAAAAAATTTGCTTTTATTTACAAAAAAAATATGTTAATTAATTTTAATTAAAATTAAAATAACCACAGTGCATAACCTTAAAATTGAATTATATCACCCATCTCTTAGTAATATTTTTTGAAATAAGATTTCGTCAAAGAAAAATTATTTTCGGTGTTCAAAAACCATTTTCTAAGCTTCACCACAAAATAATTTTTATTTTATTCAATCAAATTCCTCATCAAAAAAGAAAAGAAAAACCAACAAAAAACGAAGTAAAATTATAATTCAATCAAAAACATTAAAATTAAAATGTCTAGATAATAAAGAAACCCCGTGCTCATCTATCGTATCCTTAAAGCAAGATAAACCTAAATATAAAAAAAATTAGTTTTTAGCATTTTAATAAAAATAATCAATTTGTATGATTTAAGTATCTTTAATTCATTTCTTATTATTTCATTTTCCTAATATTAAAAATAATAATAAATTTAGAAAATTTGGTGGAAGGTGTAGGTGGGAATTGTAAAATATTTTCTTGTTATTAAAGTTTTTATTGTTTGTTTTGTTGATGTTTTGTTGTTGTGAGTCTGATTGAAAATGTTTTTTTTCAAGGTTTCTTATAATAAAACACTTTTTTTGTTGTGACTTGGGTGGGTTTTAAGTAAGTTATCATGATTATGTGTTATGGTGTTTTGAGAAATTCTAAAAAATTGTTATGCCCGCCAAATTACGTGATATTTAACAGGTGGCATTTATAAGAAAACCTACAATCAACTCCAGAACAAACTTAAGTTCTGTATAGGTGAGTTGAAGGGAAAATAGTTCTTTGTAGCTAAAAACTAGCAGTAATGACTAATTTCAATCAACCCACACTTTGCCATTTTTCAATTACGATACGACTTCATTGCATCGTTTCATTACACTTGTATTATTTACCAATATAAAACAGTTGAGGATCATAGTGTATATTTTCTTTCATTATATAAAAAAATTTGATTTGTTTATCAATCAGCTGTTTATAACAGGATCCTATTGAGCAATTTCACGAAGATTCAACATCATTTTGACTTGACCCCTTTTAATTTCGATTATTTTTTGTTTATTAGATAGTCTTTCATAAATAAAAAATACAAGTTCTCTTAAAATTTTTTTTTCGACCAGGGGTCTTCACAGGGTGCCCCTCAATTTTTTGTTATTTTGTGATGTGAGTGCATTTTGACGAGCGATTGTAGAAAAAGTACTCAATCGATTTTCATAAATGATATGTCGTTGAATAGGTATTAGAACAAAATTTTTAAAAATGTACACTGTTAATTTTTTGAAATAATTTTTAACGGTGTAACATAAGAAAAAAACGGTGTAATTGAACAAAAGATGGCGCTATACCCTTTTTTTTCAAACTAAATTGAAGCTTATTTTATACTACTTGTAAAAGTTTAGGACTAGCAATATTTTTTGTTTTAAAGATAAAATTCGTTGTGCATATGACTGTCGGGAATCAGTTTGTTTTGTTCTGAAGGAAAATTATAAAAATGGCGTTATAAGCTAAGAAATTTTTTTTTTATGTTAAATATCAAATATTTTATTATAAAATGAACTTTTTAAAATATTATAAAAATTATATATGTAGTACAATAAATAAAATAAATACGATTGTTACAAATGATTTACTAATTTTACAAACAGAAGTTTCTTTTGAATAGGAAAACACTTCTGCAATTATTTTCTTTGTATTAGATGGCATAAAAAAATGAAATGTTTATTTATCACTTTTAGTAATCACTTGTCACTCTTATAAAAAATAATTTGACAGTCTCGACTGCAAACAAAAAAGCCGTATAAATAACTAAATCTATTTAGGAACTTTTGACTGGAGAAGCATTATGTTCGTATTATGTTATTATGGAATCATAAAGTAAAAGATTGTATTTTAACATTAAATTACAAATATTTTATTATTGAAATAAACTAAACTTTTTAAAATATCATACAAATTATATATGTAGGTTAAAGAAAATAAATATATTTATTAAAAATTATTTACTTATTTTACATTCAAAAGTTTCTTTTGAGTTGGAAAACATTTTTGCAATTATTGTCTTAGTATTTAATGGTACAAAAGAATGAAATTTTTGAGTTTCACTAATAGTAATCGCATTTTTATACCGATTTTGTAATTTTTCTTTTGTTAATTGATATTCATTTTTATCGGCGTATCCAAAGTTCATGGTAGATTCCCATTTTATCTGGGGAGCAGAGTATGGGGAGCAGAGATATTATCCCAATAATATCTCTGCTCCCCATACTATAACGGTGTGCAGAACGATTCAGTGTACCAACAATCCCATCGCAAGGTCCCTTGCCATGGCTGGTAGCATGAAAATGCCATTCTGCATCAACCTCAAAGTCTTTTTTATGGTGACATAAGTTAATTAGGTTATGTTTATTTTTGTATTGAGGAGGTGCCCCGTCGGTGTTATAAATTATTTTTCTAATATTAGAACTTATATGCGTTCTGATGAATTCAATAAGTTTTGTAATGAAAAGATGGACTGTAGTACTGTTGTGATCTTTTATATCCAAAATGAGTATAAAACTTCGGTGCTGTATATATTCACTTGCAGCACTTTTAAAATAAATGACAAATGGATGAATAGTAGTTTGTGAATTATTATAATGATAACCTTGAACCGAATCCTGAATTATGAAGGCGTAGTTTTCAGAAAAATCCCCTTGAACAAAGAACTCTCCTGATTCTAATTTTTTTTCTTTCCTCAATTAATGTAGATTGATTGCTATAAAGTTGTGTGGTATTAAAATCTGTAAACGGTTAGCAAATTTTTTCATAAATTTTTCTATAGTTTCTATTAAAGTATCCAAATTGCATCGATCAGTGGTATTCCATTGTTGATATTTGACTTGAAGGATTCCTTTAACGTCAAAATTATTTAGTAATCTTTCTTCCAGTTGTTGAAGTTTTTTTTAACGTTCATTGCACTTCAAAGTATGACAATTTTCTGTTAATTTTATACATTATTGTGGTCGAAGGGACGTGAATTTAGTAAATCTTATTTTCACATCAGGAAATTTATTTTTAAACTCCACATAAGCTTCATTTAATGTACATAGCAATAAGCGCTTTTGTGGATTTATGCTGAAATTGCTCATATTTTCTTTATTGTACATATATAATTTTTATAATATTTTAATTCATATCATATTTTAATATTTTAATATTTCTATGTTAAATATCAAATATTTTATTTTATAATAAAATATTTGATATTTAACATAGAAAAAAAATCTCTTAGTTTATAACGCCATTTTTATAATTTTCCTTCAGAACAAAAAAAACTGATTCCCGACAGTCATATGCACAACATATTTAAACAAAAAATATCACTAGTCCTAAACTTTCACAAGTAGTTAGATATAAAATAAGCTTCAATTTAGTTTTAAAAAAAAGGCTGTAGCGCCATCTTTTGTTCAATTACAGAGTTTTTTTCTGGTGTTACACCGTTAAAAATTATTTCAAAAAATTAACAGTGTACATTTTTAAAAACTTTGTTCAAAGACATATCATTTATGAAAATCGATTCAGTAGTTTTTCTACAATCGCTCGTCAAAATGTACTCACATCCCAAAATAACAAAAAAATGAGGGGCACCCTGTGAAGACCCCTGGTCGAAAAAAAAATTCTAAGAGAACTTATATTTTTTATTTATTAAAGACTATCTATAAACAAAAAATAATCAAAATTAAAAGGGGTCAAGTCAAAATTTCCCAAAATTTTGCTGAACTTGCGTGAAATTGCTCTATTATTTGGTCTATATTTATTTCATTGCCAATGTTTAAATAGATGTTGGTAATCGTAAAATGTTGACGCCCCCATTAAATTGATTATTATTAAATTTACCTTTATGTAAATCGATTTAATGAATAGGTTGGGCAGAGTTTTGATTTAAATATTGTGTTTCTTTTGATGAAATTGATCATGTTAGGATAATTGGTTTTGTAATGATTCAGCTGCAATCAGAACTTCATTCAAACTTCATTCAACAAAGTTTCCTTAGATTTTTAGTGAAAAATTAAAAAAAAAGAGTTGGTGAGAAAGATAAAAACAAAAAAAGAGGAAAATTAAATGGGAAATTCGTAAAAAGTTTTTATAGAAAAGAGTTGTTAAATCTTTTTGGAAGAAAATATAATTTAATTAAATAATATTGTGGATGTTAAATATAATCAAATATTAATTCATAAATTTTGTACAAGCATAAAAATATAAGAATTTAATTAAATGATCGTAATCCATACAAATGTGATGCAACCTTGTTTTCTTTACCAGCTGTAGAAGTCAACCCACATTCTGCTTCCGAAATTTTATCTCCATTTAAAAATTCAAACTTAAATAACACTAATCAACCTTATGCTGCAGCGATTCAAGCTAGCAAAGCTCGAATTTTACAAGTCTTCGAATCAAAAATGGCTCAACTTGCCAATTCTTTTAACCTAAAAAATTCAGATATTCAAACAGAACCTTTAGCTCCTCTTAGTTCATTTAGGGATTTCCAGCCACGTACTAGAAATCCTTTGAATTTTAATAAAACTTCATATCTTTCTCCTTCTCTTCTAGATAATATTAGTTCAAGATTAAATGATAAATATCCCAATATGATTCGGAACTGGAATGTTACTTTTAACGGTAGCTCTAATGGATTAGATGTTGAAGAATTTGTTTATAGAATTAGAATTCTTAATCAAACCACATTTAATGATAATTTTGAAATCTTATCATCTTATCTTTATCTTTTATTTACTGAGAGAGCTTCGGAATGGTATTGGAGATATCATTGACAGCATCAACGAGTGTCATGGCCCATCCTTTGTCTGGCACTTCGAATTGAGTTTGAAGATCGTCGAACAGACGATGAAGTACGTGAGTTGATGAGAGCTCGCAAGCAACGCTCGACTGAGTCTTTCGATGATTTTTATAATTCAATTCGGGGGTTGTCAGATAAGCTGTCGGTTCCCATGAACGAACCTGAATTACTCAATTTATTGAGGAATAATTTAATTAGCGAAATTCATATGGCTCTAGTTTTTGTAACTATTTTTGACAGAGCCCATCTTCGTGAGCTGTGGAGAGCTCGTGCAAAACTGTGTCAGGAACAACCATCGAAAAATCAAAGTTTTCCCGTTTTTTACTTCCAACTGCTACCAACTTCTCGTTTGTTACTTCCTGTAGCCTATAGTTGCAAATCGATTACCTTGAAATGTTGGTAAAACGTTTCGATCACTTTGAGATCCTTTGGCCGTTTGGCCGTATTGAAATTATCACCTTGTCTGAGACTTCGAACTAAAGTTATGTTAAAAACATACCTGAAAGACAATGTAAAATATTGATACAAGTGTTGACTCTTAATTTTAGTATTTGGAGATTGCAAAAATTCAATTTAGATTATTAAGGATTAACACTAAAGAGACCGTGCTCTTTAAGCTGATCATCTTTTTTATTAAAGACGAATTATTTCAAGCAAGTAAAAACTGAAAAAAGTTTTAAGAACAAGATTCTTTGACTATTTTGTGTGTATGAGTGAAAGTATTTTAATTGTTTACAACATAGTGGCTACAGAAAGTACAGAGAAATCAAAACTATACAGGTTTAAACAGTTTAGGCCAACCAGTATATCTTCGTGCTTGATAAAGCTTTCGGAAACTTTCGGCATTCTGTAATGCAAGATTTTTTCAGAAAAGGCATTAGGCCATACATAGGTTTATTATTCAATCTTATATTTTGTTTGTTTTAGTGTTCGACTTGTCATTTTTTAAATTTTCATCATTTTGTTTTTTAGATGTGCAGTTCTTTGATTCCATGGGTTTATTATGTTATGCCATTAATGTGTTCCGCAAATCTTATTTTGAAAAATTGTCCTGTTGGAAGAAGTATACCAGCATCAATAATCGTCCTGTGATTTTTGATGCTGATAAGCTTCTTCCAATATCCCTCAGAGGTACAGTGCTTAAAGCAATGTGTAATCTTTTATAATTTTGGTACTCATCTTTGGTTCTTATTGGTACTCATCTTTTCTCATTAGAATAACGTGAAATCTGGTGAGTGAAGATCATTAGATTATATATCGATATTTTGTGTTGATGTACTTGAGTAGGCTAGGAGCTAATGTGGCTTCCAAGAGGTGTTTAAAGATGGAATCTTTGGTGGCATCTGTTGTTGTTTTAAGGTACTACAATAATTTTACAGTAGTTGCCGTTATTATACTAATGAGCAAAGATGAGTACCAATAAGAACCAAAGATGAGTACCAAAATTATAAAAGATTACACATTGCTGACAACGATTTATACGGAAGTATTTTTCGCTGGGGTCAACTAGATCCAGTATGACCATAGTGGGGCAAAAGTGAAAAAAACGAAAGCCCAAAAATTGGTGTACTTAACAAGGTAACTACTACTATGATGAAAATTTTTAGCATTGACTTATCCTAGAACATCATATTTACTTAATCTACACACTTCAGTAACTAGGAAAAAACGCTGTTGAGCGATAGGTTGAAGGACGAGCAACTTATTGAATATTGTTTTCAAAAATCAACGGCTCCTATTCATGGTACAAACCAAACCTTGGTCGTTGCATGGAGCCGATAATTCGGGTCTTTTGCGAGCAGGCATCATCCCAATTTCAAACAGAAATGCAGAGCCAGTTGTCGAAAAAAGAGTTGAGTTGACGAACAGAAAACGATGGGCTCTGTTACGAAGCAGTTGTATCTGAAATAATTACGCCCGCATTTACCGATTCGACATTGTCGATATGATTTCTTATTGATTGGTCTCTCGATTATACAGAACCATTTCAATGGTTGTTTCTTTTTCATTTCTTTCCTCTCGTTTTTTTTCTTAGATTTTTATATATATATACTGGTGAAAGTTATATTAGTCAGTCAGTTCCGCGAATCAACTCAAACGCTTATAGAGTTTAAACTTTTTTTTCGTTAAAAAGTGTTAGGTAATTCCTTAGATTATAAAATACACAGGATAAGTAATATTTGTTTAAAAAAAACAATGTTTTCATCTCTTGTAGGAAAATACATTATTTTCATTGTGCATGTGGTTTAAAGAAAAATATTAATTAAATAGTTAGAAATGTTAATTAGTTAGAACGTTGTTGATCAATTGAATGTCGTTAAGTTATAATGAGTTTTAAGTGTAAGAACTGAATCTAAAAAATTATGGTGCAAATTATGAAACTTTTTGCAATCCATACAATTTTAGAGCGATCTAGTTTCGAACCAATGAGAAAATTTTAAACTTTAAAAAAGTTTATCATTCTCATCAGGGCTAGCCGACTAGATAAACTATACCAAAAAATGTCAACGCTAATGTATATAATTCTCATTGGTTCGAAACTAGATCGCTCTAAAATTGTATGGATTGCAAAAAGTTTCATAATTTGCACCATAATTTTTTAGATTCAGTTCTTATATTATTCTTGATGGGAGATTTTCCATCGGGGTGATGTTATATCACAAATAATTTACTGAATTAATTGTTGATCATGTGTCAATAGACACAAGTGAAGACTAGTCATCTTCCTCTCACCGATACAAGTTTGTTATTCAATACTAGAATGTCTAGAGTATAACAAAACAGTGATCACCAGAGAAATTAATTGACTAAACCTGAATTTATTAAATGTATGTTTATGTAAATTTTTTGTTTTTACACTTCGCTAGAGTTGTAACCTAATTTTTGGTTTATATACATTAGCGTTGACATTTTTTGGTAGAGTTTATCTAGTCGGCTAGCCCTGATGAGAATGATAAACTTTTTTAAAGTTTAAAATTTTCTCATTGGTTCGAAACTAGATCGCTCTAAAATTGTATGGATTGCAAAAAGTTTCATAATTTGCACCATAATTTTTTAGATTCAGTTCTTATATTATTCTTGATGGGAGATTTTCCATCGGGGTGATGTTATATCACAAATAATTTACTGAATTAAGACTTTTAAGTGATCTCAATAAAAATCGATTAGCTCGCATAACTGGTGTAATTTAATATTGTTCAGCAACGGATAGAACTGAACAGGTGAAAATTGACGTTAGTATGTGCGGTAAAAAAATATTATCTCGTTCATCATCAACATATTCCTCAACAAAGTCGATAATAACTCTTCCACAGTAGTTATCCTCGAATACAATTAATCTAAATTATTAAACGATTTATTTTACGGTGGTATTAGATCGTCGACTTGGTCGACAAGTTCGATTAGTCAACAAACAACTTAGGCATCATTAAAAATATTTTTTGTTTATATCATTGTTCACCAATTGCCTTTACATTGGCGCAACTATTACATTTGATTGATTTGTTTATTACTTATGTTCAACTATCAACTGTACACTGGCGCAACTACTGTCTTATATTAAAAATTACTTAGAACTATCTATCGCTTTTACATTGGCACAACAGTTGCATTTGATTGATTTGTTTGTATAACTTATGTGCAACTATCGCTTTTACACTGGCGCAACTATTGTTTTATATTGAATGATTACTTATGTTCAACTATCACCTGTACATTGGCGCAAATACTGCATAATACTGAAGCTATAGGTTACTCAGTATGATTGGCTGGGGAAGAATAGGGTGAAGAGTGCGATCAAACATGAACTAATGGGGGGAGTCAAATATTTCAATTTTTGGTTTAATATGTAATGAATATATATAAAAGTAGTGTGTGTGTGTGACGGTCTAGGTTCCTCCGTCTTTAAGGGCCGTCAGAGTCCATGGTATTTTACTTTTTTAAATCCGTTCTCTGGTTAATGTTGTTTGCGTGCAATTCTGCATTTGTACTGAGCTAAGGAAATAAATTCTCGAATCCGCAAGATTGAAGCTAGCTGGAATTAAATCTCGCAAGGCACGCAGTTCCCCTAATGTTTCTGATAGTGATTGCAATATCAGCATCCGTGATCAATACAGCTATTTATAAGTAAGGAAGCGACAGAAAGACGAAGTATCCATGTTCGTCATGTCAGGGACCGTAACAAAGTCTTATCTATATTCCAACACGGGAAAGTTCTGGCATAAATAGAAATACGAATCAAAGACATTTAAAATTTAATTAAATATTTCATTATAAAAATAACAAAAATGTGTATTAATTTTTACTTTATTCTTTCTAGTCATTGAATATTTTAGCATCAATTTACTATTCGATGTTGATTCAAATTGTTGCTGTTTTTTCGCACTGAGATGCAATTCTATCAATCATATCACATCATATTATAAACATATTTTCTTTCATTTTATTCCTCCAACTGTTAATAGTGTGCCTATTAACTAATAGAATAACTATAATATTTACATTTTTATATTAATTCGTTGAATTGAGTTCAGTTAGAATTTGCTTTTATTTGAATATATTATAGAAACTTGATAATTTTATATCTTTATAAGTTGGTCGTAAATAACGATTATTGCTCTCACTAGGTTTAGATATTTTTCGCATCTAATTCCAAATTCAAAAATATAATAACTTTGTCATATGTGTAACAGGAAAAATAATCGGTATAAACAGTTATCCTTCAGCAACACATTTTATGCATACGTATGTTGTTTTGCTTACGTTTAAGATAAACCAAAAATCTAAATCAAAAACAAGATACAAACCAGAAAAAGGGTTAAAAATAATATATGTAAATTATGATTGTCATTAACTAAGTAGCACGTACTTTGAGGTAAAATAAATATTAGACTCCTCATCTAAACACAGTATAGTATAACTAAACGGATAGATATATTATAACATTTGCTCTACAAAGTATGAATGAGGGTCTTTTCGTTAGTCGTTTAATTTTTAAACGAATAATTAATTCTGATTCACGTCCACAATTTATTTGTGTTTATTTAGTTCTTTCGTGTTGTTAGTTTACGTGTTAGTTCAATATTGATATATGACACAATTTTTCTTTAGTTTTCTTTATTTATTTACACACTTTATTTTCATTTATTTTTTATGGATGACTACAAAGAATGTAATAGAAAATAACCGAAACAGGTAATAGAACCTTCTTATGGCAGAACATTTTAATAGTTTGTTTTAACTATCTTGAAGTGATTTTTGTAGTATTTATTTTGATACTTAAGATGTAAATAGGAAAATATTGGTTTTCCTATTAAAGTAAATACTTAAAACTTAGAATTCCATTGTGGATATATCTATACTGAATTGTAAACAAAATTGTTTAAAATAGGTGTGATATTGAAGGTGGAGCAGAAGTAAGGGTATAGTATAGTAACCTCCTAAAACCAAATATAACAAAAACTTTCCCTAATAAATTGTCAAATTGAATTTTCAAATATTATCATCTGACAATCAATGTTTTAATTTTTTATCATCGTTAATGGTGATGAGAATGGATTTATCGGATATGTAAAAAATATAAATATTTAAGCTCGTTTATAAAATTTTATTTTTTTTTTTATTATTTCATATAAAATTTAGAGAACTGAATTAATTGGCGTGTAGGTGAGCGTTTATTGATTTCAACGAGTATGTTTTGACACAAAAGTTTATTGTTGATTTGTTAGAGAACAGTATTCTTATTAGGTCAAAATAGACTAGATAGGTTTGGTTTTGATGTTATTCAGCAATCAAATATATGTTTTCGAATTGAACAGAAATTGATAGAATTTTGGAAACATGTTAAAATAACACAAAAAATAAAATAACTTTATCACTCTGAATTTATTCTTATCGTAGGTTTAAAGTATTTAAGCAGTGCATAGTAAGCGATTCATGTGGAAATATTGCTGTATACTAACTTATAATAACTCAGTTTTAGTGTCACTAATTATATGCACAAGTTATATGCACAAGTTAAACATTAAACTAAACACAAGAAATGAACGCTCAAAAATTTTGATTTAATTACAACTTTTTACATTATATTCCAATAAAATACAGTATTACATAAAACAGAGACACAACCATAAAGTGCATGACAGTAATGTTTTGTTATGTTTAAAAGTATAAAATAAACTACCAATAATAAGACTATCAACACGGAAACAAAATTTCCAGCAACGAACGATGATGAATGATGAAAAGTGTAAGCTTTTGGTTATAAGTTGAAATATCAAATAAGAAAAAAAAAGTGACAAGAAAAATAAAGGAAAATAAATTACAGAATGAATTAATAAAAATTGAAAAAATATCAAAATAGAAAAACCTGAATAAATATTTTGACAGGGATTTCAAGAATGTCAATGGTAGAATGAAGATAATTTCTCATTACAAAGTAGCAGATGTAATTGTTGGTACATTTATTAAAACTAACAACGAATTAGAAGGAGTTACCTTAAGGTTTGATTTTTGTTTCTTTAGGCAAATTATGGCATGTACAAGAAAATATGAAAATTTGTTGATGTACATTATGTATCGATGATATTTTGGTGTTGAGTAAAAGTGATTCTGAACATCAGGAACATTGAAATAAATTCACAAATTAATCACACGGGCATTTAAATGCGAGTTGAGAGTAGTCTGAATGTTTTTTAAGATATGAGGTCATCAACAATGTTGTAAACGACCTATAGATAGCATCACTGCAATTTAAAAATTTCCACAATTTATTTTCATCTCTGACTTACAGTGCATCGATTTTTTGTCATGATTAATCAATCGTTTTACTCTATTTTCCAAAGATCTTATTCCTTCCAAAAAAAATATTTCGATTTTGATCCATAGCTGAAACATTTCATACGGTTTGTTGAAGAAACTGTTTTCTGTTTTCTGACTACCGTGGTCCGAGAGCACATGTTTTTTCGTTGGTTTTTAGGTTAATTTTAAGCATTATTTACTGGTGATCAAACGTCAATCGAAACCACATCAATCAAAAATTTCTTTCAAACTTTACAATGTTTACCAATTAATAAAAAAGTAAATGTTATTTTTTAAATAACTTAACTTTAAAACCACATAACTCATAAAAAGATAAATGAATCTGATTTCGGGGACAAACATTAAAAGAAAACCCAATTAAAGTGAGTTAATAGGAAGCCATTTCATGTTTCTCATCTTTAATGACAGATAATAAATTTATGTTTCTTACTTCACAATAATATAATAAACAAAATAAAACAAATGTCTTTCAACAATCCCATCTCGCCCATAAGTTTGTTGATAGGGGAATTAGCAATATAATTTCTAGTTGTTGTTTTTTATTATATTATTGAAGTACCTACATTACAAGATAAACGAAGAAAATTTAACTATGAAAATAGAAACACAATACAAAATCTCATTATTATGGTTTAGTTGTGTATACAATTTCTTTTCCACATTTAAATAAAACAAAACCAAAATTTGTCAAACAATCAAGAATAGAGTCAGTCCATAATCAGAATTGTAATAAAACTTAGTGGTTAGTAAATTTGATAACGAAAAGAAAAACGAAGTTAAGATTAACTTTTATGTAGAATGTCAAAACAAAAGATAACGCACTTTGGGGATGTGCGTAAAATATCAGTTAAAAATAGAACGTCCAAAAAGTGCTATCAAAATTTTAGAAAAACGAATCTTTCATCATACATTTTTAGGAAAATTTTTACTTTTGTTTTTGGTATACAATTTTTTTTAATCTGCAATGTATTTTTTGGATTAAAATGTTTTGTGTTAAAGGAACTGCAATATGTGTCGCAACAACACACATACACCTTTTAAGACGTGGGTCTCAGAATAACATGCGTTCTAAGGTGTGGATAAACCCACATTTCATTTTTGTTATGTTTTAATGAATAGGTAACTAAACAATAAATCCTATCACATAATAAGATATAAAAGAAATAAAAATGAAAATATGGAGGGGGTGAAATCTCAAGCTCTGAGATATCAAGACTTCGGTTTTGGTTAAGGAATTTGATATAGTTTTCGGCATAAAACTTTTATGAGGACATTGTTTTTAGTTTTGGGTAGCGTTGTATATCAAACATAACTCTTTGTTAAAGTAAATGTATATTTTTAATCTCTGTTTAAAAATTTATTACAAAACTAACACGAAACATTAAAACGTTGCCGGAAAATCATAACAGATCATAAATTAACATAATTTAGTGAAAAGATGATACAATCAGCAAACTACTCAAAAACCTCTCCATTTAGTGTTTCGAGAAAATATTACAAAATCACAAATTCATATTTCTTTCAAAATTCCAAAAATGTTGTAAAAATTAAATAAAATCAAACTTTTTTCAAAATTCTAAAAATATTCGAAAAACTATTACAAAATCAAACATTAAACTTTTTCAAAAATTCTGAAAATATTGCAAAAAGTATAACAATATCAAAAATTTGAAATTTTTCAAAATTCTAAATATATTCCAAATATTCTTACAAGAGAAACCTGCTAACTTTACGCGTCACACTATAAGAGCAACAATAGCAGCCCATCCTTTTACGATTCGAGAAACAAGGTGTAGAACGGTAGCTTTTCAACGTGATTTTTTTAACAGAGTCTCTCGTCTTTGGAATGCCTTGCCTTACCGGCGAGGGTCTTTCCTGATAATTTTAACCCTCAAAACTTTAAAATCAACGTGAATAAATTCCTCAAAGAAAATTAATAAATACTCTTGAACCCTAGTTCCCCAGTTAGCATGGTATCTTCGGATATTCAAAGATGTTAATCTATAATTTATCATGGTTAACACTAAACATGCCTAACTTTGAATTAAAAAAAAAAAGATCAAAAATACAAACTATTTTCAAAATTCCAAAAATATTTAAAAAACTATAACAAATTCAAAAATTTCCATGTCACATTTACTCATGCAAACAGCTAATTTTTTTTTCCAAAAAATTGTCAAAAAAAATAAATGAAATCATTTTTTTAACATACTTCACAATATTTTTTTCACATACTTATAATGCAATAAAATTCTCAATAATAATAATATCATGATCATTACATTTCATTTCATCCAAATAAATAATTTTATTATTTTCTAAAAAAATAAAATGAAAATCTTTCTTTTGACACACTTGAACACATTTTTTTGACAAACTTGTAATGGTATAATTCTCTATAGTAATAATAAAATTTCATGTCATAAAAATAATTAATTTTATTTTTTCCAAAAAATTGGGTAAAAAAATAAATCAAAATCTTTCTTTTGACACACTTGACAATATTTTTTTGACAAACTTATAATGCCATAATTCTCTATAATAATATTAAAATTTCAAGTCCTAAATAATTAATTTTATTTTTTCCAAAAAATTGGGTACAAAAATAAATCAAAATCTTTCTTTTGACACACTTAACAGGAGTACTGGATTGACAGCCTCCACGAAGTATCCACAACGGATACGGGCATACTCTGGGCATTGCGATGTGGAACAAACGGTTGCGGTACCCAATCCCTTCGTAGTAGTGAAGCATTATAGCAAATAGTCAATCGAATCCTGTGCGTCTCACAGTGGGATTTTTTGTGCAATAAGTAATTTTTTGGACACATAAAATTTAAAAATGTAATGATGCAGTTTTGTAGAAAATTGATTCAGTATGAAGAATCCATAAATTGTATCCCAAAAAAACGTTTATTTGTCTTTGAAATAATGAAGTAAAGTCACATGTAAATTTTGGTCCAAAATATTGAAAACTGTTTACGCACTTCTACAGTGTTTGTACGTAAGATAACTTTATTGGTCTAATTTAAATAGTGATTATTTTCAAATATAGCCTTTTCTGCGTATTTAAAAAAAAAATTATAAAGATCGCTCATATGGTTTAAAAGATATGATAGAATAAAATTTGTTATATAATATGTTGTGATTGCAAACTTCCTTGGAAGAAAAAAAATATAAGTATTATTACAATATTTTATAAAAAATATAAAATATCATATAAGAACTGAATCTAAAAAATTATGGTGCAAATTATGAAACTTTTACAATCCATACAATTTTAGAGCGATCGAGTTTCGAACCAATGAGAAAATTTTAAACTTTAAAAAAGTTTATCATTCTCATCAGGGCTAGCCGACTAGATAAACTCTACCAAAAAATGTCAACGCTAATGAATATAAACCAAAAATTAGGTTACAACTCTAGCGAAGTGTAAAAACAAAAAATTTACATAAACATATATTTAATAAATTCAGGTTTAGTCAATTAATTTCTCTGGTGATCACTGTTTTGTTATACTCTAGACATTCTAGAATTGAATAACAAACTTGTATCGGTGAGAAGAAGATGACTAGTCTTCACTTGTGTCTATTGACACATAATCAACAATTAATTCAGTAAATTATTTGTGATATAACATCACCCCGATGGAAAATCTCCCATCAAGAATAATATAAGAACTGAATCTAAAAAATTGGTTTCGAACTAGTTTCGTTATATCACAAATAATTTACTGAATTAATTGTTGGCTAGCCCTGATGAGAATGATAAACTTTTTTAAAGTTTAAAATTTTCTCATTGGTTCGAAACTAGATCGCTCTAAAATTGTATGGATTGCAAAAAGTTTCATAATTTGCACCATAATTTTTTAGATTCAGTTCTTATATTATTCTTGATGGGAGATTTTCCATCGGGGTGATGTTATATCACAAATAATTTACTGAATTAATTCCATACTATCAATTAAAAAAAAAAGTTTAAATAATTAATAATCTTTTATAAAATCATAAAATTTATAAAATCATAAAATCATGAAATTTTGGGTTCTATGGGCGGTGGGTAGTGGGCGTAGCCAATTTTGATGAAAGTTTATTTTATTCTTAATTGAGGTAATAAAAGGCTCTGTGCCAAATTTCAAAAACTTTGAGTCAAAAATAAATTTTGGGTTCTATGGGCGGTGGGGTAGTGGGCGTGACCAATTTTGATGAAACTTTATATTTTTCTTGATTGAGCTAACCAAAAGCTCAGAGCAAAATTTCAACATTCTACGAGCACTCCTTATATTTTTTGCCAAACATTGTATGAACTAATCCCACTGTGCGTCTGTACTCCATGAAGGAGCGGCACAAAGCGACGTCTGTTCTCCATGTTAGGGGTGGTCGAAAATCTTCTTTTCCGCTAGGTGGCAGACTATAATAAAACTTAGTGCGGGAAGAAAACCCCGTTATCAACCACTCATGAGTGGTGAAGAAGAATCGAACGTTACGGTTTAGGGCTTCGGAAAGCCAGTGCCGGCGGCTAGAGGGAGTGCGCAAGCAAGCTCCCATCCGTCAAGATCAAGCGACTGCAAACCATTGGAAGGTACCCCAACTACAAGTTCACTTAGTAGAGAAAGTAGTAAAGTACTGAAACCAAATCAAAAAAATCAACTTGATGTGCAAAATCCATTCCATCTTAGTAAGAAGACGTCAAGATTTCCTGAAAGAGAAAGAAGCAATATCTTGCTAAATATAAACACATATGAAGTGGAAATTGAAAGTGAAGAACGTCAACCAGAATATGAAGAAAGAGAAGAACTCATGCATCTAGAAAATAAAATTTAGAGCTTAAGAAAAAACTTAGCAAAACAGAAGAGATAACATCAAAGCTAAGCAATGAAATTGCTGCGAAAATCATCGAATCTCTCCTGTTATAATGACAGTTAGTGAAAATATAATAAAGCGGACATATGCACCTAAACTAACAGATAAAAACAGAAGAGAAAATAGAGCTACAAGTACCCATTAGAAACCCAGAACAACTAGAAATAGATCTAGAAAGACTGATTGAAGCTGTACATTTTGCAGACACGACAAGTACTCCAGCACCGCATCCTAATCGTATTCTAACCGCAAAATTTCCATGGAATTAAGAGAATTGATAAAATCAAAGCGCAAGGCACGTAAAATTTGGCATACAACTCGATCTCCAGAACATAAAACTATTTTAAATAATCTGTGCATACAAGTAAAGACAGCTATTACAGAAGCAAAAAATGAATCTATTAACAGATATCTTTCAAGTCTTTCTGGTGATAAAAACAATGAGTACTCACTCTGGAAAGCAACAAAGGGACTCAAAAGACCAGTAGCGCAGATCCCTCCGATATAAAAAGATGATGAAACACGGGCCAGTGCTCAAGAAAAAGCTGATCTATTTACCGAATTCCTAGAGAACTCATTCAAGCCATTTGGTCGACTAACAGAAGACGAAAACATAACGAAAGCGAACAAAACTGATTCACAAGAAATTTTATATGTAACATTACATGAACTTAAAGAAGAAATACGTACCAGTTTGGTTCCAAAAAAAAGGTCCCAGGCTACGATTTAATGACCAGTGCATTTGTTAAAATGCTACCTGGTAAAGGAATGCGCAAAATACTTCATATCATTAATGCAGCATTCCGATAGAGGCATGTACCGATTCAATGGAAAGTAGCAGAAGTGATTATGATCCTAAAACCGAATAAATCACCAAATGCCAAAAACTCTTATAGACCGATGAAGTTTGGCATATGGCTTAAAGTATAAATTGCATAGAGATCTTCCCAAACAGTTTTATGAAATTTTAAACTCTTATCTGGATGACCGCCACTTTAGAGTCAAATATGATGATAGTTATTCAACATTGAAAAAGATTGATGCAGGAGTTCCGCAGGGTAGCGTCCTAGGACCGGCACTATACCTGCTATATACAAGAGATTTGCCTGGCCTAAGCAAAACAACTATTGCAACCTTTGCAGATGATACCGCAATTTTGACCACCGGAAAAAGCGTAGAAGAAGCAACTATCAAACTGTAATACGCTACTAATAAAATCCACAACTGGGCAAAAAGATGGCGAATTAAGCTGAATGAAACAAAATCCCCTCATGTTAACTTCACTAGCCAAAAAGTAAGCCAAATACCTCTGAAAATCAACTCAACACAAGTTGCTTATGCAAACACAGCAAAATAGCTAGGTGTGACTCTGGATGCTAAACTGAGATGGAAGGAACATGTTAAAAAAAAAAGAACTGAATTTGAAATTTAGAAAGATGTACTGGTTACTTGGTAGAAACTCAGTACTATCTATTCAAAACAAACTTCTTCTGTATCGTCAAATACTGAAACCAATGTGGACGTATGGTATCCAGCTATGAGGCTGTATTAAAACGAACACGAAAATCATATAATTGTTCCAAAACAAAGTGCTGCGTTGCATTGTTAATGCCCCGTGGTACATCAGAAATGAAGACATCCATAGGGACCTAAAGATAGAGTTCGTAAGGGAAGAAATAAAAAAATATGTAATTAAATACACCACGCGTATTCGCGTACATGAAAATATTGAAATATGCCGCCAGGATGTGCCCGTTGCTGACAGAAGGCTTAAAGGAACGAAGCTACTAGATTTGATTTTATAATCAAAAACATACTTAATAAAATAATGTAAATGGGACTAACATTTGCCAAAATTTTTGCCAGACTTACAGGACAAGACGAAACGAGGAGGTCTGGCTGACTACATTCATTTTGAGAATCATAAAAAAATGCAAGCAGGACTCGAACCCAAACCCCTAGATAAATACTCTTAGGCTCCACCGACTGAGCTAGCCGGGCTAAACAAAAAAAATTGCTAAGACCATGAACCTAAACAAGGAGGGAAAGCAATTCAGTATGAAAAAATGTTAACAAAATTTGAGGGAGTGTACTGACAATAGAGAAGGAAGGACGAACTTAAGAGAAACATATGTCTACTGACGCACGTTTTTGGAATAATATATTTCGCGCCGTCGTAAAATCACTTCCTTAGTTCGTGGGGCGTGTTACCAACTAGCCTGATAATTTTGACAATCACGAATTTTGCAGCTTTTGGACGCTTAGGTGTTTCCGACATCACTCAACACGAATGTTTACCTAAAGACGAAGTCATGGGGAACAAAAACACGTTTTCAAATTTTGCGCATTTTTTTGTGGTCGATTCAGTAATTCGGGAACGAATTCTAGATAACTGAACTGGATAATCGAGGGTTTTCACGCTCTCGTCTAAACAATTAAAGCACCGGCGCAAAGATAATGACGTACTATGAGTGAACCTGGGTAGACGAAAGGAGGCATAATATGGAGAACAATCAGGAGTTTTATGCACAGAGCATCGAAAAGCACAAGCAATTTCGCTAAGATGCACCTCCTCCCGCACGTATTTCAGCGGAGGCACTCATGTTCACCCGATCGGACACGTTAGCTTGTGGAGAGTATAAATCTGTAAAGGTATGATGAACCCCATAAATTGAAAGGAAATTTTCAAACAATTTAGATTTAAACTGCCACTCATTGTCTAAGACAATTGTTTCGGTACAACCAAAACCATGGAACACATTGGTTTCAAGCACTTTACAAATAGACTCAGCGGTAAGTTTCCGTGAAGAAAATATGTAAGGGAACTTAGTGAAACGGTCTAAGATAATCAAAACTGCTATGTGACCGAACTTTCTTCGGGGCTAAGGACCGATTATGTCAATGCATAATCTTTGACCGAGTCTTTCGGCCTTCAAGAACGTAAACGTGATATACGTAGCGTTGTAGAGAGCTTTGAATGTTTTGCAAACGTCACAGAGAAAAATATAGGATTTAATTTAATTGACTATCCGGAGTCAAAATTAAAGTCGATCTATAGATGATATAATCGCAACTACACCGTGTGCAGAGTTAGGGAGATCATGGGTCTGGGAAACCAACTTGGTCGTTAACTCTTCGAAGATCCACAGTTTTTAAGTTTCACCTTCCGCTGTAATACCACTATAGGAGAAATTAAGTTTTTTAAATTCAAGTCCATTGGACATGCGTAAATCGGGCGGCATTCATTGGAGTCAGCGATTATCTCCACTAATTTAAGATAATTGTCAGTTTTAAAAGCAGGAGATTTCAGATCCAGATTAAAAATGAAAGATTTGTCCTCGGTAGCCGCATATATAGAGAATATTCTCGAGAGATCATCCGCAACTACATTTAGTTTGCCTCGCCGATGTTTAATATTAAAAGTAAATCCTTGCAATTTCAAGCCCCATCATGCCAGACGACCTGACAGATATTTCTATTGCATCAACCGCTCAAGAGAACCGTTATCAGTGATGATGTTCAAAGGGTGACCCTCGATGTATGCGCGGCAAATCTTAATACCTTGAATAGCAGCAAGATATTCTTTTTCACTGATTTGGTAATTACGTTAAGCTGAGTTCAGTTTCTTGAACATACACTATAGAATGTCCCACATTATCTTTTTTCAACTGTTCCAATACACAGCTCACACCATCAGTACTCGCATCGCATTATAAAATAAACGACTCAGAATAGTTAGAATTCACCAGAACTGTTATTCTGACGTCAATGGTATCATTAACAAGTTCAAGGCCGCATCAACTTCGAGAATCCACCCACACTAACTTGATAGTAGATTTTTTCAACAAATCCGATATTGGTACCGTTCATGAGGCGAAGACTTCGACCAAGCCATGGTGTGTAACCATCAAGAAATATTTCATAACTAAGATTGAGGGTGTTAATGTTGACTAAATACAATTCATCTGTCAGTAACACTAAGATATCACCTTGACAATATACCTAGCTCTGTAATGGCGAAACCTTTTTGGAGGTTGGTTAAAATTAAATTATATTTCACTCGTTGATCACGGGTCAATGGCTCGTTATCACTGATCGAAATCAATTCAACTTTATGCTTAGTTATTCGATTAACAAAGAAAAATTGTAGTTTACCTTAAATTTAATACTGGTACATGTCAACAATTTCGACAATTTTATACGAAGCGCAACAATATATTTAAGCTAATACAGTTTTGAATCGTTCAAAAACATGGACATAGTCGAGACCCTACATACTTTATTATTCCATATTTCACGACTAAATGTTACTGAATTTCAATACAGTTTCTTTCAAAACTGTCCAGAAAATTTAAAACTGCACTTGAAGCTTATGTATCGAGTTCCATCAATATCAAATGCAAAGACGTAGACGTAGAGGTATTGAAATAAACAGTTGATAGGCAGCCATCCGCTTCCTTTATTTAATTTTGTTTAAAGTACAATTTTGTCTATATTACTTTTCAGTTCACCGCATTAGGCCAACACTTTTAAAAAAAATATTCGTATTTTCGCGTTTTTGTTGTCCAGACTGCCGGCCAGACGATTTTTTCAAAAACAGCAGCTCGTGAATGGAAATTTGTACAATTTCTCTTAAATGGAAGAAAGTTTGATTAATGAAAACTCAGGCAAGTTACTAACGAAACAGTCTTGGTATTAATTCTAATCTTTAATGTGACCTGTGTTTCCAAACGTAAACGATAGTACGACCTGATGTAAGTTGAAAAGTTCAAACAAATATCTTGATCATAACTTTAATAATTTGACTAACTGGTTAAGCCAGAAACTCTTACATGCTATCATCCATACAAAACTCTCTCACTGCATCCAGGAAACGTACAATGTTGCACAAATATCTGCCAACCTCAATTAAATGTAAATGGTAATTCCAATTAAATCCACTTTCCACAAGGACACAAGTGTAATCATTTCTGCATGGAGTGATCAGTTCTTGTTGATTTGTATTTTTTTTAATTTTTGATCTACGGATATGACAGCCCCCGTCCCCTCCAGTCCCATAGCAGTGAGATATCATTAACCAAGGTGATACCTTAGTGGTGATGGCGGATGAAATCCATACAGTCGACGGTAGCACTCTCAATCTTAATTTTGGAATATTCCCTGATGATTCCACGCAATTGTTTGCTCGAAGAAATGAGTCTTCATACAATTCTATCGTTGAGGAAGACTGTGCGTCACATGGTCAGGATTTTTTTTATCTTCCCATGAAATATTGACGTATGTCATATTTTATTATGTGATAGTATTTATTGTTTAGTTATCCATTCTTAAACAAAAAACTAAAAAAAATAAATACTGCGCATGTTGCTGTCGGAACTTGGCCTTAAAAGGTGTTTATGTGTGACACATGTTGTAATCCCTACTATGCAACACATGATATTAATTATTATCAAAATTCAATTGTGTAGACTGTCGGCACTTGGCGAAATATTTTGATATAAATTAAAAATTGATAACACTTCTTCATAATATATTTTTAACGTTCTTTATAATGGCGTAAGCCGTAAGCCGAAATACATTGAGCAACATTTAAATAAATATTAGCGAAATAATAACAAGTGTTATCAATTTTGAATTATTATTAAATTAAGTTATAAGCGTGTACCGTTAAAAAATTATAGATTCTATACTGCAAAACAAAAGTGTTTACCCATTCAACCGACATCAGTCACTAAATACATTAGAAGTTTTGTTGAACAAGAATATTTCTCCTTCCACAGCCAACATGCGCAAGTGCAATGCAATTTATTGTTGAAAACTCTTGTAACTTCATCGATCAAATAACTTTAACCAAAAATAAAAATTCATTCTTTCGATTTTTTACATTCCTCAATCCAAACTTTTATATTTTTATCAAAAGATTTTGTACAATTATCGTCACGATATTATATTAACTTTGAATTAACAATACAACAGAGTAACCTAATTTTTTGCCGACTGAATTAAATAAACCATCGTAACCAAATGAATAAATGTATTTATATCAACATTCCACAGAGGTTGTGGATAGATGGTGATAAGCATAATGATACCGACTTGACTACAGTAATACTATCTTATAAAGATATTCGTTTAATCGACAAAGAATTTGATTTTCACCTCATATCGTTAAGGTATACCGTTATGGTTTACTGATTGAAAATTCGATGTTATTTTCATACCCTATTTTACGGTTAAAAGATCAACAACAGCCTTTTATATTTCAACATCTTGACATTTCGAATTATATCTTTTAAGCAACATTGAGAATAAAAAAAACCTTTTTGTTTCCCTTTTGTTTTCGAACCCAAACTCCATTGTTATCGAATTAAGTTATAAATTTGCAAAACTTCGATAACCGTTGGAAACTTTTATTAACACCACAACCATAAATCAAATTACGTAAAAATGATTTTTGATAAAACTTATATCAAAAACCAAATAAACAAAAATACAATGAAATCACTTTGAATCAATCAAAAATATAAAAAAAGGTTTTTCCACGTTAATATATTTGTAACGATTTCGTGAAACTTTGTTGTCTGTTTTTTTGATAATGGGAGCCACAATCTCGACTATCCCATCCAACTCATTCTTTTCACTAATAACACAAGTTTCTTGTAATTTTCGAGGGGGAAATTTTATTTGTCTTATTCTTGTCGTTTTCCATTCACGATTTTTATTTTCCTACTTTTTGGTTTGGAGTCACGTACTTACTGTGGATTTGATCGAAAATGAAAATTTATTTTGTGTTTGTCGAAATTGGAATAGGAAGTCAATTAATTAAAAAATAGGTTTTCATGATAAGATTTTTTATGAGAGGAGTTATTGAATTTAAGAAATTATGGAATTATTTTGCGGTTTTGTGGTCGGTGAAACAAAACAATGAAAAAGCGAAATCATAAGGGGTAACATAATGAATACATTATTTGAGAATATTTATTTTACTGATTCACTGCGTTTTTATTGATTACGTTTATTTTTACTTCTTTTTCTTATAATTCAATTTAAAAAAAATGTTTAGTTTATTGTTGCCGACTAATTAGATAAAGTGAAATATTGAAAATATAATGAAATTCAATCAAAGTATTGTCTAGGGAACAGAGAAATGAATCATATTTTAAGAAAATATTCTATAAAACAAACATTCGGCTCAGACGTCTATATTTTTTTATACGAATATTGAACTGATTGCCAAAATCAAAATAATAAAAAAGTTTAATGTTATTTTTATGTTATATTTAAAAAATAATTTTATCTATTGCACAAAACAACAAAATGTGTTGAAGAGAACATTAAAAAAATAGATCTACGACCACACAAGATTTTACATTAAGATTCTGAAAAACTTTGATGCAACGTTATGACCGTTCAGAAATAAGGATATAAGCTTAAGTGCTAGGGTTATTGATCTTACAATCTTAAGTAAATTTTAAATATTTTTTGTTGAAATTCTATTTGTAATAAATAAAATGTTTGTTTGCGAAAACATCACGTTCAACATTTTATTAGTTTTGTGTTTTTGTGTGAAATTGGAATCGGGTATTAAACAGATCGAATGTCTTGCTTAAATAAATAAATAAATGTCAATATATGTTTGCTTTATAATACGATAACATATCTTAGCTTACATTATTCATAATTATTTATTTACTGGTCGTATAGTATAGGCGACTATTTTTGGTTTGCAATCTACATATTTGAGATGTTAAAGTTTTCACTTGAACTTGATTTCAAAATTAAATTAATTCTTTCGATAGACCAAAACCTGAGCAAGACGAAAATGTTTGTTTTGTCCCTCAAATAAGTAGAACCTTTTTTATGTGCATATAGTTGATCATATAAAAATTTACTGTACCTCTAAATAGATATTTCTCTCCCAGTTTTATCAGGCACTAAGCGATTTGCACTACCATCTTGTCATTTTCCAGTTTGAATAGAACATCACTAACTCGAGTTAGTGTTTTCCGACTATCATACCACGGGAAAGGGAATTACAAAGTGAAATTTTCCGTCACATTATTCCAATGTTTACCTTATTCTTGAAGTAAAACTTCTTTAGCGCGTTATGAGAATTTTGCAACGGTTTTACACATTTTTATTTTAAGTTTTAATGAGGTTATCATTTGAACAGATATATAACCACAAATATTCATCTCTATCATACTACAGTCTGATTTTGAATTTTAAACATATACATGCACACAATTCCAAAAAACGAAAGTAGAAATTTAAACACAATGAAATAAAAAAAAATTAGAAGCAAAAAAGTCAAACGAATATTATGTTCGGCAAGTAAGCGATACAATTCGATTATGTGTATTGTATTTTTATACACTTATTCAGTATCGTACTAAATGTTATATGAGTTGGACGTGTCGATTTTAAATTTAAATATCTTATTCGTAAT
Organism: Diogma glabrata; assembly: GCA_963693315.1. Taxonomy (NCBI): domain Eukaryota; kingdom Metazoa; phylum Arthropoda; class Insecta; order Diptera; family Cylindrotomidae; genus Diogma; species Diogma glabrata. The sequence continues at coordinate 240,850,466 of OY856188.1, read as the reverse complement.
ATTTTATTGAGTTTCGTAATTTTTGAAATTTATATTTTGAATTGTTTTAGTTTTTATTTGGATGATTTAAAGTGTATTATATTGGGATTGATTTCGAGAGGGTCACATAGTTTTCTATGATGTGAAAAAAAGCATTTTTCAGAAAATTGGAAAAACCCGTATTTTTATGTATTTTAGGCGATTTCGTCAAAACATATTAATCTGTTTGGATAGTTTGATTTGTATTATATTGCTATAGATTTCGAAGTGGTCGTATATAATTCTCTATGACTAAAAATATGTTGTTTTTTCAAAAGTGTAAATAAAAATATTTGTGTTGATTAAATTTGTTTTGTTAAATAGAAAAATGAGTGCGTGTAATCTTTGCACGCGGTTGAAATAAATTTCTTTGGCTACTGTGGCAGGTATTAATAAAAAGATTAAATATAAAACAAATATGTCCTAATGCAATTTAGAGTTGCATAGCTTGATAATATAATTTACAGCATGTGTAATAAAAAGTAATATTTACATAATATATTACAAAGTCAATTCAATTATTATCATATAATTGAAATATGAAATTATAGGTTTATGACAAATTTGCTAAATTTATTGAAAAACTGCATCAATTTTTGTACCAAATCTTGTTGTTAAATTAAGTGGACATGTATTCATGGTGAAATTTAATTTGTAATAAGTTGTAAGACTTTGTAAAACATGTAAATATGGCTTTTTATTACGCATTGTTGTATATTATATTATCAAGAATATTAGAAAGAAACTTTAAATTTCAATATGAAATATCTATTTTATTTTATAGTAATACCTGCTGCAGTGGCCAAAGAAGTTTTACTTCAACAGCGTGTAAAGATCGCGCACTTAATTTTTTATTCTAGAACCATATATGTGCAAAACAAACCCATTGCTTTCAAGTTTAAATTTTTTAATGTCCGCGTTTGAAGTTTTTAAATATCATTGTCAATCGGTTGCTTTGTTATCAATATACTAAACTTATGATCGAAAACGTGTGACAAACGTTTTATTTCGAACTCTCTTTATTTCACCACAATTTTAAATTGTGTGAAGTAATGCAATCTATCGAAGAAAAAATCTTACATATCCCAAATTTGGAAACCATTCTCTATCTAAATTGTCAATAAAAATTTTGATGTTCGTCTGTGTGTAGGTGGGTCGCTTGGTTGGTTGACATTTCTGCATAGTATCTTGATGAAATTTTGACAAATGATTCAGGTTCACTTGAAAATGGAAGATCTGGATTCATTTCATTTTTGGACAAAATGGCGGGGAGTATCCCGAACACCCCTAAGTTTAAATCTTGAATAAATTCTAATTCCGGTTTATAATCTTATGAAAACTTTGTATATAAGGTTTTAGTACTGTTTCCAATATTACTGCAAACCAATTTCCGGTTTGTCACTTCCGGTTAAAAAGTTTTTTTTCAGGTGTTTAGCCTACAATTACCGATCGATTATCATGAAACGTTGGTAAAAGCTTTCAAGAAATATGAGAAAGATTTTATCAGCTTTTAGAGTACATTGGATAAAGGGTTGGGGGGTCCACCATACAACAGGTGGTTTTTTTCACTATGTTTTTTATATTTGTTGGGAGCATACAACATTCGTTCGTGAATGAATTTTGATGAAACTTTGGAAAAAGAATTGGCGTAACTAAGAAATATTTCCTGGGTGGGCCTGGCCCCGTAATGAGTAAAATAATAAAAAATTTTCGTATTTATTTCTTTTTTTAATACATAGCAGGTGTTGCTATTTGAGGTTTATTTTCAATTTGACTGTCTCTTTTAGTTTTTTACTACAGTGCAATGTGTTATATAAGTTATTTAGACATGTATTTGGGTAAATAATAATTATTTAAATTCTTCTTATTTCTTAAAATATTTCGTGCCACCCGGTGTCAAAACAAAGGAAAAATAAAATCACGTATTAGCTTTTTAGTTATTCCAACGAGTACCGAAGTTTCAAGAATACGGAAATGACAAGGTTCTTTTGCTTTTATTGTATCGGCGTCTGAAAGCAACTGTGCATTCGACAAAACTTACGCAGAAGTTGTCAAAAATCATATACAGATTATGGCAGACAAAATTAACCACCAATTGTAGCCATCCGAAAATTGTTGCAAAATTTGTGAAAACTGGTTCGGTGAAAAACGAGGAGGCAAAATCGTAGTAATCGTTCAGAAACATATTGCTACTGTAAGTGCTTGTTAGGAATTGCAATCCCGTAGCGTTTTTGAATCTCGGGATTACGGATTTCATAAATTTCAAATCCCTGGCTCCAGAATCCCGGGATTTAAAATTTGTATAGAAAACCACAAATAATTTAACAAAAACACAATTTTCAAATAAAAACACATTATTTTTTTTACTGCAAGAAGTATATATGTACACATATTACATAAAGAAAAACAAGTTCCTAAAATTTTCGAGTGATTTAAAAAATAGGATTTTAGAAAACATAAGGCGTCAACCGATTTATTGTCAAGCCTATGGGAATTTGGAAATATTATTGGAAATACAAAATAGTTCGATTTGGTTAATTCTAATACTTTAATGGTATATGGTTTTTTCTATATCGTGGGGCCAAAATTGGTCTAGGGGGGGCCGGGCCCTCTGGGCCCCTACCTAGTTACGCCAATGAAAAAGATGCAAATATGTATGGCCAGGAACCGATTAGTTTTTATGCGATATTGAACAAAGTGGGGAGGAGGGTCCCCCGAGCACCTGTTTTTTGAAAGCCCAATAACATCTGAGCCTGATAATCGAATTTATCGGTATATAAGCATTTAGTACAGTTCACAACAGTGTTGCGTCCCATCTTCCGATTTTTCACTTCCGTTAAAATATTTTGTTTTCACTCTTTTGGTGTTTTTTCAGTGTCCAGTTTCGGTTTTATAGAAACCTCTTTTTCGAGGGTCAGTTTTAGGTACAGATCTATGTTTTCGTTTTTTTTTTGCAGCCGATAAGAGAAGTAATAAATCTTTTAGCATTGTAAAAATTGTAACATCTGGAATGTAAATAAATTTCCGAATTAAAACACCCAATTTTCAGGAAATGTCAGATATATGTTGCACATGATGACACTAGTACAAGTACCTGTATAGAATAATAACCGAAAAAATTAAGAACATTTGCTGCCAGAGAACTCAACCACTGCAACCAGAGTTCGGAATTTTTATTAACGATTTTCTTCAATTAAAATCAGTCATAGATTTTACTTCTTTTCTAGTACAAATTGCGCCGGATTAAGGGCCAACTTTGCTTTGGAATTTATACACATTCTGTTTCTATTTTCGGTAAACTTTTCATTTGCATAGATTTTGTTGGGTGAAATAAGATTTTAATAACCAGCGTTTGGTACCTATAAATATTTTGTATTTTTTATTATTTCAAATTTGTTGTAATTCCAAATACAGAGGTTGCAATCAGAGTTCTGGTGATCCGTAAAGGTTCACCAGTTCTCGAGTCACACGCTACTTCATCCCGTCGCTAGCTCTGATATGTCGAGGATTCAGCCAATCGATTGGTTTAAAAAAGAAATTTAACAAAAACTAATTCGCGTGTTTTTAATTTCTATGCATCATCTAGATTCTTCAGACGGGAGAAGTCACCACCCTTACTTTTTATTAAACTGGAGCTTTTTTAAATCTCCATATTTTATGAGATATTTAAAAAAATCTATGATTTTCTCAAAATATGAGCTTCGATTATTTTGCGGCACGTGTTCTCTTTATTTAAAAATAAATCGAGTTATTTTCAAAAAAAAGAATATTTTCAGCGGTCGTCTGATAAAATTTAATTTCTAACGATCAATCTACTATTTATAAAAAAATAGTCCGTCATTACTTCGGTCTGAAAGACCTTATAAAAACATAGTCCATCATTACTTCGGTCCGTCATTACATTCATGAGCTCAAAGTGAAATTCTTACCCCCACTTTTTTGGCATTTCTCGACGAAAAAATGTATGTCTGTCTGTCGGCCGTCACAACCGACGAAATCTAGAAAACCCCTGGACGGATTTGAAAATTTTTTTTTCTAAAAATAGGTTTACTCAATGGGAAGACCCGAAAGGACGATGTGTTCGATAACTGTACCGGAAGTGTGTCAAAAAAATCGTCAAGTGTGTCAAAACAAGGGAATTTGCATATTTTTTGCTTAAAAAACGGTCATTTTAAGTGATTACGAGTAGGAACATTAATATTGGAGAAATCTTGATGGTCGGGATTGGTATGTGAGACCAAAATCTAGATTACTGCATTATAAGTTTGTCAAAAAAATGTTGTCAAGTGTGTCAAAAGAAAGATTATGATTTATTTTGTTACCCAATTTTTTGGAAAAAAATAAAAATAATAATATGTATGACATGAAAATAAATTATTATAATAGAGAATTTGTCAAAAAAATAATGTCAAGCGTGTCAAAAAATGATTTCACTGATTTTTTTAGCCTATTTTTTGTGAAAAAAATGTAGCTGTTTTTACGACGTAAATTTAATTGAAAATGAAATTGGACATGGAAATTTTTTAATTTGTTATAGTTTTTTAAATATTTTTGGAATTTTGAAAAAAGTTTGTATTTTTGATTTTGTAATAATTTTTGGATTATTTTTAGAATTTTGGAAAAAGTTTTAATTTTTGATTTTGTAAGAATTTTTGGAATATTTTTGGAATTTTGAAAAATTTTAAATATTTGATTTTATTATAATTTTTGAAATTTTGAAAAAAGTTTGATTTTATTATAATTTTTACAATATTTTTGAATTTTGAAAGAAATATGAATTTGTGATTTTGTAATATTTTCTCGAATCGCTAAATTGAAGGTTTTTGAATAGTTTGCTGAAAATGTAAATGAAAATGAAATTGGACATGAACCTTTTTGAATTTGTTATAGTTTTTGAATATTTTTGGAATTTTGAAAAAGCTTCAATTTTTAATTTTGTAAGAATTTTTGGAATAGTTTTAGAATTTTGAAAAATTTTAAAGTTTTGATTTTATTATAATTTTTATAATTTTGAAAAAAGTTTCAATTTTTGATATTGTTATAATTTTTGCAATATTTTTAGAGTTTTGGAAAAAGTTTAAATTTTTGAATTTTTAAGAATTTTTGGAATATTATTAGAATTTAGAAAAATTTTCAATTTTTGATTTTAATCCTAATTTTTGGAATATTTTTAGAATTTTGAAAAAAAATAGAATTTTTGAATTTTATGTATACATATTTTCAGAGTTTTGAAAAAAGTTTCAATTTTTGATTTTGTAATAATTTTTGGAATATTTTTAGAATTTTGAAAAACTTTTAATTTTATTATAATTTTATAATTTTGAAAGAAGTAACAATTTTTGATTTTGTTATAATTTTTGCAATATTTTTAGAATTTTTGAAAAAAGTTTTAATCTTTGATTTTGTAATAATTTTTGAAATATTTTTAGAACTTTGTTTGAAAAAAGTTTGAATTTATATCTTACAATATTTTTGGAATTTTGAAAGATATATGAATTTGTGATTTTGAAATATTTTCTCGAAACGCTAAATTGCGAGGTATGTGAGTAGTTTGCGGATTGTATAATCTTTTCACTAAATTATGTTAATATATGATCTGTTATAATTTTCCAACAACGTATTGATGTTTCGTGTTAGTTTTGTAATACATATCTAAACAGAGATAAAAAATACATGAACTTTAACAAAAAGTTATGTTCGCTGCCCAAAACTAAAAACCATATCCTCATAAAAGTTTTTTCAAGTTCCGAATACTAAATCAAAATCCTTAACCCAGACCGAAGTCTTGATATCTCAGAGCTTGAGATTTCAGCCCCTCCATATTTTTTCATTTAGATTACTATAGACTATAGATTACAACTATCAACGGAGAATAACAAGTTTGTCTACAAATGCGCGATTACATGTTTGTCATGCAATTGAAGAATGGAAAAATGTGTACACTCCTAGACGAAACTTGACCATTACAGGACAGAAGGAGACCTGTGTACTACATTCGTTTTTAAAATTATATTAATTAGTTGGGAGTTGGGCTCGAACCCAAACCTAGAATTAAAGAGTCTCATGCTTTACCGATTAAGCCAGTCGGGATAAACGAGAAAATTACTAACAGCAAAAAAAGGGAAAAAATAAGGTCAACATACAAAATAAATCAAAGGCAGACAGAAAAAATCGGAGGATATCATTCGGTTATTGAGTTGACTCTTTACAAAAACTGACATATGTAATCGAGTTTACTCTTTACAACAAAAATTTAGGAGAAAAAAAATTTCAACCACAAAACAAAATTGTCTGTGGGTATGGATTTATGCATTCTGCCATCCACCCACAGAGCAACCAATCTAAAGATTACCGAACAAACTGTTGTCTGTATGTCATGAATTTATATATTCTGCCATCCACACACAGAAGTAAACATAAAACATTTTCCACAATGAAAACAAATGAACGAAGTTTAGTAATCAGTCACATCTAACGCACGTCTTTGGTATGATAGACGTCACGTCGTCGTGAAATCCTGGGTTCTTGTCTTACCTGGCTTCTTGTTTAAGTTTGTTATGGTGAAATGCATCAAACAAATAAAGAAAACGAAATTTAAACGACCCACAACTTGTTAGTAGGTGCATATGGTTGATGGAAACATAGAAACTGAACGCGTTTTTTTCGATGAAATCGAGTTCTATGTTTCCATCAACTTTAAATACGTGAATCCTGCTACACACATGTCTTGTTGGATTTTTTGACATCTTCAGTTGTCATCAATAATTAATCCTTCGCGAAGATAAAAAATAAAAATGTGTGTAGTTCAATAAAGTTAAAGAATAAAACAATTATTAGAAAAATATTATTTGTTTGTTTTGTCAAGTGAGTCTTTTTTTGTGAATACCCAAACACTCACTCTAAAATGTGCTAAATTTATTAGTGTTATTCCAGATAAATTAATCGAAAAGGAAAATTTTATTTGTTAGTGTTCGTGAATACAAAAAAAAGGTAATTGATGACTTATCTCGTGGCTTCAAATTGGATTTAATTTGTTTTAACGAAAGTGTTGTGAAATTCACTATTATACATTAAATAAAATTTTTCTTCAAAATATTTTTTTTGGTTCAAATAAATTAATTAAATTTACCGTAGATTTTTGTTTGTTTGTTTAATCCTGTTGGAATTGTTTTTAGTGGAATTTTCGGTTACTAATTAGCAGATTTGATAGTTTTTAGAACGAACGAATGGAACTTGTATCGTCGTGGATATAAGTATAAGTGTGAAGAAAGAACAAACTGGCTCACGTAAAATATCATTGTAAATTTGTACGTGGAATTATTCAACATTCATCCACCTTCCCTGGATTCAACAGTTATATAATCTTACAATCCCTCAACTTACATCCGCATTCTCTTGTTTCAACAGTTATATATATATATTTGTTACGTATAACTAATCAACCCATCAACAAATCCACAATTGCTCGATTCAACAGTTATATAATTTTAAATATAATTATTCAACATTCAATCACAATCGCTCGATTCAACAGTTATATATTTCTACAATTACTCAACTTTCATCCACAATCGCTCGATTCAATAGTTATATAATTTTACATATAATTATTCAACATTCAATCATGATCGCTCGATTCAACAGTTATATATTTCTACAAATACTCAACTTCCATTCTCAATCGCGTGATTCAACAAATATACATTTTTATAATTACTCAACATTCATCCACCTTCGCGGGATTCAACAGTTATATATATTTTTACGTATAATTATTTAACATTTCAACACAATCGCTCGATTCAACAATCAGATATTTTACAATTACTCAACATTGATCCACCTTCGCTGGATTCAACAGTTATATATACTTTTACGTATAGTTATTCAACGTTCAATCACAATCGCTCGATTCAACAATTATATATTTTTACAATTATTCAACCTTCATTCACATTCGCTGATGCAGCAGTTATATAAGCTATTACGGTTATTCAACATTTAACCTGGGGGAGATGATCCGCTAATCATCCAGGGAATGAGGAGTGGGATCCGTTACCATCATGAGGTGAGTCATTTATCTTTATTATACAGGTTTGAGCATTTTGTTTGGATTTAACTTAATGTCTCACCCTTTTGTTAATGGGGTGTTCGTTACGGTCGCGGCTTTTTCGACCTGGAGGGCCGTCAGAGTCTCCTTTTAGGTTCCTTTCTCGGAACAACTTAGGCGGAATTCGCGCACAACTTAGTTATTTTGTACTGGGCGGTAGGTATGATCCCTCGTTCCCACAGGCTGAAGCTAGCTTAGGGTTCTTAACCTCACTAGATGCGCGGTCTGCCTTTACGGTTCCATTGGTTTTCCAAGGGACACAGTTCACCTGTGGCGAACATCAAAACTAAAATCATTTCTCAAAAAACTTTAAAATTTAGCAGGCGATGATTTCGTTAACATTTATTAAAAAAACAAAAAATATTTTTTTATTATTCAGATTTCGTTTTTTCCAAATAGTTTCGAGTTCTTAATTTTCGTGTTAAATTAAAAATGTAATTCTCTATGTAAATTATATTTCATCGCCTCGCCATCCATTTGATTAATACAATAAGACAAATTTCATGTAACTTGTATAATCTATTTATAAATACAATTAAACTCTAAAATGTTATTGTGTTTTGAGAGAATTTAATTTATATTTGTGCTACTTAATAATGGTTCAAGACCATTAGTGAATGTGGAAGCTAGTGTACCTGAAGAAGTTTGGAAATAAATTTAATTCATGATATGGTTGTTACAACAACATTTTATCTGCTGGCCTTTGTGTTTACTTTACGTGAACAGTAAAATTGGTAAATCATAACCGAAGATTCAGCTTAATCAACACATTCGAGGTAACCCATTATATTGGATACAACATCTCCAACATCTCGTATCATCTTATTCATCTCCTGGAGAATTCAACGCAACTAGCATTTAGCCTTTATATTAAAATCTACCTCCACTCATCGCAGTAACAACCAAACACCATTACAAGTTCGAGTATTAATCGATTTTCGTACGGTGTCACGTGAAAACATAAATTTCAAAATTTATTGAAATATTTAACAAATTTTGATTTGAAAGACGAAGGCCATAAAAAATATTCCAAGTTTATTATTTATTTTTCTAATTTAGAAAAGTTGAATTAAAAAATTTTTACTCAGGTTTGAGGTTGGGGTCACCGTTTCACCAGTTCTTCCAAATACTTGTTTTTACTCTTTTCGATTCCTCCAACAAATCTTAAGGTTTCAAAAATTTAAGGTTATGCATTGTAGCGTACCATTTACAACGAACATACTAAAAACCATATCGAAGGATTTGATCGATTTTGTTCCCCTTATCTAATTTATGATAACAGATAATTTATTGTAGATTCCTAAACTTCAATTAAAGAAAAGATTTATATTTATAGAATTTTATTCTTATACAAATCCATGAAAAACATTAAACTATAATATCTGGTATTTGTGCATACGTTCGTGTGTCATGCTGAGATTTTTCTAATTGATGTAAATAAATATTCAATGAAACTAATATTATTTTTTTTTGGTATAACATTATCTCTTTAAAAAGTATTGAAATACATTTTAATGAAACTACTTAACTATTTTTCCCCCTTAATCTATCGAAATAATAATTCAAATTTAATATAAAAAAAATTGAATTCAATCAAATAACTCAGATTATATTAAATTTTTTGTTTCAATATTTTACTGGTACATACATATTCTCTTCTTTCAGTTTATGGGATGGTGTCAATTTTATAACGATATCTCCGGAGGGTTTCCTCTTCATCTGGGTCGAAATTTTTTTTTATTACTAAATAACTTTCATTGGAAATAATAAAATAAGTAATTTATCCATATAAATTACAACACAAAAAATATTTTTTTTTTGCTTTCTTACAAAATGAAAATGAATTGTAAATTTTATTTATTTATATGAGATATCGAATATACTTGTTGGTTTGTGTTTATGAGCGAAGAGTAAATGATAGACTTAGTATCAACAAGTGAATGAGAATATGAAAACTTAATCTAATGAATATTGGATTCGATACTTTTTTAACTTTTTTATTTGTAATTAGACACCCTCGGTATCTGTCATAAATTAAATCATTTCACGAGTATGAAGCAAAAGGACAGATTTATGTTACAACTGTTTTATATTAAAACACTTTTGTAATATTTAAAATAATGCATTTATATTTCGGTGATATAGCTTATTACCCCCCAAGCAAGTACTGTGTTAAGGCGTGAAACAATAAATATTAAATTGCTGGAACAATAAAATAATTTTTTTAAATTTTTATACCGATTTGCTATTTCTTCCTTTTCTCGAAGGCGTTTAGGGCTAATAAATAATGAATTATTGTTTTGAAAAACGTTTTTCTCTTAAAAAATGTTTTATTATCGTGTAAAATAATTTCAAACAATGAATAAAAATAATAAAAAATATTGTGGTCCTCTTAAATGTTCTCAAATTTCTCCAGCCAGCAATGGACAATCAAAAAGTCATTGCTGTTAAATTATAATATTTTGAACCTGTTCGTGATTTAGAAGTTAGGTTATAATTTATATTTTAGTGGTAGGGTAGAACATCAAACCACATTCTACAATTCTATAATTTTCAAATCAATATTTTCCATAACTAAATTAACATTCCTATCTTCTATTTACGTTAAATTTTTAATTTGTAAAATTAGCGATATATTGTTATTTGATTTTCCAGATTAGAAAACTGGAAAATTAAAATAGGAAAATGAAAAAAAAAAACAAAATTCACACTATGACCTACGGTTATTGCAAACCATAGTTTGGCTATAAATTAACTGATTTAGAAAATTCAATTACCTCAAAAATTACCAGAAAAACATGTTTTATATACAGATAAAAGTTACCATAAAATCCATTTCCATAAAGATAAAACAGTTAATTTTTTTGTTTATGGTTTTGTTGTGGTTATGCAGGGTTGTTTGTTATTGAATGAGAAGTTGGATGTTCATTGATTTATAGAAAAATTATGTTTGGATAATTTTTGTTTAATTGTGTTTTAATTACAGAAATTAGTTACACTTAAAAATTTATATTTTCTTGAAAAAGTAACAACTGTACTGCGCACACGATGAACGGATATTATTGAGTATAATAGTATAGTATTGTTTTTAAATGATCAAACGCACTCTTTTTCGTTAGTCTTTTGTTTGCTCTTGTGTTATGAAGGGTAATTCAAACTCTATGATTGAAATTCAAACCACGTCCCTCACACATCAAATTTACCTTAACAGAAATTTTCATAGTTGTTTTCATTTTTCTTTTACACATGATTTCTTTTTCCCTTACACATAATAGTCATCATCTATTATAGTTTCCGTTAAAAAAATTATTATCCTAAATCAGTTGTGTGATATTTCCCAATGTGATTACCTATATTCAATCGTTAATTGCTATAGGGTTAGCATAAAACAATTGTACAGTATCATTAATTCGTAGTTCCGCTATTCCCATGTAGATTTCCTACAATCGTTATATAATCCAAGTTTCTGTTTATAATTATTTCCCAATTTTTAGTACAGATTAATAGTGAAGACACTTAAGGCTTGAAACCACATACAACGGAAACAGAAACCGAAACCGAATTTCATACAAATTTTATAGAAACCGAATTTTTATCTGTCAAATTTGTATGAAATTCGGTTTCTCATTCTGTTTCCGTTGTATGTGAATGCCCGGCTTTAGTTGGAAGAGTAGGGCCGGGCGATATTTAAAAAATTATCGAACATATCGATATCAAAAAAATTTCGATAATACCGAAATATCGATAAATATCGATATATCGATAAATATCGATAAATATCGATAATTATCAATATATCGATAATATCGATAATATCGAAATATCGATATATCGGTATATCGATATATCGATAATATCGATGTATCGATATATCGATATATCAATATATTATAATCCGATATCGACATCCGATATATCGATATATCAATATATTATAATCCGATATCGATATCCGATATATCGATATATCGATATTATCGATGTATCGATATAGCGATATTTATCGATATATCGATATTTTTTTCCCGGCCCTCGAGGAGTAGGGCCGGGCGATATTTATAAATATTATAATATATATATATATATATATATTATATTATATATTATAATCCGATATCGATATTCGATATATTTCGTAATTATCGATATTTATCGATATATCGATATTTTTCCCGGCCCTAGTTGGGAGAAATAATTAACGAAAGATAAAAAAATTAATTCACCACGATCGTTATTTTGTTTGCCTATAAATACGCCTAGCCGCGTATAGAGGCTCTCTTATTCGATTGTCGTTTTTGGAAATCAGCTGATTTCAGTTTTTGAGGCCTGACAATAAATAAATAAAATATTTCAATTTGGTTCTCACACGATTTTGTGTATTTTTTTTGTGGTTATGCCGAAGAACCAAGATATAAAATTGAATTTAGTTAATTTATGGTGGAAATTATTAGTTTTTTTATCAAAATACTTTAGACTAAGAGCCCGCGACGGCCAGACCTTCGTTATTTTATCAAAGCGGAAAGTTTCTCTGCGCATACCCCCTACTCAGGTAGGAACGATTACCATAACTTTTGTTTTTGGGTGGTTGAAGCAATTTTTATTTATTAAAATAAATTAAAATTATTACGAAATTTACAAAATAAAATAATGTTTAAGTTACCCAAAATGAAAAACAGGTTACAACGCTTAAAGGCATTATTCGAAGCATTATTCTATTTTTGTTTACATCGTAACAAATTTTATGCTATGATTTTTGTTCAAGGGTTTTTATCTTTAAAATAATTTAGTCGAAATAAAAATAGGGTTACATTTCAATTTAACAGCAACATATATTTTGTATAAATTACCTTTTCGTGTGCAAGGGTGAATTTTATAAAAAAAAAATCAATTACAATTTTTTTTTCTTTTAATTAAAGATATTTTGGAATTTCTTAAATAACGAAAATAAAAATAATCCCTATTTCAGATTAAAGAGAGTGAAAATGATTTCCCAAAAAATAATCAAATTCAAACAACATTGTCGCAGTTACAGGAAAATTGCACAATCATGTTTTATTATGTTTTCGATTTAAATTTTAACGTCACCAAAAAAAGCCCCAAAATCCATTCTATAGAAAAACAAAAAACATAATTATAATAATAAAACAATTCTAAAACGATTGAGTAATTTTTAGTGTTAAGAAATATTAATTTAAATCAGTAACTTCAACGGTTTATATAATAGGGGAGGGAACGGAACAAATGAATCAAAATAAAAAGAATTTCAAAAAGTAAATCTTTTGTAATAAATTCCAAAGAATAAAAAATTTAGATTCTTCGTATTGTATAATGTGCAACATAAAATCAAATTATAAAAAGAAGCTTAAAAGCTTATCCGTAAAATTTATTTATGTCGCGAGATAAATTCTCGAATATAAACAAAAATTCTTTTGAATAGGAAAAACATAATATGTTTTTAAATCTAAATAAATCTTACTTACGTTTACAAACTTTTCGATGTGGTGTTTGTTTCGTTGGATCACGATAAAATCCTTCTTTACAATAATGACAATGACGTCCAGTTGTTGCATGGCGACATTTTAAACAAACACCTCCCGATATTCGTCCGGATAATTTAAATAATTCCATATTAAAACGACATCGTCTTGCATGTCCATTGCAATTACAAACTGTAAAGAGTAAAAATTAAAATATAAATTTTGAGACCAATTAATTTAAGCAACGGGTGTTAAGTTTTGTTATGTATGAATATTTCTGTGGAACATGATCCAAATACTATCATTACCACCCCGTTTCACACACATTGTTTTCAAGCAACTTAAATCAACACAGTAAAAGTTAATTTATTTATGGATTTAAATCAAATTTATTTTTATTAAAAGTTAAATAACGCAGTAGATGGATTTGGTGGAATTTACTTCTTAATATATTTATATCTTCTTCTTATTATTATCTTTATTATGTTATGCTATTTTTTCAGTAAGTATAAGTCGTAAATAAAATGTTTTATTTTTTATCCAATTTATAATAATAGGGTAAAAGAAGAAACGTAAGACCCAAAAAAAAAATTAAATTGAAAAAAATATTTTTCCAGTCATTTATTTGGTTCCTTAAAATAATTTATGCCTCATATGTAGATTTATATAATTTGATTATATTCGGTTAAATTTTTCATTTGATGGATCAATCAAGGTGTTCGCATGGAAAGTTGATAAATAACTAGCCGTCTACATCTTATTCCTATCAAGAAGATATGATACAGCTTTCATACAAGTATTATTACGATTATATTTTTGAATTCCTAAAATAACGTAAATTTTGATACAAAGATTGTTTTCAATTTGTTTTGTAGATAAAATGTGGATTTTTATCATTTTCCGTACAAGAAAAACGACTTTCGATTTTTATAAAAATCCAAAACAACAAATTTCAATCAAAATAAAGTCAGTCATCTGGATTTCGTTACAAATTTTATGATGAGCGTTATGGAAATTTTTGATATTTTTTTATAACCTAATCTTTTTTTATGGTTTCAATTTAGCAATTTTCTAAATCATAAAATGTATACAGAAATATATTTTTTTTGATCCGTAGAAGAATTTGTTAATAAAGAATATAAATATGAGGTAATAATTTGATGTAAATATTGCTAATCGATTTATTACGAAAAATTGAAATTAAGGAATTGAATAATGTGATCTGTGATAGATTGTGATAGATGTGATAGATTCACTTCACCATCAATCGGTCAATCTGTTTGGTAATTGGGAATACATTTTGATAAACACTTTAAAAATAATCGATGAAATTACTTTCTAAAGTTGTACAAGAGAAGGCATTCGTAATTCTAACGACACCCAGTCAGGTGGTAAATATGGCTGTCGAAGAGGTGGATACAGAAACCCTGGATTAACAATAACACGGTGATGCTAACAGACCTTGCTAACAGCGAGGCGAAGGTAGTATGGGATACTAATGCACACTCACCCAGAGCGTGCATTATGATTAGGAAAAACATTAATTATATTTGTCTTTCAGATTTTCTTACCAGGGACTTGTACCGCCAGGACTATTTCAATTTTGTTCTAAAAATAATAATTTTCATTTTCAATTATAATTTCATTAATTTTCTTAAAGGTCGCAACATTTTTGTATGCTACTGTTGAGATTTAGTTGCGTCATTCAATTTCAACAATAAACATGTTTGATTTAATGTTTTTTTTTTATGTTGGAGAAATTGGTGATTGTTGGAAAGGGAAACAGAGGATCTAAAATAATATAAAAATAAGAATTTTTTTAAAACAAATTGTTCAGTATAATTTGGAAAATTGGAAAAAAAACAATATGTATTATAAAGAATAGAATTTTTAAAAATTTATGTTAAAATTTAATTTAATTTATTCTTATAATAATTGTTTAAGTTTTTCTAAATTAGTATAATTTTGTAAATTTCTTGAAAAGTTTTTGTTTTATAAATTAAAATAAATATTATAGTGCAATTTTCTTGTTATTTATTTGTGATGTGCTGTAGTGGAAGTTGTCTTCTTTTATTAAATAAAAAAAAATGAATAAAGAAAAAAGAAAAGGAAAAAATATAAAAATCAAGGCTTGAGTTTTTAGCAAAATAAAAGTGTGGAAAAAGCAAGGTTGTCCGAACGTTTTGGTTTTTACTTATACATGCAGTGCTAATGAGGATACGTTAAATTGCTTAATACATAAATCGGATCTGAAAGAAGTATTTCTAGGTGGTCTGTCACTTTGCAGTTCATAAGACTGGTGAACTTAAATCACTATTTGCAAGTAATTGATAATTGATTTGAGTTATGTATATGGTTGGAAATTGGCAACTTATGAAAGGTTGAGGGGAATTATGTGTCGTTAGTTATACAAGGACACTAGAAGATGGAACCGTTAGAGAAGGAAAAAAATATTGTTGTTCAACCTGGAGATGCAATGGATATTGGTAATTAAAACGTCAAGCCGTACTTATGATGTTGGAAGACAACATTGAAGAAATCAATAATGTAAGCTTTTTATTTTGTATAATTGTGATTTATTTTTTTTTGCTAAATTATTTTATTTGATAAATGGGTTTATCTCTGTGATTCGATTTCCAAGTGTAAATATTGTTTGTTTGTGAATAAATTCAGTTCCGGCATAAATTAAAGTGAGTTTTTTTCATAAAGGTTCAAATCGTTACAGACTTGGTAGCCACATCAACTACCATCACACTCGGAGGCATTCGCCGCCAGGTAGTGGTAGCATCGGCATACTGTGCAAGGGACGGGACACAGATACCGCCTACAGAGGTACAGGGGCTAGTAGAATGGTGCAACAAGAAGATGTGGCCTCTTATCATCGGTTGTGATGCAAATGCTCACAACGAGACATGGGGAAGTACGGATACAAACCTGAGAGGTGAGTTTCTGTTAGAATTTTTAATTAAAAAAAACCTTAGCGTGTTTAACGTCGGGAACACACCCATTTTTGTCACAAGGGCACGACAGGAAGTGTTAGATTTAACGGTAGGAAGTATCGAAGTAGGTCAGTTCATAAAGAAGTGGAGAGTATCAAATGAACCCTCCCTGTCGGATCATAGAATGGTTCTGTTTGAACTGGATAGTACGAAAGAGGAATCACCCCCATTTCGGAACCCCAGAAACACAAGGTGGGATCAATTTGAGGACAACCTTAAAGAAAGTCTACAGCTAGTAACTGTTAGAGGGACAGTAAAACACTACACCGCGCTGGAACGAGCTGTAGCGGAGGTAAATCTGGCAATCACCAAACTAATATTACAAAAATTCTTACAAATCAAAAATTGAAATTTTTTTCAAAATTCTAAAAATATATACATAAATAAAAAATTCAAAAATTCCAGTTTTTTCCAAAATTCTAAAAATATTGCAAAACTTATAACAAAATCAACCATTAAAACTTTTTCCAAAACTCTAAAAATTTTGTAAAAATTATTACAAAATCAAAAATACAAACCTTTTTCAAAATTTAAAAAATATTTCAAAAACCATAAAATATTCAAAAATTTCCATGTTCAGTTACATTTACGTAATATTCCAAAAATTAGGATGAAATCAAATATTTAAACTTTTAATAAATTCTAATAATATTCCAAAAGTTCTTAAAATTCATAAATTCAAACTTTTTTCCAAATTCCAAAAATTATATTAAACTAAACTTAAAAATTATATTAAATTCTAAAAATATTCCAAAAATTCTTACAAAATAAAATTGAAACTTTTTTCAAAATTCTAAAAATACACATAAATTCTATTTTTTTCAAAATTCTAAAAATATTGCAAAAATTATAACAAAACAAAGATTAAAATATTGCAAAAATTGAAACTTTTTTCAAAATTCTAAAAATTATAATAAAATCAAAAATTTAAAGTTTTTCAAAATTCTAAATTAATCCACAAATTCTTACAAAATCAAAAATTGAAACTTTTTTCAAAATTCTAAAATTATATATAAAAAGAATTATATTTTTTTCAAAATTCTAAAATTATTGCAAAAATTATAACAAAAACAAAAAGCTGTTTTCCCAAAATTCTAAAAATATTGCAAAAATTATTACAAAATCAAAAATTGAAAATTTTTTCAAAATTCCAAAAATTATAATAAAATCAAAAATTAAAAATT
Organism: Diogma glabrata; assembly: GCA_963693315.1. Lineage (NCBI taxonomy): Eukaryota > Metazoa > Arthropoda > Insecta > Diptera > Cylindrotomidae > Diogma > Diogma glabrata. The sequence goes on along the minus strand of OY856188.1, from coordinate 240,832,678 downwards.
TTTCAAAATTCTAAAAATATTCCAAAAATTCTTACAAACTCAAAAATCAAAAGTTTTTCCGAAATTCTAGAAATATTGCAAAAATTATTACAAAATCAAAAATACAAACTTTTTCAAAATTCCAAAAATAATTCAAAAACTATAACAAATTCAAAAAATTTCTATGTCCAATTTCTTTTCAATTACATTTACGTCATAAAAACAGCAAACATTTTTTTTTACAAAAAATTGGCTAAAAAAATAAATGAAATCATTTTTTGACACACTTGACGTTATTTTTTTGACAAATTTATAATGCCATAATTCTCTATAATAATAATAAAATTTCACGTCATACAAATAATTAATTTTATTTTTTCCCGAAAAATTGGGTAAAAAAGTAAATAAAAATTTTTCTTTTCTTGACAACATATTTTTGACAAAATTATAATGCCATAATTTTGAATAATAATAAAATTTCATGTTATTTGTATGACATTCCAAAAAATTGGCTAAAAAATAAATGAAATCATTTTTAGATACACTTGACATTATTTTTTTGACAAATTTATAATGCTATAACTCTAAAAATTTATGTCATACAAATAAAATTAAATTTCATGTCATACAAATAATCAATTTTATTTTGTTCCAAAAAATTGGGTAAAAATATAAATAAAAATCTTCCTTTTGACACACTTGACAACATTTTTTTGACAAACTTATAATGCAATAATCTAGATTTTGGTCTCACATACCAATCCCGGTCATCAAGATTTCTCCAAATTCAATGTTCCTACTCGTAATCACTTAAAAAAAAAGTTTTGACACACTTGACGATTTTTTAACACACTTCCGGTACAGTTATCGAACACAGCGTCCTTTCGGCTCTTCCCGTTGAGTAAACTTATTTTTAGAAAAAAAAAATTTCAAATCCGTCCAGCGGTTTTCTAGATTTCATAGGTTGTGACGTACGGCCGGACGACCGACGGACAGACATACATTTGCTTTGCTTTTTTAGAATCAGTAGGTCCTAAAACGTCGAGAAATGCCAAAAAAGTGGGGTTAAGAATTTCACTTTTAGCTCATGAATGTAATACTTAGGTCTTCAGACCGAAGTAACTGAGAAGAGTATACCAGGGTGCTTGCCACCTACAATAAAGAAATCAGGAGGGCAAAAAGGTGCAGTTTCAGAACCTTTTGTGATGATATCTCGACAGCGCCTGTAGCGGCTAGGCTGCACAAGGCTTTGACGAAGGACGGTGTCAAGATTAAAACTTCGTTGAGAAGGCCGGATGCTACGCATACGGAGGATGAGCAGCAGAGAGCTGCTCTTCTTCTAGAAAGACACTTTCCGGGAGGCAAAAGCGCGTGTACAGAAGACGGGTAAGCAGAATACTAAAAGACCAAGCCCAGGGGACTGGAGGGTGGCTACCCCACTTTTTACTGAGGAGCGTATTAAGTGGGGCCATAGGCGCTTTCCAGCCATACAAATCACCAAAAATGGACGGTATAGTCCCAGCTCTCCTGCAGAAGTGGCTGTTACCGCACCTCCTGGGCATCTTCAGGAGCAGTCTGGCGCTTGGGCATATTCCAGAACCATGGAGAACGGCAGAAGTGATATTAATTCCGAAAGTAGGTAAGAAAGATGTCACTCAGCAGAAATCTCATAGACCTATTAGTTTAACACCTTTCATGTTAAAACGATGGAAAAGGTGATCGACAACTACATACGAACCAAGACCTTGGTGAGATCACCTTTGAAAGATAGTCAACACGCATACAGAACGGCAGATCAACGGAAACCGCGCTGTTCACGATGACCAAAAGAATTAGGAGCGGCGGTGGACAACAAAGAAATTGCTATCTGTGCCTTCCTGGACATTGAAGGAGCATTTGATAACACCTCACATGGAGCGGTCAGGAAGGCTCTAAGTGAGATAAAGGTTAACAATACCACTATTTAATGGATGGGTGAGATGCTGAGAACTAGAGTTGCAGAAACCAAGGCTAGGGATTGCATAATCAGCCTTGGCACCACTAGGGGCTGTCCGCAAGGGGGGGTCTTGTCACCCTTCATGTGGAGTCTAGTAGTGGATGAAATCCTAACTATATTAAGTAACCAGGACATTAAATGTCTTGGGTACGCGGATGATATTGTCATTATCGCCAGAGGTAAGTTCGAAGGGACTAAAACTCAATCTGAGTAAAACCACGATGGTCCCGTTCACCAAGAAAAGAAAACTTAACACGAAATCCGTCATAATGAGGGGCTCCATAATTGCATCTGCACAGGAGACTAAATATATAGGAGTAATTCTTGATAGCAAACTCCTGTGGAGAAGCCACATGAAAGCAGTGGTAAACAAAGTCGTAAGAGCTCTAATGGTAAGCAAAAACCTTGCGGGCAAAACATGGGGGGTGCAGCCCAGGCATCCTAAGGTGGATGTATACCATGATAGTTAGACCAGCCATCACTTACGGAGCGGTTGCATGGAGCAAAAGAGCCCAGCTTAATGCTGGGAAAACTGAAACGGAAAAGGTGCAGAGGTTGTCCTGTATCTGCATAACGGGGGCAATGGGGACATGTCCTACCACGTCAATGGAGATGCTGTTAGGACTAGTTCTGCTCCACTTGCAGATTAAGAGCGTAACTAAGAAACCATACTGAAACTTAGCATGAAGGGTATGGGTAAGAGAAAGATCATAAAGTCTAAATATCGGGAAAGTCTTTCAAGGGATAATCCCTTGCTTGAGTTTCCTAAATATGGAATAATTAAGCAGTACAACTTCGATAAGAAATATACATTGCTGTTATGCAAAAAAGCGGAGTGGAGCAGTGAATACACTACGTACCATCTGGGTAACGATGTTATCAAATGGTACGCGGATGAGTCAAAACCGGGGTAAGGGTTGGCACCGGAGTATTTGGACCGAAAACCAAATACTTTGAGCTCATGGCCACCTACCCCAGCGTCTTCCAGGCTGAAATATCTGCAATCGAAAGATGCGCAAACTTTTGCTTAAGAAGGAAATATAAGAATAAGAGAATTGCTATCTTATCAGACAGCAAAGCAGTATCAATGCGTTAAGCTCATACACCATCACATCCAAAATTGTTGGAGACTGTGTGAGCAGCTAAATAAGCTTGGGAATAGTAATACAGTAACAGTTTACTGGATACCTGGTCATGCGGGTATCGCAGGTAATGAAGAAGCCGACAAGTTAGCAAGACGAGGTACTTTAACATCGTTTGTTGGCCTGGAGCCCTTTTGTGGACTGGGGAATAACGCCATCCACGAAAGGAACGCCATCCACGAAAGGGAAGCAATTATGACGGATTGGTCCAAAACCTAAAATAAGACCGAGGGTCTAAGACTATCCAAGGAGTTGATTGGATTGTTCAGAACACTGTAAACTAAGAAAACACCTTAATAACATTGGGGTGGAGCAGGGAGACGAATGTAGATTTTGTCTTTTGGAAGAAGAGACCCCAGCCCATCTTCTCAAGGATTGTGGAGCCTTGATCTACACAGAAGGTTTCATCTGGGGGAGTGATACATTGACGGGCATGACCAGCATAAACTCAACCCTCTCCATATCCAGAAATTCCTGAAGGAAGCTGGACTGGAGGAGGTGCTCTAACTGGGTAGTCACCAGGGAGTAGTAGTGTGGGGTACAATAAATCATTTTGGTCGCAGTACAAAATATAACCACCAAATTTTAATCTCAATCGTAATGTACAAGAGAATCAAAGCTAAGCAAGGTCAACACTGGATAAGTTAAGATATGTGTGCTATATGTCGAAATTTTTTTAGAAAAAACTGAAAATGTTTTTGCTTCAGCTGAGATTTGAACATTATATATTTGAGTCCCAGAACAAAATTATACTGTGGTGGACCACGCCACTAAATGAACAGGCGGGCACATTCCTAAACAACACAAATATTTTGAAACAATTTAAACCCACACAACTTTATGCAAATAATTCACCATGTAAAAAGGTTTTTATGGTTCTAGCTAGAACGTCTGTTCGCAATTTTTTGTTTATTTTCAATTATGTTAAAAAATACTAATATCAATAAAATACGATAATTTTATTTTATTGTCAAAATTATTTTTATTCGTATTTTAATTTTCTCTTCATCAACAACAACGTTTGCCTGCCTATGTGAAGAGTAATAAAAAAATATTCTGACAACAATGGGATAAAAGCTATTGCATTAACATTATTAAAAAATAATTGTAAGCAAACGGTTATTAATATAATAACAAATTATTTTTTTATGTTCGATAATTTACACTTAAAAATAATGGCTATGTTACATGGCAATCAAAGTTAATAAGATTGGCGACGTTAAGCAGTAAAATTTATGCATTTCTTGAATATTTTTAACAAGTGAATGCAATTGTAAAATGTTTTATTGTTCAAAGTAACACAGAAGGGTTATTAAATTATGTGCGATAATTTAGTTAAATAAAAAATGCTTATAGTATTTTTGTGATTGGTTTAAATAATTTGAATATATCGTATCGTATCGTCGTAGTTTGCCTCTCAATATATTTTGTTTTATTAAAATCATGTTTGAAAATTTTCGAGAAATTAATCAAAACAACGAGATAATATAACGATTAACTTATCACCAAACAACAGCAGCACAAGCCATCGATTAATCTTTAAAATGTTCGTAAATACCATAATGTTATAATCAGAGTCATAAATTTCTTTCGTAGATTTTATCAAGTTTTATTAATGACAACTGCAATATCTTTCTGTCGGTTAGTTTTTTGACGCTAAATAAATACAACATATTACAGCAACTCATCAACGAATAATTTAAACAAAAGTTGCAAATTATTTGTCCAAATATAAATTTCTTATCTTTATCTAATATTTTTTCTATATTTAATTTTCACACTTTCGATTTTAGTTTTTAAATTATCAATTCAAAAAATATATGGTTAACGTTTTTAAAATATATTAACTTTGTTTATTTATAGAATTAAAACTTAAAATGTGTTTAACACAATTTATAGTACAAAAATTTATCATTTTGTATTTTTATTGATCCATTATGTTGTAGAAAATTGGACGGTAGCAAGTTCTTCCAACTGTTTTGATTTTATTGTAAAATTATTTATGAGCTTTTTATTGCGTTCGAAGCTCGTAATATAACACTTTTGTCATAGATTTTGTGTTTTGATAATTTTGGATCCTATTGATATGAACGTGATCTTGGATTAGATGTCTTAGAATATTTATTGACCAAAAATCCAGAGATGAGACTAAAACTTTCTTGGTCACAGATGAAAACAATATCATACAAAACAGATATAATAAGTAGAATTTAGAAATAGCCACAGTTTTATGATTTTGAAAATTAATTCTTTTAGGGCAGACAACCTACCTCCTCCTCCTCATACCTTATTTATATCCGAACTTATGGACCCAAACTTTTAAAAAATTAAAAATTATACTAAATTTGATATATTTTGAACGAAAATTATAGCGAAGGGAGTTAAAACGACCATAGAATTATTTCTTTTGTTTTAAATTCTGTTCGATTAAATTACTAGTCACTGAATTTTTGTCAAATTATCTTAGTTTAAAATTATCAAAAAAAATTTTGGTCCTTCGAGCCGGAATAATTAAAATACAAAGAAAATATTCGAAAACAAAATGTTTTGAGTTAATGAAGGTGGTCTATTGATAATTTTAGTGATGTTAATGTGGGACAATTTTTGAAAATTACATCCTCGAAATGCAAATTTGGCAGAAATAGAAAAAAGCTACGTTTAAAAGATTTTTGGTGTAAGGTATGTGTGCCAACAAGGAGATCCAAAACCTATAAATAGTGCATGTGTTGGGTTTTAATTAGTGGGTCTTCTGCAGCTTAGTACCGGCAATTCTAGTGAAAAAAACTTGTATACAATTTCACTCATCAAATTTGGTCGATTATTTATTGCTTTTATTCACAATTCGCTTCGTCTATCAGATCGAAAGCAAATGAAATCCGCTTTAAGGGATGCAAGTGTCGGAGGGATGTGAAGTCATTCATTGGCATGGGAATAATTATTTATTTATGTATTCATTCACATTAAAAAGATTAATTTATACATTTGAGAATAGTCACTTACAACCTAAGCAAAACTAATTACAAACATAAAGTTCATTTCTATGAAAACATTATATCTTGAAAGTCTTAAGTCAGGTCATTCACAACTCCCACAGCGCAGCAGGTTCAAACTTAACAAAAGATAAAATAAAAAGGAATAAAAAGTCCAGTTTCATGCCTTTCATTAACGACCAGCCGAACGTACAACCAGTGGAGCCCAGCATACACCAGAAGAAAGCCACAGCACCACCCACACCATCACACTACGCTACAAGCAGCCATGCTAGCTTTAGAGGAGGAAACAGAACAATTAAAGCTTTGGAGCAAAATTGGAAGAGACTTATTGTCTGGTAACACGAACGCAAACGAGAAAAACTTCATAAAGTAGCTGGGACACTGGGACACGCATTTCGACAAACCATTTAAAAGATGACAGAAACTGACAGATTAACAGAAACATCATCCCTCCTGCGAAGTCCGTATATGAATCTACACTTAAGGCAACTCTAAAGACGCAAAAATAAGCCATTATTACACCCAAAAAAGACTTCGCTTCGTATGAGCTAAACAAATCCTGACATTAGAAGGTAAGTACTAGGTAACACTATTAAGCTTACGCAGTGTGATATTCACTCTTTGAATGATGCCATAAATATGAGCATCCCAGCTCAGCTTGTCATCAATTATTACGTCAAGGCTTTTGACTTGAGACTGGAATGGAATAATAGCTCCATCCAGTATAACAGGAGCACAAGAGTAGTGGCCTTAAAAAAATTAGTTTGAATTTAACTGGGCTGAGAATCAAACTGTTCTGTTTAGCCCAGTCTGAGATACGAAGCAGATTGGAATTCTCACAGCGAACAAGTGACACAGAGAGTAATTGATTGATTGAGTGAGATGATTGATAAACATAGAAAACAGCAAGGGATTCAGAATCGAACCCTGGGGGATATCCTTTAAAATATTAAACGAACTAGAACAAAGACCCTCAGAGCATATGCAGTACGATCGGTCAACTGCAGGTAAAGGCATAGATAAGGTAACAGATACTGTTAGAAAAGCCGAACACACTCTTTAGCTAACCAACCAATAGGCTAGGCTCAACAGAGTGCAACAATCAAGTAGCAGCAAAATAGAAGTTTTTTCTATCAAAATTGGAACTACTAGTATCCGATATGTCAATAAACGTAGAGTTCGCAATATGGTTAGTACTGTATCCGAATTGTATGTCACAAAGGAAATTGTTGTCCATAAGTTGGACAACAATCTACCTATTCAACTGTTTCTCGACAACCTATGACAAGACCGGGAGAATAATGATTGGGGGATAGTCCGTCTTAGAAGATTTTTTAGAATGGATAGGAACATAACCTGCTTCCGCCCTACAGGAAAGGCACCCAGGTTAGCTTTCAGTGCTCATATCATATTGCGATACCACGCAGAGTTTGCCAAACTCTAAAATACGATCCGTTAATGGTTAATATTTTTTGGCTGTTGTTATTGAGCTAGCACTGGAACCATGAATTGGCCGGTCTATCTCATTGGGTTTAAATTCATTAGAGTAATATCCATTTTAATAATATATAATTTGAAAAATGTTCACCAAAGTTTTTAACGACCAAAAAAATCTGTTCATTAGACATTCTTTTTTAAAATCTACCACAGGCAGTTCTCATAACAATCATACATTCATTTCGAACTATCAAGCATTTAAAGATTCGTTTCGTAAATAGTATCTGTCTGTTTATGACGTTCCACTGTTTATGTCTGTTTATGACGTTCCTTCCATCAATTGTGATTTTTTTCTTATCCCAGCTAGAAACCGTTATCGGTTTCGTTATAAGTTTAGTTATCGCTTATCAGTTGAAAGACTATGATAATATTAATGAGGTTGCATAAGTTTTGAATTTTTTTTCATTAGACATTTTATTTTGTTTTAATTATTTTAAATATTTACATTTACATATTTAAATTTACATATGATATTTTATATTTTTTTTAATAGCTCAGTCAAGGTTGTCAATATTGGTCATCATTATTGGTCCGTTACTGGGCCAACTAACTGTACAACTTTGTATGGGCCATTATTGATGTGTTAAAATTATGTTAATGGCCCAGTTATGGTTGCCAGTACTCGGCCATTGTTGCCTTACTGGTCGCTGGTAATGGACCATTACTGGACCAGTGGTACATTCTTGTATAGAATGAACACAGTAAGTTCTCCAATTGGCTTCAAATCTGACCTGGTAATGGCAGGCTAGGTCACGTAGATTTTTGGATTACAGTACTATGGTACACCGTAAAAACAAATCAATGAAAATACAAGTCTTTCTGTCGTAAAACTATTCGATCATTTTTTCTTCGAACAATCGTAAGGCTATAATATATATCGTTATTGCTGATGTCGGCATCACAGTCTTCTTAACCGGTACCGAAATGGCAAAATCGAAATCCTATTCCATGGGCGTCGACGGTCACTACAAAATCATAACATATAGAAGTACTTTTCGTACCTAGCGACGAAAGTAATTTTAATAGGCCATCTATTTTCTAATGTTCAAACTAGCGATATAGTAATTAATTAATCTAAGCCGCGTTGCCGCATTGTGCCGCCACAGTGTTTGTTGGGTACATTATGAATCTTTCCTCGACTATAGTAATTTTGGTAGCTTTATTACGAAAAATGAGGATTGCGGTTGTATGTAAAACGAAAACGTATGTGTATGATTGCATTTGGAAATGAGGCTTCCATTTTTTTTTCGCCATTTTTTAACAATACAATTTAGATGAAAAAAATTAGAATCCAAAAAATTTGGCTTAAATATAAAAAATAACTTTTCTTTGGTATTTTTTGCATTGTTCTCAAAAACCAATCTGAAATAAAAAATAACATTAATTTTCCACAATTTTCTTATTATTATAAAAAATAAATTTAAATATCAGTAAGCCGACATGAAAAATGACAAATAAAAAATATAAAAATTAATTATTCAAAGTGCCCATTTGTTTTTTGTTTTGATCTACGGGTGTTTGATCTACGGGTGTGACAACCCCGCGTACTCCAGTCCCTGCTATTGACATACGAGTTAACGTGAGATATCACATACCACTGGCAATAGCAGTGAGATATCACTAGCCAAGGTGACATCTTAAGGGTGGTGGCGGATGAACTGTATTCAGTCAACGGTAGCACCCTCAATCTTAGCTGTGAAATAATCCTTGATGATGAGACGCTATTGCTTCCTTGAGGAAACGAGCCTTCATATAACTATGTGTGGACTTTAATCTTCAAGAAAGACAGTGCGTCACAGGATCAAGGAATATGCAACCGGCTTGATTATTGGCAACTACATTTTTGTTTTGTTTCAGCAAATTTTTGTAAAAATTTGCTATTTACCTTTTAATTTACTTTTATTTTCTCTATTCTATCATAAAATATTGGCCTATGTCATATTTTGTCAGTGATAGGATTTTTTGTTTAGTTATCCATTTTTTAACAAAAAATTTAAAAGAACAAAAAAAGAAAGATTTACGTCCATCAACACCTCTGAACGTATGTTGTTGTGGGACCTTGGTCTTAAAAGGTTTTTATGTGTTATTGTGACACATATTGTAATTCCTACTACACAACACATTTTATTAAAAAAAAAAAAAAAAAATGAAACCAGTCATTTAAAAAAATGTTAAACTACTTTTTCACTCCCCATTTTTTATTCTTTGTTTATTATTCTTAAGATTAAACAAATTTCGTTTCGCTTCGTTTTTATTATTCGTGAAACATGCGGTTATATACCACTTTTGGTAAAAACACGTTATGCATTTCACATGGTGCCACAATGGCCACCACATAAAGAACATAATGCGTACATTTTGCCGCCACACCGTGCCGTCACGCTATGATGGCACTATGATAACCATATGCGGATGCACTTGGACGTCCAAGTGACAACATGCTATAACGCGCGTAACCGCATTTTGCTAACATTGTCCCGTCACAGTGTTTGTTGAGTATTTTCGTTTTTAAATTTATTTCTACAGATTCTACTTGATTTGATTGAATATGCAATACTATTGTTTTATTTATGTTAAATAAAAATTATTTGACATAAATGAAAACAATTATATTTATGTACAATAGATTATTAGTAAATAACTCTGATTTCTTTCGGTAAAACATCATCATACCAAAAGTTTTGAAATTGCGTCATCTGTTAGAAAGTAGCAAATTTATGTTATAAATATTTATGTTAGATTTTAATTTATAAGGGGCTAGACCTTTTACAGTATAAATTAGAAATAACTGTAGGAGCCTGACATATATATGTAAGTATGAATGAAAACAATTAATTCGTTATCGGTATTGTTGAATAATATACTACATATTATGCCGGGTCCACACCTACAAATATTTGCGGCGAACGCGCGCGCCGCAAATATTTACGGCGTATTCTACGTAATGTGGACGTATGCGGCGCACGGAAAGGACGCAAGAATTTTTTTCACATTCAACACACACGATCCGTAGCTTGTCGGTTTTTGACAAACATCAAAGAGATTTGCGCCGCATGCTGTTTCTAGTGTGGACGCGTTCCACAACTTAAAAATTTTTTTAGTTCATATCCTTAATTATTTATTTGAAATAAATATTATATTTTAATATAAATATCAAAAAATACAATTAAAAGCAGGAAAGTACAAAAGCCTCGACAAAAACAAACAATCCAGAAAATTAATATTACCCATTGACTATATAATACTATAGATACATCAGTTTAAATTTTTTTTGTTATGTGGTGTCTCCGCATTACTTGGTGGTATTTTTAGGTTTTCCTTTGCATTTATGTTGTCCAATCAATGTTGTCCGAACAATGTACAACAGGATTATTTGATGATTGTTGAATTATCTGAGGTTTAAACGAAAGTAGGGTAGATGATCCAAGTTTTGAAACAAGATCTGTTTTAAATTCAAGTATGTTCTATATACTGATCGATTTCTCTCGTAACTGCCTTTGAATGACCTAATCATTGAAATTTGATTTTCTAATGGATCTTGAGATAAGCGTGACGTCATTAAAAATTGTTGTTCGCCTTTTATATCTTCCCATATCATTATTATTCCATTTATGGTCTGAAGAAGACCATTAAAACAGGACGGCACTTTTATTCTTCCTATATGCTTCCATGATAATATCCAGTTTTTAGACTTCTCCAAATTTCTTATAATTGTCGAATCTTTGGAAATCCCAGCTTCAAATGGGTTTTTTGAAAATTTCGACACACTATTTAAACTGTCGAACAGGATATTTATTTTAGATATAAATTCGGCAGTGTCTAATGCACATTTTTTTTCCTCTGCATCTTGGAAAATTTCTAATCTTACAGCACATTGGATAGCTGAAGCAATGCTATGTCGAAAAACTTGTGTAGCTAAAGAGGCATTCATTTTTTTGAACACCACGGGATCAATATGACTTTTGGTTAATTTATGCATAGCTCGAATATTGCCATTCTCACAATTATATAGTTTTCTAATAATTCCCCATGAAATTGTTTTTTCACCGCTATTTATTTGAATATCGTTACTATATAAGATGTTACGAACGCTTTTAATTAGGTGTACTGGATCAAACAAATTGTTAATTTTTTTCCATCAATTATTGTATACGGAGTTTCAATTAAGGAGCCAAGTTTTTTTAAACAAGTTCTATTGCTATCACCTTGATCACAAGTTGTACAAATAATATCGTATCCTGTTTTATTTATTTTTTGCACTGCCTCATTGATTATTATGCTCAAATCGGTACCAGAAACGTTTCCAGCAATATAACCAACTGACAGCTCCCAATTTGAAAGGAACCCTCGAATTGAATTGAAAATATCGTAACACTGGAAGCGAGACGATCATTGCGGACCATTGGCCCGAGATCGGTGAATCCATACACCAAATCATCTCTAATGTTATAGTCCAATTCATTTTTAATGCTCATTTCATCAAATAAAAATACGCACTGGCGCGATATCTTTTATTAAGATTCTTCACTTTTGATTCCAGAACTTTAAGAACCATGTCGGATATGCCCGTTAGAAATCTTATACCCGAATGCCAGCTAATGGTGCTAATTGCTGGTAGATTAAACCCAGTCTGTTGCATATGCAAATAAAGTGCCGGTGATTTATAGTAAAATTTTAATGCTAGATTTCTCTCGGAATCAGTCCAATGTTGATTTTTTTAATGCATTAATTGTGATTAATGATATTAGCACATTTAGAACAGGTTCACAGGAGTGTATTTATTATATTATAATAACTTTCCTTGGAATCTTTTCACAATTTGCTTTGATGATGATTCGGTATTCTTAAGAATATGGAAAGATGGAAACTGATTTTCACAAATTTCTGCATTTACAGGATTTGTTGGTGCTGGTAAAATAAATGGGCTTCGCATATATGTTTTAGGATTTGCAGATTTAGTCACTTGCAATTCACTTTCACTGTTTTCATCAATATTGCTTATGTTATAACTTGCTTCACCCTCAATTTCATTTGTGGATAAACCAGATTTTTGAAAAGAACGCTTTCTAGCAAATTGTTTCTGAGTTACCGGTGTATATTCTAATAAAATTTTATCACATAACTCATCTAACTTATTTTCAGAACAACTACATATTTGTGAAGAATATGTTTTGGGAATTGCTCCTATTATATATAAGCAGTTCAATTATGTAAAAAATCAGCGGTATTTATTTCCATGCTACTTACCCTTTTTCAAACAAGTGCGGCCAACACGCTGTATCAAATCTTTTTCGAAGAAATGTTTATCACACATATATAATTTTTTGTTTTGGTTTAAATTCATTTTAATATAAACATCGCCGGAATGTTTCTTCCACACATTGCCTATATTTTCATTCTTGGGGAATCAAAAAAATGATAAAACTGAACCTGGAGTATATCAGCTATTACAATTCTTAAGACCACAACAAAATCTTGATATGATTAAAGGAAAGTTTATTTGAATCGAGAAAAATAATAGTTCCTGGGCCGGCGCCGATTTCATGTGATGATTACCACATATTTTATTCTTCGTGATGCGCCTGTCCTTGACGAACTTGAAAACATTTGTTCTATGATTTTTCTCAAATCGACCGCTTTTGCGTTCGGCAAGCTCCGAAAAGTGCCGATTGCCCGCGATCTTGTAAATTTGCTACCACATTTATTTTTTTTAACTGTGGAGGTTGGAAATTTGTTTTAGAATACGAGGGTAAGCTTGTCCGACCAAAATGTGTTTGCTATTGTCGAGTCCGACAACTGACATTTTGGATGTTTGGGTTGTCGGACTAGACAATAGCAGACAAATTTTTGTCGGACAAGGTTACCCTTGTCTTCTAAATCAAATTTCCAACCCCCATAGTTAAAAAAAACAAAAATTTACAAGATCTCGGGCAATCGGCATTTTTCGGAGCTTGCCGAAAGCAAAAGCGGCCGATTTGAAAAAAATCGCAGAACAAATGTTTTCGGGCTCGTCAAGGACAGGCGCCTCACGGAGTATAAAATATGTGGTATTCATCATATGAAATCGGCGCCGGCCCAGGGACTATAACTTTTAAATCGCAAAACAAATTTCAATCACAATAGATTTTAAGCAAGTAAATTTAAATTTAAAACAAACTACCGTTTTTGAAATTTGTATATGGGCGAGATAGTTTGTGTTTGTATTGAATTTAACCATATATAAAAAAACTTACGCACACTAAAATATTACAATTTGACGAAAGAAAAAGCAATTGTATTAGACATATGCGAGACTCAAACCATACACAATCCTTTAATTTCTCCATACAAAATTTAAATAACTAAATTATGAATGAAAAACATAAACAACTAACCTTAAAATAAACTTTAATATAATTTAGTCTTATTTATAGCGTTTTTTTTTGGACTTAATCGTAACTTCGAATAGCCAGAAAGATTTTAAATTCATATGCTTTCAATTTGATAAAAGTAACGCCATCTGATTTATACACCACATAATAAATATGGGTGGTTATTTTGTAGCGTTATCTCACTAGGTGAGATAAAAAGTGAGATAAAATATTTGTCTTTGATCGATTATATTAGATATAAGAAATCATTTAAACATAATTTTTTTATCTCACTATTTATCTCACCTAGTGAGATAACGCTACAAAATAACCACCATGATGTATCTATAGTATTATATAGTCAATGTATTACGCCTTCTCGTTTTCACGAATGACTTGAGCGGAGTGACGTAAAAATTTACGTGAATAAATATTTGTGTGATAAAATATTTTTGCGGCGAAAATATTCGCGTTCGCCACAAAAATTTGTAGGTGTGGACCCGGCATTACAGATCGATTTGTAATTTTTCTTTATTTGTATACAAATTGTGTGGTTCTGTCTATCTACCTATTTTACTATGATTTTCTGCCGCTAGACTTCTTTACAATTTTTTTTTATGAAAACCATTAAAACATAATAAATTAAATTAAACATCAAAAACGAAACCAAAAACACTGCATCTATTTTTATTAAAAATACAGAAATCATTTAACACTTTGAATTTTATTCCACATCTTGAATTATTTTCATTGCATCTCTCATCTTAAAAAAAACATTCCCTTTCTTAAATCAGTTATCTTTAATTTTTTTTTGGTTTTTTAAATGATTATTAGTATCTTTAATTAGGTGATGAAAATTATATGTTTTCGGAAATAACAAGAAAAGATGAACGAAACATAAATATTTCTTTATAAATGTTTAAGATTTTCTTGAAAATATATTTTTGTTTCTCTTTTTTTTGTTTTATCTTGAAAAGTTTTATTTTCTTAGCTGCACATAATATATATTAGAATTTAATGGTAACGGGACGGGTTTACATTTATTTATCTGTTGGTTGTTGGATGGGATATTCATTTTAGTTTCGTAATGTACGATTTCGATTACCGATCAGACTTAGATCACATTATGGTCATAAATCAAATTTTTTTGATTAATTTACGTTGACGAAATTGTCTATGTCATTGTCCTTGCCCTCAACCCTAACTTCCTTTTATTAACTGTAAAATAAAAGATAAAAAAAATCCTAATAATTTTCACAGAAAATAGTTGATTTTATTCCAACAGACATCGGAAATCGTTTTTCCAGGCAACAATATTTTTATTTTATTTCCACAAGAAAAATCATTTATATTCATTCAATAAATTGAACGTGAAAACTTACGGAAATTTCAATTTAACATATTATTTTGACGGTAAAATTATTCATATAATTTTTAAACAATTTTCATTTTACTTTCTTTGTTTTCTAATCAAAATATAAAAAATTTAATATTTATTTCATAGTGATAGAACAATCATTAATTATATTTGAATTATTGTTTTTATTCTCTCAACTACTTGTAATATAGTTTAAAGGCTAATATAAAAATCCATAACTAATGATTAATTTAAATTAATTTCAATGATAAGAAAGTGAAAACGGATATTATGTGACGGGTAAGTTAATATAACATACAAAGGTTTTGTATCAGCGAAAATTAGTGTTATATTGTTTGTACTATGTACTGATGAGGCCAATAACATATCAACACATCATCGAACAAGTAAATCAATGTTGAACCAAAACTATTTAATTTATTAGGATAGTAAAATAATTATGTTTGAATTCAATTTATGATCCATTTTGAAATGAAATTAGTTGATGGTTATATTGTAAGGGAGATAAATTATTTTTGGATAGTATACCAGACCAGTAATAAACGTCTTCTGTTTAAATAGTTTATTATTTTACATTACATTTAAATTGAAATTATGCCCATGCGTTTTATTACTATTTTTTTACTACAAAATATTCAATTTAGAAACAATTGATTATCAATAAATCACAACTGGATCGAATTTATTAATGTAATATAAATTGATGGATTTAATGATAAAAAAAAAATAGTGGTATGTATTTTTATTGTTAGTGAAATAATGCAATGTCTAGTTACATAAACTGTTGATCGGGATTGTGTTAAAAGGTCTATTAAATGAAATATACGGGCTACTGCAATTTTTAACAAAATTCTTTGCACGAATCAGAACAGAAACAGCATAGTTACGTGTTGTACTGTACATTATTATTTTGTTTGTGGTTTAAGTGTAGAATAAGTAGATTTTAGAGATTAAACCTGGTGTGGGTGGCATTTGTGTTATTAAGGCTGAACTAATTCGGAGGGTCAGAGTAGGAAACAGGATACTATGCCCCTATGGGATACTATGCCCCAAAATGTCAGATATAAATAAGAATTTCTTGATTTCAGCCAATTCAAAAGAAGTTTAATCACAGTAATCTATGATATGAGTGATGTTGATTATCATTTGATTATCTTGAATAAAAATTTGAGAGCATGCGTGCGTATTGCTGAGCTCTTGAAGCCAAGGTTTGGCAATGAACCCGACAGCATGACTTATAACATGCATCGTGGTGCATGCATGAAGTAAGAAGATCCTTACTCGGCCAACCCAACGGTGGTATGGTGGCCGAAATAGGGACATTTTAAAGCGCCAATTGATTTCTTAAACTGGCGCCAACTCAAAAACCGGTTATATAACGATATCTCTTTATATATCAAATAATTTACTTGAATTTTGTGATATTTTTTAAACTTTTTGATTGATATTATATATTCTGATATCTTGTTTTTTTTTTTTTGATATTTTGAATATTCCTTTCTGAATATTGTTGCATCAGATATTTTATTATTTTGATATATTTGATGTCTCAGATTCTTTTTGATATTGTGGAAATTTTTGATATATCGGTTAGATATTATGTTTTTTTTACACACTTTTTTTTGAGCGTGCTAGAACGTGACTGCCCTGTCAGCTCTTTGAACATTCTTGTTCTGTGCGGAAGATGGATTGGCCGGCTTCCACACTGATGGTATCCTATTTACCAACAGAAGCCTGATCCATCTAACGAACAGTAGCTGGTCCAACGTTTGTCAAATTTTCTTGTCCTGTGCGTGAGATGGATCGGCCGGCTTCCACACTGAGGTTATTCTATTTTCCATCAGTGTGAAAGAAGTCTGATCCATCCAACGAACAGTAGTTGAGCCAACGTCTGTAAAATTTTCTAGCCTTTTCATGGGAGATCAGGTGCAGGACTCGTCTGCAGCGAGGTTTTCTGAACCTGAAACTAAGATGATCGGAATGAAGGAAAACGCTGGATAAAAAGAACGACAAAGGAAAAGGGGTTGACTGGATAGCCATCGCATAAGGATATGGGGGCTGGAGCTCGTAGTCTACCCCCGCAATGATATTAGCGTTAATTTTTTCTTTATTATTTTTTTCCATTATTAATTCTTTTTAGTTTCAGGGATGAAGAAACGCAGCATCTGGGTTGTTGATAACAGAAATTTAGGCTGAATCTAAACCAGATGCTGAGTCTCTTTCATCATTCGGGAGGTAACAGAGAGTAGATTTTCGGATTTTAGACCTATATTATCTCTGAACCTCACATATCATTGCTGGAGAGAGATCGCGAATTCGATCTTCCTCTCCGTTTCTTTTTCATCAAATACCTTTATATTTTTCTGGTACAGTTTTTGTCTGTAGTAACAATAAACCGATGTTTTTTTTAATTAAATGCATAATTTTATTATTAAATAAAATAACTAAATAATTTGTTTAGCAAATAAGTAAATAAATATTTTTACATAAATTAATTAAATAATTAAAAAAAAATTTTAAATTAATAAATAAATAAATTTTAATAAACAAATAAATTAGATAAATTTTGAATTCTAACTCACTAGAAATGAATGTATTCAATTGAATAGAATGAAAAGTTGCTTCGAAAAGTGAAAGATTCGTAACAAAAGTTTTATCTCAATTCCGGTCGGTTCGGGCATCGAACCGGCGTTCTTCTGATCAGAGTTTATGGTTAGCCATTTAACCAACTCGACCAGCGACGAGATAAAATTTGTTTTTGGACGATCAGAAGTAGATAAATTTTAATTAGAACAAAATAAATAATATAATGATTTTAATTCTATATTGTATATATCTATATAGTTATATGTTTTAGTACAGTTTTTGTTTCTTTTGACGGAATTATGTGTTTTTTTTTGCTTTATTTCCTGTATCATCTCAAACAGTTCTTTTTTGTAAGTGAATAAACAACCTAATTTATAATCCATCCTACCGTAATAAATAATTAATAAATAGTAAGTAATAATAAATAATAAGTCTTAACATATAGACAATTCTCATAGTCCGTTCTTCTAGAATAACCAGCAGATAGTGATGGTTATTCTATCATCACTATATTCGTTTCTCCTAGCTCTGTAACGACTGACTATTTCGAATATTTCAATAAAAGTAAGAATATACATTTATAAAAAAATTCGCACTCAATACTAATTAGTAATACTTGTTTGTGTCTGCATAGAGGTTTTTGCTATGTAGGCTTATACACAGTATTACATGTAGATGTAATACAGCTGTTCAAATTTATTGAGTTTTAGAAAAGTTGTTTGATCGGATGATGTATAGAAGTTTAAACGTATAATTTTTATATGATGAAAAAGACAATAGAAAAGAAACAAAATGCTGAAGAATCTTACTATTTATACTTGACCATTTTATTCGGTCAGCTCATTATGTAAATTTAAATCAGAAGTAAACATTGTTAGAGTAGTGTTATTGTTAAAATAAAAAATGTATATTCATTAACAAAATTCTTCATATTAAATTTGTTAAATTGATCTACTTTTAAAATTGGTGTTTTTTATTCTAACAATGTTAAGTTTTCGTTGCCATTTATTAAATTTTGTGTGTTAAGAAGTTTGACTAGTAATAGTTTTTTCAAACAAATTTCAACATTTTTAATTTATTTTGAATAACATATTTTTGTTGTTTGGATTGGAAAACGGCTTAGGCTTGTTTTACCATTCCGGTTACTGAAAAAAGTTAAATCGATGATGGCTGAAGGATATGCAAGGGATTAATATGAATTGGATGACCGTTTGATTTTCGATTTTCGTTCGAAAAGATGAATATAACTGGTCTAAAGTTCTTTGCATAAAAGAAAAAGAGAAGTTGCATAAAAATAATATCTTTAGCTTAATTTGTAAGTAAGCGCAAACATATTTAGCTTGTCATCAATATTTGAACGTGATAGATTTATTTCAACGCGAAACTTACATGTACAAAGTAGTATTTGAAGAATTTTTAGCCTTGCAAAATGCAAAAGTTAACCATTTTAATGATATCACAGTATTTTATTGGGGCATTAATTGATGGTTTAGAAAAGCAGGTGTTAATGAATGATTTATTTACATGATTCTTATATGTATGAATCGTTGTAAATAAAATTCCTTGTTGTAGTATTTCGCAATTGAGTTTTTATTTTTGATAAATTATTTAATTTGACTATATTTAACTATAATAATAAAAACTCAAGTACTACAACTAGGAATTTTATTTACAATTATTCTTCGCCAAGTACCAGCGGTAAAATCCATCGAATTTATCTTATATTTATGATTGTCATGCTGGTTCATCTTTTAATTTTGTTCATCTATGTTGTGATTAACATAGTGTACATATTGCATTCTACAAAGCGTCAATGGATGACGCTCCAGATTTTTAAATAAGTGAGTTTTGGGATGCTATTTGTGACAGTCTATAATCAACATTTGTTCCATAGGACTGGTTTTGGAAGAAAACAACTAATTAATGTAAGCCTTTTGATATGATTTCTATAATTTTTTTGTTTTTGGTTTTTTTGTATTAAATTATTTAGTTTTTGTTGTATTTAGTATATAGTTTATTTTTGATATGAATACGCTGTGATAAAATAAGAGATTCCACAGGCAGGATTCAGTATATTTTTTTTTATAAAAGTTCAACTTCTATATAATACAACTAGCACTTTTTACTATGTCAAACATTATCAAATCAAAAGAATCAATGGTGACATTAACTTTTAATAAGAGGGGAGGGAAATAGTGATTGAAATTCATAGGACAATAAATGACTACAAAATGTAATATCTTGCGTTTGCTTCGTATCTTACAACACATAATGACACAATCGGTAGTTCATCTCATATTTCAAAATAAAAAAAAAGACTTGTGAATTTAAAAAGTTACGATAAAGATACTTTAATGAATATAACATAACCAATTATTGCTTTTGATTAAAATGCAAATTTAATATTTATTCCATAATTCAAATAACACAAACAGTTAAAGGCATCGGATTGAACTTAAGTTTGTTAAATATATATTTTCTGCTTTAATCAACCAATTAAAATTTGAAAGGGGCTTAGATGATTAAAACACGCGTTGTAAAAAAATTTTCCCCCCATAAACATAAAAATAAAAATTTTTGGTGATTATAAAATGTTTGTCTATTTTATATAATCAGTCAGTCGTGGTTGAATGGTAATAATTAAGCAAATTAAGTCGTTATCAAGGAATCCATTCAGTGGCGGTTGCAATTTAAAGTCATCCTCCCTCAAGGTTTAACTTAATACCAATATCGTAAATTTATTAATCGTGATATGTAACAATAAATTATCTATTTATGTAAAAACAACGTGCGTTTACCGTTATAGTTCATGTTTATTGGAAAATTTGTATTTATTATCTTTAATCTAATATGTTTATGTAAATTCTTATTTTTATGTAAATTCATATTGAAAAATCTATTATTTTTTACTTCGGTTTTGAAAAAACCTAAGTATTGAATTCACGAGCCAAAAGTGAAATTCTTACCCCCACTTTTTGGCATTTATCGACGTTTTAAGATCTACTGATTCTAAAAAAGCAAAACAAAATATTGCGACGCTGATGTATAGGCTAACTTCACCACAGCTCTGAAAACATAGTGTTCTGGATATAATGTGAGCAAATATCCATCAAATACTTCATTAAAGACTAGCTAATGTTAAAGATTTCGCGTAAATATAATTATAAAAATGTAGTAGCAGTAGTATTCCAACAAACATAAATTCTTTTGTACGAGAAAAATTAAAAACAATTTTAACCGGCAGTGACATACCGGAAGTTTGGATGCATAACTGTTGTGAACCGTGAAATGCTTATGTACCAAGTTTCATCTAATTCGATTATCAGGTACAGGTGATATTGAGATTAAAAAAAACAGATGCTCGGGGGACCCCACACCACTTTGTTCACTATCGCTCAACAACTAATCAGTTCTTTGCCGTACATAGTTGCATTTTTTCCAAAGTGTCATCAAAATTCATTCACGACCGAATGTTGTATGCTCCCAACAAACATTGAAAAAATTGTGACACAGTAAACAGGTTTTAGGGAGGCCCCACACCACTTATCTCAATATTGTCCAAAAACTAATCAGTTCTTTATCATTTAAGTCTCCATCTTTTTTCAAAGTGTCATTAAAATTGATTAATGAATGAAATCTGTATGCTCCCAACAAACTTTAAAAACAAAGTGTGAAAAGTCAGCAGTTGTATGGTAGACTCCCCGCCACCTTGATCGATGTGTCCAAAAAAATAATAATTATCTTCCCATACTAACTGAAACCTTTTCTATAAGTTTTATCATAATCACTTTATTATTGTAGGCTGTAGTGTGCTTAAAGACACTAAAAAACCTTCAAAAAAGTACAAAAAAAATTTTAATACCGGAAGTGAAAAACCGGAAGCTGGGATGCAGAACTGTTATGAACCGTACTAAATGCTTATGTACCAAGTTTCATCCAATTCGATTATCAGGTACAGATGTTATTGAGCTTCCAAAAAAAAAAGGTGTATGGGACACCCCTCCACCACTTTGTTCAATATCGCTCAAAAACTAATCAAATACTTGCCATATATATTTGCATCTTTTATCGCATTCGACTTTAATTATAGATACCTACGGTATCTATTTTCCAAGGGTTTTTAAAATTTAATTTTCAATACAACAAAAATGTACGGTTAATGCGCGGACTCTACCAAGGGAAAAATCTCTATTTTACACTAATAATTTACTAACAAAACACTATCAATAGTAATTTACTAACCAAAGTTCTTGCTAACAAAAAGGAATAATTCAACACAACAAAAAGGAACTAAAATACAAAAATTATATACATCAAGATAAAAATAAATGCTTTCATTATTGGTGTCTTGAATGTTGTCTTCCAAAACCAGTTCTGTGGAGTTTATGCTGTCTCAAATTGCATTTCCAAAAAACATCATTTATCAAAAAAAAAACATCTGAAGCGTCGTCCATAGACGCTTTGTAGAATGCAATACACAATTACTCAAATGCAGATTAACCGGATTTAACATGTTCAATTATTGACGATGAGCTAAATTTGTGTACAACTTTTTTGCAAATTTTTGCAAAACCAGTTGCATTTTTTTCTTTCCAGCCACTAACGATTTATGTTTTTCTAGCAACCGTTTTGGTAAAACAACGGTTTGGCTATCTTTGAAGCAAACCCTCTGATACAAATATATTCATATTCAAAAATGCAAAAAATTTGGCCACCACAATAAATCCAAGAATATTGCACTTTGTTTGGAATATCATATTTCTTTGAATTAACAAACTTGCTAACACAAACTGTGTTAGGAACACAAAAACAGCGAAAATCTAACACTGTTAGAATAAAAAAACGCAAATTTCAAAAATTTTAATTTTTCTTCACAAAATTTAATAACAAACAATATAAATTTGTATTTATTATAAACATTATTTTTTGTATCACAATAACTTCAATATTTTATTTAAATTTACATGCTTTAGTTTTAAGTTCTAAACACAACTCAACAAGATTGAAAAATATTTTGTTATTTATATTCCTAATATTACCCAAAAAAAGAGTAATTAAAATTTGATCACATAAGCATTATTTCTCGAAAATCAATCAACCACGATCATACTCAGTTACATAAAAAAAAGAGACACATATTCAAATCATAAACTACGCCCAATCTATTCGTTAACATTAAATCGAGTTACATTTGATAATAATCAATTTAATAGGGGCGTCAACATTTATTATTACCAACATCTAGTAAAACATTGGCCATGAAAGGATCACTGTTATATACAGTTGATCGAGAAATAAATTTATATAAATGAAAAAATACACTATGATCCTTAGTTGTTTTACATATGTAAACATTACGAATGAAAAGAAAAAATGCAATGTGGTAGCCTTACAGAAGAAAAAAAAGGAAAATGGAAAAGTGTGGGTTGATTAGGAAATTAGGCTTTACTGCTAGTTTTTAGCTACAAAGAACTATTTTCCCTATACAGAACTTAAGTTTGTTCTGGAGTTGATTATAGGTTTTCTTATAAATTCCACCTGTTAAATATCACGTAATTTGGCGGGCATAACACTTTTTCCATAGTGTCATCAAAATTCAAATTTTGGTTCAGATTTTGATGACACTATGGAAACGGCATTCGACACGAACGAATATAGTATGGTCCCAACAAACATAAAAAACATGGTGGAAAAAACCACTTGTTGTATGGTGAACCCCCAACCCTTTATCCAATGTACTCCAAAAGCTGATAAAATCTTTCTGATGTTACTTAAAAGCTTTTACCAACGTTTTATGAAAATCGGTCGGTAATTGTAGGCTACAGTAGGGATAAACACCTGAAAAAAAAACTTTTTAACCGGAAGTGACAAAACGGAAATATGTATGCAGAAATATTGGAAACAGTACTAAAACCTTATATACCAAGTTTCCATTAGATCATAAGCCGGGATTAGAAGTTATTCAGAATTCAAACTTAGAGGTGTTCGGGAGACCCCCGCCATTTTGTCCAAATTTGAAATGAATCCAGATCTACCATTTTCAAGTGAACCTGTATCATTTGCCAAAGTTTCATCAAGATCCTATGCAGAAAGGTCAACCACCCACCCACACACACAGACGTACACCAAAATTTTTTTTGGCTATTTATAGTCCAAAACAAAAGAAAAAACAAAATTTGGGGTATGAAAGATTTTTTTTTCTCGACAGAATGCATTACTTCACACAATTTAAAATTGTGGTGAAGTAAAAATGTATGTCGTCTGCCGGCCGGCCGTCGCAACCGACGAAATCTCAAAAACCGCTGAAGGGACTTCAAAAATTTTTTTCTTCTAAAAATAGGTATACTCAATGGGAAGAAACAAAAGGACGATGTGTTCGATAACTGTACCGGAAGTGTGTCAAAAAAGTCGTCAAGTGTGTCAAAACAAGGTAATTTGCATATCTTTCGCTTATGAAACGTTCATTTTAAGTGATAATGAGTAGTAACCGTAAATTTAAAGAAATCTTGATAGTCGAGATTGGTAGGTGAGACCAAAAACTAGATTATTGCATTATAAGTTTTGTCAAAAAGTTATTGTCAAGTGTGTCAAAAGAATGATTTTCAGTTATTTTCGACCCAATTTTTGTAAAGAAAAATTAAAAATAATTATTTGTATGACATGAAAATTGAAATGTGATGAACATGAAATTGCACTTGGAAATTTTAGATTTTATTATAATTTTTGGAAGATTTCGGAAAAAAAGTTTCTTATTTTTGATTTTGTTATAATTTTTGCGATATTTTTAGAATTTTGGAAACAGTTTTTTGTATTTCGAATTTTTGATTTGGAAAAAGTTTAATTTTTGATTTTGTTATAATTTTTGGAATATTTTTGGAGTTTTGAAAAAAGTTTCAATTTTTGATTTTGTAAGAATTTTCGGAATAGTTTTAGAGTTTTGAAAAAGTTTAAATTTTTAATTTTATTATAATTTTTGAAATATTTTTGGATTTCTGAAAGAAATCTGAATTTTTGATTTTGTAATATTTCTCGAAACGCTAAATGGAGAGGTTTTTGAGTAGTTTGCATAGTGTATCATCTTTTCACTAAATTATGTTAATATATGATCTGTCATAATTTTCAGGCAACAAATTAATGTTTCGTGTTAGTTTTGTAATAAATTTCTAAAATAGAGATAAAATACTTGTGCTTTTACAATGAGTTTTATGTTTAATATTATAATAAACTTCGTCCAGAATGGGTTAATTTAATTTACTCATACATAACCAATACATTCTGCATAAATGTTTTCCACATTCAAACTATTGCAAAGATGAATTAAAGAAGGAGTTAACTAATACATTTTGCATAAATTAATGCAAATTAAATTTTTTATAGAATGAGTTCGCTAATACAAATGTTTACATTAATGCAAGTATGAATTAAAAAAAGGTGTGGCCTATTCATGATGTACGTACTTCGAATATTGTTTTCTAGAAAGGTACAGTGGATTAGCAGAAGTTTCTACTTATTTATTTTTGGATATAAATAAGCGAATAAAATATCAAATAGTCAGTTTTAATTTTGCAATTGAAAGTGTTTATAAATATTCGCAAGTATAAGGAATAATCGGGTGGTACTTGAGCCTGGGTACTAATAGTGAAAGAATTTGAACCTAGTGGAATAGTAAATACAGATTTTACGATTCCGAATATTATTGATTCAAATTGTGGAAGAGCGATCGAATTTATGGTACATAAATTGGAGACCATGGAATTTATTGTAATTAAAATCGGAAGTTGCTGTAATTGGTTGATAAATAAAGTTTGAGATTTTGATAACTAAAGATCCGTCTTTTTACTGTCGTATTCGCTCAATAATCGAAAAGAACCAACGCAGAGGCGTTACAATATACATCGCTGCCGATAACTAAAAAAATGTCCTCATAAAAGTTTTATGCCGAAAACTATATCAAAATCCTTAACCAAAACCGAAGTCTTGATATCTCAGTGCTTGAGATTTCAGCCCCTTCATATTTTACTTATTTGATCACTAAATTTGTATAAAACTTGAGCTTACATAAAATAAAGCAAATGGCATTTGTGTAAGATTCTAACATTTGTCAAACACCTTTTTTGTAAAAAGGAAGAAGACACAAATGTTTACCTTATAGAAAAGTCAAATATTTCCAATAATTTATTCACATAACAAATCTAAATCGATTTGTTAAACAAATTTGTGTAACTCAGAAGATTATTTGTTCTTTTATGTATGTCTTATACCATTAAATGGTTCCCCTGTTTACTACTATTGTTGTTTTCTATTCAACCAACTGTTCGATACAACACTAAAAAAAATGTTTATATTTAGTCAATGCATCAATTACCCTGTTGAGTCAATATTATATTTATAAATTTATTTGAAATTTTATTTAACAAAAAAAAACATAAATTATACCAATCGTGTTGGATTGTAAAAAAAAATAAACGCAAGTTATCTTGACTCTGCGTGGATTATATTCGTATATGGATTAAAGTGATTTACTAACATCTTATTCAAATGACTTATCAAAGCATGAAGGATTTAAAAATATATAAACAAAACTGGAATTCTAAGATTCTTAAATTATACCATCATTTTTAAGTTTGTTCGCTTTTGTTTAGCAATACAAAACATATCGTAAGCAAATACCCCATATAAAAATTGCAAAACAAAATATAATTTTAATTAAAATTTCACACGCAAATGCATTTTTCGTGCACAATAAATATTTACAAGAACAATATGTTTTACAAATGTCTGGGTAGGTACATGTTGCTTCAAATTAGTTTATAGTTTTTTTTTGCTATAACAATTTTAAGCTATAAGCCTATTGCAAATCTAAGGTGGATGAAAACTGTAACTTATCATGAACATAAGTACGTTCTGGTTTTAAAACTATTAATTGCGGGAAAATTACGTAGATATTCACAAGAAATACACACTCAAAAATTGATTCTAAAATAAATAGTTAAATGCTTGAGTAATATTTATAAAAAATAAATCTTAAAAAATAAATAAATAATTTGTTTGTGTAAAAATAATTAAAATTTTTTTGTTCGTTTCATAGTTAATTGCGAAGAATTGTATAAAAATTCCAACAAAAGTGAGACTAAACAATATGTTAGCAGACGTCAAATAAAATTAATTTTCGCTAATAAAGATGTTGTGGATGGGGATAATTTCGAAAAAATGATTAATAGAAAATGTTTGTTGATGGCATAAGAAATATGATTTACAGATGCAGAATTTGAAATTGGTTGGCATTTTACTTTTTTGTTGGCTCTGTTATAGAAAACAATATCTGCTACCATTAGAACTTCAATATCATGTAACAAATTATCACTTTGTTATTTGTAATGACATTTTTACCGGATGGTAATTATTTTATAAGTTTTAAAAATCAAATTGAATTACATGAATCAACAAAAAAAATCTCAAATTTGAAATAAATTACCTTTAAGTATTACAAATAACACAATCTACATACGATAATTAGGCATTTCCTAATCAAATAACATTTTCTGAAGGTTTCATATTTTAATAGGCAGTGCACGTAAATCAATCAAATTTAATTAAAACAAAATGTTTAAATTAATTTACGTAAGATTTCTTTCTTTAGAAAACATTTATTTCAAATAATTATTTAAAATAAACACAGTCAATACTCAATGGGAAATTTACAAATTAATTACAATCATAATTTCAGAGAAATAAATTTTGGTTGAAAACGTTACCCAAATACCCACTATAGTTTTTGCACAAACCAAACCTGCATGAGATTTAAATTCATGTTTAATCGTTTGATGATCACACATTGGTTTTTTTTTAAATGGAAATCTTATAGTTACAGAATGTGTCATGACTCATGACAATGGTTTAGCCAATTTTTTCGCGATTAATTAGTGTTCATTTTTGCACTCGTCATATAAACAAATCAAGAAAGCATTTTATTTGCCCTACCCAGTCGCTAAGAAATTAAATTTTAGCACAAAATCAATTTCTAGCAAATAAAAATAAATAACCATAATAAACACAAAGAACAAAAAATTATTAAAAATAAAACATCAAATATACTTATTTATTGATCTCGTGTCTGTGTTGAATAAACCACAACGGCCTTCCTCACAACTCTTGGTGTTTGGTTTTCAAGAAATTTAAAAAAACAATCAAAGAACTAGGGAAAAATCCAAATTAAAAAAAAAATGTCTAAATAAATCTTGGCTGTTATTCATATTTATTCCATGACATATTCGCCGGAAAGAGAGATTACAAAAAATCCTTAATTCATTATTTTTGTTTTCTTTGATTTGAATCAAAAATAAATCTTTGTGGTTTTTTTGTTGTTGAAAAATATGATATTAAAATTAAATTAAGATTTAAATTTATATTAAAAGATTATTTTCAGAAAATGGACAAACAAGTAACGGAAATTATTAGTTTTGTGATGAGAAATTGATGCGGCGAGGCGCACCTAAAAACATATATTTGGGTTGAGTTGTAATGTATATAAAAAAAGTAAAGAGTAAACATTTTATTATATGTATTTCAGAAAATCAAAATACCAACAGTGTTCATGGTATTGTTTAAGACATACATGCGTTTGGCTATGTCATAAGTGTCATATAAATCATCTCGTAATTCTCGGGTCTAAGCAATAACGAAGACGCATCGAACAAATAATAAGACGGTGAATGACCCAATATTTGCTTGAAATCAGGTTTTGCAAAGAAAAAGTGAAACGGATCACGATGTTCTGTTATTGACTGTGCTTATTACTCACCAGTTTGATATATCAAAATTTTGTTGCGTTATCTTTGGAACGATCTTTTTCTCTACTGCTTACGAAGTATAAATTTGGTTTGATTTTCACATCAAGGAAATTGGTTTAGGTTTTCCCTTGTGGGTTTTCCTCTCGTTTAACACGCTTTGCTATAATCATTCGTCATATATGTGATAACTTGTCCCAATTCTTCATAACTTGTTTAAGCTGTAAGTTTCTATAATCAAAAACTGTGTATTCGATTCAAATGAATAGAATTTGTTTATTTTATCTTCAGAATGATGTCAATTCATCAAATTTTATCTAAAATCTGATTAACAAAAAAATTAACTCACAAAGTTTCTAAGCTAAACCATAATCCCAATTTCAAAAGATTATTGCAAAATTAACCAACATTTTTTTTCAGTTTCTAATCCAAAGAAAATCCGTAATAAAATTTTTTTTTTTTTCAAAAAAACTTTTCTCAAAAAAATAAAATCTATCAAAATTAAAATCAAGAACAAACAATGGAGCAAAAAATTAAATTCAAAACTAAAGATAACAACAATAACACAGAAATTTTTATTTAATTCTTCTGCTTAAAATAGATTATTTTTTCTTTCGTTTCAAGTAAAAAATGAATATTATAAATTAAATAAGATTAATAAAAGAATATAAACTAAATAATCGTTTTTGAAGAACTCAAAGAAAAAATTTAGATATTGAACGACGATAAGCAACAAATAAGCCAAAAACCAAGAAAAAATCGCTGTTTTATCTCACATAATAAAAATAAACTAAATAAAATTAATTAAAAACAATATGATGAAAAGAAATTGATTTTTGTAATTTAATTTTTTCTTTTCTTTTCTTTTAAATATTTCGTTATTATTTTGTTTATGTTTAAGTTTTGTTTCTTTGATAAAAATTTTAAGATAATTATCTCATAATTAGGTTCTAATTATTAATTTGTTTTGCTTTTATTGAAATTATAATTTTATTATATATCTTACTATCTAATAGTATGTTAATGATGATGATTTTATTCTTAAGCCAATGTAAACAACACAAGCAAGGCAAGAGGAAGTAAATGTTGGAAACAACTACAATACTTAATCAAAATGACAGACGAACGTCTCAGTTTTAAATTTAATTTTCGTAGATTTCCTCCTAATAATCGATTTCTTGCTAGAGTATAATCTGTTAATTTTACTCTGTTGCACAAAAAAAACTGTTGAAATACTGTTACTGTTGGAAAAAAATCAAATCTAATTTAAAATTATATATATTTGTATATAAAAAAATTCAAACTAATGCGCATACTCCTCTCTCAAATAATAAAAATGGCAAAGGCTAATTCAAATGATTTCATTTGATTGATTTGTACAAAAAATTAGTTTTTTATTTGATTGGTTTTTGGTCATTAGTATAAAATTTAAAGTCTTTCATTGAAAGACATTTTATTTTGAAAATACCAAAAACTAGCTATTGAAATTGAATAAAATTTGTTTAATTAATTGGAATTGATACAAAATAAATTGAAATAGAATTCATTGTTTTTTCTTCTGTTCGTTTTATATTTTTTTGTAAATTAATTTTAAAATAATTCAATTTAAATTAATACGTGTTACTCTGTCGGTAGGAAAAACATTCTGCTGGATTCATGTTTCATGAATTTAATTTTCTCGAAAATTTGCATTGTAAACTTTTGCTCGAAAAATAAAATATATCATTAACATTAACACAATAAAATACTATTTTTATAGCTCAATATAAAAACTAAAAAATCGAATCCATTGTTCAATTATTTTGTTCCATGAAAAATGTCTATCGAACTTTAAAATATAATCAATAAAGTAGCTGTATATTTTATTCTTCAGTTTATCAATGATGATTGCAAAAAGAACAATAATAAAGATTTCATTAAATTCAAGGTCAAAAAGATAGTCATTTTATTCTTCAATCGCTTATTTACAAGCCTTTTTATCCAAAAGGATCAATCTAAAATATTCGAACCGCCCTCTCTCAATAAAGGTTTTTCTATTTTATTTTTGTTGTTTACAAAAAATCATATCCAACAGATAGATAGCATTCAATTATAAATATTTACTTTAAGTAAATAAGAATTTTAGATACATAAAATATATTAAACTGCCTAAAGTTTTAAAGTGATTCGTTTACATTCAATCAAACAATTTAATTTCGTTATGAACATAAACATAGAACTAAAAGATTTATATTTAAAAGAAATGAAAGAAGTACTTAAATGAGATAGTTATAGTTATTTGTTTGAAAAAATAATTACAATTTACACTGCCGGCTGGCATTTTGTTCATGATCTGAGTTAACACTTCTACTAACATAAGACGTAACTCCAATTGAGCTAATTAATTTCATTAAAAACATCAACTTGGCACCGTATCAACGACGAATGACTAATAAAACATCCAGGGTAAGCACAATAGACCTCCAGCTTGCAGTTCTACTTGAACTGATAGTCTTAAGTTCCCTCAATAAAAAAACTGATTTGAACTGATTCGATCCTGGTCCGGTTCTAGTAGGGGTGTCTGATCCGGCCGGGAAACCTTGAGCCGTTACATTCCTGATCACGGCCTGTTCCAGGTGCCTGATTCGGCCCTTATCAGTGGTAGCGAAAGCCGTATCCGGCCCAAATCTGGGCCGGTACATAATGCCAGTCGGGCTGCTAATTACTTTCTACTAGAATTGGTAAATGTAACGAATGGATATTTGAACTATGACTACAAAATGGCTCCAGAGTTTTTGTCACTTGTATGAAACTTTTTAGAGTTGCAAATGGCGTAACATCAACTGAATTTATATAAATATAATTGAGAAACGTCATTTCCCGCCTACTTGTTGCGTAAGTGCAATTAGCTGAGATCGGAGTCAAATTGAGGATAAAGATATTTTTTATAGCAAAAATATTTTCGTATTGCGTTACAAAAACACCTCACGACCGCTAAATATGAACTGTTATAATTGACAGTACCATTAAGTTGGCCACTTATGTTTCACAACAATTTTGCAAAACTAGTATTAATTTTAAAAAAGTCGGACAAGTGCGAATAAAATTCGCTCGCCAAGGGTTCCGTGAATGTAAAAGAACACAATATCAAAAATAAATGACATAAAGTTATGTTGTCAAGTCTTTATATCGCCAGACTATGAACGCATAACAGAATAAATGTTTAATCGTAAACGTCAATAGTAAATGTCAATCACATCTACATTGATCAAAAATGTTACTTGAGGTTAAATCTTATCCATAGTTGTCTATGTTAGCTAAAGAAAGATTTAACTAGTATTTTAATGGTCTAAATTGCGAATATTTGTTCTATAAATCAGCGTCGAAATATAGGGTGGTATATATACACTTAAAATAGCACTTTTTTTTATCAATAACTAAAAAACTGTGCATCGCAGAATTCTAAAAAATGTTGCAATGTTTCTTAAATTAAGCGTTCTTTCAAATGACACCCCACTCGTTTGGTTCCAAAAAAGTTTTTTTTACCCTCCCTACAATCACACCATCCCCTAAACACACAGAAATATAATTATTTGAGAGTTCGCTATAATTTTCGTTAGAAATATAGCAAACTTCCTGTCTCAATGATTTTTTTCAATTTTTTCTGTCTATCAGTGTCGAAACGTAGGGTGGAGAATGGTCTGGAATTTACACATTTTTTAGAATAACTCAAAAACTGTGTACCGCAAAATTCTAAAAAAAATTGCAATGTTTCTGAAATTTGGTGCTCTTTCAAACGACACCCTACTCCTTTGGGTCAAAAAAGTTTGTTTTTACCCTCCGTACACCCATCCCCTAAACACACAGAAATATAATTATTTGAGAGTTCGCTATAATTTTCGTTCAAAATATAGCAAACTTCCTGTCTCAATGAATTTTTTCAATTTTTTCTGTCTATCAGTGTCGAAACGTAGGGGGGGGGGCGGTCTGGAATTTGCACATTTTTTAGAATAACTCAAAAACTGTGTACCGGAAAATTCTAAAAAAAATTGCAATGTTTTGGAAATTCGGTTCTCTTTCAAATAACACTCCCTTCGCTTGGGTCAAAAAAGTTTTTTTTCACCCTTCCCCACCCCAATTCCTTAAAAGCACAAAAATATAATTATTTGAGAGTTCGCTATATTTTTCGTTCAGAGTTTATCAAACTTTTTGTCTCTGTGAATTTTTTCAAATTTTTCTGTTAATTGGGCTCGAAATGCAAGGGGGGGACCAACTTTTTGAGTCACTTTATTGATAATAATTCAAAAACTATGCATTGCAAAATTCTAAAAAAATGGCAATATTTCTAAAATCAAGTGCTCTTTCAAATGACACCCCACATGACCTGGTTTTAAATGATGTTTTTACCCCTTAACATTCCCACCCCTTTAATAAATATAGTTATGAGTATCTGCCACTTTTCTATATTTTTCATTAAAAACCTACTCAATTTTCTATCATTCCAAATATATTTCAAGATTTTCGATGAAGTAGGATCGGAGTTAATCGGGGCAATAAAACATCCAGAAAACGTCATTTTTCAAAATTATACAAGAAATGGTGAGGTGAAAATTCCAAAATATATTTTTAAATAATGCTGAAATAAAGCTTTTTCATATGATACCCTACTCGTCTCGATAAAAAAATGTATGTTTTCAAAGGTTTTACATCGTACCTCTTTAAAACAAACGAACACAACTTTATTTATTTTTTAATCCGACATCTTGTGTGGATAGGTTAGTTTTATAAGTACCTCAAATTTTAAGTTCATCGGATTAATGGTTCACGAGATAATCGAAATAATGTGAAAAACACGTTGTACTCTCACCAATAGTGTTCCGTATAAAAAACGGAACCCTAAAAAGAAAACACTTTCCACCATTAAACAGTTAATTTTCCTAATGATGCAGCTCTCTGAAATTACAATTAAAATCAAATAAACCTTAATTATAAAACTATCAAAAATGTTTTCATACGACAAAAACAGAAACATACCTAGAACAACAGCAACAACTTCAAAATAACAAAAGTTTTGGTTAGTTATTTTTTTTATTGAGACAGCCGCTAAGAATGTTTTACTAAAAGTCATCATGTAATGTGTCTTAATGTGTTTTTCGTATATGTACGTACGTATACAAATATCATCTTTTTGTTTTTATTGAGTTTGTTAAATTTAATTACAGTTTTTTTAAACTGTTGTTTTGTTACCTATTAGGGTTCTGTTTTTGTAAAAAAAATGTAGTGATGAGACTACAGCATTTATCTGTCTGTCTGCCTAATTTGTCTCTTACAATAGCTAATTCGTAAGCATTCTGCGTTATAGACTATCGATTTAAAATATTATTTTACTCCGTGTTTTCTTTTCTATCACCGTCCTATAACCCTTTCAATTCTGAATTTAATCAACCAAACAATTTGAAAAATACTTACATTACAAAGATAAGTAATTTGGTAAACTTTGAACAAAAATATTTTAAGGGATTGCTCCTATTACTTCGAGAATTGGAAGTGAGTAGGCAGTAAAGAAATGTAAAAGATTTTCGGATCGCCATTCGGCGTAAAAGCAGCATTTTAAAGATGATGTTCAACATTTGGGTGTTAATTTCAAAAGAAAATCCAATTAAGTTTGACGCTGTTATATGGGTATGGATACGAAACGTTTTCTAAATCGATAAATTTTCAAAATACGACAAAAAGCAATCTTAGATCAACCTGAAATGAATTCGACTAATTTAAGAAATTTAGCGTGAACAACGAAAAAAGGTATATATTAAAACACGAAGCGAAACGAAATTTATTTAATGATAATAAAACATAATAAACAAAGTATTTTTAATTTAACTTTTTATGAGATAAGTAATATCACATTCGTATAATATTAAATTTATAAATTTTATCTTATTTACATGTCAAATTATGCGCGAAAGAAATTTTTTTGTGAAGGTAAACACAAAAAACAAACGGGCACTTTGAATAATTAATTTTAGTGAGTTAAAAATATTATTATATTTTCTTAATATTTTTTGTTTGCCTTGTTTCATGTCGGTCTACTGATATTTAAATTTATTTTTTTATAATATTAAGAAAATTATGGAAAATTTATATGAGTTTTTATATGTAAGTCAAATATTTAATTTTTTTTTTCTGATTTTTTTTATTTAAATTTTATCGTTAAAAAAATTGCGAAAGAATGGAGTGTTATCTGCAAAAATATTAGTCTAGGAAAAATTCGTAACATATCTAGTCACAAAAGTCATACATCAAATATATTTGTATTTATGCACCAAGATTTTATGTACCTGTACCTCAGAGAATTTAGACGTACAGTGTTATACTGACAGTCCGCTTTGTGCATACAAATTTAATCAAACAGAGGAAAAAATGAAATTCAGAATTCAATCTGTATTGAATACATGTTACCGTTTCGTCGCAACCTGTCAAAGTAAAATAAACATCAGAAAAAAAAAACAACTTGCAACTGCTCTTGAATAAATGTGCTGAGACGAACTTTACATTTTTGAAAGTAAAGAAAATAAATTATGAGTAATACCAAGTTTTTCTAAATTGGAAATATGTATTATGTACATTATGTTTCCTGCTGTAACCCCTGAAAGTTTTTTTTATTTTTATTAGACATATATACATTTGTATGCTTTGTCTCGATTCAAATTTTTTAACTCAGCTAAAACAGGCGACGAATGGTTTTGTATTCTATCAATTTTTATAATTATATCGAAATAAAATTAAATCAAAACTAATTCGAAAACATATTTTTTTGTTAATTACACATCTGTTGTTTGTTCAAGCTGTATTATAACTTCTTAATTATAGCCATATAAAATACTAGTATCAATCAAGTTAACGTCAATATTGATGTTAATTTATTTACTTTATGTAATCGCATTCAATCTATTTCTGTTTTGCTAATTAATAAATTAATTTAATCAGACAGTCGTAATTCAAAATGTTTAAACTTTATATTAACCCTGTCATGCGTTCCTGCTTGGTTCTTCTCCTTTAATTACATTTTTTGGTAAATTTTTTTTCTTCTTGTTTTTGAAATAGAATTTAAATTAAATTAAGATAAATTTATAATTGAAATTGAACATGAAATTCTTTTTGTTTTCTTTGTTGTTTCTTTTTTTGGTTAATTTAATTTGAATGAATCACAGAATTTTTGGTATGATTGAAAATGAAAGTCATGTAGAGAAGAGTATGGAAATGAGTTATGTAATGAAATAATTTTCATACACAAATCTTTGAATTGTACTAGTAGGTGGATGTTTAAATTTGGAATCTGTGTTGTAATTTTAACATTTGTCAACGAAAAAAGGAAAGTTAAAATTGATTAATAGAGGGTTTTGACCTGTTCATATTCTGTATTCATCCTACGATATCAACTCAATATGATGAAGTAAGATAAAAAAGTCTACAATTATTGTTGAGAAATTTGTTGCGATTTCAAAAACATCTGTGATCACTTGCAAAAATTCTTCTTTTTGGAGTAGAATGAAGTAAATCACAAATAACTTTTACATCACAACATCAATAAATCACAATTTTCTTGAGTTCCAATAAAATATTTTATTTAATGTTTATGTCGGTCTAATCTTCATCGATTATATCCATAATTGACGCCATTAATTGTTTATTACCGACTATAAAAATTTTATGCACGAACATGTTGAACATTAAATTTGATTACTTTTATAATCAAGAGGTGACACCTCCGGTAACAAATCCGTTTTTATAGAAAATATGTCAATGGAAATGATTTATAAGTTTTTTAATAATGATATATATTTTAACGTTATGCTAATTATTGTTCAACTTGATAATTTATTAACAAAATTTTATTGCATTTTGTCTATAAATTTGAGTTTCGTTGAACCTGAATCAACTTTTTGCCTTAGATTTGAGAATTTAATATCTACATTTGAATAAATAATTCATCAATAAATTATATTCAAAGGTGTTGGTTGACCGTAAAAAACAAATTAATGTACCAGGATCTAATTGAAAATATATTAAATATTTAAATTTATGCAACTGCATATCTTTTTAATGACTTAAAAATATTTATATGTATATTGATGCCATTATAATTTTTGAATTTATAAAATCACATCACCTAATGTTTAAATTATTTAAAGTATGGTTATTTAGATGACAATATTGGAATAATTATTAAAACCAAGTCATTTATAGAAAAGTGATTGTAAAATAAAACTATATTTTACTTAATGATATATTTCAAGCTGATGTATACCAGAATTAAATATTATTTACAAACCGAGTCCTGAGATCAATTAATGGAGTTCGCAACAGACAAAAAAATACCGACCCCACAATTCTGGTCGACCCCGAGTCTACATGAATATGCAAGTCGTGTACAGAACGATTCAGGGGTAAGATGTGTACAGTTAAAGACTACCAATAGCGGTCTCTAGCGACTTATATCGTGTATCAGTGGTGCTGAGGCGCCATTCAAATAGCCCAGATCCGAATTGAGACCCTCTAAGGGTCAGCATCATTGTGTAAACTGCTTTTAGTCGAAATGTTATTTTTCGTGAATCTCGTGCCAACAAAAGTGAAATCAAATGAAAACAAAACAAGAAATAAAACATTTACACAAAATTACCATAATAATGAATATAACATATAAACGTCAGACAAGTGCAAATAAAATTCGCTCGCCAAGGGTTCCGTGAATGTAAAAGAGCACAATATCAAAAATAATTGACAAAAAGTAGTGTTGTAATGTCTTTATTTTGCCAGACCATAGACGCCTACCAAAATAAATGTTTAATCGTAAATGTCAATAGTAAATTACAATTACATCTACATTGATCAAAAATGACACATAAAATGTTGCTTCAGGTTAAATCCATAGCTGTTTATGATAGCTCAAGAGAGATTCAATTACACCAGCTTGTAAATGGTTAAGATCTAATTATTTTACGGTCAATCAAGTGTCGAAATTTCGGGGGGGTGGAGAGACCCATACTAAAATATTTTTTTTGCAATAACACAAAAACTGTACATTGCAAAATTCTGAAAAAATTGTAATGCTTCTTAAATTAGGTGCTCCTTCATATGACACCCCACTCATTTTGGTCAAAAATGGTTTTTTCACCCTCCCACACCCATCCCCTAAACACACAAATATAATTATTTGAGACTTCGCTATAATTTTCATTCAAAATTTATCAATGTTACTAGTTCTGTGAATTTTTACAAATTTTTCTGTCAATCAGTGTCGAAACCTAGGCGGGGGATAGTCTGAAAGTCGCACATTTTTGACAACAACTCAAAAACTGTGCACCGTAAAATTCTAAAAAAAATTGCAATGCGTTCTAAATTAGGTGCTCTTTCAAATGATACCCCACTCCCTTGGTTCAAAAAAGGTTTTTTCCAGATGCTACATGAGATTTCTTGAGTGGGGTTGTCTTTGGGAGAATCGAGACTGAAGGCATCGGAGCGAGAGGGAATTGTCTAAACCACCGAAGCAAAAGGTATGAAGCAGACTACAGTCTAGCAGGACAACACGGCTAGAAATGCCAAAAAAATATCCGAGATGGAGTAACACTATCCAAACGCAGTGCTAGCTGAACGGTCTTTAGTAAATCGAATGATACCATGATTTACTGCTGATTTTAGGGATCTGCGATACCCTTGTTGAATTGTTGCGGGAGAAACCGAGGAAACTATAGTCGTGGAGCCCAGTATCGCAGATGTAACCGCAGAGATAGTTATCGAAAAAACGGGAACAGATGTCAGTCCTTAAAATCAAACAATCGGCAAACCATGAAAGGAATATTGCCAATTACTAAGAAACATCTTGATCTCACGCCTTTTGGAACCTTGCACTCACAGGAACAGAGTGAAGGTAAAAACGTACGCATTGGTACGTTATAGGTTCAGGTTCTGGTATTGGTACAGGTTTTTGCTACAGTCTTTCGTCCAGCGTGAAATCTTTCGCACCGCTATATGCAAAAAAACAGCAAGACAAAGATTGTATAGAATACTAATGCAAACTCACCTAGATAAAGCATTATGATTAGGAAAAACTTTAGCAATTTTTGTTTTTGAAATTTCCTCACCAGAGAACCAGTGACCATACAGTTTACTGACATACTAGAGGCATTCATAGGGAGTCTCCACGAAGGTGTAATAGAGCACAAAGCAGAAGTTGTCTCTAATCATCGGGACACAAAACAGAGTGGTAAGTATCTGACAGATTTTTTAATTAAACAATATCCAAGCGCATTCATCTTTGGGAGCAAAATTCTGTAACAAGGACAAAATAGGAGGTGTTGGTGGTAACGATGTAAATCGACGGTGTAGGTTATTTCATAAACAACTGGAGTCTTAAAGAAACCGTACTTGTAGGGTCACAGATTAATTCTGTTAAAATAGATAATACGAAAAAATTATTCTCTTCGGAACCCTACAACCTCAAAATAAGACTTATTTAAGGAGAAACTTAGATACGGGTTAAATCTCGTAACAGTAACAGAGGGACAATTTAACATTTTCCTGAGCTGAAAATTAAACCGTTCGCTCCCAGATTTCTCAATACAATTGAAAATCCCTCCAATTAGGTGGATAAAACATTTGTCAAAATTAAGAACAGAACTACAAAGGTTTTCTAGTCCAAGAAATCAGCAGGACTAAGAGAAAATGTATCTGCAACGTCTGTTGCGGTCATGCTGTATAAGGCTTTGGCAAGAGTGAGTGCTGAGATTGAGACTTTGCTCAGTATGCCAGATGATTCATAAAGCGATCCATAGAGAAAGAACTGCTCCTCTTTTAAAAATGTGAAAAAGTGAACATGAACAATTAAACGAAGATAAAATAAGGCACAGAAGACAGGAAGGTAGCTGTCACACTGATTACAGAGGACCTTTCCACCATGTAACTGCTAATTTTTCACTTTGTTGTTTATGTCTATTTACACATTCCAATCTACAACCCTAGCCGTTCATAAATGAATTTGGATGTAACATCAATAAAACGTGTACTGTATACAGTAAATACAAATACAATTTGGGAATTTTAGGCAGAGCAAATGTCATAAAATGCTAACGAATTTCACTTATAAATTATTGTGTATAAATTTCATGTTTGAATAATCAACAAATTAACGTTCCAGACCGATGGTGGTGATATTTGGGTAACTAACGTCAAACTGTACGCAAGCTGACGCCTCATATTGATTTGAAAATATATGTGTGAGATTTTACACTGTATTTTTAGTATATGTATATAGACAGACGATGGAGAGTATATGAACCGATATAATGTTGAAATCAAGCATTTTCTTAAACGTCCTGATAAAATAGGTTGTAGCCACTTCGATAGGTGTGCTTAGACATGTTCTATGGACCGGTTAAGAGCCTGAGTCTGAAGTAAATATCAGTAACCCATGGAATTGGCGATTTCGAGGTTAACTACATATATAACAGGAAAGAGACGTAATAAATGACTTTGAAAAAAGCAAACCGTCTGCTGTTGCGAGTGACCTAGATGAATATTAACTGTCTTATTTTTAATATTCTTATTTGTATAATAATTAAAAGATTTCTATTCAAAAAAATTAAATCATTTAAAAATTTTAATCTTTTACCTTGCATTTGTATATCTTATTCTAATTCATACTCCATTTATTTTTTTGTTTGCTAAATCTTGAATCTTGATGTAATTTAGAACCAAATATATACGAAAATTTTACAAATAATTAAAATACTTGCATAAAATCAGTTAAAATTAATAATATTAAATTGAACAATAAAAAAATTCCATAACAACATTATTTCAGAATAATAATACGAAAATGATCCAATAAATTATAAAAAAAAAACAGTCAAAGCCGAAAGTGTGTCAGACAGATATCTTAATAAAGAAAGAATTGAAGAAGATGTAAGATTTTAAAATTCTTTTGTTTGCATGATTTATAAGAATATACAGATTAGACAGATCGATCGAGATTTTGAAAATATATAATTTAATATATTTAACTCTCTTTGGATACTTACAAGTTATGTTTAAGGTTTTGATGTTTAGATAAACATGAAATTGTATATTTAAAACATAATTCAATATATAAGATGTTGGTAAATAAGTATATAAAATAAACGATACTTACCCACGAATCATTGATTTTTACAATTAAATTTATTTAAGTCAATTTTCATAAGATAAGGCTGGTATGACCGTCTTACCTGAAAATAAAATAAAATTGTTAATGCTTCGATCTTGCCACTTGTAATTAAATATTGTTACAATCATAGGGCTGGGATAAAATAAATTATTATGAACAATCTTATATATTAATACGCTAACTTTGTACTTTGTACAGCCTAAGGCTTTTTTATTCGAATTTTCACTCATTCCAAATTTTCACTGCTAAGTGATATTAGTGTAACCTAGATCTGAGAGATTTTTCGGATCATAATAAAAAAGTTATAGACGAATTATAATGTATTTTTGAATTCAACTGCCTACCCTCAAATCAATTAAAATGGATCAAATGGAATCGTCCAAATCTTTTTTTTGTTTATAGTATTTTATATTTTCTTTTCAGTTTATGCGTTGAGGAGAGTATGGACGTTATTTTTCTTTGTTGTTTTATCTTATATATTAATACGTTGAATATTTAGTTAGATATATATTGTTTGTGAATGAAAGAGGATAAAAAATTGATTATTGATTGTTGTATTTTTTTTCAGCGACAATTTTGTAATGTGTGTGTTTGGTTTTGGTATGATAGCTTGAGATCGTAGATTTGATTGTTAGAATTTTTAATATATATTGTTTGTGAATGAAAGAGGATAAAAAATTGATTATTGATTGTTGTATTTTTTGTTCAGCGACAATTTTGTAATGTGTGTGTTTGGTATGATAGTTTGAGATCGTAAATTTGATTGTTAGAATTTTTAATATATATTGTTTGTGAATGAAAGAGGATAAAAAATTGATTATTGATTGTTTTTTTTTTTCAGCGACAATTTTGTAATGTGTGGGTTTGGTATGATAGTTTGAGATCGTAAATTTGATTGTTAGAATTTTTAATATATATTGTTTGTGAATGAAAGAGGATAAAAAATTGATTATTGATTGTTGTATTTTTTTTCAGCAACAATTTTGTAATGTGTGTGTTTGGTATGATAGTTTGAGATCGTAGATTTGATTGTTAGAATTTTTAATATATATTGTTTTTGAATGAAAGAGGATAAAAAATTGATTATTGATTGTTGTATTTTTTTTTCAGCGACAATTTTGTAATGTGTGTGGTTGGTATGATAGTTTGAGATCGTAAATTTGATTGTTAGAATTTTTAATATATATTGTTTGTGAATGAAAGAGGATAAAAAATTGATTATTGACTGTAGTATTTTTTTTCAGCGACAATTTTGTAATGTGTGTGTTTGGTATAATAGTTTGAGATTATAAATTTGATTGTTAGAATTTTGAATATATATTTTTGTGAATGAAAGAGGATAAAAAATTGATTGTTGTATTTTTTTTCAGCGACAATTTTGTAATGTGTGTGTTTGGTGTGATAGTTTGAGATCGTAAATTTGATTGTTAGAATTTTTAATATATATTGTTTGTGAATGAAAGGGGATAAAAAATTGATTATTGATTGTTGTATTTTTTTTCAGCAACAATTTTGTAATGAGTGTGTTTGGTATGATAGGTTGAGATCGTAGATTTGATTGTTAGAATTTTTAATATATATTGTTTTTGAATGAAAGAGGATAAAAAATTGATTATTGATTGTTGTATTTTTTTTTCAGCGACAATTTTGTAATGTGTGTGTTTGGTATGATAGTTTGAGATCGTAAATTTGATTGTTAGAATTTTTAATATATATTGTTTGTGAATGAAAGAGGATAAAAAATTGATTATTGATTGTTGCATTTTTTTTTTCAGCGACAATTTTATAATGTGTGTGTTTAGTATGATAGTTTGAGATCGTAGATTTGATTGTTAGAATTTTTAATACTAGGAGGGCCCGGTGTGCTTCGCTACGCTTATAAATAAAGTTTTTGCGTAGACTTTTTGTGGAAAGGATTTCAAAAAGTGGTTATGAGAAATGCTAGCATATAATTTTTAATTTTTCTTTTTAAATATATGAATGAAAAATAATCAGAACTCTAGCTGATCAGTAAAATTAGCGATCAAATAAGTTAGAGATCAAATAAGCTTACTTGAAAACTTATTTGATCGCTAATTTTTCATATATCCGAACTAGTCAGCTAGAGTTCTGATTATTTTTCATTCATATATTTAAAAAGAAAAATTAAAAATTATATGCTAGCATTTCTCATAACCACTTTTTGAAATCATTGCTTCTACGTCAACAAAATGTCTACGCAAAAACTTTATTGATAAGCGTAGCGAAGCACGCCGGGCCCTCCTAGTAATAATTAAATCATACACAATATTCTGATCATCATTGAAAGAAATGTTTGCTTTATTCAGGAAGAGAGCTTTATATTTAACTTCTACTGTGATACTTTTTTATAAAATATTAAAAAAAACATAAAAAAAAGAAGGCAGTGTTAAGGACTGCCGACAGAAGTGAAAACTTAAATCTGTGAAACAGCTGTTTTTTTGTATCTTCCAAATATTGTAACATCGCAAATTAAAATTAAATTTCAGAATGTTTAAATTAAAATTATTAAAATTATCCTGGGTTTCACAAGTATCAACATTCCAAGCAACTATTATATATACAATTTTATATTTAAAATAATCAAAACATATAAAAATTTGCGTCTATCAACACCTTAGAAAGCATTTTGTTGTGGAACCTTGTTCTTAAAATTTTTTTATGTGTTGTTGTGACACACCTTGTAATTTCTACTACCAAACACATTTTATTTAAAAAAAAAATAGCGTATCATCAAAGAATATTCCATAACTTAGAGTAAGGGATGGTATCGTTGATTGCAAATACTTCATCCGCCAGCACCGCTAAGATATCACTTTGGCTAATTAGATTGCACTGCTATTGCCAGTGGTATACGATATCTCAAGATAACTCATATGCCAATATCTGGGACTAAAATACGCGTGGTTGACACATCCATAGACCAACAATTTTAAATTTTACAAATCTTCCTGCGGAAAGCTAAGTAAATTCATTGGTATTAATGCGCATTGTTGCCGTTTGCAAATCACTATCGGCTAAGTGCCACCATTTTTAATTATTTTATTTATCATGATTGCCATCCATGTTTAATCATACATAAGCAAACTTCTTTGTATAGAATTTATAATTTACGATTTTCGTTTCGTAATTGTGAGCTTAAAATCGATATCATCGATGTTATCAAGTATCAAGTTACAAGTATTAAGTCCACTTAATTTTAGAAACATGTATTCCATACAATTCCAAGCCAACAACATATTTGGTGAAGTTGATAAAATTTGTAACATCATGATGTGTTAAATTCCAATACAGTAAACCCTCCTACAACGCGACACTTCTGTAACGCGTTTTCGCTACAACGCGCTTCTTAAATTGAGGCATTTTTTCTCACAACGCGATTTTTTTTCCTACAACGCGATTTAAAAAAATATACTTTAAAACAAATCACTTTTCTCGCAATGTTTAAAATTTGACATGGGTTGTCTTGTTTAAATACCAAAATGTGTGTATTTTACAGTTAAAGTAAATTTAGAATGAAAAGAAATTTTATTGGACAAGGGAAAAAGTACCTGGAGGTCGCCAAGTATTCAGGTGGATCCACTCGCGACTGAGCTATATGAATGAGTTCCCAGCCAAACTAATCATCGGCACGGTACATCAAAATCACACCTTGATCCAGCCCATTTGCTAATCATTTTGCGTGATCCGTTGCACACCTGGATCGTTAACCACACGTGCAAGGAAGGAGCACGCAAACCCGGAGACAATAGCACCATGGAGCAACCGACCGTTAAATTCACGAGCGTTGAAAGGACATAACAAAAATAGCGTTCCTGTTTTGCATTTAACTGCTAATTTATTTAATGATTTTGGATCAAGGGATCATAGCGAATTTCAAATCAATTTATATCCGTAAGTTGTTTCAACTAA
Source organism: Diogma glabrata (assembly GCA_963693315.1). Lineage (NCBI taxonomy): Eukaryota > Metazoa > Arthropoda > Insecta > Diptera > Cylindrotomidae > Diogma > Diogma glabrata. The sequence continues at coordinate 240,787,859 of OY856188.1, read as the reverse complement.
TTTTAGACAGAAAAGACACCGCAAATAATACCAATCAGCGAAGTTTGAAAACAGTTCTCAATTTCGGATTGTGTGGAAATTGTTACTGCGTCAGTTAAAGAAATGCGCCAATTCACGTTTAATACTTGTTATAAAGTATTCTTACCGGAAATGGTAAATCAAAGAAGTGCTATTGAGCCAACTCAGGATGCATTTGGAAAAATACTGAATATTGCACACGCAATCGAACGCGATGAGTTCGATGAAATAACATAGGGCGATATACAAGAATTAATTACAGAGGATGAAATAAACGAAGCTGATTTGGTTGCAATGGTCAGTGATTGAAGATAGTAATTCTGAAAATGTATCAAATGAAGAATGAAGATAAATCCAAGAAATTTACTATAAAAGATTTAGAAAAAGGTTTAGATATGGCGAAGAAGTTAGCGAATTATTTTTTAGAGATTGATTCACTGGAAGAAAGAGCTAAAAAATTAAGAATAAATTTAGAAAATTGCCTGACTGCTATTGACGAAATTTATAAAGATTTATTCGCAAAAAGAAAACAATCCTTAATAACTGATTTTGACCAAGCCGGAATTGATTGCAAGGACTAACGAACTTATTTCTTGTTCCAGTAGTACAGATTCTGGATATAGAACCAGCAAAACGTTCGCGGCAGAATCCTCTTATCCGATGAAAAAGAATTTGCATAAATAATACGCATCAACTTATCTTTTTATATTTCAATTTTTATAAATTTGTATTTTTATTTAGCCCTTAATTTTTAAATACGTAAATTATTTTGTTGGTTTTTATTAATTTATTATAACTTCATCGAAGGATTTCTAAAAAAATCTTAAATATTAACTCATTAAAGTTTTATTTTATTAATTTAAATGTAGTTTTTTATACTAGGAACCCAACCCCTTTTTTTCAATAGAGTTCATGTCTCTTACAACGCGATTTCCTATTACGCGACGTTTTCTTAGAACGTATCTGTCGCGTTGTAGGAGGGTTGACTGTACATATAATTTTTATATACAAATGTAATTGTTTCAGGTTATACTATCTTTCTTACGTTATTTTTAATTTCATAAAAATTATGTTCAACAAAAAAAACATTGATCAAAGCAAACTACGGTTTAAAATGATAGTTAAATAAAAAGCAAATTAAGTGTACCCAACAACTTCCCAAATGTTCATGATGATTAATGTATTAATGCATAAAGGACAAACAGACATACTTTCAATTTTATATATATTCAATATTTATTTATCATGATGACTCGAATGCAAATTGCAAAACATAGTAGCAATATAACTTTAAAAAACTGCATTATAGATTAATTTTTTAAAATTCGTAAAAAGAAATTTTTATTATTTTATGAATTCTTGAACAAAAAAAATAATTTTAATGGTATTTAATAAAAATAAAAAATATCTACCACACCAGGAATTCAACTCACGACCTACAGAACATCAGTCGAGCGCGATATCCACATCGCAATTTGAAACGTTAAGAAAATGGTAGATGTATTTCATATTTAAAAAAAATGTTTTTTGGTTCTTCAAAAATGCATATTAAAAATGGTAACGCGAATATATAAATTTTACCTCATACAACATAATGCGGCTAAAAAAGTTTTCACTTCAAAAAAAATATTGCGATGCTGATGCATAGGCTGACTTCACCACAGCTCTGGAAACATAGTGTTCTGGATATATAATGAGCTAATATCCATCAAATACTTTAATTAAAAGCTAACCAATGTTATAGATTTCGTGTAGTTCTAATTATAAAAATATTAAAGAGGGCAGTAGTATCCCAACAAACATTGATTCTGTTGTACGAGAAAAAGCGAAAACAAAATTTCACCGGAAGTGACAAAGCGGAAGTTGGGATGCAGAACTGTTGTGAACTAAATGCTTATGTACCAAGTTTCATCCAATTCGATTATCAGGTGCAGATGTTATTGAGCTTTCACAAAAACAGGTGTATGAGACACCCCCACCTCTTTGTTCACTATCGCTCAAAAACTAATCAGTTCCTTGCCATACATGTTTGTATTTTTTCCCAAAGTGTCATAAACATTCATTCACGAACGAATGCTGAATGCTCCCAACAAACATTGAAAAAATGGTGAAACAATAAACAGGTGTTCTTGAGGCAACCACCACTTATCCCAATATTGTCCAAAAACTAATCAATTTTTGGTCATTTAAGTTTCCATCTTTTTTCAAAGTGCAATTAAAATTGATTAATAAATGAAGTAAGTCTGTATACTCCCAACAAACTTTAGAAACAAAGTGTGAAAAGTCAGCAGTTGTATGGTAGACCCCCAGCCACTTTGATCAATGTGTCCCAAAACATGATAATTATCTTTTCAGACTAATTGGAACCCTATTCCATAAGTTTCATCATAATCACTTCATTATTGTAGGCTGTAGTGTGCATAAAGACACTAAAAAAGCTTAAAAAAAGTACAAAAAATATTTTACCGGAAGTGAAAAACCGGAAATTGGGATGCAGAACTGTTGTGAACCGTATTAAATGCCTATGTACCAAGTTTCATCCAATTCGATTATCAGGTACAGATGTTATTGAGCTCTCAAAAAAACAGGTGCTCGGGGGCCCCTCCACCTCTATGTTCACTATCGCTCAAAAATCAATCAGTTTCTTGCAATACATATTTCGTTTTTTTTCCAAAGTTTCATCAAAATTCATTCATTCACATTTTTTATCAAAATTCATTCACGAACGAATATTGTATGCTCCCAACAACTATAAAAAACATGGTGGAAAAAACCACCTTTTGTATGGTGAACCACCCAACCCTTTATCCAATGTACTCCAAAAGCTGATAAAATCTTTCTCATGTTACTTGAAAGCTTTTACCAACGTTTCATGAAAATCGATCGGTAATTGCAGGCTACAGTAGAGATAAACACCTGAAAAAAAATCTTTTTAACCGGAAGTGACGAACCGAAGTTGGCATGCAGAAATATTGGAAACAGTACTAAAACCTTATATACCAAGTTTCCATTAGATCATAAGCCGGGATTAGAAGTTAGTCAAGATTTAAACTTAGAAGAATTCGGGCGACCCCGCCATTTCGTACGAATTTGAAATGAATCCAGATCTACCATTTTCAAGTGAACCTGGATCATTTGCCAAAGTTTCATCAAAATCATATGCTCAGATAGACGATGGTCCAAAACAAAAGAAAAAACAAAATTTGGGATATGTAAGTTTTTTTTTCTCGATAGATTGCATTACTTCACACAATTTAAAATTGTGGTGAAGTAAAAATTAATTAACTGTCGTCAGTGGAAATGAAATAAAAACTAAAAAGTAAATTTCATATATGAAATTAGAATTTGATTTGTAGTTTTCTTCTTACGCCATTTTTAATCAAAAAAGGGGGAGTATTATCACGATAAAATCAGTTTATCTATTTAAGTTGAATCTGTAAATCGTCAGTTAGCCACAATTTCCTTGGTGGCCCAGTGGATAACGTGTCTGCCAAAAGATCCAAACTTACTGGAATTGATAAGTTTACGAGTTCGGATCCCAACCAAAAGAAGTAAAAGAGAAAAATGGATTTTTTTCTGATGAAAATCCAACCATAAATTTGAATTAAAAAAATTCAAATTATTTTCTTAGTTACATGAGTTTAATTTGCTCAAAAATATCGAATAATTTAAAATTTCCATAATGTGGTCTAATATGCTTGCATAATATTACAATAATTGACCAAGTGTCGATCATTGATAACAAATCAATAATGACTATACACTCGTGACTTAAGATGTTAGCTTTTATAGAAATATTGCCCATCTTATGAACTCACACAATAGTACTGTCTAGAAATTTCATGTAAAATGTGTTTGTAGAGTAAAATTCAAACAAAGAAAATATGAAGGGCTTGAAATCTTACTGCTCTGAGATATCAAGACTTCGGTCAGGGTTAAGTATTTTGATATAGTTTTCGGCAAAAAACTTTTGTGAGGACATTGTTTTTAGTTTTGCGCAGCGATGTATATCAAACATAACTCTTTGTTAAAGTACAAGTATTTTTTATCTCTGTTTAAAAATTAATTACAAAACTAACACGAAACATCAATACGATGCCGGAAAATTATAACAGATCATAAATTAACATAATTTAGTGAAAAGATTATACAATCAGCAAACTACTCAAAATCCTCTTCATTTAGCGTTTTGAGAGAATATTACAAAACCACAAATTCATATTTCTTTCAAATTTCCAAAAATATTGTAAAAATTAAATAAAATCAAACTTTTTTCAAAATTCTAAAAATATTCCAAAAATTATTACAAAATCAGAGATTAAAATTTTTTTCAAAAATTCAGAAAATATTACAAAAATTATAAGAAAATCAAGAATTGAAACTTTTTTCAAAATTCCAATACTATTCCAAAAATTATAATAAAAACAAATATTTAAGCTTTTCCTAAATTCTAATAATATTCCAAAAATTCTTAAATATTCAAACTTTTTCCAAAATTCTAAAATATTGCAAAAATTATAACAATATCAAAAATTGAAACTGTTTTCAAAATTCCAAAAATTTTATATTTTTCAAAATTCTAAAAATATTCCAAAAATCAAAAATTGAAACATTTTTCAAAATTCTAAAAATATATTTATAAAAATCCAAAAATTCTATTTTTGTACAAAATTCTAAAAATATTGCAAAAATTATAACAAAATCAAAAATTTAAACTGTTTTCAAAATTCCAAAAACTAGAATAAAATCAAATATTTAAACTTTTTCTAAATTCCAATAATATTCCAGAAATTCTTAAAAATTCAAACTTTTTCCAAAATTTTAAAAATATCGCAAAAATTATAACAAAATCAAAAATACCAACTTTTTACAAAATTCCAAAAATGTTTCAAAAACTATAACAAATTCAAAATTTTCTATGTAAAATTTCATTTTCAATTACATTTACGCCATAAATACAGCTACATTTTTTTGCCTTTGGCTAAATAAATAAATGAAACCATTTTTTGACACACTTGACATTATTTTTTGACAAACTTATAATGCCATAATTCTCAATAATAATAATAAAATTTCATGTCATACAAATAATTAGTTTTATGTTTTGCCAAAAAATTAGGTAAAAAAATAAATAAAAATCTTTCTTTTGACACACTTGACAACATTTTTTTGACAAAATTATAATGCCATAATTCTCAATAGTAATAATAAAATTTCATGTCATATAAATAATTAATTTCATTATTTTCCCAAAAGTTGGGTAAAAAATAAATAAAAATTTTTCTTTTGACACACTTGACAACATATTTTTGACAAAGTTATAATGGAATAATCTAGTGTTTGATTTCACATACCAATCCCGACCATCAAAATTTCTCCAAATTCAATGTTTCTACTCGTAATCACTTAAAATGAACGTTTTTAAGCCAAAAATATGAAAATTTGCTTGTTTTGACACACATAATGCTTTTTTGACACACTTTCGGTACAGTTACCGAAAGCAGCGTCTTTTTGGACCTGTCCCTTGAGTATACCTATTTTTAAAAAAAAAATTTTGAAATCCCTCCAGCGGTTTTCTAGATTTCGTAGGTAATGACGGCCGGCCGGCTGGTAGACAGGCATACATTTTTTTTTGCTTTTTTAGAATCAGTAGGTCCTAAAACGTCGAGAAATGCCAAAAAAATGGGGGTAAGAATTTTACTTTTGACTCATGAATGTAATATTTAAGTCTTTCAGACCGAAGTACATCAAAAATTTGAACTTTTTCAAAATTCTAAAAATATTCCAAAAATTCTTACAAAATCAAAAATTGAAACATTTTACAAAATTCTAAACATATTGCAAAAATTATAACAAAATCAAAAATACAAACTTTTTTTAAAATTCCAAAATTTTATTAACACAAAATTGAAACATTTGCCAAATCAAAAATTTGAAATTCAAGAAAATTTTTCCCAAATTCTAAAAATATCGCAAAAATTATAACAAAATTATAAATACAAATTTTGTATTTAAAAATACAAAATTCCTTTTGAAACATTATTCCTTCAATATTCCAAAAATTATAACAAAATCAAAAACATAAACTTTTTTCAAAATTCCAAAAATTATAATAAAATTAAAAATTTCAACTTTATCAAAACTCTAAAAATATTCCAAAAATTGTTACAAAACCAAAAATACAAACTTTTTTGAAAATTCCAAAAATTATATCAAAATTAAAAATTTTCATAATTTTTTCCCCAAAAATTGGATAAAAAAAATGAAAATCATTCTTTTGACACAATTGATGACAAACTTTCAATGCAATAATAATCTAGATTGTGGTCTCTCCCGACCATCAACATTTCTCCAAATTCAATGTTCCTACTCGTAATCAATTAAAATGAACGGTTTATAAGCAAAAAATATGCAAAATACACTTGACGATTTTTATGACATACTTCCGGGACAGAAACAAAACTTTTTGAAATCCCTCGAGCCGTTTTCTAGATTTCATCGGTTGTGACTGCCGGCACGCAAAAAAGTGGGAATAAGAATTTCACTTTTGGCTCGAGAATATAATACTTACGTCTTTCAGACCGAAGTAATACACTAGAATTGGAAATTAAATAACTACAGAAATTTCTAAACTTAAGTAGGTAGATAATGATGAAATATCAACTTCGAAATATCATCGCCTCGGTGGCGTAGTGGATAGCGTGTCTGCCAAAGGATTTGAATCATGGTGCTGATGAGGTGTGGTTCGGAGATATAGGCTCGAATCAGAACCGAAACACGGATAAGAGACAAATAGAGTTTTTCTCTGAGAAAAATCCATACTTTCGAATTGAAAAAATCAAATTATTTCCTTAGTTACTTGAGTTTGATTGCTCCCAAAAATCCTTAATAAATTCAATATCCATTCAAAATTCAATTCTAGTGAATTAAAAATTCTTAATTGAATTGTCAATATTACATGATTTTATACGACTTTATGAGACACTTAAACTCAGTTCATATAAAATATTATCACTTATCTTTTTTTTAACCTATTAAACTGTACATTAATAATAAAATAATAACCTAAAAAAAATTTCTTCGTCTTAGTTTATATGATTCTAAAATTAACAAGAAATAACTCTTTCTCATGGTTATGATTATATGTATAAATTTTTAAATCAACCTCAAGACAAAATTCATAAAATATTTTACAAAAAAAAATGTAAATCAAAATATTTGGCAAATTAAATAATTTATTATTAAACAGAAATAATTTATTATTCATTTTATTACTTTTAGACATGAATAAGAAAATAAAAAATATTTACTTTATCAAGAAATTACAAAGATCTTCCATAAATATTGATTGATCGATGAATGATCAAATTTAAGATTTATTTGTTGACAGACGATTATGTATTTGACAGAGATTATCTTGAATTATAAAAGTAATTCATCATTTATTATGTTGAATGGTTTGTTTTTTTTTATTTTAATTAGAATTAGAATTTTATGTTTGGCTAAAGGTGAAGTATATTTTATTATTTATATGATTTATTGTTATTGTTAAAGGGTTATGGTGGAATCGATTTTGCTAACGGGATTTGAACTAACGAAGTTTAACAAAATGGTTTGAGATAGTAGAAATATTCTTTTTTTTGCTGAAATATTATAATTTTATTATTATGCACACGGTTTTTACTATTAGGTATAATCAATAATGTATAACATAACTTGTGGATTTGTATTTTTAAAATAATTATTCGTCTTTTAAAATTTTTACAAACTATGTTCCCTCTTTTTACGAAAACATTATTAGTTTAGTTTAGTTTATGAAACGTGATAAACGATAAAAATTAATATTTTAAACTGTTAAATGAATTTATACCATCTGTTTCTTTTACAATTGAAATTAAACAACTTAACAGCTTTAATAAAATATTGCACTATAAACCTTGCAGAATTACAAATTTAGCACGATAAATTCCGTCAAGTTAAATTTATGTGACATACAAAAATTAAAAATTAAAACTGTGTTTAACCCTTTTTGTCAACAGTTTAAAATGAGAGTTAACGATTTTTTATTTTTTTTGAACATTTTGTAGCGAACCAGAAATTAAAGACAACGGATAAAAAAATTACAGGCTTTAAGGAAAACTTCAACCGCCCGTAATAATTTGATTTTTTATGATGTGCCTAAAAAGTGATTTCTGGAAATTTGTGACATACAGCAGAAACAAAGTGTTGGTCGCAACATAAAAGTAGCATTTGGTACAAACTCTGCTCAATCAAGAAACTGTCCCAGACCGAAATTTTTTAACTTGTAACGCAGCTATAAAAATAGAGAACAAAACATTTTAAAATATTTTAACGGTCGAAACGAAGTGACAACTCCATATTGAATGATGATTTATTTACGCTTTACTTTTCTCGATATAAAGTACCTAGCACAAATACAAGAGGGTTATCCATAGTAGCAGTCATAGTAGATAGTTGATCAAAATCACAAGGATTACTGGAAGTCAAGCCAAAATTAAAATTCACAAGAAAATTCGGTATTACATTTCTATGTGAAACGACACGACATCATGGCAGAATTTCGCAAATAAAATGTTCCCAGCATTATTATTTATCTAGCCTCATAAAAATTGAAGCCACATCAACAAAATAATAACAAAAATATGTAAGGTAATAATTTTACGATTTCATCTGAATCGTTTGATTTCACAAAACAACACGATTAAAAAAACAAAAATTGACTTGAAAAATTAAAGAAATCTCTCTAAAGGTTCAGACTAACCAAGAATTTTGTTGTTATTTTGAGATTACGATGAGTTTGAAATTAAAATAGCAAGCAAGTGATGACAATTCACAGCGTATTACTAATATGATGTCCGGCTCGAAGGACTATTAAAAGAAATAATTTAGTAAATCCCCAGTTTTTAGACATCGACAATCGAAGAATTTTTTTGTTACTTAAGATTGAGACAGGAATAAGGTATGGTATTTTTGAAATATGGTTCATCATAGGGTTACGAAAAATCATAAAATCAATCAGATTGTTAAATCTCATCTCTTTATTTTATTGATTATTTACTATAAATTTTCTTTTATTGTTTCTTTTGAAATTAGAACATCTTATAAATAATAATAATAAGAATACAAAATCACTTTGCATTAATAAAATAAAAAATAAATTATTATTAAAGGTGTGTTTAAGATTCAATAACACAAATAATTTTTTATTATCAAAAGTTTAATAATTTTTATTCCTTTCACGTTTCAAATTATTGTACATAAAATTATAAAGAGACCAAAAAAAAGTGCCAGAATTGAAAACACCAACAATATAAAAAAGAATCAAGAAAGAAATCTTTAAAATTGGATATATTGCTTACAGCGAAATTGATCCAAATCATTTTTATATTAAACTTAAGAAAAGGGTTAAAAATATCAACCACAAAATTGATAAAAAAATCAAGATTAAATTTAAATATCAAAATAAAAAGTTTACGATTTTTTTGTTTATAATTTGGTAATCCATTAGGAAGTCTGTTATATCGTTGGGAACGATTAGTCTTAATTTGATTTTTTTCGCTAACTTCTTATTATTTTTAGAGGTTTTGTTGGTTGGAGAGTAGAAGGTGGGAAAATTTATTGTTTTTTAAAGCGTGAAATGAAAGAAATAATTTTTGTATAAAGGTTAACATCTTCAGTTGCTTCATGTTGTATACAATAAAGGGAGTTTTTGTTTATAAAACTTTTACATTAATTTTTAAACAATTAAATTTATAACGTAAAAGTGAAGGTGGCACTGTAATTAATCGACCAGGTTGTATTTTCGTAGTTTTCATCGTCGGTAAAAAACATGAGGATGAAGAATTTTGTTAAATTTAATTGATGATTAGTCGTTAGTAAATTTAGCTGAGATCATTTGTTTCAAGTTATGAGAAAACTTCGTTAGTTTAAAAAATTGATACATTCAACTGATGAATTTGGTAGACACAACTAATATTCTTTGTTTTGGCTGTTGTTGTTGCATATTTGAAGTTTGAATTTTGTGCTTCAAATTAATAAAATACTTTATTGTTTTGATCATTATATAGTGTTTTATGATATACAAATAATAGTAATTTTAGAAAAAAATTGTCCAACTGACAGATGTCTCAACTAGTATTGCAACGAAAAGGTGATTGAACACCAGCGTGTCAGCCACTCTAAGATTTTTTGGATTTAGAACGATAAGGTGATACATTGAATCAATGGTATGAGCCATTAATGTACACTGGACCCAAAAACGTATTTGGAATAGACAAACTACAGCCTCCCACTGTACTAATAATCGTTAAATTGAAAAACTCCTTTATTCTTTAGAAGATTCAAGTGACTGGAGCACAGGTTTACCAACTATTACATAATATAAACCCGAATAAATTTCATGCAAGCCCGAATATTTCATTAAATTTCCATAAATTCGATAAACAGCCTCAAAGTAATTATAATATATGAAGGGCTTAACTATCGTTTTTTTTAAGAATCGGGCAGTTGCGGAAATTTTCAAATTTTTTTTTACCAATTTGGTATCAATCGATCAGGCTTGGCCGTCTCCCGAAAACTTTATGAGATTCGGGTGGTAGGATCCACCCCTACCCCTTTACACTCTCTTTAAGTTTTAGCATATAAAAATCTATATGAAGCAGATGGGAAGAGATAAAAAAAATCCCCTCAATTTATCCAAAATCGGGATCTATAATATACTTTCGGCTTTCAGTAAAAACTCCCACCCTTTAGTGACACCCTTATATTTTTGATCCCAATTTAAACATCACTGTTGGATTCAGCGTCCTCAAGTATGTTGAAATCAATAATAATGACGATAATTTTGATACTATTCATGACCACACCCCCAACCCCCACCCCTTATTGAACTACCCTGAGTCCAGCCAACATTTTTACCATCACCATTGAACTCAGCATCCTCGATTATGTAAAAATCGATAATAATGGCAATAATTTCGATGTTTTGTATAACCGAGCCCCCCAACCCCCATCTATTATTGGACTACCCTGAGTCCGACCCCAATTTTTATTATGACGATAATTTCGATATTTTTATAACCAACCCCCAACCTCCACCCCTTTTCGGACTACCCCGAGTACGGCCCCCATTTTTATCATCATCATCGAACTCAGCATCCCCGATTATATTGAAATCGACACCAAACATGACATGTAAAAAAAACTATTTTTTTCTACGATAAGCGTACACCCTTGGGAGTAAAAAAATGGTTATGCCACCGATCAGGGGGTAATATGGAAGATTGTATTTGTTATGAAATTCTGATTCTAACGATACCGCACATGACATATTTTATTCATTTAATGTGTCAACCCCACCCACCAGGTTGGTTGGGGTGGGAGTGAAAACCAACTTTTGGACTCAAAAGTTGCGCCGGTCTGAATAAAAGATAATGGTGCCATTAAATTTTTTTTATCTCTTCCCATTTATTTTATATAAATTTTTATATGCTAAAACTTAAAGAGGGTGTAAAGGGGTGGGGATGGGTCCTACCACTCCAATCTCATAAAGTTTTCGGGAGACGGCCAAGCCCGATCGATTGATACCGAAATCACAAAATCGATTAAAAAAATTTCCAAAAACCCGAAACGTTTTCTGCCCGATTCTTAAAATAAACGATAGTTAAAACGTCCTAGTCCAATGTGTCAGAATGCTGGTATGTGGGAAAACTTTAGTATATTTAGTTCACTTAATAAGCAGACAAATCGGGAAAAGTAGTGAATCAGCACCGATTTTAAAAATTCTTTTTTTTTTGATTCCTTAGACTTTCAGGAAAATTTATTAGCACTAACCCCTGCATTACTTCGAAAATGAGAAAATTCGGGGAGTTTCTCCTCTGCCAAAGCATATCAAGTAGTAAGAGTGGTAATTTTTTTTGGAAAGTTAAAATTTCACATCGGAAATCGTCTCTTCGGGGTGTTTGGGGATCGCTAATTTCGAATCCGAGATCCAAATGCAATTGAAGGTCGTCCAAATACCTCAAAATCACCCAAAGAAGTGACAGTGGTACAAAAATTAATATTTAAAAATTAATATTTTTATTCACCAATATATTTACAAATAAAAACTTTTGTTGAAAATATTTATGTCTGTTTCTATGTATTCTTCCTTTAATAATAATCAAACCATAAAATATCGATATATATCAAACCATCAAAATCTAAACAACTTTGTTCTCCATGCAGCGTATACCATGTTGTGTTTTGTTGAACAAAGAAATAAAGGTTTAGATACATATGAGAATATTACATCGAAGAAAAAAGCACACTATCGAAGAGTATAAAAGTAGTAGCAAGTATGTATATAGATCTAACTTCAAAAGCAAGAGCTAAGCTACCGGCTGTTAGTAGAGGACGGTAAACAGATGAAGAGGGTATTTTAAAACATTAAGTTTGATTTTTCCACGGCAACAATCCCGTACTTGAAAATGAAATTCTTCAGTTTACAAATCAATCAACTATCGAAACAGAAAAAGTGAAATTTTTATCGAAAATTATAGCACAACCCATTGGGTTTTTTCACTCCATACCAATTGCTCCATGTTTATAAGTCCTATATTCGTCCCTGTATGGAGTACTGCTGTCAAGTTTGGGGTGCTGCCTCTGTTTCCATCTTAGCCCTCTTGGACTCTGTTCAAAAGCGAGCTATACGAATTGTAGGTGATCGAACTTTGACATCAAAACTTGATTCCCTACAACATCGTCGCACTGTTGCTGACCTCGTTGTTTTTTACAAATATCGTCATCAGCAGTGCTCAGATGAAATCAGCGGCATCATGCCTCAAACTTATTCTTACCCCCGTTCCACTCGGCAATCGGCTGCCGCAACCAGTGAAACGGTAAAGATCCCGCGCTGTCATACTGGCAGATCGCAGAGAGACTTCTTTGTCCGAACTGCGTACAAATGGAATAGTTTGACGGAACACTTAGTCTCAGGTGGCTTCAACCCACAGATGTTTAAAAAAAGCGTTAATCTACACCTCAGAACGCCAGTTGTTGTGGGACCCAGGTCTAGACCTAGTTCTTAAAAGGTATTTATGTGTTGTTGTGACACATATTCTAAGCCCTATTACACAACACATTTTATTAAAAAAAAAAAAAAAAAAAAAAAAAAAAAAAAAAATTGCACCTCGGCTTCATGGTCGCGCCCGTAAGAGGATTTCCGGTAAACTTTTATTTTTTTGTATCACTGCCACTCTTGTGCTGATTTGAGGGGTCGGAACTACCCTCACTTGCTTTTGAACCTCGCAATCGTAATCATCGACATTGAAACCCCCCGAGAGACGATTTCTCAAGAGAACATTAATTTTTTGAATTACTGCCTGTGTGGTTTTGGAGGGTTGGCACAACTCTCACTTACTTTTGTTCCTCGAACTTGTAATGAGCAGCCCTGAGAGACGATTTCCAAAGTGAAAGTTTGGAATTTTCAAAATTTTTCAAAGGACTAAGCATTACCATTGTATGACCTTGGAAAATTATAACAGATCATAAATTAACATAGTTTAGTGAAAAGATTATACAATCAGCAAACTACTCAAAACCCCTACATTTAGCGTTTCGAGAAAATATTTCAAAATCACAAATTTATATTTCTTTCAAAATTCCAAAAATATTGTATAAATTAAATAAAATCAAAAATTCAAACTTTTTTCAAACAAAATTCTAAAAATATTTCAAAAATTATTACAAAATCAAAGATTAAAACTTTTTTCAAAAGTTCTAAAAATATTGCAAAAACTATAACAAAATCAAAAATTGTAACTTTTTTCAAAATTATAAAAATTACAATAAAATCAAAAATTTAAAATTTTTCAAAATTCTAAAAATTTTTCATAAATTCTTGCAAAATCAAAAATTGAAACTTTTTTCATAACTCTAAATAACTCTAAATATATAAAATTTAAAAATTCTATTTTTTTTCAAAATTCTAAAAATATTACAAAAATTGGAATAAAATCGAATATTTAAACTTTTTCTAAATTCTAATAATATTCAAAAAATTCTTAAAAATTCAAACTTTTTCCAAAATTCTAAAAATATTGCAAAAATAACAATATCAAAAATTGAAACTTTTTCCAAAATTATAAAAATAATAATAAAATCAAAAAAATTAAAATTTTTCAAAATTCTAAAAATATTCCAAAAATTTTTGAAAAATCAAATATTGAAACTATTTTTAAAATTCTAGAAATATATACATATACTCCAGATTTAGCCCCCAGCGACTTTTTCCTGTTTTCAGATCTCAAGAGAATGCTTGCTGGAAAGAAATTTAAGTCCAATGATGAAGTAATCGCTGAAACTGAGGCCTATTTTGACGTGAAAGAGAAATCGTACTATAAAAGTGGTATAGAAAAGTTGGAAAATCGCTATACTCGTTGTATCGCCCACGAAGGCAACTATGTTGAATAAAAAAATCGAGTTTTGTCAAAATGTTGTTTTTTTCTTACTTATCCTACGGACTTATTGAACGACCTGTTAAGATTCAATAATTTATTTTTCAAAATTCTAAAAATATTCCAAAAATTAGTTACAAAATCAAAAATTGAAACTTTTTCTAAATTCTAATAATATTTCAAATATTCTTAAAATTCAAAAATTCAAACATTTTTCAAAACTCTAAAAATATTGCAAAAATTATAACAATATCAAAAATTGAAACTTTTTCCAAAATTATAAAAATTATAATAAAATCAAAAATTTAAAATTTTTTAAAATTCTACAAATATTCCAAAAAATTTTACAAAATCAAAAATTGAAACTTTTTCAAAATTCCAAAAATATTAATGCCATGAATCTCAATAATAATAATAAAATTTCATGTCAAACAAATAATTAATTTAATTAATTTAACAAATAATTAATTTAATTAATTTAACAAATAATTAATTTTAATAATTAAATCGATAGCGTGTCTACCCAAGGATTCGAGCCGGGCACTGACGAGGGTAGGTTCGAGTGCCAACCGAAACACAAAAAATGTGAATCTTAGTTTTTTTCTGAGAAACTTCAAACTATACCTTTGAATTGAAAAATTCCAATTACTTTTTTACTTACTTGAGTTTAATTGATCTCAAAAATCCAAAATAAAATTAATTTAATTTTTTTCCAATAAATTGGGTAAAAAAATAAATAAAAATCTGTCTTTTGACACACTTGACAACATTTTTTTGACAAACTTATAATGCAATAATCTTGATTTTAGTCTCACATATCAATCCCGACCATCAAGATTTTTCCAAATTCAATGTTCCTTCTCGTAATCACTTAAAATGAAGGTTTTTTAAGCAAAAAATATCCAAATTTCCTTGTTTTGACACACTTGACGATTTTTTCGGCACACTTTCGGTACATTTATCGAACACATTGTCCTTTCGGCTCTTCCCATTGAGTAAACCTATTTTTAGAAAAAAAATTTTTGAAATCCGTCTCGCTGTTTTCTAGATTTCGTAGGTTGTGACGGCCGGCCGGCAAACAGACATACATTTCTTGTTTTGCTTTTTTAGAATCAGTAGGTCCTAAAACGTCGAGAAATGCCAAAAAAAGTGGGGGTAAGAATTTCGCTTTTAGCTCATGAAAGTAATACTAAGGTCTTTCAGACCGAAGTAATAACTATAAACAAAACGATCAAATAAATATTCATCATAGAAAATATTATTATTGGTATTGTTTGTTTTAAAAAGAACAAATATAAAAAAGATCATAAAGAATTCATTTAAATTATCTCGGACATAATCACAGCATCACGTCACTCCTCCAACCGATAATACTCATAAGAAAATCATAAAAAGTAACAAAAGTTATAAGAAACAGAAGTCTAAATCATTAATAAAAATAATAAATTATTTATCTAAGTGTTTTTCTTAAGTACTTAAGATATTTTTTTATTAATTTATTTAAATTTTATTATTGTTTGATTCGTTGATGATGATGATTGTGAAGACGTTGTTAGAAAAAAAGAACAACAAACAATAACCTAACTAAACCATAATCTATGGGAATATAAATTAATAATAATAAAAATTTAATTTACAATAATTTTGTTATTGTTTGTGGAGGTGGATTATTATTGTGGTGTGATTATTTGAAATTTATGGTTTTACATAAAAACTGTAATAATTCTGATATTTGTTTACGGTCATTAGCAGAACGAGTAACTGATATCAACTAATTATTAGGTACGGTCAACAATGTATATGTCCAAAACAGAAACTGTTAAATCTGAATACTCCGCCGTGGAGCATAAGAGGCATTATAAAAATTCAATTCTTTATGTCATATTTCCAAACTTATATTTCAACATCTTTAGTATTCAGCATTTAAAAATTACTTCGGTCTGAACGACCTAAGTATTACATTCATGAGCTCAAAGTGAAATTCTTACCCCCACTTTTTTTGACATTTCTCGACGTTTTAGGACATCCTGATTCTAAAAAAGCAAAAAAAAAATGTATGTCTGCCTGTAGGCCGGCCGGCCAGCCGTCATTACCTACGCTGCAGGGAAAACCGCTGGAGGGATTTCAAAATTTTTTTTTGTAAAAATAGGTATACTCAAGGGACAGGTCCGAAAGGACGCTGTGTTCGATAACTGTACCGGAAGTGTGTCGAAAAAATCATTATGCTATTTTTGACAGCAAATTTTCATATTTTTGGCTTAAAAAACGTTCATTTTAAGTGATTACGAGTAGGACCGTATATTAAGAACATTAAATTTGGAGAAATCTTGATGGTAGGGATTGGTATGTGAGATAAAAAACAAGATTATTGCATTATAAGTTTGTCAAAAAAATGTTGTCAAGTGTGTCAAAAGAAAGTTATTTATTTTTTACAAAATTTTTTGGAAAAAAATAAAATTGTTTGTTTGAAATGAAATTACTTCGGTTTTATTATTGAGAATTATGGCATTATAAGTTTGTCAAAAAAATGTTGTCAAGTGTGTCAAAAAATGATTTCATTTATTTTTTAGACAATTTTTTGGAAAAAAAAAATTTAGCTGTTTTTATGACGTAAATGTAATTGAAAATGAAATTGGACATGGAAATTTTTAAATTTGTTATAGTTTTTGATTTGTTATTGTTTGTATATTTGATTTTGTAATAATTTTTGCAATATTTTTAGAATTTCGGAAAAAGTTTTAATTTTTGATTTTGTAAGAATTTTTGGAAATATCTTTAGAATTTTGAAAAATTTTAAATTTTTGATTTAATTATAATTTTTGGAATTTTGAAAAAAGTTTCAATTTTTCATTTTGTAATAATTTTTGCAATATTTTTAGAATTTTGGAAAAAGTTTGAATTTTTAAGAATTTTTGGATTATTATTGGAATTTAGAAAAAGTTTAAATATTTGATTTCATTCTAATTTTTGGAATATTTTTGGAATTTTGAAAAAGTTTGATTTTATTTAATTTAAAACTGTTTTTGGAATTTTGATTATAATTTTCGGGCAACGTATTGATGTTTCGTGATAGTTTTGTAATAAGTTTTTAAACAGAGATAAAAAATACTTGTACTTTAACAAAGAGTTATGTTTGATGTACATCGCTGCCCAAAACTAAAAACCATGTCCTCTTGAAAGTTTTTTGCCAAAAACTATATCAAAATCCTTTACCCTGACCGAAGTCTTGATATCTCAGAGCTGTGAGATTTCAGCCTCCATATTTTCATGATTTACATTAAAGTTTAAACATTAAACATTTAATAGTCATCTAGGGTAACCAAAAATATTTACAGCAGCTAATTAAAGAATGATTAAGTTTGAAATCTGTTTCAGGTGAAACTACGACTCTTAATCCCTACTTGTTATAGCATATTTTTGACTATTTTACTGTAAAATGCATATAAGTTTATATTTCACTAAAACTGCATATTTTTGCTAAATTATTTTTTTTAGCTTTATTACATATTCTTAGGAAATATTATTGCGTATTTCACCAAAAGCCCGTATTTTTGCATATTTTCACATAATTACGAGTTCTTTTCTAGATTGATGGTGACAACTGATAATATGCACAAAATTTAACTTCGAAAAATTGGACACGTTTTACCTTCGCGGCAGTTATATTTAGGGTCCTGTCTTTTGACAATGGAACCCTAGTGCTTAAAGACTTTGGCGTTCGATCGACCTTTAGAATCGATTTTCTGGGCATCAATAGGTCCTATCAACCAAAGTTCTTGGAACGGCCATAAAAATCTGCTAATCCTTTGGTTTTGTCCTTTTTTAAGCAGCTTAATTATCTTATATGAAAATCTTACCGCTTTTTATGGCATTTAGATAGTTTTTTTTTTAAACGATTGCATTCTTTTCTTAATTTTTGGATCCTTCGGTGTAGACATATTATCGAAAATGTTTATGTTTGGTTGTGTGCATCCCATTGCCTTAATTCAGAAAGTGGCCGACAAATAAATTTTGTAAATTTCAAAATTTGTAGAAAATTTAATCAATGGGTGGAGCAAATGCTAGAAGAATAAAGAATAAGCAAAAGCATTTGCTAGAAGTATGATCTTGGTCTAAAAGCATATTCTTAAAAGATTGAATAGTGAATAATCAAACGCTTTTACTGCCACCTTTTGCTATAAAATTTAAGAATTTCCCTTTAAAGTATATTGTAATTACCTAGAATAATCTAGTAGCATATGCTTTTATGTGACAACTAACGTTGAATTTTGAAGTTTTTGTTTGTTTTTGTTGTTGTAAATCTTTTGCTTTATTATGTAGTGCAAAGCACATCATTATTGGTTTTGGTACTTTCTCTAATGACGTTGGAACACTGTATTTAAGAATGGGGAATCCCTTGCCCAAAACAATTCTCTATTATAACCCGATTTTTCGCATGTACCGTATTGTAACACTTTTCTGTATTAGTTTTTGGGTTTTTAAATGGGGTAATTAACCGAGGCCGTATTCCATACCCAGAGTCACCAAGAATAACGTACGATGGTTCACCTGTTGCAAGACAAACTTGCAATGGCGAGGTTTTTAGAAGCCGGCTATCGTGTACTGAACCCGACTATTTAACGTCAATACTTGTGATGATTTCTTTTACATTGCAGGTAGCTTGTACATTTAGACTCGTGAAACCCTTTCTATTGACGTATTCATCGCCATGATATTTTGGCTTGGAAATCGCGACATATGTACAGTTTATAGTTCCAATAACACCCGGAAAATTGAATTTAGCATTCCATTTGGATTTTGCGACCCTTATGTCCTCTGTTGTTTTTGAAAACTTAATAAACTTCTCGATCTTCATCATTATTTTGTACGGTGTTACCCACTATCCTCTTCTACACCAATTTGAAATCCAGGATCTGCCATATACCTCAAAAATATTTCCATTCTTTGTTTTGATGTTAAATGTTAATGCTCCACCTCTGGTTTCAACGCTTGTGTTCAAAACAGCTTGGATAATTTTTCAACATTCGCTTTGGTAAATCGGTGCAACTCTTTGCAGTCGTTAACACTATTTTCCCATCTTTCACAATATAATTTTCTTTTACGTATTTTGATAAGTTCTGCCATTTCTTTACTTTCTTAGGTTATGTAGAATTTAAGATGCTTCAGATCATACTTAAAAAATGTTTAGAATGTTCTTGAAAAATTAAGTACATTCTAGGTTTAATTCACAAAAATTTAAGAACCTGCTAGGGAAATTTCAATCAAGTAGCAAATGCTGAAATAAATTTTAGTACTCAAACAAAAGCAAATACTTAAAATTTTATTCACACATTTTGTCCAAAAATGTTCTAAAATGCTAGTAAAAGCATTTGCTTAATTTTTATTCACTCCACCCATTATACTAGCAATTTCATCTATAAAAAAACATAGCAACCTAGAAATTGGGACTTGAACTCTGTGTTTTGAGGGGCACGGAGTGGAAAATGTAACACGAATTTTTTTGGAAGCCGGTCGAGTGGGATGTCATATAGAAGGTTAAATTTTTTAAGGAAGATTGCAATTCTTTTATGTTATTTAAATAACCCTTGGTTTCGATATTTCAGAAAATGCGTGATTTATATTCTGTACCAGACTTAACTCAGAACGTGATTCACCAATTAATTTTATAAATTTTATTTTAAACAAAAACTACTATGACTTCTTTGAAATTGGTTGCTCTGTGTTTTGAGGTGCTATAAGCAGCAAGTGGAAAACGAAATTTTGGTTGGCTCGTTTAAGTATCAGGAATAGTTTAATATTTTAAAGATTTCAATTTTAGATTTAATTCTGTAAGTTTGAAATTTCTTATTTCTTGGTAGATTTCACATAAAAAATCTACCTATTGAGTTTTGAAATATCATTAACAACACATAGATTCCTTTTAAGACCTAGGTCCCACAAAAACATTACCGCTTTTTTATACTTTTGTGGATTGAACGCCTCCGAGACTATTGATTCGAGCAAAGCATTACATTTGTACGATGTACGAACAAAAAAATCTCTCTGCATTCTTCCGCTATGACAGCGAGTGATCTCTACAGTTTGAATGTTTGGCATTTTTGTGAGCAATCGATTTCAAGTAACTATAAGGAAATAATTTGAATTTTTTCAATTCGTTGGAAAAACGCGAATTTTCTCTTTTGTGTGTTTCGATTGGGATTCGAACTCGTAACCTAATCAATGCCAGTGAGTTTGGACTTCGTATCCTTTGGTAGACAACAGCTATCCACTTCGCCACTAATACGATGATATTTTGAAGTTGAATCTTCAACAATTACTCTATTTACTTAAGTTGAACTTACTTAAGTTGAATTTGAGCAGTCTATTTATATACAAAGAAGCATTCGGGTCCTCTGTATTCTTGCCCTATAACAATGAGTGATCTAGTCACTTTGTACATTTGGCACAACTCAACTGATGAGTAAAACGATGAAAAAAATATGTTTTAAGCATGATTCATCTGATTTTATCGAAGAACTATTTGTGACGACATTTACAAAAACAATGAGATGAGCAACAGTGTGAAGATGTTCTAGAAATCAAGATTCGATACTAACTTTCCGTCATCTACAATTCGTATAGCATGTTTTTTAATGGAGCCATAAAGAGCCAGGAGGGAATGTACCAAACTTGACAACTTTTAAATTTTTTTTACATCTTTTAAGGAGGTCAATTTTTTTAGAAGCGCTCTTTTTCATCGGCATTTTAAGATACGGAGTAAGGTAAGTTACAGGATAGTAACGTTACAGTAAGGATACGTTACAGAGTAAGTCATTGAAAATTGTGACTCTCAATACACAAATGCTTACGCATTCAATGCTTACGAGCTGAACATTGACCAACCTGCCAAATATAACATGAGGGAAAAATATCATATTTATAAAATTTATGGAAGATTTTGGTTAAAGTCGTGCAAATTCTTTTGAAAACGTTTTTATAATAATATGTGGGATATTGGTATGGAAGCTTTGTTGATTTTAAACCGCCTTAAAAGTGTTTTAATTGTTTTGGGTTTGAAAGAAGTTCTTTCATATTAACTCCTGAAGACAGAATTTAGAGCACTCCTTTAGGAGTTTTAGTACGAATCACAGCGTATCGCGAACAAATTATCTCTCCTTAAAGGGTCAGTGATGATTGCATCACCGTCAGTATAATGCAAATATTTTTGTTGAGGTTTTATTATTCAATAACGAATAAAATGGAAAACTTTGCGAAATTTTGAAGACAATTGAGGTCAATTTTTGAGAAGGAAAGAACTTTACGGGATTTGGTCAGTTTAGATTTTAGTAAATAAATTTTGATAACTGATGTAATTAATATTTAATAGTAGTCAATTTTCAGTTCTACCATTACTCGCACTCGTAATATCTCGGGTCTACAGTATATGATAGAGGACAAACGCTCAGATATATACCTCACTATCGCAGGTAAGCTAGTCCCGTATCTATGATCAAAACACTATGACCTCTTAGGAATCGAATTAAAAACTCTAAGAACATATATTTCCATCGTTTCTTTCGGTTTTTAGAGCATAGTTAAAATGCATAAAATAGTTTTTTAGAGCATATTTTAAGCGCTTTTTGGATGCTCTAGTTATCACTTATCATTTAACTTGGTTAGTGGTGAAGTAAGACTTTCTTAAGGAGCTATACAACTTAGGTGTATAACAATTCCAATAAATCTATATAAAGCTATTTTCCAATTTATACTTACTACAACCGAGACTGATATTTACAAAAAAAAGACAAACTTCCACCATCTTTCTTGTATATTCTTTTCCCCAATATAAATAAAATTTTATTATAAACGAAAAACCAACGAAACGGTTTTGCTGACACTCATATAGCCACTGATAATCAAAATAAATACTATAATACTGTTTGTACGCATGGCCTCTCACTACCTGCTATAACGATAATCTTTAAAATTTAGACTAAAATTATTTTTAAAGATTTTTAACATTTTCTACACTGGTAACGTTATTTGACATATCTCTTGCTAACTCATTTTAACATGTTTTAAATAAATTTGTACATTCTTGCTTGTAATTTCCGTCTTCATTAAAAGAAAAAAGCAAAACAAATTAAACCCAACATTTTTTAGACATATAATAAACAAAGAACTTAATTATAAATTTATTGCAGTATGACAATGCGAATTCAATACCTCCCAATCCCAAATACAGTAAGACATATAAATATAACAAAACAATAACTCAGACATATAATTTTGGAATTCCCATAGACGAACAGACAAAAAACCTTGAATCATCTCCAGTGTTCTCTAGTGTAAGCAATTTAGAATTATATTAGTTTTTTATTGAATATTATCGACAGAGGTTGATTTCAATTCATTAGGAATACACTGTAGTAATTTCAAACCCCTTAGCGTTTGTTTAACTAAGAAAACGATTTAAATGACTATATTGTTTGTTAGTTGAAATTAATTATCGTAATTAAATCTACATTACAAAATTTTGTGTACATATTTTATTTTAAACTTTATCAACATCAAAGTTTCATATTTCTGCCGTAAGGTATACTTTATGAACAAAAAGTTGTCGAATGGAAAAGGGTTTATTGAAATTTTAAAATAAATAATAAAATATATTAAATTTTATTTAAAGTTTAAATTAATCAAATAAAACTAGAACATATAAAAGTTAATTGTTATCTTTTATTTGGATATACGATATCATTAAATCAAAATCATGTCCATTAAAATCATTAACACTAACCCAATTCCCAAATGCCAACTGTTGTCTTTTATTGATAATAAAGTTAATTGTAAATGAACTTTTTCCATAATTGAAACCTTTGATTAAATCTTAAAAATTCCATCACCTAAAACATTAAAATTCTACAAAAACAACAACCATATAATCAAAAATAAGATTGAGCAGCAAACAATTATGCCAACAATAGTAAATTTTTATACAAGTGGTGAAAACGTCTCTTTTTGTGTGACTGAACAGTTTGAATAAGTTCAGGAACGCAAAAACGTTTTTACTACGCGTAGAAAACCCTATCTTTTCTACGCTTGTATATATAAACTAGGGGGTATGCAGAATCAATATCAATTTCAATTTCATCGAGAAATGGGCCACGGCACAAATAGCTTAACTATACGTACCAACCTACCCTGTCACATCAACTTATATTTAATACATAATAATAACGATGAGTTTTCACTTCGATTTTAAATTGACAATGTAGGACAACAAAGTGGAAATTGTTTGTTTCATAAAAAGGTTTCCGATTTTCATTTTTTCAACTTGACATATATCGATAAAAACTTTATAGACTTTTGAACGGTGAACATTGTATAGCGACGTGCTTGATTGAAATATGAGTAGAGGTTGTGTAAGTAAATAGCAAAAAAAGATATTTGCTTTGTTTTTGAAAGCTTTTACACGAAAGAGAGCAAAAAAAATATTTTATAGAAAATTAGGTTAAACATCTACATGCGGTTTACAACGGAAACTTTGACAAACCACAGTTTTCGATTATTGAGTATTAGAATGACATGACATACACAAACCATGAGCATAACATGGCTCCACATTCTAGAAATTTACAAAAGACCATTTATAACACCGGTTCGGGACATTAATAACACTGAACTTTCTAATCCGGGTAATTTACCACGGAAAAATGACTAATCTGTCAAATAAAGCTTCAATGATTCGTTTGTTCGGCTAATATAAAACATATTTCGACATATGACAAGAGCATTAGAATCCTCGTAAACGATAAGTAACAAATCTTTTTTGCCGAATTAACTTCACATGAAAATTAGAAAAATATTTATCAACATTCAAACAAACATAGCTTAGATTTTCTAATAGCTACTTGATTTCTATTAATATTTCATACTACTGTCAGCACACGCTATTCCTAGCGCTCACATTGACCTTGTTGCTTACGGAGTTGCTTCACATCTTCGAGGAGATGGTTAACGAAGGGCTGGAACGTTCGGATCATCTGGCCATACTCAGATTTCGTGTTCAAGCTAACCTTAACTCTGCATTTGAAAAATCCGAACATCAATATAATATGCGAATTCGATTAAGAAGATTTTTGCCTCAACGTCTTCGTGCGGCAGTATCACTTGAGTGACGCTGCTTATAAGGTCTCCGCGAAATTAACACCAAATTTTTTCCGGCAATAATTGAATACAGGATTGGCAACGTACTGTACGAATGTAAACAACTAGATAGTAAAAACATCAGGGTTCGTCATACTAAAAATATCAAAACGTCAACTTTCTGACTTGCTTCCTTTAGTTTTCTTCACAATGTGACAATCTTATTTTAAATTTGACGTGCGCTGAACTTTACTTTTGATTTGTTCATCAGTTCCTATTCGAATCCTGATTTCAGATAATTATTTTGATTCAGAATTCTCTAAAAACTTTTCCATGTTGTCGTTTTCTCTGAGTTAAATTTCAAGTAATAAATGTTTTATATTATTATTTGTATATAACTCAGTTGGTTGTAACGACACATTTTTGTTAAAATAAAATAATTTCTAATCCAACCCTTTTTTAACGAAGAAAAAAGGAACAATTTTTAAACGAAAAATATAATATATAGATCGTCGTCAATATCTGCTAGCATGTCAAAAAACAAAATTCTTCTTTAAATTACTCAATGTCAAAATGAATGGAGTGCGGAAATGTTTTTTGGATTGATGCAAGGTTTTATAAAAATAAAGTTGTAAAGTTGTGTATATTATATGGTCCGAAAAAAAAAATATAAATAACATAAGAATTACGCTCAATGTTATTTGTTTAAAAAAATGTAGAACAACGTTGTCACTATTTGAAAGAACTTAATACTTCACACTTTTATAGAAAAGCTTTTGGGCCCTAAGCGTATGTATTGAATTAAAGTACTACCACTAAAAGTTTTGAAATGCTATGAAATTAAAAAACAACTATCAAGCTCTCGAGCCAATTGCTTGATTAAATTAGTGATAATTAGCCATGTAAGTTACGTTAAACATTACTAATCACTATTATTTAAGGAACTGTAATTAACCAGGAATTGTTGGAAGAGGGAATTGTATTGAGAAGAAATTATTTGGAAAAGGGATTGTAAAGTGAAGGAATTTGCTGGAAAAGAAAGTTTTAAGGCCGCAAGTATAATTTTAAAATTTATTTTTGTATTTGTTTTTTTTTTATATATTTATTTTGAACTTGAGGTTTTTTTTGGATTATGTAAAGTTTGATCCCCATAGAGGATTTTAGAGCCGGGATTCGTCTAGTGACAATTCGTTGTTGTATTATATTTTTTTTTGGATGATTACGGTTGTATAAAGTTCCGGTATAACACCCAAATTGAAAGTTGCGTGCTTTACCATCGTAAATTTAAAATTCGTAAACAACCCTTAAAGGGAGCTAGGGTTTCTGGTACAGGTAGACCATATATTTGGACTTACCGCTTACATATCAAACAGGCAGCGCAATTGATATTTCGCAACAGAGTGCCAAGAGAGCGGAAGGAATAGGGAAATAAAAGGTATTGGCTTTATATTAGACTGATCAACAGCTCAACGATGGTTAGTTTAAACTATTAAAAGTTTGTGCCCTAAAGATAAACATCTGAATTCCTGCAAAGCGTTCTGTTAAACAAAAATTTGAACTTGTAAAAGGTTCGGTAAGCTAGGTAACTCTAGTCAAAAACCGGAAAGGTATTTTTCTTTCATATTAAAACTATTAAAAGGAATAATACGACAACTCATTCAATTTATTCAATTCCTTCAACTAATTAATTTCATTAAATTGATTCAATTCAACCAATTTATTCACTTCAATTCATTC
This sequence comes from Diogma glabrata, assembly GCA_963693315.1. NCBI lineage: Eukaryota > Metazoa > Arthropoda > Insecta > Diptera > Cylindrotomidae > Diogma > Diogma glabrata. Next base: position 240,761,523 of record OY856188.1, on the reverse strand, counting down.
AATCCACTTAATTCATTCAATTCGTTTAATTGATTCATATTTAATTCATTTAATTCTTCCAATTCATTTAATCATTCAATTAATGCAATTCATTAGATTCTTTTAATTCAATGAATTCACTCAAATCATTCAAATTTATTGAAATCATTCGATTTATTCATGAATGAATTGAATTGATTGAATGAATAGAATGATTTGAGAGAACTAAATAAATTGCATTCAGTTCACTCAAATCATTCAATTCATTCATATCATTCAATTTATTCAATTCATTAAATTCATTCAATTCATGAACACAATTAATTAAATTTATTAAATAATAAATTCAGTAAATACATTCAATTTATTCCATTCATTCAATTTATTCAATTCATTCAATCCATTGTATTCATTCAATTCATTCAATTTATTCAATTCATTCAATTCATTGAATTCATTGTATTCATTCAATTCATTCAATTCATTCAATTCATTCAATTTATTCAATTCATTCAATTCATTCAATTCATTCAACTCATTCAGTTCATTCAATTCATTCAATTTATTCAATTCATTCAATTCAATGATTTCATTCAATTTATTTAATTCAATCAATTTATTCAATTAATTCAATGCATTCAATTTACTTCATTCATTCGTATCATTCAATTGATTCAGTTCACTCAAACCATTTTATTAATTCGATTCAATTAATTTAGTTCACGCAAATCATTCAATTCACTAAATTCATTAAATTCATTCAACTCATTCAATTCATTAACTTCATTAAATTGATTGAATTCATTAATTCCCCAATTCATGTAATTTATTCAATTCATCAATTAATTCAATTCATTCAATTTATTTAAATCACTCGATTCATTTCATTCATTCAGTTTAATCAAACCAATCAATTTACTTAAACCATTTAATTAATTGATTTCAATTCATTTCATTTAGTTCACTCAAATAATTTAATTCATTAAATTCGTTAAATTTATTCAATTAATTCAATTCATCCATATCTTTCAATTCATTCAATTCATTCAATTAATTCAATGCATTCAATTTATTTAATTCATTCGTATCGTTCAATTTATCCAGTTCACTCAATCCATTTAGTTCATTCAATTCAATTAATTCAGTTACTCAAATAATTAAATTCATTAAATTCACTAAATTCATTAAATTCATTAAATTCATTCAACTCATTCAATTAATTCAAATCGTTACTTCAATAAATTCATTCAATTTATTTAATTCATTCAATTCATCCAATTCACTCAAATCATTCAAAAAATGCAATTCATTCTATTTATTCAATCATTAATTCAATTCATTCATTCATTCACTTAATTATTTAAATTCATTCAATTTATTTAATTCATTCAATTAATCCAATTCACTCAAATCATTCAAATATTCATTCTATTTATTTAATTCATTTTATTTATTCAATTCACTAAATTAATTCAAATCTTCATTCATTCATTCAATTCACTCAAAACATTCAGTTCACTCAAACTATTTAATTAAACCAATTCACTCTTTTAATGCAGTTGACTCAAATCATTAGGTTGATTAAATTCACTAAATTCATTAAATTCATGAAACTCATTGAATTCATTCAATTCTTTCAATTCATTAACTTCATTAAATTTATTGAATTCATTAATTCCCCAATTCATTTAATTTATTCAATTCATCAATTAATTCAATTCATTCAATTTATTTAAATCACTCAATTCATTCCATTCATTCAGTTCATTCAAATCAATCAATTCACTTAAACCATGTAATTGATTGATTTCAATTCATTTCATTTAGTTCACTCAAATAATTCAATTCATTAAATTCGTTAAATTTATTCAATTCATTCAAATCTTTCAATTCATTCAATTCATTCAATTGATTCAATCCATTCAATTTATTTAATTCATTCGTATCGTTCAATTCATCCAGTTCACTCAATCCATTTAATTTATTCAATTCAATTAATTCAGTTAACTCAAATAATTAAATTCATTAAATTCACTAAATTCACTAAATTCATTAAATTCATTCAACTCATTCAATTAATTCAAATCGTTACTTCAATAAATTAATTCAATTTATTTAATTCATTCAATTCATTCAATTCACTCAAATCATTCAAAAAATTCAATTCATTCTATTTATTCAATTCACTTCATTAATTCAATTCATTCATTCATTCACTTAATTATTTAAATTCATTCAATTTATTTAATTCATTCAATTAATCCAATTCACTCAAATCATTCGAATATTTCAATTCATTCTATTTATTCGATTCAATCTATTTATTCAATTCAATTAATTAATTCAATGCATTAATTGATTCACTTAATTAATAATAAAATTAATTTAATTCATTCTATTCATCCAATCCCCTCCTTGAATGATTTTCAATTCTTTCAATTCATTCTGTTTATTAATTACATTTTTTAATTAACTTGATTAATTCAATTCATTAAATTTATTAAAATTATTAATTTCATTTAATTCATTCCGATTATTCAATTCATCCAATTCACTCACATCAGTCAATACATTCTATGTATTCAATTCACTTAATTATTTCAATTCATTCAATTTTCACAATTCAGTCAAAACATTTTATACATTCAATTCATTCAATTCATTCAATTCAATTCGCAAGACACAAAAACAAAAACGTGGTTAAGATGCGATTTAACAAGTAAAATTAACACTAATAGGAAATACAACCGTTACTAGACCACTCTTGTGTGGGCTACACAATTTTCGAAATCTTAGTTTGTAAGATGAATTAGAGCTTGGTTTAAAAGCAAGAAATCACAGACGAAATTTGCAATAGTTTCTAAAATATGAGGTGAAATTTTTCTAAAAGTCACAAAAACTTTCACGATTTCCGATCTCTCACTAACGCTACTCCGTATCGAAATCATATAAATTGACAAATTGAGTCGATCATTAATCTTAGAAACTATGTTGCAAGGCGGTCCCGCTAACTTGTTTGGTGCAGTCAAATTTTAATTTTTCGAAATATTGAGATATTCATTAGATTCAGTACGTGTTTGGCTCTTGAAAGACCTTATAAATGCTGAAATTTAGGAATATTGGAATCTTATTTGCCAAGTAGAGGTTAATTACTAACAGTATTAACAAGAAATGTTAAGCATGCTAAGCAGAAACAAACAACCTGAATTTTGTTGCCTTTGGCGCAGTCACGTAAAATATCTACAAGAGTGACGTAGCTTTTAAATCAAAAACACACATATTCTGAAGTAAACTCTACATAAACTATATGGAGGGGCTGAAATCTCAGGCTCTGAGATATCAAGACTTCGGTCTGGGTTAAGGATTTTGATACAGTTTTCGGCAAAAAACTTTTATGAGGACATGGTTTTTAGTTTTGGGCAGCGACGTATATCAAACATAGCTTTTTGTCAAAATTCCAAAAATATTCCAAAAATTCTTACAAAATCAAACATTGAAACTTTTTCAAAATTCTAGAAATATGTATATAAAAAATTCTAAAGTTCTATTTATATTTCAATATTCTAAATATAGTCCAAAAATTAGAATAAAATCAAAAATTAGACTAAAATCAAAAATTTAAACTTTTTCTAAATTCTAATAATATTCCAAAAATTCTTAAAAATTCAAAAATTCAAACTTTTCCAAAATTCTAAAAATATTGCAAAAATTATAACAATATAAAAATTGAAAATTTTTCCAAAATTATAAAAATTATAATAAAATCAAAAATTTAAAGTCTTTCAAAATTCTAAAAATATTCCAAAAATTCTTACAAAATCAAAAATGGAAACTTTTTTCAAAATTCTAAAAATATATATAAAATTTAAAAATTTTTTTTTCAAAATTCTAAAAATATTCCAAAAATTAGAATAAAATCAAAAGTTTAAACTTTTTATAAATTCTAATAATATTCCAAAAATTTTTAAAAATTCAAACTTTATCCAAAATTCTAAAAATTATTACAATATCAAAAATTGAAACTTTTTCCAAAATTATAAAAATTATAAAATTATTAAAAATTTAAAATTTTTCAAAATTCTAAAAATATTCCAAAAAATCTTACAAAATGAAAAATGGAAACTTTAATTCTAAAAATATATATAAAATTTAATTTTTTTTTTCAAAATTCTAAAAATATTTCAAAAATTAGAATAAAATAAAAAATTTAAACTTTTTCTAAATTGTAATAATATACCAAAAATTCTTACAAAATCAAAAATTAAAACTTTTTCTATAATTCTAAACTAAAATCAAAAATACAAACTTTTCTTTAAAATTCCAAAAATATTTCAAAAACTATAACAAATTAAAAAATTTCCATGTCCAATTTGATTTTCAATTACATTTACGTCATAAAAACAGCTACATTTTTTTTTTCAAAAAATTGGATAAAAAAATATATGAAATCATTAATAATTTTTTGACAAACTTATAATGTCATAATTTTTTTTTTTTTTTTTTTTTTTTTTTTTTTTTTTACGTATTATTGATTTTTATTATTATGAAAATATTCGTTACAATTTTTAAGAGTACAGTAAATTTTTTAATATTACTTTTCAGCTTTAGAATAAATATTGGATTATTTATGAATAATTTTGTTTTTATAGTATGGTACAATGAAGGAAAATTTGTGTGAAAAAACCTTTCTATAATAACTTAACCTAATACCTATAACTACTTAACCTAATAACTAAAACTAATTAAGGGGTTTTCTTGGTGAACGAAGTTGACTAAAGTTGTAGAATCTCATTCACCAATGGATTATCAATATTATTTAAGTTTTGGTAAAATTTGTTTTTGCGTTTGTTAATATATGTTTCTATTAGATCGATGTTGTGTAATTTGTGTAACTTGTATGTAGAATAGTGCCATGGTTTGTTATAAATAATTTTTAATATTTTATTTTGTGTCCTTTGAAGTTTAAGTCTGTGAGATTTTGCACAGCATTCCCATACTGGAATACCGTATGTTAGTTTTGGTATAATCACGGATTTGAAAAGGATCAATTTATTTTTAACATTTAATTTCGAGTTTCTGTTTATAAAGGGATAAAGCATTTTTATTACGTTTCCCATGTTATTAATTCTTTCAGAAATATGATCCGAGAAGGTTAGTTTTTTATCAAGTGTTATACCTAGGTACTTTAAACTATTTGACCACGGGATGTTTTTACCGTTTATAACTATATCTCTGCTGGGAAGGCTTAGTGTTTTTCGCTTGCGTGTAAAGAAGCATGTTTGATATTTGTTAACATTGACCCTTATTTTCCATCGATCAAAGAAATTATTAACTTCATTAATTGCTACTTCAAGTTTATTGACGATATAATTTGGATCTTCAGAAGATGTCAAGATAGCTGTGTCATCAGCGAAGAGTGAGTATTCACAATCACTAGATCGTGGCAGATCGGCGGTGTAGATATTATAAAGCAATGGACTAAGCACTGCTCCTTGTGGAGTTCCGGAAGGAATTGCGAATTTTTTGGATTTTGTTCCTTCAATACTAACGTTAAAATATCTGTCGCAAAGAAAACTGCGAATGATTTTTACAAGATAGATAGGTGTTTGGATGTTGAATAATTTGTGAAGAAGACCGTCATGCCATATAGCGTCGAAGGCTTTTTCGATGTCTAGCAACAGCATTCCCACTGATTGTTTGTTATTGATTTTGTGTTTTATTAGTTTGGTTACTCGTAACAATTGATGATTTGTTGAGTGGCCTGTGCGAAAACCAAATTGATCGTATGGTATTATGTTTTTGCTTGAAACAAACTTATTAAGTCGAGCATAGATTACTTTTTCGAAAATTTTGCTAAAGCCACTTAACAAACTAATTGGTCGGTAGCTTGTTGGACTAGTAGGATCCTTTTTTGGTTTACAAATTGCTATGACGTTTGCGTTTTTCCAGGCGGATGGAAAATATCCTATTTTCATGCATGCGTTGAAGATAAAAGCAAGAGCTACAAATAACTTTTTAGGACTTCGTTTTAAAACTTGATTATGTATATTATCACTACCGCAAGCTTTTCTGTTTCGTAGTCTTTTTACTATTGTTAACAGCTCCCTGTGGTTTGTGATTTCATCAATTTCCCATGAAGTAATTGAACTAATAAAAGTTTTAGTATTTAAAACTGCTTTGGTCGTTTCTGGGTCATTTATATTTTGGTTAATGACATGTGCTTGATAAAAAACTTCACCGATTGCGTTACATTTTTCTGAAGTTGTTAAGAGGAGTTTATTCTGAGAATTTAATGGGGGTATTTTTTTGGAAGGTTTACCGACAATTTTGTTAAGATTCCATAATTTATTAGATCCGGGTGTTATTGTTTCTAATAATTTCCCCCACCGTTTATTCCTGATATTGGTGATAGAATTGCGTATGGCTGCATTTATTTTCTGGTAATTCACCTTATTAATTGGATTTCTTGTTCTTTGCCATTGACGACGATAACAATTTCTTATTTTAATTTGCTGTACGATTTCATTAGGGATTGAAGGCTCTTGAGATTTCAGCTTTTGCTTGGGTATATATTTTTCTTGGGCTTCAAAAACCAGATCTGTTAATCGTTTTACTTCATCGTCTATGCCTTCTGGAGAATTAATTCGATTTTCGATATCGAAAATATTAATTTTGGCTTTGAGGAATAAATAAAGAGAAGCCCATTTAGCTTTATTAAAATTGTAACTCGTTGATGAAGTTGCACTTATATTTGGAGAAGTGTTTAGCAAATCGAATACAACTGGTAAGTGGTCAGAAGACAACTCAGTTTTGGCAACCGGTTGAGAAATAAGGTGTGGAATATTGTGTAAAGCAAGGTCAAGTGTCGATGGGTTGCCTCGACTAGAATTCGGACAATAAGAAGAAGTATTTGGAAAACTAATGTTAAATCTACCTCTTGACATTTCGTCATACATAGCATTTCCAGCTCGGTTTGATCTTCGACAGTTCCAGTATCTATGACGACTGTTAAAATCTCCACAGATAACGAAGCTATTTTGACTATTGGCTATTTTACGTAAATCCTTTTTAAATTGCTGAATTTTGTCAACATTGATCTTAGTACCTGGAAAATAGCAGGAAACAATAATTATCTCACCATGCTGTGTAAACACTTTTAAGCCTAATGATTCAATAACTGATGTGTCAAAGCTGGGTAGTAGTGAATGTTTAATGTTTCGTTTTATGAAAATTGCTACACCACCGCCTGGTTGTTGTTGTCTATCATTTCTATAGCAAATATATTCACTATTTTTTAAGAGTTTCAAATTAGGCTTTAGCCATGTTTCGTTCACCAAGAAAATGTCAATTTTATTTATGTCTAAAAAATAATAAATTTCATTAATTTTATTGGAAATGCTTTGCGCATTCCAATATGCAATTTTTATATTATTTAAATTATTTAACGCCATAAAGGTACTTAACTGAAAGCCCGGCTATGACTTGAAATTGTTGTTCCTTGTTCCTGCAGTGTTTTAGCTGGGATATGATGTCGTTTACTAACCTCATTATTTGTTCGACTGTAAATAGATCACTATTATTATGGTTATTGAAGTTAGTGACATGTGAATAATTTGTAGTTGTAGTGTTTGTGATCCGCTTAGCATTTTCTAACGGCAGTTCGGAGAGTTTCTGGTTCGGATTTAAGGTTGGAAAATCCGAGCTATTGAACACAAAACTAGGTTTGCGACTAATGTTTCGTTTTTTTCTTGTTTTTTCCCTTATTTGTTGGTACTCTGCAAGTTTTGGACATTCTTTCGAATTGGATTTGTGTGATTGTGAGCAATTAGCGCATTTTAATATCACAGGTTCACTTGGACTATCTTGTTGAGGACATTCAGTTGTGAGATGCTGATTGCTGCAATACATGCATCTCGATGGAAGATTGCAGTGTTTAGCTCCATGACCATAAAGCTGACAATTTCTGCACTGGGTGGGACCAGATCGCCTGTTAATATAGTTGTTCCACTGTACCATCACATTATATATATGTTTTGTTTGACGAAGTTTTGAAATATTTGTAGTACCAGGCTTAAAGTATAAAAGATACGTCATTTGATCGATGTATCGTTGATTTTTAATATTAAGTTTCTTAATTTCAGATGGTTGATCAACTCCTTCGTCTTTCAACGCTGTTTCAATATCTGTTATGCTCCAGTTTGGTAGTCCGGAGAGAACAAACTTAATAAGTTTGTTTTCCTTTTTTTCAAACGAATAATACATTTTATTGTCCTTTTTTAGCGCAGCAATTAACTCATTATAGTCTTTATCGTTTTCCAAAAGAACTTTAATTCCTATAGACATAAACTTTAATTTGTATTTTGTAATATTATTATTTTTTATTAATGCATGCGCATCAAAAGTTGAAATTTCTTTTAATATTATTGGAGGTATGATTTCTTTTTTTTTGTTATTAGTAACTGTATTATGTTGATCTATTTTGTCGTCAATTTCTGTGACGTCATCAATCGTATTATTATCAAAAAGATCAAATCGATTTTGAACTGGAATGTTAATTTTGATTTGAGTTGAATTGTTTTGTGACATGTTGTTCAGTCCTTTATAGCGTTTTGTAGATGTGTTGGTTAATTTTGAGGTTTGTTGAGAGTTATGACTCATTTTTATCACGTATTCCTCGACCTTGGGGAATTTATTAATTAAATCTGCTTCATCTTCAGAGAAGTCGCGGCTTCTCTTAGTATTATTTTCACACTCGTCTTCACTCACTGCTTATTATGACACAGTTGCAAAATCAATGATTTTACAAGTTGAAAAAGTTAACAAGCACTCTTGTATACGAATTACCGTATTTTAAACAATTTATTTTATTTCAATTATTTAGTTTGAAACGATTCGCTTCACTGTTAAATTGAAACTGTAATGTCATAATTCTCTATAGTAATAATAAATTTTCATGTCATACAAATTATTAATTTTATTTTTTTTACAAAAAATTGAGTAAAAAATAAATAAAAATCTTTCTTTTGACACACTTGACAACATTTTTTTGACAAACTTATAATGTAATAATCTCACATACCAATCCCGACCATCAAGATTTCTCCAAATTCAATGTTCCTACTCGTAATCACTTAAAATGAAAGTTTTTTAAGCAAAAAATATGCAAATTTCCTTGTTTTAACACACTTTACGATTCCTTCGACACACTTCCGGTACAGCTATCGAACACATCGTCCTTTCGGCTCTTCCCATTGAGTAAACCTATTTTAAGAAAAAAAAGTTTTTTCAAATCCGTCCAGAGGTTTTCTAGATTTCGTAGGTTGTGACGGACGGCCAGCCGACAGACGGACATACATTTTTTTGCTTTTTTAGAATCAGTAGGTCCTAAAACGTCGAGAAATGCCAAACAAGTGGGGGTAAGAATTTCACCTTTAGCTCATGAATGTAATACTTAGCCGAAGTAATATTGGGCGCAAAACTAATCAAGTTATTTTCTTTTCTACAGACAGATTTAGCCACAGCGATGTGAATAGTCATATCGTTTATCTTTCTTTAAAAAAAAACTTAATCTAAATAGTCTATGGCCGTCTTCATCTTTCACAACGATTAGTCTTAGGAAAAAATTGTTTAAATCACTAATACTGCCACAATTTACCTATTGTTCATCACTTCTTGGTAACCTTAGCGCAGGCGGTTTTTGCAAGTTACATAGGGCTTTCAACGCTTGCATTCGATATGTCTTCCATTTGTCTCGTTTTTGTTCTCTTTTACGCTTTAAAACATCTCTTCTTGGTTGTTCTTTGAAGTGCTATCTAAATTACCTTCTATGTGTATCAATATATAAGTTAATTACCACCGAAACCCCTAATTATTTATATGATAAGTTAAATCTTAGGCATCGAAGAAGTTCAAGGCTAAACCATGTTACACTACCTATAAACCGTACCACTACAAAAAATAAATCATTTTTTGTTTATGGGTTGTCTCTTTTCAATAAACTCTCTCCAGATATACGGGCTGCTACATCGTTGAAACAATTTAAGGATAAGTGCTTTGATGTTCTTTGTCGCATGGAAGAGATATAGTTTTAAAAAAAAAAAGCAAACATTTTTTTTTTGAACGTTTAATGATGTCTTTGTTGTTTATATGTAAGTGAATCCCATATAAAATGAATTTTTTTTTTTTTTCTTTTTTTAATTAAGTTAATTGAACTATAGTAAGCTTACTTTAAATGAATTAGTATTATACTATGGAAATTTTATCAAATTGTTCTTTATAATAATTTCTACATATATGTACACCAAAAAAGGCTAGGCCTTATGTATATATAATTTTTAATTTAATAAATAAATAAATAAATAAATAAATTGAACCCACAATGGTAAAAAAAAAAAAAAAAAAAAAAAAAAAAAAAAAAAAAAAAAAAAAATAAATAAAAATATATAAAACCCTTAAGAGCTCAAAACAAGATTGTGTAGTTCGACAACACAAAGTTCTAAATAGAAGAAAAAAATTATCAATGGAAAATCTGAAAATGCAAGGATGTATAAGGACAAATATTTTCACAATATCCTTCATGTTTATCTCCACGAAACAAAACAAATATCCAAAAAGTTTATATTAAGTTTGTTTTATTGACATTATTTTTTTGTTATCCTTAGGACTGGTATTTTGATTGCTGTTTTTTATTAAAAACTTTTCTTTTCTTGAAAATATAAAAACAAAAGAACGGTTTGAATAAAATAAAAGAAAAAAGGAAGAGAAAAGAACAAAAGGAAATTGAGTATTTTATTTTGTTTGTCATAAATTTTGATGCTTCTTAGAAAATAAAATAAATATTATATTAATAATGAAATTAGGCTTATTATTGTTATTATGGCTATTATTATCATGTTGCGTACTTTTTGTTTTATTTTATTTTTTGCTAAGTTGTGGATTTGAATTTTGATATCATAATCAAATGTAATTGAGCTCCTTTTGTATTGATGATTTGAAAAATATTCTATGTTTTTTAATTTGAGAATAATTGAAACAAATGTTCATTGGTTTAGTTTAGTCAGACTTTTTATTTTGATTTGAACATATTTTGTGCACTAGAAGGGTGGAAACCATTCCTTAAAAATTTTGAATTTACCAACGGTTAAACCCGATTTACGGTTCTTGATATGATATATGTTCTTGTTCGGGTCACAAAAACAAGTTAATTTATAGTTTATACCCTTACTTTATAAACGATGCTAATTAGGAATTGGTTCTATAACACAATAATCTTGTTAATATGAAAAAAAAAAAAAAAATTCATCATTAATCGAACCGTTTTGAAGAAATTTCGTTTTCATTATCATATAAATCTTACATTGAATAAAATACAAAGTGATACCATTACTATTTTACCATTTGTAACAAACCAACTCATTTACCAAAAATGCTTTTTCTTTAGTTCAACTGAATCAAATAGTAAAATTATAAAATGAAAATATAAATAAACATACCTACACACATCTTACAAATAACTTTTGTAATAAACTTAAAACAGAAAAAACTAAACTCGAAACTATGAACTCCAACTTTCTATTGTTTTTCCAACTTTTCATTTTATTTTCCATGAGAAGCATATTTCTTTAACACAAACAAAAAAAAATTATTCGCCTTTCGTTTCAGTTGGGAAAATATGATGTAAGTTTCTTGTTCCGTATGACTTTGAACTGTCGTTAAATACACGTGATACAACCTCCCCCAGACATTTTAACATAGAGTTAATATGAACTATTGCATATTATATTTATTACTTAAACAAATGTTAAATGTTGATTATATTTTTGTCTCAAAACATAGACGAGTGAGTTGTTCGAGAGTTACGAGAAAATGGAAAATGAATGAATGATTTTCATAAAAACTAAATTATTTCTTTTCTTGTTTGTTATGAATTTAATTAAGGTACGATTTTATGTTATAAGAGGAGTGAAGGTTAGATGTTAAGGTTTTAGAAGGGATATAGTTTGTCATAAGCTAATTGTTATTGATGACTATAAGGGATATTAAAATTAATATTATTTAATCAATATAAATGAATTGATTTATTGAATAAATTTTAATCAAAATTTGTGTAACAAATTGGAAAACTATTGTGTATATTAACAATCCTAAACGGGAACAGATATATGTTACAACTTAATCTATTTTTTGTTTTTTTTTCTAACAAACGGGGTTGATTTATGAAAAATGAATAAAAAGAAAATTAAATTTGTTCTTTAGTTAAATTTGGGTAAGTTTTTTAAAATAAATTAATTTTTTTATCGTAAGCAAGTAATTATGTCAAAAACAGTAACGTTAAAGGTTAAGGAAATTATTTACACTAAACTAAAGAACATGTTGAACAGAAAAAAGTTTTGATGAGGAATTAAGTTATGTTTTAGGAAATTTTTAGTTATTAAGTAAAAAACGTGATGGAGAGCTCATTTTTTTTTAAGATTTCTAATCTAAATTAAAAGATGTAAATTATTTTAATATACCTTTATCTTTGGTAACTTGTAAAAAAATATAGACAACGATGATGCAGTTCTAATAATAAATTTGGTGTTATTTCTATTGAAATCTGCCTATTTGTTGTGATAAATATTTGTCAGCTTTAGTGTATGTTGAAGCTATTACAATATAAGACGAGATTTTTGTATAGGACTTTCATTTGTGAGGTATTCAAACAGTTTTTTTGGACCAAGAAAACTGAAACTCTTTGGCTTTGAAGCCTGAACTTTTCAATTATAGAATAAATATTTTTCTATAAGATAGATATTTTAAAAACATCCAAGCTAAGATTAAATAAAATATGCAATTTTACCAAAAGTAGATGCTGTTTCAAATTACACTACACTTGGAAAAATCAGGAATACTGGACCGTTTTATATGTTTGGTTAAAAAGTTAGCACATTATTAATCAGTATTAAGTTTTTTAAAAATTTTGCTTTATCATATTCATCTTAAGGGTGGGGTAAAGTATTAAACATTTTTTTTTTAGATTTTTTGTGATTTTTTTTTATTGAATGCATAATATTTCAAGAATATTGTGTCAAAATTTCAAGTCGATTGGAGCAAAATTGACGAAGTTACGAGTGTTTTTAAATTTGCTTATGAACGTTTCATACAAGATTTTTTATTGTTCAAAACTTTAAAGCGTTTTCACAACAACTCACGTTTTCAAAGTCGGTGCCCCTCATAACTTCAAAACTACTGCACCGATCCTTTTGAAAATTTGAGCACTATTTCTGTACATAAGTTACGAGGTAACGCTGGAGAGATTTTGCAAATTTTGTTAATAATTTTTATTTTACAATAACAAATTATGCGATTTTTTTCGCAAAAAATCGCGTTTTTCCCTTCAAAGTGTTCCAAAACTGTGAAAAATTAAAATTTCGAAAAACCCTCCCAGCATTATCTGGGAAAAACTATTATGAACTAAATGAATTTTGATTTTTTGATTTCGGATGATCCAGCACCAAGTTATGAGGGGCACCGCAATTCTACTTTTTTCCGAAACACGTCCGAATAATTGCTGCCATGGCCGTGTTTTTTAATATTTCTTTCTGAAAATTTTATACAATATTTTTAAAATGTCATACTTTAATGTACTATTGGTTTTAATAAAGATATTTTAACTGTGTCGTCACAAAAAATTCACAAAAACATGCCTTTTTTCGTACAAATTAACCTTACTCCCCCTTAAGAGAAGGGTTAGATGGTTAAAATCACATATTTTTGTTAACTTTTATGATAACGGCGATGTACCTCGCTCTCATTTAAATTTTACTGAAATTTCTGTAATTGCAAATTTTCTTCAAAGTTTTCGGTAAATTATGTTCAAAGGAAAGAAAACATAAAAGAACCGTACATGTTCAAAATTATACGCCAACCATTAAAAGGAAAATTTTAACATATATTTTTATGAAACCATACCAGATATCACCCTTTCATATGACAACCTATACTTGACCCGGTCCAAAAGACATAAACGACTTCACGTCACATTCCTCCCAAACAAAATGTGTTATGCCCGCCAAACTACGTGTTGTTAAACATGTATCATTTACGGCTAGAGAGTCAGAATATGGTGTATTGACTCGAATTTAAGGCTTGACAGTTCAAACAACCGAACCAGTTGCGCTAACAGCAAAGATTAGATTCTCGTTAATTCATCTTATAATTTCCATCCCTCATCCACCTAACTACATATTTTGCATTGTCGGAATTTTACATTTAACAGATCACCATACAAATGACCTTTTGCCTCACCCTCGGCTATAATATACATTTTGCATTTACATTTTTATCAACATTTCTAATAATAGTCATCGGCACACCTGACTTTTTTGTAACATCAAGGTTATAATGATTTTTGTTATATATACTTGCACTCTATTTGCAACGTTTAAATAAGAAAAAAATGAAACAAAAGAATTACTACGTTTAAATTTCTCTTCTTTCATTTTATTACAATGAAACGAAATATTATAAATAGAAATGAAATTTTACAATACATGAACATATCCAGTTATTTTTGCTTGTGTTCTTAAATGAAGAAAAGGGAGTTCATGATTTCTGTGCGCATTTTACGTGTTAATAAACCAACAAAAAGATTTTTGTGTGGTAGATGACATAGCCTGTGGCTTCGTAAATAAAAAATGTTTTTTGTGGTAAAGGTATTGATTACAAACAATATGACTAACGAGCATCTGTTTCATGCAACCAACTCTTCTTTATTGTTTAGAATAATTTTAAAAATTATAAATAGAAAAATAATTTTCAATATTGTGGAGTTGTGTTTAGAACTGAAAACTAAATTATGTTAAATTTTAATAAAACGAAAAATATTATCGTGCCACAAGTGCTTAATAAAAGGAAATATAAAAATTGTAAATAAATTCTTTGTTGTGAATTTTGAAATTAAAATTTGATATTTATTAATTGTGATTAAAATGAAAAATAACTAAAGATGTGTTATGAATTGTTTTCTGTTTTCATTTTAATAAATAAAAGCTACGTTGACCGACATCGGAACGTAATAATATGTTGTGGCACAGGTATATAAAGTTCAATAAATTTTAATATTGTGGTCTGTGGAAAGCGATATAGTTACTTTATCAATTTTCCATATTATGGATATATAATTGGAACCTACCCTGGAATATAAAAAGTCTAAAGTTGAGGCATACAGAATTGGAATCTTTTTCATACCATACATTAACGTCGGGACAAGCAGATCCAGCTGGTTCAGTTCCAACAATTTATTAAGTGTGGTCAAGTAAGGCAGCTCCGTTTGACTCGACCGTTTTTTTCGACCATTATCGAGGGACCGAAAACGGAAAAAATTAAAAATGGCGGTTAGCATATCTTCGGCGACACAGGCTCTAAGACCACTGTAGCAGTTGCAAAAAATATAGGAAGAGGAAAAATCAATGTGGTTCAGTAAGGAGTAAAAGAACGAAAGCTAAGACTGACTCCTCGACTTCTCCCTGCAAACAGGTATTACCACCTCTAGTGGCTTTTTTTTAACATTTTCTTTGGGCATGAGGTCTGAGATGATTGAACACATTCGTCTACCGATCATCCCGGTTCTGCGTCATAAGCAAGAGCTCGTATAGGTCACAAAAGGACTACCTGTAGTAGTAGTCCAAATTCTATATAAACAGATGACGACACAACTCACCATGAGTTTTTGAAGCACAAAAGCGGAAAGACTTCGGGTAATAATGTTTAAAAGATTCCATTATAGTCAACGACAAGAACGGGACCGAACAAATTTGCATGAAGCTATACTAGTGCGATCGAGAGATGGTTTGCTAGAATTTTTGAAACAAATGATCGAATAATCAGCCAGGACAAAAGCAATTTGATTCAATAACGCCTGTTTGAAGATATATTGAAACGTACAGCTACTCTTCCAACAATTGAAGAGATGTCGATAAAAGAAGGAAAACTTTATTTTAGATGTTCAAACAACTTTTCACCCGATTTCAGATTTCATGTCATGGGGAGGAGCAAGACTTTCAACAATGAAGGTCTGTAATCTTCTTAAGATGTATATGGCCAAAATCTTTCTGCCAGGCATAAACAAAATAAGGCGGCCTTGTTGGGGGGTTTCGAACGTTAAAATGGCTTGCACATTTCAAAAGGAAGGATTCGGGCGTACGGAGAGAAGAAATTGGCTAAAGATAAAGCGTCGACGGAAATCTCCTGTACATTTTTTTCGATACAGATAGTGCGAAAGCAATTCAGGAGCCCTACATCATTAAAACAAAGTATCCGGTCTTTATATAAAGGGCTGGGACATTTTGTATAAAGAAGTCCTGATAAAACCAGAATCTGCATAGCATTACATGAAAGTCTTGATATGCATATTTTGGATGAGACTCAGGTGATTTAACCGTAGTGACGGAACAGAGACGGAGAAAAGGGAATACTTATTGTGTCTGCCTATCTTTCGTACGACTCTATTAGTCCCGCCGTCGCCGGAATTGGGGTTGGTGTTTGACTGTGCCAAAAATAAAAACCTGGATATCATAGTCGGCTGAGACGCCAATTCACATCAGGTGGGAGGGAGCAGTACCCATAACAACAGGTCTTCTAGAGTACTTAGCTATTACATGCTAATTTGGAAATACTAAATTTCGGAGGACCGAACACTTTTGTTACCTCCCGACAGCAAGAAACGCAAGAGAGTGTCTACGAAAGTATCTAAGATTTTCTAAGAAAACGATCCTATAGTCGAGGGCCGTGTCTACCGGAATTCACAACAGACGAATTGGGTATGCCTCAGTGTGTTTGTAGAGGAGGAACGGGCGAGTGGAGTAAACATTTACTACTAGGGCTTTGCAAAAGGATCCTGTTGCAAGACAGCATATACAACATTCCTTTAACATCATTTTTCTGGTAGCGTATTTGAAGATAACTTCAGGAGGCAGCCGCTGAAAATAGGTTAAAACTTAAAACCTAACCAAATTTACTGGATCATGGCAAAAAGGCTAAACTGGGTTGATCATGTTGAGACCAATGCGCAAACGCCACTCGATTGCTGTGTCTGTGACAGACGGCTTTTGGCGGAAAATGGGATCCGACTCCGAAAATAGTCTACTGGCTGTATAAAGTAGTTGTCAGAACCATAAATACTCTCATTCCATACCTTCTAAAGATTATGCAGATCTTATCTTATATCAAAGTAAAACGTACAGCTTAAAAACTACATATTTCTTCAATAATCTCTAAGAAACCCCTTACCATAACCGAAAATAAATTCTAAAATTTAACCCCATTTTCTTTTAATTATTTTGTTAATTCTAATTCTATTTTTTTTTTACATAATAATAAAAATAATATAATTCTCTTTACATTTCTCATTTTCTTTATTAAAAATCTGAAATTTATCGATTTTCTTTTTAAAATTAAATACTTTTATTACGTTTGCTAACAAAAGAAAAGAGGAAAATTATCTGTGGAAAATGTATTTTTTTTTATTTTCGTCATCCTGTAACATTTCCGATTTAGAAAAAAAAATTAATTAATTTTTCATTACCAAACAACAACCCTAAGTGAAAGTTATCTTCTTTCCCTTCGATAATGTTTTCTTTCCGCCCTTTCATTAGTTCTCCCCTTTTTTATTTGCTTTCGATTTTTCTATAAATATTATTTTAATTTCTGCTATTGTAGAGATTAAATTAGACAACAAATTGTTTAGTAAGTTAATCTATGAAAAGTAGTTATTGATTATATGTAACCACAAATTTTTGAAGTTGCTATAAAGTTATTGAAGTTACAGATATATGGGGGTTTTAATTGGAAATATGTTAGGAAAAAGGATTTGGCCTTTTTTCAAATTTGAGGGCCCCTTCCTACGTTATTAAAATTTATTGTCAACCTTGCTAGTAACTGATTGAAGAAAATATTTTGATTGGGAAATGTAGTAACGTTTGCTAAATTTTGTTCTTTTAAATAATGAAACAATAATTTTTTTTATATTTGCAGAAACAAAACTAAAATTGTGTTGCTAATATTCCAACGTGTGGAATATTTCCCAGTTATATTAAGCCCGGGTGGGATAAATATACAGAATTTGTTCTGATTTTAGAAATCGTCTCTACACCTATAACCAAACATAGATGGGATCAGCAAATTTATTGCAATCGCTTGGATGTTGAACAAAATTTGTCTAGACAACTTTCTCTACCTCAAACAGCAATTTTTGCATGAATTTCATTCAATACGTCAAAGCGTTTGTAAAATTTATCGCAATCCGTTGAATATTGCAGTTTTGTGAAATTTCCAGTTGTGTAACAGCAATTTTGGACTGGTTCAGAAACGTTTTGACATTTGTTGAATTTTGCGGAATAATTTGGATGTGTTCAAATGTTCGATTTGATTTTAAATATATTTTAAATCAAAATTATTATGTTTGACGGGACCAAAGAATTTTGGCATTATGGACTTAACAGTCTACATGCCAGTTTAAGTTGTAGTCCGTTACATGCAGTCTACAGGCCACATTGGTTTTGACTCCAAACTTTAAGAAATGCTAAAAAAGCGGAGGTTAGGTTTTGAAAATTTTTTCACAAATCAATTCTTTACGTCTTTCAAACCGTAGTTCTAAGCACTTTTCTAATACAATAAATACTATTTCTTAAAACGAATTATTACAACAAATATTTTGGCCTATTTTTTACTCAAGTTGTAAGTGACACTTACATTATTACAACAAATATTTTGGCCTATTTTTTACTCAAGTTGTGAGTGATACTTAGATTAAAGCAACTCATATATTGAAACCAAGTGATGATGAAGTTTTTTTCAATTGTATTTTATCTACTGTCAATATTCGTTTAAAATTTTTTTTTTTATTTTCTTTAATCAAAACCACCTACATAGACCAGTCAACGAATGCTCTAAAAAAGGTATAGAGGGAAATGCATGGAGAAACCTGTGCGTCCTACCGACATGGCTATTCTTCATCAACCTCAAGCACGAAAGAAGCAGAACAGCAAAGGCCAGGAAGTCTGCTGACATCCATTTCACCGAAGACACCGAGAAAACGTCAAACAAGATTTTCTGTCGAACAAGTTCAATAAAAGCAGGCTCATCACCATGCTTAAGGTGAAGCTTGAGGACAATGGGATTACCCTTCAAGCAGAAAGTGATACGGACGTTTTGATTGTGGATACGGCTGTGGAAATGTTGGAAACAACAGCTGTCGACATTCTGTGTGAAGATGTCGACCTCATAGTCCTCTTGATGACTAACACTGATGCGCATAAGGACATTATTTTCATAAAGCCTGAACGTCGGAAGACAAGGGGTTCCTTATTCTCGTCTCAAGAGCTTCAGCAACAAGGTTTCAAGGACGTGCTGTTTCTGCACGCATTTACTGGATGCGACACAACATCTTCCGCATTTCGAAAAAACAAGGTCGCATTTGCAAAGTTGTATCTGAAGTCGCCAGAGGTCCAGAAAGCAGCAGTGGTTTTTTAGACCCTTCCTCCACCACCGCCCAAGTACAAAAGGCAGATCTTAAGGTGGTATGGGGCTCCAGCGAAAGAGGCCTTCCTCAATGCCTACAGGTACAAGTTATTCTTGAAATCGGTGGCCCCACCAAGCCTGATATCTTTTGTCTTCCTCCCACCGAGGGAGCAGTAAAACAACATTCCCTCTGAAAATTCTACCAAGTTCAACTGTGACTGGGAAATGACCTACCTCCTCAAATTTGAAGATTGAGAAAAACTTCCTGGTCCCAGTGCACAGTGAGTTAGCAGCTGCACCGGACGATTTACTGAAAATGATTTTCTGCCAGCGCGAAGTGTGACTGCAAAAAAGCAAGCCTCAAATGTTCCCCAGCATTCCTAAAATTGATAGTGGAACTGCCGGAATTGGGTCCCTCAAGTGGATCCTCAGACCGTTTCCTTACAGGGGATCGACGGAGAAGATGACACAGAAAAAGAAGATGAAAACGAAGACGAGGATTAAGGTCCTTTCCGCCCCAAAAGAGCAAGCTTCAGATTTCACGCTCAACATTGAAACTGCTTTAACATTTGAAGGAAAATAGATCAAATAGTAAAAAAATATTGTTTCGTTTTTCCAAACTTCCTTCGAATTGGCCTAACTCACAATTCGATAAACGCAATTCCCAAATCTCTTCAGAGTTCGATCACTGATTAGTTAGCACAAACACCAGGTTTTATTAAGTATACAACAATTTGATTGTTCCACAACAATAGGAAAACAATACAGCAAACAATATTCCTAACTAGAATATTCTTCCAACAGCTTCGAAACTCCAACGGTTTATTGTAGAAATTTCCAATTCACAACGTTCAAAATAATACACAAAATATTTCTTCTCAATAACACTTATAACTTTATTCACAATAACAAATTTAAAAATCACTTTTATAATTTTAACTTTACTATCGCAGGTTCAAAATAAAACAACTTAATCTACAACAGACAATTTCTTATATAGCGTTTTGCTTAATTTCTTGAAAATTCTAGGTCACTTTTTAGAAACCTTTAGAAAATAGTAGAATATTCGATTAATTTACGTTATGCTGATTTGATTCATAAAATCATTCAATTTTATATTGACAATGACCTTAATTCTAAGAACAAGACAGCAACAACATTATTCATTTCATTCATTTTTTGTTGTGTTTTGTTGATTTCATTTTCCTGGAAGTGACCGTAATCGTCTAGATCTTTCTGTAATCGTCTAGATTTTTCTGTACTCGTAACAATATATATTACTTAAAAAAATTTAATGCTCTACAACACTATGGCCAGCATTTAGTTTTTCGGTGGATCGTTGAGGAGTTATCCGGTCAAAAAGAGCAAAAATGTGAACAAAAATTTTCTTTCCAAAATTACAGACTTTCAAGAGCGGATATCTCGAAAGCTATACAAAATATCAAAAAAATTGACTGATTAAAACTTGTAGTAAATTTAATCAGCTTTTATTTTGTTTTTGGTAGTCATGTCGCACAGTTTTCGAGATATAAACAAAAAACCGAAAAATGATACTTTCAACCCCCCTCTCCCCGACATAGGGGCTACGGGCGGGGACGTTTGATATGTTCACCTCCTAGCTAGTCAAAAAATTGTGTTCCAAGCATTCCCCTCTATACCTTTTCGTTGACTGGAATATTAGTCAAAAGCAAATAAGCCACACAACAACAAAAACATGATTAACTTTAATTCGAACTTTGTCGTAAGTCGTAACCCAAAAATCTGAATTTCTCGATCAAATAGAATTAATTTAACCAATCGTGACTTTGTCTAAGATAATCATTTCTTTTTAATGCTCACAGAATTCAATTTAATGTGAAATTCTATAACAATGATTTATATGGTAATTGAATTATTTATTATAAAGTTACCGATTTTTTTATTCATCGTAAGACATACTGACTATTATATATAATTCAAATATTTTTTTTATTAATTTTGACATTAATTCTATTATTATTTATTACATATAAACAGACATAAGTTCTACTGTTGTCAGCTAGTTGAATAAAATAAATCAAAGAAAAATATGATAATGAAAACAAGAAATTCAATTTGGTGAATATATAACAATGTCGAAAGGTATAGTAGCCATGAATACAAATTTGATGTAAGGGTGACTTTGAAATGATAAAAAATTTAAATTTCATCACAATATTTTGTATGTAATTCATCTCTTGTAGTTATTTTGCATAATTATTAAAAATATTGTAACAAAAAACAACATAACGATGTGATAAATTTCGATACTGACATAAATTAAAAAATTATTAATCTGTCCAAATTTCCATTGATTTTAGTCCAAAAAACAAATATATCTACCTACACTAACTATATAAATTTATAGATATATTTTTCCTTTAAACCTGTAAGATTTATGTGGAATTTAAACTTGCTAAAAATTGTCTCCATTAAGCACAAATAAGCAAGTAAATAAAAAAAAACTCCAATAACGAAGGCAAAAAACAACAAATGCTTTAAGATAAAAACGGTAAGAAGCTTATAAGCAAGAAAACATAAAATGTCAAATATATAAAATAATGATAAAAGTTATAAAAAGAAATTTTTAGGTGTAATAATTTTTCTGTGAAGATAAAAATGTAACATAATTATTTTGAATAAATTTATATAGTTTTTTGAGTTTGTTTAATTTTTTTATTCTGATATTTATGATTTTTTGGAAATTAATTGGATTTTGTTCATGGTTACGAATACTTGAAGGTCCGAAACTGGGAAAAAAATATTGATTTAATATTTACTAATTACTTAACATGATCCTATCGGTTTATAGGTTATGTCCATGAATAATTGGTACATAATATGATATGATAGGAGATAACTAGATAATATTATATTTGAAACAATAATAATAACAATATTATGCATGCGTAACAATATTGGAGGACTCGTAATTATGGAATTTTGGAAATGAAATTGAAAGATTTGAAAGTTAAATATATTAAAATCAGCGAACAAAAATAGAGAAATTAACAAATAAGAATACTGATAACTCAGGACTTATGAAGTACTGAATAAATCAAATCGTTAAAGCCAGGAAAAAATTAAAGAAAGAAAAAAACAAAATATTATCTTGAATATTATTATTTTAAGAAACGATAAATAAAATAAACGAAGGAGAATTAAAAGAGTTTATAAGAATAAGTAAAATAAATAAGAAAATTTGAAATTGAAAAATAAACAATATAAAAATTGTAAAATAAGAAAACTAAAAAGACAGAAAGTTCGAAAATTAGTAAATAAATATAATAAATATAATATAAAATTCAAGATATTAAAATTAAAAATGTTGTTTTTAAACTTTTATTGTATGCAATTAAAATTTAAAAATAAAAACGTAGAAAGTTAGACTTAGTTCTACTTTCTTAATCTTATAACTGTTTTCATGAGTGATTATTTATTCTTCAATTTTTCAAATTTACTTTTTTCTAATTTCTGTATTTTCGAGATGATAATTTTCAAGAGATTTCAATTTTTCAATTTTTCAAATTTTAATTTTTTGGTTTTGAAATTACTTTTGATCTAAAAAATTTTCTAAATTTTTAATTTGAATAACTTTTTTTTTCAATTTTAAGATTTCTCAATACTTAGGTGAGTTATTGATATCAGTAGCTATATTTCGGAACGTCGTGAAATATGAATTTCGTGTCGCGGGAAATAACAAATTATTATTAGAAAATATTTTTTCTACTAACCAACTTAAAAAATCTACTTTCGATGTTTGTTCATTGCATCGAAAATTTCTTTTTCGTCACCAGTGATAAAAAAACCTATACAAATTACTTTCGTACCTAGTGACGAAAGCAATTTTTTAAAAGCCATCTATTTTCTAATTTCTTAACTAGAATAAATCATCCTAGAACACCCGTTTAGAGAATCAATTAATTGAATGAAATAATTTTTTAGTGTTAATTTGTCTTTCTTGGGAAGACGACGTTAATTAATTTTAGAACTATTTACGGACAATTTACATTAAAAATGTAAAAATAATATAATAGTTAACTATATAAGATTCACATATTGTTTTTAAATAGTATGGTAACAAACAGTTGGTGTTAAGATATTTTTAAAAAAAATATTTCACCTATTTATTTAAGAAAAACGAAAAAAAAATATTTATTTACATAAAATATTTTACGTTGTTTTAAAATTTAAAATATATCAGGAATTTACGTAACGCCGTTCCCATCCAAAAACTAAATCAAAACTGTTGTTTTTATTTTAGACTTGACTTTGTTTATTAGACAACCGTCCTTAGTTATAAGCCTACTATGTAGACGCGAAATGCAAAAAACAATAAACCTTTAAAGATGTGTTATTTAATGATTTTACGGACTTTATAGACCAAATAGAATAAAATTATAGAATTTTGTAGTGTAAATAAAATAAATATATGTATATGTATACAGTTGACGATTTTTTGTACGAAAGAACAATCAGGCTTGTAACTAAAGATGGTTTTATTTATAACATAGAAATTGGATAATTTATTCATATTGGGTCATCTATATTTTAATAGCAGAAATATAAATTTAAAGTTTTGTTTGGATGTTTATATGCTTTAAAATTTGAATTGTATGTAATTTTAAATGAAAATGCTTAATAATTAATAATAATTTTTAAAAATGTAGTAGAAAAAGTACAGTTTTCTACTCGCCGAAAATCATATTTTGAATCTCGCGACCATTACCAACCTCGGCTATCGCCTCGGCTGATAAACTGTCCTCTGGTTCAAAATATGTTGTTTTCGGCATCGTTGAAAAATATATATATTTTTATTTTATTTACTGCACTTTTTCTCAATTCCTATTTCACGGGAAATACCGAAATACGCGTACTGGTAAGATATTAATATCTGTGGTCATTGTATAAATTATAATTTAAGTCTTTTGAAAAAATAAAGTGCTCCAACTCACACGTAGTCGTACAATTACTACCTAACCAGCAATTTGTTTAAATTTAATTTACCAATAAAAAACCACTTAAATAACAATTTTTAATATAACAACATAAATTATCGATTTTCAGTTTGATCTCTGAACGTGTAAGATCAACTTTTATGAGTTTTAAATTATTTTGACATATTTGGACAATTTTATTTATTCATTTCAATATAAAATTTATGAATTAACATTTAATCGTAATTTACATGTTATTTTATTTTAAACACATAATTATTTATTATACAAATAAGTGGATGGAAGAGTTACGAGTAGGTGGGCTTTTTTCATTTCGAAAAGAATAATGTAAATGTCTTGTCCTCGTATCTATTTCTTGTTTTATTTTTAAGGATTAAAATAAAAAAATTTCGAAGCTTATCTTGTTTTTATGTTATATGATTATTATGATATTATTAAATTATAGAAAATTAAAACAAATAAAAATAAAAGTTTTTTTATTGATTTTAGCAAAACGGGATAAATACATGTCATGGTGATAAAAACCAGGTCGTTTTGGACTCAGATTTGAAATAGTAGGTGGGTGGAATAAATTGAATGTGGTTCTTGAATCAAATCAAGACCATGCATAAAATCTTATTTGTTTCACAGTTTGAGGTACTAGGTAATTCAGGTCTCAGGCGCATAGCACCGAACCACATCTGAAACAAAAATTTGCTATTACAGCCTTGCCTGCTTTTATGAATGCAAAAAACGGTTTAAACGTTTGCATTTTATCAATTTTTCTTTGGATAGATTTTATGAAATTTGCTTTGTTTACATTAACAAATCTTTTGATTTGCAAACATTTTTGTTGTTTTGTATATTTAATAAAACAATTGCTAAATTCACTTGGAATTTTATTAGCATAACTATGATTTTATTACTGTTGAGTTAACGTTATTGAATGAAAAACAAAAATAATTGATGGTTTGAGTAGAAGTTGAAACCAGATAACTCGACAGAGCATACACTAATAATTAAATTTCATACTAAACATAGAAACAACTAAACATACTAAACATAGACATAGAAAATTACTAAACATAGAAATTTATCCAATAGTTAAAAAGACATCAAAATTTGCGATTTTCCTGCAAGTCAATTCCCACTCCCAACCTGTTCGCTCAATCCATCCAGTGCCCAACTATATTGATTAGACCCCGCAAATAAGGAACTGCGACTGAACGTCGCAGAGTTTTGGCCTCTCTAACAATAACCTGGTCGACACTATCATTGCCGGTTTCCCTAGTAAAACCAAGGCAATGGACTGCGTCAACGGGCAAACTGGATTGGATTCAAACACTGGTCCACAGTTTTTCGAACCTGATTCCCCCATTTGCGTTATTTCTTCTTAAGAAGCACTCAACAACCAACTCAGCATTGTCTAGACCAAAGAATGGATGACCATTCAGTACAATAGCCATTTTCGGAACTGTCAGCCACAAAGCACACCGCTTAAAATACGATGAGTGAAAAGACAAGAACAAAAAACAAAAAACGCGCAAAATTTGTAAAAACTAAAAATGTCGACAAAAAGAAACACGCCGATAAAACCAGTCACACACACGTATCAAAATTTGGAGTTTCACAACAATTTATATGTAAAAATATAATTATTAATATTATTATTTAATATTCCAAACAAATTTTATTTATCAAAATAAAATATTTATTTACTTATTTATTTCATAATAATATATTAATTTATTTATTATCAAAATAAAATATTTAATTATTTATTTATTTATTATAAAAATAAAATATTTATTTATTTATTTATTATCAATATAAAACATTTACTTATTTATTATCAAAAAAAATATTTAGTTTTTAATCCCCCAGGAGCTGCCAATATTAAACAACGAATCAAACTCGAGCCCGTTTTGGCGAGTCAAGCTTTGGATAGTTAACTTCGGTTTCAGCCTGGGCTAGTTGTAAACGCCTATACTGAACCAAGATTCAGTTTATTATATTACGCATTATTCACCAGTCTAATGAATTGTAACCATTTGCAAGCCATATTATGTGTATCTTTATTTTTATATATGTTACTCTTACCACAACCTATTTCCACACATTTAAAGGAGGTCTGGGATAAAAATTGGGAATAGACATGGCTCAAGTCTTATTAGCCATACTTTGGTGCAGGACATCAGTCCAAACTTGGTTCAAGCTAGGGCCGTTGGAAAATGTTAAGCCTGGCCCAAACCCCAAAAGCTAAGGCGAGGGCTTGGCCCAGGTTTGGTCCATTAGCTTTTTCACACCCGGGTTTATTCAATACTATTATCATAAGAAAAAATAAGAAATTTTCAAACCCAAACTCACCTGAAGATAAAAGAAAATGGTTTATGCTGCTGCATTGGTACCATGAGCAAGAATCCTACGCTCGAGATGTAAGATCTGGTTTGGTATGGACCTTTCCCATTTCTACAAACCAGATATGGTTCCTCTCACTAAAAGTAAATTATTATATAAGTAAATTTATCACTATTGCCATTCCTGAAGATTGCTCCCCAGCACCAGATTCTATGTATCTAAGCTCCAATGGTCGTAGTTACAATTGCAATAGAATGAAAATAAAAAACATCCACTGTGTTTGTGTATTGTAAAAGGAGTGAAACCCCTAGAAAATATTGAGATTGGACCCCACTTCTCCTTATTGCAAGAGTCCGAGGTGTTGAGGAGTGGTGTCAACCAGTGAACACCTAAGGTAGGTTTCGAAGTAGGTCAGCATGAAGTAGGTCACCAGAAGTATGAAGTAGGTCACCATTCTTCCATAGCACAAACCCCTTTCGAAGAGAAGAGAAGGTCAATCCAAATCGGTCGGTCGATCATATATCCCAAGACATAGGTGACATATGACCATCTGTAATGTTAAGGAGTGAAGCCCCATAGATGGCTTTTCAGGCTTACCATATCAGGAATTACGAAATATTTTTAAGTTTTAAACAGTGGTTGGTTTGAGGGAAGAGGTTGAGCCACACATAAGCAAGCAGAAGCTTCGGCAGTCACCTTCTCTTCTAGATGACGACGCAATACTTCTCGACGAGCATTTCTAATTATTTATTTTCTTCCAGTGTTGCCTGGTCGAGTAGCCTGGGCGTTACCGGTTTAGTCATTGGAACCGGTTGCGCCAAGCCCTGGACCAGCACGACCAGCGACTCAGCTCTCGTTTAATCAAAAACATTTTATATAAACATAAATTTCAAAAAAGAAACCACTAAAAAAATTCGTTTAGAAACTTCTTTAATAAAAAAAAATTAGTATCGGCGCCACGTGGAGTTCGGACTTTTTATTAGATAGAAAAATAAATGTACGGAAATCCCGGCTTCCTACAGGCGAATTCCGGTTTGGTAATCTCTTATATAGTGGGCGAGATGGAAAAGTGGTTAAGACGACAACATCACTTACAAGGAAGTAAAGCAACACTCTGAAGGTCTACAACTTAAGCGGGTGACCGCTTGGGGACTTCATCAGAAAAATATGGAAATATGATTGAATCACATTAAAAGCAGTAATATCTCGCCCACGGTATGCCAGCAGCCCTGGAAACTGGCTAGGATTCGATGGCCCAATCACCCGTTAATCCGAAAGGGAATCCGAAATTCAAAATGATTAAAAAAACGTAAACTAGAAAAAACAAAACAAACCAAAACCGGAATAATCAAATATCGACCCTTGGCTACCGTACCTGGACACGAGTAGGAAACTGGAATGTCAGAACTCTGATAGAAACATCGAGGCTAGAACAAGTTGAGAAAGTAATGGAAGAATATATAACATCGAGATACTACGACTCAGTGAAGTAAGATAGAAAAACAGCGGAGAGCTAACAACAAGTAAAAGAAACTGCATGATGTTTTCTGGTAAATCCAACACACATAAACAAGGCGTACTAATATTAACAACACCTACCGCAAAGAAAGCACTTCTCAAATGGAAACCAATCAGTAGCAGAATAATAACAGCAAGATTCCAATCGAAAATTAGAAATACAACGCAAGAGGCTTATGGTAACTAAAGTATGAAATAAATACTTTGGTCTTAATATGGTCAATATATCTTTATAATACAGTGTTTCAGTCGCACTGTATCAACCACAAGATCAAAAACAGTAATTGACCCAGTATTCCAAAGATATATTGACCATATTAAGACCAAAGTATTTATTTCATACTTTAGTTACCATAAGTTTCTTGTATCATTTATCGAAAATGTAAGCTCTGAGTCTGAATAAATCTATGTAATATATACGAATAAAATGTAAAATAATTATCAAACTTTGTATCACTATGATCATTACTAAAACCTGCAATTATCCTCTTCCCGAAATTTTACATTCGTCTCATTATCCTGAAGCCAAAATTTTTGAAGTTTTCTTCTACCGCGTGTGAATTGCACACATCACTGTTTTTTTTGTTTGTTTATTCTTTCGGTATTCGATCCTTTGTACTAATGGCAGGATGAACTATGTTCGTACCAAATTTTCTTTTCAACGTTCACCGCTAATCATCCTTGCATGCTGCCCGTATCTCCAAAATTAACAGCTCCCCGGGTAAGAAAAATTTAAGGGGCCAAACCTGGATAAATTCCACGCCCCAGCTTTTGGGGTTTGGGCTGGGGTTGTAATTTTCAAACGCACAAGCTTGGGTCAAGCTTGGGAAATAAGGTAAATAAGACTTGGCCCAGGCCTACCAAACCAATTTCTTTTCCAAACCTCCTTTAAATGTGTGGAAAAAGGTTGTGGAAAGAGTAAAATATATGAAAATAAAGATAAACATAATATGGGATGCACATGTTTACAATGGATTAGACTGGTTAATAACGCGTAATATAAGAAAGTGAACCTTGGTTCAGTCTAGGCATTTACAACTGGCCCAGACTGAAACCAAAGCTAACTAGTCAAGGCTTGCCTCGCCAATACTGGCCCAACATTGGCTCGTTGTTTAATATTGGCAGCTCCCACCCGGGTCCTGCTGCTTTTACTTTACAGCTTCCAAAACAAACCCTACCAAGCACAACTTATGTCATGTGTTTTTAAATTATAAATTTCATCAAATTTTAGCGTTTTCATCTTGATTGTGATGTTTGTTATTTTTCTTATGTTAAAGAGTATCCAATTTTTTTATTTTTTAATAACGATTGCTGACATAAAGTCTCATATAAATTAAAACAAAAATTCACCCAAACTTATGATTTTTTTAAAATTGCAGAAACTTACTTATTTCATCCAAAGACAATTAATTTTATCTTAGCCACAAAGTTTTTAGTTTAATTTAATTCTATATTAATTAATAATTGGTAATAAACCTGAAAAGCAATACAAATTTTCAAAATGATCACACTACTTTCACCAAAAAAATTAAATAAAATATCACTTAATTTAATATTTATTATACCTATATATTGCTTTATATTGTTTTTAACACCATCGAAAAAGAATGCCAAAAATATCTCAATTCATTTTCAAATATTTAATTTTTAACAGACGACACCCAATCTCCATACGATGACTAGTTTTCATTTTCTCTTAAGAACTGTTTCCCACCACATGATTTCAAAACATCCAAACAAGTTTTTTTAATTAAAACGACAAAAATGTTCATAGGTTTATTGTTATAATTTTAAGAAACTATGTAATGACTATATTAAGAAACTATGTAATGACTGTGTAATGACGTAATCAAAATATTTTATCGATCGTTTAAGTATTACGCTCTTCATTGACAAGGTCTGGTCGTAACAGTCACTCGGATATAACAAAATGAGAATTACTCGAGGATTTCATGTACTGAAAAACGTTGAACTCAGAACCATGAGGGTGTCGCACTTGTTTTTCGTGACCGGGTTTTGATGACACGAAAATATTTTTCTTTTTTGACAAATCATCGAATCTAACCACAGCTTAAAACTGACCAGCATGGAACTGTTTAAATCAAAACTAAGAACAACAATTACAAAGAATTATGCATTAAACATTTCTAAAAGATGTTTTATATTTTTGCACTATTTATTTCTATAGATACTCACACAAAAAATATAAATATTTAAGATTTTTCAATATTTATCCAATAAAATAAATTCTGGTTTTATGTTTTTTTATTTAACATTTTTATAGAAACAAAAACATAAACATCCGGAACTATTATCTATTTCAATAATTTTTTTCTTTCTTGAAAAATCACAAGATTTTTTCTATTAAGTATTTTGTTAGTTTTATCCAAAGGAATATTGAACAGAAAAAGAATATAGACTTAATTTATTGAAAAAGGTTTCTATCTATTGACAAATTCTGTAAATTTTGTTATTTCTTTTTTGTCAAACATTATTTATTAACAATTTTCTTTTGTTGTTTTGTTTGTCGATGGAGATAAGATGGATGATTAAGAAGTTTGAAATAAGATGATAATCCGGAAAAGATGTTGACTAATTTTTTGAGTTTTTCTTGAATTGTTGATACACTGTTGAGACTGTTTCCTCCTTATCTATTCATGATTATGATGTCTGCTTCTCGTACCATCTAGACCTTTTGTACCGTATTAGTTATAAGGAATGAAAGGTGATTGAAAAACCTCATATCACAAAAACTTAAACGACTTAAACTATTCATTCACCTTTAAAAAAGACTATCTTTTACTCTTTACATCAAAGAAATACATTAGCATATCCATTAGTAACATAAAATTTCATCTGATTGGTTTATCAACAATCAAGATCTTTATAACAAAAATTTTTAAGAAATATACAAAAACATTGATTAGATTAAAGAAAACTATGTTTTCGTTTCCTTTGAATATATCAATTCAAATAGAAACACAAATCTTTGTGACAGACGACAAAATTTGTTTCTAGTCTTATCAGATTATTCAATTTTCAATAAAAGTTTTCTTTTGATAAGAACGTGATAAAAATAATGATAAAAAGAACAAAAACTATTAAGAATATGAGGTTGGGTATATATATGTATTAAATTATAAATTCACTCATTTACAACAGTTTTCTCGAAAATTTTGGTATTTTTCTTAATTCAAATTTTTTAACCAAACTCGTCGCCTTTCAATTCATTTTATTATATTCTACTACTTTAGGTGAATTATATTTTGACACAAATTGGACTAAGTATTCTAGAAACTGCTGATATATGCTGCTGCTGCCAGTCGATGTTTATGTTACAAAATGTCAAATTCCTAAATAAATGGGTGCAATCTACTTATAAATTTTGTACTGAAATAAAAATTCCACCTATTTGGCTTGTGTTTGCTGAGTGCAAGTCCATATAAGTTTTAAATAGCATTGTAATATTTATGTTGGTTTTTCTGTTATATATCCTATATTCGTTGTTCAATTTCTAAATTGAGTGTTCGAGATGATTCACAACACTATCGTACAGTTGTTGACATTTTTTGTGCTAATAAGTTGATAATTGGTGGTACGGTAATTATACAACTCAGTTTTATTCTGTATTCGTTGCCGCGTGTTACTTCGATATGTTACTATTAGTTGTATTCCAGAATGTCATTTCAGCTCAAACGATAAGAATTAAATCAACGTTGGGCAAATTTTAGATTCATTTGTGGTGGAATTATTGTGATAGAGATGGACTGGTTGCTAACCACACAATCTTATTCTATCTTGTTGTTCTTGTCACTTGGTCAGATTTTTCATTTTGTTTTATCACCTCGAGGTTGAATTGAGTTTGACACCAAGGTTTTGGTGTACTTTAAAATGTCTGTAAAATGTAAGTGTCAATTATATACCTACAAGAGAGCAACCAAACAATATTTTGATTTCTACCACTGTCACCAACTGTTAAACTGTCACCAACTGAATAAATTAGCTGATAAAAAATGCTAAAAGTCTTAAGCTGTCAAAAAAAAAATTAAGGTTAACTAGACTACAAATACAAGCTAACAACATTTCAACTGATATTTTATTAAAACATTAACCAAAAAAAATAACCAATTTTTAAAATAAATAAACATTTTATTAGGTTTATTTAGTATGAGGAATTAGTACAAAGATGTTTTCGAGCCATTCCTTTTTTTGTGTTGTTGTTGAGTTTTGTAATAATTTCCAAAGTAATATAGAAACTCATCTTATTCTTGAATGAATACAATCAAATTCATAACGACAAAAAAAAATTTAACGACAAACGAAAATATTCAAATTACCAGACATAATTTAGAAGAAGAATCGAGAATACGACATTGTCGTA
This sequence comes from Diogma glabrata, assembly GCA_963693315.1. NCBI lineage: Eukaryota > Metazoa > Arthropoda > Insecta > Diptera > Cylindrotomidae > Diogma > Diogma glabrata. The sequence goes on along the minus strand of OY856188.1, from coordinate 240,728,835 downwards.
TTGTTACAACAACAAATGAATTATGCCGAATAACAAAAAATTGTAGGGAAATTATTTTTTTATTTATGTTTTCTTAAATTTATTTTAATGCAAATGTTAATGGCTTTTGTTATATATATTGTTGTTGCTATTTTGTGGATATGTATGTGATGGATATTTAATCTAATGGCGTTAAAGAATGAAAAATGGAAATTAAATTGGATTATTATTATTACATTTTTTTTTGTATATCAAAAATGTGTTTTATGGTTTATTAAAATAAATTAAGTGGTAATTAGAATTATACGGAGGGTTGTATTTGAATTGTTTTCACTTTCAAAAATATACAACCAACTTGCTAACATTAGTTTTATTTTGTTTCTAATTTTATAACTCAACTAACCTTTTGATACCAACACTTTCAATTTAATTAACACTCACGCTGTTTTCACGTTTCTAATAAATTATTTTAAGCATATTCTATTCTTCTTCCATTTATTTCCATTTATATAAATCTATTCCATTTAAATTATATCAATTTTCTTATTTGTTACTAAATGATTTCGTTTTCTTATTATAATTTAGTGATTGAATTATTTAATTTATTTCATGATAACTTTGCGCTGTTTATTGCTTTTATAATGAAAAGAAATGTATGTTTTTTTCACAATTTTAATATTAACAAATTTATGCAAATTATTTGTATTTATATATTTGCTTCGTTCCTGGAAATCCCGATGGAACTTTTTGTCACCGCAAGTGTCAAGATAAAAAGGACAATGATCAGAATAGCATTCCAACTTGCAAAACAATCTGCACAATATTTTGAATCTGATTGAATTTAATTACACTTCAAATTTATTTGTGATACCATAAAAGCATAACGTTTTTGAATAAAAGTTAACAGTAGCAATAATTCTTTGAATGTTTTCATCTTCCTTGTAGCTGTTAACTTTTCACCTATCTACTTTTACGTTTCATTTTACAATTTTTTGTTTAACTTTTCTTAACACTTTGCATAAATTTATTAAAGTAAAAGAAACATATGAGAGAATTGCCATCGAAATTGTCTTTATCTCGACAGTAATAATAATAACAATAAAAATAATTTCAACGGAATGTTATTATTATTATTATTATTACTTAAATTCGCTACACTCACTATATAGTTAAACTTTTGTTTTGTTTTTATTTTAGGATTATCCGTGAAATTTAATAAAATTTCTTTTGTCAGTTTTTGTAAATGGTATTTTGTGTTTTCAAAGTGTAAAGTTTATCACACCAATATAATCACGCAGATCGTATAGAAAATGTGTTCAAAGAAAATATTTTTAAAATAAATTACAGATTAGATATTGAAGCTTTGAAGTAGTAATTTTTATGCCCGCATGGAGGGATCAGTTTTTGTTAATTTGTAATGTTGATTGATCGGGTTGAATACGAATTAACGTGAGCTATCATATACCACTGCCAACAGCAGATAATTTTCGAATTTCGTAGCCTAGTCTATGTCGAACGTACTTTATGGATAGTTTTTACCTTTCTGAATTATTCTGTATTTATTAAATATTTTATTCCAAATATTCCGTACGTCGCCTTGAAAAATAATAAAATGAAACAAGAGTAACAACGACGTTTTAAAATTGCAACAAGACATTGATGGTTTTCCCTATATTCGCTAAACAATGTGGCATAACTATACAGGTCGCCATAAAGTTTTTAAATTATGATAACCAATAAAAATAAATTCCAAATGCCATTTTAATATTTTTGTTAATTAGATCTTCAAGTGAGTAATGTGACTTGCTGTTTTAACTCAAAGAATTTGTTGTTGAAAGGAGAACAGCGGGTACTTGTAGCTTAAAGCATTTTAAACTTTTGTGAAAACAGTTTATAAATTAAAGCAATTAAAAAAACATATAATCAAGCTTAGTACACGTTTTTAAGTGTTAAACCAAAAAAAATTGGTTTACTTGTAATGACAAAACCAAAGTGTTTTGCCAAATACGTCACAGTTGACATAACGAAAAATTAATATTTATATTAATTAGAAGTTGAATAATGTTACGCATTTAGCCTCTCAATTATTTTATTTTTGATAGTTTTGGATCTTTTTAAGAAATTGATATGCGTAATTAAAACTGATTTTTTTTCATTATTCAACTTAACTCTAGTACCCTTTGCAAATTAACTTTAAAACCATTTAAGCGTCACAACCACTTAAACTATTTGTAACGATCGCAATAATCGCAAAACAATAATAAAACCAAATTCATCTTCGTTTTCAATTCAATAAAAATGCATTTCATTAGTTTCCGTTCATTTTTACATTAATAATAATTTTAAAATTTTCTAAAACTTAACTGCTAGTTAAATTTTGAATATACTATAAAAAGCAAACGAACGTACTAAATTTTTATTTCCAATACTAATGAACAGACGTCGTTGTTAATCATTTGCTGAATTTCGAATATTACACGATTGATTAGAAGAGGTCAAAAGCAAAATCACATTTTTGCAATTTTTAATTTGAAAATTATTCATTCCATTTTCTGCTTTTAAAAGAAGAAAACGTTCAATTTTTATTTGTATTAAACATTAAATAAAACAGAAAAAAAGAGTCTATATAAAAAAAAAAAGATATATCCATGAGTGATGTTGTGATATAATAAATTGTGATTTAAAATTAAATAGATTTTAATAATAATATTTACATAAATTTGCCACAATTTAATAAATGAATGGTTATTAAAGTATCAAAGAATTTTTTTTGCTGAGATACAAGAAGAATAGCGCGTCTTTATATTTTTACTTGATTATGCTGTGTTTTTGTGACTTCAAAACGCCATTTTATTAATATCAAGTAATAAATTTGTTTATTCGATTAATTTATAAAAAATTGTCAATGGAAATATGGAGAATTATGCAATTTAATTGATCCAAATATAGAATATGGAAATATTGTATATAGTGGCAATAATAATCAATCAGGAATTCGTTTAATAAATCCACCGCAGACAAATTTGACAGAACATAATGAAGAAATGATATTGGAAAATCAAACAAATAACTTAAAACAACAGAATATTGATGACATCAATCAACAAAAATAACTTAAGGTATTTATTATAAATATGTATATTAATTTTGTTTAATTATTACTTTATTCTCATTGGAATGTCAGAATAATTTTATAAAACATTAAGAGATTCCCAATTTTCAAGCTTCGTGTGGGGACAGATGCTGTCCCGTAGCATCCCGTGTAAATTCTATTTTTTTCATATTTGTATTACCAAAGGTCCAAAATAATAACTGGCTCTGTATCAGGGCAGTTATAATAACGTGGCGCCGTATCAGGGCCTGTATTATAACGTAGCGCCGAACAAAAAGGGACCCGGTAGCTTAATTACAGTTATATTTCTTGTATTTTTTTAGATATATATATATAAATAATTTGGTGGGAAAATATTTTCCAGTTTGGGCGTTGGCAAGCCGGTTTTTTTTTGGAAAAAAACTTTTTTTTGTGGAACATTTTATATTATTATATTTATATATTTATATATTAATTGATTATTTCAATTCAGATTAATTAATATCTATATATAGTTTGGTTTTCGCGTCGGTTTATTTAGCTAAATTTTGTTAAAAAGCTAGAGGAAAAAATAAAGGTTTAGTTTCTAAGGTGTTCATGTGTATATTTATCATAAGTACTCTAAATTTATATTTTCAAAATTTAAAGAATTCCGCGTTTCTCTTTGTAAGTTTTAGGATAAACCAGTTGTGGTTTTTTTTGGTAATAGGGTGGTGGCAACCGGTTTGGGCCGTGGTTGTCAATCAGCTTTTTGTTTATCTTGAAATAAACCAGTTATTGGTTTCGTTTTGGTTTTGATTAGGAAATTGTATATTTTGAATTTTGATAAGAATGTATTTTGAAAAAAAAACCGTTTTGGGACAGCAATTTTTTTTGGAGATTGTTTTTTGTGCTGTCATCTGCTTTTAGTAATACTAATTTTTTTTTTATTTGGAAAAAAGAAAACCGTTTTGGGGAAGCAGTTTTTTTTTAGGAATTTTTTTATGCTACCACGTACATATTGTACATATTTTTGGTATACTATTGTACATATCTTTTGTATATCCTGTACATATTTTTTTTATATACATAGTACAATTTTTTGTACATAATGTATATTTATACTTGGTTATATATTGTACATATTCTTGGATGATGCAATTAATTTATATATGAAATTAATCGTATGTTTTTTTTTGATTGTGGTTAAGTCGTGTTTTTATGAGTTTTAGGATGTTGTTAACGTAATAAAAGTTAACATTGACCAAACAGTTGTCAACGGTTTTGTATAAGTTTAAATCTTTCGTCACTACTTTCAAAGTATTATTGGTCTATGTTTATGGAAGTACAATTGAAAATAATTAATTCCCATCAACTTTATAGAGTGAGCCGGATCCAAATCAATATCTCTACATTTGTCATCATATTGATCCGCTATTGTGCGTATACAGATCTCGTATGAGTCCATTTTAGCTACCACCATTTTTTTTTTTAGAATTATTTTTTCATTGCGATTAATTTTAAAAAGTGGTATAAATATAGAAATAATTATTTTTAGCTAACATTTATTTTTGTTTTGGATACAATAAATAAAGCGAAAGATTTAACCTAAACAAATATATAAGAGTTAATAACTTAAAAATTAGTAAGCTTAGTTTTGAATTTAAAATAATCGTAATTTTTTTTTAAATTACCAATTTATTATTTAGTCTGAAGATTAAATTTAATTAATTTCATGTAAAACTTTTTAGGTATTTCATGTTTCGATTTAGCATTTTTAAATAAGAAATTGTTTGGATTATGGATAAGTTATATATTATTTAGGTTTATTGATTCACCTTTCTCAGCGGTAGGCCTAAAAAGCCATCCATAGAGCTTCACTCTTTAACATTGATGTCGTTCTTAGATCGCCTATGGCCATCGGGGTTATGCGATCGAAGAACATTGGTTTCTTCTCTTCATTCGGCGAGGAAGTCCTCAGGGACGAGGAGTGGTGGTGCTGTGTTTGTACTTAGGTGCAAACCAGTAGTACCATTCTTTGCTCAGAGGCTTCTTCGGTGTAATGAAGAGAAGAACCAATTGTACTTTTGCTTTCAGGATCAGAGGCTTCACCTCATACAAATTCAAAAAACTTTTCCATTTTTCCACTTAGCTTTTACAATAGAACAATTTTTCATAGAGTTTAGGTTTTGAAGTCTGGTGCTCGGGAGCGTTCTTCAACTTTCGCATTAGGTTTAGTTGTAATTTATTTGTAGGTTAAACAAGCACAACTGGGTCAGTAGAAATGGACCTAGTGTCTAATCGTGACAGTTGTGATTGTTTTATTAGGTTGGGGAGAATCTGTTCTGTAGAATCTGGTCGTTAGGGGCTTTTCTAGTCAGTTCTCACATGCATGGTTGGAGTGGGCTCGCGAACGCGATATTTCAAATTTAAATGAAATGGATATTGTACCATACTTACTTTTTAAATTGTCTCCAGACGAATCTTGATTTTGGGAATCTCTTATATTATCAAATAAAAATAAAATAAATCAAACAAATTTTTCAATTAACTAAATAAAATTTTTATTAAATAAATAATTTTTTTTAAAATTTAAGTTAATTTTAGGTAGCTAAATAAATAAATTTTCTTAATTAAGCTTTACGTCAAGATATAAATAAATATTCTTTGTTTTTTAAAAAAATAAATAAATATTTCAAAGTTAAGACGGTGCATCCGATAAATAAACATTCTTTTGAATATTTTTTATTTTTCAATTTTTTTAAAAATAAATAAATATTTTTAGGGGTGCTATCGTCAGTAAATAATTTTAGGTATATAATTAATTCTGAAATTTCAGCATATCTGAAATTAAAATAAATAAATTATATTTTTACATATACAATATCTTAGGAATTTTTGTGCAGATTCAGCAAGGATTAGCTACGACGGTCTTTCCTTTGGTTCCTTTACGAAGTTTGTTTTTTTACAAAAATTTTCTGTTTTTTTTTGGGGCGTTCGTTGGTTTTTTTTTCGTTTTGCGCTTTTTATTGTTTTCACTTTTACAGCGTACTAGCTACATTTTTTTTTTTGTTGAGATTGGTTTTATTGTTGTTATTTGTTATTGTGAATTCTGGATTCTATAAATTTTACCATCAAAATGTCAAGTCAAATAGACATTGACCATCCATTTTATGGATTGGAACCCAGCGAACTGCAAATTGAATGTCTGGTTCGAGGTGTGGATTTCAGAGGGGTCAACTGGGCAGAGGAACTTCGAAACCACGCGGTACAAGGTTCAGTTCCATTAACTGTATCTCACGCGAGGGATTTGGTAGCTGAGTCTCAAATGGTGGTGCAGGCGGCACAACTAATTGTGGATCAGATACGTAGACTTCAGCCACCGATTAATCAGCCATTCTTAGATGGTCTGGCTAATCGTGTGTTGCACTATACAGGGAGGATGAATAGGTTGGGTTCTCGCGATGATTTGCAAGAAGCCCGCACCTACGCTATCTCCCAATTGTCACGCGCTTGGGATATAATAAGATCGTTGTCGACACGTCCAGTTATGCAGAGTAAACCAGGAGGATCATCTGTACCATCCGAATCGCCTGCGTTTCAGCCAGAGGAGAGATCCACTCCAATACCAGTACAGCCAATGACTAATACGATACACAGTTTAAATCGTGGGTATCAGCAACAACAAAGACGGGCAGAACAATTACCACCATCGTATTTTCAACAATCAGGTTTGAGAGTGGAGGACTTCGCATTACCACAACTGGGTTCATCGTTCCAAGCTGAACAAAGATACATCAATCCGGCATTGGTACAGCAGCCTCTGAATTATCAACCGATACCACAGGAGCAGTTACAACAATTTCAAACAAATTATCCACAAGCTCCATTAACAGCACCACCACCATACAACCCACTTCCTCAGGTATCTCGTGTCGCGGCTCCAGCATTGTCACCGGGAGCATACCGAGAGGTACGTAGGAACAATTTGAGTCGTTATGACTCAAATTGGGTTCCGAACTTCACAGGGGATGGTCACTCTCCTGATGTTCATGAGTTTATCCATCGAGTGGAGGCGGCTGCAAGGAGGGACCGTGTGTCCTGGGACGACCTGAGGTCGATCGTTCCACGGTACCTCAAGGCAGCTGCCGAAAGATATTATTTGAATTTGACTCATGAATATGAGGAAGTGACCTACTCAGTGCTTAGGGAAGGACTCCTACGCACCTTCGGTACGCTCACCGATGATAAAGCGGTATTACGTGTTCTTTTGAACCGTAAACAGAAAGTCAAAGAGAGCGTTTATGAGTATTTAGTTGAAGTGGGTTCGTTAAATCGGAGATTAGTTCGACCATTTGCTGCAGCTGAATTATTAGAAATCGCTAGGGAAGGACTGAGTGTAGAACTGAAAAACGCTACACTTGCAGCAACAATCACAACTATGGACGAGCTTCGGACATTGTGTCAGAAGTTCGAACGTTTGTGGTCTACACCAGTCCCAACCAGAATGTCAAACTTAAGGATTAGCGAACTACAGCAAATGGACGACTATGAATCAGAAATAGATCCAGAACAAGATGGATATATTGAAGCTGTGGATACACAACCTAGAAGAATTCTGCAACGACCTGCGATATCATCTGGTAATATTAATCAACCTGGTCCATCAATGTCCAGACAACCAATTGTCTGTTTTAGATGCGGGGTAAATGGACATCGAGCTCCTGATTGTTCTAAAAACAGGATAAAACTGTATTGCTGGAAGTGCAACAAACCTGACGTAATATATGCAAATTGTTCTTATTGTCACCCGTCGGTAAACTTCCCTCCGAGAGTACATGCTTCGGGGATGGTACCCTCGGTTCAACAGCCAATGAGCCCGAAGAAAGCGACGAGAGATGTAGGAACACAAGACGATCTACCACCGAAGAAACCAGAATAAAATCACCCAGTACATTTAATTTCCCATCCTTACATCACACATATTTTAGACGTCTTGAACGTAACATTAGATATTGGAGGATGAGGAAATTATTTCGTAAAGCTTGTATTTCATCTATCCTTTCAGAAACAAAGGATCCTCGGCCGCGACTAACAATAAAAATTTTGGACAAACATATTTCAGGTCTATTGGATAGTGGAGCGTCAATCACTATACTTGGAAGAAATTCCTTGGAATTATTGGAATCAGCAGGTACAACTTACCGTAAGTACACTTCGTGTATTCGTACGGCAGATGGTACTGCAACAAAAATTTTGGGTTACATCGAAATTCCAATAACTGTGAATGGCTCCACTAAACCAATGCGGTTCCATATAGTCCCTGGATTACGAGAAGAGCTCTACCTGGGCATAGATTTCTGGGAGAAATTTGGTATTGTTCCTTCATTTGTTAGTGAACTGACTCGCACAGAGCTACAAACTGTTAATATACATAACCTCACCACTGACCAGCAACGAGAACTGGATATGATCAAGGATTCTTTCCCGTCATTTGAAGTGTCTGGACTCGGAAAGACTTCTTTAGTTGAACATGTCATCGATGTTGGTGATAGTGCACCTGTTAAACAGAGGCACTATCCCACGTCGCCGGCTGTTCAACTAAAGGTTTATGCCGAACTCGACCGAATGCTTCAAATGGGCGTGATCGAAGAGAGTAACAGTTCTTGGTGCTCGCCAGTGGTTCTGGTACAAAAAGAATCTGGTAAAAACAGATTATGTATTGATAGCCGTCGTGTCAATTCACTAACTAAAAAGGACGCTTACCCACTTCCCTTGATTGATGGCTTACTAGGTCGTCTAAATAGCACAAAGTACATTTCAAGTATTGATCTCAAAGATGCTTTCTGGCAGATTCCTCTGGCAGAAGCATCTAGAGACAAGACAGCCTTCACAGTGCCTGGTCGTCCATTGTATCAATTCCGGGTTATGCCCTTTGGATTGTGCAATGCTCCCCAGACAATGTGTCGGCTAATGCACAAAGTGATACCACATCAATATCACGAAAATGTCTTTGTTTATTTAGATGATCTATTGGTAGTCTCTTCCACGTTCCAGGAACATATGGAATTGCTGTCCAAAGTCTCGTCATTGTTAAGAGCGGCTGGATTAACAATAAACCTCAAGAAAAGTAAATTTGTTCTGAGAGAGGTGAAATACTTAGGATTTTTGGTTGGTGAAGATGGTCTTCGAACAGACCCTGACAAGGTAAGAGCTGTAGCAGAGTATCCAGCTCCATCTACAGTAAAACAAATACGGAGATTATTGGGAATGGCTGGTTGGTACCAACGTTTCATACCAAATTATGCAAGCGTGGTATCACCAATTACAGATTTATTAAAAAAGAGTTCGGGAAAATTGAAATGGACATTAGAAGCTCAAGCTGCTTTCGAAAATTTAAAACGATTGCTGACTACAGCACCAGTTCTAATAAACCCTGACTATAATAAAGAGTTCTTTATTAGATGCGATGCGAGTCTGACAGGGATAGGTAGTGTGTTGTATCAGGTTGATACTGACGGACAAGAGTGTCCGATAGCCTTCATGTCGAAGAAACTTAATAAAGCTCAACGAAACTATTCTGTTTCTGAGCTTGAATGTCTTGCGGCAATTCTGAGTGTGAAGAAATTCAGGGGCTATGTTGAAGGTCACCGATTTACAATTGTGACTGATCACTCAAGTCTGAAGTGGCTTATGTCACAGAAAGACTTGAGTGGTCGTCTGGCTAGGTGGAGCCTAAAACTCCAACATATGGATTTTACCATTGTCCACCAAAAAGGTACCCAAAATATAGTCCCTGATGCTCTATCTCGTCTTTATGACGATACACACGAAGAATTGACGGAAGCATTAGTACATCACATTAACGACATTAAAATCGACAATGAAGGTTATCGGCACAACGAATATACGGATATGATAGCCAAAGTTCAGTCATCTCCTAAGGACTTTCCGTCTGTTAAAGTCGTGGATGATAAGCTATACATACGTATTGAGCCAAGACCTGATGCAATACCTAACGATGTTCCTGTGTGGAAACTCTGGGTACCAAAACCGATGACTTCAAACATGATTCAGAAACATCATGATGATAGTACTGCTGCTCATGGAGGTGTTAAAAAGACTTTAGAATTACTTCGACGTCTTTATTATTGGCCGGGCATGGCGTCACAGGTACACAACTATGTTGTGTCCTGCGACACATGTAAACAAACAAAAGCCACGAATCAGATATTGCGTCCTCCGATGCAATATCAATTCGAAACAGCACGTCCATGGCAGAGAGTCTATATAGATTTTTTGGGACCGTATCCTCGTTCTACACTTGGGAATACGGTGTTATTGATAGTTCTGGATCATGCTACGAAGTTTGTACTACTGAAACCACTTAGAAACGCAACTTCACCGAAGGTGAATGCTTTTCTAAGGAATGAAGTGTTTCTTACATATGGGGTACCAGAGTTTCTGCACAGTGACAATGGCAAACAGTTCACTAGTCGGAACTTTCAAAGTCTTTTGTCAGATTTCGGCATTAAACACATTAGGACCGGTGTCTATAGTCCTCAAAGTAACGCGTCAGAGCGGGTCAATAGGTCAGTTTTAGCAGCAATTCGAGCGTTCATTAAAGGTCAACACACCAAGTGGGATTCACAAATTGGTGAAATCGCATATGCACTGCGGGCTGCAGTACATTCTGCTACCAAGTACTCACCGTACTATTTATTATTTGGTCAACATCCAATCTCGGATGGAAATACTTACCATTTGTTGAGATCACTACACAAGCTTGGTGAAGATGCTGGTGAGGAAATAGAACGCTCTGATCAGTTGACTCTGCTCAGGAACCGGGTTCAACAAAATTTAAAAGCAGCTTTCAAAAAATCGCAACATCAGTATAACCTGCGATCTAAACTACGGACTTTTCAACCACAACAACGTGTGTTTGTACGGCAACATCATTTGAGTGACGCTACCAAAAAATTCTCGGCAAAATTGGCTCCAAAGTTCTTACCTGCAATGATTAAGACTAAGATCGGAAATGTACTCTACGAGTGCACAGATATGAGCGGTAAGAATCTTGGAGTCCATCACGCGAAAGACATCAGGGAATGATGTCTTTTCGTTAGGTAGGGTTGTTCCTCTGGCTGATTGTCGTCTCTGGGGTTCACATCTTCAGGTCATACTTACTGGTTGTATCGGGGTGTCCATGGTGCTGACGTTCGGATGGATGGTCGATCTCAATACTCAGTGAAGTCCTTAAGGACTTCATGAGTGTTGGAACCGGTCATCGGTCTTGACGCCGGTGACTGTGGGTATCTCGATCCCAGATACAGTTTAATAGGTGGAAGTAGTTCGGTGGTTTTCTGTCATGGAGGGGATGGCGACGTTTTTGTGATTTCAAGAGTAAAAATCTTGGTTTCTACCTTGAATTCATGGTGTAACGATCGCAATAATCGCAAAACAATAATAAAACCAAATTCATCTTCGTTTTCAATTCAATAAAAATGCATTTCATTAGTTTCCGTTCATTTTTACATTAATAATAATTTTAAAATTTTCTAAAACTTAACTGCTAGTTAAATTTTGAATATACTATAAAAAGCAAACGAACGTACTAAATTTTTATTTCCAATACTAATGAACAGACGTCGTTGTTAATCATTTGCTGAATTTCGAATATTACACGATTGATTAGAAGAGGTCAAAAGCAAAATCACATTTTTGCAATTTTTAATTTGAAAATTATTCATTCCATTTTCTGCTTTTAAAAGAAGAAAACGTTCAATTTTTATTTGTATTAAACATTAAATAAAACAGAAAAAAAGAGTCTATATAAAAAAAAAAAGATATATCCATGAGTGATGTTGTGATATAATAAATTGTGATTTAAAATTAAATAGATTTTAATAATAATATTTACATAAATTTGCCACAATTTAATAAATGAATGGTTATTAAAGTATCAAAGAATTTTTTTTGCTGAGATACAAGAAGAATAGCGCGTCTTTATATTTTTACTTGATTATGCTGTGTTTTTGTGACTTCAAAACGCCATTTTATTAATATCAAGTAATAAATTTGTTTATTCGATTAATTTATAAAAAATTGTCAATGGAAATATGGAGAATTATGCAATTTAATTGATCCAAATATAGAATATGGAAATATTGTATATAGTGGCAATAATAATCAATCAGGAATTCGTTTAATAAATCCACCGCAGACAAATTTGACAGAACATAATGAAGAAATGATATTGGAAAATCAAACAAATAACTTAAAACAACAGAATATTGATGACATCAATCAACAAAAATAACTTAAGGTATTTATTATAAATATGTATATTAATTTTGTTTAATTATTACTTTATTCTCATTGGAATGTCAGAATAATTTTATAAAACATTAAGAGATTCCCAATTTTCAAGCTTCGTGTGGGGACAGATGCTGTCCCGTAGCATCCCGTGTAAATTCTATTTTTTTCATATTTGTATTACCAAAGGTCCAAAATAATAACTGGCTCTGTATCAGGGCAGTTATAATATATTTTATGCGTCATAACAAAGTAATCAAATGAATTTAGCGATTTTGTGAATATTTCAAAATATAAGTGAAGATCAATGATCTTATTCACATGATTTCGGCAAACACTTGACTATGATTTTGAAGTTTTTGAGTTGAGAACAAATTGACTTAGTACGATATAAATGACAAGTGTAACTTAGATCTATAAAAGGAGAAATGATTTCCCCAAATGCTTCCCCTAAATGAAACACCTAAGTTGTATTCATATTATATTTTTTACATTTGGAATGTGACGTGAAAACCATAACCGCGATATCCGAGAACCAATCATTAAATTTTACTGAAATTTGGCTTAAATGACGCGACAAAAATTGATCTGAATCACTAAAATAATAGTTGAAAACAATAATCTTTTTCGTCATTTTAAAAAACAACGGCAAAAGTGGTTGAAGTTGGATTCAGACAGAAACCTCCTCTGAAAAGCTCTATATTTAAAGAATCAAAGCTTTTGTTTAAGAATTATACAAACTTGCAACTATCTACAATGCCCACATATTCCGATTCAGTCAGAAGTGGCAAAGCTTAAATACAAACAAAAAATCCAGAAACGTTTTTTCTGAAAGTGAAAAGTGATTTTCAATACATCGCCAATTTGGACAACACTATAACTTTTTTTGCGAATTTTTTGTTCCAATGATACATTCCAGCATCTTACCACTTTGTTCATATTTATTCGCATGTTTTACAAATTTTAATAAAAATTTACACATTTTTATACAATTTCAAACGGTACATTTACTAGTAGGCCAGCTATCAAAATATTCGGTTATGTTTTATTTTCATTGGAAAATTATTTTTCAAAATTCAAAATTTAAATAAATAAGTTTTACCTTCTAAAATGTCAAGATCGAACCTTCATGTGGTATACCTTGTTCTTACCAACGAGGAACTGACGACCGAACGACTTCCGGAATAAGAAGTCAAACTTTCTTTCAAGGGTCAACGGCCTCCTCGGAGGGCGGGCGGATGAACCCAAAAGATAGGACGGGGCACTCTGTTTTCCTAAGGGTGGGAAACTGTCCCCAAAGGCGGATGAGTCCTCCGAAACCAACGGCATTAGGATGGGGAAGGCAACGGAAAACCACTCCATTAAAGACATAAAAGGTGTTCCAAGAAAAGGTGTAGGAGAAGAAGAAAAAGTAACATGATTTCTTTGAATACTAAATACAATATCGAAATAGTTTCCTAATCGGATTTCCTGGGGGAACGGTGCACAAAGACTTCAAGTGATCAAGAGAGGAGAAGTGATAACAAAGTTAAGCTTGGAACGCGGAATGTGAGGAGTATGCTTAAGGACGAAAAGCTAGAAAACTTGAGAACTGAAATGGTTAGGAATAACATGGATATAGTTGGGATTAGTGAAGTGAGATGGGCAGGATTCGGTGAGGAACATAAGGAGAACGCTGTGTTCTACTTCAGTGGAGGAAAGTGTTATGCTCGCAATTTGGTTCTGTGTAGGGTGGGTTAACTGGAGTCTAAGGCTTGACAGATCAGACAGTTAGACCGACTGCATTATCAGCAAAGATTAGATTCTAATTAATCCGTCATACACATCCCTCCCATTCTCGAACTACCAGCCTATATGTTGTGTCTTGTCGTAATTCCAATTAGACAGATCACAATGTACATAAATAAAATCGACGTGGTACACAGCAATAGAAAATTTGTCATCAAGGGTAAATAAAGAAATAATGGGGTGACGCAGCACATTGCAATAGAAAGTATTATTTAAACGTAATCACATGACTTTTCCTTTGTAAATTTGTTATCTGTTGCATATTTAAATGAAAAAAAATTAAACAGGAAAATTGGATCTTTTCTCTTGCAATTGTTTTTTTATAAAAATGTTTCAAAGCCTCCACAGAAACTAGTTTTTCATTTTAATAATGGAACGAAAGAAAGAGACGGAATGACAATGAATCAACTTTTGTCTCATTTAATTTTGAAAACGAACATTCATTATTTTATGTCAAGATTTTCAATAATTTTGGTAAGTTAGTTTTTGATTTCAAAGAAAAATTATTAAATATAATTAATTACTAATTCAGTTCGATTTTTGATTTTTGAAGTAAAATCAATTAATTAAAAAAATTTGTTCAGTTCGTTTTTTTTAGAGGAAAATTTTAAAATAAAACAAAAATATTGTTTAGAGTGATAATTTGTATTTAAATCAAAATCATGTTTAAAGTTTTAAGATTGCAATGTTGATTGGTGAAAATGTTAGTTTTATTATTGAAAAAAAAAGAAAGAAAAAAAACGAAATTTATAGAGAAAAAAAGTATATATGTGTAGTTATTTGTTCAGGACCATTGAAATGGAACCAACATTTTATTCAGATAATAAACTACTAACTGAATGATTTTTCGTTCGATTTGATTGTATAGAACGTGGTGATATAATAATCGCAAAATTACCAACAAATTCAATAGTGCATGTATGCAAAAGAGTTGTCGACGTACCGGGAAATAAAATCATAGTTCGAACATCATTTAATTTTAATCCAATTTCAAATAGTCATAAACATAATTCAAAAATTGGATACAATTATGAAGACGATGAAAACAATTTCGATGAATCCACTGATTTAGACAATTTTAGGGTAACATAAAACAAAGATTAGAAGGAAAACAAGCGATATACAAGGACGAAAGTTGCTTGCAACATTGAAGTCAACAATCAGATATAAGATTAAGGTTAGATTTAATTTTTCTATTTCATTGTTATAAAATTTTTGAATTTTTATTGAGTATATTATGAGACCATCATGGTCTTATAAGCTAGTAAGTTTATTTAGAGATTTTTTCCTCGGTGGAGTCTGCGTACGTTCCGTTTATCATTCTATAAGATTTTAAAAAACCCTTGGATAAATAGAAACCATAAGCATCTATTTATGAATTGAAAGGCCCAGCCTTTACAAAAGCGAGGAAAGAACGGAGTAGGTTTTATTGTAAATAACAGATTAAAGACTTGTATTAGTAAAGTAATATATGACTGTGATAGAATTATAGCATTAAAGATAAACAGCGCTCCGAAGAGTATTCTAGTCATTCAAGTGTACATGCCTACAAGTGACTATGATGACGAAGATGTGGAAAGAGTTTATGACCGGATTGCACAGATTCTGAAAGAGGAAGGGAAGGGTTGCTGTCACGTTGTGATGTAGTTGGAAAATTTGATCTGGTTTTGAGAAATGAAAGAGGAGATAAGATGATTGAATTATGTAAAGAAAAGAAGTTATTAGTTACCAACACGTGATTTAAGCATCATAAACGAGGGTTGTATACTTAGAAATCACCTGGTGATCTCTATAGAAAACAAATTGGTTTTATAATGATTGACGAGCGATGACGAAGGCAAAAACCTTACCTTGTGCATATGTATAAACACTGTGATTATGTGCTCCTACTGGCAGTTTTGGAAATAAAACTTAAAACATTAAAGAAAGCAGCAAAAACAAGAAATAGGATTTAGAGAGATTAAAGTCTCTAGATGCCGAAAAAATAGGTTTGAATATGGAAAGTGAAATGAGAATTTTGAAAAGAACCATAGTAGAGAATAGTGAGACGGGATGGAAAAGAATAGCAAAGTATAAAAACAGTGTGTGAAAAAAGTGTAGGATACAAGAAAGGACATCAACCAAAGAAACCGTGGATTACACAGGGTATGATAGATAAAATGAAGGAAAGACGAAAGTTTAAAAAGTTAAATACTGAAGAAGGACGAATAAAGTATTGAAGAATGAACACAGAATTGAGAAAGGAAACTGAGAAAAACTCATTCTGCAAAGATGGAATGAATATATGGAGGAGCTCTATAAGGCAAAGGAAAAACCTAAGGTCCTAAACGTAGACAGAGAAGAGGAAGTATCAAGAGATGACATCGGCCCAAGTATTACACTGGATGAGGTGAGAGCAGCAATGAAAGATATGAAAAGTGGCAAGGCAGCAGGAATTGATGAGATACCAGCAAAAGTGTTGAGGTGCCTGCAGGAGGAAGGCATTATAGAGTTAACATCACTGTGCAACGAGATTTATGAAAGTGGGGAGTGGCCTGAGGACTTCTTGAGATCCGAAATGATTTCACTGGCTAAGAAAAAAGGAACGAAGGAGTGTGAAGAACACAGAACCATCAGTCTAGGTGTGTCATGCTGCTATTATCTTGCTGAGATCAATAAATAGGCGTATGACAAGAGTGATGGAGTAGAGCGTGAAGGAGGAGCAGTTCGGTTTTAGAAAGGGCATTGGTACAGTGGATGCATTGGGAGTCGTAAGGTCCATTGTGGGTGCGCTATACATAAAGGGACAAGGAGGCATATCTTTGCTTTGTCTTGGAAAAAGCCTTCGACATGCAGAGCCTTAGTTTTGGAAAAAGCCTTCGACTGTCCTGATTGGGGGAAACTGTTGGAGATATTAAAAAAGAAAAGAGATGACTGGAGAGAAAGGAGCATAATAAGCAAGCTGTATAAGAA
This sequence comes from Diogma glabrata, assembly GCA_963693315.1. NCBI lineage: Eukaryota > Metazoa > Arthropoda > Insecta > Diptera > Cylindrotomidae > Diogma > Diogma glabrata. The sequence goes on along the minus strand of OY856188.1, from coordinate 240,711,731 downwards.
CCAAAGAGTAGCTTTACGGGTAGGCACCAGCAGGACAGACTGGTTTGAGATTGGAAAAGAAGTGAAACTAGGATGTTGTTTACCTCCGACTCCTTTTAACATTTACATGGACGAAATGGTGCAGGCATGCTGGAGGAGCGATAAAGGAGTGAGTATAGGAGGAAGCGAAGTTGCGAGCGCTCGATTCGCAGATGACATGGTGATCTTTGCAGAAAGTGAAGTAGAACTGAACAGAATGTTGAAACATCTAAAGGATATGGAAAGTATGGGCTTAGAATTAATGTGCGAAAGTCAAAGGTAATGCAAATAGGAAAGAAATGTTAAACATCATAATAGGTGAAAAAAGACTAGAACAGGTTAAAAGATTCAAATATCTGGAAACTAAGATGACGGAAGACTGGAGTGGAATAAGAGAAATAAAAGCAAAGATTGGTATGGCAAAGCAAGCTTTCAGAGCAAACAGAATACTGTTAAACTGTAAAATATACATGGTATTGAAGAAAATAATGATAAAGTGCTTTGTGTGGAGCGTTCTCTTCTACGGATGTGAAACGTGGACCTCATCAAAGAAGGAAATTAGTAAGTTAGAGAATTTTGAAATGTGGATTTGCAGAAGAGTTCTTAAGATCAAGTGAATAGACAAGGTGAGAATTCTAAGAAGAGTGGGAGAGGAACGTAGTCTAGTCTAGACAATAGAGGAATGAAAAAGGAATTGGATCGGACACGTACTAAGAAAGCAATATTTGTTAAGAGATGTTTTGGAAGGATCTGTGGAGGAAGAAATAAAAAGGGAAGAAGAAAGAGAAAAATGATGAACAGTATAAAAACGGGTTACGGAGGGTACGGAATGATGAAAGAGACGGCTCAGGAGTGAGACCATTGGCGGAAACACCAGGGACCTGCGCAAGCAGAACACTAATGATGACATTTACTATATTCATCAGGTTAAATATAAGCCTTACTTCAAATACTTACGTTAGAAAATTTAGATAGTTAAAATAAAATTGTTTCAAATGGTAAATGCTCTACCAGTTTGTTCATTTTAAAATTCAATACATGTCACAATGCATTTTAAGACTTGAATTTTAAAAAATATTAAAATAGGAACTAGCATTAAATGAAAAGGATCTGGGATTGAGAAATAGATTTTGAAGACTTGATGACGAGGTATTTCGAATAAATCTAGGGTAGCCCAAATATCAATTGTTAATAGATTTCGGTTTCATAAGAACAATATACTAGGAGTCCAATAATTTTGTTCTTCAATAAATACGTTAAGGGCATCGTCTAAAACCAGGTAAAAAACGCAAAAACGAAAATTACGCATCCCTAGACCACACAAATCTATATCATAGGTGTTTTTAGAATTTTAAGATTGATGTGTTGACAGTTATTGACAGTTTGTTGCAAGAGGAGATATGAAATGAAATTATTAGCACCAAATCTACTTTTATTAAAATTTGATGCTAACGATTTTTAGGCAAAAACAACTATCGAAATTTTGAATATCGACTTCACCAAAGAAATCGGTCATGAATACATAAGATAGGAGAATCACCAATAACATTGTTTTGAACGTAATATTAATATTATATAAACTTCCTAGGAGACAAAGAAGCCGATTTTGTTCGATTTTTTTTAAATGATTAAATTAAACATTAATATTTAAACAGCTTCAAACAATATTCAAAAATACTTTGCAATTCATCATTTAAAGTCAAAGTAAAAAAATTCGTTGAATGGATGCCAACAAAAAAAATATTATTTACTTACATCGTGTATTTCTTTTAATTTTCTTTTTAATAAATGTTGAGAAGAATTTTGTTACCATATCAGATTTTTCGTCTTACCTGAAAAAAAAAATTAAATTGTCAGATATATTTGTTCCTAACTTTAATATGAAATAACATTATATTGAGTATTCATAAAATCATTTAACTTTTTGTTAATGTACCAATTAAAGAGCTTCTGATCCACCGTGTATAACACGTAATATTTATTTATTCACGTTTCACGATTTATTTCATGTTACTATAAATAAAACAAAACGTTTTTTTTGTTATAAACACTTTCAATACAAACACGATTGAAAGTGATTTAAAAATAATTAGACGAAGATTTGTACAACATTTAATATGGAAATAAAAAAAATTTACATTTTAATTGATGATGTTAAAAAGAAACAAAACGGATACACGAATGTTAATTAATAAATTTTTTATTACTTAGTTATTTTAGTGTAACTTGTTAAATAATTTAGCATATTTATATACGAATGAAACGCCCACTATTTAGCTGAATACAAGTGGTTTTAAATAAAAGTGTAAGATTCAGAAAATTAACAAAAGAGTTTTGAATTACATTGCATATAAAAATTTAAATTATTAATGCAAAGAGAAAGAATATACTGGGAAATTTGGTTTTGCAATTTTGTTATAGTCATACAGTTTTCTTACAAGAATGAAATAAAATTTGCGTAAAATTATGCCATATCTTCAAATATTTATACTAAATAATTTAAGCAAATGTAATGTAACTGATTTTATTATATTATCAAAAGTTTGAGATGGGAAAAATTTTATTTTCTTCCGACATTATTTTGTTCAAATTTATCATATCGAAACAATATTATTTACTTAAAAGCAAAATAAACAATCTTCATTCTTTATACTGCAAACATGATTCATTAATTCATAAATTTCAAAGTAGATAAAAATAGAAAAATTTTACAAAAACAAAAAAACTTATCTTAAAGGTAAACCGAAAATCTTTAAATTGATATAGAAAAACTAAAAAAAAAAAATATAACTTGAAAGCACATCTTTACAGAGTGAAGATATTTTATGCAAACAAAAAGAAAAATAAATAAATGCAAAGCGGGAAAATAAAAAAGCAACTAAACATTAAGTAGCCAAAAAAAAGAATAAACGAGTATTTAAGATAAGTAAATAAATAAAAAGTGCAAAAAACATAATAACAAAACAAAATCTTAAGAAAACATCAAGACAAGATGCAAACGTTCAGAAATATCTTAGTGATGTTTGTTATTGTGTTTATATATTATTGTATATGTTTGTATCTGCTAGTTTATTTTATAAAAATAGAGGATTACACACACATGAGTAGAAACTGATATGGGATTATAAGATCTGATGTAATTATAAAACATGGGATTAAAAACAATGAAAAGTGTGAAAGTAGTTTGTAACAGCGTGAAATGTTTTTGTAGCAAATTTTTAAAATTCTATAATAAAGGTGACAAGATTAGTTGAAAGCAAGATCCTATGTAAACATACAAAAACCATGAATTGGCAAAATTTAACTTAATAATCATATGGTTCATAAAAGTAAGAACGAAATCCAAACATTCGAAAAAATAATTTTAGGGTTAATGACTTCGTTTAAATAACGTCCTTCAATGTATATTTAACCAAAAATATTTGCTACAAAAAAGATCCCCATATTTTACTCACAATCATATGTGTAATATCAAACTATTTATAGTAAAAATATGCACTAATTTAGATTTTTACTAACTAGCCGATAATCAATTTTGACGGCAATATTTCGTTTTTATCCTAATATTATTTAGATGGCATAAATAATTAATTAATAATGTAATTATTAGGGAGTACGAGATAATTTAATTAAAAAACGATCGTTTTAGAAAATAGTTTTATACTAAAACAAATAATATCTAACAGAAAAACCAAATGAAACTTACAGAGTCTATGATAAATGAATATAATTTTCAAAGAATCGTGATCACTAGTTGTTTTATTTTAGGGTAGATGTCTTTTCTAAAGTAAAGTGGAATAATCGAAACTATCGACCTAAAAGTTGATATGAGTATAAAAGTTTTTGGTGGGGTGGTTGATTGATGATTGATGATTTCCATCGATACTGATGCAAGTCAGTTGAAGGAATTTCTGGGGAAACTCTGGCTGTATTATAAATTTTTTGCAGTTTCTTGGTTTATAAAACCGTCAACTCAATAATCTTGTACTGAGCAGTAATGTATATGTTTTAATAATTAATATAACAGTTTCTCCATTGTTTGCTTTGTGCATATACGCGCGTCTTTTTCTTACAAACCTGACAGATTTGGAAAAAAATCTGACCGACACATTTTTGATTTGGTTGAAATTTTTTAACAGGTTTTATATCGGAAAAAAGGAGATTCGTGTTCGAAGCTTTTTTTGACAAATAGAGCGGATCTAAATTTCGAGAACTTTGTGATTTTTGGCTTGAATGCTTATTTTCAAAATACATAACTAGTTCTATCTAGTAGAAACTTTTTTCGTTTTTCATTTTAAAGTTAAAAGAATGAATTTTCAAAACTGAATCTTGTCAGCAAAAATTACTAAAATGTTCCTATTTTTCAATTTTGTCGAGGTTCTATACCTCTAAAACAAATTTCAAACAAATGAAAAATGTGTTGATCTGAAAGGTGTTCGGTTTGTAAAAGCAAAGAAGCATTGTCGAGTGCAAAGATTTAAATTATCGAATTAAAATTTTTTGAAAAAACTTTGGACAGAACGATTTTCCGAGTAGAAGTTTGCCCCGCCATTTTGCAAAAAATGAAAAGCAAAGGCTATGCTGTATTGTGCTAGAGTTGTGTTGGTGGTGCTACTCAGAAAGAATTCCATATTAGTAAATAGTAACTAAAGAAAGTTGGCAGGCTAAAACGACTTTTCGAGAAGAAGTTAGGTCCGACATTTTGAAAAAAAAAAAAATAAAAATTAAAGGTTGTTAGAATTGTACTGGTTGTGCTACTCAAACAAACATTTCATATCGAAATCTGCTCGAAGTTAGACTTCTGCTCGAGAAATCGTGTCAAATGCCAAACTTTTTTCATTGGTGATATCGAAGTCTTTCTAAGTAGCAAATCCAGCAAACTGTGGCATACTACAGCACGACCCTTCTTTTTTATTTTTTTTTCAAAATGGCGATCCTGCCTTCTTTTCGAAAAATCGTTTTAGCGTGTTTAAATAGTACATCCAACACAACTGTGGACCAACCATTCTTTTTATTTTTTGAAAATGGCAGGGCTAACTTCTTCAGGAAAAAATAATATTAATTTTTCTTTTTTGTTTTAGTATAGCACAACTCAAGCACAATACAGCACAACCATTAAATTTCACTTTTTTTTTCAAAATGTATGAGCTAACTTCAGCACGATAAGACGTTTTAGCGTGCAAATTTTTTCCGTTGGTAATATGGAATTCTTTCTGAGTAGCTGTTGCACGCGTAACAGGCTTCTCACATCTGGCTCTCACGGGATAGCTTTAGTATTCCAAGGTTTTATAAATAGAATAAGCCGGTGGCAACAAAGAAATTGTGTGAGATATAAATGTTTTATTTTGTAAGACATTTTAAAAAATGTTCATGGTACGGTTCATGGGAACCGCCCTCGGGGAGTGAACGAGTTCACTCTCACATCTCAATCACTAATTATTCATTTAGTCAAACATGGAGATCATGCTTATTTTAGATTTCATTACTTTTTATTAATATTTAATAAATACAACATAAAATTAATTAATCTTAAAAGAAACTTACAAATTATCCAGATTTGAAAAAAAAGGCAGGACACCCACAATATTAATTCCGTTGGCACCCCTTCACCACGCACTATTAATTTATTTCAGGCATTAGCATCAACAATAATAACAATGATGAACGACGATAATGATTGTCAATAACTATGTCCACAACAACACTTATAAGCAAATTTATGATGAATCAATTAATTCCTCTCAGGTACCAGCATTAAATAAAATAACAATGTTGATAAACAGTAATGATTGTCAATAATTACTTCCACAACAGCAGTAATATGTAAATTTATGCTGACTCAATTGATTCTTCTCAAATACCAGCATTAATAAAGATAGCAATGATGAATAACAGTGATAATTTTTAATACTTAATTTTATAACAACATTAAAATGTAAATTTATGTTCAGGAAAACAATTTTAGGTTATTTACCATCACTCACATTGCTAATCACAGTAATGATCTTCAAAAAACAAATGTTTGTGTGTACCAGAGTACACAGGTAAGAAGTGAATCTTCTTTATGACATATCATTTTTCTACTATTTACAACTTCACAGAAATTGGGTAGATAAGGCTTAACAAAAAAAAACACCGATTATTGATAACCAATGGTTTGGATATCTTCGTATATATCTCTGATACACTCCACACTGTTCGCCTGCAACGATTGATGGTAAGTAAATTCAAAACGCTAAATTCTTTAACAAGATTTGGAAATGTTTCCATGTTCTATTGACAGGCAATTAGTTGAACTGTGGTAAAACTTTGGAGTTCGTCATAAACCAGTTGTTCCGTAAACAAAATTTGAAACACAATTCCAATGATTTATTTTTATAGTTGTTGCTATTACTTCCTTTTCGAATTGATTTGAAAGTTTTACTACTTGGAAAAATTGAAGAACCTTCAACTCTTTTGTTATTTAAATTATAAATTTGTTTACTGCCGCCAAAGGGTTTTCATCAATATTTCGAAATACTTTTATACGTTATATCTCTCAATAATCTGAAATTAATTTGGAAAATATTTTCACAATTAACATTTTCAGATTAAACTTTATGAATGTTTCTGCTTCTTTAAATTTTGCCCACGGTAAAAGATAACATTGTAAAGTAATTATATTTAAATTCAGCTCATACCACAAAACCTACTACTAATTTAACCACCAACATAATTTTCTTTGTTTATGTTTGAAGCCGCTTTAAGTCCTTCCTAATATAACAATTAAATCTTTTCCTTTTATTTTTTTTTTAAATCAATTCTGATAAGATATTTCTTACCAACCAACCATAATCTCAATCGTCAACAACAAATCTTAAAACAAATATAAATTCTTTTTGCTTTTTACATAACCGTACAACAAACCACAATAATCAATAGCAAATAAAACTTTTATCTTTCATAATATTCATTGCCTTATCTTGAATACAAAAAAACTCTTATTTTTAATTTTCTTATATATAACAAAAAAAAAATAAAACTAAAATTACCAAAACAAAATTAAAAAATTAAAATAAATAAAAAAACAACATGGCGCGTAACCAAAAATCGTGACGAATTTTTTTTAACACTGCTATAAAATTTCTCTCATACGCCGATAAAGAAGTTTCACTTCAAAAAAAACTTTCGTAATAGTTGCAGTACAAAAACTTATGTGGAATTAATGAAATTGTTCTTTATAACATTGCTTTCCCTTTAAAAATTTTTTGGGTTATGCTTAGCATGAAACTTTTGATGGTGGTTGTACAATTATGTTGTCGCTATTACAAAAATGGATTTCATTTTCAGTTTCGGATAATAATAAAACTTAATTTTCTTTATAGTTTCAGACACATATTATCTATTCAATAAATTTAATTACAATCAAACTAAACTGAACTTTTTAAATTACATCAAATATTCACAACTTTACGACACAATAAAAAAATAAGAATTATTTCCTATGGAATTATGTCGACCGATATTTATATCCATCCTATTATAAACCTTGTCTTTTCTTTTAATCTTGCTACCTCTTCATCCGGCATATTAAAAATTCGAATGTTTAACACATTTCTATCCGGTAGATGGCTATTATTTTGAATAGTTCAAGAGTCCAACAATAGGTGGATCTCGGTCCACCATAAGTCATAACTTCTGTCAACAAACGTCAAAGTTTGTTTATATTAAAAAAAGTGACACTAAGAATATTATTTTGGGTAAGTTCCCTTTTCCTTAATTAAATTATAACTTAATACTAATATTTTTCATTAATCAGTTAAAATTTGATTTTATATTTTACAATCAATAAAGTTTATGCAAATCTGTGTAAAAACTTGCATATGAGTAAACAAATTATACAGAAAAAATCATTAAGAGATCAATTCAAATCTGTACATTGATTTGCAGATAATCAATCACAATAAGGTGACATTCTAATTCAGTTTTAAATCATCAACAAAAAAAACTCTTCAACAGCTCAGACAATTTCGGCTTAGGTAAAAAATCCTTGAAATCGTCTACAAACAAAAAAATCAGGCTGGTGCACGTAGAAAGCTTTAGTTACACTTACTTGTTTACAATTAAATATCAAATTTATACGAATACAAATTTTATTTTATTAATGGTGATGCTACATCTCAACTGTAACATAGCACAACTCTAGCACAATACAGCACACCCTTTGTTTTTCATTTTTTTAAAAATGTCGGATCCAACTTCTGCTCGAAAAATTGTTTTAGCGCGCCAACGTTTTTTCATTTGGTGATACGGCATTTTTTCTGAGTAGCACATCCAGCACAATTGAAGAATTCAATCTTTGTTTTTCTTTTTTGTTTTTCAAAATGTCGGGCTAAGCTTTGGAACATATATTCCGATCATATTTTGTACAAACATTGCGAATTAGATTTCTCAGCAAACAAAACTCGTTACTTTTTCACATAACTTCTCATCTTTAATACGTCATGTTAGTTATCACGATTGTTGATTTGTCGGTAACTAACACTTTTCCGCACAAATGGCGCAAATTTCAAAATCTTGTCTCAATTTTGGTTTTCGTATCATCTGTACGAGAAGAAATCTCACTAATTAACCATAAATTGAATTTGTTTGGTATAGCTATACAATCTTTTAAGAAATGGTGGAATAAAATCCACCAATGAATTAGAGGGTTGATTTTTCAAATTTTAAAAAAGCTCCATTACATTATTGTATAACATGTTACGTTTTATGCAGCGAGCGATATTTTTTTAAAAAATAGTAAAATAAATTACGAAACGTGTCACAATAACACATAAAAACCTTTTAAGACCACGGTCCCACAACAACATGCGTTTTAAGGTTTTCATGGACGCATTTTTTTATATTTTTTTTTCAAAGTATAACGTATAATTTGTAACGCCAGGACTATTTCAATTTTGCTCTAAAAATAATAATTTTTATTTTCCAATTATAATTTCATTAATGCGCAACATTTTTGTATGCTACTGTTAAGATTTAGTTACGTCACTAATTTTAACAATAAACATGTTTGATTTAATGTTTTTTTTTATACTGGAGAAATTGTTGATTGTTGGAAGGGGAAACACAGACATAAAATTTTGTATAAAAATGAGAATTTTGATAATAAAGGAGGTTCAGTATAATTTGGAAATTTAAAGAAGAAACAATATGTTGTAATCAAAGGTAAATTTTATTTAATTTAATTTATTTTTTGTATAAGAATAATTTAAGTTTTTTTAATTAATAGAAGCTTAAAACTCAAAAATGTAAACTTTTTATTGAAATGTTTTTTTTATAATAAATTAAATCATTTAATGTTATGGGGAAGTTTTTCCATTATTTATTTGTTTGTGATGTGATGTTAGTGATGAAAGGTGACAAAGAAAAAAGTTTATTTATACATCGATTTAGAGGAAAAATTATCAGTTGTTTTATTTGTTATAAATTTGAAGTTATGGAAAAAGATAAACAAGACCAAATTAAAAAGCGTAATGATTATCTTCATTGGTCTGAATATTTTATGGTAACTGCATTTCTGGCAGCAAAACGTAGTAAAGATTAGGGATGGAAAGATTTATAGAAAAATCGATTCTCGATTCCTACTTCGATTTTATACATTGCGATTCTCAGAATCGATTCTCTGGCTGCAAAAGTCGATTCTTTCGATTTTAATCGATTCCTATATTAAGAAAACTAGCTTTAACTGAAAAAAATTTAAATTTATATTTAAATGATATACATTTATTCAAAATAAATTTTAGACAATGAACTTATGAAAACGACATATTTTCTGCAACTGATCTTATGAAAAGTAGCATATTCAATTGATCAGGCGTTAATCGACTTCGAATCTGATTTGCAATCAGAAAATAGTATGAAAATAAACGCTCAGATGGTTGATGGTTGACGTGGCTATATTGTTGATAAATTTGGGTATTCATTTTCGAGTGTTTTCCATGTAATAATTGGATTCGGATTACTTTTTCTGTCGACTGTTGGCCGATTAATGAATTGTCTTAATTCTATCGGCAACCCGCCTACTTCATCACTGTCATTATTTTGACGGTTTTGTTACATAGTGTCGTCTTAAAAATCCCAAATACCATTACCATTTGAAGAGCGTTGATGATATGCAGTGTATTCACTTTCATGATCAACCGCAACACTTTTTGTTAGTTGAATTTCTTTTTTCAAGCAATCACATATGTAGATAAAGTTTGAACAAATTAATTGAAAAACCATGACGAAGAAATATTTTTTCAAACTCAAAGATTCCTTGTGATGAACACATACCGAGAATAGTCACAGTGCGCGCAGAGTTGCAAATATTTTGAAATCTTAGTTTTTTACATCGGGAGTCGGGTAGCGTATCAATAGCATATAACTTTAAATATAACTTCTAAAATCGAATACTAAGAATCGATTCTTGATCGAATTTGAAAATTAGAAATCGATTCTTTATAATCGATTATTTTAACAGAAAAGTCGATTCTCGAGTAGAATCGGAATCGATTTTTCCATCCCTAGTAAAGATCCAACAACACAAGTTGGTGCCGTATTCGTAAACAACGATAGTAAAATTGTGGGAATTGGTCATAATGGATTTCCAATTGGCTTCAGTGATGATGAATTTCCATGGGGAAAAGAATTGAATACATTTAACAATAAATATTTATACGTGGTGCATGCAGAAGTGAATGCGATTTTAAATAAAAATTGTTCGTGTATCAAAGAAAGCACAATGTATGTAGCACTGTTTCCATGTAATGAGTGTGCTAAATATATTGTACAATCAGGAATCGTTGATAAAGGGAATTATCACGTAAGATAAACTATGAAGAAACAACATTGAAGATGATGATAAATTAATGTAAGCTTTTTTTTATTGTATTTTTAAATTGATTTAATTTTTGTTGATAAATTTACTTCTTTGTGTTATTTCCGTGAATCAAATTCCAATCTCTTATTTGCAAGTGGAATCAGTCTGTTTGTCTTAGATTCAGTGTTCCAGTGTTTTTCAGTTTTAAAATATAGTTTTGAGCTATCTCGGTGGAGAATTTAAAATATGATTGCTATAAAGGTTCAAATTGTTTCACGTGGCCCCAAAACAAAAACCCCTGGCGAAACCAGATTAGGTTTTTGATAATTGTTATTACCGGTAAATTGTGTAATTGTTATTAATGATGAGTCATATTTTTTGGCGCAAAAATTTTTTGGTGAAATTAAAAAACCAGTTTTGGTGATTAAATGACATTGGACATTTGTATCAAATTTCGGTTGTTTTTTTTGTCAACAAACAAGTCTTGACTTGGAAATCTCTTATCATCTCTTAACATGGAACAAAAATAAAATAAATAAACAATTTTTCGTTTATGAAGTAATTTTTGAAAATATAGATAAATAAAATTTATTAAATAAAATATATTTTTTTTAAAGTAGTTTTAAGAATAAATAATTTAAACAAAAATTTCTTTGTTAAATTTTTAAAAATAAAAATTTTTTTTTTGAAGATTTAACTAAACCAATTGTTCTAAATTAAATAAATAAATATATTTTATTTTCAAAATAATTTAACAATAATTTTTGAAAATGAAATAAATAAAATTTATTAGATAAAATAATTTTTTTTAGCATAATAATATAAATAATTTTAAGATAAATTAATTAAACAATAATTTTTCTAATTAATTAAAAACATCAAGATTTAAATCTAATAATTTATTGAATATCTTTATTTTTTCTAAATAAATAAATATTTTAGAGATAGGACTTAACACCTAATAAATAAACAAATATTTTTATTTTTTCTAATCATAAATAAATAAATATTTTTCTTTAGAGGTTTTAAGTCACATAAAAAAGCTTTAAGATTTTACAATTAAGAAATTGAATAAAATAAATAAAATTTATTATATTAAATAAAAATATAATTTTAGGTATATAAATTAAACAAAAATTTCTTTGTAAAATTTTCAAAAATAAAAATAATTTTTGAAGATTTAACTAAACAAATTTTTTTAAACAAACACTTTAAATAAATAAATATATTCAAAATAAATAAATAATTAATAATTTTTAAATAAATAAATATTTTAAGTAGGTTAAATTTAAAAATAAAAATTTGACAAATAATTTAAATAATTCCAATATATGTATAGCATTATTTTTATGTACATCAAATTTTCTGTTTCTGATTTCTTTTGACGTGGATTCTCATATCATCATTCAATAGTTTATATAATCAAAATAATTTTTGATTATATAAACTATTAATTTTCATAGTCCTTCCTTTAAGGATAAACAATAGATAATAATGTGGCCTCCATTATTATCCTAGTTTCCCCTAGTTTTGTAACGCCAGGACTATTTCAATTTTGCTCTAAAAATAATAATTTTTATTTTCCAATTATAATTTCATTAATGCGCAAAATTTTTGTATGCTACTGTTAAGATTTAGTTACGTCACTCAATTTCAACAATAAACATGTTTGATTTAATGTTTTTTTTTATACTGAAGAAATTGTTGATTGTTGGAAGGGGAAACACAGACATAAAATTTTGTAATAAAATAAGAATTTTGATAATAAAGGAGGTTCAGTATAATTTGGAAATTTAAAGAAGAAACAATATGTTGTAATTAAAAGTAAATTTTATTTAATTTAATTTATTTTTTGTATAACAATTGTTTAAGTTTTTTTAATTAATATAAGTTTAAAACTCAAAAATGTAAATTTTTTATTGAAAAGTTTTTTTTATAATAAATTAAATCATTTAATGTTATGGTGAAGTTTTTTTATTATTTATTTGTTTGTGATGTGATGTGAAGTTAGTGATGAAAGGTGACAAAGGAAAAAGTTTATTTATACATCGATTTAGAGGAAAAAAATTATCAGTTGTTTTATTTGTTATAAATTTGAAGTTATGGAAAAAGATAAACAAGAGCAAATTAAAAAGCATAATGATTATCTTCATTGGTCTGAATATTTTATGGTAACTGCATTTCTGGCAGCAAAACGTAGTAAAGATCCAACAACACAAGTTGGTGCCGTATTCGTAAACAACGATAGTAAAATTGTGGGAATTGGTCATAATGGATTTCTAATTGGCTTCAGTGATGATGAATTTCCATGGGGAAAAGAATTGAATACTTTTAACAATAAATATTTATATGTGGTGCATGCAGAAGTGAATGCGATTTTAAATAAAAATTGTTCGTGTATCAAAGGAAACACAGTGTATGTAGCACTGTTGCCATGTAATGAGTGTGCTAAATATATTGTAAAATACAAGGAATCGTTGATAAAGGGAATTATCACGTAAGATAAACTATGAAGAAACAACATTGAAGATGATGATAAATTAATGTAAGCTTTTTTTTATTGTATTTTTAAATTGATTTAATTTTTGTTGATAAATTTACTTCTTTGTGTTATTTCCGTGAATCAAATTCCAATCTCTTATTTGCAAGTGGAATCAGTCTGTTTGTCTTAGATTCAGTGTTCCAGTGTTTTTCAGTTTTAAAATATAGTTTTGAGCTATCTCGGTGTAGAATTTAAAATATGATTGCTATAAAGGTTCAAATTGTTTCAAACTAAACAATAAATCCTATCACATAACACAATATAGCATAGGCCGATATTTCATTATTTCTAATAATCCCATTTGTGGCATATTCCTTGATCATATGACGCACTGTCTTCCTAAATGATTAACGCTCAAATATATAAGGGATTGTTTCTTCGAGCAAGCAATAGGGAACCATCGACAAGGAATATTCTCTATTCCTAAGTAAACTTCCCAAAAGATATTACCTTTACCTTGTTCAGTGATATTTTACAGATATTGACAATGGTATGTGATATCTCACGTCAACTCGTATTTCGAAAACAGGGACTGGAGAATTGAGGGTTGTCACACTTCTATCAACCAAAAAAGACCCCTCCATGCATCAAACATGCATTAATATAAATATTAAATATAAAATTGCTGGCTGAAAACTCCAAAGACATGAATTAGCAGAATTCGTTTGTACATGATGTAGCAGAATTAAAAATGGGGTTTCAATATAAAAAGCAACTATGTTTATTGTGGTACTAATCAAACTACTTAAGAAATTACAACAATATATATTATGTAATGTATATACGTATATTTGTTTTAGTTTTTTCCTTATTTTCCGATTTCTTGTAGGATTGTGTCTCATGGGGATTTTCATTATCTTAACATGAAATAAAATAAAAAAGAAATAATTCAGACTGAAAAGATGTGAGTGAGAAAATGTCTGTACATTTGTATCTCATAAATTAACATATTATTGATTCAACTGACTTTTTAATTAAAAAATTACACAAAAAAATTTGTACAAATACAAATTTATTGTCACGCGAAATTATTTTATTTTTTAATTTGTAAATTTAATTCTGGTTGTGGTTCTTTCCTGTATATTCGGTTTTAATATTATTATAATGAATGATGATCTGAAAAATATATATTTTAAATTTAATTTCAAAAATGTTCATGGGAACAACTGGGATTAAATGGAAGTAATAAATTATAATTAGTGACAACGTAAGAATTAGAATTAGATAATAAAAAAATTAATCGTGTAAATAGATTGGACGTGACATTTTGATTAATATTTAATTGAGATATAAATGTTTACATTAGACTATTATAACGTAAGTATGTTTGTTGATCTAAATGACGATAAAAAAATCGATGTATTCTTAAATTACTTATTGTATAAACTAATACAATTCTTAGCTCAAATCATTTACCAACAACACCTTTCAATTAGTGAACTGACAGTAAAATAATATAAAATTACTACAAAATTGCATAATGAAGTCCTGTTCTTTCAATTCAACTGTCTCTCCGCTGGTTATCTTGACATTTTAATTCTTATTTAATGTATGTACTTTGTATCCAATTATTTTTTACATAAAAAAATTTGGTTTAATTTTGCATATGTCACATAAACAATTTTATAAAATCTTAATTGATCGTCAATTTACATAAAGAAATTTTGTTCTTGTGATTTACTTTTATTTGAGAAGAAAACCCTAAGTTATTTTTCACTAAATTAAATTTGTTTGAATGAAATATAAATAAAAGAAAAAACATTCTCAATTGCTTTGGGATTGTCAAAAATGTTTTTGAGTTTCCTTTTACATAATTTTTTAAAAGAGGTTAGGTGTTTGGGTTCCACTTTTTTTAAAACGATTTGTTTATTTATAATTAACGGAAGTAATGATCTTTTTAAGAATAAAATGTTTTATCAAAAAATAATGGAAGAAATTTGTTGTTGAGAAAACAAAATAATTTATTTTTAATGTTTTTATAAACCAAGGTACAGTTTTTTTTAAGACATCTGCAGGAGTTTTAAACCAAATTGTTTAAAGAAAAGATGATAATGACAATACGCGGAAATTAAGTCAGATACGATGAATTATTATGATTGAAGATATAGATACTCACCGTGTCATGAGGGTACCAAGACCGATCATCAGCACATTTTTAAAATATTAATGGAATTTTCGGTATTAAAGGCTGAGAAAAAAAAGACCGATAGTTTACCTTTTTAAGGTATTGGGTAACCAAAATATAAAACCTTAGCATTTGGTGATATCGCAAAATTTCGATTACATAAATTACTAAAATTCCAAGGTTAATAATTACACTGTGCGACAGCCCGAATCCGCTGGGGTTCTGACTACCGGAAAAAGTTACATCGGTCAAAAAAAAGTTATACGTGTCCCGGAGTTTTTCTGAGTCACATCTAGGAATCGAGATATATCAATTTGAAGTTAGCATGTATCATATAGGGGAAATTGTAACGTTTGAGGGTCTGTTTTTGACATACCTCGAGAACGACTAGTCCGATTTTGCTGAAACAAATTTAGAAATTAAGAATTACAATTCCTTTAATCTACTGATATACTATACTGAAAAAGTAACGAAAAAATAAAAAATAAAATAAATAAAAAATAAAAAAAATAAAATAAATAGATAAATAAAATAAAAATAATAAAATAAAATGAAAAAATAATAAAAATAATAAAATAAATAATAAATTAGTTATAAAAAAATAATAAATAGATAATAAATAAATCGTAAATAAATAATAAATAAATAATAAATAAATAATAAACAAATAATAAATAAATAATAAATAAATAATAAATAATAATAGTAAATAATAATAATAAATAATAAATAATAATTATAATAATGAATAATAATAATAAACAATAATAAATAATAATAATAATAATAAATAATAATAATAATATAGTAAAATATAATAGAAATATAAAAATATAAAATAAAATTATAATAAAAATAATAAAATAAAATAATAATATAAAGTAAATAAAAAAAAATAAAAAAAAAATAAATAATAAATAAAAGATAAAAAATAAAAAATAAAAAAGTAAAAAAAAATAAAATCAATACACATAGAAACATGTCCAAATACATTTACAACAACAAATTTTGGAGTTTATTCCAGTAAAAATATTTAAAAACAATTTCTATGAAAAATCAATTCAATGTTCAATTCAATCAATTCTTGTCAAAATGAGATACTTTACCTTAATTGTGAATAAAAACGAAACGCGTTCATCGATTTTCATGATCCATGTCTCATTTTGTGAAAAGATTATGTGATTTTATGTCAAACTAATAAGACTTGACACTTTTTCTCGTTTTGAATTTTTCATGATTTTTGAAAATACAATTTTTTTATTTTTTTCGCAAAAAATTATTTTTTTTCTGCATAAATTTATTTATAACTACGAAACTGTTAATTGTGTAAAAAAATAGTATACTAATAGATTAAAGGACTTGTAATTCCTCATTTTTCTAAATTTGTTTCAGTAAGATCGCACTAGTCGTTCTCGAGTAATGTCAAAAAAATGATCCCCAAACATGACAATTTCCCCTATATGATACCTACTAACTTCAAATCGATATATATCGATATATATCGATTCCAAGACGTGACCCAGCGAAACGCCGGGACACGTATAACTTTTTTTTGACCGATATAACTTTTTCAGGTACTCAGAACCCTAGCGGATCCTGACCCCTACCATTTGTCGCACAGTGTTATCAATTTTCCTATGTTA
Organism: Diogma glabrata; assembly: GCA_963693315.1. Taxonomy (NCBI): domain Eukaryota; kingdom Metazoa; phylum Arthropoda; class Insecta; order Diptera; family Cylindrotomidae; genus Diogma; species Diogma glabrata. The sequence continues at coordinate 240,694,563 of OY856188.1, read as the reverse complement.
AAAATAATAATAAATTGTTAAAATTGAAAATTTCAAAAAGAAATTTTTTTTAAATATTTTGTCGGCCTTTTTCTGATTTTTTTATTAAAATTTTAGGTGTAGCTTTTTATTTTAACTTTTGTAAAACACCTTTTTGGGGAAAATAAGGATTTGTAATTTTTGTTATTTAATTTTTTAAAAACAAAAATTAATAAATTTAATGTACTTGACTAGCATTTACTGGAGGCAATTTCAAACCCATTCGAATTAGTAAATACCCCATTTGAACTACGGTGGTCCTGATCCAGATCTCATAGGAATGCCTGATCCGTTCTGGGTAGTTTGTGACGTGCCATTTTTGATCAGGCCATTTCATCTGCTCTCTCTATATTACAGATAGGATAAGGCGAATTCGGACCGTATCTGAGTTTTAACATACTAATCGGGTATTCACAACGAGAGTTTTGATTGCATATATGTTTCTAAGAATGGACATTTCAAAGTGTATCAATCAAAAATCACAAAATAAATACTCTATCAACACACTATCTTTAAATGAAATAGTCTGTTGGTTTGAGTTATTTCTTGAAATTGTAGATTGTAGGTCTTTTAATTGTTGTTTATACGATTATGGATTGTTGTTCCAAGATTGATTATTCTTGATAATTTAGATTGCCCATCCGAATTTAGCAAAAGTCAATATTTATATCTAATCCAACCGTGACGTAAATTATATTTTAAATATGAAAAGCTTTTCAAATTGTCCACACAGTTTAAATATTGATTTAATCTCAACCAAACGTGTTGTCACTTTTTTTATAGAAAAACAATTTATCTAAACTTTATGTGTATTGTACACAATGATGGATTACTTTTCATTTAAATTTTATGAAATCAAAAGTTGTTAAATTTTAGATTGATGGACATCATATGGGCAACCGGGTTGAGTTGTAGACATTATCATAATTAATCATCAAACTAAGTGAAAACTAATTTAACTGTTATAATTTTCAATTTTAATTTGAGTATTGTTGTTGTTAGCTTAAATAAGAATCACTATTGAGTCTTAAAATGAACAGCAGACAAATTAAATATTGTTTCAGAATATCTTTTTACGTTTTTCCAACCTTACATCGAATTGGTCTTACTCTTAATTCAATAAACGCAATTCCCAAACCTCTTCCGAGTTCGATCACTGATTAGTAAAAAATTTAAAAAACACATCAAGTTTTATTAAGTATTCAATACCTTAATTGTTACACAACAATAGGAAAACAATACAGCAAACAATATTCCTAACTAGAATATTCATTACTAGCTTCTGAAACTCCAACAGTTTATTGTAGAAATTTCCAGTGCACAGTGGAAACACTTAAACTATTTCCAGTATCCGCATTTTTACATCATTCATTGCAGGTTAAAATAAAACTAATTTTGATTATACAAGATGGATTTTCTTATATTCAATACTGCATAATTTCTGGATTATTTGAGTTCACTTTTTAGAAACCTTGAGAAAATATTAGAATATTCGATTATTTTACGGATCAGACCTAATAAAACCACGTGCCATCGTGTTACAGTCCTTATAAATAAATCTAAATCACAAAAGCAGAAACAAACATATTCATGGTATAACGAATATAAGGTATTCTTGACAGCTAATCGAAAATTTTGTGTGACGTCATCCGGCGTAAATATAAAGAAATAAAAAATGTTTTAATTTGAAAATTAGAGAAAACATAATTTTTACGTTTTGGTTTTCCTTATTTTTTTCATTAACAATTTGTTTATTAAGTTTTCTAACTCTAAAGAGCATTTTACAGGGTAGGAAATTCGACGTCCACGCCATGCTGCAGGGGTAATGCAGACAGAATTAGGTTGGTGTATCGGAGACAAGCAGAGAAAAACTGCTTAGTCTATTACGCTACATCACGGCGAATTGGCGCCTTAAAACTTCTTATAACCTTAACCTCATAACAGAACCATTAACGAAAATTTGGGTTGGGACTGAGGTTAATACCATCATCATTGATCAAGTACTAGCAATAGCACGTTTCTTTTCGAGCGATTTGGATGTGCGTTCCTTTAGATGTGCAAATATTGGAAGTAACCACTTCCTTGTATGTTCTAAGATAAGGTTCCACTTTCAACGATCAATTCAACGATCTTTTACTCACTAGAGAATTTAAAAGTTTGTCTTTTAAAGTCCAATCATTTTCAGTGAAGTGTAAGGAACAAACTATCTTATAATAAATACGAACATTTTCTTTTTCCCTTACATGATCCCTATCCACTACAAATTGATTTATTTTTCTGGAAATTAAAAAACCTTATGTTTTGAGTATGATTTTTCACATTTGTTGAAAACTTTTGCAGGTTTTATCGTAGTTCGGCATTTGAATTTGTATATGTTTTAAATTTTAATAGTAAAACAAATACTAAAGTTCATTAATTAATGAATGAATTAATTTCAATCATTTCATAAACTAATAAATTAACTTATAAATCATTCTAAATATATTTTTAATTAAAAACAATAGCTTTTCTCATTGATAATTTATTATATAAAACTCTGAATGACGTCAATCAAAATCAAAATGGCATCGCTGTCACTCTAGTGAGAATACCTTATTTTCATTTTACCATGAAACATATTATAATTATAAGCTCATACTATTCTTATGGTGGAATGCGCTCGAATGTACGTAACTGAAAATTAAACCCATCACAACCTCCTTAGTGGGTTCATTAATCGTTAAAAATTTACAAGATAATGCTTACCGTTTTTGTTGTCGTTTAAAACGGCCTCCTTATTTAATTATAAATACTCGCTTTCGAGTATAGAGGCCCTCTTAATCTCTCATTTCATTTTTTCTTGGATTGTAATTGAGAATTTTTGGCTGACAGATCGAAAAATGGAGGTAAAACGCTGGACGAATTGTCAATAATGTTATTAACCCGGGGATTTCGACTTAATGGTTTGTTGTTGAATTCATGTTTTTTTCTTTGTATTAAATTAAATCAGTGTTTAATAGTTTAATTAGTTCAATTTTCTGATAGTAGTTCAAATTAGTGAAATCAAAAGAAAAACAAAATGCATATATGTTTGTGACGTAAAATGGACCTTGGAGAGGTTGGCCTGCAAGCTGTTATAATGTGATGAGTTGTCAATTTTTTTTATTCTTCGTGAATATGAAACTAAATAATTTAATTTGAATGCACGGTTTTGATGTTAAATTAATTCAATTTAGTGACGTTTAGAAAAGAAAAAGAAATAATATTATATGTTTTGGGCCGTGATTAGTCCTATATTCGGTATGCTCTGAGTTTTTGTTCAGTTGTCACGTAAGAATTATTATTCGAGACGCGTAATGATAAAATAGATCAAGTCATTGTCTTGGCACTCATGTTTAAATCGGATAAAAGAAAATAATAAAAATATATTTTGTGTCTGTGCCGTCTACCAATTGTGAAAATTGTGGTTTAGTACGGTAAGACCAACTTACGTATTGGTGATAGTACGGTTAATTCGTACAGACACAAGGAAAAGAACAAATTATTACAGTATATTTTGTGCGGTTAGACAATGGCGAACTCGATTCTTGTTGTAAGTCCAACTTACTGTGATAGTACGGTTACCTCGTACCAAAATTAAAAATTAAAAGAAAAAAAAAATTTACAATATGTGTTTGTGCCGTTGTGAGTACAATTTAATTTTTGTTCAACTATTTGTGTACATATATACTCCATGTTAGTCATTTAAAAAAATTTATTCATCAATCGATTTTGGAATTGAATCAATTTGATCAAAATTATTATAAGTTAAAACATATTAAAAAAAGCTACAGAAGCAGTAATCTCTACTGCTTCTGTAGAAGCAGTAGAATTCTGTAGATTACAAATTAGTGCAATTTAATTTGCTTTCAACTATTTGCATATACATATGATCCATGTTATAAATTAAAAATTTACATAAACCGAACACCTTTCTGACCGACCCATTTTTGATTTGGCTGAAATTTTTTTTAGGGGTTTTCTATCGAAAAAAAAGATATACGTGTTCGAGGACTTTTTTTTTTTTTTTGGAAAATAGAGCGTTCTAAATTTCGAGAATTTCGTGATTTTCGGCTTGAAGACTTATTTTCAAAAATTCATAACTTCGGTTTTATAAAAGATAGAAGGTTTTTCTTTTCTTTATTTGAAAGTTAAAAGATGGAATTTTTTAAAATAAATATTTTCAACTAAAGTTATTAACAAATTCCTATTGTTATAAACAAATAAAATGTTAAAATTAAATTTTAACCATGCCCCACCCATGAAATTAGTTTTTAATATTATCATCGTATTCATCATTCAATTTTCTATAAAAAAAGTATTTTTTTTTAATGGAGAAATGATATTTACTGTTTGAAATAAATTAATTTATCGAGCGCGGGACGACAAAAAATTCCATATATGGGTCATTCTTTTACATACCGAACAGAATAGGACAAAATGTGACTAAGACATTTTTGATTAAGCTGAAAATTTTTTTGAGGGTTCTATATCATAAATTTCGATAGAAATTGGCGAGTTTTTTAATACAACAAAAAAATTACTCAAAAAAAAAAACTCAATTTAAAATTTTGACGAGCCCTTATCTTACAGCTAAACATGAAAAAATCAAATTTCGAATTCCTTTATTTCACCATTGTAATAATATTATAGTCATTATATGGCTCAAAGCATATAAATATTCTTTAAATCTGAAATGGTAACATATTTTAAAACTAAAAAACTGAAAAAAACAACGAAAAACAGAAATAATTTAATATTTATGAAATGAGATTTTATTTTCACTTAAAAATTGGTCGTAACTACGACGGCAATTTTTAATAGAGATGGCACTGATTTCCTTTTTTCGAAATACATTCCTACTTTCCGAAACTACCTTACCTACTTTCCTATTTGAAAATTTTGACAGATAATTTGTATTTTGAAAACATTCATAAATATTATTTCTTCCAAATCAAGGTTGCTTTTGTTATTTTTAATATAATTATTATCTTAAATTACTACAGTTAACTGAAAAGAAAAAGTTAAGTTAAACTTAAATGATTAATAATTATTAATTATTAAACTTATTTGATTAATAATTGTTATATACTATCAAGTATGTGTGGAATTATGTTTTATTTTCTAGTTTGTAACAAGTGCGACATATTTCTTCAAATTAATAGTGAATCAGCAAACTCTAATAAGCTACCATCTGTTAAAAATTATATTCTGTGACTGGAATTCCAACTTTAGCTTTGTTAGAGCGTTTGGCTAAGTTTTGTTTATTTATAAGATCAGTAGATCTATAATATCACGGTCTGTACAACATCTACTCTCCGAAACACACATACTAGATATTAGATAACAATAATTGATCAAATAAGTTTCTAATTGTGTAACTTGTTAATTATATTTAATTTAACTTTTTCTTTTTAGTTATTTTAATTATGACCGTTTTGGTGGTCAAAAATTTATGAGTGAAACTCATATGATGGTATCGAACCCAGATCAGTGGATAGAACCAATGGCCGATGCTGGTGATGATCAATATACTTTTCATGTTCAACCGGTTCAAACAATTGTTGCAGAAGTTTCAAGGAAAGTTAAAGACGCTGGAATGAAGGTTTTAGATTTAAAACCATGCACTCCGGTTGAGCTTGTGAAAGAGTACATTCCCTTAGCTGATATGATTTTAATTATGACCGTTAAACCCGGTTTCGGGGTCAAAATTTATGAGTGATATTATGCCAAAAGTGGAATGGCCACGTTAAAATTACCCCAACATCAGATATAGAGGTTGATGGAGGAGTTGGACCAGAAACAATTAATGAGTGTGCTAAAGCTGGAGCAAATATGATTGTTGCTGGTACAGCAATTATTCAGGCTACTAATTAAAAAGATGTAGTATCGCTTTTAAAAACTCTTCAGTAGTTTACACTGGTAGTCTCATAAATATGTTATTGTTCCTAATTTTAAGATGATTTGTTAACTTGGGCTCGATATGGATTTAGATATGGATATGGATGTGGATATGGATATGGATATTGATATAGGTATGAATATGGATATGTATATGAATATGGATGTGGATATGGATATAGATAAAGATATGGATATGGATGAGGATATGGATTGGACTTCGTATGGATATGACATGGACATGAATTGGATATGGATTGGATATGTATTAAATACAGATTGGATATTGATTTGATATGGGTTGAATATGGGATTGTATATGAATTGGATATGGATTGGATATGGATTGGCTATGGATTGGGTATGAATTGGATATGGATTGGATATTAATTGAGTATGGATTGGAGATGTATTGGATATGGATTGGATATGGATTGGATATGGATTAGATATGGATTGAATATGGAATGGATATGTATTGGATATGGATTGGATATGAATTGGATATGGATTAGATATGGATTGGATATAGATTGGGTATGAATTGGATATGGATTGGATATGGATTGGATATGGATTGGATATTGATTGGATATGGATTGGATATGAATTGAATATGGATTGGATATGGATTGGATATGGATTGGATATGGATTGGATATGGATTAGATATGGAATGGATGTGGATTGGATAATAATTGAAAAGGGATTAGTAATGGATTAAAAATTGGATATTGATGTTATATTTTTTTTATATAGATCAACAAAAAGAAATGATATCAACGGAAAAAACATTAAAAATGTAAATTCAGCAGTTTTTTTTAAGATGTTTAATACACAATGTACGAAAACAAAACAAACAAAAAGAAATGATATCTTAGCGGAAAAAAACATCAAAAATGTAAATACAGCAGTTTTTTTAGAGAGATTAGGTACACAACGTAAAAAAAACAAATAAAAAGCAAGGATATCTTATCACACGAACATTTCAGCGGTAAGAACGTCAAAGGAACCAAATCAGGAGTTTGTTTTTAGGGTTTAATACACAATATAAAAGTACCAAACCAAAGAAATGATACATTTTGATAAGCAAATTGGATACTGCGAGAGTAAAAACATTTCATGTAACTATTCAAGCTAAAATTTTCAATAAACATACCAAGCTACAAAAATGTATGTACATTTTATGAACTAAAACTTAAAAATAAAAAATATATAAATAAATAGTCCCGATGGTCGACACAATTCGTCGTTAACAAAACGAAGAGGCGTATCTCAAAATTTTAAGTTTTGAGTAATTGCAGCTTAAAGATTTTTATTAACTTCCACTTGTGTTTTTTCCTCCTTTGAAAACAGCTTTAAGAATACTGATAACAAAAAATGTTGCTTTAATACCAATATATAACGTAGAGTAAAGCCTTAATATTTCTAGTTTTACCAAAAGGGATAAAACTACCCTTAGAAGAGATACGCCCTTTCGTCTTATTTTAAAATAATTTATTAAAAACACAAAACTTAATTACGCCTTTTATTAAAATTCATAAAGATGATGAAAATACCCTTTATTTAGAATTTTTAAAGCTGCTTTAAGTTGATATACAACATTTCTTCCAAAAAATTAATAAAATTAACGTTTATTTCAGAAAAACAAATTCCAACAGGTTAAAGTAACTAAAACTTAAATGTAACAATGTATTTAACTCAACAAAGAAGCAAATATACTTTTTTCTTATTTTTCTAAACTTATACAAAAATTAAACAAACTTAACTAACATGTTTAGAAAAACTAGTACAAATTCTTATACAAAACGTTAGTGTGGCAGCTGTTCATAAAAAGAAACATGTTCTGGTAGTTTAATGACAGGAGTTGTTCCACTACACAGTGCCTTTAAGTCATTGTATTTTGCAATTGATATTTTGGGAAATTCGGGATTGAGGCAAGGTGGCTCAGATCTGAAATTGTTTATTGCAGTTCGTTTCAAAGTTATATATCGGTAGTCATTCTGCAGATGACTGTTAAAATAAATCTTATCGTTGCTACCTTTCTGAACCATGACCTCATGTATTTGTTTCCAATCAATTATACCTCCTTCATCATCCTTTCTAACCGCTTGTATTTGTAGATAGCTTCTTAAAATTTAAAAAGTCTGTCGAAGTTAAAGAATGCACAACATATGGATTTTTTCTTCTTGCGAGTTTTAGGTGCTAACTGAGACGGTACAAACAAGTCTCCAGATTTTTTAATAGCATGATCTATTGTACTATGAGCCGATTCTCCCTCACTCGTGGTATGCTTCAAAAAATCTTAAGGAGATGGACTGTATATTTTTTAAAGTGGTAACTGCATACAAAAGCATCCCACCGACGATGGAGTTTGTATTCTGTCCACTACATCCATCGGAAAATAAAGAGACAGTAGTTATACCTTTGGAGTCAATTTGTTTTAGGTATAAATATAAGCATGTTGAAATTTCGCTAGAGCCACGTTTACTCAGTCCTTCGTTCTATAGAAAACAGTGGCAGTTTTTAGTTTTAACTTCATAGATAGTGAAGTTAAAGTTTGCCAGTCTTCGACGACAAAAGAGTTTGCTTTCATTAGTAATTGGTAAAAAAAATACATGCTGTAAATCAAAAACAGCACATACCTTTGAGCTGTCAGGATCGGCTGTTTTTTCCTTTTTTATTTCACGAACCCTTTCTTTTTCTGCTATGTGCTGTCGGTAACTTTGTTCTAATTCTGCTTTTTTTCAATGGTGTCCTGTTTGTATGTAAAACATAGGCCACACTGGTCTTTTTTAGAATGGTGAAAAGATAATCTTAAACTCTTAAACACATTAAGATAAAGAGAGTAGCTGCATTGGTTATCTTTTTCACCTTCTTGTTCATTGAAAAACATATCATACATTTTCCTGACAGTAAGGTCTGCATGCAAGTATTTACGAGTGGATCTTTGTCTGCAGTAGTGCGACTCCATTTTCGGAAATTTCTTATGTGTTCCAGTATTAAATTTTTAATTGCTTCGTCCTTGTCTTTTAAATTTACTGGTCTGCCTCCTCTTCCATCTTTTTCAATAACTCCTGTTTGCCTTACCTTAGTTAACGATGTGCGCATTACCTTTTCTGAAATTCCCAAAGTACTCAAAAACATTTTCTTGCATACGGCTATCTGTGAATCACCTTTTGGTCCATTCCATTTTACGACAACATCCATGCTGACGTTTTTAATGTTTAATCTGTAATTAAGACCTAATAAGTAATAATAATGTACCGTAGTAATAATAATAACCTACCTTACTAAAGAGAAGCTACCAACAGACTATTAAAAATCAACCAACACCACTTTATTTTGAACTTTTGAAGGATTTTTGATAGTTAATCTGTAATAAAAACCGAATTAGTAATATTAATGTACAGTAGTAACAATAATAACATACCTTAGTAATGAAAAACTATCCACAGAATATTAAAAATCACGAATAAATACTTTATTTCCCAATTCGGTAAACGACAAGCAGCGTTTTCATACTAATTATTTGAGGTTATGTTGTCAATAAACACCTGACAGAACGGGCGTAACTATTTCCTTCATATAGTGTAATACGACAAACGGGCGTAAGTTCATTTCCGCCTGTTTGTCGTGTTTTGTAATTATTAATTTGAGTTACGCCCACTGTTTATTTCGTATATATATAGCAATAGAGGTACGCTTCTTTGTCATAGGAAAATATACTTAAAAATAGCAACATTGCCGGTCATAACTCAAATCCGGCAATTTTTGAGATACGCCCCTTCGTCTTGTCAACGACGAATTAAGTTTACAAAGTATAAATTTATTTTTCTTCGAATTCTAAATGTACAATGCATTATTTGAAAGTTAATCTGAAACGAGAGAAGTACAAGCCAAACGCAAAAACTCTTTGAAGTGTAAGGGATCTCTTGTCATTAAACGCCCAAAATTAGGGCTTTCAAAAATAAAATACTGTGTGCCTTCAAAGAGTTTTCGCGTTTGGCTTGTACTTCTCTCGTTTCAGATTAACTTTCAAATAATGCATTGTACATTTAGAATTCGAAGAAAAATAAATTTATACTTTGTAAACTTAATTGTGTCGACCATCGGGACTATTTATTTATATATTTTTTATTTTTAAGTTTTAGTTCATAAAATGTACATACATTTTTGTAGCTTGGTATGTTTATTGAAAATTTTAGCTTGAATAGTTACATGAAATGTTTTTACTGTCGCAGTATCCAATTTGCTTATCAAAATGTATCATTTCTTTGGTTTGGTACTTTTATGTTGTGTATTAAACCCTAAAAACAAACTCCTGATTTGGTTCCTTTGACGTTCTTACCGCTGAAATGTGCGTGTGATAAGATATCATTGCTTTTTATTTGTTTTTTTACGTTAAACATTACGATATACTTGTTTTCGGATTTTTTCTTTTTTTTGTTTTTTAGGGGAAATAGAGCGGTTCTAAATTCCGAGAATTTTGTGATTTTTGGCTTGAAGACTTGTTTTCAAAGATTTATAACTTCGGTTCTGGTAGAGATGGACACTTTTTGTTTGTTTTATTTTAAAGAATAAAGATGCAATTTAAAAAAAAAATTATTAATTATAAAAATTATTAACAAATACCTATTGTTATAAACAAATAAAATTTTAAAATCAGTTTTTAGTAATTATATAAAAAAAATAAAGAGTGTTTAATGTAATCATCGTCTTCTACGTTCAATTTTCAATAAGAAACGTATATTTAATTAGTGGAGAAATGAGTTTTACTGTTACAAATAAGTTAATTTTTCCAGCGCCGGACGACAAACATTTATAAAATTTGTTATCGTATCGCGCTCGATAAATTAGTTCATTTCTAACAATAAAACTCATTTCTCTACTAATTAAATATACGTTTCTTATTGAAAATTGAACGTAGAAGACGATGATTACATTAAACACTCTTAATTATTTTTATATAATTACTAAAAACTGATTTTAAAATTTTATTTGTTTATAACAATAGGTATTTGTTAATAATTTTTATAATTAATAATTTTTTTTTTAAATTGCATCTTTATTCTTTAAAATAAAACAAACAAAAAGTATCTATCTCTACCAGAACCGAAGTTATAAATCATTGAAAACAAGTCTTCAAGCCAAAAATCACAAAATTCTCGGAATTTAGAACCGCTCTATTTCCCCTAAAAAACAAAAAGAAGAAAAAATCCGAAAACAAGTATATCGTAATGTTTATATAGAACCCTCAAAAAAATTTTCAGCTGAATCAAAAATGTCTTAGTCACATTTTGTCCTATTCTGTTCGGTATGTAAAAGAATGACCCATATATGGAATTTTTAGTCGTCCCGCGCTCGATAAATTAATTTATTTCTAACAGTAAATATCATTTCTCCATTAAAAAAAAATACTTTTTTTATAGAAAATTGAACGATAAATACGATGATAATATTAAAAACTAATTTCATGGGTGGGGCAATGGTTAAAATTTAATTTTAACATTTTATTTGTTTATAACAATAGGAATTTGTTAATAACTTTAGTTAAAAATATATATTTTTAAAAAATTCCATCTTTTAACTTTCAAATAAAGAAAAGAAAAACCTTCTATCTTCTATAAAACCGAAGTTATGAATTTTTGAGAATAAGTCTTCAAGCCGAAAATCACGAAATTCTCGAAATTTAGAACAGCTCTATTTTCCAAAAAAAAAAAAAATCCTCGAACACGTATATCTTTTTTTTCGATAGAAAACCCCTAAAAAAAATTTCAGCCAAATCAAAAATGGGTCGGTCAGATTTTGTCCAAATCTGTTCGGTTTATAAAAGAATTACCCATATACCTGCTGAGTTTTGAATCATTCATCGATGAGTTGTATGGCCCGTCTGAAGGAAATAAGTCAATATTACCAATGATAAATGGCTGTTCGGTGATGATGAACTGAACAGGTGTTGGGATAATTAAGAATTGGGATCCGACCACATTATGGGGTGAGTAATTTTTTTTATATATCTATGCAAGTGTGTGTGCGGGTAGGGACGGGTAAATGAACATTAATTATGGGCATGATCTATATCATAGTGCAATGGCCATACTTGGATCACGTATCTTTCCCACTTGTGTGGAGGTGCCAGTTGTTTGCTAATATCAACGTTTGGATTTCGTCTAAGATTTTAGTGAGAGGATGTTACATCACATCAACTGAAACATACGTTATAAACGGGCCAATGCCACCCTGTGCCTTGGTATCGCGTTTGATTGGATTATCATTGGTTGTTGCTAATGGAAGTTTGCCAGAAAAGGATTTTGCTCGTATGTGAATCATGCTTTTGAAGAACATATTGGGAATCTAAAACCTGGATTACAACGTGGTGGATATGCGGTACATTGTTCTTTCTTGATGCTTAAAAATAAAAAGAAATTTCTCAATGACCCGCAATATACTTGGATCATGGGGGAAATTCGCGTTATCCAAATACACATCGATTTGGCTACTACCAGAAGGTGTAGCAATGTGTTTTGGTTTAACTTATGTGAAAACCGATAAAAATATAAATGAAGATTGGTCTGTATGTGAAAATATTAACATAAGCATTTTCGAAAACGCTAATCTACTTAAGCATATTATTGATTCCTGTAATGTAATATAAATCATTGGGTTGCACAATTTGTTCTTAAAATAAATGATTCAATGTTTATATTGTGCTAAATCTTAATTTAAATTTTCAGGTAATCGTCATTACAGCCATTTTGTGACGTTAGTGTTGTGTGAGTGTGTAAATGAATCTGAATAGATGTACGGGTGCATGAGTGTGTAATCGTGAATGAATGCGTGTGTGAGGGTATGAGGTGCGAGAGCGTGTGAATGAGGTATAGTATGGGGTTGGACGTTGTGATCGCGGCTTTTTCACATATGGGATCGCCAGAGTCTTCTTATCACACTTGTCTTCTTTCTTTGATCCGATTAAATTATGAAACACGCGTACCATACTGATTATTTGTGCTGGAGTCTGCAGGTGAATTATCTCTGACCCACATACTGAAGCTAGTTTAGGGTCCAAAAACCTGACCAGTTGCGCCTAGCTCATCGATTACATTGGGATGTCCTCCATTACACTATGTGGTGTGTAGCTTACAAGCCGTCCTTTGTACACTAAAAAAATGTTCTAGTTATATTCGAATCCAGAATGGGAAGGAATCATATCGTAATAGTTGCATCAACTAACCTTTTGACAAGGTTTGAATTTTTGTTTTCCAATGATAAAGTAATTACAAACTCAATTTTGTACAAAATTTAAAAAAATTTATTGATAATATAATTTACAACATATGTCATAAAAAATCATATTTACATAATGTATTACAAAGTTTTACAAAGTACTGCAAATTAAATTTAACGATGAATAAATGTCCATTTAATTCAACAGCAAGATTTGGACAACAATTAATGCGGTTTTTTCAAGAAATTTAGCAAATTTGCAAAGAAAAGTTGATGTTTCTCACTTTAGTAATCATAAACCTCTAATTTCAATTAGGATAATAATTGAATTAGGATAATAATTGAATTGACTTTGTAATACATTATGGATTTTATTACACATGTTGTAAACTATATTATCAATAAATGCTGGTCTAAATTTTAATATGACATTTATTTTACATTTATTCTTAAAAAAATAGAAATAGAAATTGCAATCATGCGATTCAATTTAAAATTCCACTTTTTCAATCAACATCACGCATCATTTATTTTCTCCAAATGCAAAACATCTAATGCCACACAGCCCCGCAAAGTGTAGAACATATTTTTTATATGTTTTGCGTTTTATTCTAGCCCAATATAAAGAACAAATGTAATGGGATGATTAAATATAGCCTGGATCAAGGTTGATAAGTCTTTGATAACGGGTTGATAAGTTTTTGAAAATGTATAAAAATAATTCCGAAACATAGTTATAGCCGAATGGTATGAGAAACAGAATTACGAATTACATTTGTGGTCCTCTTGGCTGAATTTCGAACCCGCTCAATCTACATTGGTTCTATCGAGTTTTGGAAGATGATTTTTTTGGCAAACAAACAAATCAAGAAAGCAACATGTAATTGGCGCTTGACCATAACTTGGCTATATTATTTGTTAATTAACCGCTTTATTATTTGTTAATTAAATTTCACTTTTCAAAGTTAACTGAAAAAGTTTGCTAATTAATGGACATCCAACTAAACACGTTATATCACTCAACAAAACCTATCACCTAGTATATTCACACATTTTCAACAGACCTTAATTAAAATAACCAAATACAATACAACTTAGCTTTATTTCGATTCGTGACATGTTTCAATGTCGCCAGATATCGCTTATTTTCTCTCCAAAACATTTTAAAATTGAAACTGGTTTTGAAAACAAAAATTGTTTTTGATTATTAAATCATCCCACGAACTTGATATATCCTTAAATTTATTTATTGTTTTTAATAAATTTAATTACGAACATACAAAACCCAAAATAAAACATTTCCGTCAAGCCATATATCCGAGATTACAGATGATTTTTTTCTTAATTCCATAGATTTATTGAATGATCAAACCCAGTTCCCAAAAAAGTTGTTAAAAATATTGGAATTTCAAAAGAAAAAGGAAATACAATACAAAATTATCATATCCTAAAAGTTCCTTCGTCACAAATCGGAGTGACGGGTCATACTAACCGTCATACCGTTTAACTCTCAAGCCAGGCTTTGTATAACCTCTCGGAGGAGAAGGCTTCACTGACTTCACTGACCGTGTGCTAGTTGGCAGTATGTGATTAGTAAAAGAGGAACCAAAAATAAACACAAAAAAGGAAATATTACTTACATAACTAACGAGAATGAAAGAATAGGTACAAATAACCGGTTTAACACGACCACGCTAATACAAATAATCTATCTAGAACACTCCTAAAGGCACAAATCGAGGGGACATATCAAACCAAGCTTAACTCTCAAACCGAGCTATGTAGTGCCTCTCGGATGAGGCGGATATTTAGGCTGCACTGACCATGAGTTGGGAATATGTGATATGTAAAAAGCGAATCGAGAATAAACCAAAAGAGCGAAAATTTATTTACGCAATTAACGAGTATGAAAGAAAGAATAGGTAGAGATAACCAGTAACATGAAATGACGTTAATACAAACAATCTACCTAGAAAGCCTTCTAAAGGCTTGATTCATAGGTGAGTTTGCAAAAATACACCTCACGCATATATATAGTCAACTGAATGTACGAAAGAGAGAAAGAATATGAGTGGAGATAAAGAAGAAACTATGAAGAATTTTTTTTTTGAGAATCTGGATCTAGTGGAATTTTTGATAAGTTATGTTAAAATATTGATATTATAAAACAAATAAACAAACATCTTTTCCTCTAAATCTATTAATTTTTTCCTACGCATGCAATTAATCTTACGAATTTAAAAAAAATCAAATTCCAATTAAAATTCCTCAACTTCACACTTTAAATTTTAACCAAAACAAATTTTCATTTAAAATATTTTTTAAATTGTTTATCAATTTTATTCAAAATGTGAAACACATGAGATTTGATACTAAAATTAGATTACATGATGTAAAATCAACTGCACTTTGTCACCACAAATCAAACTAAAACAAATATTTTGTCTTACTAAATATAACCATAAAGCTGGCTGGTATCCAATCAAACCAAACCATAATAAATATTAAATTATATTAAATAAAAAAAAATTGATGGTTTAAATATAACATTTTTGACACATTATCGATATCTTCAATCTTAAGATTTATTTCGTTTTATTAAAAATAATATTTATTTTTTGAAAGGAGAAAGAATTGTGGTCTTCGTCGTTTGAATTTCTATTTCTTATTTATTTACATTCAAACGAAAACGATAAGATATCTTACCGCAGAGCACATATATTTTGTGTCATGAATAGTTCTTTTTTATTAGAATGGGATTTTTTTGTAGACGTTGTTTATGAATGAAACTTGAAGTTTTAAGTGTATATCCTGCAATAAAGATTGAAAACAAGCTACATGTGCCAATGATTCTTTTAAACAAATGTTTTCGTACAATTGGTTTATGTTTTAGTTAGATGGTTTGAAATTTAAGTTTAGAAAATTATTGCGTTGGTATTCCTTTTGGTTTCTGTGGGCGTTATGTTTATTGAGTTAAGCCGGATTACAATTGAAAACAAAAATATGTTTTGTTATTTTTATGCATATAGAGTCTGTAAGAATTAATTTGGTTGTTCAAAACTCTTTTCAATTATCGACTGCAATTGTTCGAATGATTATATTTGATATAAAAATTTGATTCAATATATTCAAATGCATAAACAATAATTGTTAAAGGTTTTGTTTATTCGTATAACTTGACGCACCTATCCAATTAAATAATCTTCGTTTTGTAATTTTTTATGTTGGGGTTTATGTTTCAGTCGAAAACAATTACACGTTTTTTTTTATTTATTTAACAAAACATTTTTTTTTGCTTTGCAATGCAATGCAATACATATTTATTCCCTCGCTTTATAGATTTTAACCATAAAATATGTTTGTGGATTGTGGCATTTATTTTCATGTAATTTTATTTATATTTTCGTATACATTTATTTAACGTGAAATTGATATGGTTATAGCGATGTATGTACATATTTGAGATGGATGTTGAGGAGGAATATTAATTTAAATAAAGCGATGATATTATTAGTAGCAAATAATGATACAGCTTAGTCTGGGAAGGTGATTTAATTTATGAGATGAAAATGGGTTCAATTAAATCGTGAGCTGTATCTTTTTTTACATTTATGGGATTTTGAGCATTCTGTACGAACATAATTTTAAAACTTCATTGTATTAATTATTTATACACCTTCGCACTATCGCTGGCTACCGATTACTAACGATTGACTAAACTGATTTAAGTCATTTCCCAGGTAACAATTTCGCCTAAATCTTTTAAATTATTCTAACTTAACTTGAAAAAGCATTGTGTAAGACCATATTATTCAAGCTTTACCTAAAAAAAGCTTGTAAAAGACAAGATTCACTAAGTTTCTTATATAATTCCTTAAGTAAAGCTTAATTCAATAATAAATATTTAGGGCATATTCAAGCAACTGTTACTCAAGTATAATATCTTTTATAAGGTTTTATTCACATATAACTTTTAAGGTAGTATTCAAGATGATTTTACTCAAGAATTCAATCCCTTATATAAACCTTTATTAAAGTACAACTTTTAGGAAGAATCCAAGAAGATTCTTACCCAAGGATAGTTCCTTGTATACGACTTTATTTATGTATAATAATTTTAGTAGTATTCAAGAAAATTGTTACTCAAGTAAGATTTCTTATATACGGCTGTTTTCAATGAATATTAAAAGATTTACAACAAATCGATCTGTCAATATTTTTGACAGTTCGTTGTTTAATTCGCGATTGTGTGTTTTTTTATTAAATCACTTATCGTGTTTAAAAAGTTAACAAACCTTTAAGAACTTTAACAAACTATTATTGATTAATACAAAAGATTATTTCAAAATAGTAGACATATTTTCGTCAATGGTAATTTGCAATTGCCATTATTCCGCAACCATTTAATCAAACGTTTCTGATGATGGTTTATAAATTGATTGAGATTTACCATTTCTGATGAAGGTTTATATAATGATTTGAGTTGGTCAACAAATAAATAAGCTGATGATAATTTGTCATACAATTCATTTTTGTATTATATGTATGTAATCGCCATATTGTGCGCAATTCGCTTGGGAAAAAATTATATCAAAACTTGCAACAGATTGCAACTGACTTATGGAAAATATAACGTAGAACGTTTATTTAATATGGTCATTTAACATTTATTTAATAATCAGCCAAATTGTGCAACTGAAAGTAATGCCAATCACAGCATACTATACCCCTTACGAAGCTTGAGTAACACTTTTGTTCTGTATTGAGTAACGTTTTATTCTTGTCGTGGAAATTGATTTAATGAACGTGCGTAAGGGTAAACGATGAGAAAGAGGGTCTGTGTTCGATTCCTGCCAGGCACGTTTTCATTTATGAATTTTATTTTCCTTTTTTTTATTTTATTTTTATTCTTTAATCATTTTTAATCGTACAATTGAATGGAAACACATGCGTAGATATCGTATATGAATACGCAAAATTATTTTCATTTCGAGATTGTCCTCAATCATAACCAATATTATTTTTAACAAAAACCCATATATGTATTCTCATTTTAGGAAACCATTAGTACACTTTATATGCATTCCTAATCAAAATGTTTGAATAAAAATTAATTCATAGTCGTGGTAGTGGTCCGAAACTTGAAATGTGCACAAATAATTTGTTAAACAATAGTGATTAAGTTTCAATTTTCTTTATGACAGCTGCTAAATAGAGAAGTGGATAGCGTGCGGTCCTGGAGAATCAAAGGTTACGAGTTCGATTCCAGCTACAGGCGTTTGTAAAGATGCGAATTTTTTTTTCAGTGGCATCGCTTCTTGAATAGCCTCTGAGTAATTCTCTTGAGAAAATATTTACTCAAGCACTTTATTCAAGTAACATTTTGACAGTATTTGAATAAGCCTTGAATAACAACTTATGTACCACTTTATTCAAACACTTATATAAAACATGTATAAAGCATTATATATGCCTTCTTGAATAAAGAATATTTTTTCATACGCCTTTTCTCCTTGAGTAGAGCTTGTATAAAACTTTTATCATGCATAGTTCAAGAATTTTAAATTTCCCCTTCCATTTTAAATTCCTCTTTTAAAGTTTTATTCAATGATTACCTAGGTTAAATTGTTACCTGGGATTATAGCTCATTAGAAACGTAACTGATAGACCTTTTAAAAAAAATTATTTAAAATTCTGTAGTAATTTTTAAAACTGTGTTAAACTTAAATAATAATTTCAAAGATGGCGCTGTTGAGGGTACCTTCACTTTTACCACATTTTTTTTCCAGAAAAAAAATGTTTAATTAATTCTTAGTCTAAAACGAAAGTTTCCCAATGCCATGATTTCTCTTTTTGAAAATAAAATTCATACAAAATTTTAATTTCCGTTTTTTCAAAATTTTTTTTTTATTCAATTCAATCTATTTAACAAAAATCGTCAGAATTCTGGTTTTAAAGAAATTTAATTATTTTAAGGATGTAAGTTAAGTATTTGAGGGTGTGGATGCTGAATGATGACTTTGAAAATATTTGTAGTGGACTGTATTTTTGCATCAATTCCAGTATATACAAATTATTATTAGTATTTGTATTGGGTGAAGAATTATAGTATCTCAATTATGATTAATGATGATTGAAACACTACATGTGATGAATAACAATATGTGTATATTTCAATTATGTTGTAGATGTTCGTACAAAATTTAAATTTTTTTTAGGCTCAGAACGAAACCTCTCAACTTTAAGTGGATTGAACAATTGATTTCAAATTTTGCCAATAATATTTTTATGGACATTGACGCGAAATGGGAGGGTGCCGTACAAAAAGTTAAATTTTTTTTTTAAGGGTTATTTTTTTTCCACCCTAATTCACACCCTCAAATACTTAACTTGTATCCTTAAAATAATAAAATTTCTTTAAAACAAGAATTCAGGCGATTTTAGTTAAATAGACTGCATTGTTTAAAAAAAAAATTTGAAAACACGGAAATAAAATTTTGTAAGAATTTTATTTCGAAACTTTCATTTTAGATTAAAAATTACTTAAACAATTTTTCCTGGAAAAAAATGTGATAGAAGTGAGGGTACCCTCAAAAGCGCCATCTTTGAAATTATTATTGAAGTTTAACACAGTTTTAAAAAATTACTACAATATTTTAAATAATTTTTTTATAAGGTCTATTAATTACCTTTCTAATGAACAATAAATGACTTAAATCGGTTTAGTTAGTCGTTGGTAATCGGTAACCAGAGATACTAATGTTTCGCCAACCTGTAAAACTTTGACACCACCCTGTGTCATCCCCAGAGCGAAATTTTATTTTTCGAAAGAAACAGTATTTTTATTTTGCCATTGGCTTTCTGTGTATGAAATTTCATCGAAATCAGAGAGGGTCGGGAACATCGATGTTGCGGTGACGTGGAATTACTCAATTTAAATATTTGGGAACTGTGATTGGGATCAGTGCACTCAAACAACTGCATATTCATAGATGTTAAAGTTAGAATCGCTGGAGAGAATTGAGCTTACTTTTCAAATAAAACTGTACTTTGATAAGAAAAACAAGACCTTTGTTGGATTTCATTTTTGGTCCAACAAAGCCCGAGATCCGACAACAATTTTAAATTCATAAAACTTTTAGAAGATCATGATTGAATAAGTTGAAGCTTTTTGTTAGATTAAACGTTGTTACGAAGCATTTGTCCTTGAAGCAATTTCATCAGCGTTAAATATAATATAATACGACGCGGTCGATATAATTTTTATAGTTCTCTCCATAGTGAACAATTAGTTCAATGGGTTATTTGTCACTTTTTTTTCTCTTGCATTTTCATTAATTTTTTTCCTATATATACTTGTATTGTATAATGCTGACAGTTTCGTGAATTTACTCAAGTTGTGCAAGTTGATTTTGTTCTTTTCTAAAAAATTTATTTTCATATTTTAGTTAGTCAAATTAATAGGAAAGGTTAGTTAAATTTTTAAATGAAGAAAAAAAGAAATTATGTATTGTACAGACGTCGATGAATATACATCAAATATTCATAGTTTGTGTGATTGTTTCCAAACTAACAAAATAACAAAAGAAAAGTTATGAATCAGTTTTAATAATTCCAGTATGAGTAAATGACGTTTGATATAACAATATTTTTGTTTGATTACGACCAATTCTACACTTGATTTCAACTATTGGATTAATAAACGGAATTCAACAATTATTTGTTTTCTTTGTGGATACAGCTATTATTTTGTAGCATTCACATTGCCATTGTTACAACGATTACAACATTCGCCGGTATTATTGGTGCACCGATTTTTATTTATATTTTATTAACTTATTGATAATATTATTTTGATTGAACAATTATATTGCATCATTGGATATTATTATTTTGTATTCAACAATCGCACGTACAACAGGTGCAACGATTTATTTTTGAAGTAAAACTTCTTTAGGCGTGTTATGAGAATTTTGCAACGGAAGTTATCATTTGAACAGATATATAACCACATATATTCATCTCTATCATACTACAGTCTGATTTTGAATTTTAAACATATACATGCACACAATTCCAATAAAACGAAAGTAGAAATTTAAACACAATGAAATAAAAAAGAAATTAGAAGTAAAAAAGGCAAACGAATATTATGTTCGGCTTCGGCAAGTATGCGATACAACTCGATTATGTGTATTGTGTTTTTATACACTTATTCAGTATCGTACTAAATGTTATATGAGTTGAACGTGTCGATTTTAGATTTAACTATCTAATAATATAATATTCGTAATATTTTATCGAGTTTCGTAATTTTTTAATTTTATATTTTGAATTGTTTTAGCTTTCATTTGGATGATTTAAATTGTATTCTATTTGGATTGATTTCGAGAGGGTCCCATAGTATGATGTGGAAAATGATGTGAAAAATACCGTTTTTCAGAAAATTGGAAAAACCCGTATTTTTATGTGTTTTAGGCGATTTCGTCAAAACATCTTAATCTGTGTAATAGTTTGAGTTGTATTATATTGATCTATAGCTAGGTGGTCGTATATATTTCTCTATGACTAAAAATATGCCGTTTTTTCAAAAGTTTATTTTTAAATAAAAGTATTTGTGTTGATTTAATTTGTTTTGTTAAATAGAAAAATGAGTGCATGTAATCATCTTTGCACGCGGTTGAAATAAATTTCTTTGGCTACTGTGGCAGGTATTAATAAAAAGATTATATATAAAACAAATATGTCATATTGCAATATAGAGTTGCATTGCTTGATAATATAGTTTACAGCATGTGTAATAAAAAGTAATATTTGCATAATGTATTATAAAGTCAATTCAATTATTATCATATAATTGAAATATGAAATTAGAGGTTTATGACAAATTTGCTAAATTTATTGAAAAACTGCATCAATTTTTGTACCAAATCTTGTTGTTAAATTAAGTGGACTTGTATTCATCGTGAAATTTAATTTGTAATACGTTGTAAGACTGTGTAAAACATGTAAATATGGCTTTTCATTACACATTGTTGTAAATTATATTATCAAGAATATTAGAAAGAAACTCTAAATTTCAATATGACATATCTATTTTATTTTATATTTAATATTTTTAGTAATACCTGTTGCAGTGGCCAAAGAAGTTTTACTTCAACAGCGTGTAAAGCTGTATTACGCACTTCACTTTTTTAATATATTGCATTTTCGTGTTCAGCAATCGTCGTTACTATTGTGCAACGATTGGTTGTTTTAATTGTAATAGTTTATTTATTTATTTTATTTTTATTTATTTTATTTATTTATTTATTGAACAATTACATACTTATGTCTCCATATATTATAGTATGTTAAGGTTTATATAATCTTATTTCACAAGAGTAAAATCAATCAAATATATTGTACTATTATTTCATATGTATACGTTAAATAATTTTTGCTTCAAAATATTTATATATTATTAGACTTTATATATTATTCTAATTCAATTTAATTTTAAATTTATTTTATTTAAATTTAATTTTACTTATTTAAATGATTCATTCATTCATTTAATTTTGAATTCTGTAGAGATAGATAGAAAGGAAGAGAAGGAAGAAGGAAGAAGGAGGAGGAAGCAGAAGATTTTAAATGTTTAGAGAATTTAAGTGATCAAAATAGTTTTGCCTGAATATAGCCACTGACGGAGAAGATTTAACTTTTGAGGGTAGTAAATTCCACATAACAACCCCACGGACAAAGAAAGACGAATTGAAAATAACATATCTGTTTTGTGGTACAAGTAAATTATTCAAACGAACTGATCTTGTTCGCTCTAGCTTCTCAAATAGGTATGGTGGTATTTCCCATTTTAAAAGCTTAAAAATAAAAGCACATACTCTATAATTTAGAAATTCACGAAGGTTGCATCCTAGGATAGAACTAGGATGAATTATTTACTATGACTGGCTAGTAAAAAAAAGCATGAAGAGTTGGATCAAATTCATATGATGTGGGTAAGTGATACATTTTAATTTTTAAATGTAACAATTGTGTGTGTGGTCTTGGTTCATTCGACTTTTGGGGTCGCCAGAGTTCGTGTTTTTTGTTCATTTGAAGCCGTCTTCTTGTGAGACTTTTGAGTGCTATCCCATTTATACTGGGCTGAGAAAAGGCATCATCGAACTCACAGACTGCAGCAATTCGGAATATTTAAATCTCAAGGCACGCAATTTCTCTAATGTTTCATTACAACATGTTCTACGAGTCAAACGGAAATTCGGATGATAAAAGATTTTGTAACCTTATACAGATGGTTTCTTAATAAATATCTATAATTTTGATCGGGCTTACCTAGTTGGAAAAAACTACTTAGTCCAGCAAAACTCTTTCACAAAAAACAGTTTCCGTTAAAAGTGTTTGCAGTTTATTTTTGTAAATTTAATAAAAACGAAATTTTAGTTGTAATTAGGGATGGTTTGTTTCGACCCATCGTCTTTAGGACATTTATAATTGAATCTACACAGGAGACAAAATATTTGATAGTAATACTCGATAGCAAACCCATGAAGAAACCACATGAAAGCAGTAATAAGGAAAGCCGTAAAAGCTCTGATGGTATGCAAAAAATTTTCTGGTAGAACATGGGGGGCGACTCAGGTATCCTAAGGGGGGATGCATAACATGATTGTAACGATCGGCCCTATTTCGATTCAAACATCTAATCAATTAGGAGTTAGTTTTTTGCTCTCTTGTTCATATAAATTTTCTTTTTAATGTAAAATTATTTTTTTTAATGGTATTGAGAGTTCCTCCAATCAAAATTCGCAAGTAACAGAACCAAAATTTCATTTTTTTTGGTATGGATATTTGGAGCGAAAATCAAATACTTTGAGCTCACGGACACCTTCACCCATCGTCTTCCAGGCTGAGATATGTGCAATCGAAAGATGTGCAAACTTGTGCTTAGAAAGAAATGGTACGCAGCTCGTACAGCCTCACATCCAAAATTGGGGGACTGGGGACTGTATGAGCAAACTATATAAGTTATAGCAATGTAGCAGTATACTGGATACCTGGTCATGCGGGTATCGTAGGCAATGAAAAAGCCAGCAAATTAGCATGATGCGATGCACTAAATTCATTTGTGGACCAGGAATCCTTTTGTGGACTAGGGACAAAATCCATCCACCAAAGGATGAGGGAAGTAATTATGATGGAATGGTCAGCAGTCTGGAATAACACCTCTGTTTTAAGCATTCAAAGAATTGAATTCGGTTGTTCAATCAGAAGAGAGCTCTAGGAGTCAGAAGAGAGCTATAGGAGTGAAGTGCTCTAGATCCTGTTCGGCCAACCAGAGAATAATGAAAGGTGTTCTTATAAGACACTGTGAATTAAGAAAACACCTCAAGAATATTGGGGTGGAGCAGGGATACGAATGTATATTCTGTCTATTGTAGGAAGAGATCAAAGCTCATTTTCTCAAAAGCTGTGGAGCTATAACTGGGTTTTCACTAGGGAGTATACAGGTGGGGTACAATATATCATTTGGGTCGCAGGACAACATATCCTCGCCGAATTTAATCTAACTTAATAGCTTTTTATTATGATGCAAGAAGATTAATAATTGTATTAAAATTAAAAAATATTTATTTAGTAAAAAAATTAACAAAACATATTGTGCAAATAAGGACTACTTGTTGTAGTATTTACACCTTTTTTAGCCAATTTCAGAAAATCCCTCATATATTTTTTTAGTCAATTTTGTAGGCTTACCAAATTATTAATCAAATCTAAAAAAATATTTTCATTTTTTTATAGTGAAATTTAAACAAACTTTTGCTAGATTTTATAAAAAGAATTTGTAATTTTTCCAAATTACTATTTTCAATTTAACAATATTTTTGGTATATGGGTTGATTTAACAAAAATTTGTGTATATTCAGAATTTTTTTGACACTGTCCCTCGTTCATGTAACGTATTCATTCTTTGAAATGTTGATACATGATCTGGGTTTGTAAAGAAGTAACTGATTAGTTTAATGCGTAATTGAGCAAAGTGAGAAACTCTATATCACAAAATATGATGAAATAGTTTAATATCATAACCCGGGTTGTAAAATTCCAATCGAGTTCTACCTATAAATATCTAGACCAAGGCTATGATTAATACTTTCTGTTAATGGAAACCTACTGCACGCGCATGAAACGTTAACAAACCTCCGTTAACCAACACCAAGACAGTTAAATTTTAACATAATTCATAAATATATCATTTAAATTATCACATTCAGCTTCTTTTCAACCATAAATCTCATAATTTGTTAATGTCATGTTACATTTACATAATGATTAAAAACATTATACAAAACTTTAAACTTTACATAATTTAATTAATACTTTGATCTCCATAGTATACAACCTCAACATAGAAACTCAAAGTTTTAAACGATTTATTAATAAAACATTTTTTTTATTAAATTACAACAACATTAAATATTCTGATCAATTTAACTTAATGAATTGTGATGATGATTTAATGAATTTTTGGGTGAATCGATATGCATCTACTCCTCATATACATATTTTTGTATTGATAATTGTGGGTGCTAATTTTATATAACCAAATATAAGTTTTATGTATATTTTTTATTAATTTATTTATTGAATTTAAATTTCTTGTTAATTCCGTATTTGAATTTGGTATGATTAAGGTTTTATTTAAAAAACATAAATGTTAAATTTGATTTGATAATGGAAAAGAAGTAGTGGATTAAATTTTGTATGTTGGCGTTAATTAAGAAATAAATTTTAATGAATAGAAAGAAATTTGTAAGATTTAAGGAGTGTTATGGAATACGGTAAATAAATATGTTTGAGATTTCGAAAATAAACCGAGTATTACAAATTTTGAATATTTCCGTATAGTGAATTTCTTGGAGAAATGGTCACAGCAAAATTACTTAATAAGTTAATTGTAATATTAAAAGAGAGTGGACACATGGATGAATCAAAACATTTTTCTTCAAATTTAACCAAATTATCACCTTTCAAATAATTTAAAACAACAAATTCCAAAAGAAGCATAAAGCTTCTTTATTTGACGAAAATTATAGAACACGAATTTATTTTCTTTAATTTAAATCATTTTTTAAAAATTCGACTATAAAAATTGACTTACTATAAAAATAGTAAATTTTATTCTGAAATGCTTGGACAATCAGAAAAACCTGAAGCGCTTATAATTTGTATTTTCAATAATTATATCGAGAATATTTTTTTTGGTCTCTAATTTAAATAATTCATTCAAGTTTTAAACGACAGTTAAATAACTAATTATTGAATTCATGATACATCGAGCGATTTAGACAAATAGTAATAATTTATTTGTTTTCTAGAGTTTCAGTGAAAATCGCTTTTTTGTTAATTGAAAAATTTGAATACTGATTTAAAGTCAAGTTTTAAAATTAATTGGAGTTGAATAGATTGATAAGATAAACCTTTATCTATCCACACGTTTTGTTTTAAGTGAGAGAAAGTAAATATTATTATGTAGGTAAGATGAAATAGTGGGTTGTTTATTTGATGTACAATCAAACTTCTATTTAAACGTTATTACGTGATAGTGAAATAGACAACCGTTACTGTAAGCGTGCAGTGATTTTTGACGTATGGTGTATATCCTATGTAGGGATTTTGCTGTATAGTGTAGTTCTATCACTCGTTTTTCTACTTTTTTAAAATGCCGATCGATATTGATCCAACAAAATTGAACTGTATTTTTGCCACCATAATACGCTTCCGTCCCATAACAGTCTGTAAATCTGCAATAATATTGAAATTGAACTTTTCAATAAATAAATTTAAGTATAATTAAAATAAAACGATATCCTTTGAAGCTTTTTATTTTCACAGTAAAGTAAAGTAAAAAAAACAGAACTTAATAAACACCAAGAGAAAATTGTGTTTCCCACCCTGAATACAAACACATAAAATTCACCCCATTATTTCTTGTGATTTTTTTTTTGTTTTCTGTTGTTTTATTTTATTTACTTTGAAATAAATATTGAAAATACACAAAAATTTAAATTTAATTTTCCGATTCTATTTCCACCCTTAAAAATCTTTTGAATATTAATTTAATTTTTACATCTATATATGTGCTTACATTTTTACATTGTGTTCGGATAATAATTTTTCACTTTGTTTTAATTTTTTTCAGGTGGTTGTTTTTATAATAAATTTCAGAAATCCATCTTTTGAATTTCGACAGAAAAAATTACTTTTGATCTTTAAAAATTATTAGATCACTTTTGAAAAAAATTTAAAATTAATATTAAACTTTTCAACCGCAACACACTCACAATAATATTTATTCAACTGAACTTCTATTTCAATCCTCAACGAGTAAAGTGTATTATCCTCAATTGAGTTAACCTGCTTCGTTTTTATGCAAAAAAAAAAATAGAGAACAGAAGAAAATAACAATAATAATAATAACAACAACAACAACAAATTATGTGTCTGCGAATTTTCTCAATTTTCTTGGTGACTAGGCTATAAACTAAGCAAGGGAAGATTATTTTTTAACATATTTTCGTTTATCATTGTTTTAAAAATGGTTTCAAATTCACCCCAATTTACCCAAAGGGGTTATTCGTAAGTTTCAGCACATAAAAAAATTGAAATTATTAGTTTATTGGTATGAGATTATCAGTAACAATTTCACCATAATTGGATTGTGATATTAAAATATGTTTTGTAGAAATTACTAGTAATATTTTTTGAGTTATTGGTTATGCTTGAAGTAATATTCGTTTCAGGTTCCTATTTTCACCAAAATAGAATGTAAGAGAAAATAATAGTTTGAATAGTTCATATAATCATATCAATTGACATAAATTTCATCCCAACATGGATGCTGAGAATGGTAAAAAGTTTAATTTGAAAATTATAGTTTACTCTATTTTAAGATATAAAACGTCCGAAAAGAACACATTTGTGTGGTCAATTGTCAATATCTAAAAAACTGCTCGTTTTATTTTTTTAATATTGGACTCAAATGACCTTATTGGTTTAATGTGAAAAAAATCCTAAAATCGTATATATAGTGAATTGACAGCCTAAAACTAATAAAATCTTTGATTAATATCGCTTGCAAGTGGCGACGAGGTTTACAGAGCATATTTATTTTTGGAGCTTCAAAGTCTACGAACAAAATGTTTCGTATTTTTCGGTAAATCGCTGCAATAGTACCTCATCATTGTAGGGGTGAAATCTAATTGTGGCGGGCACATGGTTCATCAAAACACAAATATCGGGTCTTTCAACTTTGGGGGGGTTGAGCTATGCTTACAGATGGCGAATCTATGGAGAAACGACGTATAATATTAGTGTCTTATCTTTCTATGTTTTTTGTACTGCTCAATTCGACTCTCGACTCTCTCCTACCCGTACCAGGATATAATTGGAATAAGTGGTCGATACAATATTAATTTCAGAGAACAAGCTCTTTTAGACTCAAGACTTGAAATATACATATAATAGTGCTACAATATTTGAAAATATTTGTTTTTTATTTGATGATGTAACACAATTTGTAATTCCTATCCCTTACTAAAAAACAAAGAACATAATTTATTTAATCATTTTTGAAAACTATCTCCATCATGCCAGGCTCCAGTTTGGAAGCCCGAGCTCGATGAATGTTACAGACTATTCTGTTTGGCTCATGGAAAACATATATATGCTCTGAATTCCGAGGCAAAATGTGTGTTATGCCCGCCAAATTACGTGATATTTAACATGTAGCATTTATAAAAAAATCTACAATCAACTCCAGAACAAATTTAAGTTCTGTATAGGTGGGTTGACAGGAAATTAGATCTTTGAAGTTAACAGCTAACAAACTGCACTAACAGTAAAGACTAATTTCTTAATCAACCAATTTATGATACAACTTCATTGCATTTTTCATTAACATTTTTGGTTAACAATTAATCGGTATACCTAAACTTTGGACACACTGTAAAATATCAAGGTTGCAATAGTTTTTGTTAAATCCTTCATTCTATTTACAAACGTTTCGAATTTTGTTTATTTTCCTTCATTAAATAATCGAAATAAAAGAAATGATATTATATGAAATCTCTCATCATATAATTTTGGATATTGAAACATACAAAAAAGAAAACTCCAAGTATGTATGCACATTTTGGATTTCTTTTCTGAATCTTTTCGTTGTGTGAGTTGTTTTTTTTTGCCGATTGATGTGTGCAATAAACCAAATGATGATTATTTGTGATATAAGGTCTGATCTTACTTTTGTTAATGTTTTACGAATTAATAGCAAACCAAGAAAAATGTTTTGGAAAGAAATGAAACAATCTGTTATTAATTGGTTTCGTTATAAATTATAATTGTATTGTATACAACCATATGCCCATATGCACATAAGAATATATGCAATCAACTCTTCTTCTCTATTATTTAATTAATTTTAAAACTATATAAAGAACAAACATTTTCCAATTTAATCGAGTTGTGATTCAGAACTTAAAAATAAAAGTTCATGATGCGGTCGGGTTTTTGTTATAATATAAAATTAAAACTAAAGTAAAAGAAAAATTTATATTTTAATCGTAGCAAAAAAATTGTTTAACTTAAATTTAAACTGTGTTTTCCAAAATTTTAAATGTTTTTAAGTTACGATATTTTATGGTGTTAAATTATTGTTACGATATTTTATTGTGCTAAAATAAAAATAATATAACTGAAACAAAAAAAAATTAAATGTTTTAAACGATATGGTGGTGGTTCGAGAAAGGCAAGATGACAAAATTTTAATAGGGCCCAACCTATGTGAATATGACTATTGGATCATTTGTTTGCACAAGGTGCTCCGGAATTTTATTTTTGTAGTGTTTTAAAGCGAAGGCGTGCACCGTCAAACGATTTGGGGGTGAATTCATTCCATAATATGTTACATTTTTTTTATTGCGATTTGGAGTTCGAAATCGTTGCGGGCGTCAGCACTGAGATCTATATTCGTGTGGAGATCAGCACGTGGTATCATAATTAAACCACTAGACGAATATTTGTTTATCGCGAAAGTGGCACATTTTTGTTGCCTTGTATTTGCTGAAGATCTTCACGTCCACTATAATATCGTTATGTTAAACAGCATTTGTGGCATAAATACAATTGTTGGCTGAAGAAAACAAAAAAACCTGTCGTATAATACATATTGAATGGAAGTTGACACCAAGTAAGACTACAATCAACATTATTGTCTTTTATCACTTCTCTCAATGTTATAATTCTAATTTGCATGGTAGATTAATAAATTATTTTTGTTTGTTCTAAAAGTCATAATGAAGCAACATAAACAAATTATCTTTGTTCTTCAGAGATTTTTTGTTGGGTTAGAGTCCACGTTTTAATCCGTTCACTCAAGTATGTTTAAAATAACCCTTGGATAAATAGATACCGTAGGTATCTATAATTATTTCTATAATAAAACCCAATGGCTTCATGTGAAACTGGAAAGCAAATAAATAAGAAGTTAGCTAAATGTTCCTCAGAGGGACTCAAAGACTTTGAACTAGCAGTTAATTTCCTATACTTAACTAACGGAAAAATAAAACTATCAAAAACAATTTTTCTCAAAATACCAACATCTAAAATTGGTGAAAATATAAACATATTCATAAAAATGGTGAAAATATAAAAATTTAAAAAACAGGATAATTAAATTTCAAGAGCTTTATATAATTTTAAAGTTAAGGCTTTAAAATAAAGAAAAATATTAAAAGAAAAAGCGATTAACCTTTGGAAATCTTAGGAAGGCATGAAACTGGGTAGTACCGTAATTTCAACTAAGTTTCAAGATAAAATAGTGTTGCGAGCTTTTGTGATTTATATCCATATTTAACAATTAGTAGGTGACTGTTGGAGATGCTGCATACAATACTGTGGGAAGTATACAGAGCTATGGGAAGTATACAGAGTTGGATTAGATTTAGTATTTCATACTCTATTCATTAACATAAAACTGCAAATAGTTTAAATAAAAATACAAATAGTTATTCTATAAGTTAATAGCCTCTTTGTTAACGGTTGGACCAACAACATGAAACGATTGCATTGGTTCAATCGGTGAAAATTTAAGATGAAGATTGAATAATAAATTGGTGCTAAAATATTTAAAAATTAAAAATAATAAAATTAATTTAAATAAAAAAACACATTTTAATTGACATCTCTTACATTGGAAATGAGCTAAAAAATAAATTTGTTACGGACAAACCAATTTTTTTTTAAATGAAAAGGAGAAGTAATGAAGTAATCAATTTCATAAAAAGGAGAATTAATCAATATAAATGAGTTATCAACCAAATAAATATTTAATGATTATACTGATTGCCTTTCCCACTTTTTTTTTAAATTAAAAATGAATTTGTTAGATTTGCTTAAGAAAAATACCAATCAAATACTAATCTGATGTGTATATTTAATTCAGTGAAAAAGTTTTGTTAAACAAATTTAATTTTTATTTTTTAGTTCGTTTCGAATGAAAGTGTGTTAATAAAATTAATTTTTCAGTCAACTTATTTTTCAAAACTATGTTTATCGGATTCAGACGACCCTGGTGAAAAGATTAAAAATACTAATAATTCGATCCTAATTCCTAAGTGAAAAAAACAGTTGTTATGTTATCGTGCTAACTGAACTATTTCATGACTATTGCTACTGTGGATTACAGCACGTTTAACATTTAACAGAGCAAGTGTAACGTTCGACGTATATTGGATTTCGCCTGACCGGAATCCATTTTAGTTATATGGTCCGGTTGGGCTCAAATAACCCAAAAAGCAAAGCTAAATTTCGAGAATTCAAAATGTTTTAAATTTTGACTATTTTAAATATAAAAAAAGAAAAAAAGCCTAATCATTGATTTTTCCATGATAACTTTTGATGGTAAGACTGGCAACGTTTGAAATTGATTTGGCAATCTGGTAGACATTCAATCGTATAGAAGAAATGCATATTCCGAATAAAAACATTTACAACTGCAGAGCGACAAAAACATGAGAGCATTTTTTATGAAATTTGTTTGGTACGTAAACAGGGAAATTTTTACAAAAACAATTTTTTTGGCACGCTAATCAACATTCACTTGCAACCACTGTTAAATCTAGTCCCAATTCAAAATTTAAACGCGCCGTCATAATTTCTCTAATTTATTAAAATTGTCGAACATATGCCAAAACTTAAAGCGCCCAAAATTATATTTAAAATCAAACTCATTTAATGCTTCTAATATACATACCAAACTGAGAAGCCTTTAACAATGCTGCAAGTGAGATCTTACATACCGCTTTAAAATCAAGGTAAGACCATTTTTAGAACGAATGAAGAAGCATCAATGAAATAAAAACCTAACATAACAAAAAAAACTAATCAAGTTGGAATTCAGAAATTACATACCAAGCAATACCAATTTTTTTACCATTACCAATGTATATTTTTTACTTAAAAAACGTTCATTTTAAGTGATAATGAGTAGGAAAAGAGAATGTGGAGAAATCTTGATAGTAGGTATTGGTATGTGAGATCAAAAACTAGATTATGGCATTATAAGTTTGTCAAACAAATATTGTCAAATGTGTCAAAAGAATGATTTTCGTTTATTTTTTTGGAAAAAAAATTTAATTAGTTATTTGTATGAAATTAAATGTAATTGAACATGAAATTATTATTATAGAGAATTTAATTGCATTATAAGTTTGTCAAAAAAATATTGTTAAGTGTGTCACAAATATTATTTTTATTTATTTTTTAGGCAATTTTTTGGAAAAAAAAATTTAATTATTTGTTTGACATGAAATGTAATTGAACATCAAATTGGACATGGAAATTTTTAAATTTGTTATAGTTTTTGGAATATTTTTGGAATTTTTAAAAAAGTTCGTATTTTTGATTTTATTTAATTTTTACAATATTTTTGGAATTTTGAAAGAAATATGAATTTTTGATTTTGTAATATTTTACCGAAACGTTAAGTGGAGAGGTTTTTGAGTAGTTTGCTGAGTGTATCATCTTTTCACTAAATTCTGTTAATTTATGATCTGTTATAATTTTCCGGCAACGTATTGATGTTTCGTGTTAGTTTTGTAATAAATTTCTAAACAGATATAAAAAAATAAAGGGTGTCTCAGTAAGAGTGATCTTTTTAAATTTAGAATTATTTTTTTTTTCGTGCAAGTAGCAATTCTGAAATTTGACAGGTATCACCTATGTTTATTCCGATTATTAAAAATGGAGCGCTTTTCAAAAGAACAACGCGTTATAGTTGTGAAAACTCATTACAAAAATGGGGAAAGCATTTTCATCTGAATGGCTAAGTGAATACAAAATTGTCGAATTTGGGGCTCAGAAAATCCTGATGCAATCCATGAGAAACAAAGGCACCCATAACGAGCAACTGTTTGGTGCGGATTTTGGTCAGGCGGCGTGATTGGACCTTACATTTTTGAAGATGAGGCCGAAATTGCAGTGACTGTGAACGGCATTCGTTACAGGAATATGATAACGGAGTTCTTGTGGCCCCAACTGGATGGCATGGATCTGGACAACATGTGGTTTCAGCAGGACGGCGCTACCTGCCACACCGCGCATGAAACAATCGACTTATTCCAGCAACGATTTTCAGAACACATTTTTTCACAAAATTCTGATGTCAACTGGCTACCAAGATCGTGCGATTTAACGCGTGCAATTTTTTTCTTTGTGGTTTTGTGAAATTATGGCCTTCGGGTTTATGCGAATAAACCAGAAACAATTCCTGAGCTCAAATCAGAGATTCAACGCGTCATCGATGAGATACAGCCACATCTCTGTGTAAAAGTCGTGGCAAATTTCATGAAAGAGTAATGGCCTGCCATCAGAGTCGTGGGGGCCATTTGCTGGATATTTTATTCCATACTTAATTGGAACATGTCTTCTTTACAATCCAATAAAAATATCACAACTCTCTCATAAAATACGTGTATTATTTTAAAATGGAAAAGTGCACTCTTACTGAGACAAACAAACAAAGAGTTTTATGTTTCAAATAAATTTTTATTTATTGTAAAAAATTAAATAAATAAAAAGGTATTTTGTTTGATCTCCAAGTTGTTGTATATTAAATGAAATCAATAATTTAAATTAATAAATTATTGTTAAATTGAATCACCAAACAATCGTTTTAGTAAGTATATTTATTTATGACGCGTTTCGAATATTAAATATTCATCATCGGTACAAAAAATATGACTCAAATAAAAAATAAAAATAATATGAATAAATATACTTGCTAAAAAGATTGTTTGGTGATTCAATTTAACAATAATTTATTAATTTAAATTATTGATTTCATTTAAAGAGTTTTATGTTTACGAAAGTAAACGTAAGTAAACATAAAGTTTTATATGGGAGAAATTGTGAATAGTTAAACTCAAATAACTGGATGAATAATATGAATTTTTCAATTCTGAAACCAGTTGTGGAATCCTCTAATTAAACCTTACATGTTTTAATCAGAAAAAATTTTACGTGTTTCGTGGCGGTATCGAACCCCATTCATAAGTAACACAAATTCGATACCTTGTGTTATACACGTTTTATCAACTGAACCATTCAATTGACATGTTTTATGGAAATTTTTAGTTAGTGAATTGAAACGTCATCAACAATTACAATGAAGTTAACAATTTCACAAAGATTGCCGACCTAACGACATGATATATTCAATTAATTATTTCTAATTAATTATCTATCTAATTTTTATAGAGTTATTTCGATTAATTCTCAAGACGCTACTATTCCATTAAGTATGGTAAGTTAATGATATCCATTATTTTACGTACACATTCTCAATGTGGTCGAATCATTACAATTAGTTGTTATTCAACTAATTTGAAAACCAATTTAATATGATCTAGGTGATCGGGAGGTTAATTTTTATATGGGAGAAATTGTGAATAGTTAAACTCAAATAACTGGATGAATAATATGAATTTTTCAATTCTGAAACCAGTTTTGGAATCCTCTAATTAAACCTTACATGTTTTAATCAGAAAAAATTTTTTTATGGATATCATTAACTTACCATACTTAATGGAATAGTAGCGTCTTGAGAATTAATCGAAATAACTCTATAAAGTTTTATGTATAAAGCATAAACTACATCAAAATCCTTAGCCCAGACTGAAGCCTTGATATCTCAGAGCCTTGAGATTTCAGCCCCATTTTGGTACTTGTGAAACCTCTTATTGGTGAAGAAATTGATAGGAATTTCCTTTTAGACGGAATTATTGACAACCAAGACAACTCTATTCACCATTAGTCCTGGGACGGTATTCCCGAACACATAAATGTTAATTTAGATAAAATTGTGAAGTTTGTATTACATAACATTAAACAGCAATATTGTGAAATTGGTTTTCCGTAAAATCGTAACCGTTACCGTTTGATGTTACGCAATACGAATTTCACAATATTGTCCAAATTCACATTTACGTGTTCGGGAATAGGAACTCTTACTTTATATTTACTCGTTGTGGAAAAATATAAGGGAATTAAAATTTCAATACTTCGAGATTTATCTGGTTGCTTGGGCAGCTAATTAATAATATTGTTACGTTTTTCTCAACCTTCCTTCGAATTGGCCTTACTCACAATTCGATAAACGCAATTCTCAATATCTTCCGAGTTCGATTAGTAAGCACAAACACCAGGTTTTATTAAGTATTCAGCACCTTAATTGTTCCACAACAACAGGAAAACAATACAGCAAACAATATTCCTAACTAGAATATTCTTTCAACAGCTTCAGAGACTCCAACGGTTGATTGTAGAAATTTCCAGTAACACAACGTTTAAAATAATACACAAAATATTTCTTCTCAATAAAACTTAAAACTAAAGTCACAAAAACTAATTTAAATATCACTTTATAATTTTCACTTCACTATAGCAGGTTTAAAATAAAACTAATTACTGTCTTGCAAGTTATCCCTCTTTATATACAATTTTGCGTTATCTAGAAAATTCGAGGTCACTTTTTAGAAACCTTTAGAAAATAGTAGAATATTCGATTAATTTACGTTAAGCTGATTTGATTCATAAAATCATTCAATTTTATATTGACAATGACCCTAATTCTAAGAACAGGACAACAACAACAACATTATTCATTTCATTCATTTGTTGTAGTATTTTGTCGATTTGATTTTGCTGGAAGTGACCGTAATCGTCTAGATCTTTCTGTAATCGTCTAGATTTTTCTGTACTCGCCTTAGGGCGTCGAAAATCGTAATCAGGAGTTTCTATGCAAAAAATTGCTCCATCTCAAACACACCTGGGCAGGTCAGACCCTCGTCCTAACCAACATAATCTTCTCACTTTTGATGTTCAATAATTTTGATGTATTAATTTAAAGATAATTTCCCTTGTTGAGTTAGTGCGTAAAATTATGAACCGCACACTGGGTTTCGTTACCATGCTTTAATTATTAATAGAAATCAAACAGTAGTTTTTTTAAAACACGAGGGTAACCTTGTCCGACAAAAATGTGTTTGCTATTGTCGAGTTTGACAATTGACATTTTGGCATGTTTGGGTTGTCAGACTCGACAATAGCAGACACATTTTTGTTGGCCAAGGTTACCCTAGTAGTCTAAAACAAATTTCCACCCCCATAGTTAAAAAAATGGTGGTATAGCAAATTTACAAGATCGCTGGTAATCGGCACTTTTCGGAGCTTGCCGAACGAAAAAGCGGTCGAATCAAGGAAAATGGCAGAACAAAAGTTTTCGGACTCGTCCAGGACAGGCGCCCCACGAAGTATAAAATATGTGGTAATCATCAAGTGAAATCGGCGAGGACCCAGGGACTAATATTAATTTTAACGTAAAGTTAATTTAAATAAAAATTTATAATTGAAATTGATAGATTGATAATCGGAAACTCACTAAATCACGACGCGCAACTGAATTGTTCCAATTCACCAACGACTCTCTATAAAAATTATATCTCCTATATTCCCGCCAACGACAACCTAATCACTTTATAGTTTATGTCAACGGGAATTTATTTTTTATCAAAAAAATATTAAATCAAGTTTTTTGTTTGTCATTTGTAATTAATTCTGAGCTGATCTTTGGATCATCTGTACTGTCGTTTATAATGATAGTACAGTGGATCAATAAAATATATTTTTGGTTTCACAAAATTGGATAACAAAATAAAATTTCGTGTATGTTGGGCGGGCGAATAGGGAGTTGGGCGGTTAAATAGGGAGTTGGGCGGGCAATTTCCATCCGGCCTCTATCAGAAATCATATTTGATTTCCCTAATAGGGGACAACCTATTTGGCCTGATCCGGCCCGGACTGCGACGACCTATCTCATTCCTAAGTAAATGCCGGACCACGGCCCGATCAGAATCCTATATGATTTTCCAATTAAGGTATGCCATATTTGTCCTGCAGCCAAATTCTGTAACTGTGAAGCGGTGAAGTGATAAAAATTTCTTCGTTTCTTTTCATTAAAAAACTTATCACTTCACCGCTTCACAATTACAGAATTTGGCTGCTGATCTGTGCCCTATTTTATTTGAATAAATTTAACATTTTGATAAAATTTATTAGAGTATTATCCGTTTTAGATATACATAGTTAGCAAAATTTCATATATATACTTTAGTTATCGCTCTCCTGCGTTATGGCTACGCAGGTAGGTAAGTAGAAAATTTTTTTGGACATTAGGAAAATGTTATATTTACAAAAAACGGTGCTAAAATGTAGTAGTGAATTCAGCATTTGTACTGATCCGGTCCTGGTTCGGTTATAGTAGGGATGCCTGATCAGGTATAGATAGTTTGAGACGTTACATTACTGATCATGGCCTGTTCAGTGTGCCTCATCCGGTCCCTATCAGCAGTAGGAAAAGCTGTATCCGGCCAAAATGTG
Source organism: Diogma glabrata (assembly GCA_963693315.1). Lineage (NCBI taxonomy): Eukaryota > Metazoa > Arthropoda > Insecta > Diptera > Cylindrotomidae > Diogma > Diogma glabrata. The sequence continues at coordinate 240,656,403 of OY856188.1, read as the reverse complement.
AACCCTTACAAGTCGGGGAGCTTGTTTATTATATTATCTATTTTTATTATAAAAGGTTAGTTATTGGGTGGTCATGATCTTCTGAGACAAAGGAGGTCATGATCATGTGAGACGGTGGGAGAAAACTAAGCTTAGAGTTCTCGTTTTAATCCACCTTGTATAAAACTAACCAAGTTTTAATTATTCATAGCTCATAACTTTTTGTAGTTGGGTTGACATGATTGAACCTTGATTCAATTAATTTGTATCTTGCATTTTGTCAACGATTATTACTAAATTTTACAACGAACTTTCATTCAAATTTGTTTAACCTTTTTTATGCGAGGAAATCATAATAAAACTTACTGATCGATAAGCCTTTATACCACTTTTAAACGGATGACGGAACACTAAAGTAATTTTTCTTCATTGAACATAATCATACCAAAAATTCATATTCTAGTCGCAAACAATAAAACAAACATGAAAACCAATTCTTGTTGTAGAATCAATATGAATATTTATTTGATTTCCATTTTTTTATATGTATTTTTAAGATAACTAAATTTTTTTTTATTATTCGATGGATTTGCAGGATTTTCAAAGATTGAAGGGTTGTCCCGGTTTCAAAGAAAAATCAAACAAAAACTGTACACGTATAACAACAACAACAAGCAAATGTTTGTATAAAACGAAGAAATGAAAAGGAAAGAAAATTTTGTGATAAATTGACGGAAATTTTGTTTTTATTTTCGTTTGCGTGCTGTAGAACGTCTGCGATTTGCTACGTTTAAGTATATCTATTTTCCTTTATCATGATAAATTGGCAAATTTTCTTAACGTTATTCTTTTATTTTTGATAATTTAAGGGTTTTTGAAAAAAGGATTTTTATTTGATTTATGCAAACGAGAAAAAGTATATGAAAATGTGTCGGTAGTATATAAACAATGTCTATAGAATTATGTTAATGACACTTTAGAAAATATAAAGTTTTTCTAGTAATTTTGTTGGATTCAGTCTTGACCCATGGTAGGCAATTATCTGATTACATAACATTTTTACCTTTTTGGATATAAGTAGAAAAATATAGCATTAAATTAGTGTTGTTGTTTCTAATATCTACAATATGAAAATATTTCGTATTTCACCAACCCTCATGTTAAAAATATGAGTAATCCTTATAATTTTTGAAACTCATGTCTTCTGATCCAAAAACATTTCTCCATTATTTTTTTTCACTCAACTAAAACGTCTTCATTTATCACAATCAATCAAAAATAAAAATTCGTTCATGTTCCAATCCAATTAAATCAAAAAATTTAAATCTCTACGGAATATGAAATTCAAATCAATCCAACTATAATAAAATTATCTATTCGGACTTGTTTTCCTATTCGTTACGTAATAAGTAGAAGTCTATCTTCATTTTTCGTATTTGATAATAAATTTAAACGGCCGATCAGATTATGTTGTAAAAATAAACGACAATTCCTACCATTCCTTTTTTTATGACTTCATTATAGGATCACCCCTCGGTGCTGTCTTATAAATTTTGTATACACGTTTTTTGTTTGTTGGTAAACCAACTTCGTTCCTTTTTGGTTTGTATACTATAAAAGATGTGTTCTAATTTTTCATAAAAAAGTGATTTATATGCTGGCAACGTTATCATATAATATCGAATGGATTTTAAGTGACCAGAAATTTATCAATACTATATTTATTCTTCAACTGATTTTTGTTTTATTTCGGGTGATATAAAAAATTGTTATTATTATTATATCTAGTTTATTACTTTTTGTTTCAACCTCATCATTGTGGATAATTTTCCAAAATTTTGTTGATTTATTACGAGAGTAAAATTTTGGACAATATAAAAGAAAATAGTTCTGCTTGCAAATATTTGAAGGGGGAATGATTGAGAAAGAGAGGTAATACAGACAAGCTTTATGATTGGGATGACAATATGTTGTTGGTTTTAGTGTATCCAATCAAATTGAATTTAAAAGTTGTGATTCGCGATTTGGGTTTTTGAATAAAGAATACACGTATTAAGTGTTTGAGAACGCCTTTTAAATCGGTACTCATATTTGATAGTATCAACTCTGGTATATTATTGTTGTAAGTTTAATTTTTCATATTCGAATTTCATTTCAGCGAAAACTAGGAGCAGAATAGTCAAAGATAATTCTGAAGCCAATATTCCAACTAAACTTTCAACCTTCAAGATCAAATTCAGCCTGCTAACCGCTAGACTTTACAACAGTAATTACTACAAAAATACTACTAGTGGGATGGGGGTGTGACCATAGGGGTCACGCAAAGAACTTCCCGTAAGATTAAAAACTAACAAGTTACTGGATAAGGTATACTAAAATACCAAACATTTAAGATTTATTTATTATACGACATATCAATTGTAATAATTTACGCTACGCGAAAATACATCGATTGTGACCATTGCCGTTGAAATCGGATTATCCGTTGCTGAGAAAGCGTTGGACAAATACTTGTTTACGACGATACACACGGACATACACATATATACTGCCAGCTAAAAATAGCCTAAACGGCTTCAGGAGGTATTGGAACGTAAAGATATCATAAAAATTCCGATTTCGAAAATCGACCCAAAAACAATAACTTCCCATATCGGAAAGTTAATAAACAGTTAAACAAGCGATCCACTCACGAACCTCTGACCTTTTTGTCAAATTCAGAAAACAACTAAGATCTTCAATATTCAAGTAAACCCGGATGCGTTTGCAGCTCATTTAGATACCAAAATTTCATCCAGATATCATCATGCGTTTGCGTAACGAAAATAAAACGTAGTTTTTTCACATTTTCTTAAATAACTCAAAAATTAAGACATTAATTGTATACACAAATCTCATTATAAATGGCTGACATGATGACAAACAATATGGAAGCTTCATGACCCTTATAACATTATTTAATTCACTATATTTACAAGAGATAATTTTCAGTTCTTTGGAAACCACTAAAAAGCAAATGATTTAATTTCGCTGGAAAAGGACTGGGCTCAAAGTAAGATACACGATTACAACCATTTTCGTTCAAATCGAGCCATCCGTTTTTGAGAAATCGTTGGGCAAAAAATAATCCACATACAGCGATATATACACACACACACATACAGACCAGCTAAAAATAGTCGAAACAGCTTCAGGAGGTCATGAAACATAAAGATAACGTAAAGATATCATAAAAATTCTGATTTTGAAAATCGAATTTTGAATTCTGGAAAATCTTTGTAATTTGCGTATTTTTTGAGTTGAAGAAGAATTTGTATTTTTTGAATTTTTATGTAATTCTTTTTATTTTTACTAATTTTGAAAATTAGTTTTTGTATTTTATAGTCTTTATCAGCTTAATTTTTTTGAATTTTAGAATGTTTTTGTGTTGTTAGTTTTTAAGAAAAGTTTAGAATTTTGGTAATTTTAAGATGTATGATTTTTAAATAATTATTTTTAAACTTTTGTCAGATAAACTTTTTTTATAAATATTTCTAAAGTTTAAGTGAATTTATTTTGAATGATTTTTTTTGTATTTTTTGGCATTTTGCTAAATACTTTTTTGTAATTTATAAATAATTTTTTTAATTTTAAAATTTTTTGTAAATTTGAAATTTTTTGAATATTTTTTTGAAATTTTTAGATTATTTGTAAATCTTAAATTTTGTTCAAATTTTAAATTTTTCGTGAATTTGGTTAGTTTTAAAGTTTTGAATACTTTGAAATTTTTATCAGTTTTGATTTTTTTTAATTTTGTGTTTTTTAATTTTTTATAAATTTTTTAATTTTAATGATATTGTGAATTTTTTTTCGTATTTTATTTTTAGAATTTTTTTTTGAATATTTTTGTAATTTTATAAGTTTTTAAAATGATTTGAATGGAAATTTAATTTTTGGAATAATTTTTTTAAATTTTGAATTTTTAAATTTTTCTTGATTTTTGTAAATCATTTTATTTAATTTTTTGAATTTAGAAACATTTTGGTTATTCGATTCAACTGCACGAGCCAACTCGACCACTGTCAAACTACAGCTATTACAGCCAACTCCAACTTTAACCAGCTACTGCGTGCAACGATACCAACTACGAACCGTCAACTCAAGATTATTAGTATTTATTTGTATTTGATTTTTGTTTTCAAAATTAATTTTTTTTAAGGCGTTATTTTTAATTTTGAATGGGTTAAAACAATTTAGACGATTTTAGTTTTAAAATTTGTTTGTTAATTTTGAATTGCGCCGACTTTTTTTTTATTTCGTAATTAAAAACGCGTAAGTTTTGTTTTGTAGAGTTTTTTGATTTTAAAATATTTGGTTTCTCTCTAATTATCGCATTTTTCGTTTTTACCCCTGTCGTTATTTTCGGCGACCAATTTTTTTGTGAAACACCCTTAGTTTTTTTGATTTCAATTTCTTTGGTTGGAATTTTTGCTTTTGAAATTTTTATTGTATTTTGTTTCAATTTTTTTAGAATAATTTTGTTTTAAGATTTTGATTTTTTTGGAATGAATTTTTGTAATTGTTTTTGTTCTGCGGGCGGTGAGGCAAGAGTAAGTCTTGTAAGTCCTGACGTGTAGACAACATTTGTGTATAGATGTGTGAGTTTGGTTTTTTCTGAGGTTGTTTTGTGGGCGGAGGGCAATATATCCTGTAAGTGCTGACGAGCAGACAACATTTGTGTTTTGAGTTTTTTTTTGTTGTTCAGTTTTGTTCTGTGGGCGAAAGGCAAGATTCTTGTAAGCCCTGACGCACAGACAATTCTGTTAGGTTTAGTTTTTTGTTGTTCAGTTTTGTTCTGAGAGCAAACGGCAAGATCCTTGTAAGTCCTGACGTGCAGACAATTCGTTAATGTATAGTTTATATTTTTTTGTGTGTTTGTTCTGGGGGGAAAGGCAGAATTCGTAAGTCCTTGGAACACACCGGCAACATTTTTGTTTAAATTTTTTTGGTTATTTTGAAACCCCAAAGGTAGAAAAGGTCCTTAAGACGTGTTCCTAACGGGGTTCACGATCCCGCGTACCTTAGTAGGGTAGGCATTTTTTAACTGCTGCGAGATGGTCGTGAGTGGTGAAGTAACATGGTCCGGATCTTGTTGACAGCTGATGGTTTACCATCTAGGTCATGCCACCATGGTTATATCACCACGTACACAGGTTCTCAATGAGCTCATGAGTCATGACCGCCAAGTGTTAGGCTCAATTAGTTTAACTGCCATGGTCTTCCAAAAATTATATTCGTTAGAGCGTAGCCTGTTGGAGGGTGTAAAGAGCGCAGACCAGTGGACGATAACAGGGAAATGAATCGCCTGTCGTTCGGGCAAGTGTGATTGGCGTTCTCTCTACACCTACCAACTTCTTATTCTCAACACAGGGTGTGCGGAGGTGTCTTTGGCTTGCCAGGGAATAGTGGGAAGGAAAATGCTAGCCCTTGACTTTAAAAGCCATAGTCAAACCGCCTCTGTCCTCTGGTCATACCTTGTCTTCACCGAGGCAACCATCCCATTTGTTTATTATATTAAATTGTTTTTCTTTGCTTTCGATTTTGAGTTTTTTTGGAATCAGCCCGATTACTCTGCTGCCACATATCCTAATAGTTTTTTTTTCGTTTCCTCTAGTAGTTTTCTTAAATTTGTTTTTGGGTATATTTTTTGCCGCCGAATGTTTTTTGTGTGTCCTTATTTTTGTTCCTTTTGTCTGTTTGTCCTTTTGTGTTTTTTTTTGCTTTTGTTAAATTTTTTGTTTGGCCCGGCTAGTTCAGTCGGTAGAGCCTGAGAGTCTATCTTGGGGTTAGGGGTTCGAGTCTGGCACCCATTTCACTACTTGATTTTTTTTATGATTCTCAGGACCAATGTAGTTCCTTCTTTCGTCCTGTCCTGTAATGGGTAAGATTTACTTAATCAGATGTACATTCATTATCCGTCCTCTTCACCTATATTAATATAACATAGCGTACCTTGAAATTGTAATTATACATTTTCAGATACTTTTAACCTATTATGTGCGCAACACACTTATTATTTCTCATAAGTGCATTCACGGGAAACCAGTATTAAATTCATGTTATACTTTTTCACTTAATTATGAAAAAAATTTAAAAAGAATTGTTGTTTATTTACTGGTTTTGTATAAGAAAATTTATGCTGACGAATTTTCTTTTGGCTCGTGCTATGAGAATTTTATTGAATTGGTTTTTTTTAAATCAGACAGTTGGTTTTGGAATATTAAGTTGGCTTGTTGGATATTGAGTTGGCTGTGGTATGTTGGCAACACGGGACTGTTGGATTTTGTGTTGAATATTTACCATTTTAGTGCAGAAAGTTTAAATCTATGAAAAGGAAAAATTTGGGATTTTGTGTACTGTTTTTGGAGTAAAATTGATTAAAGTGAAGTGATAGAAATTTTTAAAAATATTTAGAAAACGAAATATAAATAATATAAAATTAGAGTATTTATGTTAAAGATAGTAACTGAGTTAATAAACTAATTTTAATTCTTGAGTTGTTTAAAAAAAGAATTGTATGTTTGGGTAAAGAAATTAACTTTTAAATAAATAAAAGATCACTAAGTATTATACTCAATAATCGTTTGAGTGAAAAAAAAAATAAAGAGATAAGAAAAGAATTGTTGGTTGAAAACATAGCACCACATCAAGGTAATAGTTCGAATATCCGATTACGATTTATATGGATTAGTTATTGGAATGACTGAAGTGTTTGCACCAATCGGATGGGAACAAAGAATCGAAGGCTGAAGGACGTAGAAGGGGTACATGGGAGGTAAGGGTGTCTAACCTTATTTTAAGAGTGATAATCAGGGCAAAGTGATAATATTAAAGTATCAGAAAATAGGAACATGGCGTAATTTCGTAGTAAGGAGGGTAGTGGTATGATAGTTCGCTCTCCTGGAAAGCCTGGGTGGTAGTGTAGGCACGCGATTTGTTTTGTGTTTAAAATTTTCTTGTGTGTAGAAGTTGGTCACCAGGATTCACACCAGCTCGAGCTAGCAGTGGGTTAATGTGGTTTGCGTGCAAGACCAACTGGTAGATCTGCCGGTTTACCAGACCTCCTACTACAAAGACTAAAAAAATGGACGCCAGATGTAACTTTTTTGGCTTTGGTATTTCCATACGTAAAGAAGTAAAAACTAAGAAGTAGAACAAATATGTCTGCCTGGTTATTTTGGTGTGCAGGACACTAACCACTCCTGGCAGAAGACCCATGACCTGAAGAAACATATAAAAGGTAGGGTACTGCTGGATATAACAATAGTTACCAGCAATCCAATTTCACACCTTCTCTGATAAAACATATTGTTTTTCTACCGCTAAAGCTCTTGTAACAAAAGTATGTCTTCTAAGAATTTTATTGAAACAAGCGATGGGAGGATTTCGCAGCATATCTAATGGCACGCAACATGAGGTTGGGCGCCCAACATGAGGTTCAAACACACGACAATAAATTAAGAGTATCATGCGACTTCATTAGCCGGCCACTAGCCGAACACGAAACGCTCCATGATATTTTTAGGTATCGGTAATTTTCATTTTCCATCGCAAAAATACTCTTCATAATTTGTCGTTTTGCAACGCAACAAAAATCATAAACGAATTCTTTATGTATGTAAGTAAAAAGGATAAAAATAAAATATAGAAAAAAGATTACAACAAAATACCCGTCCCCAGAATATTTTGTATTGATAGTAAGATGGAAAATTATATTAAAATCCGTTTTAATATTTTATTTTTTAAAGTTAATTATTTTAAATTTAAACTTTATTCACCATCCCTAATATAACGGAAGACATATTGCTGCGTTTCTTTTTTCACATTTTATTTAATTTAAACCAATTTCCTTATGTTACTTTTCTATCGTATTTAACTAAGTTTCCTTGTTTTTCTTTATATATCTTTTTCGTTAAATAATAATATACTTTCGTTTTAAATATCAACAAAAGTTTTTTCTTATAGTCTCCTATTTTTATTTAAAAAAAAGTACACAATCTTTCGTTTTTTTTTTTGTAAAAAAGTATCTTTAAAGTTAGAAAAGAAGAAAAAAATTATAAAAAAAATTCAAAATAAGAAACGAAGAAATTTTATGTAAACATAATATTTCTCAATAATATTTCAGTACAGTTAGGCTCAAAAGTACCTGTAGCAATGTTAACCTTTTCTAAACATACAGAAAATAGCACGCCCAACTTTTACTAAATATCACTGAGCATAAAGTGAATTTAACAAAACGGTATCACAAACATTTTGTGTAATATGTTTGTCGACATTATCAATATTCCAACTACACACAGGGTGCGTTCCACTAAGCACTCAAAACGATCACGACCACGACCGCTGTTTTTAATGTTCCACTTGCTTCTGAGCGTTGTAATTGTAAACGCAAGTGGAATGGATAATGTGATCGTTTGGGTGTTGATGTCAAAATTACAAATGGCGAATTTGACATTTAAATAATAACAAAAAGTTGCACAAATCTAATGATTAAAATTTTATCATTGTGCGTGTACGTGTTTTTTTGCTTCATTTATATTTAAAAAACAACAATTTTATATTTCATTTAGTATATTTAAATACGATCAAAATGTCTTTTACGGCGGCAGTAGCATATATGATGATGCGTCGCAATAATGTATCAGAAAGTAGTTCATCTTCAGATGAAGAGTGGAATACAATTTCCCTTAACTATTATCATGAAAAGCGAAAATTAAGGCCTCGTAAAACTAATTATGCGAACGTCATTAATCTTTATTCAGATGAAGAATTCAAAAGTCATTTCAGGTAAATAATTTTCTGTCATAGATATTAAAAATTTTTACATAACCTCATTGTTTTTTTAGACTTTCAAGGAATACATTCAATTATTTACATGAACTAATACAACCAGATTTAGTTCGGCGTGTCCCAGGATGTCCAACAATTCCTTCCCGCCTTCAATTGATGGTAGCTCTTTGGAAAATGGCTACGACGGATTCTTATAGGTAAAATGTTTATAAAACTACATACTATAATCATATAATTCAGAAGTATGAAACTAAACTGTATATATTTTTAATTCTTATTATAGGTCAGTTTGTGATAGATTTAACGTAGGACGAGCTACTGCAGTAAGAGGTGTACGTAGAGTTTCTCATGCTCTATTTATAAGAGCCTCAAAATTTATACAATGGCCTACGGGAGATCGTGCCATGGAAGTTATGCGTGGGTTTGAAAGAGGAAGTGGTTTTCCTAAAACAATAGGAGCTATTGATGGTACTCACATTCGTATAAATGCACCAAAACAAAATGCGGTAGATTATATAAATCGGAAAGGATTCCATTCGATTCAGTTACAGGTATTTAAAAATTATTATTTTTAAGTTGTTGTTGTTGTAGCGACAGTGTGGTGCTACTCCTCCGGCTCCATGTCCAGATTCAGGAACTCTGCTACTGCTCTTGGGCGGTGCCATAAATCTTCGTTCGTCGAGTTGGTTGGTTTTCCTGGACAATTAAATAGGTGTTCTGCATCATGTGGCGTGCCCTCACATATGGGACACTTGTCAACAATTTCTTGGTCAATTCTACTCATGCGATTGGCATTAATGACCTGCTGGCAAGTGAGACATCTGGAGAAGAGTATGAATTACTTTTTACTCTTGTTGGTGGTGGTTCATTGAGTACTCCAAAGTTGGAGCCGTCAATTTGATCAGCAATGTTTTTACCTCTGGAATCAGTGTTCAAGTGTGAGTGCTATAGATCGTGGTGAACATTCATCTCACCGAGAATTAGACAGTCTTTGGTATAAAATAAATGTCCTGTGGACAGTTCATAACCTATATCACAGTTGCTTACTGGTGGAATATAAATATTGACTAGATTTATCTCCGTATTTCCGGAGTTTATTGTAATACCCAGTTGTTCTAGGTATTTATCAGTTCCCGGTACTGCTGGTAATGTGGTTGTACGGTAGATAATGGTTTTGTGTATGATAAAGGCAAGGCCACCACCTTTGCCCTTCCCTCTATCCAGTCTTATAATTCTATAATCACAGATACTATCACTAATTTTAGATCTAACATTTAATTTGGTTTCTTGTAAAACCGCGACTAGAATATTGTTTTTATACATAAAGTTGATGATGTCATCGATTTTGTTTAGACCATTACAATTTAACTGCATAATTTTCACATCACTTGGGTTTTCCGTGTGTTCATTCGCATTGTGTTCTGTTGCGAGCTCGTATTTGTATGTTGACTTGATGCATAGCAACATGGCGCTATGTAGTTTTTGGTCCATTGCTTATAGGTTGCAAGGCCTGAGCAGTTCTTAAGATGACACCATTCTTTACAGCTATTACACTGGACGGATGTAGTGTTTGCCCTTAAAATGTTTTTGCATATTGCACAATGCCATGTTTTATTTGGTCCAGGATTTCTTTCAATGCCGGCCATGACGAGGAGGATCTGAAGCAGTGAGGCCAGTGACAGTTGCTTCTTTATCCAAAAAATGGAGCGTCGGAGTAGCACCTTTCGCCGAAATTTTTGTGATGGTCTTTGGTCGGAACTGGGTTCCGAGTACTTCTGGGGCGTAGACCCGTCCATCTTGAGAAGCATTATTCAGTCCAGAAGCTGGACTTTTCGGTAGACAGTATTAGTTTTTTTTGGTTTTAAACCACTCGTTTGGGCTGTTAAGGTAGGTGTTCAGAGCATTAGTGAGTTGTTCCAGGTTGTTCCCTGTTGCAAGAACCGTGCAGTCGTCTGCATATGACGTGATGGTTATTCTTTCTGGTGGTGTAGGTAAGCTGCTTAGGTAGAGATTGAATAGCGAAGGTGAGAGAACTCCACATTGTGGAACTCCTTGTTTGAGCACTCTCATACTAGATTTGGAGTTACGGAACTCAACGTATGTTTGTCGGCCTGTTAGGTAGTTGCACATCCAGCGCTTTATTAGACCTGGCAGATTGGTGTTAAATATATCATCTAATAGTTGGAGTTAGTTAAATATATCAAATAATACGACGGAGTTGCACCTTTCGTCAAAATTGTTGCGATGGTCCTTGGTCGGAACTGTGTTCCGAGTAGTTCTGGGGCGTTGACCCGTCCATCTTGAGAAGCATTATTTTTAAGTAACTAGTAATAATATTTTTAAGTAACTATTAATTGTTGTAAATAATAAATACTGATTTACATACATTTTCTATTTTCTTGCAGCTCGTATGTGACTTCAAGGGTCTAATAACCCATTGGTATGCCGGACATCCTGGGTCTGTTCATGATCAAAGAGTTTTTCGTTTGTCAGAAGTTGCAGATTACTTAAACGACGATGATGCATTCCCTGAAAACAGTCATATTCTAGGCGATTCTGCATATGAAATACATCAGCATTTACTTACTCCTTATCGAGATAATGGACATTTAACTGAGAAACAAAATAAATATAATTATCTACAATCAGCTGCTCGAGTGACTGTTGAAAGATGCATCGGTTTATTAAAAGGACGAATGAGGAGTTTATTACATTGTCTACCAATGAGAAGGGTAGATTTAATGGCAGAGTACATTGTTGCATGCTGTGTAATTCATAATATATGTATATTAAGAGAAGATGAAATAATTGTTATCACTATACCAGAACCTAATCCAGAAAATAATGGAATCTATTCGCGTGAAGGAAGACGTGATGCAGGAATTCTTAAAAGAGATGCTATTATGAATTCCTTGTAAAGATGATACAAATAACTCAATAATTTTTTTTTTTTTTTTAAAATAAAATGTGTTGTGTAATAGGGTTTAGAATATGTGTCACAACAACACAACACATAAATACCTTTTAAGACCTAGGTCTAGACCTGGGTCCCACAACAACTGGCGTTCTAAGGTAAGGATTAACGCTTTTTTTTAAACCTCTGCGTGTTGAAGCCACCTGAGACTAAGGGTTCCGGCAAACTATTCCATTTGTATGCAGTTCGGACAAAGAAGTCTTTCTGCGATCTGCTATTATGACAGCGCGGGATCTTTACCGTTTAACTGGTTGCGGTAGCCGATTGCCGAGTGGAACGGGGGTAAGAATAAGTTTGAGGCATGATTCCGCTGATTTCATCTGAGCACTGTTGATGACGATATTTGTAAAAAACAACGAGGTCAGCAACAGTGCGACGATGTTGTAGGGAATCAAGTTTTGATGTCAAAGCTCGATCACCCACAGTTCGTATAACCCGCTTTTGAAGAGTCCAAGAGGGCCAAGATGGAAACAGAGGCAGCACCACAAACTTGACAGCAGTACTCCATACAGGGACGAATAAAGGACTTATAAACATGGAGCAATTGGTATGGAGTGAAAATTTTTTTGCATCTATTTAGGAGGCCGAGGTTTTTAGACGCGCTTTTTGCCATCGCCATTACATGATTGTTCCAGAGTAGGTCATTTGAAACTGTGACACACAATAAACGAATGTTTTTACATTCACCTATTGGTTCATTTTAAAACAAAAAGGAAATTTCTGTATATTAAAGAATTGTAATGAAAATTCTAAAAAAATTAAAAATTATCATTTTTTATTTTGATATTTTTCTTGTTCGCTTCCTTGTATTTTATTAATAAAAATATTTAAAAAATCACACAAATACTTTTTCTGTAATTTAATTTCATTGCTTTATTCTTCAATTATTCAAAGGTTTAGTATTTACATTTACATATTTAGTATTTACATTTTAATTTATTTTATTTTAAATTACTTGTTCGCAATTTTTTCCAGGACATTTAAAAATTTGGTGTCCATTTCCATACGCTCTTGGTGTCGAATCATTTTGTTCTTTTCATACTCGTCTCGTTGTTGAAGACGCTTCCCTAAGAGCGATGTTATTTGTATTTCTTGTTTCTTATGTGATTCTGGAATTAAAATAAATTTTTACATTACAAATGAAATTATCTACTGTAATCAACTTACTCATTGTGCATCCAGATTCCTCGATACTTCGATCAGATCCTTCTGTTCGAGTGGATAGCCCAGAAGAAGACGCTACTGCAACTGGTTCGCACCACGCCTTTTTGGCAAATATTTGATCCATTATCTAGCAAAAGTATTAACATTACAATAATTTAAAAAAATATGTGTGTTAGATTTTTATTGAATTTATTATTATTATTTGTTATACAAAATTGAACTATCTTATCATCCCTTATAAAAAAAATCGAAAGAAAACGATTGAAAACGAATAGTTTTCTATCGTTTGCTATCAGTTTCTATCGGATTTAATCATTTTAAACGCATAGACTATATCTGCCAGATAGAAAACGCACCGTAATCTATCGTAAACTATAGGATTTTTCAGTTTTCGGTTTCGATGGTTTTTCTACGATAGAATTTCTATCGTAGTTAATCGTTTTGAATCAGAAGATCACGATTGAAATTTTTTTTGGTGAAATTGAAAAAGTTTTGAATCGTTTTCTATCCGGCATTACATATATAGCACCAATCGTAACTTATCGTATTTTCCCGTCATTAGATTTCTATCGGGCTGAATCTGAAATTTACGATTGAGATGTTTTCAGGAGAAATCAACCAATCGTAATCTATCGTGATCAATAGGACTTTTTATTTTTCGGTTTCAATGGTATTTTTACGATGGAATTTCTATCGTTGTTAATCGTTTTAAATCTGAAGATCACGACTTGAAATTTTTTGGTAAAACTGAACAAGTTTTGAATAGTTTTTTATCGTACATTCCATATGTAGCACCAATCGTAACCTATCGTATTTTTCCGCCTTCAGATTCCTATCGGTTTGAACCTGAAATTTACGATTGAAATTTTTTCCAGAAAAACAAACCAATCGGCATCATTCGCACCTATGGGATATTTCAGATTTGGCTTCAATGGGTTTTTTACGATAGAATTTCTATCGTTGTTAATCGTTCTGAATCTGAAGTTTTTGATTGAAATTTTTTGGTAAAACTAAAGAAGTTTTTAAACGTTTTCTATCGTACATTCCATATGTAAAACTAATCGTAACCTATCATATTTTTCCGCCATCAGATTCCTATCGGTTTGAATCTGAAATTTACGATTGAAATTTTTTCAAGAAAAACAAACCAATCGGCATCTACCGTCACCTGATATTGCTTCGGTTTTGAAAAAACCTAAGTATTGCAAAATTCTATGAACTAACTTAAGTGAAATTTTTACCCTCCCCCTTTTTTTTGGCATTTCTCGACGTTTTAGGACCTACTAATTCTAAAAAAGCAACAAAAAAAATGTATGTCTGTCTGCCGGCCGGCCGACGAAATCTAGAAAATGGCTGGACGGATTCCAAATTTTTTTCTAAAAATAGGTATACTCAATGGGAAGAGCCGAAAGGACGATGTGTTCGATAACTGTACCGGAAGTGAGTCAAAAACTCGTCGAGTGTGTCAAAACAAGGATATTTGCATATATTTTGCTTAAAAAACGTTCATTTTAAGTGATTAAAAGTATGCGAGACCAAAAACTAGATTATTGCATTATATAAGTTTGTTAAAAAATTAATGTGTAGTATGTCAAAAAAATGATTTTCATTTACTTTTCTAGCCAATTTTTTGAAAAAAAATTTAGCTGTTTGTACTTTGTATGACGTAAATGTGACATGGAAATTTTTAAATTTGTTATAGTTTTTGAAATATTTTTGGAATTTTGAAAAAAGTTTCAATCTTTGATTTTGTAAGAGTTTTTGGAATATTTTTAGAATTTTGGAAAAAGTCTGAATTTTTAAGAATTTTTTGAATATTATTTAGATTTAAAAAAAGTTTAAATATTTGATTTTATTCTAATTTTTGGAATTTTGAAATAAGTTTCAATTTTTGATTTTGTTATAATTTTTGCAATATTTTCAGAATTTTTGAAAAAAGTTTAATCTTTGGTTTTGTAATAATTTTCGGAAAATTTTTAGAATTTTGGAAAAAGTTTGATTTTATTTAATTTGTACAATGTTTTAGGAATTTCGAAAGAAATATGAATTTGTGATTTTTTAATATTTTCTCGAAACGCTAAATGGAGAGGTTTTTGAGTAGTTTGCTGATTGTATCATCTTTTCTCTAAATTATATTTATTTATGATCTGTTATGATTTTCCGGCAACGTATTGATGTTTCGTGTTGGTTTTGTAATAAATTTCTAGCCAGAAAAAAAATAATGTGAAATAACTCATTGAAAACGATTCAAAACGATAGGATATTGCACTGCCATTCGGGTTTTACGATAAGAAACGGTTAAAACGGATAGGAATAAACAAACAAAAATAATGTGAAAAAACCCATTGAATACGATTCAAAACGATAGGATATTGCACTGAAATTCGGGTTTTACGATAAGAAACGATTAAAACGGATAGGAATAAGCAAAAAAAAATGTGAAAAAACCCATTGAAAACGATTCAAAACGATAGGATATTGCACTAAAATTCGGCTTTTACGATAAAAAACGATTAAAACGGATAGGAATTAACAGAAAAATAGATAATGTGAAATAACCCATTGAAAACGATTCAAAACGATAGGATATTGCACTAAAATTCGGCTTTTACGATAAGAAACGATTAAAACGGATAGGAATTAACAGAAAAAAAAATAATGTGAAATAACCCATTGAAAACGATTCAGATAATCTACCAAAAAACGATAGGAAACAATTCTATCGGAAAAAAACAATACAGCCCCATTCATTTTCATTCAAAAACCGCATTAGAAACGATAGAAAACGGTTGTATTTTTTTACTAGATTTTCGTTTCTATCAGAAAATGACGATAAGAAACACCCAAAAACGATAGAAATTGCGTCCGCCACAAAAGCCAAAACGTAAGAGTCCGCATCCGTTTCTATGGGAAAAAACGATTCCAACCCATTAATTCTCATTCAAAAACCGCATAGGAAACGATAGAAAACGGTCTATCGGTTTCTATCGTTTTCTATCAATTTTTTTTACAAGGGATAATAAGAAATTTGTACTCACTTCATAATACTGCCACGTCCTCCTATCATTTCCACTCTTATTATTGTGGTCTTTCACAGATTTATAAGTTTTTTTCAAACTTCTTAGTTTGGAGGAACATTGTGGTCCCGTAACATGGTATCCATTACGGCATAAATCTTCAGCCACCTTTTCCCAGGTTTTTTTTTGGGACAACTTCCCACTGTGAAACTGTTTTTCTAGGGATCTATACGTTTCTAACAAAAACGTTACACAAGGTGGACTCCACCAGAATAAAGAAACTGAAATACACACATAAATTATTTTATTTATTTATTAATATTATCTATTGATATAATTTATTAATTACCTTCAGATTCTTGGATATCATGATCCTCCATATCAACCGTATCCTCGGCAGTATCAATAACACTTACATCTAATGTAGCAGCCTCCTTATCAATGGCTTGTTGCATTATAATAGAAGCAAATCCTGAGTCTATAAACAAATAAATTTGCGTTTAAGAAAGAAATTTTCAATGATAATAAACATTTTTTTATTTATAATAACATAACCTAATCTTTTGTAAAATGAAGAAAAATTTTTAAATCGCAATTGATTTAAACCTCAATTAATTTTACTAAGCTTGTTAAACATATATTTACCTTTGGTCGCACGCTCAGCATCTTCCCTGGACACATCCACTTCAATTAAAAGATCCCGTTCAGAATTGTAAAGATTTAAACGAGTATGCTCCATCTTTTATTTTAAAAAATGGCGCTAAACTTATAAACACTCACTACAACCCACCTTTTGACATGGGTCGTTGTGAGCTTGATGTGAGCAAAAATTATGACGTCATTAGTGACGTTTTGACCGCGACCACAACGACCGTCGTCGTCAAGTGGAACGGATGGAGGGTCATTTTGAGCGTTGTGAACGCTTAGTGGAACGCACCCACAGTGTATCGTTTCCACTAAAATGAACAACCGTTATTTCTGTGAACAATAATAAATTTTTACAAAAGTACAATTTAACACATTGATCTTTTCTTTAAATGAAAATAAGATAAAAACTTTTGTATTCCTTTAAAATAAAATAAAGAAAATAAACAAACATATAACTAAAAAAACTTATTTGATTTTACTTCCGATTTTGTAAAAAAAAAAGCATCAAGGAAAGAAACAACAACAAACATAAATACAAAATCTTAAAGAAAATTGTACAATTTATTTAAAATTTATCAAATCGCATAAAATGATAAAATTGAACAAAGAAAAAAAACTTTTTATTAAGAAGATAACACGTTGAAAATTTGTCATCTCTTTTGATTTCTGACTTGAATTTTAATGCGCTAATAAATTTTTGTGCACACAAATTTTTTTACTGTTGTTGTTATTATCAAATTGTTGAAAAATTGTTATTTTCTTATAAAATTTTCTTTTTCAATATCATAAAAAAAAAATTGAACGAAGTGATGGTGGCGGTGGTTTTGTGTACACAATAAGAACAATAATATTTTTATAATCTTTTTTCGAGTTTTAAATGAAACTGGAAAATTAAAGCACGTACTTTGTGTAACTTTTAATGCCGTTTACGATTTTTGTTGTTGAAAAACGTTTTCTGGTTATAAGTTCGTCTTCTAAAAATTACTCCTACAAAAAAATTGGAAATTGAAAATTTTGGTTGGTATAAAAATAAGTTTTTATTTTTATGTTTTTACAAAGTAGTAATCTATAATTTATTATGTTAATAATTTTTTCACGTATGGATAAAATACAAAACTAAATAACAAAGTTGTTGTCTGGCAGCGTTTCTTAAACTTTTGACAATATAACCATGTAACATAGTGTTCATAACTTTCATGTTTCGAAAACTTCAGCTGTCAGTCCAGCCTATATTTTTTATAGTGATATGAAAGACTTTTGAACATTTTCAACCGAATAATCGGAAGTGAATCGGACACAGCGTAATTAACAATCAACATAATTGGTGTTGTACTGGTGATTCACATGGTGATTAAGAGTGAAACTTTGTAATGAAACGCTGCTGCGTTGGAAATCAACGAAGTCGCATAGCAGGTCGCGTACCTAGCGAGGTTTATTTATAGCCCCTTGACTAGCTTCAATCATTGAGATCGAGTAAGAAATCCTGCTACTTCAGCACAAATAATCGTAATGTACGCGAAATACATGATATATACGGATTGAAACAAAAAAAATACTAGTGAAATAATGAGACTCTGGCGATTCCCATATGCGAAAGAACCACGATCCCCACGTCCAACCCCATAAATTACTACACATTCACACGCTTTCGCACCTCAGACACTCACACACACACATACACACTCGTAAATGCATTCACACCATCTACCATACCCACATACTCATGCATACATATACGCATACACCACTTTCATCAACGTAGTCACGGCGCAAACTGAGAGTTAAATGGAAACCAAATTCCCTTAAAACTTTTATTTTTCTTAATATACCAATATGTTCCTATTGAAGGTTGTATTTTAATTTCAGAGATATATTAGTTTCCTAGTATTTTATTATTTTTGATGTCAGAAAGATGACAGAAAGATGTCAGACCCCATGAAAGATGTCAGAACCTCAGAAAAGATGTCAGACCCCATGACATTGTCCAATCGTATTCCAATTTGTCATCTTTTAGCTGATCATCATGTTTAGATAAATCGTAGAATAGCGGCAACCAGCTGAACCGTTAGTCAAAACTGCTAATGACGTAGGAGTACAACCCGGACTATTGAACATTCAGATTATTTTTGCAATGACAAAACTCCCTCCTTACGTAAAAGTAATCACTGACGTCAGGCTTGCTCTCGGTTCGGTATCCAATATTAAATTCACAACGAAAATATTTCTTTGTTTCGATCTTCAACACCCAAAAAAAATTAATCGCCGCCAACTCGTAAACCACAGCTTTACTAGTTAATTAATTTTGTCCTTGATCTACGTCATTCACGACGACTGATATGATCAAACAAAAGGAAGCAACTACCGATATATCAGTTTTTATTGCCAACCGATTTTTCTGTTGATGACGTTTGTTTCAGGTTAACCTTTACACTGACAAAAAAATTACACCTAACAATTCAGTTTGTCCAACCAGTTACATTTAATTTTATCCGTTATGAATACAATCAATAATTTAACACAAATTGTTAATAAAAAAAACTTAATACTCTGCTTAGAATACACTAATTACTATAATAATTATATTTTCTTTAATTTTAGTAATCACTAACATGAATGAGACGAACCATATAACAAAAACTGAGCTGATAAATCATTATTTACTTTTTTATAATCCTTAGATTCATCTATTTAATTTCAATAAATATAACCACAAATTTGAATAAAACTAACACGAATTTTAATTGTACTAATATTTTTGTTTAAGATTAATTTACAAAATTTCGACTAGCCTTATGGCAACAAACACCAATACATAATTATTTTTTTGTTTCTTTTGTTTATAACGTATCATCCACTGGAGATAATCGCGACTTTTTGTCAATCGATCACCAATAATTTAATTACAAAGAAAAAATTCTTTTAAAATCTTGTGAGGATCTCACCTATTTTTGGTTTTAATTCTTTCTAATTATTTCCACTCCATAGCCACAGAAAAGATGGCCACCCAGCAAGAAGACGTCAAAAACCAAAAGTAATCAATCCAATCGGAAATAGAATCAGACTAAAAGTCACAATAGACTAAGAGAATAACAGTTTACATGCGTAGTAAATTCTTTTGTTGTTTTTTTTTAAATAACACGTCACAACATATAAATGTTTACTAAATTTGCACTATCAAATTGAAACTTCATAAAAAAAATTAACTAATTGTACTAGTTAATTTTAAATTGGAATTAACTAAAAATTTGCTACTTAATTTAACCTTAAATTAAATACAAAAACGTGAATTCAATAAAGAAAACCATTTTATTGATATTCACGAGAGAATTTTCAAAATGCACAAGAGACCGAAGCTATCAATCGCGTTCCATTTATAGTCTGTTAACGCCGTTTGCCAACAATAACGCATCGATTAGGTAGTTTCTTGGGAAATTTTATTTCCTTTTCGTTAATTATTGAAGCCATAAAAAAATTGGTACAATTAACTGGTGTTGAAATTGGACAAGAATTAAAAAAAACATGCTTATAAAATGATGGTAAGAAATTATATTCAACAAAAAGGAAATCAGAAACAACCTTAAAAGTTCATGACAGTACAGCAAACGATTATATTCCAATTCAAAGACATAGCGCAACCGTTTTATGACAGATTTTTAAACAGGAAGAAGATTATGAATTGAATATAAGAAATTATGTTTGACAAACAATACGAAAACATTCAATACGAGTGGACAAGCAGGGCGAGTCCCAATTACAAAGATGCACTACTAGCCTTATACAACTACGAAATCGAATCCTAGCTTCGTAACAACTTATGGTTTTTTCATTCTATGTCCAGAATAAGAAATTAGTGCTTTTTCACTTCTCTTTTTATTTTTTTTTAAAGCAATATTTATTTTTATTTAATCATAAAATTTAAAACATAATTTAAGTATATAGGTATTTGAAAGATAATATTTATTTCGATTTAGGAGTAAGAACAATAATTTTTATTTTTGCTCATGTGTCTTGGATTTTTATCCCTCTCACTATAAGATTGGAGTAACGAAGCGTTTTAAACACTGATATTTTCTGTTAATGACAACGAAAACACGCCTCTTATAAAATCCCAAATAATTTTTTGGAAGTCCATATTTCTTCTCCACTTTAATTTTTCATTTTTATTAGCTCTTTATGGTACAACTAGTACGGGTGAGTTCTAGTTTTGTTTTCAATAGAGAGAAACTCTGGAAAAAAATAATAAACAAAATGGGTCAGCAACGCCCATAGTTAAGTTTTTGACAGCGTAAAGTTCGAAATAACTAACAGTGACACGACTAAAAGACGAGTTGATTAAAATCCACTTCAATTTGAAAGTTCTGTAATGGTGTAAATGGATTAATGACAAGATAATCAACTATTTATATTCCTCTCGTATATCGTACTAGGAAGGAATGCAATCAGGCTTCTTTGGTTATGAGTTCGAGGCCTTATTAGGTTATAAGATTGATACATAGCAATTTTTTAAGACTTTAAACGAAATTAAGAAACTTAGTCTTTTCCCTAATGTTAAACCATATGTTTCGATACAATATTGCCGCGGTCGGGTGAAATTGAAATATTTAAAGACACCAAAAGTCATTTTAAAATACGTTAATGTGCATGTGGATTGTCTTTTCTGTTATCATCGGCAATAAATCTTATAACCGAGGCCAGGATATTTAAACGGACAACAACCCGGATCATTTCTCATTTTTTTAAATTTTATTTAACATCGGCCCCTTCAGCTTATTCTATGAGCTCAACTCTTTCTTAATAATTTCTTATTTATTATAGGCGATCATACGTCAAATTGTTTTATGAATATATACAATTCATCACCACACATCAATGATACTGGTGACAATCCCCCTCTCCTCTCACATAAAATATTCAATATTTTCCCCAGGTTTATAAAATAACAACAAAACAATAGCTAGTTTAATCTGTAATAAAAAGTAAATATTTCCTTAACTAATAATAACAAATATTTTCCTAACATATTCATTCTGAATTCCTAAAAGAAATGAATCGGAAACGAAACAAAACAATCATATTTTTATGAAGGTAAAAAACAAAACGTAAAAAAATTTGCTCACCTATCCTTGGGTTTGGGTTATGAATTGTTTAATACCAAATGATACACTAACTTTTTCAACTTTTATTTTTATTATTATTAATATTAAGGGTGAAAGGTTAAAAGAAAACAAAGAAAAACCATTTAAAGATTTATGAAAACAAATAGTAGATAGAACATGAAACGATATTGATGAAGTGGAGGATATACATATCCGTTTTTGTTCTATTTCAATTTAGTTTATGTGTTTATGACCTATATTGTCATAATGTGTAAGAGGGTTTCGTTATGAGATCAATGTTGTTATAAATAAAAATTCTTAAACTTCTATTCTATTGTCCTCAATTTTTACAAATCATTTCCCAAAAGGATTGATAGAAAAATATTATTTCTCTTATTTTTTTTCAAATTTTTTATTCCTTGGAATTTGTTTGTGAATATTTGTTTAATACAATAATCTATTGGAGTAGTTTTTCACTGATTATTTCATTTGGAAACGACCAATTGGTATAGCTTTGCTGTTCTGTACTGCATACGAATTACTTATCTCTAATCAGAGCAGAATTTATTAGTTTCATTTTTTTGTAATTACTTTTAAAATGAAATTTCAACAACCAAGAAATAAGGTTTTATATAGCTTATGACCATTACTCTTGCAATTATTTTATAAAAAATTCTTTGTTATAGAATTTTTTAGAATTTTATAGAAATTAACGTAAGATTATTTAAACCAGATTTGGTACGAAACCGTAGCATTGGTGCCAAAAACGGGATTGTGAATAATTTGAAAATGTAAAAATGTGGTTGTGATTTCATTCCAAACGTGGTATTACAGAAATAGGAAAAGAGAATATCAAAAGCCAACATCAATAACGTAAATTAAATTAAAAGCATTAAATATGTAAATGGAAACGGCAATGATCAAGTTAAAGGTTTCAATCATGTTCGTAGAATTTCTTATAAAAATCAAATTCAGACAAAGTCAGAGGTTTATTAGAAAGAGCACCAACCCAGACTAGTTTCAGATCAGTTTAGGACAAACAGGTCAGTCAGAGTTTAGTAGTACGACTCTTGCATTGTGACTATTAATCTGCGTAATTTTGTTTTATGATACAACACATTAAAGTAATGATAATGATAATTTATATTAGGCATGCACTTTAAGCAGTTACTGAAAAAAATCTTATAAGTTATGCTTTTTTTTTTAAATTATATGTGTTGACATTTTTTGGAAAAAAAATTTTACTCTTTATTACACACTTTATCACAAATTTTATAAATTTTACTCTATTAGAGTTTTTTATTTAAAAAAAATTTTCTTTTTTGTTGTGATGTATTTATTTATTTTTATAAAAACTGTTTCGAGCGATTATGCTCATCTTCAGGTCATTTTTCTTAAGCATAGTCGCACGAAATTAGATGTCATAAAAATAAATAAATATTTCACAACAAAAAAGAAAGTTTTTTCTTAAATAAAAAACTCTTATAGAGTAAAATTTAAAAAATTACAATATTTGTCACAAAAAGGCATAGACGATATTTAAGACCTAGGTCCCACAACACATTGCTTAGATGACAACTGTATGGCTTGAGACACCGACTTATTTGCAAGTGTAAATTCTCACCGCTGTCACCGTGTGTTATGAAGTTAATTATGTTATACAATAAATTCTTTTAACTTATTCCTTTTTGAAATAAATTTATTCTTAGTTTTTTACATACACGACACGACGAAACTAAATTAATTAAGTCGAAAAGTCATCGGGTTCTTTAAGTCAACAATTTTTTAATTTGTTGTTAACTACATTTACGTTAGTATCTCGCTTACTCATAGGTCAAATTGTGTCGAATTTTCATAATCATAATGTCGAATTTTCATAATCATAATTGAGTCGAAACATTTTAATTTTTGAAACATCTCCACACGATTATATTTAATAATTTGATTTTCACAGCACTGCAGCTTCAAAAAACTATTTCGCTATCTACACACTATCATCCTTAAGAATTAAACTTAATATCTTAATCGGCTTTTTAATTCGGATATCAGAAAACCCATTAAACTTAATTAGACCGACCATAAAATATGTAAAGCCTAGTATTTTAACACACTCGACTAGTCCATCGCCTTTTTTGTTACTATAGTGAAATATTTTCTATGATAAATATTGCCAAATTAAATATTGTCATATCAATTATATTTAATTAGTTACAGAACATCAGTATCAATAATGATCAAAGACATTAACTTTATTTTGTTTTAAGAGACATAATTAAATTAGAAATAGATACTGATATTTGTATATTTGAGAAATTTTAATATTCACCTACGCAAAAATATTAATAATTCAATCTAAAAATATGCTGAAACTTTTAATTAAAATTGTCAAATTAAAATCACTCAATTTTAAGGAAATGTTAAAATTTAAATTTTGAGGATTAAAATGAAATTGAATATTTGAAGTTTGATCATGAAAAAATTAAATTGACGGATGGATGAATACAAATAAGATTGATGCATGAGTAAATCCTGGTCTCCTAAATCGATACGACTCGTTTTGTTTGACTTACTTATTTACTGTTTCTTTTTGAAAATTTTCCCCTATCACTAGTGTAAGTTTAAATTAAATCATCAAATCAATAAACCAACAATTGTTTGCACAACTCAAAAAAAAAATCCACCCTCTTTTAAAGTTTGCTTTTATTTTTTGTGAATCTTAAATAATTTAAAATTAAATAAATTAAAATTCATAAATTCAAAATTCAAAGAAGAACAATAAACAAAATAGAATACACAAAAAATCACAAATCAAGAATATTAAAAAAAAATACTCTTATTTTCGACTTGTTTACATAAAATCTAATCAAATATCGTATTCGATACAGCGACTCAATCCTCCTCTTTGTGTCTTTTTTTCCATTTTTTGTTTGTACAAAAACCTAAAATAATGTCAAACTTAGAATTTCGTTTGCCTAAACGTCATCGTATGCGAGCTTTATAAATTTGTCTAACATTCTTAGAAAATTGAAAAATAATTTTCAATATATGAAATTTTCATTTTATTTTATTATAATATTTACGTGCGTTTTTGTTTTTTTCGGTTTTATTTTGATGGATTTTCTTTTCAGGAAAAGTTGTACAAGAAAAGTATAAAAAAAATTTACCAGAAGTCACATAGTCTTCATTATGTTTTATTCAACAGATTTTTGTTTTCCTGTAATCAATTTGATTTTTTTTTATAAGCTAGTTTATATCCAGACAACGTTTTTATAATTTTTTATTTACGAATTTTAAAAATTAAAATAACTTTAAATTTTGTTGGAGATTTTTTATATTTAAGACAGTTGTGGGTTTGTGTTTTTAGGAAGATCATTAATTTCTTAACATCACTATTTGTGAATTTTAGAAGGTTAGTGGGATATTATTACCCCGTACAATCCTAAATCACTTGTGTAGTTATTTATTAATGATTGTTTCCAATCAATTAGAAATGAATTTGCGGCTGAATGTCAAGCATGTTTGTGAATCATATGAATTTTTCAATTTGAAATCAGTTTTTGGCTTTATATGAATAAAGTTCAGTTATTAAAGTAAAAACAAACTTTTTTTCTAAAAGTGTTTCGGTTGAGATTCCGACTCAAAACCTTATCAATACCAAATGAGTTCAAATCCTTTGGCAGATGCCGTATCAACTGCACCACAGAGTTGATTGTTAGAAACATTTTAATTTCGATGTTCAATTTCTTTTTTTTTGTTATTTGAAAAACTTTTTTCATACTTCACTAGTGTCGCTAAAGTTAAATTTTGTAATAGATTTTTTTTATGTTGTTTTTTCTTTATGCAGGAATACTCGATAGCTTTACATTTTATATTTTTGGGGGCACCTTGTTTCTGCAATATTATATCATTCCGTCTAACTATAAGCTAACTGTTAGCAAAACTTTCAGTTATTTATAATTTTATAAAAAATATTTAAAAATTTATAATAAATAAACTGACAACATTACAACAAAAGTACAACAACAATAATTTTACTAAAAGTTAAAAAAGTCAAAAAACTTATTTGAAATAATTTGAGATAAGTTGTAAAAGTTGTATGAAGGCTATTTATAATTGAACACGTTAATTTGTTGATCAAACGTTAATTACACGTTCATTTGTTGATTGAACACGTTAATTTGTTGATCACAAATCTTTTATTCGTATTTTAATGACAATCGTCATTTCAATCGCGATTTTTTATTTCATAACGCACTAGTGTGTATAAATGTATTACGCTACTACTACCTTTGTAATTTTATCATAACAAAACAATAGTTATGCAACGTATTACATTGAATTTTGTTCTTTTTTTATATTTATACAAAATGCAAATATTTTTTTTTTTAAATTCAATGTTTAGAGATTTTTTTGGGATATGGTCCCCACGCATTCCGTTGTTCTTTGTAACCCCCCGGTAAAAGACTATAACAGTTTAACAACTACTTATAGAATTATTACAAAATGGCGCCGACACAAAGACATTTGGCGCGCAATTGTTACCAATTGCCGCCAAAAATCAGAAACAGTAAACAAAAATAAAATTTTTTGTTGAATTTTTTTTAAATATCTCGTTTTTTGACAGATATTTGAATTTTTTTTGTATATTTATGATGTCATGGAATATTTTGATATTTACTTATATTTTTTTTTGATATTCCAAATGTTATGGAAAGTTTTGGAGATATCGGGTTCTTCTTCACATGATATTAGTAATATTTTGATACCTTTTGTGAAGGAACGGAACTGGGGTCTGGGACTCGTGGTCTACCATAGTAACGACATTAGCATTAGTTTCTTATATTTTAGGTTAGGGGTGAAGGAACTGAGCATCTGGTTGGTGGAAACAGATGCTTAGCCTGAAGTCTAAACCAGATGCTCAGACCGTTTCATCATTCGGGAGCTCCCAAAAGATAGAATTAGGGTCCTTAGACCTACATTCCTTCTGGGCCTCATATGTCGTTACATGGGAGAGATCGCGAGTTCGATCTTCTTCTCCGTTCTCTCATCACATTCACCATATACTTTTTTTTCTTATATTTTGAACAGCTGGTAGCGTGTGGGCAGTGTCTTAGGGAAGATCTCTAACTCAAATATAAATAAATAAATAAACAAATAAATTAAATAAGTAATTTTCTATGAATTTATTAAATAAATATAATAAATAAATAAATATTTTTTTGCTAAATAATATTGAAACAAATAAATTAAAAAAATATTTTTTTTTGAATTTATTAGATAAATAAATTTTAATATTGATTAAATATATTAAATAAATAAATTTTTTCGCTAAAATATTAAATAATATTGACAATTCATTATATTGACTCAAATAATATTGACTACTTAAATAATATTGACTCACTAAATAAAGTTTCGATAAGGTCCAATAAAAACGCTTCATTTACTATTTCTTAACAAATTAAAACGAATTATGTCGATTATTTTTCTCTGGTGGGAAGGAACAGCGAATTATAGTGACAATTTTCGGCCTATTTAATATATTAATTTAAAACAAGAGATAATGAGATAATTTTTTTTTCCAAATGAGATAATTTTTTTTTAATTATAATTTTATTTAAAAGATAATTATTAGTTTCTAAATAAAATTTTTTCTACAAATTAATAATAAATGATTGCATGTTTATGTTTATTTGTCAAAAATAAATTATAAATTTATAACATTTATGCGCCTACTAAGATGAAATAATATTTAATTTTGTTAGAAAAAATATGACAACAAAGGATTATGTTGTATGCAATAATGTTACTATTTCAAATTATTAGTCGATTATTTTTCAACAATACCACTCATGCCAATTGAGTTTAAAAATTTCCCTCGTGCGCTACGCGCACTCGGGACCTCAAATGACATTCGTAATAATGATTATGAAAAATAATCGACTATTATTTGACGACTCGATATGAATATATAATTTTTGTTTTTAAATTAAATGTTTCTATAAGTTTCATAAAAATTTCTAGAATTACGTATATTTCTTGTACAACGAGGAGGGAAAACATATGTAAGTCTCATCATTGTCGTATATTTTCGCGAAGTCGTGGATTTGTTTTTTTTTTCAGACTGCTTCTCGTTCTTGCATTCATAGTTTTTTTTGGTAATTGAACTGGTCCACTTTCTCTCGTCTCTTCTGTCATCCATCCACCAGGCAAAATAAAATGGTAGTGTTATCCATCGATCATTCCTTCTTTGGGCTGGACGATGCTGAGTTGGCCATCGAGTGTTTGCTTCGAGGTATCTTCTTTGACAGCGGAAATTGGATGAAAGAGTTGCGCGAAGCTGTGTCTAACCCAGCCGCACGCATATCAACACAGTTTAATGCTATGAATCTTTTCGAAGAAAGCGAGATGATTGTCACTGCTGTAATATTCTTGTCTCGTGAAGCGAGGGGTCTTGTTCCACCAGTGTACCAACACCGATTGCAAGGCTTAATAAATCGCATTAAGCACAACGTGGATACAACGGAACGATTGGGAAACAGAAGAGAAGTGATTCCAAATCGCAACTTTGCAACTACCTACTTAACATCAGCCTGGAAGAGGATTAACTTTTTACTTCATCAACCAGCAGGTAGTGGTTGGTAGAAGTCGAGATGAACAACCTTAAAAGAAACAAGTATCGGTTCAAAAACCATTAGGTGGATCAACTCCGATACACCTAGAACCACCATCCATCGATCCATCGAACCACCATCCATCGATCTGATCCATGGCATGACAGAGCGTCGGTCAGCACAGAGAAAGGATCACTATAGTCACCACCATCATAATCCGATCGTTACTGACTTTGCTCAGGTACAATTGGGTCATTCTTTACAGGTGAACGACCCTTTCAATGATCCAGCTCTAGCTCCACCTCCTTAATATCACGTGCCACCGATATATGCAACACCAGCTTCGGTGGTTCAACGTGAAGAGTACCGGAAACATCAACATCGGAACTTGAGTCATTTCTATTCAAGTTGGCTTCCCTTATTTGCTGGGGATGGGTCATCACCTGATGCCCATGAGTTCGTACACAGGATCGAAGCAGCCGCCCGAAGATATACGAGTTCATTGTCGAGGTCAGTTCACTGAACAGACGTTTGGTACAACCATTTCCAGAAAGGGAAATAATCGAAATTGTACGGAAAGGGATGACGTCTGAGACGTCAAAAACGCAACACTGGCTGCAACCGTCACAACTCTTGAAGATTTGAGAGTTTTGTGTAAAAGAGAAGCTCGGGTTATCGATGTCTACAACATCAAGGACAACTAGTCACCTGCGGATTGGTGAAATTCACCAAACCGAGGATGATGAGCCAGGACCATTTAACAATCATCTTTATGTGGAAGAATATGCAATACCACCACGCCTGCTTAGGAGACAATCATCAAATTCTAGACCTGCTATACAAATAGCATCACCAACGCACGAGCATCCTATTTGCCATAGGTGCAAGGGTATTGGTCACTTGGCCAAAGATTGTCCAAGGAACCAGATAAAGCTTTATTGCTACAGGTGTGGTAAGCCTGAGGAGACTTACCCTAAGTGTACAGATTGTCATCCATCCCTGAATTTAAGCATGACGGGGGGTGTACGGAATTCGGGAACCGTACCGCCGATTCAACCATCTACATACCCCCAAGTCCAGGTGAAAGATGCGAGCACTTCATACGAGCCCGAACCAAATCAACAGAAATAAACTCAGACACAATTTCGCAAAATCTTATCGAACAGTCGGCAAATAACTTATGTGCATCAACAGATACACACATTGAACCTCTCGCCGACAAAAAATTATCTTTTAGGCGCCTCGAACGTTTTTTATTTTTTCATTATGCACTATTGTGTTACAAATTTATTAAGCTACTACTACCTTGATTTTATTATAATCTTCAACAACTTTAACCACCGAAAATCAATTTTGTTGCTACTTGGTGCATAATCTTTTTATAATCAAAAAAATAAACTGACAACCGAATGGCCGTTTTGTCACTTTCGGTTTTTCTAAAATATTTCTAAAATTATATCAAAAACCTTAGAAAAGAACTTATGGGTCAGTTTCTCAAAAACAATATCAAAAACCTTAGAAAAGAACTATTTTATTTTTTTTTTTTTAATAAAATGTGATGTGTAGTAGGCATTACAATATGTGTCACAACAACACATAAAAACCTTTTAAGACCAAGGTCCCACAACAACATGCGTTCAAAGGATGTTAATGGACGCAAATCTGTTTTTTTTTTTTTAATATTTTTTTGTTAAATAATGGATAACTAAACCATAAATCCTATCACATATAAAATATGACATAGGTCAATATTTCGTGATAGGATAGGGAAAATAAAAATAAAACAAGAGACAAAAAGCAAATTTGTTTTAAAAATTTGCGGGAACAAAACTAAAATTGGTTTGCAAATAGTCCAGCTAATGGCATAATCCTTGATTATGGAACGCAGTATATTTTTCAATGGTTAAAGCTCAGATATATAGTTATATGAAGGCTCGTTTCTTCGAGCAAGCTACAGCGTTCCAGCATCAAGGAATATTCATTAGCTAAGATTGAGAGTGCTACCGTTGACTGAATACAGTTCATCCGCCAGCACCCCTAAGATATCACCTTGGCTAGTGATATCTCACTGCTATTGCCAGTAGTATGCGATATCTCACGTTAACTCATATGCCAATAGCAGTTAACTCATATGCCATGGGTCAGTTTCTCTTTCCGTCTGTTTTCAATCGGTTGAATTTATAGAAAATTGTTTTCGACTGTACCGAACAAGTTCCGATATCCAATTATCGAAATTTGTAGTCTTTTGGATGCAGTGTAATACAAAATAATTTTTAATAATTCGGTGTGGAAGTCTGCTCGGTACAATCAAAAACATGCACTATTAGACATTATATGTAACAGAAAAATCGCAATAACTAAAGTCAAATATGAAGTTTCTATAAAAGGCTCAAGGGTGCTAGGTTCGATTCCCGACGCAGGCCACTTTTCCTATACATTACTCAGAATGTGTGTTTGCAGACCTTGTCGTTAATTAATCGTTCTGAATGCATATTAAAAGAAAGACATGGTATCTAGAACTATTAGAAGCTATTGAGTTAAGGGTGGGATTCAATGCTGAACATGTTGATTTAATTCATAAAAAAAATAAATTCGTTAATCGCCCTTCGTTAATTTGCTAATTATTAATTGCAAATTTTTTATTCGTATGTTCATGACAATCGTCATTTCAATTGCTGGATTTATTATTTTATAACGCACTAGTGCATAATAAATGTATTACGGTACTACTGCCTTTGTTAATTTATCATTATAAAACAACAATTATGCAACGTATTACATTGAACTTTCAACACGGTCGCTGAATTTTTTTTCACTTTTTTTCACTAGTATGTTCTAGTTAATAGTTCTGAATGCACAATAAAAGAAAAACGGCCAACACGGTATCTGGAGATATATAAAGCTATTGAGTTAAATGGTGTGATTCAATGCTAAACATGTTGTTTTGATTCATAAAAATAGACTTCGGTTAGATTTAGTTGAATGTGTTTGTTAACTTTCGTATAGTGAAGTCCTTTCCAAAAACTCGTAAACATTCTGTCAATAGGATCGTTGAACAATTTTATATATAAAAGCACATTGGTAAAAAACAATAATAGGCCAGTAATAATAGGAGAAAAAATTAGAAAAAAAAAATAATTCGTTACAGCAAACTGACAGTGGGATATTGTAGAACACGATATTGTAAAAGAGGGAAACATAAATCGAACCAGCAGCTGCTATCTGGGGGAGAATGGGGAGGGTTTTTAGGGGTTGAAAAGGGTTTTTCGTGATTTCTGGCTAAACCGTGCATCCTATCAAAAAGAGTTATATGTAAAAGTTGTAGGGAATAAAAAGATCTACACTTTTTGTACGGACCATTTTTACCCTCACCTCAACATTTTTCGAAAAAAATGCGAAAAACCGATTTTTTTCTTTTTTCTTGTTTTCTTTTACAAAAAAAATTTTATGAAGTTCAAATTTTGGAAAAAGATACCTCCATTTATTGGAAAAAGGCAGCAATTTTTTCGGAGGGAAATATTTAGACGTTGTTGTTAAAATTAATTTTTTTGAAAAAAAAAAACAAATTTTTAACTGCGATTCCTCTTAAAACTACGCCTCCTAATGAGTTCAGTTTTGACTCATTTACTCGTTCTTACGTCTATTTTTGATAAGTGGTAAAAAAATGGTACACTGTTATGAAAAAAAAAGCGGGAAAATTGAAAAAACCGAGAAAATCGCTTTTTTTCGTGGTAATTTGCATATTTATCGTTGAATAATCGTTATTAATTAATAAAATCATTTAAATTTTTAATGATAAACGTAAACGACGATCATTTGGAAATAAATTAATGAATTTAATTATATGCTTTCGTTACTTTTAGTTTATTTAGGTAACAAAAAAGTAAATTTTATTCTTCAAACATGGCGATCTCAAAAAGTACCTTTTAGTTTTCTTTCATGTTTTTTATATTTTACAGATTTGTTATTTACTTAAAACATACTAAACCTATAAGGACAATTGTTATTTTTTGTTTTTGAGAAAAACACATTTGAATATAGGTTGATTTTTTTTGTACTTTGTGCCATACACTAAACCCAAGTTTACTGATTCTATTAAACTTATTTTGGGTTTAGAAGGTACTAAATGAGGTTAAAAGAAGGTACTAAATAAGCTTTTTTTGGGTTTTCTGAAGGTTTAATATTTTACCCAAAACATACTCAAATTACAGACAGACGTTTTGTTCGACGATAAAAACCAATTCGAATATTTGTTAGCAAAAATATGCCAGTTGCAGATTTTGCTGAAATTTATCAAATAGATAGTGAATTTTCCTTTCAATTACAATAAAAAATTCATATTAAATTAAAATATATCATATATTAATTATCATATATTATAAACTAAAATAAGCATTAAATATTTTAGAAAAATGAAAATTCTGCCAATCCCATGTACCTTCGAAATCAAATTGCTCAAGAACGGCTTTACCAATTTTATCAAACTTTTTTTTTTTGTAGGTAAAAAAATAATTAATTGTTTTTGTAATTAATTTTTAAATTAAAATATTAAAAAACTTTTTTAAAGTTGGCGCTTGGGTTGAAGATCAATTGAAATTTAATTTATTTTTTTTTGTAAAAACAGTTCTATCCTTACTCTAAAATATTACAAATTTACAAAGAGGCTAATATTCGTGTTCTTGAGATATTTAATTTTTAAGATTTTTAGTACGACTGAAATTCTAATTGTTGATTATTTCTTCGAACAATTTTTATCAAGTTCGAAAACGAAAGCATCTAATTATTCATAAATGTATTTCCGAATGATCGTTGTTTACGTAATAATAAAAAAAATAATATGATTTTATTAATTTGTAACAATTATTCAACGATAAATATGCAAATTACCACGAAAAAAGCAATTTTTTCGGTTTTTTCAATTTTCCCGCCCTTTTGTCCATAGATTTATACTTTTTTTTACCACTTATCAAAAATAGACGTAAGAACGAGTAAGTGAGTCAAAACTGAACTCTTTAGGAGGCGTAGTTTTAGGAGGAATCGCAGTTAAAAATTTGGTTTTTTTTTTTCAAAAAAATTAATTTTAACAACAACGTCTAAATATTTCCCTCCGAAAAAATTGCTGCCTTTTTCCAATAAATGGAGGTATCTTTTTCTAAAATTTGAACTTCATAAAATTTTTTTTGTAAAAGAAAACAAGAAAAAAGAAAAAAATCGGTTTTTCGCATTTTTTTCGAAAAATGTTGAGGTGAGGGTAAAAATGGTCCGTACAAAAAGTGTAAATCTTTTTGTTCCCTACAACTTTTACA
The DNA here is from genome assembly GCA_963693315.1 of Diogma glabrata. Lineage (NCBI taxonomy): Eukaryota > Metazoa > Arthropoda > Insecta > Diptera > Cylindrotomidae > Diogma > Diogma glabrata. Next base: position 240,622,776 of record OY856188.1, on the reverse strand, counting down.
TATAACTCTTTTTGATAGGATGCACGGTTTAGCCAGAAATCACGAAAAACCCTTTTCAACCCCTAAAAACCCTCCCCATTCTCCCCCGGATAACAGCTGCTGGTTCGATTTATGTTTCCCTCTTTTACAATATCGTGTTCTACAATATCCCGCTGTCAGTTTGCTGTAACGAATTTTTTTGTTGTTAAAATACTATTTTTCCTGGCCTATAAGAGAATAGTAAATAGTAAGAAATTGTATGGAATAGTAAGAAATAGAAAATATTTTTGACAAATTATTAAATATAAAATTACCAAAAATCGTACAATTCCTTCGTCATTGCTTACCTGAAAATAAAAATAAAATTAAGATTAAAATGAGATCAAAAAATTTTACATGAAACACGACTCACAAAATATAATAATTTTGCAATTTCGAAAAACTTTGTCGTTAATCAGTAAATGGTTAACAACAAGTAAGAAAATATTTTAACATAATGAAAGCAACAGACATTTCAATAAATTTAAAGAAACAAGAGTGACTTTTCCAATTGTTATCTATAATCTCGACCATAAAGTGATATAAGGCCGAGGGGAACCATCCTGGATACACGATGTTAACCACACTATTATCCCTAATGTAGAGTGTGGAAAAAGACATTGTAAATTCATTGGATATTGGACATATTGGACATTCAAGACATTAAATGTTTTGGTCTATATGCAAGGAAAGTATCACTGTAAGGAATAAAAAATGTTGAAACATTGATCAGGTGCCAATAGGCACATTAGTATTTTGTACGCAGAAATTGACGTATTACAAATTGCACACATTTCAGTTTCAGCCAGAATTGGAAAAACAAGAGATTTATTGTACGGTCGAAAAAAACAAGCAGGGGCTCAGCCATCAACCTACACATCAAACCACCAGACAAATTCATTCAATGATAAAATCAGGTAAATTAATATAAACATAACTTAAGGTAAGGATAATTTTTTAAAACATATCTACCGTCGGTTTTTTCAAAACACAAAAACAAAAAAATTTCAAAATTTTCTAATTCAGTAATTCGTTCAATTTTGGATTTATATCGCAATGACTAAGAATTTCGCTCTTTTGTTTTAAATCTTTATCTCCATCTCTACAATAAATTTTGCACTTTACAATACCCGTTCCCCTACTTCAATATTCAATGCATAACTGTCCTTCAAATATTAAGCAACATTTATTTTCGAGAAGCTGACAAATCATATCTCAACACTCTATGACCAAAAAATGAGTTTAATCTCTACAAAAACAAAAAATTTTGATGATCCTCAACATTCGTTTACCGAAAACAAACTTAAAAATTTATGATAGTAAAATTTAGAAGATAAACATTTTTATTTGCTAAAGTTCTTGGGATATTCAACATGAAGTAGAGTAATTAACAATTCAAAATATTTATAGCGATTTAGTTTTTAGATTTAAAATACACAATCTAATATACATATATACTAGCGGGACCCGGCGTGCTTTGCTACGCCTATAAATAAAGTTGTGTGTATACATTTTGTTGACGCAGCAATAATTTCAAAGAGTAGTAATGAGAAATGGTTTTCTATTTTTTTTTTTTAATATGAATGTAAAAGGATCAGCACTCTAGTTGATCAGTAAAATATAAAAAAATAGTATTATATATAAAACAAAGAATATATAAAAAATACGCGATTATATAAGTTTTCAGGTGTGTAATCTATTTAGAACATTATACGGAACAAAAATCGATTCACAAATTTTCACAGTGCTCATGCGGTTTAAACTACGCTTTCTTTACCGGTAGGTTACTAAAAACGTTGAAAAAAATTTTGATCGGTATATGATTTTATGGTCAGCAAGTGCAGTAAGAATAGCGACAATACATTCGATGAAGGTATAGAAGAAGTGATGCAAAAAAGGAATAAAAGAAGTGATGCAAAAAAAATCAAAATTATTTGGAAGTTTTTGTATATGAATTCATAGGATTTGAATTCATAGGATGAGAAATATTTCTATTTAGTCAACATTTTAAGTCATTTTAAAGTCATTATTATTGAATGTTGCAAATCAATGCGAAACTAATATCTTACACACGGTCAATATATTGGCATATATGTTCCATATATGGACAACATTAATGGAATATTAATTTTTAAGCGAATTTGTGAGTAATTATTGCTCAAAGTAATTATTAAAAGTATTATTCCCGATAATAAGTAATTATTGTCGGGATTGAACTCACGCTCATCAGAGACATCATAGTTCAAAGCCATCTTACAGACTCAGCCACAGTGGATGAAACAACAACGAAACATATTTCAATTTTCATGTTCAGATAATTTCTAAATTGAAACTTCATTATCGCATATTTATTTAAATTGAATTCTTCATCTGTGATTATACAATTGTAAATTGTATTTGTTCCCGACACGAAACACACAAAAACTGTTTTAAAGAAGTTTTTCTGAGAGAAAATAAAAAATGCTTTAAAATTGCAAAACTCATGTGAATTAAAATAATTACTTTAGCTTGATCACTCTAAAAATCTCTAAAAACTATTTATTTTACACCAAATAGTGTAAACCTTTTGTTTATTTAACATTATAACCCGTCGCATATTGTCGGTATCTCATAAGAAAGAAAATTCAAGAAAACTCGTCTTGAGTTGTTGATGGTCATTGCAAAAGCGAGTCGCATTGGAAACTAAACGTTTGAATTCAAATGCCATATCTGTTGCGATCATTGAAATACGTAGCAACAGTACATCTTCCACTTTGAATTTTCCATTCAAAATTGTAGCTTCAACGACATTGTTCATCATCTTTTTCACCTAAAATTTCCAAAAAAATGTGCTATTTCAAAATATTTGACATATTATTTTAATAAAATATTATACATTCATTTTTCTATTTCATAAAATTATATTCAACGAAAAAAAACATTGATCAAAGCAAGCTACGCGCATAAACCGATATTTAAAAAAAAACCAATTAAAATAATTATCACCAATCACCAATGAAAAAATAATACACGACAATTGGAAAAAGCAAGCGTTGTGTATTTGGAAAACTTTAACTTTAAAACCAATTTTTTAAATACAAATATGGCACCATCTATTGGCTAACCCAAATTTATGAGGCGTATATCACACTATCTATATATTGGTCAATAAAAAAAATTTGACATGAAATTGGAGAGTTGACGTTAACTTTAACTTAACCGTAACTTAAGAATCTATACAAAATTTTGATTTAAGGTTGGTAAGAAATTAGGTATTCTTTGACGTTTGATTTGATATTAATTTTGGTTTTGTAATCAATTTTATAAATCAATCAATGCTTTAAAAGTAACAAACTGATTTCACAATCAAAATTTAAAATAATAGATTTCGAAATAAACATTTGATACAAAATTTAAAAATAAAAAAATTTATTTTCATATTAATTTCATGCTAATATTTGGCTTTAATTAAAGTCGCTCTTTTTATATCTTTTGCATTTTTTAATAAATAAAATTTTATTTTTATGGACACTTGCAATTAAATATTAGTTTTCTTCAGTTTTTATACTAAACGTCAAAAAATCCTTAAGATAGAATGAAATGAACTTTACGTTAAGTTAACGTTAAGTTTACGTACCGACTATAAATGTTCTAGTGCATTTTCATACATTTGTACTTTACGTTAAGTTAAAGTTACCGACTATAAATCAAGCATAAAGGTTGTAAAATAAACTTTGCTAGTTTTTCATCCAGTTTTGATGACAATTTTTTTACCTCTAATCGTTCTATTTTAATTAGCAATACGTATAAGAGTATTTTTCAATTTGATAATGATTTTTGTAAATTAACATTGAAGACCAATGAAAAATTTAAAAAATAAAAAAATAAATTTAAATTATTGTTTTCTTTATTTTTACTCTTATTTTTATTCAAACTTTATAAAAACCAATACCCTAATTTTTTACAGATTTCGATACTTTATAGCACTACTATAATTAATATATAACCTCCACAAAATTGTTAATAATCTTTGGTAACGTATTTGACATAGCAAAATATGCTTTTCGTTTATTATCAAATATAAAACAAAACTTTTTTACTAAAACAAATTTGATAGTCTAATAATGGCCTTATACGAAGTTAAGCGCTATACACCTGAGGTAAACTATAAAAAAAGCGAACTATGTTTTTAAAAAATAATGTATATAACGTAATTATAGAAAAAACATTACCGAAACAAAATATTTAAAAAAGAAAAGAAAAACGGAAACATTACATTTTTTTGAAAAAGCTTTATTCGCATTAAAACATTACTTTTTTAAAAACATAGTTCGCATATTTCGCATAGTTTAGCTCAGGTGCATAGCACGCCTGAAGTTTACTATCAATTGAATAAATTGATTTACGCTGCCATCTGAAAGTTGGCATATGAACAATCCATATTTAACATTTAATATACAATTAAAAAATATTTAGGCATTTAATCAAGATAATAACTATCCTATCTCTCAAGCTGGACCATCATACACACATTGTACAAAATTTCACTAAGATTGGTTACGTTGTTACGGAGTTCATCGCGGACAAACATCGTGACACGTGATTTTTATATATATAAGATTATTCTTAAGTCGCTCAAACATGAAAATTGTCAAAATTTCCCATACAAACTTGTATGAAAAATTTAACCTATTTTCGTATTTCTTTTACGGACAGAAGAAAATAAAGTATTTTATATATTATGCTCAATATTGTCAGTAATTGTCAGTAATAGATCATAAAGAAACATAAATTATTTAATTGTAGTATAATGAGAAATTTCATAGATAATTTTTAAAATTATTCAAGTTGTGTTTTGAAATGAAATCCCATATAAATTTTATTGAATTTATTCTCTTTTCCCCCTTTTGCAGCGCCAAAAGAAATTTAAATTATTTAATTGTAGCAAAATGAGAAATTTCATAGATAAATTTTAAAATTATTCAAGTTGTGTTTGGTATGAAATCCCATATAAATTTTATTGAATTTCGTTTCTTTTCCCCCTTTTGCAGTGCCATTGCAGCAAATACCGGAACAAAATAATCGCTCAATAACATATGATAGTCTATATGGGCCCTACATGGATGATTAAAAAGTCGATAAAGCAGGTTTGACAGTAAATTAATTAATTTACGCCGCCATCTGAAAGTTTGCTTATGAACTATCCATATTTAACATTTAATTCGTAATTAAAAAATATTTAGGCGTTCAATCAAAATAAAAACTATCCTATCTCTCAAGTTGGACCATTATACACACACTGAACACAATTTTATTAAGATTGTTTACGTTGTTGCGGAGTTTATCGCGGACAAACATCGTGACATGTGATTTTTATATATATAAGATGTGATTGTTCTTTTCTATGTTGAAAGTTGAAACTATATTTTATTTGTTTTGAAAATTTTATAAATTGAGTTGAACAGTTAATTCTTTTCAAGTTTGAAAGTTATAATATTCAAATTAATCTATGTTATTAAGGATGAGCAAAATGTATGCTTGTATTCATGTAATGTTTACGAAAGTTAGAAATTAGAGTTAGTATCTAGAGATGTTATGGGATTTCCCATAACAAATGTGTTTCGCAACTAATAACAAGTTGATTGTAAACATATTGAAACATGTTGGTATTAAAAAAAACTGAGATTTGAAATTTAATCAGCAGTTCATTTTTTAACTAATGTTATATACGATATAGGTGTATAATGATACCCTAACACCAACCCTATTCTGACATCCTAACACCAACCCTATTCTCACTTTTCTCACATGATAACTTTTTATTGTTACGGTATGCTGAAAATCAAAAGAAAACTCTTGCAATATAACTTATTACAACAAAGATAATATTTATAAATTATATGTATATCAGTATATAATGAGTTTACGATGTACTAACTCATATGAATATACGATAATTTTTTTTCTTTAACTTTAATGTACTGTAACACAATGTATTTTAAACAAAAATAGTTCATGTATTTGTTTTATAAAATTTGATATTATTACATCTTTTATCGTTTTTTTCTTAAAATGGAATATCAACTTATAAGAATAAATAATATTGAGGTAATCTTATTGTTCAGAAATGAATAAAAAATTCAATATAAAAAGTTTTCCATATCGAGCGATTTATAAATAGATATATGTATAGTGACTTAAACAGAACGATCAAGTTTTTGTTTTAAAGTAATTCACATACATTGGAATGTCGTTTAAAGATTTAAGAGGTAAAACTATTAAATATATTATTTGAAAAGAAATTACTCTTATATCTATATAAAATGGGAGACTTTAAATTTAAATCTTTAAAAAAAAACCACGCGGATATATTGGGGAATTTCATTACTGGATTTTTAGAAAACCTTATAAATATTTAACTTTAAAAGTAATTTAATAACAAAACTAATTTAACCGAAAGCGACGAATCAATAGTTGGCAACCAGAATTTTTATTACTTTTGCACCAATTTGTTTCATTTTGCTCTTTAAAGGGTACATAAATATATATCATGTAAAGGGTAAACCTAAACGTATAACACACGTAAGCGATTTAGAACGCAATAAAAACAGCCATCAGTTTAAAATCAATATATGGAGGGGCTGAAATCTCACAGCTCTGAGATAACAAGACTTCGGTCTGGGTTAAGGATTTTGATATAGTTTTCGGCCAAAAACTTTTATGAGGACATGGTTTTTAGTTTTGGGCAGCGATGTATATCAAACATAACTTTTTGTTAAAGAACATACGTATATTTTATCTCTGTTTAGATATGTATTACAAAACTAACACGAAACATCAATACGTTGCCGGAAAATTATAACAAATCATAAATTAACATAATTTAGTATAATTTAGATTATACAATCAGCAAACTATTAAAAAACCTTTCTATTTAGCGTTTCGAGAAAATACTTCAAAATCTCAAATTCATAATATTTCTTTCAAAATTCCAAAAATATTGTAAAAATTAAATAAAATCAAAAATTCAAACTTTTTTCAAACAAAATTTTAAAAATATTTCAAAAATTATTACAAAATCAAAGATTAAAACTTTTTTCAAAAATTCTGAAAATATTGCATAAACAAAACAAAATCAAATCAATCAAATCAAAATCAAGAATTGTAACTCTTTCCAAAATTATACAAATTATAATAAAATCAAAAATTTAAAATTTTTCAAAATTCTAAAACGATTCCAAAAATTCTTACAAAATCAAAAATTGAAACTCTTTTCAAATTCCAAAAATATTTCAAAAACTATAACAAATTTAAAAATTTCCATGTTCAATTATATTTACGTAAATAAACAGCTAAATTTTTTTTGCCAAAAAATTATCTAAAAAAATAAATGAAATCATTTTTTTGACACATTTGACAATATTTTTTTGAAAAACTTATAATGCAATAAAATTCTCAATAATAATAATTTCATGTTCATTGTACATTTCATTTCATACAAATAAATAATTTTATTTTTTTCTTAAAAAATAAATGAAAAACATTCTTTTGACACACTTGACAACATTTTTTTGACTAACTTATAATTCTCAATAATAATAATAAAATTTCATGTCGTACAAATAATTAATTTTATTTTTCCAAAAAATAAATAAAAATCTTTCTTTTGACACACTTTTCAACATTTTTTTGACAAACTTGTAATGCAATAATCTAGATTTTGGTCTCACATACCGATCCCGATCATCAAGATTTCTCCAAATTTAATGTTCCTACTCGTAATTACTTAAATGAAAGTTTTTTAAGCAAAAAATATGCAAATTTCCTTGTTTTGACACACTTGACGATTTTTTTGCCACACTTCCGGTACAGTTATGGAACACCTTTCGGCTCTTCCCATTGAGTAAACCTATTTTTAGAAAAAAAAATTTTCAAATCCGTCCAGCGTTTTTCTAGATTTCGTAGGTTGTGACGGCCGGCCGGCCGACAGACAGACATACATTTTTTTTCGCTTTTTTAGAATCAGTAGGTCCTAAAACGTCGATAAATGCCAAAAAAAGTGGGGGTAAGAATTTCACTTTTAGCTCATGAATGTAATACTTAGGGTGCTTTCCAAACGACGACTTATTTGTGGAACATAACTTATTCTAAACTTATTCGAATAAGTATGCTGGTGAGGTGACTTATTTTGTATCTCTTTTTCCATAAAAATCTAATCTGATATGTCAAATATACTTTTTATTTAATTTAGTTAATATCTGTCACTAATTTGATCAAACGTTCTTATAAATCAGATTTAAACTGACATAATTATAGACATTTTTGTCTTGAACGATTTTTTTGACATTTTCAATATGGCGGCAAATAAGTAATAAGTATCAAATAAGTCGTCGTTTGGAAAGCACCCTTTAAGCACCTATTAAGTAACTAATTAAACCGAAAGCGAGAAACCAATAGTTGGGATTCAGAATTTTTGTTACTCTTGCACCAATTTGTTTCATTTTGCTCTTTTAAAGATACACAAATATATATCATGTAAAGGGTAAACGTATAACACACATAAGCGATTTAGAACGCGATAAAAACAGTCAACAGTTTAAAATCAGATAATCAAAATCGAAAACACTATGGTGTCGCTTTTATTGTTTATTTTCATGTCGAATTGGAATACAATAAAAACTTGATACAATTACTTCGGTCTGAAAGACCTAAGTATTACATTCATGAGCTCAAAGTGAAATTCTTACCCCCGCTTTTTTGGCATTTCTCGACGTTTAAGGACCTACTGATTCTAAAAAAGCAAAAAAAAAAATGTATGTCTGTCTGCCGGCCGGCCGTCACAACCGACGAAATCTAGAAAACCGCTGGACGGATTTCAAAAATTTTTTTTTCTAAAAATAGGTCAACTTAATAGGAAGAGCCGAAAGGACGATGTGTTCGATAACTGTACCGGAAGTTTGTCTAAAAAATCGAAAAGGTGTCAAAACAAGGAAATTTGCATGTTTTTTGCTTAAATAACGTTCATTTTAAGTGATTACGAGTAGGAACATTGAATTTGGAGAAATCTTGATGGTCGGGATTGGTTTGTGAGACCAAAATCTAGATTATTGCATTATAAGTTTGTCAAAAAAATGTTGTCAAGGTGTCAAAAGAAAAATTTTTATTTATTTTTTTACCCAATTTTTGGGAAAAAAATAAAATTGTTTGTTCTAAATGAAATTTCATTATTATTATAGAGAATTATGGCATTATAAGTTTGTCAAAAAATAATGTCAAATGTGTCAAAAAATGATTCATTTATTTTTTTAGCCAATTTTTTGGAAAAAAAATGTCGCTGTTTTTATGACGTAAATGTAATTTAAAATGAAATTGGACATGGAAATTTTTGAATTTGTTATAGTTTTTGAAATATTATTGGAATTTTGAAAAAGTTTATATTTTTGATTTTGTAAAAATTTTTGGAATATTTTTAGAATTTTGGGAAATTTTTAATTTTTGATATTATTATAATTTTTGGAATTTTGAAAAAAATTTCAATTTTTGATTTTGTAATAATTTTTGCAATATTTTTAGAATTTTGGAAAAAGTTTGAATTTTTAAGAATTTTTGAAATATTATTGGAATTTAGAAAAAATTTAAATATTTGATATTATTCTAATTTTTGGAATTTTGAAAAAGTTTGGTTTTATTTAATTTAACAATATTTTTGGAATTTTGATTATAATTTTCCGGCAACGTATTGATGTTTCGTGTTAGTTAGTTAGTAATAAATTTTTAAACAGAGATAAAAAATACTAGTACTTTAACAAAGAGTTGTTTGATATACATCGCTACCCAAAACTAAAAACCATGTCCTCGTAAAAGTTTTTTGCCGAAAACTATATAAAAACGAAGTCTTGATATCTCAGAGCTGTGAGATTTCAGCCCCTCCATATTTTTTTTTATTGTTTTAATACATATTTTTAATTTTTTTATCTTGATTTTCGTAATTATTGTTGGGAAACAAAATTTTAAACTCTATATTTAAAACGATAAGTTGGTTTGCTTCTTACATAAACAAACTCATATAAAATACATAACTAGAATAATAATTTATTTGATGAGATTGTGGCTTGCTTCCGAGGGAAGCAGTGCTTCCAAAGCATCCAAAAACGCTAAATTATTATTAAAAAATATTACTTCGGTCTGAAAGACCTAAGTATTACATTCATGAGCTCAAAGTGAAATTCTTACCCCCACTTTTTTTGGCATTTCTCGACGTTTTAGGACCTACTGATTCTAAAAAAGCAAAAAAAAAATGTGTGTCTGTCTGTCGGCCGTCCGGCCGGCCGTCACAACCGACGAAATCTAGAAAACCGCTGGATGGATTTCAAAATTTTTTTTTCTAAAAATATGTTTACTCAATGGGAAGAGCCGAAAGGACGATGTGTTCGATAACTGTACCGGAAGTGTGTCGAAAAAATCGTCAAGTGTGTCAAAACAAGGAAATTTGCATATATTTTGCTTAAAAAACGTTCATTTTAAGTTATTACGAGTAGGAACATTGAATTTGGAGAAATGTTGATGGTCGGGATTGGTATGTGAGACCAAAATCTAGATTATTGCATTATAAGTTTGTCAAAAAAATGTTGTCAAGTGTGTAAGAAAGAAAGAAAAGAAAGATTTTTATTTATTTTTTTACCTAATTTTTTGAAAAAAAAAAAATATAATTTATTGTTTGTTTGAAATGAAGTTTTATTATTATTATAGAGAATTATGGCATTATAAGTTTGTCAAAAAATAATGTCAAATGTGTCAAAAAATGATTTCATTTATTTTCAGCCAATTTTTTTGAAAAAAAAATGTAGCTGTTTTTATGACGTAAATGTAATTTAAAATGAAATTGGACATGGAAATTTTGAATTTGTTATAGTTTTTGAAATATTTTTGGAATTTTGAAAAAGTTTGTATTTTTGATTTTGTAATAATTTTTGCAATATTTTTAGAATTTTGGAAAAAGTTTGAATTTTTTAGAATTTTTGAAATATTATTGGAATTTAGAAAAAATTTAAATATTTGATTTTATTCTAATTTTTGGAATATTTTTGGAATTGGAATTTGGACATGGAAATTTTTGAATTTGTTATAGTTTTTGAAATATTTTTGGAATTTTGAAAAAGTTTGTATTTTGATTTTGTAATAATTTTTGCAATATTTTTAGAATTTTGGAAAAAGTTTGAATTTTTAAGAATTTTTGAAATATTATTGGAATTTAGAAAAAATTTAAATATTTGATTTTATTCTAATTTTTGGAATATTTTTGGAATTGGAACTTGGACATGGAAATTTTTGAGTTTGTTATAGTTTTTGAAATATTTTTGGAATTTTGAAAAAGTTTGTATTTTTGATTTTGTAATAATTTTTGCAATATTTTTAGAATTTTGGAAAAAGTTTGAATTTTAAGAATTTTTGAAATATTATTGGAATTTAGAAAAAATTTAAATATTTGATATTATTCTAATTTTTGGAATTTTGAAAAAGTTTGGTTTTATTTAATTTAACAATATTTTTGGAATTTTGATTATAATTTTCCGGCAACGTATTGATGTTTCGTGTTAGTTAGTTAGTAATAAATTTTTAAACAGAGATAAAAAATACTAGTACTTTAACAAAGAGTTGTTTGATATACATCGCTACCCAAAACTAAAAACCATGTCCTCGTAAAAGTTTTTTGCCGAAAACTATATAAAAACGAAGTCTTGATATCTCAGAGCTGTGAGATTTCAGCCCCTCCATATTTTTTTTTTATTGTTTTAATACATATTTTTAATTTTTTTATCTTGATTTTCGTAATTATTGTTGGGAAACAAAATTTTAAACTCTATATTTAAAACGATAAGTTGGTTTGCTTCTTACATAAACAAACTCATATAAAATACATAACTAGAATAATAATTTATTTGATGAGATTGTGGCTTGCTTCCGAGGGAAGCAGTGCTTCCAAAGCATCCAAAAACGCTAAATTATTATTAAAAAATATTACTTCGGTCTGAAAGACCTAAGTATTACATTCATGAGCTCAAAGTGAAATTCTTACCCCCACTTTTTTTGGCATTTCTCGACGTTTTAGGACCTACTGATTCTAAAAAAGCAAAAAAAAAATGTGTGTCTGTCTGTCGGCCGTCCGGCCGGCCGTCACAACCGACGAAATCTAGAAAACCGCTGGAAATGATGTTGTCAAGTGTGTAAGAAAGAAAGAAAAGAAAGATTTTTATTTATTTTTTTACCTAATTTTTTGAAAAAAAAAAAATATAATTTATTGTTTGTTTGAAATGAAGTTTTATTATTATTATAGAGAATTATGGCATTATAAGTTTGTCAAAAAATAATGTCAAATGTGTCAAAAAATGATTTCATTTATTTTCAGCCAATTTTTTTGAAAAAAAAATGTAGCTGTTTTTATGACGTAAATGTAATTTAAAATGAAATTGGACATGGAAATTTTTGAATTTGTTATAGTTTTTGAAATATTTTTGGAATTTTGAAAAAGTTTGTATTTTTGATTTTGTAATAATTTTTGCAATATTTTTAGAATTTTGGAAAAAGTTTGAATTTTTTAGAATTTTTGAAATATTATTGGAATTTAGAAAAAATTTAAATATTTGATTTTATTCTAATTTTTGGAATATTTTTGGAATTGGAATTTGGACATGGAAATTTTTGAATTTGTTATAGTTTTTGAAATATTTTTGGAATTTTGAAAAAGTTTGTATTTTTGATTTTGTAATAATTTTTGCAATATTTTTAGAATTTTGGAAAAAGTTTGAATTTTTAAGAATTTTTGAAATATTATTGGAATTTAGAAAAAATTTAAATATTTGATTTTATTCTAATTTTTGGAATATTTTTGGAATTGGAACTTGGACATGGAAATTTTTGAATTTGTTATAGTTTTTGAAATATTTTTGGAATTTTGAAAAAGTTTGTATTTTTGATTTTGTAATAATTTTTGCAATATTTTTAGAATTTTGGAAAAAGTTTGAATTTTTAAGAATTTTTGAAATATTATTGGAATTTAGAAAAAATTTAAATATTTGATTTTATTCTAATTTTTGGAATACTTTTGGAATTTTGAAAAAGTTTGATTTTATTTAATTTTTACAATATTTTTGGAATTTGGATTATAATTTTCCGGCAACGCATTGATGTTTCGTGTTAGTTTTGTAATAAATTTTTAAACAGAGATAAAAAATACTTGTACTTTAACAAAGAGTTATGTTTGATATACATCGCTGCCCAAAACTAAAAACCATGTCCTTATAAAAGTTTTTTGCCGAAAACTATATCAAAATCCTCAACCCTTAACGAAGTCTTGATATCTCAGAGCTGTGAGATTTCAGCCCCTCCATATTTTTTTTATTTCATTTAAGGCACTTTTTCTCAATTTTTTATTCACAGATAAATGCTAGGACGAGTAAATTAAAATGTATTGTAAAAACTTGTAAAAAGTAGAAATTTATAACGACGGTTTAGAAATTTAATTTGAGGAAGTAATTGTTGATGAGTTTAAACTTCGCAGAATCAATCATAAGTGACTTAACCTCAGTGACGACCTCGGTAACGCAATTAAAATTAAGTAAATACCTAAAAGGGTTCGAATTAGAAAAACTGATGAGTGGTGGTTCGATTCCTATAGCAAGGAACACGAGAAGAGGAGTTTTTCATTTTTATTGAGAGAAAATCAAAGAAAAGCAACAAGTAAGCCCCTACCGTATATTTTTGCAATAAAAAATTGTGAACTCGCTGCACGAAATCCGTATGCTTTTCAACAATTCCTAGATTATGTGTAAATAATCCTGGTCACGAGTGAAGTGGCATAGTATATTGTACAAGAGCTGGAGGTTCGCCAAGAAATGTTGTGGATAAATCTGAATCAATGATGTTAAATCTGCACAAACACTTGGCTAATAACCCACATACAAAGTCGATAATCGAGCAAGAGAAAGAAGATATTACACATCACGGACTTATTTTTGAATATATCAAGAACATATACAGTTTAATAGAAGAAAATTGCAACAAAAAAGAAGTGCTAATCAAACAACGTTCCTTACGATTTGAAAGAATAAAACAAAAAAGATGCATGGGATTCTGTTTGAAAATGAAGAGAAAATTATAGACACAAGGCAATCCTCATTATGGCTCGCTAAACGAAATACATCCTCTCAACAAGAGTGTATATGTATATTGTACAGGACCAAGACCGCAATGTTTTCTTTGATGGGAAGAAATGCCACCATTGTAATCAAAGTCCCAAGAGTGTAAATCATCTCGCGACCAGTTGTCAACGAATGTTGAATTTTGATTACAAGAAACGTCAGAATGATATTGTTAGATATATCCATTTCATGTTTGTCAAAAAATATAAGAATGACTAAAAAATTAAAAGAATGTTATATGTAAAGAGAGGACAGAATCAAGTCAGACGTAACAATCCACACCGAAAATCGGATAGAACATAATAAACCAGACTTACTGATTCATGACTTAAAAACCAATAGTATCATATTAATTGAGGTTGGTGTCACAAACAAGAGAATATTGGCTACAACAGAGCTCACGAGATCAAGGAAATATGAACTGTTGGCAAATGAGATGAAACTTAGGTATAAAGCCACAGTTTCAATCATACCTATAGTTATTACGTGGGATGGTTTGGTGACCAAAAATTATTGTGACAAACTGGATATGGGAAAGAACATAATTGCTTACTTGGAGACAGTAGTTCTAAAGAGGACGGCAGAGCGTATAATGACCGAATATAGAGGGAGTGACCTGAGCAAGGAAATATCTGAAGATGACGTACAAAGATATATGGAACAATTGTAAAATTATCATCTTTTGCAAAATGAATCTTAAATAAAATAATTTGAATTTTTTTTTCGTACTGTCGAACTCACTCATTGTACATTTTACCCTTAAAAATATATTTCTAGTAAACTGTTTTTCGTATAGTCTTCGACCTCCACTGAGGTCAAGGTAGTGGTTTGGACACGGCCGTGAATAAAGCGGTCGAAATTGTGGATCAAAACACATTTGCAACTTTATATATTACATGAGCGTTCAATTTTGATACCCTTACTGTATATTGGTGAATGCAGCAAAACTTATTTGCGAATGCGATTTCGATTCTGCTTTTTATCAATTACTTACTATCATCATAATATCATAACTGGCCGCGAATGGCAAAAGGTTATGATCCACTGATAAGTATATAGTATAAATTATTTTAGCCCTTTATATGAATGATAAACTAATATATTAAGTTTTCAAGCGGTTTTAATGTCCTTTATTACTTTACAATTCACAAAACCGTTAAGATTTGAAAGAAATTTCAACAAACAAAACTCAAATAAAATGAGTATATTATAATAGATTTTATATTTAAAATATTTCCCGGGAATCCCGAACTTCCCGGGATTGAGTGTTTCCCAATTTCCGTATCCTGGGATTTCAAAAACGGCGGGAAATACAAACTCTATTAGACAGCGACTGAAAATCGATTTTAACATTTTATTTGTTTATAACACTAGGAATTTGTTCATAATTTTTATAGATAACAAGTGTTTTTCAAAAGCCCGTCTTTAAAATAAAACAGAAAAAAGTATCTATCTTTACCAGTACCAAAGTTATGAATCTTTGAATATAAGTCTCTATTTCCCCCCCTGTTCCCTTCCTGTTGATTAGGTAATTAATTGGGTTCACGAATATACGAGCCCTAACTGTGAATCTACATGTCTAGCTTTTTTAAGGTTTTTATAGTTTTTCATTTTTATTATCATTGTTGTTACTATCATAATTTTAGATTTTAGACCTCGTTGTGTTGTAATTATATGACTGCTTCCTATAATTCGATTCTACCCATACATTAGGTACATAAAAAAATAAACTTACATCATGTTTCAAATTTTATTTGTTCAAGACGTAATTTTATTAAAAAATATTTCTTCTTTTTGCTTGTTTTGTATTTGTAATTCCTCAAATTTACAGGAATTTAATTTATGAAATTTGTTTCAAACAAAAACAATTTCATCTTTTCAGAATCGACAACAAATCAAAAAGTTCAGCTATTTAATATAATTACGAATCAAATTATTTTCCCCAAATACCTGCATCAACAGAAAATACATCCAAAAGCAAACGTAGATTAGATTAGTTGTTAAATTATTTATCATTATTACAAATACCTTTATAACATGACTAATAATCTATAATAAGAGCAAATATGTCATCATTATTAATTCGTTTCCTCTAAATTAACCAAAAATGTAATGTCACCCTCAGGTTACCTATAATTAATAGCCAACGAAACATTATAACAGAAAAATGTTGTTCTTTTACTTTTATATGTTTTGTCTTGAAAAAAATCATAACAAAACTTTATTTCCTTATTCCTATTTTTTATCATTTTGTAAGATTTATCATTCCTTTGTATCTTCTCTCCTGTGCAACTTATACCTTCAGCTAAAAAAAACAAACAACGAAACATTTAACATTAAGAAAAGTTAATGTTTTTTTTAATTTCGTTTTAAGGGAAATTGTAATTTAATTTTTATTATTTTTTTTTTCATTTTTAACATTTTTATTCTAATTCTACCGCATTTTGCACCCGAGTTTTTAATCTGACTTGATGAAGTTAAATTAATTAAACCCAAAAAAAAAAATGAAAACGAAAACGAAAAGATCTTGATTTTATTTAGATAAAAATGAAAGTATAAAAAAATCAAATTAACTTAATAGTTGTTATACATCTTATCAATTTATTTAATCTTTAAAAGATCATCCAAGTATATTAGAAGAAATTACAAAAATTTAAAATATTTTGTTTTTTTCGGATAGAATAATATAAGTTTTGCTGTTTGATTAATTATTCAACTGGGATGATAATTATGTGAAAGGTTCTTAGAAGCTTTATAATCTTTGTATTTATATATTTGTTGTTGAATTACTAACTAAAAGAGGAGGATAAGCTCAACCAATCAAAACACAACTCATAAGTTATAAAACTTGGATAATCAGTACAACCACAAATCTCTAATTTTTTAACCAAAAACTCAATTTCACTTTTAATCAAATTAATCAAACTCACCCCATCAACAAATAAACCGTAGTTTCGTTTTGCATTTCAACGAAATAAATCTTAACATTTTCATAAATCAACTGACTGCCCTGCTTTACCTAGATACACAAAATTTTAGATTTGTTACTAATCTTATTTTTTTAGATTCCTTTCTTATAAATTTATCATTTTCTATCCATCTTTCTTTACCCATGATAATTTATTTAAATTTAACATTTCATTTTATTATTCAATTTCGTTTTTGTATTTATTTCAAATTTAATTAGAATATTAATTATAATTTATAATTTGCTTCCCTAGATTGGAAGGTAGGTCGTACGACATATCTCTTGAATAGTTGTTATTCGTTTTAACAAGGATAAATGACAGATGATATCTAGATATATTGCCGGAAAAAGTTCGGAAGTTTTCTATATTTCTGGTTGGATGGAAAGGTCGGATGGAAGTGAACTAAAAATTTCGTTTGACATTTTGGACTGGTTTTTTCTTTAGCTTGAGGTCAACAATTGTAAACGTATAATTTTAAAAGAGCTAAATTTTTTTGAACCTCAAAAAAACATCTTTGGCGATTCTCTATCTTTCTGGAAAGAAGAGGAAACATTTCGTGTGAAGGAAAAAGAAGATATGTATATTAGAACATTTTAGAACTCCAACAATTATAATAGTCTGCAGTTTGAATATTTGGTAGTAAGAGAAACGCGGTCATGTTTCACAAGCAGGGACTGAAACCGAACCCGAACCTGAACTCAGATGGGGCCTTTTTATAAACCATGAATCCGAACCCGTTAAATCCAAAAATTCATCCAGGTTAGGGTTCATAAATAGATATAAAAAAAATATTTTCTTACGCAAGTAAGCGTACAGAGGCTTCTTCAGCTTTGAAATTGGTAGTCACCACAAAGAGCAAATTTAAAAGAAGGAAATTTAAAAAATATTTTAATTATTAAATTAAATGAGAATTTTTTTGAAAAATAAATAAAGTTTTTTGACAAATAAAAAAAATATATTGTACTTTTTCTCTAAATTTTGAGCCCGAACCCAAACCCTGAACCGAACCTGAACCTAAACTTTCTATTTTGATTAACCCGAACCTGAACCTGAACCTCATTGATCAACCGGAGTCAGAAGAAGAAGGTTGTCTCCTATATTTTAAAGGTAAAAACAAATAATCGAAAATAGAAAATCAAGTGTGTGTTAGTGTTTGTGTTTATGAAAATAAAAGTGGTGCAGAACGGAGGCGTACAATTATATAATTGGTGAGATTGTTCTTTATTAAAAAATTATTTGGTATTTTATATTTACTGTTACCAGGCGGTAGGCAGGAAAAATTTTACCTTGTATTGCTTTGATGTAATACATTTATTTATTATTTTAAAGCATAAATTTGTTTTGTATTGCCTGGTAACAAGAAATGTAAAATTTCATTTTAGTTGTTACTAGAAATTTCGAATTTAACCCTTTATTTGTACTCTTCAATTTTGTTAGTGTCTTTTGTGTTCCTATTTTTTTTGCTTTTCTCTTATCGTGCAACTGTTGCATGAAACCTGCTATCGTGTTTTTGTGACAGAGATACCCAGTTTTTTTTATACTGTGTAGTGTTGAAATTTAGGCCTGGCCAAATTTCAGTATCTGTACCTGCAATGTCAAAGGGTAAGTCTTTGTCTCAACAAAATGGCAGCAGAGTGAACCAACAGTTTAGCATTGACTTCACCAACATAAGTGGTCTCAATTCGAATCTAAACGAGGTTCATCACTACATCGAAAAAAATAAACCTGACATATTGTTTCTTACCGAAATAATTGTCGGTGGCAAAGCATCGAAATTGGATCTCGATAAATACCGGATACCTAGTTACGAATTGGAACATTCCTTTTATAACAAGCACGGTGTCTGTGTATTTGTTCGAAATTCACTTTGATGTATGAGAATTAAGGCCTACGAGTTGAACTCTAAGCACCATAATTCAGTAGCACTGAAGATCCCAGGCGTTGATGAAACTATGTTTATAATAGGATTATACAGATCCCCTGATTCAAAAAGTCTGAATAATGAATATTTCATATTTAGTGTGCTAAACACGTCTAACTAATTAATAAAAAAAAAAAAAAGAATCCAATTTTTATAGGGTTTCAGTCCCTGTTCACAAGATAACGACAACTATGTAGTACCGATTTCACACCGCTATCACGTTAAACACCACTATCGTTACAAAATGGCGCCCAATGTGGGGCTTTATTCCTTGATTATTTAACACTCTGACTTTTTAGCTTTTAATATTTTTGATAAATCTGTTGGAATATATTGCGATGAGACTTAATTGTTTTTCGGTTATATTTTCAGTGGCTAATTGAGAATTTTGCATGTTACAAGATTGACGTGATCTGCAACTAACATAGTTTTTTGCTAAATTATTTTGTCAATTCGATGATTATAGAATGCCATGATTGCCATGTGGCAAAAATAACGATGTAACGAAATATATATAATTTGCCAAACTATGTTTGCATATTGCACCATTGGCCTGAATTTTTCGGCAGTTTTAATTAGACTTGCACGGGACAACAATAGGAATAGTGTGCAGTTTGACTGTTGGGTAGTAAGACAAACGCGTTGATCCTTTACAGGTTGATGACAGTTAAGCTTACAAACTTCACACTGTTGTATCCGTCAACACCAGTAACATTACAAAATGGCGCCCAAGGTGGGGCTCTATTCCTTGATTTTTTAACACTGACTTTTTAACTTTTAATATTTTTGTTAAAACCTGTTTGCTGATATTGTGATGAGAATTAATTAATTTTAGACTATCGTTTCAGTGTGTAATTGGTAAGAATCTGAATGTTACCATATTTCACTTGATCTGCAAATAATTTTTTTGGAGTTTTCAATAAAATTATTTTGGGAAGTGTTTTTTAAAAAGTGATTCACAAGTTACTCCACGGTACTAGTTAGCCTATTAAGATTCAGTGTGCTATATAGTTTCAAATTTTTCACATTCGGAGTGACAGTACTGCGCGAACTTAACTATAAAGTAACAGCTGGTCTATCAACTTTATGCGATGACCTTGCAAATGTTATGATAAAACACTAAAAGTAACCTCTCGATATAATATGCAATTCACCCGATGATTAAGCATGTACATGTTACATTTTAATAGTTTTCAAATATGTGTAATATTTTATTTCCATTCATCTAACCATCATGAACGGTGATAATCTTCTCATCATATTATATTTTCAACTCATCTCAACCCTCAATGTTGCATGCCATCCTATCATATCTAAAATTATTCTTGTAATTTTTATTTTACAACACATTTTATTTTCTTCACCATAAAATACAATAAGAAATTTATAAACTATAATAAGAAAACAAAATATGAATTTTTCTTAACAAAACAAACAGAAAAATGAAGATGATTTTTCTGTTTTTTCAAAAATTTTATTACCTACTTCTTTTATTTTTCCAGTTTCTTATACAATTATATATTATTATTATTGTTGGTATCACGAAGGATAGACTTTGTAACGTGTGTGTAATATGTATTATGTACATATGTTTTGTTCTCTTTTTTAAATGAACTTAAGTTTAAGAAACAAATGTGACAAGGATAAAGGTGAAACATAATAAAAAATAGATATAGTGACAAAATAATAAAAGCATTGAGAAGGTGAGATTATAATTGAATTTAAAATTAAAATCGTATCGGTGCACAAGAGTGGTAAACGCTAATGTGAAGCGATAGGTGGATTGTTGAGTATAATGTGTATGGTTTTATGTAAATTTTTTTTGTAATTTGATATGTGTTTTAGTTTATACTATGATATGACGACTAGAGATTATCAGGTGCTAGTTTTATTTTATTTTTGTAAATCGATTTTGACTATTTTTGTAAATCGTTTAACAATTTGATTTGTAGGTTGTTAGATCATTGGGAAGGTTCATGTGAAATACTTTATTGTATGATGTAATTTTTAAATTTTGGTCTTTCAACGGTGAAATATTTAAAGGTAAATTAATTACTTTTGAAATCGAAATTTTTACTGATAGTTCGATAATTGATCAAGTTTTTTTTCGTTAGCATCATTCTTAAAAAAAAGCATAAACAATAGATGGAGGTGCTATACTAGTCGGGAAAGCTAAATTGAACGAGGCACTAGAAAGCAATTACATATAGCCATAACAACTTCGCTATGAAAACCTAAAAAGACATTCACAGGAAATGGATAAGATTGTTTGTTTGGAAACGTACTTTGAGGACCGAGTAGATAGAATAGTCTAGAATAGTCAATAGATGCCTGTTAACAATACAAATAATCCAGGGGTGGATGGTTTGGACCAACAAGTCATCCAGTTTAAAAATTATTTATTTGGGGTCAAAAACTTTATTAAAGTTAGCATCTACGAAAACGTTTTCCCACCAATCATTTAATTCTAGCGTTCGAGCAACAAGCCCAACAAACTATTTTCTTCATTTCTTATAATTACAAAGAATTTTTCATCATTCAGTTTCCTGTTTATAAATATTTACGCTAAAAAATTTATTTTTGGAAATTTTCCCGAAAAAAATATTTATTATTCATTAATAATTGTTATTGTTAGTATTATTTTTCAATAAATTTTAATTTATTTAATCTGCATTGTAATTTATTTTTAATTTCTTAGGTAATATTATAATTGTTTTTTAGGGAGTTCAGGAAACTTCAGGAAAAATCGTTTCCTTCCAAGAAAACGAAAATACAAAATCTACAAAAAATAAATCCAATAAAGGTATAAGTAATTTATATAAATGACATAAAATTCTATGATAATGATAAGTAAGATAAAAACAATTGAAAAAAATAACATTTCCTTTTTGATATAAATAATTAGTGTGGCCGTCTATTAATAAGGATCTGATAAAACCGGAAATTCTATTTAAATTTAAAATTTTTTGATAAGGATTAAATTTTTGCCTTGATGTGATATATTTTTTTGGTGAAAAAAGGTTGGTTATTGGAAAGTATGGTGTGTTGATAGTGGTTATAAACTAATTAAAACTAATTATGACATGACTGGGCGTCGAACTCAAATCTCTCTGATTCAGCGTGAGCCATACTATAACAGGAGCAAAGCAGTTAGACTGTTTCTCCTTCTCATCATTTCAGCTGTCACCGTGGTAGTTTTCAGATTCATGATTGAATCGTTGAATCGGATAGGATGCCTCCTCATTAAGAATCGACCCTGGAGTAGACAAATTCATTATATTCTTATCCACTTAAACTAAAAAATTTATATCCCTAATATTTAACACAATTTACCTTCAACATATTTTTCAGATTTTTACTTTATGTCTAGTTGTTTGGTACTTATAATTGTTTTTTCTAGAAAATTATTCTTGTTGTCTGTTTCATAGAAAAATTACATATAATAATAAATGCAAACGCAAACTCCCGGAAACAAAAAACAAAATTACAAGAGTGACGTCGTTATGTTTCGCTTTTATTAGATTTTAATAGTATTTACCATAAAATTATTCTTTTAATGATATATTTTGAGTATATAGTGAAATTATAAAATGTAATGTTTTTGTATAGTCGTTAAACTTGATGAAAAGAGTTAAAATTTGGTGTATACAATTTTTTATAAAACTTTTATTAAAATAAATAAACTGTATGATTAAAATATGTTATAAACATTTTTACGATAGTAATAAAATATTGCATTATAAAGAAGTCTCAAATTTATGTCTGTTTGTTTATTCATTACAATTTTCGTTTTTTTTTCAAGAGCAATATTGATACATGTCGATGAATAACACAGTCATTTAATTAAAACACTCCAATCAAAATAACAAAAACTAAAAACACAAAAAAAATCTAAAAGAGTTATATTGTAATGAATTTTCCACTTATCACATCCCTTTTGTGAACAAAATTAGTTTTACAACGAAAATTTAACATGTAATATTGCTATTGGGCTAAGAGGGAAAAACGAATTTTCAACGTATATTCTGTTTGCGGAAAAGTCTCATATCCGTTTTTATTGTTTTAGTGGAGTGGATAGGAAATGTAGTAGGAAACATTCAACCAAACAAAATTGTGATAATGCAAATTGTCAAGTTGAATTAATTGTGTATGTTTATTACTTTATACAGCTGTGGGTCCAGCTATATAAAATATTGATAAGAGAATATCATCTAGTTTCGATGAGGAATTTGAAAACTCTTATGTATCACGTTTTAATGAAATTTTATTACAAATTTGAATGTTTATCTTATATGAAAAGCAAGATCAAAATTAACGTAAACGAAAGTTAGAGTTTGGAATTATTAAAGTAAATATGTTTATGAGTAAATCACTTTTAAGCGTTAAGTCGCATCTTATAGACGTAAAAACATTAAATTGTAACAACTTGTGTCAGAAAGAAGATCTAACAACTAATATGGATTTAAAGGAATGAAAAGTTTAACACTTCAAGGTTCTGAAAAATAGAAATACCTGAACACATGGCACCAAAGTAGAATTGAAAAATACAAAACATGAACAAATTAAGGCGAACATTTCGAATCTGATAAACATCAGTTAGAGAATCGAAAAACGAAGCAACTGATTTCATCACCATTAACACAGCCCAAAATGAAATAACAAAGCATTACCCTCAATCAACATATACCCGCGAGTAGAAGATCAACTATATAAATTTTATCTGCAATTCAACATGACACTTTTTCTAAAAAAACGATCCACGAGAAAAGTCGTGAACCGTGATAGATAGAACAATTTTGAAATATAAAAATCCATATAAAAAATAATTTCAAAAAATTACTAAAAATTTTTTGGGCATATGACAGGTTCATTATTTTTTGCATATGACATCAAATAATCAGGCTTGATATATAGAAAGTTTTTATTAATGTTAAATTGGTAAAAGTTAGTCTTTACCAAAGATCATTTTTTATGGAAAAACCTGCATTTTTTGAAAAAGTATGGGCATTTATTCTACCAGTTTTCTAGAATCAGACCAAATTTTATTAAGTTTTCATGTAACATGATTCAGATAACTCGCAAAATTCAAAAATTTCATTCAAATTTAAAACTACTCAACGGTCCTATACGATATAAATGATACACACACCTAGAACCCCTAGAAGAAATTTCAACACAGTCACAAAAAGTTGGAATAGACGAGTATATGATACTTCATCTTCCTGTTAATCTTCTCTGCCTACAACTTAGAAATATCGAGTCTACATTATTAAAACCAGTGAAAACGAAAGTGCCAAGCTGACCGCATCTTTAATATTCCCTAAACTATAGACACCTCTAGTTCAAGTTGCTGACAAATACAGATGTACAGGTAATATTATCCATGGTAAATTACCGGTAAAATTGGAAATATTACGTAATTTTACTCAAGCTTGGTAAAATTGGTTAAATTGCAATAAAATTCGAAATTGGTCATGAATTTTGTTGATGGTGATTGCAAATGGCAATTGAATGAAAAATTTCAGCTTTGAAAAGTGCGGTCAAAATTTTTGTCTCTATGACGTTGCTTATTAATTTTTTTATCTATACAAGCCTAGTGCCGTTGCAAAGCTTTGACTGGTTTAAGTTTCACGACATGATATTTAATTTGCTTGACGATTTTCAATTGCAGTACGTGCAGTGGAACCTTTGGAAGATCAAGTGAATTTGAAAACTTTCTTTGGGAAATCAAATCTACTTCCACGGTTGTGTCAACGAGCTCCTGTATTTCTGTTTCGCTTTGAATGTTAAACTGAATAATATTCTACGAAAGATGAGTTTGTTCTTGACGACAAAAATAGTTTGGTTATTCGGCTAATCGTGATTTTTATGATCGGTCTTTTGACATCATTAAATTGCAGGTGTTATTAACCAGTGTAGCGCTTAATAATGTTAGATCAACCATGTATTTTTTTTCCAATTCCTAATAATTGATGTGAGAATATTTTAATTGTTTGACCTATTTGCGGGACAACACATGATGTTTGTTGTTAATTTGAACGACTTTATATGTTGCAATAAGCTGGCATTTCTGCAATACTTTTCCCATGCTGGATGCTTTAGAAATATTACACGTGGAAGTTAAAATGAACTGAATAATCATTATCCAATGACAATTTCAAAGCAGAATGAGTAGTTTTTCCACACAGTAGCACGACGCACGTAGTAACTCGCATAACACGACGTAGTATCTCCCATAACGTCTCCCATATTTCTGTTGGAATGAAACAATGCCGAATTTTGATGTGGTGCATGCGTACTTAATGCATAAACCACAATGTCGGGCATTCTCCAACAAATTCAGAGCTTGATTCTAAAATGGTTCAAAATTCAAATTTCTCAGTTTTTCGGTTGTCAATGTTCAAATTTTTAAAAATTTTTAATTTACAAATTTTCTTACAAATTCACAAAATTTCTTAATTTCATAATTTTTCCAATTTTTAATATGGCCTATAAATTTTACAATTTTTTTATTTTCAGTTAATAAAATCGACAAATTCCATACCTGGTGAATTGTAAAATGACTGATTTGAAAAATAAAAAATAAAAAATATATGAAAACTAGTAATATCACAGTTAAATTTTTTAGTAATTTTTTAATTTCTATATCTTTCAAAAATTTTAAAATTTTTAATCGTTAAATTTTTTAATTTCTAATTTTCTCGTTTCTCAAAATTTGCCAATATTTTAATTTTCAAATTCATAAATTCATCATAATAAGTGTCGAAATTTTGTAGAAATAATATTCATATCTTGAATGGCATAACATTAAATAATTTAGAAAATATATCGAATTGCAAAATAAAAACTTTTTTATTCGCCTACATATTAAAATGTTACTTTATTACTGTGATTTGCGGCCTTAAAGTATCACTTTTTAGCCATATATTTTGTTGTCATAGTTACGTCCAAAGAAGTAAATAGCATTTGTACTTGTTTAAATTCTATATAAAATAGAAATTTTTATCAAAGCAACCATTAAATTAAAAATTTCATAATCCAATTAAAATAGTTGTCATCATTTGTTGTACAATAATTTGGGTCAAGGGTTACTTGTTCCACAATTTAGAATAAACAATTTTTTTTTAAATATTTTGCTTGCGGCGGATAAAAAATAGTATATGATGCACGGACGTTAGCTATTTTGGACTTAATGTGGGTGCAAATCTCGGCTAGCGCCTCGATTTGAAAACTCCACATACGTTCAAAACCTTTAGTTTTACGTCCTAGCATCATAATGTACTATTTTAACCTAATATATATAATAATAATAATTTTTTTATTCAATTAAATGATACAAAGTAAAAATATACTTAATAATTAACAAAAGTGCTCTAACAAAAAATGATTAATGGCTTCTTAGACTTAGGTGACATAAGAAAATTAGGTGAAATGAGAAAATTATAATAGATCATATATTAACATAATTTAGTGAAAAGATTATACAATCAGCAAACTACTCAAAACCTCTCCATTTAGCGTTTCGAGAAAATATTTCAAAATCACAAATTCATATTTCTTTCAAAATTCCAAAAATATTGTAAAAATTAAATAAAATCAAAAATTCAGTTTTTTTAAACAAAATTCTAAAAATATTTCAAAAATTATTACAAAATCACAGATTAAAACTTTTTTCAAAAACTCTAAAAATATTGCATAAATTATAACAATATTAAAAATTGTAGCTTTTTCCAAAATTATAAAAATTATAATAAAATCAAAAATTTTAAATTTTTCAAAATTCTAAAAATATTCCAAAAATTCTTACAAAATCAAAGAAAAAATGAAACTTTTTTCAAAATTCTAAAAATATTTCAAAAATTAGAATAAAATCAAATATTTAAACTTTTTCTAAATTTTAATAATATTCCAAAAATTCTTAAAAATTCAAAAATTTAAACTATTTCCAAAATTCTAAAAATATTACGAATTTTATAACAATATCGAAAATTGAAACTTTTTCCAAAATTTTAATAAAGTCAAAAAATTAAAATTTTTCAAAATTCTAAAAATATTCCAAAAATTCTTACAAAATCGAAAATTGAAACTGTTTTCAAATACTAAGAATATGTATAAAATTCAAAATTTCAATTATTTTTTCAAAATTCTAAAAATATTCCAAAAATTAGAATAAAATCAAATATTTAACCTATTTCTAAATTCTAATAATATTCCGAAAATTCTTAAAAATTCAAACTTTTTCCAAAACTCTAAAAATATTGCAAAAATTATAACAATATCAGAAATTGAAACTTTTTCCAAAATTATAATAAAATCAAAAATCTAAAATTTTTCAAAATTCTAAAAATCAAAAGTTGAAACTTTTCCGTAATTCCAAAAATATTTCAAAAACTATAACAAATTCTAAAATTTCCGTGTTTAAATATATTTACGTAAACAAACAAACGTAAACAAACAGCTAAATTTTTTTTTCCAAAAAATTATCTAAAAAAATAAATGAAATCATTTTTTTGACACACTTGACAATATTTTTTTGACTTATAATGCAATAAAATTCTCAACAATAATAATTTCATGTTCATCATACATTTCATTTCATACAAATAACTAATTTTATTTATTTCTAAGAAAATAAATGAAAATCATTTTTTGAGACTCGAAAAATGCTTGAATAATCGAAATGTGTAAGTTGCAAATAAATAATTTTTCTCTTTTCCGCTAGGCGTTCAATCTTGGTTTACTTCCAAGCTCATATCTCAAAAATCGTCCTTTTTTTATTTTTCACAAATTTTAAAGTAAACACATGCAGCTATGAAACTAAAAAATAAAAAGTGAGAGATTCCATATGAATTTTTTATACGATTTTTTAAACATTAGTATATGAAAAATTCACATGTGTTTTTACATCAAATTAATTATGCTTCACTAAATGTGAATCTAATATTTTAATTTTATTTTTTTCCAAAAGATTGGGTAAAAAAATAAATAAAAATCTTTCTTTTGACACACTGGACAACATTTTTTTGACAAACTTATAATGCAATAATCTAGTTTTTGGTCTCAGATAAAAATCCCGACCATCAAGATTTGTCCGCATTCTTTGTTCCTACTCATTATCACTTGAAATGAACGTTTTTTAAGCAAAAAAATTCATATTTCCTTGTTTTGACACACTTGCCGATTTTTTGACACACTTCCGGTACAGTTATCGAACACATCGTCCTTTCGACTCTTACCATTGAGTAAACCTATGTTGACTTTTAAATCGAGGCAACAAGTTTTTTCCTCGATGAAAAGTTTTCGAGAGTTTTGGTTTGTCTCACATGTATTACACCGTATTGTATATAACACTCCCTACTTCTCACACCACAAAAATCATGCAAAATTTCAAATTTTATTTAATTAAAATCATAACAAGACACACGTTCTCAAGTTCATTTTTTGTGATTATTATTTAACAACAGTTTGCTTTATATCAATTGTTTTTATTGTTATTAATTATTATTCCATTATTAATATAATTATTAATTCCATTATTATTTTGACTTGTGTATGAATAAAAGCGGAAAGCTATGTCAATTGAAAATGTTAAACAAACACGGATTTAATTTCTGCAATCGATATTATTGTACGATGGGGAGTTCATAACAACGAAATGTTCAATAATTTTTTGCCCGTTGCAATAGAACGTTATCCTTCTATATAACATAAAAATATGCAATTTACTTAAATTTTGATGTTCATTTTCGGAAAATTCAAATCCATTAAACAAACTAATTATCAACTCAATCTCGTCCAAATTTTTATTTTAATGTTACCGTAGTTGTCGTTATTGTTTTTAAACAAAAAGAAACGGTGAAATGTTTGTATAAAAAACATAATTAGTCTACGTGGAAAAATTAATTAAGGGAAATTACTCTGAAACCATCTTTTGATACAATTTTAAAAGAGGTTTTACGTACATACATTTTCATTAGCAAACTGCCATTGTATTTAGTTATAAAAGAAAAATTACTAATGTATAATGCAGCTTTTGAAACTAATATCACACTTGTACAGTTATTAAAAGTACGAGTTCATATTAATCTTCTGTGCGAGTTTTACACTCTGCTTGTCTATTCGAATTTAATTTAATTTTTTGTTTTTGTAAAAAATGTATTTGCTAAAATACGACACAATTGTGCACTAGTGCGAAATTAATTCACTATACGTTACGTGTTTTCAAGATAATTCTGCACACTTTTATAGACGTTATGGATATTACGTTTCCAACACAGATAAATATTTTGAGCCAACAGATGGGTTTCTGTACAAAATTAAAAATGTCACATTAAGCTAATTTCACATCTATAAATAGGGTTTGGTTTCATTATCCCTATACACATCATTTTTCCCCTATTTTCCTTAACCAACATCGAAAATAATTAGGTCTTTGATTCATTTTTATTAAATAAATGGCCTTGTCAAAATTACTCTTAAAAGTTATTGTCGAATTTAACAAAAACATATGATGTCGTTACCCGATCTAACACAATAGAAAAATCTATAGATAAACTGATATGGTTCATATGAACAACAAACAATAATACAAAAAAAACTATTATTATTACAACTAAATTTAAACGATTTAACTAAAAATAGTTTTAGTTCGAAATTGCAAAAAAAAAAAAATTCTATTTATAAAAATAGAAAAATATTATTTGAAATTACTAAATTTATTTATCGAAAACTGTAAGCACAAGTGATTTTATTTTGTTATTGTAATTGCTAAACAATAATATTTATAATCCATTTCAGAACATAGGTTGGAATAATTTTCTTTATTTGTAACCATCTGGTTTTATTTTATTTTATTTTTACTATAAAGCGATATAATAGCCAAAAATTTTGGAAAAATAATAATAGCAAATAGCATTCACAATAAGAATGGAAAGTAATAGTAATAAACTAATTCAATTAAAATAAAATCGAACAAATTTTGCCAAACACAAAAACAGATTGTTATGGTTCAATAGTAATTTGTGTAACAAGAAGAAAATGGACCACGGTTTTGTTGATTTATGACCAGTGTTATGTGGCAATTGTCTTATTTCGATTAATTTTGATTGCGAGGATATCAAGAGCCCAGCATCCTTTTCTGAAAGCAAGCATCGAAACATAAGCATCAAAATATTTGCAAACTAGGCAAGGAGTTAACCTAGAAATCCAGAAAAATTATATGTCACAAATCTTAACGAATGTCACTCAAACTGAAAAAGGAGACCAAAATATGCACTCTATTGAAGTTTGGAACTTTTTAAATAACGGCTCTGCAAATCCCAACATATTTTGTAGATATTTTCGTTTTGTATGGAAAAATGGCGATCGCTTAATTTACGCTACTGAGTTTTTACGAAAAAACAAAAGGGATGATCAAACGGCAACATTGATTTTACTTTTGTGTAATAGTTTAATTTATCTGTCAAAAACGGATTGAAATTGTATGTAGTTTACCGTTCTAAAAAAATCAACGTAGCCATAAGAAGTTACTGAACCAAATAATAATGGAGTACCAGTACGATATTACGGGTTTTTCAAGACACATTTAATCGGTTCTCCCTGACACTGTGTTAAGAAATATATTTTTTTTTAATATTTTAGTTTGTTTGTGATATTTACAATATTTTCAAAAGATGTTTGGCATAAGCTAAACAAACTCTTACGAAAAAGCTTCTTCTTAAAAAAATTGTAAAAATTGTAATGTTTGGTTAAAAGACTAAATATTTTTACTTACAATCCAGTAATCGGATCAGAGGTTTATCAAATAAATACGGCTAAATGATTGAGAAATAACCCAAATTGTTGTAAAACCGTAACATTGGTGACCACAGTGGGATTTAAAGTTCGTCATATGGTTTTATCAAGTAAGTTAATGGAATGTTTGAAAGCAAGGAGAAAATGAATAAATTGCTTTTGTCGTCACTATTCCCTATAAGAAAACTTTGGCAAATGCCTTAAAGTTTTGAGGTAAAGATCAGCCCTGTCATTTTAATCAATTTAGCATACTAGAAAAGGTTTTGGAGTAAAGTTTAGCCGCCGTAGTTATGATAAAAAAACGAAAAAAGTGTTAGTGTTGTCACACCCGTAGATCAAAAATAAAAAAAATTTCAAAACAATAAAAACTGATCCCTCCATGCGGGAAAAATTGAAACTTTTTCCACAATTCTAAAAATATTCCAAATATTAGAATAAAATCAAATATCTAAACTTTTTCTAAATCCTAATAATATTCCAAAAACTCTTAAAAATTCAAAAAATCAAACTTTTCCAAATTTTAGAATTATTGTATTGTGCAATTAATATTGCAAAAATTATAACAAAATCAAGAATACAAACTTTTCTCAAAATTCCAAAATTATTTCAAAAACTATAACAAATTCAAAAATTTTCATGTCACATTTACGTCCACACAACAGCAAAATTTTTTTTCCCAAAAAAACAAAAATGACCTGTGCAACATTACCGTATTTTCGTATTTTCATTCAACAATCGCCTCTGTTGGTGCAACATTGTCGTATTATCATAATTTAATTCAAAAATCGCCTCTGTTGGTGCAACAGTAGCGTATTATCATATTTAGAGTCAACAATCGTCTTTTCATTAGGCGCAACGATTTCTTAGAATAATTACATATTACTATTGTGATTCAACGTTCACCTGTTTATTACTGGTTCAGTTTATTTTATTTTAACAATCCACGGAATTTGGGTCAACAGTCATCTCATTATCTGTCATCGAACATGTTACCGCCGAATATTGATTGAAAATGCTTGAATAAGGAACAGGATAGGAAGGAGTAGGATCTGTTACCATCATGTGGTGAGTCACTTTATATTTTGCCTTGTTCTTATATTTTTTTCTATTTTATATGAATGCATGTAACTTATAAATAAAACATAATGCTGGGGTGACGCGACGGTCGCGGCTTCTTTGTCGTCGAGGGCCGCCAGAGTCTCCTTTTTCCACTTTTTTCATTTCGATCCGTTTGCCTTTTCGTACGCGCAAACTGTTTAATTTGTGCTGGGGTAGTAGGTTAAATCTCTTTGACCCACAAGGTGAAGCTAAACACGGGTATAAAACCTCACTAGGTGCGCGGCCTACTCAACTGTTACATTGGAAGTTCCAATGTAGCCAGTTCTCCCTTATAATTGGCTAAAAAAATTAATTGGCCAAAAAAGAAAATGAAACCATTTTTTTGA
Organism: Diogma glabrata; assembly: GCA_963693315.1. Classification (NCBI taxonomy): domain Eukaryota; kingdom Metazoa; phylum Arthropoda; class Insecta; order Diptera; family Cylindrotomidae; genus Diogma; species Diogma glabrata. The sequence goes on along the minus strand of OY856188.1, from coordinate 240,590,453 downwards.
CATACTTGACAATATTTTTTTTGACAAACATATTATAATGCAATAAAATTTTCAATAATAATAATTTCATTTTCATTTCTAGACGAGGAAATAAAGCACTAAACCTAATCAAACTGGTAGAGTAAGATGGATCGAGATGCGGTTTCTTGCAATCGCTTCAGGAAGCCGTCAGGAAAGTTTGTGAACGTAGCCACTTTTCGGTAAATAACCTCTGGAGTACCTAGGGTCCAGGGCGGGTATGTCTAACTCATCTCCTGGAACTTTCCATAAATTCAGCTCAAAATTGATCGAATCTCGTTATTTTGGGGTTTCCTGAATCGAATGCAAAAAACCGCATCTCGATCCATCGTACTCTACTAATTTGCTTAGGTTTGGCCTATTTTTGTGCTTTATTTCCTCGCCTATTCATACAAATAACCAATTTTATTATATTCTAAAAAAATAAATGGAAATCATTTTTTTGGCACACTTGACATTATGTTTTTGACAAACTTATAATGCCATAATTCTCTATAATAATAATAAAATTTCATGTCATACAAATAATTAATTTTATTTTTTCCAAAAAACTAGGTAAAAAATAAATAAACCGAAGTAAAATCTTTCTTTTGGCATACTTGACAACATTTTTTTGAGAAACTTCTAATGCAATAATCTAGTTTTTGGTCTCACATACCAATCCCGACCATCAAGATTTGTAATCACTTAAATGAACGTTTTTTCAGCAAAAAATATGCAAATTTCCTTGTTTTGACACACTTGACGATTTTTTTGACACACTTCCAAAACAGGTGTCGAACACATCATCCTTTCCGCTCTTACCATTGAGTATACCTATTTTTAGAAACAAAAATATTTAAATCCCTCCAGCCGTTTTCTATATTTCGTCGGTTGTGACGGCCGGCCGTACGGCCCACAGTGGGATTTGTTCATATAATGTTTGGCAAAAAATATAAGGAGTGCTCGTAGAATGTTGAAATTTTGCTCTGAGCCTTTGGTTAGCTCAATTAAGAAAAATATAAAGTTTCATCAAAATTGGCCACGCCCACTACCCACCGCCCATAGAACCCAAAATTTATTTTTATGCCCAAAGTTTTTGAAATTTGGCACAGAGCCTTTTATTACCTCAATTAAGAATAAAATAAAGTTTCATAAAAATTGGGCACGCCCACTACCCACCGCCCATAGAACCCAAAATTTTATGATTTTATGATTTTATAAATTTTATGATTTTATAAAAGATTATTAATTATTTAAACTTTTTTTTTTTTTAATTGATAGTATGGAGTCTTACCTTTCATTTCATTATAGCGGGAGCACCTAGCACGACCGAGCAACCTTTTTTTTCTTCCAAGGAAGTTTGCAATCACGGCACATTATAGAACAAATTTTATTCTATCATATCTTTTAAACCATATGAGCGAACTTTATAATTTTTTTTTTAAATACGCAGAAAAGGCTATATTTGAAAATAATCACTAGTTAAATTAGAGCAATAAAGTTATCTTACGTACAAACACTATAGAAGTGCGTAAACAATTTTCAATATTTTGGACCAAAATTTACATGTGACTTCACTTCATTATTTCAAAGACAAATAAACTTTTTTTTGGGATACAATTTATGGATTCTTCATACTGAATCAATTTTCTACAAAACTGCATCATTACATTTTTAAATTTTATGTGTCGAAAAAATTACTTATTGCACAAAAAATCCCACTGTGCGGCCGGCAGGCACACATACATATTTTGTTTGGTTTTTTAAAATCAGTAGGTCCTTAAACGTCGAGAAAGGCCAAAAAAAGTGGGGGTAAGAGTTTCACTTTTGGCTCATGAATGCAATACTTAGGTTTTTTCAAAACCGTAGTATTATAAAAGTAGTGATATCTAAATTTAAAACCAGAAATATAGCGGTTAAACTAAAAAAAATTTGTGAAGAAATTAACGAATTATTTAATAAAATTTAAAGTATTGTAAACTTAGAATATATATAAGAGGCATTCTTTGCAACTCGGAGACCCCCTGCTCTGCAGAATTGGTTTAGGATGTTCGAGAGCTTTAAAAAGAAATTGTAGCTTATTGTCTCTAGTTTGAAATGCCGTGTGCACCCTTTCATAATTCAAAATGGCGGAATCAATATGGCGGCTACATGCTTACGGCCAAACTTTGAAAGTATAGCAATTTGGCTGCCAACACAAATTTAAAATATCAACAGATGCGTTGTTTGTCTTAGAATGTTGATAATTATAAGTAATTTCAAATTCCGAGTGGTGTTAATTTTTTTTTTCAAAATGGTGGCTCGTAAATATAAAATTAAAAAAATAGATAGATAATAAGGGGTGGAGGGTTGATATACCCACTTTTTTTATATTTTCTTCCATAATTTATAATATTCATTAATTTTCTACAAAAATCCGGAAAATTGAACTTTAGAGATGTTTTTTGGAAATTCTAAAAACTTTTTAATAAATCGTTCAGTATATTTTAAGTCGAATTTTTTTAAAAAAAATTTCTATAATTTTCAAAAAACATCGCCGAATTATATTCTTTGGTATTATGTAGAAAACTAATGAATTTATAAAATCATAAGGAAAATCATGAAAATAAACGGGTATATCAACCCTCAATCCCCTATTATTTTAAATTTTTAAAATAACTGTAATTATTTGCTACAATTTGCTATAATTTTTGCCCATAAACGTTCCGAACATCCTAAACCAATTCTGGAGAGCAGGGGTCTCCGAGTTGCAAAGAATGCCCCATAAATATAGAGAGAATGTAACTACAAAAATGTATGAAGAGAGAAAAAAATGGTGATAGCAAATCTGTCAAATTCAATTTCTCTTTTCTCCATTTTTATTTGTTTTTCAATGTTTATATTTTGGTAGTAAATATTTGGTACTAATTTTATTGAATTACAAATTAAAAAAAAAATCTAAATTTTAAATGATAAAAAAATTTTAAATATTTTCTTCATAGTTGTGCTAAATATTAATAAAATGAATCAAAATATTTACATTTACATTTTACATATTTACATTTTTACATTTTTATTTTTTTAAGTTAAATATTTTATAAAGGACAAGCAATATTTTCTAACGACATGAAAAAATATTTAAGCTATGTAATTATTCTCAAAGTATATTATGAACATTTGCTGGAAAACTCTTTTCATTATTGACAAATTTATTTTTCATTGATGAAATTTCAACAAACTATTTTTGGTTATAACAACAAATACGATTTGACAGGTGAGCAATGCACTTTCCAAATTGGTTTTGGTGATCGGTTGGTTGTAAATAGAAATATGTATTAGATGTTTTTATTATTGAAGTAATTCTGCTGGAGGTTGTTATCTGAAGCAATTTGTTGAAGTTTTGAAAACTAAATATTTTAGTTCTAGATCAATCAATAAAGTCTTTGGAAATTTAACTTCCAGCTATTTTATTTTTATTTCCAACCAACAATTAAACTCTATCTTAAACGATTAAACATATAACTAACTTAACCATTAAAGACAAACATAAAAACAACATAATAAAAAAAAAATATTGTTTTGTTCTTATATTTGCTAAATAAGAAAAATTGATATAAACCTACAATTAAATTCTACATTTCCAATAATACAATGAAAATAAATAAAAAAAAATTGTATTGCAAAGAAATAGAAAATATTATTCTGGTTTGTTAGTGCAACTACAACGCCAAATACATGAAGAACAAAGGCTACACGATTTTATTGTTAAAAAAAATTCAATGGAAAGAAAAATACCTGGAATGGTTTAATACAAAGAAATGGAAAATGTGGTTTCAAAAAGAAGCTCGAACTCATTTTTATGTTTTTCACTACTTAAAAATGAAAAATTTATTGAAGTTTTGAAATTTTTGTTCGAACTTAGTCCAGTAGAAAGTGTACAATTTATCAACCAATCTGTGAATAATATATCGATAAAATCATACAGTATCAATTGTATGGATTACAAAAAAACTAATTATCCATAATTTTGTATATACAACTTGCAGCTGCTAATATTGAATAGAAATTTTGGAAAAATTGAGTTAAATTTATATATGTTTGGTATAAATTAGACGTGGATTAGAGACGAGTGCGATAACAATAAATCAAATGAAATCATTGTTTTTTAGGTTTATTGTCGGAGCTTAGAATGGATTTTAGAGACGAACATGTTTTAAAATTATGATCAGTTAGTTTGACCTAAAATAAAATGTTGAATACATTTTAATCTATATATATATTCGGATTCATCTCTCAGCCCCTAGCTATTCCTGTAAAACAAATATTTGTTCGAAAAAAAATTGTACACATCATAATTTTATCTTCTCGGACTATCCATTAACAATAACGACTTTAACAATGATATAACTAAAACAGCAAAATATGATAAAACAACAACAAAATATATAAAATCGGGTAAAAATCTGTTTTTCCCTTAAATAGCACTTTGCCAGGGGAGATTAATTATTTTTGTTTTTACAAGCTAAAGAAACAGAATGGAACGTTCTATCTACGCATATTGTGATATACAATTTTGTTGTTTATTTTCGATTTTTTTTACAAAAATATAAATGAATATAAATCCAGATAAAAAAATTTTTATTATTCGTGCAACAGAATCAAAATCTTCTTTTGTGGATTTTATGCTCTAACCCTCTTCATTTTCTGTTTTTTTTATTTCTATTTTGATGGATACAAAAAGAAAATTTTATAATATTTTTTGTCAATATTTTACTTTTTTGTGTTGTAAAAACACAACAGAAGTATATGTGGAAATGGGAAATTCGCTTGAGTTGTTCTTTATTCATACGTTGTTTCTTTGTATGGTTAAGTTGTGTGAAATATCAACGTTAGTGATGGGATATCAAAAGTCAATGTCTGCAGCATCGCTCATTACGTTACACTAGATAGTTATAAACGTGTGAAAAAGTTCATCTTTAGAATTTGAATCAAAATCAAATGTTACTTTTTTATTTTTAAAATAATGAAAAGCAAAATCCTGAATTTAAAGTTTCAATCTTTGTGGCTAGTTTTTGTGGTTTTTATTTGAGTGAATCCCTTTTATTTATGTTTCGAAAATCCTTTCGAATTAAATTATTAAACTTAAAATCTAATGATTTGTTTGAATTAATTATCCATGCGATTCTCTTCTAAAAGGATGAGTTTCTTGAATATAAATTTGTTTTCTCTTTAAAAATAATTTAAATATAAATTGCAACGATAATTTTCCATTAAACAGGAGATTATGTACAGTTGAAAAAACAACATCATAGGTATATTTACTCGGAACAGAAATCATTCCAGAATCAAATTAATTCTAAAAAAAACTCAACCCAAATTCAACCAAAAAAGGAAATCTAGATTGTTGTTGATTCAAGCGAAACGAATTTCAGCAAATACATGTTGATGTTAAATTATTAATTTTTAATATTCCGTAGAAAACAAAGAAATTCATTCTATTGATATAATTTTTTGGAAAATATTATTATAATTTATCTACGCTTCAAATATAATTTGTAATAAATAGTTATTGAATTGAAAATTGCAGATGAAATCGAAAAGGGAATTATACAATTATCGTTAAACTTATGGAAGAAATTTATGTTTAACGAGAGAGAAATAAAAAATTGATGTTAATAGTTGAAAATTTGATTAAATGTTGATTTGTGAAAACTGTTACAATACGACTCAATATTTTATCACTCGAAGAAATGTTACTACTCTCAACTACAGCCTCTAACTAAAAAATACAACGAGGTATAACGAAAACGACCGACACTCTCACGATCGCAAAAAGTTCGTCAATCAGCAAAATCCCCGTTTTACTAAAAAAAATTGAATTTTTAAAACCGTTATAACGGTTGTTTGACATTTTTGGAAATATTTTTTCAATAACTTTAAAATTTAAAACTCGGCAGTGAGTGGTTCCTGAAATAACACTTTTTCATATTAGCTACTGAAGACGGGATTCAGGGTAATTATTTAATAGTGTCTATTTTACGAGCCATTCACAGCCTGCAATAATTAAAAAATTGTACGTTAGTACCTCAGGGAGTCGATCACTGTGAGGTACACCACGAATACAACGGGATACGGCCGTAATGCGTGACCTTTAAAAATCGACTGACATGGTAATTATGCCGCTGTTGCAAATGACCGTGGTGTATATTCGAAGCTGCTTAGCTCGGCAACGCACCTCATAGACGCAAAAAAAAAATTTAATAGTTTCAAGAACAAAAGTTTAAAGCAAAGTGTTTCGTGAAGAAGACAACTATTTTTGCGGAGTCAGTAATGATTAAATAAACGACAATGACAACGGGAATAAAAGATTTGGTGGCACAATTCAAAGAATAAAAGCTACTGTAAAAACATTTGTCAGAAATTGACATATTCGTAAAGCCGCAATTAGACTATTGCAGAACTCTGCAATATTTTTGCAATAGTCGTTCAATGGCAGTGTGTAAAATATTCATTGCAGAAAAGTTTGGCAACGAACTCATTGCAATGTTTTGCAATGAGTTCATTGCCAAACTTTTCTGCAATGAATATTTTACACACTACCATTGCCCGACTATTGTAGAAATATTGCAGAGTTCTGCAATAGTCTAATTACGGCTTTTTTTTTATTTGCTATCGCTCTATGCAAAACTAGATTTTCGTTTTAGATTATCTGGCTTGATTTTTTATCAAAGCGAAAAGCGAATGAAAAGCGAACAAATTTATCAATGTGGACCTGAGTCGCTTTGGTAATGTTTGAATGTTGTGTTCGTTTGTGATCAAAAATGTAAAATATTTTATGGAATTTAAGAGCCCGAATTTTTGTTAAGGCAGTTTTGATAACTGATAGAATTCAATAGAGATGCAAACTTCCAAACTACTCGAAGGACTCGGCGATTGAGCGCCGAAAGCAGAAGACATCAATCAGAACGAGAAACTGGCGTAAGCTTCACTACCAATTTTTACCAAATCATGAGAAATACATCATGAAACCTTTAAAATTTTCATTTAATTATTTAAAAAAACATTCTGTTTTACACATTCTGTTAAATAAATAAAAAATGAATGAACGTTATTATTTCTTTTGGCCGCAATTCGAACAGGAATTATTTTAACAAACAAGCAGATGTGTTTTAAACTTATTTATTTATAGCGTTTTTTATAAAATTGAAACTTTTGTGACGAACAGTGGAGCAAAATTAAAATTTTCCACTCGTATCACATTTGAAATTTAAGTCCAAGACGTAGTAGTAAAAACAAATCAGGGATCCTATTCCCGAACACATATTTGTCAATCGACAAAATTGTCAATTTCACCAAAATGCTTCACAACTTTGTACAAAAATGGTTAAAACACCAAATTTATGTATCATAAAGTTTGTGTCTTAGTTACAGAATTATAACAGATTATAACACATTTTTGGTACTAAATTCGGACTAAAACAATCAAGGATGTCGTTTCAAGCAATTTTTTTGACAACTAGGTTAATCAGATAACGGTAAACCGTCAAATAACGGAAAATTTAACATCAAATTCAAACACTCGTGAGTCATTCCGTGTCGCGGAAAAAAATTGTAATTAGAAAATAGTTTCCATTTCAATTTTTGTACAATTGTCTCACTTTCAGGGTTGCATAAAAATCTGAATTTAAAAAAAAAAATAAATCAAAAAAAACGTATTTATTCGATTTAAATCCGTTTTTTTTAATTTAAATCAGATTTTTTTGATTTAAAAAAAATTAGTTTAAGTTCTATAATTTTAGAATAAGTCGTTTATATTCGATATTCTATATTCTATATTCTATATTCTATATTCTATATTCAATATTCTATATTCTATATTCTATATTCTATATTCTATATTCTATATTCTATATTCTATATTCTATATTCTATATTCTATATTCTATATTCTACATTCTATATTCTATATTCTATATTCTATATTCTATATTCTATATTCTATATTCTATATTCTATATTCTATATTCTATATTCTATATTCTATATTCTATATTCTATATTCTATATTCTATATTCTATATTCTATATTCTATATTCTATATTCTATATTCTATATTCTATATTCTATATTCTATATTCTATATTCTATATTCTATATTCTATATTCTATATTCTATATTCTATATTCTATATTCTATATTCTATATTCTATATTCTATATTCTATATTCTATATTCTATATTCTATATTCTATATTCTATATTCTATATTCTATATTCTATATTCTATATTCTATATTCTATATTCTATATTCTATATTCTATATTCTATATTCTATATTCTATATTCTATATTCTATATTCTATATTCTATATTCTATATTCTATATTCTATATTCTATATTCTATATTCTATATTCTATATTCTATATTCTATATTCTATATTCTATATTCTATATTCTATATTCTATATTCTATATTCTATATTCTATATTCTATATTCTATATTCTATATTCTATATGCTATATTCTATATTCTATATTCTATATTCTATATTCTATATTCTATATTCTATATTCTATATTCTATATTCTATATTCTATATTCTATATTCTATATTCTATATTCTATATTCTATATTCTATATTCTATATTCTATATTCTATATTCTATATTCTATATTCTATATTCTATATTCTATATTCTATATTCTATATGCTATATTCTATATTCTATATTCTATATTCTATATTCTATATTCTATATTCTATATTCTATATTCTATATTCTATATTCTATATTCTATATTCTATATTCTATATTCTATATTCTATATTCTATATTCTATATTCTATATTCTATATTCTATATTCTATATCCAGAAAATTTGATAGTGCCTGGGGTGGTTGTACAATCAGGACTTGAATATATTCGGAATTCTGATGTCTGAGATAATGCCAAAAAGTAGCTTGAGACATTCAATGCTTTCAACAGATAAAGAGCAACTATGGTTGTTCGTATACTTGTCAGTTTTTATCTCAATTAATTACATGGTTGTATTCTGTACTACTCAAATTTATGTTGGATCATCTCTCAGTTAACGATCTCGAGAGTCATGATAGAATTGAAAATATTTTTTATTAAATTGACGTTTTTAATAGATCTAAAGGTTATAATTTTCTATTGTTTTTGTGTGTTGGCATTGGTGTAGTAAAACTCTACGATTTAACAATAAAACATCACTTTATTTTGAATTTTCCAAATTCCCGTATAGAGGGATCAGTTTTTGTTGATTTTTAATTTTTTTTTTATTTTTTATCTACAGATGTGACAACCCAACGTATTCCAGTCCCTGCTATTAACATAAGAGTTGGTTAAAGGCGTAGTGGTTATACGTGTCTGGCACTGATGAGGTTACGACTTTTAATCCCAACTGAAAAACGATTGACTTTTACCCCTTTATTTTATTTTTAATGTTTTATCCTATCATGAAGTATTGGCATAAGTCATATTTTATTATGTGATAGGATTTATGGTTAAGTGTCCATTCTTTAAGAAGAACTTAAAAAAATGCCGTCCATCATCACCTTAAGAACTCATGTTGTTATGGGACCTTGCTCTTTCAAAGTTTCTGTATTGTGAAACACATTGAAACCCTAACCCAAAATACATTTTATTTTTTATTTAAAAAAAATTTTTTTTTTTGATTTGCTTAAAATATTTTAGAAATTTCTTCAATTGATTTAAATCAATGATTTTTTTGGAAAAATCAAGTTGATTTAAATCTGATTTAAATCAATGCAACCCTGCTCACTATTCACATTGAACTGCTAGAATACGCGCATACAAGTGATCAAATAAAGATAACTTTGGATAGAACATTATTTAGTACATAGATGTAAGAAAGGTTTTTGGAAGACATCTAAATAGAATAAATCTGTCTGTTATAATATTATAATAGTGACATACGCTTTCTTATGTTGGCCACGATACACAGAAAACCCCTAAAACTAGAATGTAAAGTTTATGAGCCATCGAAGAATTTAAAAGATATCCAACCCGTCAGATCGCAATAGTTCTAATTCACAATTTAATTTTTCATTTTAGAATGCCACACACTGACTGGCTATAATGCGAGATCTCAAAGTTCCAGCTAAAAGCACCAGCTACAATTACATCAGATGTCACGTTTTGACTTGAACTCCAAACAAAAAATGGGAGTACTGAGGGGGAACGTCATGCGAAGTATTTATCTTCGATTTTCAAAGTTATATGTGAGCTACCTAGAACCGCCGTAAAATTTCAACAATATGTAAATGTAAGTTGGTCGCTGCACGCAAAATACACCCTGCCGCTCTAGCTGGCATAAATTCTGATGACCAACCTCACAAAATACAACCTTACAATTTCTTAATTGTAAACTTTACCAAAAAAGAACCAATCTAATGCGTGCATCAGTTCCCACCCAGAATCTCCAGAAAGCAGATGCCACAACTCTCGCTTTTGATCTACGTTAACAATTCATTGTACACTAGCATATATATTGAAGCTACCTACTAATACTACACAGATATGTATATTAAATAAAAAAAATCAAACAAAACAACTACCTCCCTGTTGTAGATGATAGTTGCGTCCTGCTGCATCAATCGTTGAATTGTGTTTTCTATACTGTACTTTCTATAATGTACCACACTAATCAAGGTAAATAAATATACTCAAATTTTCTCTCCACTTTCGATTTTGCTTTATTTAATGTAAACTTATTAATTCACTTTTATGTTTTTATTTGTACACTAGACTGGTCGTTAAAAATTAAATTTTTCGAGACGCCCCCTAAAAACCAAGGCCAAAAAACCACGAAGGCATTATTTTTTTTTTAAATCAAAAGAACACGTGCCGCAAAATCATCGAAGTTGATTTTTTGATAAAATCGTTAATATCTCATAAAATATGCAATTTAAAAAAATTCGTATAGACATTTTTGTAGGAAGTTCTATTCTCTACAAAAAAGGCTACATCATTTTTTTCCTACAACCTAAATTTAGATGATATTTTGAAATAAAACTCGAAATTCTTCGAAACTCGTAAAAACAAATGATGAAAACTTTGACAAGAAAGCACTAATTTTGATTTTTTTTCTCACGATTATTTTTTTATACATTTTATTTATAGCACAAGAAGAAAATTAGGACTTTTTCGTCATCTTTATTTTACATGTTTTTTATAAATTACAAAAAATTACAAGTTCATTTTCAAAATATCATGTGAACTATACGTTTAAGGAAAAAAATGACATGCACCTTTTTTATAGAGAATTAAATTTTCTACAACAGTGTTTCTATAACTTTTTTTTAAATCTGCATATTTTATGAGATATTTGAAAAAATCGACCAATTTTTCAAAAAATAAACTTCGATGATATTGCGGCAGGTGCTCTTTTAATTTTAAAAAAAATAATGCCTTCGGCGTTTTTGACCACAAAGAATTTTTAAGGGGACGTCACGAAAAATTTAATCTTTAACGACACACATTTCGATTTTACTTCTGAAATCAGGCTTATTCGTTGTTGGTAATAATCACTATTACTGTTTACTCGCTTTTATTCAAAATTTCACAAAAACTTTCTATTTAATCTGTGCACCACAGATATACTAATGCTAATCATTGTATATATGCAACTTTAAATTTTGTCTTTACTTTCGATCTCGAATTAGTTTATTTCTTGAAGTAAAAGTAAGTAGGTAGAAAAAAACATATACATATTTAAAAAAAATTTGTCGAAACTCGAAACAAAATTTAATTCCCAACTCAATCCAAATTTTCTATTTTAGCCTTATACTCCAATAATCACACAAAAATCTTATTTCTACTATCATTTAAATTACCAACACAAACTGCCCAGCAAACACAAATAATCACAAAAAAAATTGATTGTTTTAATTTCTGGTGCACACATGTGGGTTGAGAAGTGTTTGAGAATGTATATAAACATTTTCGAACAACGTTATAGTATATTACTATCAGTAAAGACGACTGAAACTAAGGATTGGTTGACATAGAGAATATTTTGCTCATTACAAATAATATTACAGACTATAGCCACAATTGATAACAAAGATAAACCCAAAAAAAGGTCGAAGATTCCACATATAAGTTGTTGGGTTTATATAAATAAATCTATTTAAGTACAATTATTTCGAGCATTCAAATTTTAAATTAAATCAATAATTTAAATTAATAAATTATTGTTAAATTGAATCCACAAAACAATCTTTTTAGTAAGTATATTTATTTATTTGACGCGTTTCGAATATTAAATATTCATCATTGGTGCAAAAAATACAAATTTTGTTTGACTGCTGAAATTTATCTGTAAGAAAAAATAACCTTGTTTACAGTTCGTTACATATCTTAAAAAACTACTTACAATTAGTACCCCTAATACAACCTTCAATATTTGAGCCGTGGGATTGCACCGCTTTTTCGATCAATTGTAAATTTTTTTAATTTAATATACCAAACAAGTAAAATGGTGTGGTTTCCAAATCCTCGAATTACAAAAAGAAAATATTTCAAAGTTCAAAACGTCAAAAGGGAAACAAGGTTATTTGTTTTTCAAATAGGTTAGCTCATTATGCCCAACGAGCAAATAAATGTTCAAACTGAAGGCGAGTATAAGTTTACATTGAGTTTACATTGAGCAATTTTTAAGTTTAACAAACAATTTAAGTTTACATTGAGTAATTTTAGGCTAAATGAACAATTTTAAACGTAGTCTTATTGTTGTTTCTTCCTTTTTTTTAAATGAAAGTTTACCTCGCACGCAATTCGTAACATAAGTATTCCAAGAAACAATGAATATTTTCATAACAAATCGAGTGTTGAACAATCTGGAAAAATACAGATCTAGAAGTGATTGACAAATGATTCATATGGGTGCTCCTAGCCTATGATACCGTAAATTGGTAGCCACTTATTTACATGTCAGAGCATGCTGCGAGCCATATAAGTTGTTTGTGCTGCCCCATACCATGTATTGCAATAATTAAGTCATCCAAATGTCTTTATAACTTCAGAAAAACAAAATAATTTAAATCTTAGACCCTTAACCTTTCGGTCAAAATCAGCTTTCTCAAATCTTATCCAAAATGGCTTAAAAGCCTAAACCCGACCGGTCGGTATATATTTAATTTAATTTAAATCTAACAACATCATATATGGACAAAAAACTGAGATTTTGTTTCTATATAATTTGCTAGTGCAATGTACTAGTAATGTTGGATGGACTATAATTTTGTTATAATTATCTTATTAAGTAAAAGAGGAACAGGTAAGTGTGCAGATTGTAAAAAGTTTACGATTTAATTTCGTTTTCAATCTAATAATATTATTTATTAAAAAACATTGTAATAACATATTTAAATTAATTTATCTCAGATATATATGAAAAACTTAACCAAACTGCTTCTAAAAAACTATAAATGGAACATTTTCATTTTGTTTTAAAAGTTTCTAAATTTTAATATTCCAAACCACAACCTACTAAACCCATCACCATTAATTTTAAAATCAGAACAAAAAGCTTCCTAATTATCACCTCAATGGAATTGTAATACGTGTTTAGAATATTTTATTCTGGAGAATTTTTATTTCTAATTAGTTTATTTTAATTTTAAACTACAGAAACCAACTTTTTATTACAAAATGCATTCAATTTGCAAAAATACACAGAATAACACTCGTACTAAAACTTGGGTGAATAAGTGAAGAATGCATAAAAATTATGGATTTATTTATATAAGTAAACTTATAATATGTACATATGTCCGATTTGGGTATAGTTTTTTTTTACTCCTGGAATATGATATAACTCTTGGAATAATAACGTTTTTATAGCAACAGTTAAAGTTAAGTTTTCTCAACGTTTGCTGAGACATGCTAGCATATAGAATTTCAAAATCAAACCAAAAATGTGTTTCTTTTGTTAATTATATAACCAAATTTAGTTTTCTTTATTTTTTCTGAGACCTCACTCACATGCGGTATGAAAATCTAATGTGTGAAAAGCTTTCTATGAACAAGCTACTGAAACTTATTTATTTGTGTTATTTTTCTTACAACTTACTTTTCTTACAAATTTTTGTACAACAATTATGTACACAATTCGGTTTAATTACCTGAGGAAGTAGTAATAACATGCATTTGTTTTTAAAGTGTTGATAAAGATTATTTTTTGTTGTGGGCTTACTTTGTTTTCAAATTATAGAAAAGTTTATAATGTGTAATTAAATTAAAAGATGTAATTAAAAGTTTGTAATTAAGTTTATAATTTGGGCTAGATTTTTTGAAAATAAAATTAGATATTTGTGTTATTTAAAATCATTAGTCTGGCAAAGCGATTCATATTAGGGATTGCAATTCCGGGATTTCGAATCCTGGAATCCCGGGATTCGAACGAATTTTTCCAACATCGAAAAACCAGTATTTGCATTTTACAATACCGGTATTTCAATATTAAAGGGAAAAAAGTGCTTTAGTCAAAAATCGCTATAATGAAATATCATTTCATTGTTTTTATTTGTATATTCAAAAATCCTTAATGTGAAACATCATTTCATTCTTTTAAATTATTAAAAATAGTTAAAATTCACGGCACCAGATGTTTTTTTTTCGCATTTTAACAAGAAATAAAAAATAATAACAATTAACTACTTATTTTACTTTACTACTTATTTTATTTTACTACTTAATAGCTAACAATAAAGATTAAAGAAGGTAATATAATATTTAAATTTGTGTTCAACAGAACTGACCATATATTAGTATATTATATATATTCTTTTTTCTTACTTTATATAGTTTTCTGAAAGTGTACATTCCAATAAATAATAAGTGAATCCTCAGAGTTAGGAAAAACTGAAAAATTTTCAGAAGTTACAGAATTTTTGCATAACAAGAATTCCGTTTGGCAACATTTCTTGCAAAACGCATCAGGACAGCTTGCAAAATGTAAGTAATGTGGTAGAATTCCCAAAGTGTTGGGCGGCTCTACAACTGTATCTGTAAATAAAAGACCAGATCCTGAGGCCGTCGTTTGTATTTACTAAAACAAGCTCTTCGAGAGCAAAAATTTCTAAATATTTTCCGTTTTGTTTAATGATAGGAAAACATGTAAATTTGTAAATTTATATACTAATCTTCGATCCAAACAATTTGATCGCTTATATACACATATTGTAGGTTTCCTGTTTCCCTCTCCACAATTTTACTTTTTACAAATTAAACAATCATTTATGTAAAACATCAATTGAAATTGAGTGATGTAACTGAACCGTCAAAAAAAAGGTTTTTGTACAATAGTACAAGCAAATGTCCCTACGCTTATTACAATTAAAGAAAATAAATTAATAAATTATAGGCGAATTTTTTTGAATATGAATACTATTATTTTAGAGTAAAAATTGAAAATAGTCCGTCGTTACAGACTACAAGCTATAATTGAAAAGGATAGTAGTAGTGCAGCCGTTCTAAATATATCTAACTCTAAAGAGCACCCATCTTCGTCGACTCTTCTGACAGATGTGAAAAGAAAAATGAAATTTTTCGAGACCAATGGAACTCTAAGATCAATACTCCAGTTTGTGTATACTAATCTCCAAACCATTAAAAACCGACAAGTGTAGAAGCTGAGAGGAGTTTTTCAACAGCAGGAAGATTTTGCTCAAAAATTCGTGCTCGTTTAGGAAAACCAAAGATCACTCAAAGTCGTATTTGAGTGATCTTTGTTTTTTAAATTCTCATTTTATGAAACAAAACACATCGAAAAACTGATTGATATGTATTAAATCATTTTCTATTTTTTAATGTGAACTGTGATTACAATTTAATTATTTAATACCAGGTTTACAGCGACATACCAAGTAGTAGTAGATGCAATTTAAATCTGTGCTGTAAACACTTTTTATTTTAATAGCTTGCAACTAATTTGATATCTAGATTGGATACCTAGCAAATTATTTTCAAATTGATATTTGACTCTTTGACTCTTTTTGATTAATTTCAATTTTCAAAGTACCGTTAATATGACTGAAGTCTGAATTATACTATTATATTATTATTTAAATATATTTAAAAATATAGAAAAATTATTTTATTGAAATTTTTAATGTTGATATATTGCAATATAATTGTTAACAATAACATGTTCCTTTGTTGGTTTACAAAGACTGAATTATTTTATTTTATTATACTATTATTTAAATATATTTTATTTCATACTGATATCTATCTATATTAAGAAACTAGTTTCATAATCGACGATTTTATCGTACGCAATCTGTTTAGAAAACGACCCGCGCAGCGGGGAGTTTTCTAAAGGATAAGTGCGATAAAACGTCTTATGAAACGAGTTTTTTATACTATTTTTTCTATTTTGCATTTTTTGTTTTGAAATTTTAACAAATGTGTATTTTATTAAAAAATAGTCAATTTGAAATTTTGTTATTATTACTAATTATTTTAATTAATTAAATATTTAACACTAATTTAGATATTCTTATTAATTTTATTTACATAATTATTCGTTTTAATGTTCACTGACGTTTGTATGACCAATGTGACCAACCTTGAAAGACAAAACTTTGCGTATCGTAATGAAGGCCATTTCGATACGCATTTGGGTATCGAAATGACTTTATTTTAGACGCAAAATAGAAAAACGACATTTTTCGGATTATTCGGCTTAATGTCCTAGGACTTTATAAAATTTTATATTTTATAAAGTTCTAGAACGTTAAAGTTCAACTTTTTGTACTATAGACGTTGAACTTTAACGTCCTAGGACTTTATAAAATTTTATAAAGTCCTAGGACATTAAAGTTCATCTTTTTGAGCAAAGTTTAAAACTCATTTCTCTTTATTTTAACAAATTTTCTAGTATGAAATAAAATAAAGTTTAACTTTACTGCCGCTGGGGAGTAGCTAAAGTCTTACTTTTTAGCAGGCGGCTGCAAAAGTAACGCCATTTTTATTTTATCTGCTGCCGGCGGCTGTAAAGTAACTTTCATATTTTAACGGCAGCTGTTAAGTAATTTTTACGGCGGCAGTAAAGTAATTTTCATATTTTTACGGCGACAGTAATGTAAAATAACATGATATTATTAATTTGTTCAAAACAGAAAGCATTTCAGTTCATTTTAATGAATCAAAATCAATAAAAATTAATTCCAGAAAATTTATTACCTAAAATATATTTAAAAAAAATTTGATGCATTAATTTCATATTTTTAAACAAATTTAAACGTTTGCCGAAAAAATAGTGTATTGAATTCGGAGCTAAAGTGACTTTTTGTGTTTCGTCTATAATTGTCGGCCTCCCTACGGTCGGCCACCAAACTATAGACTCAACACAAAAAGTACAACTATAGCTCTTAATTCAATAATATACTATTTTTTGTATACGCTTCCAAAAATAGCTATTTTACGGACTCATTTCAGTCCGTAAAATGCTTAATTCTCGGACTGAATATTTTGGTATAAAATTCAAGGCTTTCTTTTCCATTCGATTAATAATTATTATGGTCTCGAATATTTCGCTGGTATCTAATCGATTTGGTACTCTGGAAAATTTTGAAGAGCTATTACAAAAAAATATTGTTTGCATCACGTACCTAAATAAGGTTTTTTAGGACGAATATTTGCTGTTTCCGGACGAGGCGTTAGCCGAGTACCGTTAGGTACTTGATACAAAAATAGCTATTAAAGGTACTCACTAGTAATTTCAAACAACTAGCTCGTACTTTAAAGTGTCACTTTTCGTTTTAGATAAATAAATAACTATTAAAATGCAGAAAAAATTATATTTTATTGAAATTTTTATTTTTTTTTTAAATCCCGGTATTAATGCCGGGTTTTAGATTAATCAATTTCGAAATCTCGGTATTGATTTTTTCCTTAAAATTTGCAATTCCTAATTCATACTGTGGTTACTTGATTGTAGAAATTCAAAATCATTATTTTTCAAACAAGTTAGGGACAAAAGAATATAACCAACCTGTTAAATTTTAAGTTTACTTCAGATGAAACCAAAATAATATTGTTGATAACTTCCCAACTAACATTTTGATGAGGCATACACTATCGTGAGCCGGAATCCGGAAGAAATAGGGCTAGCCTTTACAGTTCAAATCGTTTTATTTTCGTTGATTTAATCCCCATTATTTCAGTCCTAAAAAGAACTGATCTGAGGCATTATAATTCTGATCAGGTCCCGATTAGTTTGACTGATTCAACCCCTATCAGTGATATGGAATGACGATTCCGACAGATTTGAGCTCTTACCTAATACTAGCCGGGCTTTGTCAAAATTCTGTATAACGGTAAGAAAGTTGTCAGAAGTTGGGTTGTTTTTTCACTGGGACTTAAAACAGCATGGTGCAAATATAACAATAAGCAAAGAGACCCAAATTCTCTACCTTTTTTTCCGACAGACCGTATAGTTGTCGTTAGTTTGGACGATAATTCTATACTAGCGTTCAGACTTCAGATTACAGATACTGATTTTTTTTTTTTTAAATATAATATAGTAGAATTCTCTGCAAGTAGTCCGTGCTGATTGTTAAATCCCAAATGGTAGCACCCAATAGAAGTTTCAAAATATACAAGTTGCTTTACAGGATACTAGGTGCTGTGAAAGTCGCTTACCGTAAATGGAAAAGTTCAAATGACAACACTTGTACATATTAGTTCGTTATTCGAAAACAATGTAATGAACTCGTAGTTCGTACTGAAGATCCTTCATATAATAGCCCATGTACTGCACGTTATGAAGCAAAAAAAACACCAGATAAAATTAACACTTATGAGACTTGTTTTGGCAAGAAACCACAATCAAAAACTAAAGTATATAGTTCCAGTCCAGATGTATTAAGTATATGAACCATTCGATGAAAATGCCATCATTGTTCTTTGTCACTCTGCCGCTACTCGGTGAAATAACAAATTTGACGTATTAGTCATGGATAGCTAGAAGCAATGTCAATGCCCGATCAAACAGCAGAAACAGGATCTGTGTTGTGGTAAAAAAAATTAATATTTTGATAAATTTCTATTTCAAATTGATTTGTGTTGTCTCCAATCCAATAAAACTTGGTTAGTTAGGCACCTAAAACTGGATTATCAAAAACATTAAAAAAACACTTTATAACATGATAAAGTTATAAGTTTTAAATAATAATCCAATTCAAAAAAAAATTCCAAGAAGCTGTAGGATTACGTTTAACTTTTAAAATTTATTCTTCTTACTGTCAATATTATACACATTTGTTATTTTGGTAAAAAGAAAGAAGATAATGATTTTAATCAGCACAGTGTTTGTCTGTTATTCGCTTTTCCATTGATACCGATTTTTTATTCTTTAAACTTGAACAAATAAATAAATATTCGACTTAGGATTATCACTGTAAATTTATAGTTTTACGTTTTAATTTTTTAAGCTACGAATAAATCAATTAAATTTAAATTATTTGTTTTTGGTTTAGCGATTGTAAAAATATTATATGGGACGACTCGTAACTCAATCATACATTAAAAGAACCGAACCAAACAATCAAAACTATTCGTAACAAAAAATAACCACAACACAACTTTGTGAGAGTTTACCAATTTTTCATTGACCAGAACGTACTGATATTGTATATTTATTAAACTTAATGTACAAGAAATAAAACAAAATTAGCTTTATTAATTTAAAAATGTATTTGTACAAAATTTTAATTGTGATTCTTATCATTTTACAAGCATCATATTGCAGTTAAAGATCATATTACATTTGTTGATTGGTCGGCAAATTTTTGGAAATTTTTTTTCTTACAACCATAGATAGATAAAAAGTATGCAATATGCAAACTATAATTCATCAAAAGTTATAAATAGCATAACGGTTCTTGCATTTTACGTAAATTACGCTGAAATAAAATAACGATACATCTTCACCAGTCCAAATACAACTAGGAATGGAATAAATTTTCAAAAACTAAAGTTTAACTAAATTCTAAAGAAAATTCTTTTAAAGAAAAAACTTGAAACATCAAGAAGTAGGCAAGTTCTAGATAGCAGCCATGTCAAACTCATTTCGCTATATGGAAAGAAATTTTCAAAAATTATTTTCCAAAGCCTTATGGGATGTTCTTGGTTTTATTAAAAAAATTAAATTTGTTAAAGAAAACAAAACAAAAATGTTTATCTAGAAATTTATTAATCTTAAAAATATATTTATTAATTCAGTTTTTTTTCACATCAAAATTACTTCGGTCTGAAAGACGTAATTACTTCGGTCTGAAAGACCTAAGTATTACATTCATGAGCCAAAAGTGAAATTCTTACCTCCACTTTTTTTGGCATTTCTCGACGTTTTAGGACCTACTGATTCTAAAAAAGCAACAAAAAAAATGTATGTCTGTCTGTCGGCCGTTATTACCTACGCTGCAAGGAAAACCGCTGGAGGGATTTCAAAAATTTTTTTTTCTAAAACTAGGCATGCTCAAGGGACAGGTCCGAAAGGACGCTGTGTTCGATAACTGTACCGGAAGTGTGTCAAAAAAATCATTATGTGTGTCAGAAATAGCAAATTTTCATATTTTTGGCTTAAAAAACGTTCATTTTAAGTGATTATGAGTAGGAACATTGAATTTGGAGAAATCTTGATGGTCGGGATTGGTATGTGAGACCAAAAATTAGATTATTGCATTATAAGTTTGTCCAAAAAAATGTTGTCAAGTGTGTCAAAAGAAAGATTTTTATTTATTTTTTTACCCAAATTTTTGGAAAAAAATAAAATTAATTATTTGTTTGAAATGAAATTTTATTATTATTATTGAGAATTATGGCATTATAAGTTTGTCTAATAATATCAAGTGTGTCGAAAAATGGTTTCATTTATTTTTTTAGCCAATTTTTTGGAAAAAAAATGTAGCTGTTTTTATGACGTATATGTAATTGAAAATGAAATTGGACATGGAAATTTTTGAATTTGTTATAGTTTTTGAAATATTTTTGGAATTTTGAAAAAAGTTTGTATTTTTGATTTTGTAATAATTTTTTGCAATATTTTGAAAATTTAGGAAAAATTTTTAATTTTTGATTTTGTAAGAATTTTTGAAATATTTTTAGAATTTTGAAAATTTTAAATTTTTGATTTTATTTTAATTTTTGGAATTTTGAAAAAAATTTCAATTTTTGATTTTTTATAATTTTTGCAATATTTTTCGAATTTCGGAAAAAGTTTAAATTTTTAAGAATTTTTGGAATGTTATTGGAATTTAGAAAAAGTTTAAATATTTGATTTTATTCTAATTTTTGGTATATTTTTGGAATTTTGAAAAAAGTTTCAATTTTTGATTTTGTTTTAATTTTTGCAATATTTTTACAATTTTGAAAAAAATAGAGTTTTAAATTTTAAATATATTTTTAGAATTTTGAAAAAAGTTTCAATTTTTGATTTTGTAAGAATTTTTGCAATATTTTTAAAATTTTGGAAAAGTTTGAATTTTTGAAGAATTTTTGGATTATTATTGGAATTTAGAAAAAGTTTAAATATCTGATTTTATTCTATTTTTGGAATATTATTGGAATTTTGAAAAAAGTTTGATTTTATTTAATTTTTAAAATATTTTTGGAATTTTGAAAGAAATATGAATTTATGATTTTATAATATTTTCTCGAAACGCTAAATGGAGAGGTTTTGAGCAGTTTGCTGAGTGTATCATCTTTTCACTAAATTATGTTAATTTATGATCTGTTATAATTTTCCGGCAACGTATTGATGTTTCGTGTTAGGTTTTTAATAAATTTCTAAACAGAGATAAAAAATACTTGTACTTTGACAAACAGTTATGTTTGATAAACATCGCTGCCCAAAACTAAAAACCATGTCCTCATAAAAGTTTTTTGCCGAAAACTATATCAAAGTCCTTAACCCAGACCGAAGTCTTGATATCTCAGAGCTGTGAGATTTCAGCCCCTCCATATTTTGGTATTAGTTTTTGGCTTGATGTTATTTTTAATATCGATGCTTAATGTTCTTCAGTCAATCTGGCTCGCTTCGTAGTTTTATTCATCCTCATTTATGACAAAATGTGTTCACATATATACGTGCTACCAAACATGGATAATATGCGTATGCCAAAATGTCGAGTTCTTGGGCAACGGTCTGCAGATAAATAATCTTAAAACTCTGGAATACCAAATTCTTTATATTTTTGGTATTATAGCGTGTCGCATCGTAGTTCTATAAACTCCCCGAGCAGAAATTTGTAAGGGTTCAAATATGGCACTGACAAGATTTGCCCTAGTTTGATAGGGCCTGATCGTGCGTGTAACGCTCTTTCCCAATCAGGCTCTGATTGGAATAGTCGGATCAGGGCCTAATCAAGTTCAGCATATAGAACTAAATAGTGCAAACCCTAATAAGGTATTTTGTATCAGGCCCTTGTCAGATTGCCCAACCAGGGTTGAAATGGGAAATACCCCATCAGGGACGGAAATATTCAAATAAGGTTAACCCTAAAAGGGTATTCTAACTCAGGCCCTAATAGGATACGAACTGATTGCATTCAGGCTTTACCTTACTAATTTCTGCTCGGGCCCATTTGCAAATTTTCGTCAATATTTTCTAAGATTGCACCGATTAATCGGTAGATAATCGGCCATTTTGCCGATTAATCGTCATATGTCAACGTCAAGACATATGTTTATTGCACAGTGGCGGATTATGCCTTTGAGGGGCCTGAGGCGGAACAAAATTTTGGGGCCTAAGATTTTACCAAAAATTTTGCAAATGAGTTTGATTAAGACTATTTCTTAAATAATTTTTTATCCGCTTCAGAACGGAGAAAGATCGTTCCCTACTTGCGTTGCATATCGGCAATGTAAGAAATATTTTTAAAATAGTCTCCACATTGGGAAATGAAGATTGCAGGCCATCAATGATTACCTTGTACATCTTAAATGGACAAGTGATGTTCTCTTCTTTTATATATTTTAAAAAATGATGTACTTCGTCTTTAAAATATTGTACTTCTATATCCCTCGAATATGTATTTGACAATTCTAAAATACACTTGTCAACTTCATCACTGGATATATTTTGATCAAAAAATAATTTAAAATTATTTAAAACAGTTTCATATATGGACGTTCTGGTAGACATTTCAGTGGCAAGTCTATCATAGATCATATTGTGAGTTGTTATATTAAACAATTCTCGTCCTACTAGCTGTGTATCATTTGCAGATGATTCATCATACATAATTTTGCGTTTTCTTTTTCGTCCTTCTTTGTAGCTAATATTGTCTGTTAATAAGTTTGCTTGCTTTTCTATGCTCTCATAATTATTCCGAACATACCTTATAAATTGTGACAAAGAATTAAACAGTTTTACTCCTTGTAATAAGTTCGTTTGAATATTTTGAAATGATTTTCTAGTACTATTGATTCTTTGCAATAATATATCCCATAGAATGGTTAATAAGGCAATTCATATTCATCGAATGAGCTAGCTAATTTTTTAACCTCAACTTTAGTAATCGGTTTTTCGTCTTCATTTTCGCTAATTTGGATAAGAACGCTTTTAATATTTTTGTAATTAAACCGCAAGGCGAACACTGCATCAGCTCTTGCAGACCATCTTGTCACTTGTGTCACTTAATTTTTTAATATGTTTGGAATTAGGATCGGAAAAATTATCAATAAGCAACTTCCATCTGTGAGTAGATGAAGAAAAGAATACATATATATTTTGGATAAAGTTAAAATAATACACCGCAGTAGAATAGGCATCTGCAGCATAATTTCCAATTAAATTAAGCGTATGACTTGTACAAGGAATAAAAATGGTGGTCTCATTTAGAGTTTTAATTCTGGCTTGTAAACCATTATATTTTCCGGCCATATATGTTTGACCGCGACAATTTTTAATATCCAAAGACAAATTGTTTAAAGTTTTCAAAATAATTGTGATTTTCAATTTGTAAAAATCCAAAAATCGTTCTCTCGCATCGCCCACTTTATCAATGTACCTTAATATAAAACTTAGTTGGTCAGTGTGGTTCACGTCTGGCGTAGAATCAACAATAATTGAATAATATAAAGAGTCCTGAATTTCTTGAATTAGGTGTTCTTTTACTTCAGTTCCCATTAAATTTATAAATTCATCGCATGTGGTATGTGATAAATAACTTACATTACCTTTTCCTGGATGGCTGTACCTCTCCAAATGATTTTTAAGAAAATCATCAAATTGGGATAGGTACTCAATGCATGTCATAAAATTTCCTTTTCTGTTCGAATCAATATCTTCTCGATGATCACGAAATGCTAAACCCAAAGTAGCTAATAGCTTTACTGTAGCTGCAACTCTTTTTAAAACTTTCCGCCAGCATTTTTGTTGTACTTCAATTTCACGAGCTATTTGAGTATCAATACGTCCAGTTACAAACAATCTTTTTTTCAAATTTTTCAAACAAATATTTTAGACAATCTTTTTTCCAATCAACGTTGATAAAACGAAATATACAACTAAAGCTAAAACACCTATACTATATCAATCATATCATATGGAAACCCTTTTCAATCCAACCCGTTAATCCAAATGATGAATTTAGCATGTATTGTATTAAAAATACATGGATTTTAAGCATACAATAATAGATTTCAATTCTACACGTTAAAAAGTTTTCATTTATTTAGTTATATATGAAATTAATCTAAAATATGTACAATTATATGCTTAAATTGAGGTTTTCAGTTTAATGCTTTCAATAAATTGTAGGTCTTAAAAGAAATCCAAAATCATATTGGAAAACATAAAACTCAAATATACTTCAAATATCCAAAAAATACTTATCTGGATTTTGTTTTTATCAATAATTTTGCGATTGATATAATAACAGCCCATTGCAAATAAAGTTTTAGTATTAATATTTATTCGTAACAGTGGAACTTTTCAAAACAAAATGTTTTTTTACTATACAAATTGGAAAACGAATTTGTACATTAAAAAATTATAAAACTATCAAATTAGAATTATTAAAATAAATACATACATGAAAAAAAGTAATACAAATTGACAACCTTACATTTTTTACATGTGGGATAATATTAAAAACATCTTTAGGCTTAAAAACTTTAGTTGAATGAACGCAGTCATCTGATATTTGAATACCTATAAAATATCAATACTATTTGTAGCGAGGCGGCCCCTGTGCATGTGGGGCCCGAGGCGGCCGCCTCTTCCGCCTCTATGGTAATCCGCCACTGTTATTGCATTTTAAACACAACAAATTCCAAATACTAAAACATATCATAGTCAGTCATAGTTGAAAACATTTTTAAAAATGTATAAGATTGAGGGCTGTTAAAATATATGACAAATCTGTTTATGTATTTCTGCATTTATTTGATAACTCAACAGTTTTAACTTTTGAAAAAGTTAATTTGAAATAATGGTGTTTTTAAATAAAGTACTCCAGTCACTGTCATCGACATATAAGTTTTTTTTTAAATTTTACTAAACTTACTGCGTCTGTAAATTTGATGAAATTGTTTTATACATCAAGGTCGAAACAAATAGAGGCTTATGCATATATACATATATACTTATACATAAAATTGCACTTTTTTACATTAATTTACGAACTGTACGTTGTGCAAAATTATACAAAAAATTGCGATGTCGCTTAAAAGCTCTTTCAAATAACACTTCTCTAAACTGTGTCATGAATGTTGGTTTTATCCATTCATAAATTCTTACTTGAAACATCATTGTACTTTTCATTGTAAACTTATTAATTTTTCTATCATTCCGAACTCTAAGTTTTTCAGTCAATCAGGGTGGTTATTTTATAGCGTTATCCCACTAGGTGAGATAAATAGTGAGATAAAAAAATTATGTTTAAATGATTTCTTTTATCTAATACAATCGATCAAAGACAAATATTTTATCTCACTTTTTATCTCACCTAGTGAGATAACGCTACAAAATAACCACCCAGGTTCGGAAAAAAGCGAAAAACGCCATGGAAAGACTGCTGTTATTTAAAATTATACAAAAACTGCGTTGTGTAAATTTCGAAAGTAAATTTAAAAGTACTGATGTACCGGCCTTTTATTTGATATGCTAGTTGACTCGGTAAAAACTGTATATTTTTTATAACCTTACATCGCATCCCTGCAAAACAAACGAAAACAACTTTATTTATTAATAACTATGCCACGCCAATTTGTGCGGACAGGTCAGTTTTATACACATCTTAAATTTCAGACTCATAGGGTTCATAGTTTATGAGATATTAGATATAATGGATAAATCATATATGCTCAAAAACATGCAGCATATTAGTCAGAAATATCTCCAAACCAGTAAAAGCATAGTTCCGAGGAATTAAATTAAACAAATAAAAGCGACATTTGCATAATATTTAAGGCAGCTTAAGTAATATAACATTATAATATAATATAACACTTTTTTACTTCAGAGCAGTCATAATATTCCCTGGGCCCTCGCTGATATCATTTGATAATTCCCACATGTTTTATACTTCGTGAGATGCGTGTACTTGTGAGCTCGAAAACTTTTGTTCTGCCATTTTCCTCGATTCGGACGCTTTTTCGTTCGGCAAGTTTCGAAAAATTACGATTGCCTGGGATCTTGTAAATTTGCTAAAATTTTTTGAACTATGGGGGTAGAAATTTGTTTTAGAACACATGAGTACCCTTGTTCGACAAAAATTTGTCTGCTATTTTCGATGCCGACTAACATCCCAAACATCCCGAAATGTCAATTGTTGAGCTCGACAATAGCATAGACAAATTTTTGTAGGACAATGTTGCCCTCGTGTTAAGAAATCTCCACTCCCCATAGTTAAAAACAAAAAATTGTGGTAGTAAATTTACAAGGTCTCTGGAAATCGGCATTTTCTGGAAATCGGCCGAATCGAGGAAAATGGCAGAACAAAAGTTTTCGGCCTCGTCAATGACAGGCGTCTCACGAAGTATAAAATATGTGGTAATCATTAAATGCAATCGGCGATGGCCCAGGGACATATAATCTTTAATATCGAAAAAAATTACGATTTCGTCCAACAGCTGTAAAAATCTTCTTAAAACTTATGATTCGAAGGGCAACGCACTTCGGTATAATATGGCTCGAATAAATTGATTTTAGCAACTTTTTTAAATACATTGTCAATTTTATTGACTTTTGAACATAAGACCAGCAATGTGAATAATGCGATGGAAGTTTTGAAAAAATCTATTATGTTGGGTTTTAACATATTTTTTAGGGTTCCGTACTTTGAAAAAGTAAAAACGGTATCCTATTGGTGAGACTTCGGTGTCCGTCCGAATTTCTACATAATCAATTTCTTCACAAACTATAAGTGCTACCAACATGAAATTTTCTATAGTTATTAAATGTGTTGTCCAACACCTGATGATAACAAAAAAATTTTAAATATTTGATTTTATCTATATTTTATGGACATAGATAAGGAGATAGTAAAACAAAAGTTTTTTTAAGGAATCGAGTTTGGTCTAGAAAAATCGAAAAAAATGGAAGTACATATTTCAAAAAAAATTTTCATGGAATTTTCGACTGCTTAGTTTTTGAGTTGTTACCAAAAACGAGTGGTTTTTTTTGTCTCCTAACCCCCATTCATTTTTTATGCATTTTTGAATTTTTTAATTAAAACACTAGACGAGGAAATAAAGCACTAAACCTAAGCAAATTGGCAGAGTAAGATGGATCGAGATGCGGTTTTTTGCATTCGTTTCAGGAAGCCGTCAGGAAAGTTTGTAAACATAGCCACTTTTCGGCAAAAAACCTCTGGAGTACCTAGGGGCCAGGGCAGGTTAAATACACCTCATCTCCTTGAATTTTCCATAAATTCAGCTCGAAATTGATCGAAGCTCGTTACTCGGGGGTTTTTGGGGTCGCTGAACACGAATGTGATGTCGGCGATGACTGTGGGAGTACCTAGGGCCCAGGGCGGGTTTGTCTAATTCATCTCTTGGAACTTTCCATATATTCAGTAACGAGGAGATGAGGAGATGAGTTAGACATACCCGCCTTGGGCCCTAGGTACTCCGATGGTCATCGTCGACATCATATTCGTGTTCAGCGACCCCAAAACCCCCCAAGTAACGAGCTTCTATCAATTTAGAGCTGTATTTATAGAAAGTTTCAGGAAATTAGGTGTATATAACCCGCCCTGGCCCCTAGGTACTCCAAAAGTCATCGGAGACATCGTATTCGTGTTCAGCGGCCCAACCCCCCCCCCCCCCCCCCCCCCCGAGTAACGAGCTTCGATCAATTTCGAGCTGAATTAATGTAAAGTTCCAGGAGATGAGTTAGACATACCCGCCCTGTGCCCTAGGTACTCCGAGGGTCATCGCCGACATCATATTCGTGTTCACCGACCCTTAAAACACCCTTAAAACACCGACCCTTCAAACTGTTGCGATCATTTCATCAAAGTTTATCTTGCTTATGTATGATGTTTATTTAATAATCTGAATTACTAAATATTGAAATGTAATAAATCAGACCTCTAGGTTCCCTTCTTTAAATTAATAGTCCAAACAACCTTACTATCGGGTTTTAGTGCCTGTTTGACATTGACAGCCGATTTTCTATTTGTCAATTGTGAAATGACGACAAAAAAGCAACAGGTTTTTACCTTGATAATAATTGATACCCAGAACAAATATGTTGTGGTGATTATGAATTGTTTAGTACATGACATAAAGTGTGCTCGATTTCGAACCAGGATGCAAATATCGTCGCAGAAGTTGTGATAAATAATTGTGTTAGATGCTTTGAAGTTCCTATTTTTGACATTTTATCCTCTGTTACTTCCGGGCTTAAGCGGACAAAATTTTCGAAAAAATTTACAAAAATAAAATTAGCGATTTCAGCTGGAAATGTATGGGTTGGTTATATTCTATCATTAAATCACAATTTTATCTTCTTAAAAATTCGCGGCAGGTTATCCATTGTTTTTGAGCCGGTTATAATTTTTGAGTTAAATCGCCACAGCGTTAATTAGTTGATAAAAGTTAAAAATTTCGTCAAACCAACTAAATATTCCAAGTGTACAAACAAAGGCCCATAGAATAACGAAAAACGAAATGGCTTACGTGTTGTTGTCGGTTGCGGGTCGGAATTTTTTTAATCTTTGAGAGTACTCACATAATGGTCTTGCCGAATCCACTCGCCCGGGACCTGGGGACTGGAGTTATTCAACGAATTCGGCGGGAATTTTTTTTTCGCTTCCTTGTAAGCGATATAACTCGTAAATGGTGCATTTTAGGATACTGGTGCCATGGAACCTTCTTGTTCCTTAAATATTTTTCAATAACTTAAATAAAAAAAATTAAAAAATTTTTGTTGCAAATTTTTGCAAAAAACTGCGAAAAAATGTCTAAAAAACGATATTTTTCAATTGAATTTAGTTATTTGCAAATAATTGTGTATAATATGATTGACCCCTCTATCTTGTAGGTGAAACCTCAACAAAAAAATATAAGCTTTGGAACGTTTCATTCGGCTTAATAGTTTTTGCACAATCCTATTTTGCACTTATTGTCTGAAAAAAACGTTGTTAAGTTTGGGCAGGCCGCAAGGTCTGAGTTTTTATCTGATCGCAATCTGCTTGACGGCGGTCGAAAGGGTAAAATGTCAGCTTTAATTAACAACTGTGTTACCTATACCCATATTCAATATTAACAACAATTACAGCGTTTCAAAACCCCTTAGTTGCAAAATTAAATTTCTCAACGAATTTTCAACTTAACGAGATGCGGTTTTAAAATTTGCAAAGTGGTTAAAAAACTGAAAATTTAAAAAAATAGACCTCTCTAACATGATTTGAAATTGAAAAATATCGTTTTTAAGACATTTTTTCGCAGTTTTTTGCAAAAATTTGCAACCAAAAATTTTTTTTTTAATTTTAAGCTCTAGAAATATATTTAAGGAACAAGAACGTACCATGGCACCAAAAGTGCACCATTTACGAGTTATATCGCTTACAAGGAAGCAAAAAAACATTTCCAGCCGAATTTGTTGAATAACTCCAGTCCTCAGGTTCCGAGCGAGTGGACTCCGGCAGGTCCATTATGTGAGTACCCTTCCCCAGAGATTAAAAAAAATTCCGACCTGCAACCGACAACAACACGTACTATCCGCAATTCTATGGGCATAACATACTATATTCGTTTTTGACTTTTATGCATGGTTGTATAAAATCTGATTTCTTTTAAAAAAATCAGATTTAAGTATTTGATTTTTAAAATTAATTTATTTAAATTTATATAATTTCTGAATAAGTGGTTCCATTACTTATATCCCTTTAAAATATTAAATCTAAATAGTAACCAGTTTTGAGTCAATCACCAGTTTACATTGTCAACTTTATTGACTTTTGAACATAAGACCAAGGTGGATAATGCAACGGAAGTTTTGAAATGATTTACTATGTTGGGTTTTAACATAATTTTTTATACTGCCGACGACACCACGTATAGTTGCTTTGGGGAAGTTGTCAAATATACCAGGTTATCCATTGGAAGATCATATTTTTTTAATAGCAATTATAAGTACGTTTTGTATTTGAGATTATTTTTGATACTTAAATTCATTTTTTATGCATTTTTGAATTTTTTTATTAAAACACTGTAGGTGTGGAAAAGTGTTGAGGGCCGCAACAATTTATGCAGCGGGCCACAAGTGGCCCGTGGGGCGCTAGTTTGACATCACTGTACTAAATTTTTCTCTGTTTTTACATTTGCAATAAATAAACACTTAGTGTTTCGTGCAATAGACAGATTTTCTTTAACAGTAGACTAATGCAAATCGAAAATAAAACTAATCTTCCCATAACATTGAATTTGATAATTTTTTGTAACTCAAACTGTTTATACAATTTTTCGTAGCTTATCCTGTTCGTATACGTCATCATCCAAGATGTTCAATTTGTTTCTCATGTATAGTTGGTTTAAAAAATAATTTAAAATTGGTGATTTCCATTAGTTTAATTAATGTTAACTGATATAAAGTCAAGTACAAATTTGTAGTGAAAACATTTTAATTTAAATGTTTGTCGTTTAATTAAGATTTTTTTTGCCTATTTATAATGTAAATATTTACAATCATATAAAGCTTTTTATTTATGGAAATTTGAAACAAATGATCAAACTGTTGCGATCATTTCATCAAAGTTTATTTTTTATGCATTAAGTTGTTTATTTAAGAATCTGAATAACCAAATATGGAAACGTAATGAATCAGACTCCTAGGTTCCGTTCTTTAAACTATTGGTTCAAGGAATCCTGCTATCGGGTTTTAGTGCCCGTTTGACATTGACAGCCGATTTTCTTTTTGTCAATAGTGAAATGACGACAAAAAAGCAATAGGTTTTTGCCTTGATAATTGATATCCAGAACAAATATGTTGTAGTGGTTATGAATTGTTCAGTACATGACATGAAGTGTGTTTGATTACGAGCCAGGAAGCAACTATCGTCGCAGAAGAGTGATACATACAGTGATACATAATTGGGTAAGAAGCTTTGAAATTCCTATTTTTGACATTTTATCCTCTGTTACTATCGGACTTAAGCGGACAAACTTTTCGAAAAATATACAAAATTAGCGATTTCAACTGGAAAATGTATCATATCAGCCGAAAAATGTGTATTATATTCTATCCACTACATTAAATCACAGCTTGATCGTCTTAAAAATTAGCTGGAGGTTATCCATTATTTTTTGACTCGGTCGAGTGAGATATTTTATATGATCATAATTTTAGAGTTGAATCGCCGCGGCGTTAATCAGTTTAGTTAAAAAAGTTAAAAAATTTGTCAAACCAACTAAATCTTCTAAGTGTACCAAGTGGTTGTTTAACATCTGATTTAAAAAAAACAGATTTATTTGATTTTTAAAATTAATTAATTTAAATTTATATAATTTCTGAAGAAGTAATTCTATTACCTAATCCCTTAAAAATATTCAATCTAAAGTAACCAGTTTTGAAATGCCTATTTAGGCATAGACGGTAAGCTAACTTCTTAGTTGTTTTCAGTTTTTTCTAATAGTAAGCAGTATGCAATTGTCTTAGTATAACGTAATAGATACCGTGGGTAAGGTGTACGTAACTCAGGTATTAAAATGGTAATAAAAATTTAAAATGGTAAGCGTATTTCGTGTTGTGACAATCATTGTTTGTAGAGTTCTCTCATTTCAGGTTTGAAGTTGCAAAAATCAAAGAACATTTGATAATATCTGTCGTATCTGTGGTCTAAAATAATGCTTAAGGCTAGACTATGATTGTTCTTGACTGTTTTAAGGTAAATCAACCACTAAGTTGATAATTATGTTGTGTTTACTATATTCAGAAGTTATTTTGAATCAGTTCAATTCAATCTCAGTTAGCGATCTCAAAATCTATGCCATGGGAGTAGAATTGAAAATATTTTTTTATTGAATTTGTAAGTATTACTTCGGTATGAAATAGTATTACTTCGGTATTGTATTACTTCGGTCTGAAAGACCTAAGTATTACATTCTCGAGCGGACCTACTGATTCTAAAAAGCAAAAAAAAAATTATGTCTGTCTGCCAGTCGTCCGTCCGTCACAACCTACGAAATCTAGAAAACCCCTGGAAGGATTTCAAAAATGTTTGTTTCTAAAAATAGGCATACTCAATGGGAAGGCCCGAAAGGACGTTGTGTTCGATAGCTGACGGGTCCCGAAAGTGTGTCAAAAAAATCGTCAAGTGTGTCAAAATAAGGAAATTTGCATGTTTTTTGCTTAAAAAACGTTCATTGCAAGTGATTACGAGTACACTCCAAAAAATAAAAGTCACTTTTACAAAATTTTAATAAATATACAACACACAAAATTTTTTGATAAAACTACAATTTTTTTCCTTCAAATCCAAAACTAATTTGTAAGAAAATCAAATAAATTTTTGGTTTTTTCAAATAATTTTTTTTATAGTCTACAATATTTTTGGTAAACTAACAAAAAAATTTGTGAGTTGTATATTGATAAAAAATTTGTAAAATTTATTTAGTTTTTTGAAATTTTTTGAATTTCGAATTTTTGATTTGGAAAAAGTTTCAATTTTTGATTTTGCAATAATTTTTGGAATATTTTTTTGAATTTTGAAAAAAGTTTCTGTTTTTGATTTTATTATAATTTTTGGTATATTTTGAAAACAGTTGGTATTTTTGATTTTGTTGTAATTTTTGCAATATTTTTAAAATTTTGAAAAAAGACTGAATCTTTTGAATTATGAAATTTCGCAATAATCTTAAATTTTGAAAAAGTTTAAATTTTTGATTTCATTATAATTTTTGGAATTTTGAAAAAAGTTTGTGTTTTTCATTTTATTTATAATATTTGCCATATTTTTAGAATTATGTAAAATGTTTGAATTTGTGAATTATGAATTTTTGCAATATTTTTAGAATTTTGAAAAAAGTTTCATTTTTTGATTTTGTAAGAATTTTCGGAATTTTTTTTAGAATTTTTAAAAAGTTTAAATTTTTGAATTTATTTTTAGAATTTTGAAACAAATTTGTATTTTTGAGTTTGTATTATAATTTTTGCAATATCTCTCCAACCTTAGATTTGGATAAAATGGTAGACATATTTCCGATTCTTTGAACCGTTTTTGGATCAAGCCCTCTCAGAAAAACCAAGGGCAAATTATATCCACCTTGTTGAACAAACAATTGCCAGGCGATTCTCTAAGAATGTATAAGAAGCTTTTTAATAAGATAAAAAAAACTAGGACTGAAATTCCTATAGGATAGATAGAAATTCCTATAGACTCGAAAAACGATTCCTACTGTCATGAAACAAAGGAAGTGTTTATTACTGCTGTTGTCGAAAACATTGAGATTATCATCATTAAAAAAATTCATGACTGCATATGCAAATACAGCTAGCCTAAAAAAGAGTAAATAATAGGTTATTTCGGATTATATTTACGATAGTATATGTTTTTATATATTTTTAGCTAAAGTTTTTTGCTTATATTAGCGTAAGCTTTTATTATCTGTTAACACTATACTTAATTAAAATGACGAAAAAAACTAAAGACTAAATATATAATTAAATTAGGTTTCAATAATTCAAATGTAACGGAATCTCTTTTTCAATTTTATATTTTTTTAGATTTTATATAATATTAACGAAGTACTTGTTTTTGTGATGATGAGTATATGATTAATATTTCATTTATTTAAAACAGCAAATAGTTGATTGATGTCGTCATGTGATTGAATTTTTATTGCAGTTGAACCAGCCCTATCATCGATTTTTGCAAATATTATTCCGTGTCGAAACCAAGCAAACTGAATTACCTTTTTATTTTTTAAAGATTTTAAGGATTTGAGAAGACTGG
The DNA here is from genome assembly GCA_963693315.1 of Diogma glabrata. Classification (NCBI taxonomy): domain Eukaryota; kingdom Metazoa; phylum Arthropoda; class Insecta; order Diptera; family Cylindrotomidae; genus Diogma; species Diogma glabrata. Next base: position 240,556,001 of record OY856188.1, on the reverse strand, counting down.
CATTAAATGGTGTTAGTCTTTCATTAACATAAATTTGAGCATCTTCTGGAGCTGAACTAGGAAATATTTGGTTGATGTATAAATTGCCCAACGTTTTCTTATCATGCAGTAATTTTGATTTTGTAACAGAATCTTTAAATTTGATAATGATTTGCAGTGACTCAGGGGTTGCACTATTTCTCGATGATATTTTTCGTAATGAATAGGATCTAACATTATCCATATTGAAGTTGAAAAAAGATGACAAATTTTGTACTACAGCTCGTCCCGTTATAGATTTATTATCGGCAAAAAATCCGCTAATTATGACATCGTTTAACATATGATATTGTTTTATTTGATTTACGTCGAATGTAAAATTTTTATTGATTTGGTCAACTTTATCCTGACGTTTTTGTAGATCTGCGATTGATGATTTTAAGGATGCAAGCTCGGTTTTTGTTGAAACTAATTCTAATTTTGTAGAGTCGAGCTCAGATTTAATGTTAGTTACTGTTCCGCCGAGCTGAGATAAATCTTGTTGAATTGTTTTAATTGACATGTTAAGAATATTCATATCAACTTTCATTTTTGATTGGAAAGAAGTTATTGCGTCCATAAGATCTGCATTTGAAGGTTGGTATACTTCGGTGGAGTTAACCTCGTCTTCTGACGGGTTATCATCCTTTTTGGACCTGGTGGCTGGAGGTCCCATTTAAGAAATATTGCACAAGAAAGTTAACTGTTTAATTTTATTTACAGAGATATAAAATTCTGGTTTACTATGTTTATGACTAATTCAATTACACAGAATCACGTCACTATATTGAATAAATTTACTGTAAACACTTTTTCCAATTGATTTTATTAAAATAAATATGAGTGAAATTCTTTTTGGATTATATATTTAAAGAAATTATAATTGAACAAAACACTATACAATCTTATCAACTTTTTAATCAAATTTATCGATTATTATTTTATTTTTATTTAACTTGCAAAATTAGAATGAATTAGAAATATTCATATTACATATTATAAATTTTAATTACTCAGCATCACAAAAACACGTCTGAGTTATTCGAACGCCATTTGCAAAAAAAAAAAGCAAAAAAAAAGAAAAGAGATCTTTGATTCATGAAAACTTTGCGAATTTTCAACCGGCCCACCATTCAAAAATAGATATAATAACTGGACGTTTAGTAGACCATCGGGCGGGCATCGCCAGTGTGGAGTCTCCAGAACTGCTACAAAAGACGTACGGCCAGGGTTGTTCCAGTTCATGATGCATTACAAAATAGCCAGTCAGGAATTTATAAGTTGTCTCATTCAGCACAGGAAAATTATTTTAGGCTGTTAAAAGCTTTTAGGTCTTGGGGCCCGGCCGGTCAAGTAATATGTTCAAGGATTTAATGCAAAGTGGTAGTTGAAGTCTCTAATATATATGTCGACTAACGTGATTATGTCCTATCAACGTGCATATTTCATAAGTATTTAGCAGTTACTTCAGGGACAAAATAATTTCAAGCAAGCCCAGTTTAGCATAAGCTCAATTTAAAATCTCGTAAAAATAATTTCTTATCAACATTCTATGTGTGCAGTCTTTTAAACCTAATTTTTTGTAATCTTAATATTTTTAATAATTTATATTTAACATGGGTCACAAGAAACTTAAATTATGAAAGTAATAAAATGTAATTAAAGTGATTTATTTTAATTTTTTTTGTCTATCTTGATTAGTTGTAAAAATACTAAATAAATAAATCCAGAACTGTACAATCAGTAATCACAGTTGTCTAATTTAATTAACCTAAACCAATTTTATTCCGTTCCATCAAAACTCGGTTCGTAGTTGTAGGTTACAGCGTGGATACAGAAGCGAGATGTGAAAAAATGGGAATCTGTAGTTGACGCCCAGAAGACACATATTGTAAACTTTATATCCGTTTTTAAAATTATAGTCAAAACAACTTCATTTATAATAACAGAAAGTAAACAAATAGCTTGATTTTAGTATGGACGTTGGAATTTGTTAGCAGGGCAGTAAACTAAGCGTTATATGTGATGAGTGGTAGATGCACTTTTCATCGAAATTTATGGTCTATGTTGAGAAATTTCTTTCGAGTACTCCTGAGGTGTAGACCCAACCACCGTAAGAAGTGCTTTGACGATCTATGGCATTCTCATCTAAACTTACTAGGCGAAAATATTGCCGATCAAGTTGATGGCTCCAACTTGGGGTCCTGAATGAACCACAACCGAAATGAATAACAAGCAACTCGTATTTATTTCCAGATGTCTCCCTTGACCTAGTGTCACTCATGCCGATAGCAGAATGGGGAACTGAACATACACTGGGATCAGATCATGTGCCTATCATAATCACCCAAGGACGTTCCATCAACCACATAAAAACCGAGAAGAAAACAAACATCAATTTTAAAAACGCTGACTGGGTAAATTTTACCAATTTTACTGAGGATGAATTCAGTAAACTATTTTTACCACTTGAGGTCCTCTTTAGGGTCAAAAAATTTAGAGATATATTCAACAATGCAAAAGCCCGGTACGTCCCTGCTGTTAGAATACAATACATGAAACTGAATTTCCCACCAGAAGCGTCTGCTTTTGCCATACATAAAGGGCAGACATCCGTAAAATAGATCCAGCCGACCCCAGCGTCTAGGACGTAAACCAGCAAATCAAATAAACAGGCGAGTTATAGAATATACGATGAACAACCAGTGAGAGCTTGTGAGTAAATCGAACTTCGGCCACACTAAAATCAGGGTTGCATTGATTTAAATCATTTGATTTAAATCAGTGATTTAAATCAGATTTAAATCAACTTGATTTTTTTGAAAAAATCATTGATTTAAATCAATTGAAGAAATTTCTGAAAATTTTAAGCAAATTCAAAATAAAAATTTGATTTTTTTTGATAAAATGTTTTGTGGTAGGAATTTCAACATGTGTCACAACTACACATAAAAACCTAAGGAAACAAGATCCCAAAACGACAAGCGCTCTAACAAGATGATAAACGAGATACGTTCACCATTTTAAGCTATATCTGAGCTATCTTCACCTGTCCAACGGCATCTGTATCAAGTCACGCTAAGACAATTGCACTGTGATTGCGACTGAGAATAATTAAGATGTTAGCCTATCGTCGTAAAACTTCAACAACAAAGTCACAGATTAAACCACAACTAGAAATATTGACAAAACCACATAAAATTGCATCTGAACAGATTCTAGAAATGAATCTAGAAATAATTAATGATTACATATCAAATAGAGTATTAAATGCAAATCAGTACAACCAGCTTACGAAAAAAAAAACATTTCCACTAAAAACTATCGTTACTATTAAGATCTTGATGGCATATTAAATCCTTAACACTTTCCTGACACAAGTTATAAGGAGTTGTTCCATATGACTTGCCGTTTAGTGTTTACCAGTTATCTACATGTCCGAGAAACTTTTCGAATCTGCAGAATTGGATATCTCTGACATCACTCTAAAGCAGTGACAAAGTATCTTAGTTTGGCAAGTAACGCTTTTCATGTCGCTAGAACAACAATCAGTATTTCAGTATAAAAATCTAGTAAATAAAAACTGTTCCTTTACTTTTGTCTGATCTTGCATTTCAAAAAATATAACCAAAGCTAATGATTTATATAAAGTAGTTAACGTAGCGTAAGAAATATACAATTTCTTTAAAAATTAAACTAAATTTTTTTAAAAATCAAAAAAATCCGATTTAAATAAAAAAAAGCGATTTAAATCAAATAAATCCGATTTTTTTGATTTTTTTAAAAAAATCAGATTTTTATGCAACCCTGACTAAAATTCAATGTAATACTTTATGACTACAAAGCGGTCCTCGGAACCATCCTCGGAAGCCGGAAAATAACTGCATAATCACCTTCAATGATATTCTTACAAACAATTCTCGGAAAGGCGCATCAAAATTTAACACACAGTTTACAGAAATGCTAAGCAAGTATGAAAAAGAATAAATATATTCAGAATTAATTAAAAGAATTAATATATATAAATATATATAGTTATATATATGCAGTTATTGCAAGCATGATTAAAGTAATAACAATATATTCATCTCTTTTTATTTTAATTTACTATGTTTTAATAAATATAAAAATGAACATACAAGTTCATTATACGTAGATCTCGTGTACGGAACACAAGTTAACATACCGTAGAATTGATAAATATTAAGATTGTTAAACATAGAATATTTCATTAAATAATTAATAAAACTATACTTTGAAATAAATAAATTATAAGTGAATTATAAATAATAGTTTCATTTTATATATACAAAATACACAACACTAAGCAAGTATGAAAAAGAATCTAGATCAGTTATAAGACACTTCCGAAAACTTAAATGACACCACTGAGAATACCATTTTTACAAATATTGAAGTTGAGAATGCAATTAGAAAAATCAACCCATCAAAAGCAATTGGATCCGATGGCATATCAGGTATCATGCTTAATTAAACATATTGGATCCAAGGGAATGAACTACAAAAACACTTAACGCATCACTAAATAGTCCCCACTCTCCAGATCCCCTGATGAAATTACGGAAAGTGGCTAAAATTAGTTCCAATCTAAAACCCGGAAAAGTCCAAGAAGGAAAGTCGTACACCCAAGTAACATTTTGTATATAGAATAGTCACAAACTATTGTTGTTTTATTTACGGAATATATACTGTACTCAAAATAGGTTGCGGTATTTATACTTCTACAAAATATTGTTTCTGATTGTACACAGTAAAGCTACAGTGTAGTAGTAAACTTATAGCTTCGAATGTAACGTTTCTGATTATGTACTATGTAACTGTATTATTACTTCTACAAAATGACTACATTGTGTAAAGTCTACGAGAGCTTATAGCTACATTGTAAATATACTAAACGTTGGCCTTGTAAATGTATTTTTGCATTTACAGATTAATTACAAAACTTTATTTTATTGAGAACTTATATACTTACCGTATATTTACGGGACATTTACATTAGGAATGTATTTATACTATCACATAATTTATACAGTTTTCTTAAGTAAAAATTTTTTGCTTAATAAAAGATGTCTGTTTCCATCGTGCGATGATAAAGAAATGTATAGCCAGCTTTCAGTGATAGACGACTCAATATATTGGGCATTAGTTAATCGAATCTTAAGTATTAATTAATTTAAGAGTTACTTGTGATTTTAAAGTTTCGTGGATTTAATTTCTAACCAAAGGATCCCCGAAAATTATTGCAAACACTTTAAAATATAAATATTATTTTGACGGGTAGTGGAAAGCTTTGGTATTATGAGCTAATACGTTGGTTGAAGTTTTCGAATTTGGATCACTTAATTAATATTTCAGTTACCTTTAACATTGACGGCCTTCCCATTATTAATAGCAAAACAAATTTTGGTCGATTTTATGTATAACCGATCATTCGCAATTCGGAGACCATTTGCATTTTATTGTGGTCCAACAATGCCAAGCTTAGAACACTATGAGGCAAAATTTCGTAAGATAATTACGAGATACATTTAAACTTATTATATTTAGATCTGGCCGAATCTCAATGCCAGGATTACATTAACTAATTTATTGACATATGTAAATGTAAATAATTGTGTAGGTTCAAATGTACATAGTCTCCCACCCCCCGTTTATGTAAAAAAAAATTTGGACATATACCAAGGTGCATGAGGATTGCTTGTACCAAATAAAAAATAAATGTCACTTTTGTTTATTTCACAAATGTCAAAAGTTGTAAAAGGATTTATACAAAGCTTTTACAAAACATATACAAGTAAATATTTGTAAAAGGAAGGTGTAAATGTAAATGCACAACACCGAGGCTAATACTAAGCGTTTACATAATTTATACATGTAAACTCTTTGAGTTGGAAGTTGTAATTGTATGATTATGTTTACAGGTCAAACACATAGCGTTTACATTATGTTAACATGTTAACATTTTAAATATGGAAGTGTAAATGTAAATAAAATGTAAATGTATATATTCTGTGCACTCTCTGTATATCTACATAGGGCGAACTTGTATTTGAAAGCTTACAATTGAAAGCTCAGCCATTTTTATGCAAAATTAATATTTGACTGTATTTAAAACAAATAAAAAAATACATTTAATGAAACTTTATTGGGTTTTATAACTAATGTTATAAGTATTTTAGAAAAACTTAAATTTATGAAAATAATAAAACAAATTTTATATAATTTTATCTTTCTAAAATAAATTGACATATAAAATTTTTTTTAAAATTATATTTAATAATTTATTATTTTTATGGCGCATTATTAATTTAAAAGTATTTCCAAAATTTAATCGAAATTTTATTATTCGTTTGTAAATTTTGACATCCAACTATACAAAATTAGTTATGCCAAAATATGATATTTGCATTTTATAAACATAAAACATATTATTGTATTTGTAGATTTATTTATATTTTTTGTTTACAAAAAATCATCTAAGACTTCGTATTAAAGTATGAGATTGTAACTTTTTTGTAAGTAGTCCGTAGTGATAAAAATCTCATACATTTTGCTTTCTGTAACACTACGTACGTGTTTGTAATCATACATAATTCTTACGCAAATTGATATCCGTAAACGTTCAGTAAAAGCCAAAATTATTCCCCAAAATGTATACGAAACACTTACTGAACGTTTACGGTACAGTTACCACTGTAACTTTACGATTACAGAGTAAATGTACTGTAATAAATTTGTAAACAAAATTTGTTACTTGGGCAGGCTGATCTCCATCTCCAGGCTGATCAGGTACAGGCTGATCTCCATCTATCGCAAAACTAATTGAAGCTTTCTTGTTACCTTGGATAACAAGCTCCTGCAACCCAGCTAAATACCAACAACGCTTCCGAAAAGCACACAACACCATTACCACCTTCCACAGAATCCAAAATCGAATACAAAAACAAGTACAAGAGCACTTGATCTATCGACTAAGAGCACCTTATTTAGCAAAATCATTTGACACAGTGTCGCACGTCGCACTATTTAGACATTCTAAATAGTAAATACCTTCGTAAATACATTCTAAATAGTAAATACTTGTAAGGCATAACAAAGCGCCGGTTTCGTAACATTTGAGCATACTGACTCTTTCTACGGAGGTCCACATGGCATTAATAACACATAAAAATGTAAAAAAAGGTGAACTGCAAAGTCTACAACTTGAAATTGGTTTGCACAAATTAAATTAATGAATCAATATCAAAATCAATAATATAAAAATCTTACCTTTACAATCGTTTGCATCCCTAGCATTAGCTCTAGCCCATGGACGATCAAAATGAAATGGTCTACATCTTTCACAATCACGTCCAGCTGTGTTATGTTTACAGTCACAGGTAAGCTGTCCTTCACGATTATGTATACACTTAGATGCATGACCATTACATTTACATCGTCCACCCACAGCAAAATCAGAAACAGCATAATGATGTGTTGCCGATGTCGTTGTTGAAGTGGAAGTTGTTAAATTTTCAATCACATTTAAACCAATCTCTTCATCATTACCCTTATTTAAAAATGAAGGTTGGTGTGATCCCCATAAAATATAATCATCTTGTGATTCTTGTGGCATTTGTAATCTGTGAAATACAACTCGTATATCGGTAGCTGTTACCCAGTCTTGTAATATTACTGACGAATCAAAATCTTGTGCTGATGGACGTCCTTCTAACGTACTGAATGCAATACGTGCACCTTGAAATCCACTACTTTCACCATTATGACGATGAGAATCTGTACATCTCGCTTCTTGTTCATTCGATTTTGTAATTGTTGCTCGATTCGGACGTCCATACACTTTTCTACATTGTGAACTATAAAATTGAAACGGTAACCAATTTTTACCATAATCTGAACTTTTATAAATTGCAATCGAATCCGGTTTGATTGAACGTGGACAAAACTGTAAACTCACATATGTTAATTCAAATTTTTTTCCAAAACTCAATGTCAATGTAACATTATCAGGTGGTGCATTAGGTCCGAACGGTAACGGAACTGGTTGTGATCTCCAACATGTAACATTATTCGGATTATTTAAATCGGTAAGCGCGGCCGGCGGAAAACTTTTATTTGGATTTATTCCATCACATAAATGACATTGAGCTGGTAAATTACTACTTGGTTCACCCAAATCACAATAATTTATTGGTTCTTTAACACCGCATGTACTTGATGCAACAATTGGTTGACCAAAAGCAACATTCACAAATTCTGGAATACAACGACGAGAACGATCTTCATCATAACATGGATCGGCTGGTGGTTGAGAGGAAAACATTCGCAAATAGCTCGGATCTGAGGATGAACCGGCGTGACATGTTTTAAGTAAGTAAACTAAAATTACTAAATTCATTAATTTTCTCATTGTTTAAACAAAATAATTTGCCCGTTTTTTTACTTTACTACAGTTACAAGTTTTTTTTAAATAATTTATCTCATTAAATTCATTTTTTTCATCATATTTTTTTTTGATTAAAATTCACAAATATCACTTAAATCATATTTTTTATGTTATTTTCATTATAAATTAATAAAAATTATAAAATAAATCACAACACAAAAACTTTAAGAAAACACTGAACACACAAAAAACCGTTAACGGCGTCCGATTGTCTCTCAAGAAAACCGCATCTTTTTGTGTGGGAAAAAATCAAACGGATCTTCCTATCCGTATATAGAGAATAAAAATAGACTTTAAAAATATAAAATAACAAATATTTCTTCTTCTGAAGAATATTTTCTTTAAAATATTTCGTTTGATTTTTGTTGATTCAAATTCAAAATCCCGTCAATATATAACCTTACGGATTGAATAAAATAACGCAACTGAAAAAAATTTCAAAACATTTTCTTTTCAATGGTAAAAAGAAAAACAAAAAATTATATAAACAAAAACATGGAATAAATTCTCTCTTAAATTTGGTTTTATCTTAAAAAATGAGAGAAAATCTGTGAATTTTTGATAATAAAATAAAATTTATAGAGTTATATAGTTTTACTCTTTACACACTAGACGAGGTTTAGGGTTACTTATCTCTGTTACACAGTGGGGAATATTGAATATAAAACAAAAAAATAAAAGAATTGGATTTTGGATTGTTGTTGTTGTTGTTGTTGTTATTTTAATAAATTTATAAAAAACAGCAAGATTGTTTTTTTTTGTTATGGTTAAAATAACAGTTAGAAATATGTGGTCTTAAAAACCATTTACAAATATTCCACCACCGGGAATCAAAGCTTTCTGAAGTGAAAATGAAAGTGCTTTGTGAAGTGGTTATCATCAGTCCAGAAAAAAAAAATTTAAAATTGAGATTTGAAAAAGAGCTTTGGTAGCTAGAGTTGATTGAAGAGATGAATTCTGAAGATGAATTCCAGTTGATGAAGATGATGTGTGTGAGTTTTGTTTTTTGGTTTTGCAGTGAAGATGTCCAGGTAATGAAAGTTGAATAATAGATGAAGCTTTTGTTTAGCCAGTGGCGGATTTCTAAATAGGCTAGCTAGGCTGTAGCCTACGGCGGCAAATTTTCGTAGGCGGCAAATTTTTGTGCGGAAAATTTTAAAAATATACAAATTTTTCAAAGCAGAAATTTTTTTGCGATGGCGAGAGCCGCTCCCCACTATAAACAGAGTATCCAGATTAAATCAATCAAATTCGCAAAATATCTTATCTCTGTACCCGAAACATAGCGGCGGCGTACTCTTGCTCTACAATTTGTATTTTATTAATTATTTTGTATTTTATAATCTAGCCGTCAAGCCATCAAGTCACCGAGCCATCAAGTCATCCAGCTATCAAGCCATCAAGCTAAAAGCCATTAAGCCAACAAGCCATCAAGCCACCATGCCATCAAATTTGGTCAAGGAAGGATTTCGGAAGGATATGATATTGCATCAAGGGACAAGGAAGGATATGATATTGCATCAGGATGCTAAATTACAACGATGGTTTATATGTGGGTATACAAAGACTTGTAACGAATTTTTCTAGCAGGCTAGCTAATATTCTATTTTAAAGTTTCTGTTTTCTGGGATTTTACAAACGATGACAGTTTGTGAAGGTTCATGACAGTTTAAAAGATAAAGTAAATATCTGTGTTCAGAGTCCTTATGTTATTCTCATGATCAAACGTTCCGAAGGAAGACTATTAATGTTTTACAAATTCTTTATGGAAAGTTTTCCATACGTTTGAGTTTGATGCTAACAAAAATGCATGAGCGACCAAAGAAGCCAAACTGGATATGTTCATCAATTTTACCAATATTCTGGCAAGTTTATGCTGGCAAGGTAAGAAGCATTGAAATAATTCTAACCATATAATTTAAGAACGTATGGACTACATAGGAGTATAAGGCGTTAAAAATCTCGTTTGTGATCCTCTCTATCCGGTTTCGGTACGAATGATTACTTTCAGTTGATAAGAGTTTGGCAGAGAAGTGTAACGGATACAAAGTCAAAATCGAAACAGCGTTTGTACTTGCATTCTAGTTGAGGTTATGGATCTAATTATATCTATACTATATAAACGACTTGTTCCAAAAATTTGCGTATACGGTACACAGTACTAACAGTGACAAATCGAAAACGTTTTAAATTCAAAACAAAAAAATTTAATCATATAGAACAATCAACTAAACAAAAACCAAATTTAACAAAAATTCCAGTAATAAAATGATATCGCACAACAGCATCATTGGCAAACGGTATCCCTTTGAACAATAAAACAAATCACCTTAAATGGAATAAATAAAAAAAAAATTTAAGAAAAAATCACTTTCAACAAACAATTTAATTCGTCTAAATTTAAAAGAAAAGAATAATATTATAAGAAATCTCGTACAATACAACATTTTTCTGTTGCTTTTAAGGAAATACAAAAAAATTTGTAAGAAACAATGTATGTAAGAATAGAGTTTGCGGATTTCAATTTTGGTAAGATAAACAGTTTTTAGGTTCTCTTTTAATTCCTGATGGCCTGAGGTTTTGTTTGTATTTTGTTGTCGGACCCTAGGGATTCCAGTTCTTTACAAAACATACTTGTATATAAGGTAGTATTACTTATCAACTTTTTTTGCATCTATATCAGTTAGTATATTTGGTTTCAGCTTTCAAGGTTGCATGATTTGTAAATTTTCCAAAGAGTTTTGAATAGGTATCTCTAAGTTTATATAACGAAATTATCTGTGTATCATGGTTGATTCATTAGGTATTTTTGTTATTTTAAAACTTGTGGGTTTTTCTCTCTCTCTCTCAGGCGTTTACAACCAATGAAGGGATTTTGCCGTCTGTGCGATCAGCTTCCAATTATCTCGTTCCATGACCAGTTGACCCCAGTCTCGAAATCCTATATCACGAAGGTCTTGGATGGTATCATCACGCCAGCGTTGTCTAGGTCTTCCTCTTCGACAAACACCAGCTGGTTGTTGTTGGGATTCTTTTTTTATCATTCTATCTATTGGAGCCCCTGTCTACATGACCAAACAATCTAATCCGGCTGGATTTAATGAATCCGGTTACATCGCAGCCTTCTACAAGCGGAGGAAGTTAGTGTTCAGCTTTCACTTCCAAATGTAAGCACAGGTCGGATTAATTCGTTATAAAGTATGAGTTTGCACGACTGCGAAAAATATTTTGATCGAAAAAGTTTTGAGTATGCGTAGAAAAGTCTGTATGCGGCTGAGACATGGGCTTTAATATCTGCCTGCATGTCATTTGACGAAGTTATTACAGACCCTAGGTATTTGAAGTTTTCTACGCATTCTTCTTCATATTCGCCACTATTCAGATTGTCGGGGAGGTATGTTCCTGGATGTTGTTAAAGTTTAGTATTGCCGGTGTTGATTCATAATCCAAGTCGTTTAGCATTTCTTTTAAGCTGAGAGAGACTATCCTTAATATCGCTTGGTCTACGTCCGAGAAGCGCAATATCATATACATAGCCAAGCATCTGACTAGATTTGTTAAATATGCAGTTTTGTGTTTCAATTCGGCTTTTTCTTATCGCGTACTCTAGTGCCAAATTAAAAAGTACGGGCGCGAGTGCATCACCTTGTCAAACACCTGATGTTATATCAAAATAGTCAGAAACTGACCCTTCGATTACTATCCTACAGTTTGATCCCGATGTTGTGAGTTTACACAGAGAAACTAGTTTCGCTAGGAACGCTAAAAATGCGGACCAGAGGTTGTCGCAGATGATGCTATCATAAGCTTTCTTGAAATCAACGCAGAGTTGGTGAATGCCGATGTTGTACTCACAACATTTTTGTGGTGATCTGTGATCTGATCTGTGGTTGACCGGTTGGGACGAAAACCACACTGATAGTCACCGATGATGGATTCGGCAAACGGGATGAGTCGAGCAAGTACGACATTAGCTAGTATTTTATATGTAGTGTTTAACAGTGTGATGCAACGATAATTCGCACACTTTAGGCGGTCACCTTTCTCATGTAGCGGAACAATGAGAGCTGTTTTCCATTCAGCAGGTAGTTCTTCTTGGTACCAGATCGTATACGAGTGAGACCAGAGCTGCTTCTCCATTTTTAAATAGTTCTGCAGGGATTCCATGGATATCCGGTGATTTGCCATTTTTTAATTTTTTGATGGCAGCTTCCACTTCTTCTTTTGTTGGGTAAGGGACGAAAATCTCCGAATAATCAAAATAATAATCGAATAATCGAAAATAAGCAATTAATCGAAAATAATAAAAATAATAAAATAATCAAATAATCGAAAATAAGCAATTTCTCGAACAATCCAAAACAGACGCCCGCTCCATGCCTAACATGGCAAACAGACGCTTTTTGCACGTTTATATAGCGATCCGCTTGATCCAAGACAGGTGACCGCTCCAAGCCGTCCCTAACATGGAGAACAGACGCTTGAGCTGCATTTGTTTTATGGCGCCAATGACTCACCATGGTGCAGGATCATTGAGTGTAAGCAGTATTTACTCTGCCCCTCTCAGCTACACCAACCTAATACTGTTAGCGTTACCTAAGTAGCACGGCGTGGACGTAGAATTTCGAATTTTCGCTACCCAAAACTTGTAGGTTGCATGTTCTTTTTATAAGCAAATCAAACATGCTTTGTCACTTTCACAGCTCTGTCTGACTGATCGTAGTTATCATACGTATTGCCAATTGTGGATGGTCGTATAATACCTGTAAACAAGGGGAGAAATTTGCTGACACATTCCTTAAAGGATTAAGTAAGAGAAGCGCTCTGTATATAATAATTGGTTTCGGAGCCATCTTAAATTAATAGTCTGTCAACATATTTGATTCCTTATTTCGTATTTCTTAAATTCTTTTTACATTCATTATTATACGTACTTACGCATAATTATACATAATTATGCGAAGGTGGATGGAAATTAAAAATCATATAATATTGTCTTTCCGAAAGTGTAAGTTTTAATTCAAAATAAAAGAAATAAGTGGTGTGGTTTTGCACACAAGTTGGTTAAGAACTGCTTTAAAACGTATATGTACATTTTGGAACAAAACTATAGTATAGTATATTACTATATGGAAAGAAGACGGGAAGTTTTAGTACGATTGACGAAGTGATCATTACAGGACAGGACGGAAGTAGGAGGTCTGACTGACTAAATACATCCTGAGAATCGCAAAAAATGAAATGAAAGTTGGGCTCGAACACAAACCTTGAGATAAAGATCCTCCACCATCTGAACTAGCCGGGCTAAACAAAAAATCTTTCTAAAGCCAAGGACATAATCAAGGTGTGTATGAATCAAAATGTTAACAAAATTTGCGGACTGTACTGACATTAGAGAGAGTTGGATGAACTTTAGGGAAATCCATGTTTACTGACGAACGTTTTTGGAATGAGATATTTTACATCGTCGTCAAATCCCGCCCTCCAGTTGGTAGGACGCGTTGCCAAGTAACCTAAGAACTTGGGCTTTTACAAATTTCGGACCTAATTTAGCACTAAGATGCTTTCCGGCGTCACTCCAAACCAAGTTTAGCCGAAAGACAATGTCACTGTGAACAAAAGCACGTTTCCGAGCACGCAAATTGTAGCAGGCCTCATTTTGCACAAAAGCTTCAGCGGCCAGCTCTTTAGTTCGGGAGCAAACCATGGATAATTGATCTGACCGATCGAGGGTTTTCTCGCTCTTGTCCAGACAATGCGCGGGTGCGGGGAACAACCTATAGTTTGATGCACTATGCCGGGATTTTACAAAGATATGAAAAAAAACAAAATCAAGACATGGCCTCTGGCCCAGGAAAATCTCTAAATCAATTTAATTTAATTGATCATTTTAAAACCAAAACCTTAAAAAATATGTTTATTGTATATAAAATAAAAGAAAATCAGAATAATAATAATAAAGAAAGATACTTTTATATACGAGTAAATGGAAATATTACATTTGTATTTAGTCCAATAAATGTTGGAAAAATATGCACATAAGTGTGTTGTTCAAAACAAATTTAATTACACTGGACTACTCGCAATCGTTTTAAATTAATTTTGTTTTGTTGAAACTTTTTTTTAAGGTTTAGGCCTCCCTCAAAAGTACCGATTATGGCAGTCAAAACTCAAATTTTATATATTTTCATATGGAATTGTTTATATGTATAAGTGTTACGAATTTCCTTCCCGAATTAAAGCATCTCTCAATTTAGTATATACATAATTCAATGTGATCTGTTTGTTTGCGATTTTGATTTGTTTCTTGCATAGTTATGCTATACAATCCGAATCCCTTTATTTTATGTTACACCGTTTAAGCAAGGTTGGCAAATATATAAATATATATATATATATCAAAATATCCGACATATATCAGATATATATCCGATATATATATCAAGTTCTGATATTTATTTTTGAATTATTTTTGAGTATCTATAATAAGCTGTCCAACTATGTTTTGAGATAAATCCGGGAAAAAATATTTCAAAAAAAAATATAAAAAAAATACCAAACCAGGAATTTTACTTTGCAAAGGAACAAGTTAATAATTAATTTACATACTTTTATTATTAGAACCCAGTGAACGCATGACATAAATATTATACCACACAAAGGTCATATATATGTGTATGACTTTCGTGTTCACAGGAAAGTTACTAAAAATTACTGAAAACAACATTATTTGAAAATCTGACTAATTTGAAAATGGCAATATTATTGCCATCTTCAACTATTTGGTCCACCTTGGTATCCTGCGATTTGAACCAATCTGGCTTTACACGGGTATTTATCCACCTAAACTGTTTTGTTTAAAAACTTTCTGTCATTTTGGATTTTGTTGAGAAACTCAGAACATTTTTCTTGCCAGTTGTACTTGACCATAACTCAAGCGCCAATGTTTTTAATTTTTAATACTCCTTTTTTGGGCGTCCAAATGTTGTTTATATAGAAAAATACTGTCTCAGTTGGTGCATTGCTTGCTGTAGTGTAATTGACAAAACGCATTCGATTATTGTCACCAGTTCTTAGTACGTTAGCGATCGATCAGCAAAATGACGAAAAAAATGTATCCATTTTGTTTGAGTAGACGATGCAGATGGTGATGATGCTTCATTTAAATATTGTTCTAAACAGGCAGATTGTGTAAAAGCTTTATCGGTGTTCTTCGCATCAAAATATTTGCGTTCAATCATCCACATCATTGCATTTTTAACAAATTTCCATGTTGGTTTTTCAATGAGTCAAACCAACATGAAAACTTTAATATCGGGTAAAGATTGCCACCATTCACTTGTTAATTAAGTGTGGTCGAATGAAATTTTTTTTGTTCAGATTTTTATGCTATTTGTAATAAAGTGTAAATTCAAACTTCGTAATTGAGAGTCGACTCACTTACCCCTACGCGTTAAATTTACCTTGACAGAAACTTTCATAATTATTTTCGTTTTTCCTTTAAACACAGTTTCTTATACTCAAACCGAAATCGTCATCTCCAGTGGGTTCCGTTTAAAGGTTGTCATAAGACAGTTGTGTGATTTTTCTCAATATAATTTCTTGTATTCAGTTTGTAATCGTTAATCGCTTTAAATTTATCATAAAATAGTTGTGCAATATCATTAATTCGTAATCGCGCTATTTCCATGTATGATTTCCTACAATCGTTTCGTAATCGATATTTGTTTATATAATTCTTTCCCAGTTTTTCTAATGCAAATTAGTGATACAAATTTCTTAGTGGGTTTTCAGTTATTAAAACAAGCTACCAGTTAATGCTACCATTTTTCCTACTATAAATAAATGCCGCGAGATGTCATCGCTCTTTCAGTCTGGCATTGACTTTTTGTCTCAGCTGGATTTGTCTGATTGGATTAAATGGATAAGTGTATAATAATTCATATTGAATATCGATGATTGAATGTTTATTTTTGTTGTGAATTCGCGACATTGTTCTTAAAATTAATTTAGTCAAATTTTTTCCTAGCTTCCAATATAACCAAGTTATGGTGTTTAAGTTTATGCATTTTAGAAACAGTGAATCCGTAAACAAAAAAATTATTATATGTTTGTGCAGTGGTGGACGCCATTTTTGGCTCTCTCTGTTTTATTGGAAGTAATACATGAAGCGTCCATTTTTGTCAATTAGTTCATTGTTAAATAGTCAAATTTATTTAGTCAAAGTTTAATGAATTATTTACAAAACAAAAGAATCGCTATATATTTGTGAAAATTACCTATTTATTTAGTACAAATTTAATGTTTAATTCTTAATGAATGTCAGTGACAAAAACAAACTTTTCTTTATGTTTGTGCTGTTTTCAACGAAAACGAAACACCAAAAATATGTACATATAATATAATTATCCAATGTAAGAATCGAAGAAAATTAAAACAAAACTTATATATATATATATATATATATATATATATATATATATATATATATATATATATATATATATATATATATATATATATATATATATGTTATGTGTGTGCCGTGAATTACTCCGGTGTCCTTGAAGCTGTTTGTGAATAGATTTAATTGATAACGTCATTCTTCTGGCTATAAATTGCTGTATTGGTTCAAGTGATCTTGAGACTGTCTTATTAGCACTTTTAATTGTGGATTGTCGTTGTTTACCGCACAATTGCCGTTGTTTACAAGCTGTTATCAAACCATTCGTCACAGAGTGATAACGGTCAACCACCACTACAACCGGTTGTTCGTAATACCAACGCTTTCATTTCTACGAGTGGCTATTTGGGGTTCTAAGATTGTATATCTACAAATTACTAAAGTCGCGGTTTCCAGCTTGGATCATCGCATCTATCATAAATTCGGCCGAGATCTGATCTACGTTTGACCTGAAGAAGATGAGCGGCTAAACTTGAAGGATATGAGTGGTGGGATTAGACAATACCATGGGGTGAGTGTTTCCATATATTCATATTTTAATTGAAGTGAATGCGCGCATGTGTGAGAAATGTGAGTCATATTTCAATTTTATTTTATTGCTTTGTATGAATGATTATGGATATGCTTGAAGGTGGGTGAGTGTGTATCTGGACGTGTGGATGGAATTATAAATGGAAAGTGCAATGTGTGTAACCAGGTTGATTTTTATTTCATTTTTTTTATTCTGATATAAGTAATGCCTAACTAAATAATTTCATTGTAAAATCATAATGCTAATTTTTTTGTAACAACCTTCTTCGCATAAGAAAACCGATGCCGCTATAAATATATATGTGTATTTGGTTTTTTTTTAAAGTGTGATTAACTCCACCCAAAGGATAACTATGTAAACCGAAAGTTATAATAAAAGTGCATGGAAAGGTCAGCAAATAAAAGCTCAGGATTGTTTAGCGAGAAGGAAAACAACATCGTTGATAATCGTGGAGCGGCACCGTTATCTTTAACGAGTGACCATGTAGAGGAAGAGGACATCAGTGTATAATACTTGGATGTTTTTTAATCGAAAAGACAACGTCTACATGGTGCCTTTGTGGGATTGCTCGATCACATCGAAGATACTTAACCGGTACTACCGAACCATCCAGAATCCGCCTGGATGGATATATTTAGGATGAAAATGCTGTTGGAAATGGTTCTCGAAGTTTCTTCTTAGTATATTAAGAAGTAAGTCGAGACGTGAAGGAAAATAGAAGTTCTTTGGGGATTTTTTTTTGTTGGTATTACGATATACTCAGTGAACTCACTAACGAGAGTGGTGTGAATGGGCGTATGGGCTTGGATGTGGGCAAGTGTGTACGGGTATGTGTATGAGTGTGTGTGAATAAGTGAGTGGATGAAGTGCGAGAGTGGGTGAATGTGTTAGAATCGTGGGGTTGGACGTGGTGATCGTGGTTCTTTCACATAAGGGGGTCGCTAGAGTCTACTCATTTCACTTGTGTTTTCTTTTTCTATCCTTTTATTTGGTCTCGAAATACGCGTACAACACTGTTATTTGTAATGGAGCAGCAGGATTCCTTTCTCGACCTCATAGGCTGAAGCTTGGGGCTAAATAAATCTCATCGAGGTGCGCGACCTGCTATGCCACGAAGAAGCTCTTCACTACACATTTAACGGAGAAAACCATCGCAGTACTACAGGAAACATTCTAATAGCCTTGCGATTTGATGCGTCACGTGCTTATGTGCTATGCCAATTCAACTTTGATTTTTTTCAACGATTCGGGGAGTAAAAACATTGGAAACGATGGCCGCATATTTTGTTCGATCCAGAAAAAATTTGTGTTATGTAAAAAACTGTCGAACAAAACGATTAATTCTGATGAATTTTGTGATAGCACTCACATAACAATTTTACTCAAAACACGTCTATAGTTATTTATTTAGTAGCATTTTTATCGTTAACGGTAGCTAACTGACCGGCGTTTATGATACCACCTCTGGTTTGACGATTTTGATAACAATACTCAAGTATTAGGTTTTTTCTGGATCAATCTGAGTAAGTTGGCCAGCATAATCTATATTATACAAAATATAGCAGAGGGCGTTCTTACTTAAGCAATATTTCTATGATTTTAAACCAAGACCTCTCCCGTATAAGCAAAAAGTTTTACAATTTTTTAATTTTACGTAAGATTTTTGATATTCGCCCTCCCTTTGTCAGCAACAATGAGAGAAAAAATCGAAGAATAGGTTTCCGTTCCCAAGCTATTTACGTAATATTGGAATCCCTGCTAGTCAAATCTATCTGACTAAAAACGTCAATATGCCAGTTTTTTCGTTTCCAACCATATATTGTAGTTTCGATTGCACAAGTCCAAAAGACGAAAACGTTTTGTCAAGAGATGTGGTAATCCGAACTGCACCAAGGGGCTGTCTTTTTGTAGGCATAGCTGAACTAGATTACCTCGTTTTTCGAAAAATGACTTGTTAGCATCGATCATCGTATTCCAACGAACTTCATGGGGTAAAAGGTAAATGTTGATTTCGAAAATATTTTAATTTTATTACACGTAAAATGTTGCCAGCAAATCCAGAAATATCCAAGTCAAATGCCAGAAATATCCATACCAGATGCACCCACAGTATCACTAAGTACCGATTCACCGAACTGAGCTACAAAAAACATACATATTATTGATTCGTTATGTTTGTTACTCCATTCCATCCAAAGACTTCATTCAAAATAGATCCGCCAATCTGGCGTCTACTTGGAGGGACATAACTCGGTCCAGTTTGGAATTTTATTACAACAACAAACCAACGATATACTATTAACAACTCAACACAATGCCAATTTCAAATTTTAAATCGTAAAACTCCCAATCTCCTAACGAAATTATGAAATAAAAATTCATTCGATCATGTTTGTAAAATAATAAAAAAATTCGGAGAATTACAAGAATAAATACGTTGTTCCATGATAGGCATAGGCGTAACTAGGTAGGGGCCCAGAGGGCCCAGCCCCCCCTAGACGAATTTTGGCCCCCCCTAGAACACAAAGTTCATGAAGTATATATAACAGTTAGGGAAAATGAAAATGTATTTCTTTACTAAGGAATTTGCTGTTCAAAATTATTTCAAAACGTACAATTATATTATTCATGATATTATTCATATCAATGATCTTAATTTAAATTTAATAAGGAAGTTTAATAAGCACTACCAATAATATTGCCACAAAGTATCTATAAAATGGTCGTTTATCATATCGGTTCACCATAGTAGATTAGCGAAGTTTAAAAAAGCAAACATTTTCTTTCCAACATGTGATGTGCCTGATGTCAGAATGTCAAATGAATTCATAATTTCTGGAAAAACCACACCTTCCAATTTGTTCAACGAAAAACATCACAATAAGAACAATATAGACTTCGTTTTAAAAAATTACGGTCTCATTCTCCATAAGACCTAAAACTACACCGAAACACCAACACTACTCGTAGTTTTAAGTTTGTTTGGCAAGATTACTTTTACTTAGGCGCCAGCCAATTTTTTTTTAGTGTACTTTTATAAGCAAATTACAAATTTTTTTTTGAAAATCAGTCCCGGGGACCAAGATAATAGGCCTTTGAAACAAAAAATATCGTATAAAAATACACTTTTTTTTACCAAATGTTGCAATTTAAATGTTATTTTTGATATACAATTTCAAAGAATCAACATGTATAACTTAAAAAAAATAATTATAACCTTAGCGGCCCACGTTATGACCATTTGAGGCAAGATTGGACTTGAACTTAGGCGCAAGTGGATTTTATTTTTGTTTTTTTATCGTAAATTAAGAAAATTTAGTAAAAGGGACAGTTTTGATCTGTTAAGCACATCTCATAAGCACATAGGACATAAAGCAAAAATTAAAAAAACAGAAAAAATTCTTTTCAAAACTGTAATTTTGAATGGATTTTGCTTTTTTCAAAGGGCTGAATTTTGGACCCCGAGGCTGATATACAACTCGTTTTGGTTGTATTCGCTTCAGTATTGATTCAATATCAAATAAAAAAATCTTGGCGTCTAAGTAGAAGTAATATCACCGTTTGTTTGTATGACCATTAGCGAATTGACGACGGAATTCGAAGTCTGATGGATTTATTTTTGGAATTATCTGAATTTTGAAAGGCTGAAAATGAAGATCGTTGTGCACAGTACTGCATTAAAGGTTGGGGGAGTGCATGCTTACCGTAAACAATGAATTGTTATTTATGAACCATTTTGTATTTTTATTTTTTCAATAGTTTTAGAGACTAGGAATGTAAAGTTTAATTTAGAAACTATTAATGTTGATTTTGTATAATTTTTGTTTGTTTGAAAGTTACTAAATGAGGATTTTTAAAAATATCATACTGATATAACAATTTATAATTTTATATGATTTTTTTCAATTTTAATTAACAACATAGCATAAATAACTGCATTCGAATCGGTAGATGTAGGAGCAACGACGTCAAAAGTGACACTAAACCACCGGCAATTTCACCGTTCATATTATATAGGTGCCGGGTCACAGTGGCGTTAAATGCAACTATATAGCGGACGGATTTTCTAGGCAAAGGACTAAACTCGATCTTCTACAAGAAATGGAAGCTCTAAGCGAGTCGTTTGCTCATCTCAAACAACTAACTTATGACAGGGTTAAAGTCGTAAACTATAGGTCGATGGTCAAACACCAATAGCTGCAAGATAAACAGGCAAATCTTTCCTAGACTAGACCTACAGCCTTCCAAAAAACTTATAACCTTGAGTATGCAGAAAACTAGTTCATTGTTAAAGTCATCACTGGTTACTGGGTCCTTGGAAAGCACCCACGTGTTGATTTGCAGGAGCTGTAAGGAGGAGGATCAGGTGGAACCAGCGTTTCATCTACTTTGCACATGTTCAGCATTCGCCCATTATACGGCAAACTAATTTTGGAACGCGCACATTTAAAACTCTCACCGACCTGGATAATTTTAAAATCACGCAAATACTTAGCTTCATTAGAAGCTCCAAATGGTTCGAGTTGGGGAACGAGATTCTTTGGTATCACAACCGACGTATTTTGGTCTAAGTATGTCGTCCTGATGTTGTGTTTTGGTGACAGTCACTGCAACCTAACCTAACATAAATAATCTAGCAAAAATATATAAATGACCGTAAATTTGAAAATTAACCTCAAATTGACACACCCGTTATATTTTAAAAGACAGAAATAAAAACGGAAACTTTATAAATTATTTTACTCAGCAATATTATTGCGGCCAGGCCCACCCTAGAACAATTTCCTAGTTACGCCAATGATGATAGGCATGCGTTTTGCGGGCAGAGTATTGCCTCTGTTAACTGTTTTTCCAACTTTAAGATATACGAATAGTAAAGGATAATTTTTTTATAAATATCATGATTATATCAGGGAATAAATATCGTGATATATCTCAATGATATATATCACTGATATATATCATGCCAACCTTGCGTTTAAGTCATGAATATTCAATACTCAAAATCATAACCACAGTTCTAGTATAGTTTGCTCTACAACAGTTTCATTCTAAGAACGCGCATGGTTGCATGTTGTTGACCCAGGTGAATTATTTTTTGTGTTGAATCATACGTTAAGGCTGTTTTACACGGACCAGTTTTTTGTCCAGAAGAGCATTCATTTTTGTATCCAGTCAAAAATGGACATTTTTATTAACATTTTTCTATCCAGTTTTTTCTCTGTTTTACACACAACCAGTTTAAACTGACTTCGGGCATGCGCCTATTTGACAATGTTGACAACATAACCTTTGTGTTTATGTAGGTTACAAGAACTGTTTTGTTTTGTTTGATTCTAGGTAAATTCGGATTCGAAGGTAAAATAAATTCTACGAAGATAAAATAAATAATAATGGATCGCGTACACATATCTTTTTTAAATGATGTCAAAAACAGACCAAAACAAAAGATACGTAAACGCCTGTGTGCGAATAAGACAAAACATAATCAATTTTTTTTTAAAAAGATGTCAATCGTGTATATTTCGCAAAATTTTGTGCCGACTTTGTCCGAAAAGATGAAATGTTTGTCTTTTTTATATTTTTTAAACATGTGTTAGTTAAAAAAAATTATACACACTATGATACTTTTCTAAAATAAATTTTGTTTCTCGATAATTATGATTTATATGATCGATTCTCAAAAAAAAATAAATAAAACAAAAACTTATTTTATTTTACACAAAATTAAACAAAAAATTTCGAAATTCTATTTAATAAAATAAAATTTTTTAGGTTAAGAGCATTTTATTATATATTTTCGGATAACATCGGTATAAAAATCAGCGAAATAAACACGATTGACATCTTTTTTAAAAAAAGTGATTATGTTTTGTCTTATTCGCACACAGGCGTTTACGTATCTTTTGTTTTGGTCTGTTTTTGACATCATTTAAAAGAGATATGTTTACGCGATCCTTAAATCGTAATAATAAATCGTCACTAGAGCTGACAGCTGCGCAGACACGAATGGATATAGTACACTCACTGCGCAGTTGTAAAAATGAAGAAAAAATAGAGCATGCTCTATTTTTTGCTCAGAAACTGGATGTATGTCCATTTTTCATTGGGCTACAGCTGCGCAGACGGCTACTGCGCATAAAATGAATATGAAACTGAAAATAATTTAGAGCTAGCTTCATTTTTTGCTTAAAATGTCCATTTTTGACTGGATACAAAAATGAATACTTTTCTAGACAAAAAACTGGTCCGTGTAAAACAGCCTTTACAGCACCTTAACGAGTGTATAACAAAGAATAAATGACATCAAACAAGTATAAGGAAGTTAATAAACGCATTTATAAAAATTTTGTAAACAAATCTCACTCTTACGTATTTTTGAACAGTTGAATTTATATTATATCAGTAAGTGGCGTCATAGAAGTATTTAATATACCAAAACAAACTAGCATTTATCAAAAACTACAAATAAAAAATCTCAGATCTGTGTAGACAATGTTGTAATACATGTGGTTTGTTTGTTTCTTAAACATACGGTAAGTAAATAAAAGATGATTTTGATAGATATAATATGTCCAACTATTAACAATGAAATAATGTAATATTGTATTTTGTATAATTTTATTAATGGTGGTCAGTTTTTGTCTAATCGAATTTGGGCAGTTGTTTTATTATAATTTATAACTATTACCTACCCATATATAAAAGTAAAATAAAACTGCCAAAAAAAATAAAAACACGAAATACATGATTTGTAAAAAATTTATATGAAGCTATTTGTGTTTGTTATTTACTGTGTCCATTAATTGAACTTTGTTATTTCACGAAATTTAATCATCTAAATATAATTGATTAAGATTATTAATTTAGAAAAAAATAGTTAAATTAATATTTGGAAAAGAGCTATGTAAAAATTTGTTTTGTTATATGTTTAATGAACTGAATTAATTTTGATTGGTTTTTGGTGAATATACCAGTTCAACATATGTATATGCATAAGTAGTTACCAGAACCAACCTAGAATTAAATGTAGTTGGTGTAATCTCAAGCGTAAAAAAAATCCTAAGTTTATACATGGAATTATAACTGAAATTTAATACGCTTTTAAAATTTGTTTATAATTTTAAAATATTTTAATCAAATTAAATAATTTTTTTGGATATATTAATTTATGTTATTGGGCTTGTATTATGTTACCAAAACGATAATAATTTGATAAAAGTATTTTCGCATATTTAGAACGCGCCGTGGGATGAGTAAGATTGATAACTTAATTCCCACGTATGTATCGTAATTTTATTAAGTGTTAAAGGTTTGCTAATAATAGTAATTATTTTATGATTTAAAATATATTAATTTTCAATAAACACCTAAATTGTGATATTTCATCACCCAACTAATGATGTAAACCAATACAACCCGAAATTCCATAAATATCCTTTAAAACAAAGTGTTAAAATGTGGTCTGTCACTTGATTTCTATTTTTTCCCAGATGTTCAGTAAACCTGTTTTCGTATTCTTCATAAGCCAAATTTTTTTTACAATATAACCTTTGACACTTTATTTGTTCATCATTCAATCACTGTTACACTAAAACTCACGTTTCTTCGAAAAACTTCAAAATTCTCAGTACGCTTTGCAAATAAATCAAGTCGCCCTAGGTTATAAGGCAAATTAAATTCATATCAATTTTACAAAGAAATTCATTTAAATTTTTCTGTACATCATCGTTTTGTAATTTATTTCGAATTAAATCATTGTAGGTTAATCGAATATTTCAAAGTTGTAAAATAAATTTGATTATAATTTTTATGTAATATTTTCATTAGAGAAATTTACTAACTAACTTATATATAATTCATCAAATCCAAGGAAACATTCATTAATTGAAGAATCCAGACCATTAACGGTTTTTATAATTAATAAATGTTTACAGTAACTTCAAAATTATATGTAACTTGGCGTATTTTTTGTACAAAGCTAAAAGTTTCAATGTAATTATTTTAGTATTTCGGTATATATACTTAACAACTTGACCTCGTCGCCGTGAAAGATGTAAATGTCAGAAATCTAATTAATTAACAAATATAATAAATAAACAAAACACCTAAGCAAAATATTATTATTATTCTTAAATTTAAATTCTTAAACGCAGGCCAGGCTATCAAATTTGATGTTTTATTAAAGACGTGAAATTGGTTAATAAATTAACGAAAAGAAAACGAAAACTTTAATTTTTTTTGATAGAAAAGTGATGATTTAATTTATGTATCTTAAAGCAATTTTTATTTTTTTAACCCATAATTATATTCAATCCTATTTTTGAGAATATTTTGATAAGATTATTATGTATGTTTGTTTGATTCTTCGGTTTTGGAATAGAACAAATCAATCAATTTAATACTATTAGAAGGCTTCCAACTGAGTTTTAATGTGTATAAAATAATCAGTATGGATAAATATTAGCATAATGTTTTGAATAAAAATATTTTGTTAAATTAATTACAGGAGAATTAACATAACAAAAGCATAAAATTAAAAATGCCAAATGTTTTGGAGTGTTGATGGCTTGATTTTATTTTAAAGTTTTGACTAAATCTCAAGTTTAACGATAGCTGAATATGATAATTAGTTATCTTTAAAAAGGATTAACCACACATTAGTAGTTCATTACTCTCACCCGAAAATTTTGGACCTTAATTGCGGAAGGTATTTTAGAAACATAGGTATTTACGTAAGTCAAATTAAAAATCATGATATGCGAATTAAAATAAATTTTAAATTGAAAGAATATATATAAAAAATTATATTAGAATATATTTTGTGTTTTTAGTTTAGTTGTGAAAGCCGTACAGTGTAAAATTGAGAAGAAATAATCAAAACAAGAGGATTGCTAGGCCCTAGCTAGACACATACACCATCGCATCCAAAAAAATATTTGAGATTTTGTGGAAAGTAAATCAAACTTGGTAATTGTAAACATGTCACTGTTTACAGGATACTTTGCCTTTATCTTGTCATGCGGGGAGTGCAGGAAACGAAGAACCGACATACTAGCAAAACAGGGTATAACAACACTTTCTTCAACTCGAAATAAGGGATGAAACAACAAAGAATAGTCTAGTCTCTGGCAAAATGAAAAACATAAGACAGTTTAAAGAATTAATTAGGGTTTTCAATTACAAAAGTCATAATGTGCTTAAAGTAAAATAGGAGCAACCATAAAATACTGAAGTTTGCTATTATAGGATACTGCAGATTAAAAATATGTAGATTGTTATTAAGGTTATTTTTACTCAAGTATATTAAGGTTGAGAAGCCAGATGAACTGTAACATCCTGAGTTTCTTAAAGAAGGCTTGATTAAAGGTGCTCTAACTGAGTATTCACAAGGTTGCAGACATATGGGATACAACATATCTTGTTAAACGCAATATAATATTTAACATCATATTTTAATCTAATTTAGTCAAAGGATACACTCCCCTATCATGAACTTGGCATCGTTGGAGCTGGAACAGTAGGGTCACCCAATCCGTTAGGTTTTAAGTGAGAATTGTAGCTTAGGTGAAGTCCAAATCCCAATCTAAGCGATAACCGTACTTCGATAGCTTCACGGCTACCGGAATGCTTAAAAACATGCCCAGAACTTTGTATACTGCGCCCTTAAATTTAAATGAGAGCGATGCATCACTAACCCCATAAAATTCGTGTTCGCCAGACTCAAAGATGGTGCTTGATTTATCAGCACATCCTTATTCGGGCAAAACAAACATTAAGTTCGGCGACAGCAAACCTCTCTCTTAAAGCTATAAGGTCATGTCAGAAAAACAAGCCGTGAGTCAACCAAAAAGAGGAACATCAGTTTGCAGACGATTCTGATACCACTCTAGAATCTGCAATCGGGATTGAGAATGCATATGGTTCAGAATTCGACAGTAAGTCTGAAATGTCGGTAGCAACTATCACGTAGAATAAACACCGAAAGCTAGCTAAAATCCACGTTTCCAATACAGCCGGATTGAGCGACCCTAAATCGCCCGTCCCTCAATCTGACAATCAACGTCTATGCCTTCTTACAACAAACAAAAAGCGCTAGAGAGCGTTAATCAATAAAGACTCCTCTAAAGAGGAAGCCATATAAGTCTAGGTCATTCCCAAATCCTTTGACCTGGCTATCTTGGCTATTTCAAAAAAAAGGTTACGATTACAATTGTACCCCTAACCTTCGGCGATTTCGCCAAGCGTATTAAAGTGTACATAAGTGCAGTACAATGTACTGCTGAGAACTTCCCAGTAACTTTTCTGAGTTCTGGGCAGCTCAACGAGGTAAAACTTAGTTAATGAATTTGGTAATAGAGCGGGAATTCGAGGTTATTAAACCGTACTTCAAAATCTGCTACCAAACGATTAGTTGCTGTCTGCTTAAAGCTGCGCCAATAATACATCGGCGCAGGGGCCCGCAAAGTTGGTGCCGAGGATATCCATTGGGGAGTTAAGACTACGTACGCTAAGAGATAAATAGCTATCTCGAACGCCCAGGCTCATATTTTACCTGCCAAACTACACCAAGGAATCAACAGAGAAGATTGTTAGGCGAATCGGTTGTCAAAACCTGGATATTAGACCGGTATTATGAACCATCGGAAGCCAATTTTTGAGAAGAATACTGCTTCTAACCCAGTATCCGAGAAACAACTCAAAAGTTGGAAATTCAGGAAAAACCGATTGTTCGGTTCGATTCATTAAAGAATTGTAAAGTTCGCCAAGCCAAACCGGCCTGCAAATGCGAAACCGGAAGAAATATTGTACAGTTCTATAACCGAGACATCTACACCTGCTTCTGCAAGGAACGATTCTAGCTCGGTGTCTGCTAACCTGCAAACATTGGCAACCAACTAAATTTTCAATCAGATTAAAACACTTACGAGCCAAACATATCAACCCAAACCCGAACGTTCGAACTGTTGTATCCATGGGAGTTAAGGGAGCGCCACGCAAAAATCATTGTCCTCCAAAGGCCGTCCATGGTCTTTCAATAAACTACCGTAGCGATTGAAGAAAAAAATGCCTAAAGTAAGTTAGGTTGAAGTTAACCTGCACAGCAATAGTCTCAGCTAATTTTAACCACTATCTCCAACAGGAGGCTCACGATATTGTGTTCATCCAGGAACCATGGGTGGACACCAAAGAAAAAAAAGATATCGACCAAGAATAACATACAACTGATATACTTCACAGGTCATGAGAGACCCGGTTCCGAGACTGCAGTTCTCTTCAACAAACACTTAAAAGTATTTCTCTTAACATAATTTATTTGCAAAAATCTAGCAACTGCACAGGTTGAAATCTGCGCTAGCATCTGCGTCCTTTCCAGAGGATAAAGAGGACATGCTACCTGATAAGGTAAGCAAGTTATTTCGGGATTACAGAGACACCACTACAACCTCATATAATCGTACAATACCACTGTGCAATAGTGCAATGCCTCATGACACCGTGTAGGGTAGTGGACCAACCTCAACACAAAAGTGTATCTTGGCTCATATATTATAGACTTATATTTTTAATTACTTCATTATGGCGTGGGGTGTGAGGATTGCGGTCGTATTTTTAAGTTGTAAAATGAAAATGCATGTGTGTGATTGCATTTGTAAATGAAGCGTCCATTTTTTTGCCAGTTTTTTAACGATACAATTTAAATGAAAAAAAAATCAGAATTCAAAAAATTTAATTATTTGGCTAAATAATATTAATTTTCCACAATTTTCTTAATATTATAAAAAAATATATATAAATATCGGTAAACCGTCATGAAAAATGATAAACCAAAAATATTAACGTGCCCGTTTGTTATTTGTGCATGTTTTCATTACCTTCACAAAAAATTTCTTTCGCGTATAATTTTAGATGCAAACAAAACTCATCAAGTTATTATTACGAAATTATATTATCTCATAAAAAGTTAAATAAAACCAGTTATTTTTGAAAATGTTAAACTAATTTTTCACTCTAAATTTTTCTTTGTTCATTATTCTTATCAATTATCATTAAATAAATTTCGTTTCACTTCGTTTCTTATTATTCGTCAAACATCCGGCTAACGTTTGTGTGCACTGTGCTAAGGCGTTTTATGACATGTGCGTGGTATGGTACACATCATGTGCATGACATGTATTATGATTATGTACAATTTTGTGCATGGGGATTTTCTAACATGCACAATTAATGCACATTTTTTATTAGAGAAATTTATGTAGAAAACTAATTGATACGGAAAAAATCTATTTAGTAAGAAAAAAGCTACCAAATTGGCTAAGCATCCAACTGGCTCGCGAAATTTCTTTAAAGCCACTAAGGCTATCTAGAGTAATTTTTGTAAATCTTCTCTACCCCTTCTTATTAAAAGAGAAATAACTACCATTGACCCAAAAAGAAAAAGCTAATCTGATGGGTAATTATTTCTCTAAAAATTCTACACTAGAAGAACCTAATTTTTAACCTAGACCAATTCCTAGAGTATCTTATAAAATGGGGCGCATTATTTTTCGTAGAAATGTTATTCAGAAAATGCTTTTAAAAGTAATGCTTCTAATAATAAGACATCCCTGTTCGTATACCACCAATCATTCTTAAAATATACGCTAAGAATAAAACAAAAAAGGAATTTTCCCCGAAGTTTGGAAAATTGCTACCTAGTATTCAGCCTGTTCCAAAAATTTGGAATCTTCAAAAATTCTGGGCGTAAGACAATACGGTTGTTGTAAGGGAAGAGTAACAGGAGATCTACTGGCATTTGTAACGCATGTCTGGAACAAGTCCCTTGATAACCATGGCGAAATTTTTGACGTTTGCTCTTGATATTTCCAAAGCATTTGACAAGGTATGGCATAACAATCTTATCGCCAACTCTTTTTCTCATCTATATTAATGACTTGTTGGGGTCAACAATTCATCCAATCCATAGTTTTGCTGATGATAGCACGCTCCATGAAATACCAATTCCACATTTCCCGACTGCGCTTAATGACACTAGACCAAATTTGATACAGTCTTTAAACAATGATCTGAAAACAACTTTGAATTGGGGTGTTTCTAATAGTGTTGAACTTAACTCGAGTAAAACACAAGTTTGTCATTTTACTAGATTATCAACACCCACTCCGGTTCCATTACAGTTTGATTCAATTGATCTAGTAGAAAAGGAATCTATTAGACTTTTAGAAGTTCAAATTGAAAATAATTTGAAGCGGAATTCTCATATTTTTAATCTAGCTAAAAATGCTGTTCAAAAATTGGAGTTTTTTGGTCGATGTCATAAATTTTTCGATAGCAAACAGTTTCTTTTAGAATACAAGTCTTTTATACGTCCCTGCATGGAATATTGTTCTCACATTTGGGGTGGAGCTTACTTAAGTAGTTGAAATGTCTTGATGCTGTACTGCGGAGAGCTATTAAGTTGATTGGAAATTCAAATCTTACAAACGAACTTGATTGCTTGCAACATAGACGAAATGTCGCTGATCTGACGATTTTTTTACAAGTACATTACGGATGGACGGGCATTCGTGGAAATTAAATCGATTTTACCTGAGTCTACAAACCCAGGGCGCAACACTAGAGTAGCCGTAGCAGCTCATCCTTTTACGGTTTAAATAACAAGGTGTAGAACTGTCACTTTCCCACGTGATTTTTTCAGCCGAGTTTCTCATCTCTGGAATGCCTTACCTGCGTGGGTATTCCCTGACAATTTTAATCCCCAAAATTTTAAACCCAACAACAATAAATTTCTTAGAGAAACTTGATTTATATACTAAAACCCTAGTTAGCATGATATCTTCGGATAGTCAGAGACGTTAATTTGTAATCCGTTATACTTAACAGTAAACATGCTTAACTTTGAATAAAAAAAAACATTTACTGTACTTTTTTCAATATTGTTTTACGGGTAGCATGTTTCGGATGTAGCTTCTATGTCGGACCATGCACACATATGCTTCAATTAGAACATCAACCGGAAAATAATCTTCACTTTATGAACCCCAGGAAGACCGTTTGGGATCTCTTTAAAGTACAACTTCGGTATAATGTAGGAGTATGTGGCAGGATCAACATTACAATAGAGCTAGACTTTGCGGTTAACCACTGAAGACTACCACCGAAACTCTCCAATTACCAAACGTATCGGGACCAGAGATGTGCCGTGGTGGAAATTTGGAGAGGATGAGGAATAAAGTACGTAAGCTCTTTAACAGAAAGGACAGGTGCTTTTAGAACCACACCAACATCTGCAATGGAGATCCTTCTTCTACTGCAGATGCATTTAGCCGCCAACAGACTGCAGCTGTTTGAAATACTTAAATTTGGCAACCTTACCGCCATCAAACGTTAGTCTTGACACTGCAGAACGAAGTGGAGACCTAAAACATATCGGACTGTATGCCAAATACTACTGAACTAGACAGTTTATTGTGTGTTATTTCTATGGAAACAGATTACCAATGGAAAATATCGAAATTCGTTAAAAAATTGTTGCGATTCTTATGCTGTAAATAAATTTAGCTGGTTTCCCCGATAATCGATCACACTAAGACCTAAGTAAATCATTGAAGATTTTTTATTTTTTATTCAGTTGCAAAAATTACGTCATGTGTTTTGAAATGCATATATTCAACCGATACATTTCGTTTTAACAACTAATATCATTTTTAAGTTGTAATTTTTGTTTGTAATTTTTAGCTATATAAGTTTTGTATTGTGTATAATGCATGGTTAAAAAAAATTTAGTTTATCTAAAAACTTAGATTTTCTAATAACTATTTGGTTTTATGTTTGAGGTAAGAATTTTGACTATTCTTTTTGTTAATTTAAAATGTTGGTAACTGTTATTATGTACCAGACTAATATGTGAATGTGGCAAAAAAAAAATCATTCGACAAGTAATGTTGAACGCATTTTTCTTGCAGTGTTATTTTGAATAAAAGGAATAAATATGATTTTTTGTCGGATAATATTGCCTATAATATTTCCATTAACACCTCTTGAAATCAATAAACTTAAATAAAAGAAAAATTTTGCATAACAAAAGAAATAATACAAACCAATTCTCACTTTCCATAAAAGAAGAGTCTGACTCAGTCACTTTGTAATTCTTCATTTCCTTTTACGTAGGAAAGATTTGTATTAATAAATTTCGCTTAATGGAATTTTAAATTATTTTCTTTTAATTTTATATTAAGTTCAAAGATCGGTTTTATTATTTTTTAGAAGCGTGGACCTCGTAATTGATTTGAATTTATTGATTTATATAAATATCTAAAAGCTTTCATCGAAGAGTTAACAAGATACTTCAATTTTTATCGAAGCCATAAAAATCACCGTCACAATAAATATGAATGTCTTATAGATAAGTTAAACCGTAAATTTGAAATCAAATTCTAAAAAAAAACAAATTTAATAAATCAGAAAACGTATCTTTTGCATTAATATAAAAATTTCTTAAATATTTAAATTTACAAAAACAATAACAATTATTTACTTGTCGTGCCCATTTCATTGAATGTTTTTTTTCCTTTTTTCTGTTTTATACATTTCTTCACATCAATCAAATCTTATCAAGATACATTCTTAAGTTATTCTAATTCTAAGAAATGAAAAATATGATAAAATTTATGCGACATTTGAAGGTTGATTTATATGTTACATTGCGCCCTATGTTTTCCAATAATACTCCAGTTGTGGTCGGGTCGGATAAAAGATTGGTAAGAAAATTGAAATTCGTTTAAAAATTAGTAGTATTCTTGAAAACGACTCAAACTTCTTTTTATTTAATTACTAGGTAGTTCGTTGTTGATTGTGACCAAAAATTAAATTCAGTTTTCAATAAATTCGCCTACGTTCGATTATTACTTAATTTTTTTTCTTGAAATTTTTTACCTATTAATTAATTTTTTTTACGAAAAAAACAACAACCTTTCAACTAGTAAAAGCATTCTTTTGAAATATAAATAGACCTACCTTTAAACGATTAAACTCTTTGGTTTGATATAAAATATTGTCATAAAAAATTGGTTTGATGAGGACTTGGCTGACCCCACGCAACTAATTAATAATTAGGAAATAAATTTATTCATTTGATAAAATTTGATATTTATTTTTGATTTAGGTAAACAAGAAAATGTGGGAATTAAGCAATACGGAACTAGTTTGAAATTTTGTTGGGTAAACGGCTTTTTAGTATAGATACAAACGATCCGGTCCACAGCTGAAAACTGCAAATCTTGGTAGGATAGTATGAAGGTTAAGGTTAAATAAGATTATACCGTTTTAGCTGTCATTGTTTAAAATCAATCATTTTCATACAAACGAAGAATATTTTTTTTATTTTTGATCAAATTTACACAAATAGCATTCAACTATTAACTTTCTAATTCAATTGCATTTCCCTTTTGTTGCAATAAAAATAACCCAACTACTCGTAAATCTATAAAAAAAATCACAAAAAGGGCATCAAACAAGTCATTTGAAAACAATAACATCAAACTCATAACATATTGTAACTATTCACGATTGACTTCATTTACCCTATAATTAAAACTCACTGTGCTGATATTGTTTTGATATGCGGTTATTAAAAAATTTACACACACAGAATATAGTGGCCTGAGGGGTATTAACGATACAAAAATAAAATGCTTTCAACTTGACTTTTTTGTTGTGCGTACCCATTCCAAAACAAAAACAAAACAGAAAAACAATAATAAAACCCAAATCAGTATCCAACATAAAAAACTGTTGGATAATAATTGGATAAAAAAAACATTAAACATTTTTTAATAAAAATATTAAAACAATAAAAAATTTTATAAAAAAAAATTCATTCATAAGTAGAATGATAAAATTTGATATTTTAATTACATGTTGTATAAGCGAGTTGAATGTGTTGGGTGTAACCAGATCGGTTGACCACCGATATTGATTTTAATATGAAAATTACTGTTGTAAGCATTTATTGTAAAATTATTTGCTTTTTTGTAAATTGGGGTAATGGGTCAATCAGAGCGTTTTTATCAAAAGCGTTTTATATTATACGATCTTCCTCATTTTAAAAATCTAAAAAAAATAGTGATGGAACTTTTTTTGGAAAAGTAATCGATTACGGGATTACCATAATCGATTAATATTTTCTTTGATAAATTCAATAATCGATTAGCTGTGTAAAAGATTTTCCTATAATTTTAAAATAAAGAAAATTATCTGCAAAAGCTATGAATCAACTTCGAAATTCTTAAAAAGAGTTTTTAATTTCTTCCTAAAATTTTGCTGGCTCAGTTTTTATATTACCCAAATGTTCTCGTATTTTTGAATCACATCGTTTGGTTACATTATCGATCGTCTAACATAGTTTTTTAAAATATTGTTACGATTACAGAAAAATCTATACGATTACAGAAAAATCTAGACGATTACGGTGAATTCCAGGAAAATCAAATCAACAAAATACTACAACAAATTAATGAAATGAATAGTGTTGTTGTTGTATTTCTTAGAACTTGGGACAACAATAAATAAGATTGAATGATTTTATTTATCAAATCAGCATAACGTAAAATAATCTCGAATAATCTCGAATAAATATTCTCGTGTTTTCTCAAGGTTTCTAAAAAGTGACCTCGAATGATCTAGATAATGCAAAATCGTATATAAAGAGGGATGTCTTGCAAGACAGAATTAGTTTTATTTTAAACCTGCGATAGTGAAGCTAAAATTATAAAAGTGATATTTCAATTAGTTTTTGTGAATAAAGTGTTATTAAGTAGAAATAATTTGTGTATTATTTCTAACGTTGTATTACTGGAAGTTTCTACAATCAACCGTTGGAGTTTCTGAAGCTGTTGAAAGAATATTCTAGTTAGGAATATTGTTTGCTGTATTGTTTTCTTATTGTTGTGGAACAATTAAGTTGTTGAATACTTAATAAAACCTGGTGTTTGTGCTTACTAATCAGTAATCGAACTCTGAAGAGATTTGGGAATTGCGTTTATCGAATTGTGAGTTAGGCCAATTCAAAGTAAGGTTAGAAAAACGTAACAATATAATCGCATAAAAGTATGAACAATCAGAAACAGTCGATTGTTAACTTAAATTCAAAAAATGAATTAGAGAAACTTTGGATCTTATTTTGGTTTTTTAAAATATAAATATTATTTAAATAAATATTTTTTAGAATATAATCGTACGATGACAGGAGTTCCTTTCTGTAAGAGTTTTACGTTTTTTGATTTCTTCAGTAACAAAATTACTTTTTTTATGAGGGTCCGGCTGCTAAAGTGTAAGTCATCCCCAAGTAATAGTAAAGTGTAAGTCATCCCCACAATTGTGACATCAAAATCTCCTAAATTTGCCCCTAATCAAGTTGAATTACCTATATAGCTGTCAGTACCCATGCTGATGTACTAAAACACTTATGCAGACTCATATGACGTCAAATAAAACTCACTTAAATTTATTATGACAAACTAATAATTTTTTATTTATAAAACTTTATAGAATTTATTCAACAATAATTTGAGTTTTAATTTACAAGAAAATTAATGACCGATTCATTTGATATGATCGATGAATGTTAAAATTACAATCGTTTTATTTGTTTTTCCTCTGAATAAGAATTAAGGAGACGGCTTAAGGCTGGTCTCATCGGATGAAATCTTAACATTCCGCATCCGTTGAACCATCTAATTCAACAAATGGAAGATGAATAACTTTTGAGATTGGCATCTTATAGTCTCCTTTGAATGTTTGCACAGTCACAACTCTTACAAGAGCATCATTGCCAGGAAAAACCTGACGTATTATCCCAAGCGCCCATCTTGACGGAGGCATTGTTTCTTCTTTAATAATAACAATGCCCTCTATCTTTAAGTTGTAATTCTTAAATTGCCATTTGTTTCTTTTTTGTAGCGACCCTAGATAATCCTTATGCCAAGTCGACCATAAATCTTGCTGAAATTTTTCAATTAAACTCCACCGAGACAGTAATGACATTTTGTCTTGGATAACTGGTTGCGGAATAGATGTTGTTGATCTCCCAATTAAAAATGTGATGGCGTAATTGTCTGACCATCAGTTGTTGATTACATTGGCCGAGAGTCCAAGATTCCTTCGATCTGAACCAACAGTGTTTCCAGCTCTTCAAAGGTTAATGATTGTTGTGCTAAAACCCGTCTCAAGTGAAACTTCATGCTCTTTACTGCAGCTTCCCAAAGACCACCAAAGCTTGGAGCTGCAGGTAGTATCATATGCCATACGATGCGATCCTTTGCTACAAAATTAGAAATAAAAGTATTATTTTTTTATAAAAATTCGAATCAATCGTGCAATGGTTCCTAGCACCGATAAAGTTGCTTCCATTATCACTGAATAAGTCAGAACATAGACGACGCCATGCGTGAACCGTGTTAAGGCTACAAGAAATGATTCAGTGGTCATGTGCCCTGGCTCTATATGAACAATATGGACAGCTTTGGTGCACAGAAGTTCGATGACCTCTTCGATTATGCTCTCTAACCACGATTGGTCCAGCATAATTAACCCCAACCTTTGAGGAAGGATATGCCATCGTTACTCTTGCGTCAGGCAGCGAACCCATTAACTGTGTGGTAATTGCCTGTTTATGTCTAAAACAAACCAAGCATTCATTGATAATTCGTTTTGTCCACTTGTCGATGCCTAGAACTCATAAAAATTCTTGTATATAATTCTTCAGAAGTGTCATACCAGCATGAAGTAATTTTCGATGTTTTTCTTGCATCAACCTTCTTATTAACAAACTTTTTCCGGATACGATTATCGGATGCTTTGCATTGTACTGTAAACTGAAAGAAATGGATTGAGAGCTTTGATCGGATTTTTTTTTGATAGTTATACCGTTTTTTAATCTTCTAGTCTCCGATGAAAAATCTTTCCCTTGAGCCAAAAGCAGTACTAGTCTTTCAGCCTTGTTGATATCGTCTGGTTTAAATCAAATGGTGTCAATTATTGACCGCACATCTTCAGTGCTTGTAATTATTTTTCTTGTGTGATTTTTGCTTCTAAGGTTGTTTACACATAGTTTCACTCAACATATAATTCTTAAAATTCTTGAGTAACTCGAAACCCTTGCCGCCAAAGAAGTGATTAATTTATTTTCGTTACTAACTGTTAAGAAACTGCATATTGTGTTTGTTCGTTCTTCAATCGAAGCAGCCTGATCATTTTCAAGCAATTTCTTTAGCAATTTCTTTTGGCCAAAAATCTGGAGATTTTGCAAGCCAATGGGGACCATACCACCAAAACAAGTTATCGATTAAGTCATTTGCTAATAAACCACGTGATGCTATATCGGCAGGATTATCTGGAGACCTAACATGACGCCATTGATTTCGAGACGTGGTTTCCAATATCTCCGACACTCTATTCGCAACATACGTGTTCCATTTACGTGGATGGGATGATAGCCATGCTAGCACGATTGTAGAATCAGTCCATGCTGTGAAGTTTATTTTATATTCCTTTAGCGATTCCTTATCCAAATTAAATAGTTTTACTAGAAGTTGGGCTGCATAATTCCAATCGTGAAACACAAACTTGTTTAATTGGGGTAACTTTTATTTTTCCTGCAATAATGTTACATGTTGCGGTTATTTTATTGCTGATTCTACAATATATTACAGCCCCGTATGCTATTTCAGAGGCATCGGCAAATCCATGCAGTTCAATTTCTTTAATTTCATTTGTCATCAGTCATTTGAATTTTGTCTACAAATGGTAGGCTTTGCTTGATTACGATCCATTTCGTGATTTCTTCTGCCTGTAGAAAATCGTCCCAACTGAGTTCCAATAACTAAAGTCTCTGAAAAAATATTTTGATCATTATTGTTATTGGTGCAAGCCAACCAAGTTGGTCGAACAACTTTGAAGTTTCCGACAAAATATTACGTTTTGTGAACACAGAGGTTTCTTCTAATGAAATCTTAAAGAAAAACACATCCCTTTTAGGATTTCAATGTAATCCGAGTGTTTTAATATGAGAATCTGTATCTAATTCTCAATTTTTTAACTCTCGATCCTCTATCGGTATAGCATTTAGAATTTCTTCGCTGTTGGACGACCATTTTCTTAGTTTGAAACCAGCTTCATAAAACCGTTTTAATGACTTCTGTTGAATATTTAATCCGTCTGCAATCTCATTCACTCTGGTTAGAATGGCATCGACATAAAAGTGATTCAATATAATTTTTGCTCATCCTGATCCTTGGCTGCTTCCTCTGCAATCTGCTGCAAAACGCGCGTTGCTAAAAATGGGCACTGGCAGTACCGTATGTTACAGTAGTTAACTTTGTGTTAAAAAACTTTCGTTTTCTCCCTCTGAGCATACACCGAGTTGACTCGAGTCGGCTGCCGAGTTCCAGCTCAGATATTTTCGGGACCAAAAAAAAATAATAATAATAAAAATAAGCCAAATGAAGACAGCCACCTGAACACAGCCAACCAAGTGATTACATCAGGAGATCAATATTGTTGTGATTAATTGGGAAACATTCCCCCACTGCTCCAACTCCACTATTTAATTCAACCCGACATCACAGTGAGAACAAATTAAATCTGGACACCACTATGACAATAAATCATAAAAATTTATATTCAAGGAAAAAGATTATATTCTAAATTTTCTATACAAACAAAAACTCGACATGTAAATGTCCATATGGAAGATAATTACAATACAAAAAATAGTATATACTAATAATTAATGGGTACCTGAGGTCTAACTCTTGATTTGTATTCAAACTGGCCGCACTCTCCGATGAATAGTCAGTCCAGTAGTGGTTATACAATATTACAATTTTATAGTTGCAATATAGTGGCGTTTACAGTGTTGACTGATGACTAATTAATGGTAATAACAATCCGGGTGCATAGGTTTGGCACCAGAATTGGGTATATAATATTAAAATTTTTATCGTTGAAATAGTAGACATTTATAGTGTAGACTGATGTGTGATTACTAATAATAACAATCCAGGTGCATTGGTTTGGCACCAGAACTGATTATACAATTTTAATACTTTATAGTTGACAATCTGATGACATTCACAGCGTCGACTGATTTGTAGATAAATGATAATAACAATCCGGGTGCATTGGTTTGGCACCGGAATTGATTAGACAATAGTAAAATTTTAAAGATGAAATACGTTGACATTTACAGCGTCGATTGATGCTTAAATAATGATAATAACAATCCGGGTGCATTGGTTTGGCACCAGAATTGACTATACAATAATGAAATTTTAAAGTTGATAATCTGTTGACATTCACAACGTCAACTGATGATTAATTAACGATATCAACAATCCGGATGCATTGGATTGGCACGAGAATTGATTAGACAATATTAAAATTTTAAAGTTGAAATATGTTGACATTTACAGCGTCGACTGATGTTTGATTATCTGGTGAGACCTTTACTTCTTATTCCATAAGTAAACACTTCGATTACAGTTAATACTACACGTGTTTGTTCTAAAAATCTTTATAAACTACAAATCGTGGTTTGCCTTACCATGCTGGCCATGAAGTTACTCAATCTTTTTAATTGGTGTGCTCAACCAAACCGATATACAATTACCATTAACAACAGAGAAGAATTACATAACAAAAAAAAACAAACGAAAAGAAAAACTTCTAGAATGGTGTCTGTACACCACGGTGATGAAAACGTAAGAGCGCGAATAAATTAATCACAAAATAAATTAAATAAATCAATATGAATGAATAAATTAATCACAAAATAAATTAAATGTATACAAAAAAAAACAAAGAACGAAAAGACGTCTTTCCTCCACGACGATGTCAAAATTAAGAGAGCATGTCTTCTGAAAAACTTTTCCACCACACCTTAAATTTCTCAATTCCCCACACATAAAACTTTACTGCCCCTTTAGTTGGTTAAGCGTATCATTTAGTACAAATTATATTCCCCATAGGTTCGCGTCCAGGATCAATTCGTTTTCTGATAGCTATAAAGTTGTGTTCCATACTTCAAAATTAGCAGGGGTACGATAAAGGAAAATTCTACCATACATTTAAATGATAACCAAATTAGACCGTTTGAAAACACATAACGGCCTCAATGTCCAACTATACATTTTTCAATTAAATTTAATGTAAATTATTATTCGTTAATATATTGAAGTTGGTCCATTGTTTAGGTTGTTATAAAATAGGTATATTTTAGGTTTGGGAATTGAGAAAGCAAACAAGCATAATACAGCGAGCATGATTAGGCAATTACATTAGTACAAGCAGTCCAACCAACATTGAGCAAGGCGACCGTGTACCGACAACATTATGAAATCTTTAATATACTTATGGAAAATAACATCTTTAATTTCCGGTTAGCTTTACCTAGACCCACTGCCAGACGGAGGAGTGTAATCGACAGAACCGGTGCAACGGCAACAAACGTGTAGCTCGATTAAAAATCAACAGAATTGACCTACTTTACTGAATAATAAGAGCTTGCTTTTGTTTGTGATTGAAATTAAAGAGATTATTCGATTTTCACTCCCTTTTTTCATTAAAACCAGTGTAATCATTTGAGTGATATGCAAGTATGAATAGCCAATGTTACAAACATGTTTGTAAAGAAAATTTAGAATATAATCTTTTACCTTGAATATAAATTTTTATGATTTATTGTCATAGTGGTGTCCAGATTTAACTTGTCCTCACTGTGATGTCGGGTTGAATTAAATAGTGGGGGAATGTTTCCCAATTAATCACAACAATATTGATCTCCTGATGTAATCCCTTGGTTGGCTGTGAACAGGTGGCTGTCTTCATTTGGCTTATTTTTATTATTATTATTGTGTTTTTGGTCCCGAAAATATCTGAGCTGGAACTCGGCAGCCGACTCGAGTCAACCCGGTGTATGCTCAGAGGGAAAAAACGAAAGTTTTTTACCACAAATGGCGCCGAAACAGGGACCAAAAATATGTTAACGTAGAATTTCCTTTGTATTTTTTTTTGTTTCCTCACTAGCTGGACGTTGAATCCTTGCTGGATTAGAATGTGTTCGGGGGTTGATGGTGGAATGTAGCGTCTACCGTAGATGACATCATGGGATGTTCGCCGATAAACACTATATTGCATTTATACCTGGCACGGGTGGCCAGGAAGGAATACCAGTTCCAGCTATTATTTTAGTTTCAGTCAGGTTACTTGGACGTTGAATCCTTGCTGGATTAGAGCGTGCTCGAGGTTGATGGTGGAATGTGGTGTTCGCCGTAGATGACATCAGGGGATGTTCGCCAGTAGACACTATATTGCATTTATACCTGGCACGGTTGGTCAGTAGGGTGAAAACTAGATCCAAACAAGGTTTTTTTTATAATTTTAGTTTCAGTCAGGTTAATTGGACGTTAAATCCTTGCTGGATTAGAGCGTATTCGAGGGTTGACGGTGGAATGTGGTGTTTGCCGTAGATGACATCATGGGATGTTCGCCGGTAGACACTATATTGCATTTATACCTAGCACGGTTGGCCAGTAGGGGAACACTAGGTCCAAATAAGTTTTTTTTGAGGTCAGAGTTTTTTTAGGTAGTTTAGTCTCGTAGAGTTCACTCTGCGTGATTGTTCTCAGAAAAACCTGGATTCTTATCTGTATTTTTCATCTGAATGTTATTAATTAATGCTAGCCAAATGATTTCGGGGCGCTTGATCGGTAAATTGCAAGTTCGACGGATATTTTTTTTTTTTGGTCACATCGCTTCGCTGTTCCAACTCACAGTATCGTGAAATATTTATCAGTAATCGAGATTTTTTTTAATTTACATTTTTGGGATTCTCCTATTTTTTAAGTTGAAAAGAGAAAAAAAAAGTTTTACATATTTTCAAATTACATATATATTTCCAAATTGGAAATTGATTGATTAAGTTGGCTTGTATTAGATGTTCAGATCCCTAATTGAATGTTCATTATTGATTATTAATAGTTTAAGGTAGCATATTGATTATTAGATTACATAGCAGTAAG
The DNA here is from genome assembly GCA_963693315.1 of Diogma glabrata. Lineage (NCBI taxonomy): Eukaryota > Metazoa > Arthropoda > Insecta > Diptera > Cylindrotomidae > Diogma > Diogma glabrata. Next base: position 240,513,441 of record OY856188.1, on the reverse strand, counting down.
ATCCTAATTGACGTAGTCGACTTATATCGAGCAAAGACTAGTGTTAGGAATCTCAAAATTTGAAGTAACTTATATATGGACAATATTTTTTTTTGTTGTCATTTTTGTCATCAATCTTGATTTGTGTCACTTCACGTCTGAATTGGGAGAGAGCAATCGTTGAAATAGAATAGGTCCACTATCGTGGAATATTGCGTTTGTTCTGTTTTGGTTCACTGCTGTTTCATTGTGGAATTCATGACTTTATCTTCAGTCAGTTGTTTTTTTTAAACTGTAAGAAAAGAGACAACTTTTTTTCATAACTGATAATGTTTCGGTTACAAATAACTTCATTGAATATTTTTTCTTTATACCTTATCGATGAACAGGAAAGATTACAGGTTTAATACACGCTGGGGATATAAAAACCTAAACGGAGAGTCCGCTCACGTTTTTTTCAGCTTCGTCTCGCTGTAAGCCTTAGGTTATCACCTTTCGAGCATCCGAACCTGATGTTTGTAACGTTCGCTATTTATATCGGTATATCTTCAAATGGTTACACTGGTTTTGAAAAAAAAGTAAAGGGAGTGAGAGTCGAATAATCTCTTTATTATTCATTAAAGCAAATCGTTGCCGTTGATTTTTAATCGAGCTACACGTTTGTTGCCGTTGCATCTGCTCTGTCGATTGCACTCTTCCGTTTGGCAGTGGATCTAGGTAAAGCTAACCGGGATTAGAAGATGTAAATTTCCATAAGTATATTAAAAAATTACGTAATGTTGTCGGCACACGGTTACTTTGCTCAATGTTGGTTTGACTGCTTATACTAATGTAATTGCCTAATCATGCTCGCTGTATTATGCTTGTTTGCTTTCTCAATTCCCAAATCTAAAATGTGCCTATTTTGTAACAACCTGCACAATGGACCAACCTCAATTTATTAACGAATAATAATTTACATTGAATATAATTGGAAAATGCATTGAGGTTATTATGTGTTTTCAGACAGTCTAATTTGGTTATTATTTAAATGTATGGTAGAATTTTTCTTTAATGTACCCCTGCTAATTTTGAGGTATGGAACACAACTTTATAGCTGTCAGAAAACGAATTGGTCCTGGACGCGAACCTATGGGGAATATAAATTGTGCTAAATGTTACGCTTAACCAACAAAAGGGGCAGTATAGTTTTATGTGTGGGGGAATTGAGAAATTTAAGGTGTGGTGGTAAAGTTTTCGAGAAGTCACGTTCTCTTACTTTTGGATCGTGGTAGCGGTTGGACGTTTGTTCTTATATTTTGTTAAATATTTATTTTTGCTGTTCTTTTGGATTAATTTGTTTTTGTGTTATTTATTGGTAAAAAAGTTGTTATTTTTATTGGTGATTAAGTTAATTTTTTTTCGTGTAAGGAAATTGTATTTTTTTTTTATTGGAGTGAGCACCCAGCCTGTATGGTAAGGCAAACAGCGGTAGTTAGATTGTAAGTAAGTTTTAGAATAAATGCGTGTATAATTTACTGCACCCGAGTGTTATTTTCATCATTGAATATATACCAGTCGACGCTGTAAATGTCAATAGTTTTCAACTCTAAAAGTTTTAATATTGTATAAATCGGTTCTGGTGCCATACCTATGCACCCGGATTGTTATTTTCATCATTGAATATACATCAGTAGACGCTGTTAATGTCAACATATTCCAATGCTAAAAGTTTTAATATTGCGTAAATCAATTCTGGTATTTTCAGATATTTTCATCATTGAATACACATCGGTAGACGCTGTTAATGTCAACATATTTAAAATTTTCGTTTTAAAATTTTCATTTAAATTGTGAGTAATACAAGTCGGGTTTCTTTATTTGGTTGTAAAGTAAGTCGAAATACAAACTTCTGTTTTTTTGATAAAATAAAAATTTTTATGATTCAATTTACCATCACCGTAATGTCGGGTTGAAGTAAATAGGGGAGTTGGAACAGTGAGGTTGTTTCCCAATTAATTACCTCATTGCAGATCTCGCGCTGTAATCATTAGCTTGGCTGTCTTCATTTTGCTTGTTTTTTTCTCTATATTTCTTTTTTTTAGGTCCCGAAATATCTGAGCTGGAACTCGGCAACCGACTCGAGTCAACCCGGTGTATGCCAATACTAATATTCTTCTGTTTGAATGGCAGTTTTCCTTTAATCTTCCATTAATGTTTTTGGAGACATTAGAAACAAAGTTTTCATCGCAAGCAACTGTGGTTTAAACGGCACTTCTTCGGTTTCCCAAAACTTTTTTAATAACGACTCCAAATCTAATTTAGCAAAAAGACTCGTACCAGACTTGACGTAACTCGATGCAGCGTCAAATGCTTGCTTAAATTGTCCGGCTATAACCCAACCGATAACGGTTGTTTCGGCTTGAACGACTCCTTCACTATTAAGTATCCGATCTGGTTTTAGGATGTTGAAGAAATGCTCAGATATAATAAGTAATTCAGTTTTCCCTGGAATATGGAAGTTTGGATCTGATAAAGTTGATTTGTCTAAATGAATGATAGATGAGATGTCAATTTCTACCAATGGAAGTTGTGATGTCACTCGTTGCATAACAACAGCTTGTATATTTATATTGATACTTGGATCCCTTACAGCACTAAGAACAAGGTTTGTCATCTCTGTGGCTACCCCTACAGTTGATGAACCTTATCCATTAATTGGAAACCTTATCCTTTGCCTTGGAAAACGTAGCCGTCTTAGGTACGATTCAGTGATAATGGATAATTGCGATCCTGAATCCAACAGGCATCTGCACAATATATTCTCACCAATTCCATTTTTAATTTTAACCAACCCTGTTGGTAATAAAGCGGTTTTAATCTTCTGTAACGTTTGGAAAACTTGATAATTTTCGACAAGTAAGCCATTTGCGTGGTCTTGAACTTGTTGTTGAATTTGTAATGGTTTTTCAGTGGTAGTTTCTTGTTTTTGATAAATAGGAGTTGAACACTTGGTGTTAACAAGTTGCACAACTGGTTTACTAGAACGATCACTTGTTTTTTCGCCATTAAGATGCAAGAGTCCATGATGTCGCTCTCGACATTTCGAACATTTACGTTGACTTTTACACCGAAAAACCGGATGACTCTGACTCATGCAATTAAAGCAACGGCAATTTTCTTTTACGTATTTTCTTCGCTCATGAACGCTCATATCTTTAACGTAGAACATTCGTATAGAGGGTGAGCTTCATTTTTACAAAGCGAACAACTTTCTTCAGAGTAAATATGCAGTGACTTTGATGGAGGTTCTGGAGCTTGACGCACGTACATGTAGTTTACATGCTTCCAACGCATCACAACGACTATTCATGAAACTAAAAAACTCGCCAAACTTTGGATAATTTTCATTGACCGAATGTAATGCCCATAAACCTCTACTCGCATCATTCAATTTTGCTACTGTTATATTAATAAGCTATGGGTCACGTGATTCGGTTTCATACCCCATTGCTTTCAAGGCCCTTATCACTTCATCGCACTGATCTGTCAATTTTCTTAAGGAAGTTGCACTTGCAATTTTCACATGGGGAATTTCCAAATACGCTTGAACGTGAGTACTTATTATGTGCTTTGGTTTATTGTAACGATATCTCAACTTACGAAAAGCCTCCAAATAATTCATTTCAGTGATGGCCACTGGCCAAATAATTCATTTCAGTGATGGCCACATTAAATGCTTCACCTTTTAAACCGGATTTTAATAATTTAAACTTTTGCTTTTTCATGAAACGTTATTGAAAATAAATCAAAAAGAGACTGCCAGTCCTTATAGCTCCCATCGAACTGTGGTAAATTCATTCGTGACAATTTTAAATCGGTGGTGCTATGTGATATGGTCTGGTTGGCTTGCGTTTCGTCTAAAGCCGACGTTATATGTGTTCCCATTCGTATTTGCGCATTCAATTTGGAAAGAACTACACAATAAACATCTTCAAAACATCTTCAAAGTTCACTATTTTCTGTGGGATCCTTTGATATTATTTTATCTTCTGCTTCAATAAACTTAGTATGCAAACTCGATGCAAGAGAAACGCGTGTCATAATGTCGTCGAACGGTGTGGAATTATTCACATCTTTCGCAAACCGTTCTAAATTTTTAATGGAATCCATTATTATCGCACGTTTTTTCTTTAAAGCCTCCATTGGAAAAACGAACCCTTATATAGGCAGCAATTATTTTAAACAATATTTTGATTTTCGCTTGCAATTATTTATATCAAAATTAAAATATTTACAAGATATAGAGTCAAACATCCAACTACCATTTACCATTCATTTACTTTACACTTAAAATAATTATTTCACTTGAAAAAACTGAATAATAAATGTTTGTAATGTTTTTAACAGTTAATTGATAGAAATGTTTTTTTAATTAAATTTAAATGGTATTTATATTTGCAAATGGCGCGGCTTGGCTTCTTAAACAAATAAATAATAAATCGCGTCTTCCAATCAAATTAACCATACACAAATTATTTCAAAAAACTCATTTGATTTTTACTTGAAATTATTGTATCTATTACTTAGTTTTTATATTTAGAAGATATTTACAAGCATCTACCAGTAATAATTTACTAAGCACGAATTTATTAGTTGCACTTTCAACTTTCATAAAAAATCCATAAATATAATTTTTAATAATAAAGTTTGAAAAATGTTTTTATGTTTATTTCCAATAAAAATTAAAATAATAAAATTTAAATGATACTTAAATTTGCAAATGGCGCAGCTTAGCTTCTCGAACAAATCCGAAAACAATCCGGCTCGAAGGACCATAAATGATGTACTAAAAAACTTACGCAGACTCATATGACGTCAAATAAAATTCACTTTAATTTATTGTGACAAACTAATAATTCTTTATTTATAATAACTTTATAGAATTTATTCAACAATAATTTGAGTTTTGATTTACAAGAAAATTAATGACCGATTCATATGATATATTATCGATGAATATTAAAATTACAATCGTTTTACTTGTTTTTCATCTGAATAAGAATTAAGGCCCGTCATCCACTCTGGTAACACAAAATCAAACAGATCGTAGGGCTGGTCTTCAGGCCACAGCAACAGAACAACAAATAAAACTCTTAAGGCTGGTCTCATTGGATGAAATCTTAACATATGCTAACGCGTCAACTCATTGCATCACCCTTGTACTTTATGCGTTATAAAAAGCAGTAGAAATTTTTTAAAACGGATATATTGTGGTTTTCTTTGGTAGGTTTTAATTTTACTAGAGGTCCGACAAAATAAAAAAAAAACGTTTTAGAAATCATTAAATGAATGATTGTTCATTTTGCGAAAGTAAAGTTTATTATATTCCCCCAAAAAATGCAGAAGAAAAGAATGGCGATCGAGACAATCATGCAGGACGATCGGTAGAGGATCAATAGTCATACAAATCGGAGTTGATGTGGATCTTAGATTAAGTTAAAGTTCGATCTTATTCAAATAATATAAAGCTAGTTTTAGGTGGGCGTATCAATCGTGAGCTAGTGCAAAACATCTGGTATTATAAAGTGTTTCAGAATAAACAAGCATGAAAACTATTAAGTTTTTCATAAATATAAAGATAAACTATACATTTAATATATCTTTTTCCGATAAATAATTTTTTATATTATTCTTATAAACCAAATCAAATTAATATGGCAATTTAATGCCCACGTAATTCATTTATAAATTTTATTTTTTACGACCACCATCGGTGTTTTATCATTTTACAAACATCCAAGAAGTCTATTTGTTTTAATTTTAAAACTGAAAAAAATATAAACTTAATAAAAATAAATTGATGATAAGATCAATTCATACAACGCATCGTTATCATCATCTTAACCATTTTATTAGTTCGTTAAGACATTTCTTGCTTTTTTTTATATAATTATTATTACAGTCATAAAATATAATTTTATTTTAATATTTATCTTCAATGGTTTTTTATTAATAAACATATTAGTAAAGAAAATAAATAAATTACATACAATTTGAAGTTTTGGTTTAATGTGGAAATAATAATGTCATAACTATTATGCCTGCTATACTCCTTCATCCTTGGTTCATTTTTATGCCCAAAACAAGGAGTGAAGAAAAACTAAAAAAACTGTCATTTTATTTTATTGAATATGTTTGTAACTTTCAATTTGAAAAATTTATTTTTTGAATTTAAATACATAACTTTTTTCCTAGTTAAGAAAATGAACATCATACCTCACCATACCTAAGTCCTAACTCCTCAAAAAAAGTTTAAAAAACAATTTCATGGTAGATTTATTTCTCAATAAAAAAAAGGAAATTGGAAGAAAAATGTTTTAAAATATTTTTTTAAATTATTTAGGGGAATATTTGCTAAATATTGATCCTTATTGATGTATCAATCATCTTAGAGTTTTGACAGCTCTGATTATGTTTTATTAAATTTTCTTTTCGGAAATGTTGTTTTCCGGAAATGCTTTAATTTGGTTCTACCTCTAGATAAGGAAACTAAAACAATATTTTGCTATGAATTTTATTTGGTAAACATTATTTCCTTCCTCTGCTCTTTTTGTTTTTCACAATCCTTGAAATCCCTTAAATTATTATGATGACGAGCATATTCGGTCAAATTCTGTAGCTCAGTAGGAAGGACTATCGGTATCTATATACAATATACGGTTTCCAGAGACTATGTACTAGGGTTTCTCATTTCCCGTAGAAATTAAAATCCCGGGAAGCCGGGACAAAAAATATTAAATTCCCGGGATCCCGGGAAATCCCGGAAAACGCTAAAAAGCTAGATGTTTCTAATTAGGTGGTAGAAAAATGTGTAAAATTAAAACAGCTCAAAAAATGGGCTATTGATTTTTAAATTTAAATTATTTTGAATTAAAAAAACTTCAAAAATTAAATAAAAAAGAATACATAGAAACAAAACAAACAAACTAAAACCAAACCTAATTTTTAAACAATTTTTCAAAAAACTAGGTTGTCAATGGCACCATCACTCAATTTTGTCCAAATTTTCGTGACGAAACGTCCATTGAACCATCCATTGAACACCATCCGTCCAAGAGAACCATTAAACATAAATTAAGAGAAATGAAGCGCAAGTTTTAGGTAGATTTGTCAGAAAAATCTTCCTTTTTTTAGTTTTATTGGCTTTAATTTGTTGTGTTTATATGTGTCAAAAAAACCATGATACTATATGTGTCAAAAAAAACATTTTCCTAATTTTGAACGAAATTAGTTACTACAGAGAGAAAAGAATTAAAAACTACTCGATTTTCGAGTGAGAAAACTTTTAATATCTTTGAAAAAAGTACAAAAAAATGTTAATAAAAATTAGCGGGATACCCAAAAAAATGTTAATAAAAATTAGCGGGAAAACGGGATGAAAATTTACCCTCGGATCCCGGAGAAAACGGGATCCCGGGATCCCGTTTGAGAAACCCTATTATGTACAGCCAACTATCAGAATTGCTACTGTAGGATGCATTGGGATATCAACAGATATGGTAACAGGATACATTTTTCCAAAAAAACAAAATTAGTATGAACATAAAATTTGAGAGGGGGTGATGTAGCGACGCTATAATAAACTAGGCTTGAATAGAAATTATCATTTGAATAGAAATTACCACAATTATCATTGCATCAAGCTAAAGCTATCATACGTTCTTCATTTTATAATAAGAAAACATTTCTTACGTAGAAAGGTAAAATTTTATTTGTTCGTCATTTTTACTCTATTACTTTGTGTAAAAGATCATGTTCTTTTGATTGGCTTGAAACAATTTTAATCCAAATTGTTGTTCAAGAATCATAGGTACAATAAACATTTCCATTCACTTTGAAATAATTCTGCAACGTGATAGATTGATAATATCAAGGATTAACGTTTTGTTTTATTATTAAGATGAATATGTTAGATTTTCTGTCTTTTCTATAATAAACTGTAAGATACGTGTTTCAATCAAGTTTCTTGTAATTTTCTAATTCAAACATTATGATTGTAATCAACTATTCCTGTATTATAAATAAAAGTGTGAAATTGTTATGGTTTCAGTTTAGATTTTGATTGGCTATGCTATGGATTAAACAGTAAATGTATGCGAGTTTTTATAATTTGAAGTTTTGGTGTTTGAAGGTTTGCAATTCAGTTATGCATTTGGAAGATTAAGGAAACGGCTACAACTAAATTTCTACATAATTACATGAAAGTTTAAATAACTCATCGATTTCAGAATAAGAAACATAATAGTTTTTTATAACACGTTTTATTTATTGTTGACAGTTAATTAGCCCGTGATCAAAGTGTCTCAATGTTAAAAGCTAATCTTCTTACCATAATGTATAAATTTATAATACTAAAAACCGATTTTAATCGATAAAATAAGATGTGATCGGATTATTTAAGTCATTTGCATCAATAAAGTATTGAATTATGTCACATAAATTTGGCTTGTTTTCCAAAAATTAAGTTTTAAACGGCGGCGATATAGACTAACAGTCTAAGCCAATAAATAAAAAAAAAGTTTTAAACGAACACCCACTCAAACGGATTCGGGGCTTATATGAACAATATTAGAAAGATTATGGCAGAAACTTATCAGTTTTTTACAAACATACAAAGTAAAGTCAGTAAGATATGATAAAAAGTATTTACCATCATTAGGTATCATTGAATTTGCTCATCATTGTTGTGGATCGGTGAAACATTTTTGTTTCTTAGAGTTTCGTATAAATACAACTCCTAGCATAAGGCTCGAGTAAATTCGCATATAAAAATATAACTAAATTTCGTAGGAAGTTTTTCTAAATAGGTTTTCGTTTATCGTAAAAACTCTGATGAAGGATGTTGCAGTTGAGTTGCAGCATCTCAAACGTATTTTAAATTGTTTGTAAAAGAGTATCAAAATTCGAATTTTCTGGGATTAATTTAATAACATGTATCCTATGTGTCCTATGTGTATCCTATGTGTATAATAACTGCGTTATTTTGATACGTTAGGAATTTTAAGCCTACATAGTATGTTTTGGCACTTCGTTACATCAAATGATGGTATTGACCTAATATTTAGGCAGACCATTTTTAAGTCAGTCGTTTTTGTCACAAGGTAAATGAAATATAATCAGAAGCTAAAAATTCAAATATTTGACTTTATTACGTGCAGTTAGTAATGGCAATGTTCTATATTGCTTTAATAAGCTGATCAGTCAAAGCAATCCATGTTTTAGCTAAATATTTTGATAAAGATTAATTTTAATTGGAAACAAATTTGTATTAAAAGCTTTCTTCGTGTCATGAGGTTGTTTTATCAAATGCATTTTGTGGACCTGTAGGCGATGGTGATTTTTACGTTTTCACACAACAATATCACTCATTATTAAAACATAGATTACGAACGCATAGTTTTCGATGTTTGTTATAATTATGAATACGAGAGTCCAACCGATGAAATCATGAGTTGTCATTATTATGTTAATGAGTTGGCATTAAATATTTTGACAGATAAGTCGGGCTTAAAAAAATCTGGAATATCTTATTAATTAATAATAATGGTCATTTCTTAGATTAAAAATATTAAAGAATCTAGAAAATCAATGCAGGCATTTATTTGTTTTGTGTATTTATAATTGTTAGTGGTATAATAGTAAATTTTAATCTCATCCGAGAAATAAGAAAAACAACCATTTTTAAATAGTTCAATTGTGATAGTACAAAAAAAACAATACGACGTGTAGTTATTTAAAGAAAAAGCATTAAAATTAATCGTCTCAGAAAGAGATGATTGCATTAAAACTAACCAAATTTACCTATAGCGAATTAATCAATTAGTTTATGTGATGTCTATAGGATATATAGTAAAAATTAATTAAGTTTTTCAAAAAGAAATCAAAATTGAATGAACCAAAACATAACCTCAACAATTGTGGTTCTGTTTTTCTGTATTTCTTTTTGGTTTGCGTGGCTAAATGAAAACTGTTGAGTTACAAAAATTAAAATGCCACCCAAAATTAATAGAAAATTATTTTTTCAAATCAACTATCTGTAATGTAAAAGCACTTAAGAAAACAAAATGCATTTGATGATTTCTATTACAAAAATTGTGTTACTTGATTTAATATAACAAAATATGTACATCAAATATGTATAAATATTTTGAATGATTAAAACTCTTTAATTATACGTGGGAAAAATGTTAAGATGATCAGCTAATTTCCAAGAAATGAGGAGTGGGATTCGGATCAATTATATTTATTCTTATATTTGTTTTAGTTACATAGGGTTTTGAATAAACCTATCTAATATGTGTCTTAAATAAGTAAAATATAATAATGGGGTGTTTATAACGGTCGCGGCTTCTTCAGCGATGGGGTCGCCAGAGTCTACTCTTTATCATTTTTGTTCCCTTCCTGATCCGTTTTATTTAAGTTATACGCGCACACTGTTTATTTGTGCTGGGGTGGCAGGTTGACTTCCTCAAACCCACTTGCTGAAGCCAGTTCTGGGTTATCAACCTCGCTAGGTGCACGGCCTGCCTCTACTGATCCATTGGTGTTTTCAATGGGCTCAGTTCCCTATTACGCGTGTTATAGCCTAATAATTATTTTTATAGAATAGATTAAAAATGTTAAAAACTAATTAAGAATAGTGTTTTGTGTCTTAGGTTGAAATTGTCTGAAAATTATCTGTTGGTGATGTTATTTTTTAATACTTTGCATAAAATTTATAAATGAATAACAAAAATAAGTAAAATATATTAGAATTAAGGTTGTAATGTGGTTAAGAAAGAAACTTTGGTGGAAACGAGTCATGGTAGACCGAGATTTTACTACATCAAGTGATGGATTCTTGAGCCGTCGAAAAATTATAATCCATCCATCGGAGATAAAATCAAATGTGCCAAATGGTCGAATTTGTTTTGATGTGCCAGAAGAAGAGATAGCAGGGGAGAAAGCGGAGAGAAGGTGGATGGATATAAAGATAGGTCGACCATGATGAGTGGAGCTCTTAAAAATTCTGATTTGTGACTTGATGGCTGTGTATTATAATTATGTGTAAAATAAATTGTGAAAATAAAATAAAATTGCTCATAATTGTGAATCGTTTATTATTGGTCATAAATAGAATGTTATAAAATGGGTGTTGAACGTCCATATTATTGTCCATATTAGTGACAGCACCCTCGTCACAGCCAACATCAGAAAAGAGAATTCAACATTCCGAGAACCAAATCTTGACTGTCATATTTTTTGTTGTTGTCAGTAACATTGACGCTGGGGATTGAGAAAGATTGGGGATTGTTGCAAATATAGGAGTGAAAGTTATAGTTTGTCACTGCCACTCATCCTTGTTGTGTTTGACTATGAACGAGTTCGCTGAAATTATTTTGAAAGGTGATCATTTGAAATAACATATTGCCATTGATGGAGAAATTGTGATCAAAGGTCACTGATTGGGTTTCTTGATCTTCTATGCTGCCATTTTATTATCGTCGTTATTGGAGTGTTGGTTTGCAAGCCTGAGGGGAATCGATGAAGTCTAGACGAAAATACCTACTGTTGCTGTCATGTGATGATAGTTAAGCTGAATAATTTGTAAGTTTTTTTTTGTTTTCTTGTTAAATTAATTTTTCTGATATAAACATTAAATAAAATAATAATAATAAAATAAAATAATAAGTTGGACATGACTAAATAAAAGAATTGTGATCAAGATGTGAGAGCGACCTCGTTAAGCATTCGCGTGTTAATTCCCATTATTCTGTAGAATGTTATAAACAAACAAAAAAATAATTGTAGTAATTTATCAATCTCACACAAATGTTCTTTTGTTGCGACCAGGCTAAGATAACGTTCGAATATCCTGAAAACTGAAGCTATTCCGTGAAAGCAAGGTGTGAAAAGCCTGTTACGTGCGACAAGGACCTTTCTTGAAGCTTAATCAAAAGCAGTGCTGATTGAATCCAAATCCAACCACTTTCAAATTATAGGAAAGGTTGGAAAATATCAATTATTTGCAGCATCGTTTTTTTTAAGATTACATAGCAAAAATTGTTACGTTCACAAAAAAAATTGCAGTTGGTCGAAGTTGAGATTCTATTTCTTCGACGACTTCCAACATTTTCATAACACGTTTCAATCATGGTACGTTTAGAAATATTTCTATCACAGCAAACACTAGAACTTTACTTGTAAAAATAAATAGGTAAAACATCGGGCGCCGAATTATCAAGACGATCGTCTATGGCAAGAGTTGGATTGATATATAGTTTTTGGAAGAAACCATATCCGATTTTTTTCGCTTGTAGACACGGATAGAAAAATCAGTTATATTAAAAAAACAAAAACAAAACGTAAAAGCAATAAGCATTGATGAAAAATCATGACATAACAAACCATTACATAACATAAAATAGTCATCGCCTCGGTGGCGTTATTGATAGCGTGTCTGCAAATGGATTCGAACATGGCACTGATGAGGAAGTTTCGAACCCACCCGAAACACGTAAAGGAGAAATGGAGTTTTTCTCTGAGAAATTTCCAATCATGCCTTCTAATTGAATAAATTCAAATTATTTCCTTGCTTACTTGAATTTAATTGCTACAAAAATATCCCCCAAAAACCACATTGCCGCTGGTAATCGAGCGATTTGTTTCTCCTCTTGAAAGTAACAACTCATTATCATATAAACGATATATACGAATAGTTTTTTTTCAAAATTAATTTTTAGCACAATTTCTATTCAATGATTGAGCCCAAAAGATTTTCAGTTCTCTGCGTTAGCCACAATAATTTAAGCCAAACTTTGAAACTTTTGAAATCGATTCAGGAGTTCTCGTGCCACTCCCGGACTTCGGGAACTTCTCACATAAATGTTATGCCTACGACTTTTCAGACTAAAGTAGTTCGGGTTTACCTTACCTTGCCCCAACACCCCCAATTACTTTAATTTCAGTGTAGTCTTGTTTGGTGTGAAAAAGTCGTATTTTTTAAACAATTATTAAATTCTACTTTATACAACAAAAAATACTGTCGCAAATATCAAATAATCCTTCCAGAACTAAAAATTTTTCATTTTTAAATTAATATTAATGTACTGCTAAAACAAACAAATTCATATAGGTTAGCGGTAAACAAAGTGTAATAGTTATCTATGTATCAAGGGAATTATAAGGATTTTAATTACCGAGGGACACGTTTACAACCCGAGGGCCTCTGGCCCGAGGGTTAGTAAGTTTCACAAGGTAATTGACATCTAATAATTCACGTGATACATAGATAATTTTATTTTTATTTATTTTTTATTTTTTTTTATTTTTTACTACCTAAAACATTTATTAAACTAAAACATTTATTTTCATCAAGTATTTTGAATTTTGATAGCATGCTTTTGCGTTTTAATTGATTAAGTTAGTTATTTTTCACTTCAAATTGTATTGCTAGGGTATTGTTATTCGTTACTATGGCTTTATGTAAATAATGTTGTAAACAAAACAAAAATTGATAGTAAAAAGTAGGTCTATTATGAATCCATAACTCCATCTTATAATTCCCTTGGGAATTATGAATGCCATTATTATTTCGGTAACTAAGGTCTAAACGACTTATAATAAATCAGTAAAAAATAAAGCAATTAACATTAGTAGTTTTAAGTTTTAATCGGATTCCAAGATTTTCTCTGTCTATGCTGAAAATACACTTTTTACCGAATCAAATAGGGAATAAAATAAACGAGGGGTATCCCCTCCCCCCTTCCCCACACACGCCAATACACTCTTTCTCTTTTCATCCGGCTTTGATACAACTACTAAGTGCTATCTATCATAATCCAATCTCTTCTAATCTATTCTTTGTGCACCTTCAGCTTAACTATAATTCTATAAAAAACCATCGTGAGGTGTACATACTATAAATTTTTATACGATCAATCACAAATGGTTGGAAATAATAATAATAAGAAAATACTGAAATAGCAGCTTTTGTTTTTCCTTATTTTATTTACAGAAAATGAAAATATGCAAAAATGATTCTAGAAAACAAATATTATATGAGTTTTAGCACTATCTGTCATATAAATAATTAATTTTCTTATTAATATCGAAATGATATAAATTTGAACGAAACGGCCAAAAGGCATTATAGGAATAATTTTAAAACACTACTTTATCGAAAAATTTAAATGCCGTAAGTGGAATTTTTATGAATAAAAAGGAATAATTTTAATGTTCTACAAAAAAATAGACAAAAACAATAAAAAATAAATATAGGATCGAACCCCGAACCTTTCCCACAACCCACTACATCGACAATGACAACGAAACGTTTTTTATGTTCTAGCTAAAATACATTTTACATATTATGCTTAATATATTCTTTTCAGATAATTCAGTTGTTTCAGTCAAATCGAATACGGCTATTATGAAATGAATTGTTTCTTTAATTTCTAATCAATAGAAAATATTTAAAAACAAAGAAAATTATGACTTAAATAAAAGTTAAGATTCAGAAGAAAGGAAACTTAAAATAATTATTTTTGCATGAATTTTATGCATGCATTTTATTTTTAATTTTCCGAAAAACAGAAAGTAAAAAATGAATTGAAACACAGATGAAATTTTAAAACAAATATTTTTTGAAGCCTGAAATAAACTAAATCCAAAATAATACGTCTATCCACTCCGCAAGCAAAGCATAAACTAAATTGAAAATATTAAAATTTAAATTACTTCGGTCTGAAAGACCAAAGTATTACATTCATGAGCCAAAAGTAAAATTCTTACCCCTACTTTTTTTTGGCATTTCTCGACGTTTTAGGACCTACTGATTCTAAAAAAACAAAAAAAAAATGCATGTCTGTCTGTCGGCCGACCGTTCGGCCGGCCGTCACAACCTACGAAATCTAGAAAACCGCTGGACGGATTCAAAATTTTTGTTTCTAAAAATAGGTTTACTCAAAAGAAGAGCCGAAAGGACGATGTGCTCGATAACTGTAAGTGTGAAGTACGGTTATGTGAACTGAGTCAAGTGTGTCAAAACAAGGAAATTTGTATATTTTTGGCTTATAAAACTTTCATTTTAAGTGATTACGAGTAGGAACATTGAATTTGGAGAAATCTTGATGGTCGGGATTGGTATGTGAGACCAAAATCCAGATTATTGCATTATAAGCTTGTCAAACAAATGTTGTCAAGTGTGTCAAAAGAAAAATTTTTGTTTATTTTTTTACCCAATTTTTGGGAAAAAAATAAAATTAATTATTTGTTTGAAATGAAATTTTATTATTACTATTGAGAATTATCACATCAAAAATAATGTCAAGTGTGTCAAAAAATGATTTCATTTATTTCTTGTATTTATAAATATAAATTAGTAGTATTTATAAATATAAATTTTGACGGCTGTGGGGTAAAAACGCCATGTATTAAAATTCTTGGAAAGAGGTCTCACTTAATTTGATTTCGATTTCAATTTTAAATTTAATTTTACAGCGTAAAATTTTTGAAATATTTTAATAAATGTTCCTTTGCAATTGCAACCTTCTCCCTGACTACCTCCTCCCCAGGGCCTACAACCTAAAAACCGAAAACGAGCTAATCACTAAAATTACTTCTGAAAGATCTAAGTATTACATTCTCGAGTCAAAAGTGAAATTCTTACCCGCACTTTTTTGGCATTTCTCGACGTTTTAGGACCTACTGATTCTAAAAGAGCAAAAAAACATGTATGTCTGTCTGCCAGCCGGCCAGCCGTCACAACCGACGAAATCTAGAAAACGGCTGGACGGATTTCAAAAAGTTTTGTTTCTAAAAATAAGTATACTCAATGGTAAGAGCCGAAAGGACAATGTGTTCGATAGCTGTCCCGGAAGTGTATCAAAAAAATCGTCAAGTGTGTCAAAACAAGGAAATTTGCATATTTTTTGCTTAAAAAACGGGATTGGTATGTGAAACCAAAATCTACATTATTGCATTATAAGTTTGTCAAAAAAATATTGTCAGGTGTGTCAAAAGAATGATTTTCATTTATTTTTACTCATTTGTTTGGAAAAAAATGAAATTGATAATTTGTTTGGCATGAATTGTTATCGAAATGAAATTGGACATGAAAATTTTTGATTTTGTAAGAATTTTCGGAATATTTTTGAAAAAGTTTAAATTTTTGATTTTATTATAATTTTTGGAATATTTTTGGAATTTTGAAGAAAGTTTGTATTTTTGATTTTGTTATAACTTTTGCGATATTTTTAGAATTTTGGAGTTTTTTGAATTTCGAATTTTTGATTTGGAAAAAATTTCAATTTTTGATTTTGTAATATTTTTTGACTTTTGAAAAAAAATTGTATTTTTGATTATTTTTGTTACAATTTTTGAAATATTTTTGGAATTTTAAAAAAAATTGCATTTTTGATTTTGTTATAATTTTTGTAATATTTTTTGAATTTTGATAAATGTTTAAATTTTTGATTTTATTATAATTTTTTTGGCATTTTGAAAAAAGTTTGTTTCAATTTTTGATATTTTAAGAATTTTCGGAATAGTTTTAGAATTTTGAAAAAGTTTAAATGTTTGATTTTATTATAATTTTTGGAATTTCGAAAAAAGTTTGTTCTTTTGATTTTGTTATAATTTTTGAAATATTTTAAGAATTTTGAAAAAAGTTTGTTTGAATTATGAATTTTGTCAATATTTTTACAATTTTGAAAAAATTAAAATTTTTGATTTTATTGTAATTTTTCGAATATTGAAAAAACTTTGTATTTTTGATTTTGTAATAATTTTTGGAATGTTTTTAGAAGTTTAAAAAAATTTTTAAATCAAAATTTTAGTTTTTAGAATATTTTTGGAATTTTGAAAGAAATATGAATTTTTGATTTTGTAATATTTTCTTGAATCGCTAAATGGAGAGGTTTTTAAGTAGTTTGCTCGGTATATCATCTTTTCATTTACTTATATTTAGGGAAAAGTTAAACTGGAATAGTCCGAACTAGAATTTGCCTTCTATGATATAAAGTGTGGGCAACCCAAAAACCGCAATAGCTGCATCACGATGCTATTTATACAACCGTATGTGTCACCCCGAATAAAAAAAAATTATTTTAACCGTTGTGGAATGATACCGAAACTTTTTTAACATACTGATAAAGAGAGCTAAATGTAAAATATAATATTGAATGCAAAATGAAGTGAAATACGCAAATAAATGTTCAAGACGTTCAGTGTAAGTTTTTCAACAGAGAAATATCTCGTGCCTAATCTATCATTTGGACGTCCCTGAATGAAATATTTTGCTTTAGTATGTCATCATTTTTTACGTTATCAGCTTAAAAAGCGAGTTTTAACTTTCTTGCTTCGGGCTCGTACAGAAAAGATAGCATTGATTGTTGAATTCATAATGACATAATATTTGGTAAGTAAAAATCTATATAAAAACATTAATAAAAATATTATATAATATACAAAAATTAAATTATTCAAAATTAATCACATTATAAATCCAATTGAAATATTTTGTTGCATCAGTAAATAAAATATACTCTGTAATATCACATGCTCCTTCTACAGCTACTCCCAACGACACGATTCCTTTCAATACCCAGCCGCTTTCAGTCTCAAATATTAAACCACCACCACTGTCACCAGTACAAACACTTGTACCTAAACAATAAAAAAAATTTTATAAATAAACTAAATTCCAAATGATACTGGATTTAAAGCTTTGATTCTAATCCAGTACAACTTTTATCTTACCATTTCGAAGTCCAGCACAAAAATTATTTTCATTCAAAAATGTTGAGAAAAAATCTCGTTTACTTCGACGACAGTCTTGATGAGAAGCAATTGGCATTTTGGCATAATTTAACACATTGGCAGTTGTATCCAGTTCAGTTCTTCCCCAACCAGGCACTGAACCTAATTTATTAGTAAAAAATTCTTCCTCCAAACTTTTAAGTAAACATATCGGTTGAATGTAATCTGAGTATTGGATATGACTTTTTAATTTCAAAATGGCAATATCATTTTCTAAATAATCTTTTTGAAATTCTGGATGAGGAATTACCTTTGATATTAGATATTCTTTTGTATCTTCATTAAATTTGGTTAAGTCAAATTTTCCTACTTGTACTCTTAATATGTCAATTGATTTTAATCCATGTTCATTTTTAATACAATGAGCGGCTGTTGTAGAAAAAATTGATTTAATTTATAATTTAAATAATATATTACCATTATGTTTACCAGTTATAATTGCATTAAAACTTACAATTGTTCCACCACATATATAGTTCGTGTTCACAGGACTTGTTGTTTCGTATAATGCTATATGCCAAGGAAATTGACCATGGTATGTTCGATCACCAAACGTTATCAAACCTCGATGTTTTATTTTAACTGCACCACAATGTTGAATAGGCTCATTAGATTCAATCCTCTTTTGACACGATTCTGTGCTATTTATTTTGACGGATAAAATATGTGGCACCCCTGAAGCTGATCTTCTTGGTGCAATGGCCATTCGGTGTACTTTTTTAGTCAACAAAAATGTTAGCTTTGTTGAAGTAGAACTAACAATTTTAGTGTATTTTGTCTGAAAATTAAATTTGTATCATTGCCCCAGAAAACACATTTACGTCATTGTG
Source organism: Diogma glabrata (assembly GCA_963693315.1). Lineage (NCBI taxonomy): Eukaryota > Metazoa > Arthropoda > Insecta > Diptera > Cylindrotomidae > Diogma > Diogma glabrata. The sequence continues at coordinate 240,494,791 of OY856188.1, read as the reverse complement.
ACATCAAAATTACATCACTGTAAGTCACATCTTATGTAAGATCTAGGTCATATATCAGTCATATGTATGTCATTATTTCACACTCATTTACGTAAGAACATGACATAACAATAATGATATAACTGTGACATAAATGTGATGTCCAGGGACGCACACAGAAAAAGTTTTAGGGGGGGGTCCAACAAATTTTTTTTAAATAAAAAACGCTGTGTAGGAATTACAACAACACACATAGAAAAGCTTTTAGGACGTAGGTCCCACAACAATATGCCTGTTGAGGTGTTGGTGAACGATTTTTAAACCTTTGTGGATTGTACACCCCCGGGACTGTTGATTCGGACTAAGCATTTCATTTGTACGATGTAAATAAATTTCCCGTTGCCGTATCAAAACTTACCGATTTTACCGTTTCTTTAAGGAAAAACTTCCCATCAAGCTTACAATTAAAAAAAATATACATATATATAAATCCAACTGTTTATATGGAAAAAACTTCACAATCCACCACTATAACAATATTTTTTAATATGTCCAAAATGCATCGATGCATAGAAAGGATCTTGTAGTTCCTTATTGTAGGTGATTTTATTTTTTGTCTCGTAGTGTGAAAATATTCCTGAAACTCAGAAATATGTTATTGCTTGTGGGATTTTCGAAACTTTTTGTTTCTGTTTTCGTAAGAAATATCAGAACATCAACATTAGAAGGCTGTAATTTCATCGATTTTACTGTATACTATAAAGGCGATGAATGGCAGCTTCATTTAAACAAAATTATTGAGTAATCAACATCTTTCTGGAAGGATAGTAAAAAAATAGTTGTTGCGATCATTTTGAATAAGTTTAAAATATAAAAAGCTTCTACAATTAATTGTGAAAAAGCCCGCACTTGCCAAGTTTTTGTCCGCTTTCCTGTTTTAAATGAAATATCCCATAAACGGAAAAAAATCACCTGATCTGGCATTACTGGTGTGTATTAATATAATGCTCATATATTTTAGATAGAACTGAGTGCAAGGGTATTGCGGTATTTAATTTGAAATATCACAATTTGTTTCGTTTTGGGAATGAATTGGCTAACTTCTAGCACGAAAGAGAAATATCAGGTCTATAGGATTTGTAGAAAATTTTAGTAAGAGAAGGTGCAAGTTCCTTTGAAACTGTTGTTAGAATAGGAGGAATGATGTTCAGACCGGAGACATTGCTGGTAGCTAACCCCCTTAAGATTTTTTTTTGACAATTTTGGGTTTGAAATAAAAATCTTTCATACCAACGCCTGAAGACTGGATTTTTGGTTTTTCCTTAGGAGTTTCTAAAACAGTCGAGATCACAGCAAAGCGTTCCGCAAACAATGTGATTTTTCTCGCGCTTTCGTTCTGGCAATTTCTGTTTTTTCGTTTTCGATTATCTGGTTTAATATAAAATTGGGCTGTATAGAAATTAGGACTTAAATCGTTAAGGGATTTTTGTTATGGAACCAAATATTAAATAATATTTGTTTGTTTCTAAGGGCCAATTTGGCTGGAAAACAAATATTTTCGTTGGGGTTTCATTATCAAGAAGGAAACGAATTTATTGATACTAAAACATTTTAGTGAAACAAAATTTATACTATATTATTACTATATTATTATTTTATTTTTATATTTATTTTCACTCGGATATAACGGCCAAACAACCTACCAGAGCTCCTGACAGTCATGGTCAAATTAGTAAATAGCTTTATTTGTTTTTGATAAATGATCTTTCGTTTGTACAATTTAAAGTAACCGAACCTTTAGGTGGTTCAGACCATAATTTGATTTCCACTCATTTAAATTTACGAGTTCCCAAACAGTTTCAATCTAATCCTAGTCTTATTTGGGTTGCAGATTGGCAGGGGCTTAGAGATATATGTTTAATTCAAACATTTCTGCTTCTAATTTTTCAGAAATAATACACGTGGGTATGCGCAGGTTTATTCCAATATATGGTTCTGAAGGCTGATCTTTAGGATTCGGGTAAATGTGAAGAAGCAATAAAATTTAAAATACATGCTCTTTAAAAAATGGCCAGCATACAGCCAATTTCAAAAATGCTGTTAACATGAATTCAACAAATGTTCATTAATTTAATATTATGAGCTTCTTAAGTCGTTACTTAATGAAGGACAATGCGGTTTTTGTATAGGAAGAGCGAAGGGAAATTTACTTTCTTTGTCACACATATCTGGAACAGTCGGTTGAAAACCTTGGTGAGACTTTCATTGCTGCTCAGCAATTTTAATCTTACTAATGAGCTTGATTCGTTGTATGTTGCTGATGTGAAGGTACACAAATACACTATGGATAAATGCGCGTGTCTGTCTAGATCAAATCAATTTTACCTGAACAGAGTATCAATAGCAGCCCATCTTTTTAAGGTTCGAGTGACAAGATGTAGCTTTTCAAAGAAATTTTTTTAACAGAATTTAGCATCTCTAGAATGCTTTACTGATGTTGGTCTTCCTTGATAATTGTAATCCACAAAACTTTAAAAATAGCGTTCCTCATAAAATCTCGTAAAATCCTCAAAGAGAATTGATCAATAGTGAGTAACCTTAGATCCCTGGTTAGCATCGTATCTTACGATATTCAGAGATGTTAATAAATTAAATAATATAATTTCTATAATTTCTTATGGTTAACACTAAATAATGTCTAACTTTTAAGAACAATACTGAAAGATTATCGGTTAGAAGGGGGGGTCCGGACCCGAAACCTTACTACTAAGTAGTAAGGAATGAATGACTGACCGGTAAGTGTTTTTGTTATTATATTTAGCTTTTTTAAGTAAAAAAGAATACGTCACAAAAAAAAAATTTTTATATTACATACTATGATATCAACCTTATATCATACCAGCGGCAAGAATATCTCTACAGATATCACATCACATGTCATAGTCATATCATCATTGTTATGTGATGTTCTTACGTAAATAAGTGTGAAATAATGACATACATATGACTTATATATGACCCTTCATAATATAATAGGATGTTCACACTGGCATTGAAATTACGTAATTTTGCTTGTTTCCTGATTTCGATCGAAATCACATGATTTCTCATACATTGAGATGATTTTGAAATTGTCATTTCACAGTAATTTCGATGAAATTATGAACAAAATTGCGTTGAATTGGTATGAACATAGTCCCAATTCTATTCAGCGCTGGAATATTCCAAAGCTGAATTGATTATGACGTTTGTTTTGTAAACACAACAAATTAGTTTGAATGAAAAAATTTATTATAAATAAAATAAATTTTTAAAAATTGAATTGTTAGGCCAATAACTTTTACTAACATGAAAAATTGTAGATTTTGTCTGCGGCTAATTTTTAAAATGAAAAACAATGGTTAAATACGAAAAAAATAATGATCAAAAACGTAAAGATAAAAAAATATTTGGCGATTATATGAAGATTATTTATTAATCAATATGGAATTACGTTTTTTCAAGCGGATAATGTTTTTAAGAAATTGTCTGATCTCGCATCAAGAGCATTATTTTATAAAATTTTTTTATTTTGTAAGTTTTGCTGAAACACCAATATGGTTTTTACGATGTTTACTGATATTTAAATAAATTTTTAATTGGTCACTCACTCTCAAATGCAACAAAACAACAAAAATGAAATGTCAAAAGAAATTATGATAAATTGCAGTGTGAACGGGTCACGAAATTACGTAATTTCGATGTCAGTGTGAAGATAAAAAAATATAAAAAAAAATATTTTTTATATTAAATATAAAAAATTTCACTGATGATAGATATATATATCTGAAACCGGTCTGATTTTTATATTTTATAAAAGTTGTTAGAAAAATAAAACATTTTTATTAAATCAACAAATTTAATAATTATTTAATTGAAGATGTGACTTAGCGTGATGTCATTTTGATGTCACAATAACGTAAATGTGTTTTTTGGGTGATTATCTTAATTATTTTAATGTGTAACGTTTTTGGCTTGAAATTCTCATATTCCTCAAAAAGTTTGTTTTAGAATTTAGAACCAAAGCAACGTATATTAAAAATCATCTGGTGGTCTCCGACAACGCTTTCAAAGCTAGCGATCAGAAGATTATTACTGCTAAACCTTCGTGTCTCTCTCTCTCTCTTGAACATGGGGTCAAATTAAATTTTTGGCCATGGTGGATATTCGAAGCTTGACAGTTTGATAAAACTCTTACGTGGAGCATCAAAATCCAGCTTTATCAGATAGTACTCAGACAACTAGAAAACATTAAAAAGGTCAGGTTGGCACTCTGTGACATTAAAATCGCGGTTCAAATGGATTTAAAATATAAAAAACTTGCGTCACTGATTGTTATTTTACCAATAAAATCTTGTTTAAACTAATACTGAAACACAAAACAAGTTGACGATTTTTACTGTGTCTGTTCAACGTGTTAATTTTTCTTGTTTCATTATCTCTTATTTTTAGTTTCTCAGAGCTTACTCAAAAAGTTTTGTTTTCAATTTTAAGAAAATGATAAAGAAATTCTATTTAAAGCAGTACATATTGTGAGCTTTAAATGTAACAACATTCACAAGTAAACTATTAGCGATTTTTATAATGTAACCATCTTTCTATTAGAATTTTAAATATTGACAGGTAACATCCATAGTAAGCGTCTTGAACTGACCAATTGTCCAAAAACACCAGAAAAATGAATATATAAAACAATACTCACTCGAGTTATTAGAAAATTATCATTAGCTAATTCTATATGTAAGTCATCAATTCCATCCAAATTTGAATCAGTTCTGCTTGTTTTATCCACAATAATACAATAAAATAAAATATTTGCATTGAAAACTAATTCTTCTACAATAATTTCATCTAACAATTCACATCTTTTAGGTAATCTATAAATTCGACTTTCAATCCATAAACATTTATTAAAATAACGTTGAAGATTAGTATTTTCTTGATTATTATAAATCAAGTCGATTTCATTGCTTTTACTTTGATCGCACATTTCAACGTTATCTAGTTTTATTGAAACAATTTTTTGTAGCGCATAATTTGAGTTTGATGGATATATAACAATTCTTGGTATACCATAACCAAGTTGCAATTTTTCTATACCTTCGTTGTTTGTAAATATTGTTTGTGATACAATAAAATATTTCGTGTAAACCATTTTGCGAAATGTTTTACCACCATCAAATAAAATTTCAATTGAACTATATTTACGTAATGTATTATTTATTGCAATACACCAGTAAGGCTCTTCGTCGCGATATAAACGCTTTTCAACCATTATATCGGCTGAATTTTCACACCGATTTGGTTCACGTTCTATAAAGTATGTTTCATTGAATTTGCATATATCTATGTACTCATCCCAAACAATAACAGCAGCACTTGTTAATAATAAATTAATAAAAAAATGATAAATATAAAAACTTAAGAGATTCTTGCTCATATTTCTCTCGTGATAACTAGAATTTGACTAAAGCAAATATAAGAAACGGAATAAATTACGCTTCAAGTGGAGATCCCCGTATCAAAATAATGATACAAGTTCAGAGTAGTATATAAACAAAAAAATAGAAATATACGAAAAATACAAAGACAAATTATACTTCTACTTAACCCTCATACACCCATCAGAGGTTTACTTCAGAGTTTTGTATTAAACGGTAGAACGCAGTCTACCTCACAATGCCAACGAGCAAATTTTGAAAATTTTAATCACCTGTTACCTCCATTCTTTCTTTGAAAAGTTCTCGTCAATGAAATAGAAAACTAAAAGGGCAAATATTCGATTCTGAAGATGGCAGAATATTTTTGTGGTTGTAATTGCAATTGTAACTGTGTTCAGGACTCTGTTAAAAGAAGAAGTATATTGATAAGACTGCCGTTTCTGATAAATCCTTAGAGTATATATAAATATAGAGAGAACATAACTTTAAAATTGTATGAAGAGAGACATAAGAAATCGTGTTCACAAAAATGTCATATTCAATTTCTCATTTCGCCATTTGCATTTCTGTTTATTTACAACAACCAACTATTGTATTAAATTATAAATTAAAAACAATTAAATAATTTAAAACGAAACAAAAAGTACAATCTATTATTTTTAGTTGTGCTAATTTTTATAAAATGAATGAAAATAATTACGAGAGTATTTTACATTTATTGTGTTATTTCCAGTGGTTTTATAATAGTGAATATTTTATTATTTTATAATGCCAATGTTCAAATATTTAAGTTATGTATACATCCTAAAAGTATATTATGAAAACTAGCTGGCGACCAACTTTTCATTATTGCGTAGTTTATTTTTAATAGATAAAAGATTAAAATTTATATGTTTGGTTAGAATCAAATCCTAATCTGTCATTTTTCTTATTTCTTTTTATATAGTAGCAGTGAGGGAGAAACTATTATTTTTTTGTGGTAGGTTTTTTTCTTATAGATTTAAAAGAAATTTGCAATAATTGTACAATTTTGAATCAAATGAAAAATTTTCGCACGTCTTTGGGAAGACAAACCGGTTTCTCTCTCAGAGAAATAAAGGAAAACAAAAAAACAAAAAAACGATTTGACAGAAGATCAGTCACCATTAATATTAGTTATGGTGGTCGGTTGGATAAATCATATCCATAAATACGATAATTATACTTTTTAGGGGTTGAGCATCAGAAGTAGAAAAACACAACTTTTACCCTAGTCGAGTGTGACCTTATTTGAGATAGCATCTAATTGAAGTAGATTAGGTTGGATTAAAAAGGGGTTGACAGGTTGCATGAGGTGGAACTTGTCCTGGCACGCAGACTCTACGGTCCATAGTGCCGTAATCTATTTTAAGTAGCTCTGTTTTTATTTAGTTTTATCAAAACCTCCGAAATTCTACAAGCCCTATTCATTCACGCCATCTTAAAAAACAATGAACATTGCCATATGCAAAAAATTGGATTAGTGTTTTTGATTAAATATTTTAAATATTTTTTATATGGAGTTTTATTTTTCTAGATGGCGTTTAAGGGATTTTTTGAATTTTTTTTATATTGAGTTTTAATTTCAAAATGGCGCTACAAGTTCACGATTTTTTCTGTGCTAAAAAATGAAGAAGGCTTGTGTATCGGGGGTTTTGGTTTTATACAAAAATGATCATTGTTAACTCCTCTCCCTTGATGCCGAGCTTGTTAGAAAAACAAGAAAAAAAGTTGTGCTGATTCTTTCTACAAGTGGGGCATTTCAGAGTCCACTCAATGTGACTGCGGAGCTCCACAACAAACCATAAAACACATTGCAACTGTGTATCCCATTCGACTATACAGTGGCGACATCTTATGACATCCATTTGGCAACGCCCGATGTAGTAGCATGGATAGACTCACTTGATGTAAACATCTTATGTTCAAAATGTACTACCCAATGTTCAAATATTTCACTTTTTACTTTTTAACCAAAAAAAGTGCAATCAAATCGATTGTAAGCTCATTTAATGTGCATTCATGTTTTGTTTTAGGTAGATTTCTTAGAAAAATCTACCTATTTTAAATTTTATTTTTATTTTTAATGTGTCACAAAAAAACCAAACGCTAAATAAAAATTGCCATCTGCGAATTTTGATTTTACGCAGTTAAAGGCTATGATGCAGCAGATGATTTTGAATATAAATCAGCAATAGAATATAGTAAACTCAACTCTCAAGTACAGCTTCCAACAAAGACGAGATGAATCAAAAACTGGATGATGTAAATACAAATATGGCTGCTATTAAGGAACAGATTAGCTGTAACATCAATCAACAAATGGTTGCAACTAAGGAAGAAATCAACCTCAACATCAACCAACGGCTTCAACGAAGAAAAAAAATAATGTCACAATCAGCCAGCAACTAGCTTTAAATCAAGATGAAGTAAAACAAATTATGGACGAGAAAGTTTTACAAATGTCAACAGCATTCGACATAAAAGTCGAGAAAATTCAAAGCGAAATTCAGGAATTTGAGCGTGATTTGAATAAAGATGTAACTAAAGTTGACGAAGTTTGAGAACAGGTTGCAGGATGTTGAAACAGCTAAAGTTACTTCACAGGTGGTACAAAAGATATAGCAAATATTAAATTGAAACCACCATCATATGACGGTACTACTTCATTCGGCATCTTCAAGTTCGAGTTCGAGAAGTTAGGATCTGTTATCATTTTGCGGCAACGTATTAATATTTTGTGTTTGTTTTGTAATAAATTTCTAAACAGAGATAAAAAAATACTTGTGCTTTAACAAAGAGTTTTTTGTTTGATACACATGGCTGCCAGAAACTAAAAACAATGCCCTCGTAAAAGTTTTTGCCACAAAAATCCTTAACCCAGACCGAAGTCTTGATATCTCAAAGCTGTGAGATTTCAGCCCCTTCATATTTTTGATAATTGATTTTTAACTTTTTTTTTGTTCCAACACAAAAATACAAACTTTTACTGTCCGTAACCATTAATATTCCATAAATTCTTCTCAAAATCATCCACAAATGAAATAACGACTAATGGAAACAAAATCAAAGTTTTCATTCCATAAAAGGTTTAGAAAACCGGCATTTCTTTTCATAATTTGGAATAATAATTGTACGTGGTATAACGTACGTGATGGACAATAAAGGTTTATATTTATTTTTTTTACATTTTTATTTTGGTTGTAAATAAATAAAAAAATCCTAATAAATTTCTCAAGGGTGATTGAACTTGGTATCAAATTATGTAGAATATAATGAAATAGTAATCAAAAATTTTCTTTTTATATAACTAGACAAATGAAAATGTTAGGGAAAATATTAAAAAACTTTTTGAATTAAAATAATTTTGACACACCAAACATATTTATATGTTCTACGTAGTGCACAAATGTGTAACAAAAAACTTTTTAAGGCTTAGGTCCCACAGCAACTTGCGTTCTGAGGTGTTGATTGACGCAATTTTTTTATCTTTTTTTAAGAATGGAAAATTATACAATTAATCTTAACACAAAATAAAAGATGGGGCCAGTATTTCACGATAGGATTCAGAAAATAAAAATAAAATAAGGAAATTTTTAAAAAATATGTAGGAAGAAAACAAAAATTTGGTTGTCAATAAAGCCGTTATTAATATATTCCTATAGATGGAAAATCGAATCAAGACGCAGATGATGTGAACCCGACCTTTTCCGATTTTTTTCAAACTTCGGTGATCGTTAGTACTATAAAAAAAAAGAATACGCGCTTTTTGTTTTTTTTTAATTCTTCTCTAGTTTTAACACAGGGTGGCTAGAAAAAATTTAGTGACAATCAAACATTAAAATTAAATTTTGTTGGAACAGGTTATTCGATTTGAGTAATTTTTTGTTGTTTGAAAGGTCCTTAGTGAGGCTTTATAAAAATATTGCACTGACGAAACACATATATATTTTTAGATAATTTTTTTTAATTTAAATTCTTCAAACATGGTTTTTTCAAAAAGCACCTTTTTGTTTTCTTTCATTTTTAGGGTTCCGTACTTTGAAAAAGTAAAAACGGTACCCTATTGGTGAGACTTCGGTGTCCGTCTGAATTTTTACATAATCGATTTTCTCAAAAACTATGAGTGCTATCAACTTGAAACTTTTTACAGTTATATAATGTATTTGTCCACGCCTACTGACAACAAAAAATTATGAATATTTGTTTTTATCAATATTTTATGGAAATTGATAAGGAGATAGTAAACAAAAGTTTTTTTTAAGGAATCGAGTTTGGTTTAAGAAAATCAAAAAAAATCCAAATATTTCAAAAAGACATTTCAATGAATTATCGATTGCTTAGTTTTTAAGTTATTTAAAAAAACGTGTGTTTATTTTTTTGTCCCCCCACCTTAACTTCGAACTTTACAAGAGCAAAAAATTGAAAAAATTCAAGGATGTAGGAATTTTGCATACAAAAATCGTTTTTTTTTGTTTTGGTTGTTATAATTTCAAATGTTCATTGGAGGGGGTTGAGAGTAAAAATTACGTACACAAAATATTTTTGGTCATATCAAGTGGGGTATCATATGAAAGGTTATTTTTTTTCTAGTCTAAAAAAATTTTTTTGTAATTTTCGAAAGCACAGTTTTTGACTTATTTTAGAAAAAGTGAAATTTTAGTTTTGTCCCCCCCCACTTATCTTCGAACATTACAAAAGAAAAAATTTAAAAAAATTCACGGTTGTAGGAACTTGGCAAAAAAAAATGAAAAAATTTTTTTGGTCGTTATACTCAATTGTTCCTTGGAGACCCCCTCCAGTGAGTATAAATTTTGAAAAAAATATATTTTTGACCTGGAAAGTGTGGTGTCAAATGAACGGTGATTTTTTTTGTAGTTCAAAATATTTTTTTTGTAATTTTCGAAAACACGATTTTCGACTTATTCTTAAAAATGTGAAAATTTGTTTCTGGCCCCCCCATTTACCTTCGAACATTACCGAAGCGACAAATTGAAAAAATTCACGGTTATAGGAAATGTTGTAAAGATTGCATGAAAACTATAGCGGTTAGCTCATTATTTCAAATGTTTCTTAGAGGGGGTTGAGAGAAGGAATCACGAAAACAAATTATTTTTGACCTAGACAAGTGGGGTGGCATATAAAAGGATATTTTGTTTCTAGTCTGAAACCGTTTTTTCTGAAATTTTCAAAGTGACCATTTTCGATTTAAAATCGTGTTTTTGTGAAGAACTATTTACGTAGAATTTTGAATTCTTTGATAAGGATCAATTTTGTTACTTTGCAGCAAATGTATAGTTTAGTAACTAATTCAATCTAACGAAATTTAGAAAATATTTTATAATATTAAGATTCTAAAATAGTCTTAAATAGATTATGGTTAGTCAGATGAACTCGGCATAAAAAAAAACATTATTCCGGCTGACCATTGCAATCTAGTAATCTTTATGTTCCAAGAATTGTTACTGTTTGTTATCGGTATACGCATTCCATTAAATTTCAATGATCTCGAGAAAAACTGTATTTATGTTTGACTAATAAACGAATTTAATATAAAAATATTGCCACCATAAACAGTTATGGGTAAAATTCAACCCAACGGAAAACTAAATTATCAAATACTGTTTTTTCATATTATTATATACACGGAACCCTCGGCGAGCGAGTTATATTCGCACTTGACCTGACTTTTTTTATATTTGAAAGGTTTTCTAAGAATTTAGTCCTTTATTTAAAACATACTAGAATTACAGACAGGCGTTTTGTTTCGTTGACGAGACAAAACCCCAATTTAGTGTTCACTTACAAAAAAATCAGAAAGGTTTCGATTTTTTCAATATTTATAATTTAATAATTTAAAAAGAAATTGTTTTTTGATATTTTATTTCTTCAATATAGTAGTGCTTTTGCTTAAAATGATCATGATGTAATGCGAAAACCACATATGTTATTTCAAAATTTTTATAAATTTTGTAATTTTTTTATAAATCGCTCGAAATATTTAATACTTATTTTAATTTATAATATATGATAATTAATTATATTATTTTTTTATTGTAAGTTAAACGAAAATTCGCCATCTATAGGCTAAATTTCAGGAAAATCAACAACGGTCATATATTTTGTTTGTAAATATTCAAACGGGTTTGTCTCGTCAATGAAACAAAACACCTGTCTGTAATTTTACTATGTTTTGGGCAAACGAATTAGTATATTAAGAAACTAGTTTCATAATCGACGATTTTATCGCACGCAATCTGTTTAGAAAACGACCCGCGCAGCGGGGAGTTTTCTAAAGGATAAGTGCGATAAAACGTCTTATGAAACGAGTTTATGCTATTTTTTCTATTTTGCATTTTTTGTCTTGAAATTTTAAAAAATATTTTTTATGTTTTAATGTTTTAAAGAAAATTTCTAAAAATTTCAATTCAAAATAGTAAGCTCTGCGTTTCATCATATTTCTATATATTTTTTTGTTGCAAAACTAGCTTTCATAAAATGTGTATTTTATTAAAATATAGTCAATTTGATATTTTTTTATTATTATACTAATTATTTTAATTAATTAAAATATTTAACACTAATTTAGATTATTTTTTAATAATAAGATTAATTAATAAGAATAATTTTATTTATATAATTATTCGTTTTAACTTTCACTGACGTTTGTATGACCAATGTGACCAACCTTGAAAAACAAAACTTTGCGTATCTTAATGAAGGCCATTTCGATACGCATTTGGGTATCGAAATAACTTTATTTTAGACGCAAAATAGAAAAAAATCTTTATAAAACAAAAAAATAACAAAAGGTAAAAAGGCACTTTTGGATTTAGCCATCCTTGAAAATTCTATTTTTTGAAAAATTAAAATAAATTATGTAAAATAATAATCGGTAAAATTTTTTTTATTAAGCCTTATTTAATGCCTTTTAAACAAAAAAAGTTGAATAAAATCTGTAAACTAGTTTTTAGTAAATGGCACAAAGTACAAAAAAAATCACCAATAATATATTCAAATGCCTTTTTCTAAAAAAACAAAAAACTAATAGTCTAAGATCCGGCTGCAGGATTAGTGCGCTCATCGATTTTTTGCTAAAACCAAATTTTTATGTATATTTATAATTAGGAGAATATATATCTACCAGGTTGCCTATCAAAATTTGGCCGCCAGTATTTTTAATTAAATTATTTTTAATTGATTTTTGGGAAAAAATTTCGTTCACTTGTTTTTTAAGTAAAATATCGTCTACATCACGGCAATTTATATAAAAATTCTAAAAATTCACGGTTGCCATTGCGCACCTGGCCGCACCTCTTCGCAGCCAGGTGTAAACAGGTATGATTTCGATACATTTATACGTTCATAACGTACATTGATTAATTCTATATCAAATTAAAGCTAATTTTTTTCTATTTATTATCATATATGGTTGCCTAATTAAATCCGGCCGCAAATAAGGGTTGCTGGCTGTTAAAGATGATAAATATTTAAGGTAGAGTGAAAGAGAGCTAGCTCGTAACATCATTTGTCAGACGAGGATAGCGATTGCCAGCTGTGCGACGCTCTTAAGCCATTGCGCATGCGTCGAATGTTAGTGTTCTCAACCACCGGGGAGTAATAGAAACGACTTAATAAATACTCCAAAAAAATTGTCTTCCTTTTCAAAATGACAAATTTAAAAATTACAACAAAAAATGGTAGAATCCTAATTTATCCCCCCAAATAAATTAGCGTTTTTTTTCAGATAAATAGAAAGATTAGGTCCTCTGCATCCTAATTATTAAAAAAAAAATTTGCGGAAATGAGGGGGTCAAAAGTTATAAAGGATTAAACTTTCAATTTTACCTTGGTCCCCCCTTTGGATTTTTTTTTAGTTTTATTTTCTTTTTTTCCTTATTTTTATTTATTATTTATTTATATTTTATCACACACTAAAATATTGAAATTAAAAAAAATACCTTGGTCCCCCTTTGAGTTTTTAGAAGTAACTTGATTTGATTTTTGATTTTTTTTTTTGACTCGCTTCTGCGACCTTGCACAACTTCGATCAAAAACAGCACCGCCCCCCCTTCCGTGCGATAACCCCCCCCCCCCCCCCCCCCCGCGCGTCGCCACCGCGTCCCCTGCGCCGCAGGGGGACCAATGTAAAATTGAAAGTTTTATCCCTTATAACTTTTGATCCCCTCATTTCCGCAAATTTTTTTTTTCATAATTAGGATGCAGAGCACCTAATCTTTCTATTTATCTGAAAAAAAAAACGTAAATTTATTTGGGGGGATAAACTAGGAATGTTCCCAAAAAATTAATATTGATTTAACTCTCTTTTACTCTACCTTAAATATTTATCATCTTTAACAGCCAGCAACCCTTATTTGCGGCCGGATTTAATTAGGCAACCATATATGATAATAAATAGAAAAAAATTAGCATTAATTTGATATAGAATTAATCAATGTACGTTATGAACGTATAAATGTATCGAAATCATACCTGTTTACGCCTGGTTGCGAAGAGGTGCGGCCAGGTGCGCAACGGCAACCGTGATTTTTTAGAATCGTTATGTAATTTGCCGTGATGTAGACGACATTTTATATAAAAAACAAATGAACGAAATTTTTCCCAAAAATCAATTAAAAATAATTTAATTAAAAATACTGGCGGCCAAATTTTGATAGGCAACCTGGTAGATATATATTCTCCTAATTAAAAATATACATAAAAATTTGGTTTTAGCAAAAAATCGATGAGCGCACTAATCCTGCAGTCGGATCTCGTACTATAACGCATGTATGTAGTTTTAGTATGTTTTGAGTAAATAATAAACCTTTAAAATATAAAAACTAAGGACCTTTCAAACAAATAAAAAACTACTCAGATCGAATAACCTGTTCGAACCAAATTTAACTTTAATGTTTGTTTGTCACTAAATTTCTTAAGAAATTTCGAGCCACCCTGTGTTAAAACTAGTGAAGAAATAAAAAAAAACAAAAAACCGTATTAATTTTTAAACTAACGAACACCAAAGTTTGAAAAAAATTGGAAAAGGTCGGGTTCATATAATAAGAAATTCAGCGTCTTGATTCGAGTTTCCATCTATATAGTTCACTCCAAGCGTATGCTAAATTATGAATTTAAGTTTTTAACTGTGAAACGATGCGAATGGCAAACAAGAATTTTACAATTTTGAGATACACTATGATATTATATTATAATTATCCATATTCCCTCAGCTGTTCACTTCTTCTAATTTGAATAAATAATAAGAATCACAATTCAATTTGATTCTTTTAAGACGGAAATGAATCTACATCATGAATAAATATTACAATTAGAATTAATTTTAAAATAAATATTTTTTCTTCACAATAATTTAATTAAACTAAAATCTTATTACTTCCTGTTTACCAGTTTGGTATCGAAAATTTTATTTAATTTTATATCAATAAAGAAATACTGAAACCAAATTTGATGTGTTAAAAATTACAGGCTTTTCAATTAAAAGGGGAGAAAACAAAAGGTATTGTAAAAATTAAATAATATTTACTTTACTTTCTTTTATTTGTTTAAGTTTATTTTAAACTAAAGTGTTGAACTTTCTAAAGTTCCATGCTGTGAGTTCCATGCTGTGAAAAATCTTCATGGATATATGTAGGAAAATAAAAATTATTTTTGTTTTTCTTAGCTAAACTAATTATACGCAGCGGCAATAAGATTAACTGGAAGCAGGTTTGTTTATTTTTAAATAAACGATATCGTTTAAAAATACAATTAAATACAAAAAATGATTAAATATTTTTTAATGATATGATGAGTTTATTAACAATTTAAACTAAATGAGGGCAAAAAATTCCTCAAGTCATGTCAAATTTTGAATTTAATATTTTTTTGTTTGTGATTTCTCAAAATTTTAAAATTTTTCATTTTTGGAAATATTGTTATCAGTGATCCTTTCCTGACAATGTAAGATTTATTTTTTGTTCACTTTTATATTAACATTTCTGTAATGCAACACGATTTATTTTGTAAAATTTGTAACTTTTACGATTTAAATTTTGAAAAAGACAAATCCCCCTATCCACAACTACACTGGGAAAAAAATTTTCTATTTCCAATCGAAATGCCATAGCCCTTATCCATATCAACAGCTGTACAAGTACAGAACAGTGTAGTTGAGACAACCGCACGTAATGTTTATGTGAAAATTAAATATAGTTCAGTTAATTTCAAATATTTCTATTTTAAAATGAGAAATGCATGACATAATTCTAAAGCAAATTTTTTTTATGGAAAGAATTATTACGTTTATTCAACTACTGTTATATTAGTCCCTGGGCCCACGCCGATTTCATGTGATGATTACCACATATTTTATACTTTGTGAGGCGCCTGTCTTTGACGAGTCCGAAAACTTTTGTTCTGCCATTTTTCTCGATTCGGCCGCCTTTTCGTTCGGCAAGCTCCGAAAAATGCCGATTGTTCGGGATCTTATAAATTTTTTTTTAACTATGGGGGTTGAAAATTTGTTTAAGAACACGAGGGTAACCTTGTCCGACAAAAATTTGTCTGCTATTGTCTAGTCCGACAACCCAAACATACCAAAATGTTAGTTGCCGAACTGGACAATAGCAGACACATTTTGGTCGGACAAGTTAACTTTCTAAAACAAATTTCCAAACCCCACAGTTAATAATAAATGTGGTAACAAATTTACAAGATCGCGGAGCTTGCCGAACGAAAAAGCGGACGATTTGAGGAAAATGGCAGAACAAAAGTTTTCGGACTCGTCAAGGACAGGCACCTCACGAAGTATAAAATATGTGGTAATCATCACATGAAATCGGCGTGGGTCCAGGGACTATATTACATGCAACACTTTGTATTTTAAATAAACCTCATTAATTTGTTGTCAGGAAAATGTTTACCTGTAGTTATCCCAATCACCGTGCAATTGTTTGCAATTCTTTTTCTTTGTTTGAGTACGTTAAATTCGAGATGAGGTTCTCATTACTTTATTTTTTTTTCAGTGTACGTAATGTTTTCAACCCATTATTAGGCAGTCGTTTAGCTTGAATTTTCATTTTATTCATTTCAAGCATAAAATGGAGATCGAGCAATAAATTGACTATAAAATATTCAATGATGAAAAAGAATAAAATGAAAAATAAATAAACAAAATTTTATTAACACACATTTATAGGAAAGAAACTCAAAATTTTATTTTTACTATCGGAAGAAAATTAAATCAATAATGATCCTTTTGCAGGAAAACGTTGTTTCGACTAGATCATGTACAGTTATATGTCCCAAAGATTACATTTGAGAATCCCACTGGTATGCTCAAATTCACGACGGGTGATGTATTTCAGTGATTTAGGTAGAATTTTTAAACCAATCGAACACTTAATTTATGCTAAATGTTGGGAGAATTTTAAACGAAAAAATTGCGATAAATTTAATGTTCATAATTATTTTATATTCTAATTACGAGAGTGTGGAGAGTAAAGAATAGTTCCATTCAAACTTGTTACTTAATTTTACATAACCAAACTGTTTTTAAAATATTTTCAGAAAATTGCATTTTATGTCTAGAATCTATATAACTCCGTTTCCATTAGAACTAAGAACGTAAAATTTAAAAGAACTCATACTGACAGTTATAAACTGGATCCTGCAAATATAAAAAAATTACAGTACTTATGTTACAGAAATTTGCATTGTTGTGAAGTCAATACTTGTTTATTATTATTTTTAAAAAAAATTACTCACGTTTCGTGGTTGTTTGTTTGTTATTTTGGTTGAAACTTAGCTTGATAAAATTAATTTCCTTTTCCTATTTGCCTTAAGTTTTTTTTGAAAATTGGTCCATCGAGCCGGATTTTTTGTTAACTTTACCGAGCTTTAGAATTTGCCATAACCTTAATTAGGAGTCAAGTTTTTACACGAATATATCAATCTTTAAATATGGAGATTTATTAATGGAAATATTTTTGGATGAAAAGACATTACCGAACGGAGTACTTGATAATATTCAAATAAACTCGTACTTGATCAACTCGTAAATAAATTATTCAATGGAACGCTGCATGGAATAAACAAAATATATTCATTTCCTTGAAAATAAAAATAAATTTAAACACAAGTTAAAACAAAACGATATCTATTGTAGAGATTTTTTAATTCCAACTGTGACAACAATGGAAAAATATTAATTTTATTAATTAAAAGATTAAACAATCATTCTAATTTTAACAGTTATGTTTCGTGTTTTTGGCACATTTATAAATATTATATTAAATTTGAATAATAACATGTTAAATTTTATATAATCTTTTGTTAATAAATCTTTCACTATGCAAGAATAGCGTTTATCTGTTGCTACTGACAAATAAATAAATTTAGAATATTATTTCTGAATGTCTTTGTTTTTTAAATTTAACAAATATTTCAAATTACGTAATTTTATAAAACTAAATAAACTGAGTACATAATTTTTCTAGTTTTCCTGAGGACCTATCTAATTTTTATATTAATAGTTGCTTGAAATAAAGTTTATCTACTTAGTTTATTGAATTGAAAGAGCTTGTTTGTGCTGTATTGAAAGTTTGTGTAGTACACCAATTAAAATTAAAATAAATATTAATTGCCGTATCTTTTTGAGTTTTGGAAAATTTAAAATCTTCGACAATTCTGAGTCGTTTTATTTATGTAAAAAAAATTAAATAAAAGTTATATTATGAATTATTGGTGTAGTTGTAAACTGATTTATATTTTTATAATAACATATTCTAAGTTATCATCACAAACAATTTGTTAATACTTTTGTTATTACTTAAGCGATAGTTTTAAATTAAGAAATTATTTGCGTTTTTAAAATTGTTGTTAAAACAAAACAGAACACTATAGGTGATAGATAGATAAATATTTAATTTTTATTATTTAGCAATGAGCAGGTAATACTATTATTTTAAACATGATATTATTATATGTTATATTTGTTTATAGATATTCAACGATTATTATATAGAAAAATATTTATATTGTTTATTAACAAAAATTAATCACTTAATTACTCGTAATTTATGGAATGTACATTTTTTTTCTTATAATTTGAAATTCAAACATATAAATATACCTTAACATTTTAACTTTATAAATTAAGAAAGTATTTTATAAATTTGTAAAATTTAATTTTTCATTTTATTGGTTTTCTAAATTCCATATGCGAGAGAATTAATTTATAGATTATAATAGATTAACAGTCACTAATATATGTGGCACCTTTAAGAAACAGATTGTGCGATATTTTTTATATGATACTTAACTAATAGAGTTACATATAAGATGTAATCATGTTTTTAAAACTCGATAAACTTGAAAAATATTACAGGGTTTTATGGAAAAAACCACAATAAGTTGAAAACTGGTAATTATTTTGTGATTTAAACATTAATGATAAAAATATAGTTTGGGCTACTTTGTAAGGATTTCGAGTGATCGGCCAAAATTCTGTTTAAAGATTATAAAAATAAAATAAATATGAAGATAAGTAATAAAAAAGTTACTAATTCGTGTATTAAATATGGCACAGTCGAATTTAAGTAAAGTGATGTGAGATGGCTTTAAAATAGTTAATGCTACTGCATAGTCAGAGAAGTGAGATATACTCTTGATAATTTTTTATTGAACTTAAAACTTGTCCCGTAGCTTTTTTATTGGGATACTCAACACACATCAACAAAGTTGTTCTGCAAAAAACTCTAAGGTTTATTGGGAGAAACTCAAAAAAGGTTTCGAATTCCAACAAATCAAATGACTTTTGTTACTTGAGCATACTTCCTTAACACCACTTCCTTAAAAACAAGTTAATTATGAACAAATAATCGTCAGTATAATTAGCAAAAGCATTCATAGAAAAAACGTTAAATGTGTGTAACACTTAATATTTCCAGGTATCAGTGAACTCAACTCAACTCAACTGCTATAGAAGTTCTACAACTGCTATACAACAACAAATAGTTGCATGCAAGTCAGTTGCGTTTTTAAATTTATTGAAATTACTAACATTGAGTTCAAACATTCTTTTACAAAATTGTAGAAACATAAATCGGTAATGATTGACACCAGATGGCACTTTCAAAATAGCTGTAAATATACAAGTGAAAATATTGTGATTGTTTTGAATTTCAAAAACCCGTTTAGCCGATCTTAAAGAAGTCGGTCAAAAATATCTCATTTCTACGAAACATTTTTTGAGTGAATCCAACTTCCACAGTTTCAACTAATAGTAATAGTTGACAAATTATTTGATAATTGAAGATTGTGTGATTTTCTTGACAATTTAATGCGTTTGGCAATTTTAATTCTTGAAAACGAAGCTTTAACGCTTAATGGAGAAGTTTTTTGATTGATTCCAATTTCAACCAACTAGAACGAATTTCCTAGCCAATTTCTCAAAACGCTGATAAAATTAAAATTTTAACGTTTGTATTTTAATATTATATTATTATACTAAAATAATATATTGAAATATTTTTTTATTTTTCCTTATTTTCTTCCACAGAAATTACATTATACAAAACAAATGATTCGAAAACAAAAACCTAATTGCATTTTGTTGTGGACTAAATCAAATGTACTGCTCATTTGAACATCGAAAACACATTTTTGTTAAATGGTTTTTTCTTTAAGTCCTGCTGGAAACTTTCGTGAGAAATCTCAACTGTCACCGCTAGTACCTAGTAAGACAGGTACTTCTCTCAAAGGGACGTTCAGCCTTCTTTACTAGCTTTTAGGCAAGGGATGAACCTCTCCTCTCAAAGGGACGTCAAGCCTTCTTTACTTGCTTTTAGGCAAGGGATGAACCTCGACACTATCTCTTCTTGACTCTGTTCTGGAAGACGAAACTGATTAGTTTATGGGAAAGTGGGGCCTAGTCGGGTAAGAGTGGAGTGAAATATATGAAACAATATTCAATGTCTTAACTGTATTTACTAATAATAAAATCAAGAGAAAATTTAGTACAGAATTTTTGAGTAATTGAGACTGCTATTTAAAAATGATTCACACTGATGGCTAACCCTCAATTCGCTATCGGTCATTTCTTGAAAATAAATATGATATTAAATTGTTAATTAAAGAAATTGTTTTTTATAAATAAAGTTTGTTTTAATAATAATAAAAAATTGTGTTAAATTTTATAAGTGATTAGGAATAGAAGTAGTGCAGTGCAACGGAAAACACAACAAAATTTGGCGACGAGGAACGCGAGGAATTCGTGCTAAAGTGCAAAAAAATATCTAGAAAGATCTAGAAAACTTTTTTAAGAAGTAGTCGAAAAATTCAATTATGGTTAAGAGACTTTTTCGAAATCACAGCAGTCAAAGTATCAACGGAGATATATATTTCCAGTCATATCAGTCAACGTATCCAAGAAGATACATATTTCAAGGTATTTATAAGTTTTAGTCAAATTAAATACCTTTATTATTAATAGTAAAAAACAGTCAAAAGGAGTCATAATACGAAAGTTGTGTCACAAGAAAGTAAAAAAAATGACAAATGGTGAATATGAATCGAAGAAGACGCCAAAGTTGGCGCGAAGTCTTATTGGCAGATTAGAGGAATTCGAACCGGGTGACCACTTTGAAGAAAATGAAGATCGTCTACGAATTTATTTCAAGATAAATAAAATTAATGAAGATGAACAACAATTTGTATTTTTGAGTCTATTAGGAAAGCCAACATACAAAATCTTAAAATCCTTGGTTTTACCCGAAAATCCTATGGATAAAACATTCGACGAATTAGTTAAATTATTAAAAAGTCATTTTGCTCCAAAGGTAAATAAAAGAACAGAGCGTTATAAATTTAATAAAGCGGTGCAAATGGAAGGTAAATCTATTGCTGATTTTATTGTAAAACTAAAGTCATTAGCACAGTCTTGCAATTTTGGCGATTTTATGGATACATCTACAGCAAATTATGCGAATATTAAGAACTTTGAGGAATGTTGTGCAAAAGCGTTAAACATGTAGATGGCTCGTAATGAGTCAAGAGCAATTAATCCACAAGTTCAAAACAAAATTGGTAGTCAATCCAGTCAAAGTTATCAATAAATTTGGGAAAACCAAAATCGAGAACTGCAAGCATCAAGAAGGAGTCGTAACAGATCCAGGGGACGTTCAAAATCCAGAAATAACAGCAGTTGGACACGAAATTCTTCAAGTAGTCCAAGTAGCAACCGAAATAAAAGTTAGGGTGAATGCCATCGCTGTGGAAGACAGCACAATATCAAAACCTGTCCAGCAGTCAATTGGATATGTTATAAATGCAACAGAAAAGGACACACTTCTACAATGTGTCAAAGTAAAAGTCAAAAAACCAATCGGATTTCAAGTTTGAACACCGTTGTACCAGAATCAGCTTTATGTACACTCACAGTCGAAGATCAAAACATACAATGGGAAATTGATACGGGGGCATGCACCACTATCATTGATCTAAATAAATACAATTCCAATTTTAGTAATTTAAAATTAGTAGATACCTTTTGTAATTTTGTTTCTGTTACAGGTCAAGCAATTCAAACAGCGGGAAAGATTAATGTTCGTGTAGACTACAACCAAAGATGTCACAACTTGGAGCTCGTAGTAATAAGAGCAGAAAAAAAATTTATGCCGTTGTTGGGAAGAAACTGGCTGAATATTCTTGTTCCGAATTGGAAGGAAAATATTATACAACCAGAAAATACAGTTAGGTTGATTTCATGTAATATTTTAGATAAAATTAAGTCGCAGTATCCCGATTTAGTTAAAAATGATTTAACTTCTCCCATAAAAGAATTTGTGGCCGAAATAGTTTTAGTTCAGGACGCGACCCCAATTTTTCATAAGCCGTATGCCGTTCCCTTTAAATTACGCGAAAAGGTAGAACTCGAGTTAGATAGGTTATGCAAATAAAAAAATATTTACAGCTCATGAAAAATAGTAGCTGGGCAAGTCCAATAGTAGTAAGCGAATGGAGACATTAGACTATGCATGGATTGTCGGATAACCATAAATAAATATAGTGTCTCAGAGCATTATCCAATCCCAAATATAGGGGAAATATTTGCGAGTTTGGCAAACGCAGAATACTTCTGTGTACTTGATCTGTCTGGAGCTTACCAACAATTGTTAGTTTTTGAAGATTGTCGCAAATATTTAACGATTAATACACACAAAGGATTGTTTCAGCATACTCGACTCCCATTTGGATTATCAAGAGCTCCGAGTACATTTCAATCTGTCATGGATAGAATCCTAGTAGGTTTAGAATTAGTGTCGTGTTATCTAGATGATATTTTGATTGGAGGAAAATCGATCGAAGATTGTCTAAATAAATTATATGCTGTATTAAATCGTCTTAGTCAGTATAATGTGAAAATAAATTTAGATAAATGTAAGTTGTTGGAAAAAAGTGTCCAATATTTAGGACATACCATCTCCAAAGAAGGTATAAGACCCAATAAAGAAAAGGTTCGTACTGTAGTCGAAGCACCTGTACCACAAAATGTCACATAATTACAGTCATATTTGGGATTATTAAATTATTATGGTCGTTTCATACCTAATATTTCTAGTGAGCTTCATCCATTATATCGGTTACTTCGCACAGAAGTAAAATTTGAGTGGGATCAGAATTTTCAACGTTGTTTTGAAAGAAGTAAAAACTTTTTACTTGATAATCAAATTCTTGAACTCTATGACCCCGCTAAGCCCATTATAATTGCTGCAGATGCAAATCCATATGGAGTAGGAGCTGTGTTAACACACATAATAAAGGGGGAAGAAAAACCCATTATATTTGCTTCTAGTACCTTATCTCCAGCTGAGAAAATTTATGCTCAGTTACATAGAGAAGCTTTAGCAATTATATTTGCAGTCAAAAAATTCCACAAATATATTTATGGACACCAGTTTATAATATATACGGACCATGAACCGTTAAAGGAAATTTTCAATCCCAAGAAAGGTACACCAGCAGTATGTGCAATGCGCTTACATCGCTGGTCAGTCATGTTGTCAATGTACAGTTATACAATTCAGTATAGAAAGGGAAAGAAAATGGGAAATGCGGATGCGTTGTCACGTTTACCTGTTGAAGCCACAACAAATGAAGTCATACAGTTTTATAAATCAAATCGAAAGTATTGAGTTTCCGATGGATAAAAATTTAACCGCTAATCAAACAAAACGCGATCCCGTATTAAAGAAAATTCTAATGTTTATCATAAATGATTGGTCAACAAATATAGACCAATCGTATAAAAAATATTTTAAAGTCCGAAGTAGTCTTAGCACAGAGGATAATTGTTTGTTTTATGGAGACCGTCTGATTATTCCTTCAGAGTCTAAAATCATGTTGGTATTGTAAAGATGAAAATGCAGGCTAGATCGTTTATGTGGTGGGAAGGAATGGATAAGGACATCGAAAAGTTTGTCACAGAATGCGTAGAATGCCAACAAACGGCAAACGTTCCAAAAGAAGTTGTGAATTCGACATGGCCAGAAACGTCTTATCCGTTAGACCGAATTCATGTAGATTTCTTTCATTTTTCCTCATACACATTTTTATTAGTTGTTGATTCTTTTAGTAAATATATAGAAATAATATATATGAAGAAAACAACTTTAAGCAACTTTAGTAGTCAATCACTTGAAAACAGTTTTTTCCGTCTTTGGATTACCAAAAACATTAGTGAGTGATAATGGACCTCCATTTAAATCGTATGAGTTTCAAGGATTTTGCAAACGATTTGGTATCAACTCAATGCATTCACCAGCATACCATCCCTAATCTAATGGGTTGGCGGAAAGAAACGTCCAAACGGTCAAGAAAACGTTCAAAAAGATTCTTCTCGAAAACCGTTCATACAATATGATCGATCGGGTGTCAGAATTTTTAATGGATTATAGAAATAGTCCAAGTACTGTGACATTGCAGTCTACGAACGAAATGATATTTTCTTTCCAGCCAAAGGGATTGCTTGATCATCTCAATAAGAAAAAACAGGCTAGATTTAATTTCAGTAACTTAAATTCAAATAAAAATTTAGATAATAGTACATTATTTAATTAGGAGCTAAAGTGATACTTTTTGTGTTGAGTCTATAGTTTGACGGCCGACCGCAGGGAGGCCGACAATTATAGACGAAACACAAAAAGTCACTTTAGCTCCGAATTAAATACACTATTTTTTCGGCAAACGTTTAATTTTTTTATAAATATGAAATTAATACATCAAACTTTTTATAAATATGAATTTGTATCGTCATAATTACTTCCGAAAAAGAGAAAAAAACTTTTAAATTTGTTTGAATAAAATATTTTTATCAAAGCAGCCTTTTCAAAATTTCATAGTATGAGAATCAACTTATTTTTTGTTGCCATGGTTATACAATATGTTTGAAAAAATAACAAACTAACAAATAACAAATGCTACTTTACAGCCTCCGTAATATAAAATAAAAATGGCGTTACTTTTGCTGTCGCTAGACGTTACTTTTGCTGTCAGGCTAAAAAGTAAGACTTTAGCTAACTCCCTAGCGGCAGTAAAGTTAAACTTTACAGCAGTTTGCCGAAAAAATTATTTATAAGAAAAATCAAGTCCATGGTCACAAAAATGTAAATAGTCAATTAGAAATACAATTTAAAAAGGGTGATAAAATTTTATATTTAAATCATTTTAAAGAATATATTAGATGAATTCCGGCTAGAGTATTAGAAAAATTAAGCTTTCATACCTATTTAATAAATGTAAATAATCATTGTCGAGTAGTTCATAAAAATCAAATTAAAATTTCAAAATTACCGGAAAAAGTCCATCCATTAGATTATTTATTATCTCACACAGATGATGCAAAAGTCAATGACACAATTATTAAAGATAAAAAAAATTGTGTAGGGTAAGGTCGAAATCAGAATCAGCTGAGAATTCAAATTATAATAAATTGCTCCTTAGATGTACGTAGGTCAAAAAGAGAACCTGATAGATTATGGTTACAATTAAATGTAAAAATTAAATTTGTTTATCTTGTTTATTGTTTGGAAAAATTATGAAATTATGTAAAGTTCCAATCATATTTTTTGTAAAAAGGGAGAATTGAAATATATGTAACAATATTCAATGCCTCAACTGTATTTACTAATAATAAAATCGAGAGAACTGCTATATAAAAATGATTCACACTGATGGCTAACCCTCAATTCGCTATCGGTCATTTCTTGAAAATAAATATGATATTAAATTGTGAATAAAAAAAATTGTTTTTTATAAATAAAGTTTGTTTTTGAATTCAAAATGTCCAAAAATAAAAAGTTCAAAAAGAAGACAAATTTTGGTATTGCATGCACATATTCTACTTTATTTTAATTAAACCTTCTGATATACCACTTATGATCATGTACATACAGGTTGTAATTAAAATAAGAAAACAAGAAGCTAGTAACAAAAAACGCATTTGAGTGTTCAAAGCAAAATTTTGTAAGTAAATGTAAATGTTGATGTAAATCAGCAAAGGGATGTAAGAGATTCTCTATGTATAGATCGTTATTAGCTAGATACAAAATGCGTAGGTGTATCAATGGTCATAGTTAATTTGTAAGTAAATAATTCTATCTGTTGACATACGATTTAACGTGAGATCTTATTCAACACTGGCAATAGCAGTGAGATCTTATTCTATCTTATAATGAAATATTGGGGTCTTTCATATTTGTTTAAATGATTGGATTTATTGTTTAATTATCAATTCAAAAAAAATTTAAAGAACACAAACAATAAAAATTAGCGTTCATCAACATCGTTGAACGCATGTTGTTGCGGTGACCGTGATATTAAAAGTTTTTATTTGTTGTTTTGATACATACTGTAATTCCTACTACACAACACATTTTATTTAAAAAAAATAAAAACAATGGAAAATAAATGAATGATATGGCTTGAAGACCAATATCAAAGACGTATTCCAATTGATACCAATATCATAACTAGGAAGACTTAAAAATTTTTGGAATGTGAAACAGTTGCTATCTACTTAAACAGATCTACTCCATCTACTCAAATAAAATGTCTTTTAAGTTTTATTGCAAGTCATGGTTGGTTCGAAATATTTAAACACGGGCATTTTTTGCAAACATTTAAAATTAAAAAGCGCATCTACTGATTTAGATACAGCACAACAGTATGTACCCACTAAAATTGACTGAAATTAACTCCGGTACATCTTACTGTCTTATAGCCAAATTCTGTAACTATGAAGCGGTGAAGCGTTAAAAATTCCATCGTTTCTGTTCATTCAAAAACTTATCACTTCACCGCTTCACAATTACAGAATTTGGCTGCTGACCAGGTTTTCAATACTAAAGAGTGATTAGGCTTAGCTGGCAAAGCGTCCAGGTAAAAAGGAGTAAACAAATCTTTCCATTTATTGCAATGCCAATACAAAATGTTGGGTTAAAGCCACATTGTTCATTGATTTGTCTCATAACTCTTACGTACCAGAAGTAAAATAGTATTTAATCAAACAATATTTAAGGTTCTTCTTTTACTTCTAATGCTCCATGTCACCCTCAAGATTTGCAGCTTATAAATGGATAAATTGTATTTCTACCCAAAATTAAAACTTCTTTATTGCAACCATTATACCAGAAGATAATAAATAATGCAACTACTTTCAAAAACATGATCCGAATATTGAACTAGCTCTCCGATTTCTGCAAAATGTCAACGAATTTTTAAGTCAATATGAAGATGTTTGCAAGATTTAGCTAAAAACAGATTACAGATTTAACTTCCAAGCCGCACCGAACTGAATCAAGTTAAGTTAGGTTTGATTTAGGTCAACATGCTAATATGTGCAATAATTGCATGTATAATTACTTTTTATTTTTCTGTGAATTTCTTATTGGTTATGTTACATGTTTCTTTTTGAAAATTAATTTAACTGTTATGTCGATATCTTATGTGATTAAACTGGTACTTTTATGTTTTACCGAATCTGTTTGTCGCCCAAGAAATGACCAAAAACCCACGTTTTTCGTTTAACACGGTTTTCCATACAAAATTTATATTTTCGATTAACACGTTTTTATCAGGAACGTATCTACCGCGTAAAACGGGGAATAGGTGTATAAGCTCTTGACATATTGCTTTTGGTATTGAAATAGCAACCAAACCTTTCTAGAAATATTGGATGTTAAAGGAGAAATGTTCTACAAATACAATTCTTAGATGTTTTGTAGTCTATAATAAAATCGAACCAAATTAGGTTATATCAACAATAAAACAATAGTTTGATTTCCAGGTTCAAGTTGTACAAGACAAGAGATTCGTGTAATCAACGAAATTCTGAGTTATTTTTAAAATCTTTTTTCTGCTAATTTTTTAAAGATTACCAATGGAAGAAATATGGAGATAGTTTGTTATAAATATAATAGAAATTTACTTATGACTAATCCTATTCCAACTATTTTTTAATTCTAACGATTTACTTTTCAAAGATAACAACTTCAAACACATACCATAAATGCTAACAGTTTAAAATTAATTTCTATAATTTATACCATCGTTTAACAATAAATAAATTTTAAAATTCTAATTATTTGGAAAATATTCAAATAAACTGATTAATCAAAATATATCACTCAACCTAACCAATAAAAAGCGTATCGTACCGTATAGTCGTAAAACTTAAAAATATTTATAACCGAATGTAATACTGAAATATAAAATTTATATTCGAAACAAAATTTCAACGTTTAAAGAATTATGATTGAATTTTTAGAAAATAGAATATTCAAATTTTTGTTCTACTTATGCTTTAAAAATTTGAGGAAATTCATTAGCTATTTCTCTTACTAACTGCTGATCTTTAGCACTACATTCGGTTTCCTCACAAAATATTCTTGTAAATATTTTCATTAAATCTTGTTTACGATGTGTATGTTCGGTATAATCGGTGTTTCGGAGAATACGGCGGCATAGCTCTAAATACCATTTCCTTAACTGAAAAAAAATTAATTTAGATAATAACATAGAACCGCGCAGATTTTAACATCTTACTTTATCTCCTGGTGATAAATCTGAAAGTTGACGAACTAAAATATCTATCAAAACTTTATTATCGTTCATATAAAATAATGCTGCGGTTTCCTTTGTGCTAAATAAATCAACAAACATTTTCAAAACGGAGTTGACGGGTGGTGGAGAATGTTGTAGAATATTTATCGGATCCTCTGAAAATATATTTATAGTTAACTACTTACCAAAATTTCATAGAAATAATCTTACCTTCACGGTTAATTAGTAACAATATTTTTTCTGTAAAAGTTTTGGCATCGGTTATTTTTTTTAAAGCGTCCAACACAATATTATTTGCAAAATCATCAAATTGTAAGTTGAATGAAAGGAGTAAATTTATCATAACATCAGGTAGGATACCATGTGTATCTTCATCAGGAGGAGTTTCAATAATTGTCAATAGAAATAATACAAAATCGGTTCCCAAATTTTCTGTAATATAAATTATGCGATTCGTTATAAGTTGAGTTACATAACACTAATACGATACCTTCATGCGTAATTGGCATTTTTTGTCCAATCGAAAATATTATTGTTAACACTATACCCAAATCTTTTAAACGCCCAACTTTTGATATACTAACTTTCATATCTTCAACTAATTCAATTGGTAGAATCGAATTTAATATAATTGTAACAGCAGTAAAATCTAAATGACACATCGCGGTTAGAGCATCTAATATTAATTTCCGTATCGACCATCGTGTTTCCATCTGATAATATAAAACCAAGTTTATTGTACTTTGATACTGATCAAAAGCCATTTCATGACGACAAATTTTTGGATCCGCCAAGGACTGTGAAAGCGAAAAAACAATGATTAGATTAGAATAGAAATTATCAAAGAAATATTAGTTATTACCAAAATTGCAATTAAATCGGTTAAAAATTTACTAATATCTTCTTCGTCCTCGTATAACATCCACGATCGTTGTTCCGTGTCATTTTTACAATCGGCTAGATCTGAAAATATTATCCTTAGTCGTTGCGCATCATGAGTTTGACCAACTAAAGTATCCGGTGCAGATAACGGTCCTGTTAAATGCAATGCAACAGGTTCTAAATAAGGTGATACTTCAGCTGGTAAAATTGTTTCCAATTCAGACAAAACAATCCGAAGTGCTACACAAGCAAGTTCATGACTTAAATTCGTGCTTTGTCTCACCGCATCAATTATTTGGTATACTTCTTGAGCATCGATCTCAAATTTTTTGGTAGAATGTTCTTCCATTAATGAATCATTTTTATAATCGATAATTTTAGATTCATCTTTTTCGGTTATGGAAACTTCTGGTGATTTTGATTCTTCGGTTATGTGATTTGATTTATCACTTTCTACTAATTTTTCTGTAGGTTCAATTTTAGAAATAGCTGTAATTTCATCACTTGTTGTGGTTGTCGTTGTGGTGTCCGATGGTTCTGAAGCAATACTATTGTCATAGTGACTAGCGGTTATTGTTTTTGGAGTTGTTGGTGTTTGATCATCCAATTTTGTTGTTAAAATACTCATACTTGGACTTTCGGTTATTAATTGTGGAATTTGTGTAGAAACAGCAGGACTTGACAAAGATTTTTTTGTAAACTCTGGCATAATCCCAGAACTCATGTGAGTTGGTGATGGTTTCAAAATAAAATCTTTTGGTGGTGCTGCAAAGAGAGAAGAAAAAACTAACGGTTTAATATATTGATTCAAATTTTGCGGTAATTCTCTTATATTAACTGTACAATTTTGAGGTTTCGGAAAATTTGAGGTTAAAATAAACTACTTTTTTTATTTTTTTTATTTTATATTAATTTATAATGAGTTTTTTTTGTTTG
Source organism: Diogma glabrata (assembly GCA_963693315.1). Lineage (NCBI taxonomy): Eukaryota > Metazoa > Arthropoda > Insecta > Diptera > Cylindrotomidae > Diogma > Diogma glabrata. The sequence goes on along the minus strand of OY856188.1, from coordinate 240,464,372 downwards.
GTTCTGATAATTCTTGTTCGATCCGATCTTGTTCGAATTCGCAAGTAAAATCTGCTGTTAAAAATATTTGGTATTTCTTTTATACTTAAATCTAAAATTACATTATGATTATAATTTGTGTAAGATTTCGATATAATATCAAATGTTTATATTTATTTAGAATATTTGTGTTATCTATAAAATGATTTAATTTAATATTGATGTTTTTTTTAAAGATTTCATATTATCTATATTGTTTACGTTTATTTAGTATTTAAAACACTTAATTTTGATTAATGGATTTAATAAATTTTGTAGAATTGCACTACGGTTCAATATATAGCTGAACACAAACTACGTGAATATAGTGTGAATATTCAGATTCATTTGGTGACCCGGACGAGATTTAGATTTCTGTTTCGTCTATTTAGAGGAACTACTTGTTGCACGATGTTCGCTCATACTTCTCTAGATGTCCTATTCGCTCGATAATGGTCGAGCTTTCGCAACACAACAAAGCAGTTGGTGCAAACTTTCAGAAATTTGTCACTGGTACTTGGCTCTCTTTTTTTTGTTTTTTTTTTTTGGCGAAGCGACCATGTAGTCATAGCCTGACATGTAGACTACTAAGTCCTTTAAGCCGTCCTCATATTCAAGAACTGAATACCTTTTTGAAAAAAGCCAAAAGCCTTGAATGGTCTGCTTTGCAGAAATATTCTATCCTTAGATAGTTTGATCCTAACATGAAGCTTTGGAGCCCTCAGATAGCCAAACATTCTCCCAGGGAGGGACTGTTTCATCCTCTTCAAGACAAAAGCGTCATGTTGGATCAATTTCTACTCGATGCCGTACCATATATTTGTTCACATGATGGTGACCTGTTAGTAGTCCCACTATTAACCCACAGTCTGACCGAGTCAGATTTAACAGGAATTTGGTGGTTTGCTGGCTCAAATCTGGAGTGAACATCTTGGAGACCTTGCAACCTTTTGTGCTCCTCCATTGAGAGTTACTGGACCGTAAGAGAACTTGTTCGACTAGCGATCTTATCCTACCTTTCGATATACCAATTGCTGGTTCAGAACCTATGAGCCTCCCTGCGGAGCTGTTTGCTAAATCATTAGCTTTTTCGTTTCCAAGATTCCCACTATGCTCTGGTGTCCGTATTAGTTGTTGTTGTAGCGACGTGTTTGGTGCTAATCCTAATCCTGCTAATTTCGAACACGATTTGGAATATAGTTCCTTATTGTATTTTCAACTGTTTTGGTGTGAAGTGTTTTTAAGCCAGTTCTATATGTAGATTCGTTGATGTTACCAGTAACCTGACAATCTCTGACATCTTGCAGAAAGCATCTTGCTGTCTTCCTTATGTCTCTGGGTGGTTCTATTGTAGTTAAGGTGTCATTACAAGGATGTTGCTCTTTGTGACAGGCCAATAGATATTGTTTGGTTAGCATTTCATTACATTCACGGACTGGCAATATGTTACTTTCCTCGTGCAGGTGATCTCGGTGTGCCATCAGGTGACATCCGGTTGCGGTTCGCAAGGCAGCATTTTGTGTTGTTTGCAGCTTATTCCAGTGAGTGTTGGCAACTTGAGGGGTCCATATGGGTGCAGCATAATTTATAATAGGTCTTCCTATTGCTTTGTACGTTGTTAAAATCGTGTTTTTATCTTTACCCCATGAACTGCCCGCTAGTGCTTTGAATGCGTTATTCCTGTTTTTCAATCTTGAGTTTATTTGTTGTGCATGAGCATTGAATTTAAGCAGTGGGTCGAATGTTACACCCAACAGTCGCGGAATTTTTACTGTAGGAATAAGTATGTTATCTATGCAGATGCTTAGTGTTGAATTTACCTCTTTCGTTCATGTGATGAAAAGTGTAGAAGTGGACTTTTCAGTGGAATGTTTCAGTTTTCTGGCCTTGAACCAATCATTCAGAGTATTAAGGTATGTATTCAGGATATTTGTAAGTTGCTGCAGGTTATTCCCTGTTGCAAACACTGTGCAGTCATCTGCATATGACGTGATAGTTATTCCTTCTGGTGGGGTAGGCAAACTGCTTAGGTAGAGATTGAATAATGACGGTGAGAGAACTCCGCCTTGAGGAACTCCTTGTCTTAGCACTCTCATTTTGGACTTGCAGCTACGGAACTCAACATATGTTTGGCGACCTCTGAGGTAATTTCACAACCAGCGCTTCATTAAACCTGGCAAGTTAGTATTGAAGATGTTATCCAATAGAGCAGCGTGCGACACTGTGCTCGATATTGATTTACAAACGATTTCCGAGATAACAGACAAAGTCTTTAAGATCAAATAAAAGATCTAAAGAAACAGTTGCTAAATGCCATACAACAAGAAAAATTTACTCGACCTTTCCCTCATTATAGAATAAGATCCAAGCATCGAAATGATATCCCCAAATCAAGATCTAAACGATCGAACCGCTTGCTCATGCAACCACGGTGCAACGCGGTCGCACGTTCAAATATTTGATAGTATTACTTACTACCATTATTACTACAAGGCCTTAAAATGTGATCCAGGGCCCAAGTATTATTCAAACTACTCTGATTCCTCCTCATCTAAAAATATTAGGCTTCTCACATGTGACGGGGTGTGACGATAGCCATTCCCAACACCGTCTACCGTCCGTCCCGAAGTCTACAGCTCTGACAAACTCTTTACTGATAAAGTTATTTGGCCATCTATTAAAAAGGATGTACCAGAAATGGCACAGAACTGCCTGGCTTGCCAAAAGGCTAAAGTTTCTTGGCATAATAAATTGCGCCAAGCCCCATACAAAGCCCCATCCTTTTTACAGTCATTAGCCGCTATTTTAAAAATTTGGTTATCGACCGTCAAGATCAACACATTCGAGTTTCCATCGACGGATTGCAATCTTGCTTTAAGGCTGTATCTGATGAGAACTCACCATCTTTGCGTACTAATCTCAGTCGTGCAGAAAAAACATCGTCTTTTACAAATAATATCAATTCTTTTCCTTCGGAACCATCTTATTCTTCTCCTTTTACCCTTACGGAGACGAGGAATTGCGATGCTGATGCTACTGTATCAACTAAAAAGGGTTGATTTAATCGCATTCCCCAACAACGTCTATTCTACTCTACATTTAAAATTACCCGGAAGAGCGTTTAAAAGTGCTGCTTGCTTTCTTAGTACTCTGTCACACTACAACCGCTCTTTTCTTACATTTATATCATCAAATCTTCGATGGCACTAGAGGGGAGTGTTATGGCGAATCTTTTCATTACTTAATATTCAAAATTTTTATACATAGTATGTTTTCATTTAAAAAAGTAGTTTTTTCAGTTGTTTGTAGTTTTCTCCTTTTGGAAGTTCATTATTTACATTTATTTCAAGAACTATATAGTGTGAATATATTTATTTATTTAAAGTATGATGGCAAACAGACCTAGGCCCAATTCTTGCCCAGAAAAAATTGCAGTTATATTATATACAAATAACTTAAATTGATATATGTAAAAATAAAAATTTAAAATTAAAATACATATAAATAAAAATATAAATAATAAATATAATAACAAAATATATACACATATATAGTATTTCAGATTTACAAAGAAAATTTGAGAGTTACAAAGTATTTCAGATTTACATAAAAAAAATTTAATTGAGTAAATAGTAAGATGTAACGATCAAATTTCAATTTCAATAGAAAATAAAACAAAAATAGGAGGTTGAGGATAGGGAGGGGATTGAGGAAGGGGGATGTATAAGGGGTGGGAAGTAGAGTGAAGTGGGGTAAGGAATATACGACTCGTAAACGAAGGAAAGAGGTCTAGTAAGATGGAGATGGAGAAATAGGGCGGTAAGTGAGAGAGAATGAAGGAGAAATGGAGTAGCCGAGGTAATAAGGTAGTGGGAAACATGTGGTTAAAGATTGTTGAGGAAGTCGAGAACTTTAGTTTTAAAGATGGAAATTGGAAGGGGAGATGTTGAAATGTTTAAGAGGAGCAGGAAGATTATTGTAGAGCTCGAAGGTTCGAATAGAGTACGAAAGTACCCAGGAGTTACACAAGATGGTTGGAAAGATAATTTTATGGACTCGATGAGAAGGACAAAATAAAAACCATTGAAATAGATAGGAAGGACAGTTAAATTTGAAGATTTTGAAAAATAAACGTAGGAGACGGGTAGAGATATGGTTAGAAAAAGAAGTTCCAAGGAGGTCGTGCGTAAATTTAGAAACATGCTGGCGGGGTTAAGGTTGTAGACAAAGCGGACGGCCCAGTTAAAAGATTTAGTGACACGAGACAGATTTTCTAATGTACATCCTCAATAGACTTCGATGGCATAGTTGAAGATGGGCATAACCAGAGCATGAATGAGGAGTCTTCTTATATGCAAGGGGAGGAAGTGATTGAGACTATAAAGCTTCCTCATTGCAACGGCAATTCGACCTATAACGAAGTTGGTATGAGTCTTCAAGAAAGATCTTGGTCGATAATAAGCCCGAGACATTTAACTTGTGGTACAAAGGTGATGGGGATGCCATTGAGAAGGATGCTAAAACCATGATTATGGGGAGATGGAGGACAGTTGAAGAGTATAGCTTGGGATTTGAGTGGGTTCAGTACGAGTTTGTTACATTCGGCCCATTCAGAAATCTTAGCGAAGTCGTTGTTCATCTCACTAAAACAACGATGAAGCTCAGGGATGGGAAGAGTATGGATAATTTGGACGTCGCCAGCAAAGAGATGAAGAAGAAAATGACTGATTACTGAAGTTAATATAGATGGAAAACAAGAGAGGTACAAGTATGGAACCTTGAGGGACACATTTTAAAATGGAAACCACAGGTTGAGAACGACCCGTTAGGTATGAAAAAATGAGGTTGCACGCGCCGGAGGAGAAACGGAAATAAGATTTAAGTTTATAGATGAGAATTGAGTGATCCATAGAGTCGAAGGCCTTACTGAAGTAGTAGGAGGCCGAGTAGTAGTCGAAGGCCTTACTCGAGTAGTAGGAGTATGGATATTAATTTCTTATTCCTATTCCTGTGGAGAAGGTCAGTTATGTTAATTAGAGTGTGAGTGGTGCTATAGTGGTTACGAAAGCCAGATTGTTTATCAGAAAGAAGATTGTTGGTTGAAGTATGTTCAGTGATCTGGTTTTTGATGATTTTCTCAAAGATTTTGGAGAGCACAGGTAGGACACTAATTGGTCGATAATCTTTACTGCCATTCTTGGGTAAGGGACGGACGGTGGCAAATTTCCATGAATGTGGAAAAGAAGAGGTCATGATAATGTGGTTAATGAGATGAAGAATATGGTAGACAAAGGATGGGAAAATAATTTTGAGGAATTTGAGAGGAATGCCAAAAACATTGGAGGAAATGGAATAGAAAGCTAGTTCAATTTCTGAGGGTAGCGTTGAGCGAAAGGAGAAGGAATTAGGGTGCTCGGGAAGAGGAGAGTCATTCCGATTGAGAGGAGGGCAGGAGCTGTTTGACACAAAGGACTACTTAAGGGAGTTAAGTTCAGGAAGGCTAAGTGAAGGAGAGTCCAATAAGAAGGTAACGGCACCTATAGTTGAAAGCTTAGACCACAAATCTTTTGAGGAGGATAGTTTGGAGAACATTTTGGAGTCAAGATTAAGTTTGGCTTTGCGGACCAGAGATCTAAAGCGGTTGCGGTGAGTGCAAAACATTTTCCAGTTATCAGAAGATGGGTAAGCGTTATATGCTTTAAAAGACAAGTTGTGAAGATTACGGATATTAAGCATCTCAGGTGTTAAGGTGATAGTGTTAGGAGGTGGTGGTAGGAAGGAGCGGAGAGGAGCATGTTTGTCGTGTAGGGTACAAATCAGATTATTAAGAAACTGAAGTTTAGATTCAGAGTCCGTTGAGGAGTAAAAAGGAGAGAAGTCAACCTGGAGGATATCATCGTTGAGAAGATCCATGTTTATGTTCTTATAGTCGTGATAGAGGACAGGAGTTGGATTATAGACTTTGTTGAGGTTGAGGGAGGTGAATATGAATGAATGTGCCAATCTAAAACTAAGGTTCCTGGTATTTCCGCACAAACAACTAAGTAAAGGAAGAGAAGGATCATTGACCAGGAGGAAGTCAATGCAGGAGCCTGAGGAGGAGTTGTGGGCTTGTTGGGTTGGGGAATTATTGTGTACGATGTGGAGGCTAAGACGAGAACAGATATCAGTTGTTTTGGATAGAGTGGAGGGATTTAGGATATTGGTGTTGAAGTCGCCAACGAGGATGATATATGGAAACTGGTTAAAACACGGGGAAATAATGACTTCAATTAGAGCGAAGTTGCCTTTGCAAAGGTAGGTAACAACAACCAAAACATTCAACCCCCCAAGACCTGAACAAAAACTGCTTCTGCATCAGAATCGTTAAAGGTAAAAATTTTTTTAGATTTCAGCTTTTTGTTCACGTATAGTGCAACCCCCCCCCCCCCCCCCCACCACCCCTTTTAGAGGGACGATCGTGACGATGGATACGATAGCCTGCTATATCAACAGCGAAGTTAGTGACGTATGATTTAAGCCAAGCCCCCGAGACACCAACTAAATCAAGGAGAGAACCAGAGAGAATTGATTAAATTTCCTCAAGCTTGGAGGACGACGATGCGCAAGGCTTGAGACTTTGGGCGTTAAAGTGGCCTACATTAAGAGAACTTCGGTTTTTGTTAAGTGTTTTGAATAGGTAATAGTTGTCACTGGCCACCCGAGATAGAGAATCAAGAGACATAAGTAGAGAAGGTAAGGAACGTAAAGAGTCGTAATTTGGAAGGCAAGGAAGAAGGGATTAAGAAAAGAGGTGAGGTGAGGAAGGAGGTGAGGAAAGCAAAGGGAAGAGTAGGGGGGAGTTAGGAAGAAAAGGAAGGGAGGTAATGGGGATAAGAGAAAGTGGAAAAGGAGGCGGTAAATCATTCACGTGTAACATCAAAACAAACATAGAGATACATTTTTCGTGAAGCATGATGAAAAAAGGGAAGGATAATGGGAGCTAGAAGAATAAAGTGTAGAATACGATGAGGCAGAAAAAGAAAAGGAAAGGTTTAAAGAGGAAACCTAGCGGAGAGTTCAGAGAGGCAGTCGAATTCGAGTGTTGAGCCATCAGGAAGGGTGAGGAAGATACTCGAAGAACTAATTCGACAGCGAGAGATGATTTTAAACTTAATAAGAGACCGAGCATGCTTGGCCAAGGACGATAGAATTGGAGGTAGATTATCATTGAGATGAATTAGATTAACTAATTTAAGGGAAGGGAAGATTTCCGTTATAGGTAACCGTTTTTTTAAGTAAGCTTTCATAATAGAGTCATGCGTATCAATGGTGGCGAGCTGAGTCAAGGCGACCGATTTATTTTTGTTAAGCCATAAACATGAAGAGATAGATGAAGAGTCAAAATTAGGAAGAAGGTAAGAAAAGATTTTGTAAGAAGCATCTTTGAGGTTAGTGCTGGTGGGAAGGCCCGAAATAAGAATGTCGCCTGGCATCCCTCAGATGTTTTGTATTAGCAGCTTTGAGGCTACGAAGATCGTTGTTAACATTCGCTAGATGCATGTCGATGGCAGATTTAACAAAACAGCTAATATTAGATTTAAGATTGGCAAAATCTTTGGATAAATTGACTTGGTCAGCAGTCAGCACGTAAGGATGACATTTCCTTTTTAGTAAAAGCGAATCCGTCTCGGAGAGAATTAATAGAGATGCCAATGTCAAAAAGTTGTTGATTGGTTTTGGAGGTGGAGAGTGCGGTGGATGAATGCAATTCGGTGATCTGGTTTTGTATTCGAGCAAGTGCGGTGGTGGATGAATGTAATTCGGTAATATGGTTTTGTATTTGAGCAAGTTGGTTTAATATAAGAGAAATAGAAGAATCAAATGACTCAAATTTGTTTTAGAAGATAGTTTAGTTTTCTTTGAGCAAAGGGTACAAGACCATTTGAGAGACGGATCAGCACCGAATGTTGAAAATTCAGGAGAGTTTAGAGCAGGTTTGGTGAACCCAAGATGAGCAGGAGTCACAGGTGTCTTTATCACGACACAGGTGTCTGTATCACGACACAGGTGTCTTTATCACGACACAGGTGTCTTTATCAGAGACGTGTGGTGTGAATTACTAGACATAAAATGTGGTTTATAATAAACCTAAAAATAATTTGATGACAATGATCAGTTACTCCATTTCCTCCCACTGTATACCTGAACACGAACTACGTGAACATTCAACTATAGCTTTAATTCAACTTACAACGGTTTAAAAATAAATCCAAATTTAACTGCAAAATCAGAATGCGTCTCTATCATACAAACGGAGAATTTTCTCTTTCTTTGTTTAATTTGGATAATTTTTTCGACTTGGCCATTGTAGAAATCATGATTAAAACATGAAAGCGCCCCATTCCTCCATATATTTTACATAGAATAAAAATCTCCGATTGCATACCTGTTTTCAACACATGATTTGTTTCAAAATTTTTAACACTTCCATTCCCAATTTGTTCATTATTTTCCTGCATTCGATTTGAATCTGTTCCACAATTTTGAGTTTCAAATATCGTTTGAATTAAATCTTTTTTCTCTTCCAATTTTAATATAAGCTCATCTCTTAATATTATTCCGTTTATTTCATTTTCTTTTAATAACTTTAACGACTCAATACTTGAATCTAAAAATCCAATTAAAAATTCTGGTTCGACCTGAAATGACAAATAATTGCATTATCACAAAACCTAGAAAAAATTGTGAACCATATCGATTGAAAATCTTCTTCATAATTTTTATATACAGTGAACTTGACACAATTTCGTTTTTTTTTCTTTTTTATCTTCTCGTTTCCTACTTCAAACGAACCTTTAATTTTGTTACATAATTTGATGGGACAAATCCTATATTTCCTTTCATACTAACAACTTGCCACCAATTTCTTTGCCTGGCACTCGTTTGATGTAGAATAAAATATTCTCCTTCATCAAAACTTATTGTTTTTGGATAAACTGCTTGAAAGTCATATAAAGCTTTCAACATTTCAAAGTTTTCTGCAAAAAAATACAATTCATGTTGTTATACAAAATCTTAAATATTATTTATGTATAATTTGTATTTACCCATTGCGTTAATTGTATTAAAATGTCGATCACTCATTATTTAAGATCTGTTTTAAAATTTTAAACACAAACAGTAAACACACCCATTAAATTCTTATTTTTGTTACTGTTTTTTTTTTTGCACAAGGCCATTAAACGTCAATTTTGACAGTTGAAGTCAAGATTGTTTTATATCTATTAGGTTAGATATTTAGTTTAAATGTTGGGCAATTTTTTAAGGTAGTATTGTGGAGTTAAGGGTAACTTTTTTTGCAATTAGCCCCCTCAAGCTTAGTTTTAAAATATTTCTTGAAGATGGCATGCTATTTGCGTGCTCGAAGAAATGAACACTAACCAAACTTTCAATATTATTATATTATACATATTAATTTGAAATAATTGCAAGATTACTTGAACTTAAGCGCAAGTGGATTTTTTAAAATTATTTTTATCGTAAATTAAGAAAATTTAGTAAAAGGGACAGTTTCGATCTGTTTATCTTAAAGCATATAGGAAATAAAGCAAAAATTGAAAAAACAGAAAAAATTCTTGTCAAAATAGTGTAATTTTGTATGGATTTTGCTTTTTTCAAAGGCCTGGCAAAGGAAATAATTTCTATCAATCTTTGTCGAGAATAAGTTCTTTCATATTGTTTATGTTTCCCTTCTAGTTGATACCTCACTTCTATGTTGTCATACTTGTTAAAAGTTCTGCCTCCATGCTTCCAAAATTAACGAATATAAAAAATCCAATTCAAAAATTGCTCATTTAATGTCTATTAATTTCCCTGTATTTATATTAATCATTTCACCTTATATCAATCCATAAACCTCGTACACAAAAATCTGACAGCTGCTAAAATGGCAAAGAAAGTGCATAAAAGTTGATTCCCTAAAACTTATTTTTAATTTAAACATATATGTTGTTTTATTGCTTAAATTATAAGTTTTAGTCATGCAGAATATTAAAATCATTGTTTTATCAATTTGTTGCAATAAATAATTTACGTGAGCAAAATATATTAATAATAATATTACTGTAATTGCACAAATATACTGAAATTCCATTATGAATAAATTGCGAATATAATTGTATTGTAAAAATATTTCGAAAATAATTAATTAATTATGGAAAGTCGGACACCAATTTTTCGTGAAATTCATAAAAATACCTGGTTGAGACGGTTAACGAATGATGGAAAGAAATTATCAGTTGGACATCATAAAGTAGGTTATTCACGGTCGAATCAACAAAAGTTATTTATTAATTATTAATGTTAAATATAATAATAATGTAACAAATCTTTCTTCTTTGTTTTGATTTAGAAAAATGATCGATATTGGGTTGTATTTTGTGTTCATGATGATTGTGAAGCGCTATTGGAGGGATATGTCGAACCCCGATTTGCTCCATCACATTCACCGGACTGGACAATTTCGCTTCAAAATACGATGCATATATCACACACATTAGTGGGAAATGAACAGGATTTCGAATTTGTAATCACATCCCCGGTGGAAGTATTTCGGTTTACAGCACAATCTTGGTAAGTTTCCGTTAAATATTTTAATTCAAATAACAATAATTGTTTTTTTTTGTTCAGGGAATGTATGAAAGAGTGGGTAGAAACCTTACGGTCAAAACTACGTGAAATGAAAATCATCTCACCAAGAGAAAATGTTTATAGCAAATTACCAGAAACACGATTACCATTACTACCAACTAGAGATCCTACATCCCCACTTCCTCCACCACCTTCTGCAATTCCTGCGTTAGTTCCTGGAGTTGAAGTACTACAACCTTCTTCTCCTTCATCGATTACAACATCGGCAGCTATTTTACTATCACCAATATCTACAAACACATCTTCAACCTCATTAATGAACCAACCTTCAACATCAACAGGAATAACACAAAGTAGTATAATTACATCAACGCCAAGATCAACAATTAAAACTGATCTAAATTCATCTGATATTCATTCTGATTCTTCAGATTCTAGTGAAAACCATCCTTTCGTACTAAATCCGCCACCTCTATCCAACACAACCTCTCGAAGTATTATGAATTTATTATCCAATCCAATCCAAGCGTATAGTGTTCACAATAGTCAATCGAATAAATCTATATCAAAACTATCAGAAACGAATACAAACGGAGTCATAACAAATCAACCATCAACTTCACATTCAGTTCCGTTAAATTCATCAAAGTTATTAACAGATTTGACCGAAATGTCGTTAGCAAAAATATTTTCAAATAATGTTCTATCATCTGACTTAAATCTTAGTTATAAGAAAAATGAAAATGCAAATATAACTAAAAATAATCGAATTGAATTTAATTTATCGTTTGAAAGTTCGTTTATTGAATCCCCAGCAAATCTTTCAGAACCACCACAAGACTTGAAAGAAAATGAAAATAATTTAAATGTGGAAGAAAAAAATGGCGTAAAATCGTTTACACCACAAATTCTAAAAATTCCAAGGTAAATATATTATTTATAATTAGGTGATCTTTTGGAATGTTTTGTTTATATAGTTTTTTATTTTTAGACCGCAAACATCAAAATCGAATGAAAAGAAATCAATTCAAAAAAATGCTTTGTTAGATCCAGTTCCCCCTGAAACGGAAGATTCGATAGGGTCTACAAATATAACAATTATACAACTTTCTAACACCGAAACTGTCGAAGAAAATAAAAACAACCATAACGAAAATGAATTAAATAATAATAATAACAGTCATGTCCGAGAAGAAAACAACGATTCGTTTAATGTTCAAATAATTCCGTCCAATAATATAAGTTCAGATAAATCAAGTCTCGTAGAAGTTGATCAGAATTCAAAGCCGTCAAATAGTATAATAAAATTAGTGGCGTCAGAAGGTCAAACAACAACTGTACAATTACATAGTCCCTCATCTAATCAAAACGTTTATGGTAAATTAAAAATAAATCCTGATAAAGAAATTAAAAAAATTGTGATAGTTCCAAATAAATCTGTATATACAAATTCACCATTACACTCACCTAGTTTCCAAGCAGTGACAAATATTTCCGTTGGATACAGTAGTAATATTTTAAATACCGGACAAGATTACGAAGCCGTATTTTTCTCAGCCCCAGTAACATTATCACCTATACCATCCGCTAATTCAACTATACAAACTAAATTAAACAAAAATGATTCCGACAGCAAAAATAATGAATCAAGTCATGGAATATTAAGACATCATTCCTTAGGGAATTCTGACATTAAAAGTAATTCAACAACTCTTGAAACAAATAATGAGAGTCGAAGACTTCATAACGATTTATTTGCAATACCATCAACTTCTTCAGTGGCAGTTGTCAATAGTAGTACTCCAATTCCACAAAATCAGAAAGAACAAAAAACTAAAGTTCGAAACGAGGTACAAAATCGGATGGTTTTAACACGTGGATTAACTGAAATGAATATAAATCGACCTAGCAGAATTGATAAAAAACATGAAAATGTGAAACAAAAAACAGCTGAAGAAAAAGTTTCATCCGCTAATGAAATGAGAGCTGCAATTGAAAAGTTAAGACGAGAATCTAATGAACACAGGAGACGAAGTTCTTCTGCTTCTGAGTCTCGTACAGGTAGAGGTAAGTTAAACAATTACTTTATTTGATGTCAACATTTAGGTTTTGATTATATTTTAATTTTACAGAAAATCAACATATGTCACCTTCCTCTCAAAATGTTAGGCAAATTGAGAATCCTCATCCTGTTACACGACTTACATTAAGAGAACAACAAGTTTTGCATTTACGAACTGAAATGATGCATCCTGGAGGGGTTCGCTTACAATTGCGACGAAAGGAATGTATTGGATCGATAGCCTGGATTGATGCCTTTGGTGCGGTATGGTAGGTACAATTTGATTTGGATCATTCTTATAACTAATAAAGGAACGACACTTTCCCATTGTATGTTGTGATAGTTTTGCTCTGGTCTTTCTTAAAAAAACTAGTCCACCGGTTCTGGCTGGTTGTCAAGGACTATTGGTTGCCCATAGTCAGTGCTTCTGGTGAATAACTTTTCCTTTATAAGTTTGTTTAATCTGCATCCGCTCCCCAGAAAATTTAATCCACGACGTGGTCTGGAATGTTGTCTGCATTTTAATTATTATTGTTCTAATTTTTTAATTTTCACCTAAATGTTCACCTAAATTATTTTATTATTTTTATAAAAATATTGTTTCAGCAAACTGAGTGGATTTGCTTTGCCCGATTTTTTTTTCAGTGAATGAAATTTTCATAATTCTGAGAGCGCTCTCCAAAGAAATCTATTGATAATTATTTTAATTTGTCTTTGTGTTTTCATAAATCTTCTGAAAACAAAATTTTCATAAATATTCCGAGAAGATTCTTCGCGACCAGGTCTGAAATTTTGTCGGTAGAAGACATTTACGGTTTCTAAAACACCTAAGTGCCCTAATTTTAAAATATTAATGATTGATTTTTTAATTGGAAATTCAATTTTAAGGGCTTCTCCTAAATGTTGATAACTATTTATGCCATTCATAATTTTATTCACTCAATTAGCTTAGATCGATGTTTTATCGGTGGTAAAAATTTTTATCAATCTTCTGAGTGCATTGCGCTCTTCAGAGAAGTTTACTGCACGACGGAGTCTGAAATTTTATCAATTTAATGTCATTGATGGCTCCGTAAACACCTCAATGCCCGAATTTTAAAATTTGAATTACTATTTTGTCGTAGACCGAGTTTTAAACTATTAAGTACTATTTTTTGATTAATTTTTTAATTTTCTAAAGAGTTTTTACCTAAATTTTTTTTTTATAAAAATATCATTTTAGTCCAGCTTTGCTCGATTTTTTCATAACTCATAAGTTTCCATAAATCTCTACAGAGTGCGCTCTACAGAAAAATTACTGCACGAAGAGGTCTGAATTCTGAATCTCTGTCAGTAGCCAGTCATTAACACTTTCTAAAGAACTGGCGCCCGAATTAAAAATTTAAATTATTATTTTTTTTAATTATATTTTAATTTTCCTTAGAAGTTTTTGCCTAAATGTTGATAATTTGTTTATCTATTAAAATATCATTTTATCTGCTTGTTTACTTTGTTCGATTTTTCAGTGCAAAATTTTTTCACATATCTTCTTAGCGCGTTCTCTAGAAAAATTGCTGCCCGAGGATATCTGAGTCTTTGTCAGGAGAAGGTTGACCGCTCCTAAAATACCCCAGCGCCAGGTTTCATTTTTCAATGAATATTTTAATTTTCTTAAGATATTTCACCCAAATGTTGATAATTATTTTAATTTGTTTATTTATTTATTTATTTGATATTAAAGAAATCGAATTTGTACATACATATATGATTTCAGAACAATAATTCAGAACAATAATTGTGTTTAAACACAGGTGTCTGAAATTTGTTTTGTATAAGGTCATTCCTCAACTACATAGCATTCTAACTTCTTTTAAAACACTAAACAGTCTCCCAAAACTAGTTTCCCCATCTTCATAGTTTCTTTAAAGCTTATAAGTGATTTCAATAAAGGCCATTTGTAGAAATTTTCACGCCTTAAAAGAAGCTTTGATTTGTATAAGACTTCGGACATAACTTCGGTATGGTCTTTTGTAAGCAGTTATGCAAGCTAAATAGAATTTCTAGTTTTCACAAGTTGTAGCCTTTGGTGAGGTGCTTCTTATAGATCGTTTTAAGCAATTTTTAGAAGTCTTATAGAAGCTATTAAAAAATGTGATAAAAATGTTACAATATTTGTTATATTTCTACAGTTTTCTTAACGTAATTATTGTAGCAGTCTATGTTATAATATAATGTTTTGATTTGTTTTCGCTTACGGTCGCATCAAGATCCGAACTGGGATCCTTCGATCGTTTGTCCTGTACGCTATTCTATCGGTTAATTTAAATGGTAAGAAGAAACTAAATATGTTTGAGAGTTGTTAAACAAAAATGGCTTCTATAAGACTTATAAGACTTCCATAACATTTAGTTTTTAATTTAGATTTAGAAAAGATAGTATAATTCGAGAACTTCCTTTTTATATAAAAAGGTATGTTGCATGTAACTTCATTTGGTTTTTTAACAATGAAATTATAATCTAAGATTTACGTTCTTAAAAAATTTTGTATCCTTTTTATAGACGTTTTGTAAAAGAATATTAACAAATCTTTTTTCTATTTGTTATATTGATTCAGAGGTATCATGTGTAGCAACATTAAGGAGTTATATTTTTTTAATCATTAACTTTTAGCGTACTTACAGCTTTATTTGAACAATATATTTTTTTTAAACAAAAATGTTGTAATTCGATTTGCAATAGGTGTTACAACAAAATTTGTACTAAGGTGCTGATGAAGGCAGTTATTTCTTAAGAATTTTATATAAATATAAAACAGTATCAATATGTGCAATGATATATCACACCATCCATTCGCTGTAAATTATTTTATTAGAGTGACTAAATTGTGAAACTCTGTGCCCCTCGGTTTTTCCTGTTGAGTTTGGCCGTCAGAAAGGTAAAGAAAATTCGTATATATCATTATTTATAAAACTTAGCTAAATAACCTTTAAATTTTCTTCATTCCACTCTAATTGATTTTAGTTGCCTGATTTTTTTTGACTATTTCAAGACTCTAAATAAAGAATATTTTATATTCTGCAAAATATGTCTAAATAATTCATTTAAAAAAACCACCGGTTGCACAATACTGTTCTGATAAAATTGACATGGTCGTTGCATATTAAATTTCGAATAAGCTTCTTTAGTTAAAATAATAGAAGTTATAGCTTCCGTCAGTATAACATCTTTCATTTTCGCAAAATAGTCGCGGTAAAACTTCTAAAGTCTTGATATTGCAGAATTTTAGAATATGACAACTGTACTGCTGCATTTCTAATGACGACTATAACTTACTATAACCTTTTTTTGGAAGCTCTAATATTAAATATAGAAGTGTTTTAGAAGCTTCCATTCCAGTGTGGTGAGAGCTTCTCTATGGACATTCTATCGAAACTTTATGGAAGTAAAATTTAACTAGCTTCCACTTAGAAGCTTTAGTAAAGCTTAAACTGGTATAACTCAAAATTGAGAAGTCAGTTTGCTAGTTGGGTGGCGGATTCTAAAGGAAAAATTGGAGCCCGAATCTTAAAAATTATTTTTTAATTAAAATTTCACTTTTTAATAAAAAAATTCAAATTTCTTAAGGGTTTTCTCCTAAATGTTTGCTTTGATCGATTTTTTTTAAGGGAACAAAATAGTCTGTTTGTGTGCGCTCTCCAGAGAAGTCTACTGCACGACGGGGTTTGAAATTTTCTTATTGGAGAGTCGTTGATGGCTATTAAAACACACTGCAGCCCGAATTTTTAATATTTGATTACTAATTTTTTAAATAATGTTTTAATTTTCTTAGGAGTTCTCACCTAAATGTTGAATAATTATTTTAATTTGTTTTTGTATTAAAATATCATTTTATCCACTCAGTTTGATCGATTTTGTTTCCACCAAACAAAATTTTCATAAGTTTTAGTCCCTGGGCCCACACCGATTTCATATCATGATTACCACTTATGTTATACTTCTTGAGGCGCCTGTCCTTGACGAGCCCGAAAACTTTTGTTCTGCCATTTTTCTCGATTCGCCGCTTTTTCGTTCGGCAGGCTCCGAAAAATACCGATTGCCCGCGATCTTGCAAATTTGCTACCACAACTTTTTTTTTAACTATGGGTGGTGGAAATTTGTTTTAGAACACGAGGGTAAGTTTGTCCGACAAAAATGTGTCTGCTGTTGTCGGGCCCGACAACTGATATTTTGGTATGTTTTTGTTGTCGGACTTTGACAATATCAAACACATTTTGGTCGGACAAGGTTACCCTTGTGTTCTAAAACAAATTTCCAACCCCCATAGCTAACAAAAACAAAAATTTACAAGATCCCGGGCAATTGTCATTTTTCGGAGCTTGCCGAACGAAAAAACGGCCGAATCGAGAAAAATCGTAGAACAAAAGTTTTCGGACTCATCAAGGACAAGCGCCTCACGAAGTATAAAATATGTGGTAGTCATTATTTGTTTTAATAATAAAACTAAGTGCAGTAAACATTCTTTATAAGCAACCTTTACACAGGCAACATTCTGTTGTAGCAACCTCTGCATTAGCAACTTTTTTGATTCCAAAATTTCTGTACAAGCAACCATGAGTTTTATTATGCATTTTAATTTTCATTACTCCGTAAAAATCTTGAAGAAAGGCAGAGTTTCAATTTCTTTAAAAACAAAATTATCCATTTTAAATGAACTGCAAGATGACAAGACACCAACTGAGATCTGCAGAAGCTACAACATCCATAAGTCGACTTTAACGAGGATAAAAAAATAAAGAAAACTTGGAAAAATTCGCTAAAAAACGTATGTGAATCAAAAAAAAAATCAAGCGAATGAAGCCGTTAAAAAATCCTGATCTTGATGATAAACTATACGCATGGTTTTTACTGTGACGGGAGGCAAACGCATAGGTTTCAAACGAGATGCTCAAAGTAAAAACACTAGATTTATATAAGTCACTCAATAGACACGAAGCATTTTCAGCCAGGTGGCTGGCTTGATGAATTTAAAAAACGCCACGGCATAAGAATTTTGACGGTTTCCGGTGAACAGCTTTCCTGCAATGCTGAGAGTGCTGCTGCATTTACAAGCAAATTCAAAAGGATTATTGCAGAAAATGGGATTTTACCAGAACAGATTTACAATTGTGAAAAAACCGGTCTGGTTTACAAACACAAGAAAACAAACGCCACCGCTTTCGAAAAAACTGCTGCTGGACGGAAAACCATGTAGGAAAGGGTCACTATTATGCCTTGTGTAAATGCAACAGGGACGCATAAACTCGATTTGATGATGATTGGAAAATCAAAAAATCCTCGGTGTTTTAAAAATGTAAATTTACCACTGTATTACAAGTCATCCAGAAATGCTTGGCAAACCTCTGCGCTTTTTAAGGAGGTACAACGATTTATTCATCCCTGAAGTTTCTCGTCACTTGAAAGCTAAAGGCTTACCGGTAGAAGCAATCTTATTAGTAGATAATGCCACCTGCCATGGTACAGCTAACACTTTTTCCTATGATGAAAACTTTAAGGTTATTTTTTTCCCCACCCAATAATACACCATTGTTGCAACCACTTGACCAAAATATCATAAAATCATTTAAGCAACAGTATCAAAAACACCTTCTGTCAACACTCGCGGCGTTATGTGTAAACGGCAATAACGACATGGTCTCAGCTCTTAAAAATATTAATTTGAAAGACGTGGCGTTTTGGATAGTTGAAGCCTGGAATGAACTCTAACGATCAGTTATCATGAGTTCATTTAAACATCTGTTTTCATCGATGGATGAAATAGAATTTAATATACCGGCCAATCTTTTTGTGGGAGAGGATGATATCCCCCAGGTTAGACTGTACGATTCGGTAATCGAAAATGATTTAACTGAGAACGAAATAATGGAATGGGCGACTGGTATCAACGAGAGAAGTGTAATGATGAAATTGAAATTGACAAAAGCATCGCGAACCAAGAGGGTCGTATGAAAGAAAAAAACAGAAACAGCATCGATAATGTGATTGATTCCTTCAACGTCGCGGTAGAATGGGCAGAGGAAAAAAACCTTACAAGCAATGAGATCGTGTTTTTGCGACGAATCAGAGAAAAAGCAATATTATTTTAACTAATAAAACTGCTTATTTATCTATAAATCACAAAACAATGATTTTTCTTAAAATTTATACTCCTTTTTTCTGTATAAGCTTTCTACATAAGAATCTTTTTTGAAAAAATTGGTTCAGTTTAGTTGCTTGTATAGAATGTTTACTGTATTTGACGGCCTCTATGCGCTCTCCAAAAATGTCTACTAAATCTTAGAGGATTGAGTGTAGCAATTGGACGAATTGCTCTTTCTCTCTGCTTATCCTCTTTGTCGAACTTCCCAAATTTCCAATTTCATCAGTGTTATTATACTCGAACCATGTTGTCAAATGTGTAAAACGATTGTCACTTCTCTTCATTGCTGGTTCCTTTTGTCCGTCATGAAAATATACCATCTGCTCATCAGGCAGGTGCACTGAAAGGAGACCTTGAATTTAGACCTTGAATTTATTTGTTTTGAAGCTCAGTAAAAAGAACAAAGCTATCTTAGTCTTAGCCTACTTAGAGGTAAAATAATCACAAATAATTTTACCAATTCACTGCTATTGCAGCGCCATCTCATATATACGGATAATATATAGCGTTACATCTATAGCGTTACATCCATAGCGTTACATCCATACAGACATACGACGAAAACCATATATATATCGACGATCCATTCAGTTTGCTTTGCGGGACAAGAAAAGAAAAGTGGGGACAAGAGGGACGAGAAAAAGATTATATATTAATGATTAACGACTTTACAAAAATTAATGACTTTACAAAAAAAATGTATATTAAAATATGTTACAAAATGGCGACGCTATATGGTTTCGTCCGATCGATATTTTTGCAGCAAGGCGCCCGGCACGCAATAGAACAGTCGTAATTCTAATCCGTATAAAATTTGGGTTAGTCTAGATTATTATATCTAAAAAATGTACTGAATTTTAAAAATTTTAATTTTTGAAAAAAGCCGATTCTGTTTAGAAAAAATCGATTTTTAACTCCAAAAGTTCGCAAGAGAAAATCGAAATGCTCAAAATTTAGTATGGAATAAAATTCAACAAAAATTACTCTTGCAACTGCGTGTGGCAATCAAAATAGTACTTTGTTTATCTAGTTGCACAAAGTTGATTTTTTCCGCACGCGTCGTAATCTGCAACCAAATTTTTTACAATCAACATTCATATTAAAATATAAGTAAACATTTCTATTATCAACTTAGCATTGAGACAATTTTCTATGAAACAGTGAGGAAAAATAAAACAGTGAGGAAAAATAAAACAGTGCGGAAAAATCTCACTTTTTGATATTGTTGACAATATCGAAATACGTTGAATTGTGATTCGGAATTGCAAAAAACATTTTTCGAGTAGAACGCGTTTAAAATTTTAATATAAATTCTCGAAAAGAAAATAGAAAAAGTGATTAAGAAAAATACTTGCTAATCTGTTAATCTGATATCTTAATTTAAAAAGCAGATATACATTGCTCTAACCGAAGTCTAACTTTAATTTCATTTTGTTCAAAACTTTATATTGTGAAATAAGATGAAAAAAATTCTATTGTACTGTTTGCAATTTTTATTGTGCTTTCACTCAAAAAAAGTTTTATCAAAATTTAGAGGCAAGAATTAAAGTTATGGAAGTGTCAAATAATTATTTGTTCGAGAGACTAAGGCTGTTTTTACAATCCATATAACCATTTAGCACTATGCCACGATACATAACGAAACCATAAAAAATTAGTGCATAAACGTTTTATTTATAAATATTTTAGGATTGCTGGATGGAAACAAAAAGAACATCCAATTTTATACAACGCATTACATATAGGTGATCAATTAATTTCTGTCGGTTCCATTACAATAACATCAGCCGCAGAAGCTAATAAAATAATTCGCTCAACGCAAAGTCTTTACGTGAGTATTTTTTATTAATACAATTTATAAATTACAAATCGATATCGATTAAATTTTAGATTGAAATAATAGTACGTCGAGTTCCTTTTGGAAGGGTATATGCAATTCGACGTGACATGGAAGGACAATGTTTAGGTTTTATTCGTGATGGTAATACAGCAACTATTGTTGATGTAGTACCGAATAGTCTAGCTGCACGACATGGTGTTACACCAAAAGCAAAATCATGCGATGGACTATCATTAGCGTTTTGGGTATTAACAGAAATAAATGGTCGACCTTTGAATTTATTTTTTAAAGATAATGAGGTAAGTGATAGACTGAATTCAGTTGGACGAGACATATCGATATTGGTGCAACCATCAGATTTAGTTGTAAAATTAAAGAAACAATTAAAATCTATGCGAAATCATAAAGATTTTATTGTGCAATAATTAAATTACTTTTTATTTCGTAATATTTATTTATTATCTTTTTGAAATTTTTTTATTTATTTATAATTCAAAATTATGTATAATTGCACAATTGCATTTTATGTAGAAGTAAACTACAAATGCTGTGAACTGTTTGAAGAACGTATCATATCATCTGTTATTTTTGCAAGTAATAAAATATCCGAACCAAGACTAAGCTTTTTAAAAAGCTTAGTTTCAAATCTTCACTAAACATATGATTCAATGAAATAAAATCTTAAAGCCATATATAGATATATTTTAAAATAAAGTTTTCTTACATTAATATCAAAAATATAGAGTTAGATTAAAAAAACTAAACCATAATCTATAATTTTGAGATTAGTATATTATAGCTACATAACGAACTGATAAATATATTTTTATAATTACTAATTTAATATGAGATTAATATTATTCGATTGATTAAGAAGAGCAATATATATATATATATATATTTTTATATATCAGTTACTTAAGCTACACTAAACTTTTTATTTTTTTTTCACTAATATTCAATTTGATTTACAATTCTTGTTTTACATTTAAATTATATAAAAATTATTAAATTATTACGTTTTTTGACATCTTTTTATAGATATAAATTATTAGACAAAATTGTACTGTAATATAATTTTACTAAACAATAATTTCAAATGGCTGTATTATTAATTAACAAATGAAAATAATCTTTATCTTATTTATAATTTTAATAATTATTCTGTACAGAATGAATTTTTTGTTTATAAAAAGCTGGAAATAAAAAAAACACATTTTAACAAAATAAAATAAGTTCTTGTGTTAATGTTTAAATTAACTGTTTAACTAGTTAAGTTAAGAAAAAAGTCAACTGGATCCGTGGTTAAATGATTTGATATCTTAATTTTGTTAACCATTTAGAACTTGATTGTCATTGTTAGCAATTTTTGAATTTACACTCTTAGAAATTCGGCATTTCAGCAAATCGCAATCGGAGAATTCAAACCGTCAGATCTCGAACCCAAATTTAAATTCTATTTCTTATTTGATGCTTCCGCTTTTTTTATGACAGTTTTAAATATTTATATGTTGTTCCATAATTGTTTGTATGTTTTCTTGGGTATTAAAAAAATTTTTGTCTATAGAAAATGTATATAAATATCTGAATACAAATAAATCAACTTAGGTTACGAGTTTTGTGGTTATATTTTAAATCAGCGATTTTGTTGATGAAATTATTTTGCTGCTTAAGTCGCAATTAGACTATTGCAGAACTCTGCAATATTTCTGCAATGGTATATTGTAAAATATTCATTGCAGAAAAGTTTGGCAATACACTCATTGCAAAACATTGCATTGACTCATTGCAATGTTTTGCAATGAGTTCATTGCCAAACTATTCTGTAATGAATATTTTACACACTACCATTGCACGACTATTGCAGAAATATTGCAGAGTTCTGCAATAGTCTAATTGCGGCTTTAACGTTGTCTCTCGTGTGATGTTTGTAGCTTTATTCGAGTGAATATCATGTCTATCAATATAAAGAATCCACTGGCGAGCTTGTCATCTAATCTTTAACCCAATGCACTAAGCAAAGTTAGTGCATTAGACCAAAATACTGTTTGTGATGATTAAATTTATGACCATCTTTCTCCATAACGTTTTTTTTAAAGAAATTTAAATACAAACCTTTCCTAACTTACCAATACGACTATGAATACTGCAACCAGTTTGTAATATGTGGTCTTAACCTCAAAATTGGTGAACACAATTTACCGCTACAGAGATATGGCAAACAAATTTACGCATTTAAAACTAAAATTAGATATAAGTTTAAATATCACAAACAAAACACTTCATAGGTTTACACATTCTCGTTATAAAATTGAAATTCGTTTCGTGCATGGTTATTGTTGAAAAAAAAAACAAAAAAACTTTAATCCGGCTCGAAGGACCAAAAATGTCGCTCGAGGAACCAAAATGTTGTGCAATGGTAACTTTAACAAAAACTGTAATAAACTTCCAAATTCTAAAAGTTAAGGTGCAAGATCTCTATTGACGGTTTTCCCTCTGTTTTGATTCTAAATTCAAGGTTCAGTTTCGTTCACGTTCAATTAACTATTTAACTAGTTAAGTTAAGAAAAAGGTGTCAACAGGACCCGTGGTTATATGATTTGATATCTTAATTTTGTTAACCACTTAGAATTTTGTCAATGTTAACAATTATTGAATTTACACTTTTAGAAAAATCGGCATTTAGTAAATCGCTATCGGAGAATTCAAAACGTCGGATTTCGAACCCAAATTTAAATTCTATTTCTTATTTGATGCTGCCGTGCCGCTTCATGTTGCATTAATAATTCAGGATTCGGATCTATCGTCATTTTCTTTTCACTAAAACTTATGATTTTTTTTATATTTCTATGTTTTTAACATTTCTATGCTGTTCCATAATTGTTTGTATGTTTTCTTGGGTATTAAAAAAGCTTTTAGTTAGAAAATGTATAAATATCTGAATACAAATAAATCAACTCAGGTTACGATTTTTGTTGTTATCTTTTAAAACAGCGATTTTGTTGATAAAATTATTTTGCTGCTTGACGTTGTCTCTCGTGTTATGTTTGTAGCATCATTCATCTACCGAAACGAAAGTGAATATCATGTTTATGAATATTAAGAAATCCACAGGCGAGCTCGTCATCTAATCTTTAACCTAATGCACTAAGCAAAGTTAGTGTATTAGACCAAAATACTGTTTCTGATGATTAAATTTATGACCATCTTTCTCCATAACGTTTTTTTTAAAGAAATCTAAATACAAACCTTCCCTAACTTACCAATTCGACTGTGAATACTGCAACCAGTTTTTCATATTTGGCGTTAGCTTCAAAATTGGTGATAGAAGGTTTCGCGCATGGTTATTGTTTAAAAAAAAAACAAAAAACTTTAGTCCGGCTCGAAGGACCAAAAATATCGCTCGAGGATCCAAAATTTTGTACAATCGTAACAAAAACTGTAATAAATTTTCCAAATTCTAAAATCTCCATAGACTCTTTGCCGTCTGTTTTGATTCGAAATTGAAGGTTCAGTTTCGGTCACACTATCATCAACACGGATATCTACTCACTCCGGATTTCTAATCACAAAAGTGATTTGATTGTGTGGAGAAGAGTTTAATACCTACCCACTTACCCTGTTACTATATATACGCTCAAATGGCATAATATGAAAATTTATTTCGCTTAAAACAATAATTGTAAAATAATGAACCAAACGTTAATAGAAAGCTTATTTAGTCGGGCTTATTATAAAATAATAGAATAGTGCGATAATCATAAATCATAGGTCGAAAAATAATGTTTATATTTCACAACGCAGAAAAAGCTAAATTTTAAAATGCTTACAATTTTTATTAATAACAAATAATCTGTAATAACATAAAAAGTTAATCATGGTGTCAATTATTTTTTATACCGGAGAAACATCACAAACAGTTCCTTTAATTAGCTCTGAAGCTTTACCTCTCCATACTCTAAAACTGTAATCATTCTCATTTACACGACCATATAAAAATACGGGAAATGAGTTTGTCACCATCCAGACTGTAGAATCAGCATCAACCTAAAGAATTAGACATCTTAAATCAATAAATGCATTAAAATCAAGTTATTAATTAATATTTTACCGATATATCACTTGGGAACACCATTGTCTCATTATTTCGATCAACTGTGCCATGATTTGGAGGTGTATATCGTTTCGCCGTGTTCCAGCACCCCATACCGCTTCGTTGCAGTTCTCCATAGAATATAACTCCAGTTTTTAAGTCTATATCATGCATTGCTGCTTGTCGGTTTGGACCACGAGAACCCAAGACCTTAAATTAATTGTTGCAAATACTGCTAATACAATCATATTTTATTGAAAATCCGAATATCCTTACCTTGAAATCATCATCATGGTAATAACGTGTAGCTAGTGTCTCGTTTTGTAATACTTTTGTTGAAACAGAAAATAAGTTTGTGCTGAAATTCGAACAAATCCATATGTATATTTTTTGAATCATTGGAAGAATTATATTACATTTACCTAATCATTGGTAAAAGATATGCTGTTCGGGAGCCGTTCGGCTGTTTCGATCCCAACGAAACTGAAAATAAACCATCACCCCATTGAAATTTTTTACCGGCGATTTTTAAATTTCCAGCTAATGGATCAAATGAAAAATAATTGTGACGTACGGTCCAAACTTTGTTTTGACGTAAACTGTAAAAAAAATAATTGTTTGTGTTTAAATTTATTTCAATATTTTTTCGAAAAATAGTACTCCTACCTATAAACATTTAATCGGAATAAGCTTGTATCTGGCATATAGACATAAGCATCATCACAATTATCAGCATCTACATCAACTGTCAAACTTGCTAGACCGGCTCTATTTCGAACAACATCTTTTTCAATTTCAACTCTACAAATTCGTTGATTTGTTTCCAGATCTATTGCCCATAACGATGGATTTTGAACTTGAACCGGGTGCCCTGAAATGCAATTGATGGTTAAATTCGATTTTGTTTTTATTCGTATAAAGCTTACTTGGAATTTCCAAAAAACCTGTATCAACAAACCACAATCGTCCACACACATCAACTTTTGTTCGATAGACTGAAACGATTCGATCAGGATTCGGTTTAAAATCATGCTAAAATTTATTTTTAAATAAGTACATATGTGTGTTAATCTTAGGTTTCTTTATTTAATGTACCGTTACAGTGTTGGTTTCATAATTAGGATATCCTATAAGTTCTGGACTTTGATCACCTGTTGAAAGATTATTTAAATCGAGAACATTTAGCGTTGCAGGAATTCCAAGTTGTCTTCGAGGGACCGTTAGAAATAAACGTCCTTTATAATGACTTACGCCCATCAAAATGCTGTGATGTCGAATAAAGGTGGATTCGTTGTAACCTAAAAGTGAAAAAATTGTTACTTTAGAAAATGTTAAGAAAAATTACAAGTCTGGTCTTTTTTCGGCTCGGCTTTATCTTAATCAACCCACATATTCTGTGCTACACTTTTAAATCCAAAGGAAAGATTTATGGTAAAAACCTTTAAAAAATTTATCCACCCCATCTAACCTCTTTCAACTGAAGTTATTCATATGAACAACAGCGAAAACTGTTAGCTGTTTTCTTCATCGGTTCGAGTGGTGAGCAAGGAGTGAAGCAAATTGCTGTTCTCTTGTCACTAATGAAGCTAACGACCTAATGTACTATTTTGATTCAGAAGCTCTGATTACCACACAACTCGATTTATGTGCATTGGTAAGGCAAGATTATTTATCCAAATTTAAATTTATTGTTATCACTACACTATTTCCTATTCCCAGAATGGTAAAAACCAGAGCTGACACAAGTAGGCTTTAATAGGACTGGGAATACGATAAAATTTATTTTATGAGCTTTACAAATAATAAGAATTAGTGAAAAAGAAAGGGTGACGACAGTTCTGTGAGGGTACCGAAACTCTCATGAAAACGCTCAAGAAATTATAGCAATTCCCACGTTAACCCTGATTAACCTGATTGAAACTGGTGGTCTCAAGTGCATCTAGTCTAAAACCTTAAAAACCCATTAAATTTTAGCCACAAATGGTGGTCATGAAATTACTTAACAAACCTAATTACAGAGTCAAAAATAATCTTCTGAGCTAGTTTGATCCATTCAAGTGAGTCATTCGATGTGACAAAGTAATACTTGTTGAAATACAGAACAATGTTGATAGATGAGTTGACTGAAAACAATATCTTACACCATGAGGAAAAAACTCAACACAGTCTTTATAGCTATATGGCGGTAAAAAGTGTTCTTTACCATACGTAGATGGCGAAACTTTTTTAGACGTTAAACATTTTTACTGCGACTTCGTTTAACTCATGCATTTAAGAAAATATTTGAAAAACAAGTAGCAACTACGCATATCATTAAGTGGCTACACTTTACATATTCTGATGTGAGCTTTGATTATCTTTGAGACGGCACTATTAGTATGGTCAACCAAGAAACGTCTAGCTATTAATATGATAAACGATTCATTAAGAAGTAAATCAAATGTCACATTCTTTCCAAATGTGGGTTTGAAAATGTTTTCAAGCTCTCTTTTCGGTGAAAAGCCATAGGGAAGCCATATATTGAATGTAGAATTTGCGGAGGAAGGTGTGAAACAAAATCGGATTATTTCGGTCTAACAAACGAAAAATTAAATTAATGAGAAAATTTTCCAAATCTTACCCACACTTTTTTAACATTTCTTTAAACAAGTAGGGGGAATCCTGAACAACTGTTTCAACTTCAATAAGTTCTATCATTTGATTTGGATGAAACTCGGTACATAATTGAGCTTTTTGTGCAATGCCTTATATAGTGCTATAAACTTACGAGGAAATTTCAATAAATAGATGAATGGAAGAGGAGCTTTTCCCCCACAACTGTTTGTTTAAAACTTTAACATCTTTAATCCCTGTCCTGTTTAAGTCCTGTTGATGAAACTTGGTAGGCTTTTGATTCGACTTCAGAAAGTTCGGAAATCTTTTGGGCATAATTCAACAAAATGAGTAACAGGGTGGAGAAATCCCATAAACAAGTCTTTTTGTTCAATTTTGCGCAAAATGGACAAAGAAAGAGAGAGAGAGAGGAGGCATACTTTTTTTTAAATATTTTTATTTTTTTTTAATTATTTATATTTTTTTATATTTTGTTTTTATTTTTTTATGCTTTATTTTTTTTAATCTTGTTTGTTTTTATTTTAATTTTATAATTTTGTTTAAGTCGATTTTCGTGAAACTTGGTATATATTTAGTAATTTTAACCAAAACTATACATTTATAATAAACAGCCAAGCAAAGCACCTGTATCGCTTTATTTTCTTCATACGGACCTTTATTATTGCGCCAACATTTGCACCATATAAATCTTCTACCAAAAACTACATATGACACCTTAACACAGACCGAAGTCTTGACACACCCACGTCTGAGGTTTCAGCCCCTTTATATTTTTCTTATATTCGTATACTGTGGCTTGGGAAGAGAGTTTTGAGCCTTGATAACCAAAATGCGTTAAAAGGTATAATCTCTACGGATTAGTAATCGACTCAACCCTCTGCCAGCCAATTAAACTTTAGGTATATTGTTCACCTTTCCCAAACGTGTAACCGCCATCGCAAAAACGGTTTTAACTTCAATACCTTCAAGTTCTGATATCCGATTTTGATGAAACTTTTTATATAAAGTTTTTGTACTACATATTTTTAATATTTTCGGACTCCAACGGTTTGCCGCTTCTGTTAAAACTTTGAATTTTTGTATCCACACTCCATCCTTTCCAGTTAAAACCTTTAAATAATATGAACCTATGGAAACTGTGGTATCTGTCTCCTAACCTCCCGTCAGTTATTTCGTAAACAACAAATTCTATAAAACTGCTTTTATTTGCTTACAGTGTAGGTATTTGTTACAGTGATTTGCCACATATTTTTTGATATGTTTAACTTGTTTTTTGTCAGTGGGGATAAAATACGGTTCTCCCTTTATAGCTAGGGGTAGTTTATGAAAACCACGTTTCATATATATGTTCAATTTAATGTTTCTCATGAACTACGTGACGGTTTTTTAAATTTTTGTTTTGTTTTAAAAACAAAAGTTAGTCTTATAAAAAATAAGTTTTAACTTGATAACTTGTTATAAAAAATTAAAAAATACCAAGGGCTGGCGGGTTGATATCGCCGTTGTTTTTTATTTTTTTCACGTATTAAAATTTCATGTATTTTTATTTTAGTAAAGATTGGAGGGTTGATTGCCTACTGTTTTTTATATTTTAGTCCATAATTTTACAACTTTGTTAACATAAGACTGAAAAGTTGGATTTGGTGATTTTGTTTGGAAATTATAGAAATTTTTGAATAAATTTTTGCCTATAAATATAAGATGAAAATATGGAGGGGCTGAAATTTCACAGCTCTAAGATATCAAGACTTCGGTCTGGGTTAAGGATTTTGATATAGTTTTCGACAAAAAACTTTTATGAGGACATTGTTTTTAGTTTTGGGCAGCGATTTGATATACATACACATAATAACTCTTTGTTAAAGTACAAGTATTTTTTATCTCTGTTTAGAAATTTATTACAAAACTAACACGAAACATCAATACGTTGCCGGAAAATTATAATCAAAATTCCAAAAATGTAGATAAATTAAATAAAATCAAACATTTTTCAAAATTCCAAAAATATTCCAAAAACTAGAATAAAATCAAATATTTAAGCTTTTTCTAAATTCCAATAATGGTCCAAAAATTCTTAAAAATTCAAACTTTTTCCAAAATTCTAAAAATATTGCAAAAATTATTACAAATCAAAAATTCAAACTTTTTTTAAAATACCAAAAATTATAATAAAATCAAAAATTTTAAATTTTTCAAAATTATAAAAATATTCCAAAAATTCTTACAAAATCAAAAATTAAAACTTTTTCCAAAATTCTAAAAATATTGCAAAAATTATTACAAAATCAAAAATACAAACTTTTTTCAAAATTCCAAAAATATTTCAAAAACTATAACAAATCCAAAAATTTCCATGTCCAATTTCATTCTCAATTACATTTACGTCATAAAAACAGCTACATTTTTTTCCCAAAAAATTGGCTAAATAAATAAATGAAATCATTTTTTAACACACTTGACAACATTTTTTTGACAAACTTATAATGCCATAATTCCCTATAATAATAATAAAATTTCATGTCATACAAACTATTAATTTTATTTTTTTCTAAAAAAATTGGGTAAAAAATAAATAAAAACCTTTCCTTTGACACACTTGACAACATTTTTTTGACAAACGTATAATGCCATAATTCTCTATAATAATAATAAAATTTCATTTCAAACAAACAATTTTATTTTTTTTTTCCAAAAAATTAGGTAAAAAAATAAATAAAAATCTTTCTTTTGACACACTTGACAACATTTTTTTTACAAACTTATAATGCAATAATCTAGTTTTTGATCTCACATACCAATCCCTACCATCAAGATTTCTCCAAATTTAATGTTCCTACTCGTAATCACTTAAAATGAACGTTTTTTAAGCAAAAAATATGAAAATTTGCTATTTTTGACACACATAATGATTTTTTGACACACTTCCGGTACAGTTATCGAACACAGCGTCCTTTCGGACCTGTCCCTTGAGTATACCTATTTTTAGAAAAAAAAATTTTTTGAAATCCCTCCAGTGGTTTTCCCTGCAGCGTAGGTAATGACGGCCGGACGGCCGGCCGACAGACAGACATACATTTTTTTTTTGCCTTTTTTAAATCGAGGTGTAGGTCCTAAAACGTCGAGAAGTGCCAAAAAGTGGGGGTAAGAATTTACTTTGAGTCTAAGAATACCTAGTAAAAGCATATAGGTCAATATTGCACTGGTTTGTTCTCTAAATAATTTAGTTATCTCAACATATAGATTATCACTATATTCAATTACAAACTGCAAGAAAAACTGTGAAGCCATTACTTGACCTAAGAATTGCGCAACTGTACGTAGGTTAGATTTAAGGTTTTTTGATTATTTCGATAATAGTATGCGATAAATTGTATATTAGTTATTAAGTAAATCTTCTAAAATTAGACGAATCTACAAATAACAGGTGCATTGAAATTTTTATAGTGTATATATTACCACGATTGGATGGTTTTATTAATCGATGTATTGATAGTATATCAGATCCTTAGGGAGGGCCAAATCCCCCCCCCCACCCAGCCCTACCCAATTGACGCCCCGTATCTCATGAACTACCTGACCGGTTTTTTAAATTTTGTTTTTAAAAGCAAAAGTTAGTCTCTTTTTATAAAAAATAAGTTTCAACTTTTGATAACTGATTATAAAAAATTGAAAAATACCAAGGGCTGGCGGGTTGATATCCCCGTTGTTTTTCACTTTTTCCTTTATACTTTTAAAATTTCACGTAATTTTTTTTTTGTTAAGGATTGGAGGGTTGATATTCTCACTGTTTTTTATATTTTAGTCCATAATTTTACAACGTGATAACAAAGACTAAAAAAATTGGATTTTGGTGTTTTTGTTTGGAAATTATAGAAATTTTTACCTATAAATATAAGATGAAATTTTCTATAATTTTTAAAAAATCGCCAAAATCCCAAGTCTTTGGTATTATATAGAAAACTAATGAAATTATAAAATTATGAAGAAAAAAAAATAAAATACAACGGGATATCGAGTTTACAATCCTTATTATTTTTTATTTTTGAATTTTTAAAATAAATTATCAAAAATTAAAACTTTAATTATTTTTATAAAAAAAAAATCATTTTTGCCTTTAAAACAGAAGAAATATTTTTAAAAACCCGGCAAGAATTTCAAGAAATACATTAAATTGATACAGCTAACAACAAAAAAAAAAGTTCTGCTACAAAACGTTTTTCTCTTTTCCACTGAAAAATTGATATTTGAAGCAAATCTAATTTTTGGTCGCGCTTCTGAACTCTTATAGTTTTGAAAATGTACACTAGTAACTTATAATTCCAATGTACACTTGTCAATGTTTTTCCTCGCATTATGTCTGAACCACAAAATTAAAAACAAATTTACCACGGTAGAGAGAATTTGATAAACGTTTTAACAAAAGCTAAAGCGATGTATGTGTACACTCCCTCATAATTTAGTTTTTGAGAGTCTCAAAATACAACATAAAATAACCATATTTAATCCAAGTCGGTCGATCAGAAAGAGAAAATCATAGACGATTAATTTGATTGCCAATAAAAATTTTATAAATTTTTTATTGCTCAGTTTTTTTTAAATTAATATTTTATTTATTGTAGAGCTGGGCATGAAAAAGAGTATAAAAGCCTAGTTCATCCACACTAAATTTATGTTTCATTATAACTTGTAATTTAGTTTTGCATACACTGTTTTTGGAAAATGTTGATTTCAATTGACTTTCAATTTAGTCAATAATATGCGTTACCTTCCAACTACAAACAAAAACTGTTAATTATTTTTATACCTATACTTCCAGATGACAATAATTCTCAAATACAAGTTTTTAAAGTTAAAAGCAAATGCAGCTTAAAAAACATGTATTCCCCCTTAATTTTTTTTTGATTATATTGCATTGTCAAGGTTAAAGGTAAATAATATAATAGAATTAATTAAAATTTTTGAAATTTTTGATTCGTATGTACGTTTGTTTTTTTTCTTGCACTTTTACAGTTTTGATTTATTTGTCTCTCCAAATTATCAAATTTTGTCATTAAACCCGAAATATGTTTTAGCCTTTTAAGTAAACCGAATCGGGGGCTTTCTTTTATCAATAACTGAATCCAAGGCGCTTACCATTTAAAAATCATAATATTTATTAAAATACCACATAAACTGATATCACTGAAAAATTCGATGGTGTAGACTGTAGAGATAAAATTATGGTTCATATAAATGCAATTTGGTAAAAAGTCGAGCGTTGCTAAAAGTTTGTGATGCAAAAAACTATTTAAATAATTTCACCAATTGATTTTGCACATATTGCTTATTACATAAAATTTTCACAAAAATATATAATAATTACCATTGTTTGGTAAAATTATTTCAAGAATTCTTCTAGTTTTCCGTTTACGTTAAACACATATATGAAAATTAACACGCAAAATAAATGTTTTCCACCTGAATTCATAACTCAAAATAAAAATCACAATTAAGTTGATTCAATGAAAGTTCGATAATTACTGATCACAAACAAAAGGCAGAAGCTCAACAATATTTCAGATACTAATACTTTTACATGTATTTTCACTTTGAGTGGGCGAATATGATAAGCAGATTAAACACCAAATCTAGAAAAACAAGAAATCAAAAGTATGAAATTTCGTGGCGTTTTGTTTTAAATATTTTAAGAAATCATAAATTTTGAAATTCCTATTATACAACACTGTTTTGTTAAAAAACGGGTGTATCTTATCAGTGTATGTAGCAAAAAATGGTAATTTTTATTTTTTTATTTTGTTCTTTTCACGTCTGCCAGCAGGAAAATATTCTTAGTTTTTGTAAAACAGAATCTATTTTAACGGTACTCGAATTATCGAACCTATAGAAACCAAATTAATAATTATTTTATATTGTACTAGAAGAGGTCCCGAATCAGTATCGAATTTCTTCACAGTTTATGACATGGGATATTTTTGGGCATCGGTGCCACACAGGACACGTCTTGTGACTTTTTACGAAACTTACACATTTATTTACTACCGAATAGCAATTTCGGATATTTAATTTATCGTTTATTTATGAGAAACAGTTAAGTTGTAAGTATATTTATTAGACTGGTCGTTAAAAATTGAATTTTCTCAGTCGCCCATAAGAAAATTCTTTTTGGTGAAACAAACACGAAGATATTTTTTTTAAATAAAAACAACACGTGCCGCAAATCTATTGAATAATCAATTATCTATTGAAATACTGCTATATTTTGTTTGTATTGTTTGTTTTAATTTGTTTTCATCTTTCATGTATTTTATTTGTGTTTTTTGAGCTTTTACTACAAGTATTCATTTGCTTCACTTCAAAATGCTCCTACTTATTTTAAATCAATTACAAATTTAATTATTTTCTGGCATTTGTTTCTTTTTAATTTACTTGTGTTTATTATAATTTTCTATTAATTGTTGTATATTATTGTTAATGCTATTTGTATTTGTTTAAAATAAAGATTTACTATTATTATTATTTGTTATTATTTAAAAAAAATACCCTCTTGTTTTTTTCACCAAAAAAAATTATTTTAGGGCGTGTCTAAAAAAATTTCATTATTAACGATCAGTCTAATATTTATTAATCTAATACATTATTATTCCAAACAAACCAGAAGGGAGCTTGTTTTAGTTTTTCTGGAAACCACAATTTTGATTGCGAAATGCGCCTGAATTTTCTTAATTGACCCAAATCAGAAAAAGGCGAACCAAATATAAAAAATCGAATCGATAAAAACAAATCAAATTCGTTTGAATCGGAACACGAGTTGGATTGAAGTGAACATGGTATAAACTTTTCTGATTGATTGGGGTTTGTTGCATTAAATTTCTAGACAATACTTTGTGTGAATTAATAGAATGGCGAACATTTCTATTCTAATTAACATCCTAAGTCATGATTGTATAGTCATTATTGATTGTTTTCAATCAATGTGAAATCAATGGCTGACACTTGGTCAATTTGTAGTCCTACATGTATTAACATTAGACTACATTAAGGGAATTTAAATTAATTTTGAATTTTTTGAGATCAATTACTCAAGTAAGTAAAGAAGTAATTGGAATATTTTCAATTTAAAGGTATGGTTTGAAGTTTCTCAGAAAAAAACTCCACTTCACATTTTTCGTGTTTCGGTTGGGATTCGAACCTACCGCGTCAGTGCCCGGCTCGAATTCTTGGGCAGACACGCTATCGATTACGCCGTTGAGGCGATGACAATTTCAAAGTTGAAACTTCTTCATCACTTATTTATTTTTACTTAAGTAGAATTTTTCCGCTGTCATTAGACTCCATATTATGGAAATGTTTTTACTGTTACTGGAAATGTAATACTTTGTGTGAATTCATAGAGTGGCGAACATTTCTATTCTATTTAACATCCTAAGTCACGATTGTATAGTTAAACGTTTGGACTCGACAGTAGCAGACAATTTTTTTCGGACAAGGTTACCTTCGTGTTTTAAGACAAATTTCCACCCCCCATAGTTAAAAAAAATTGTTTTAGCAAATTTACACGATCGCGGCAATCGGCATTTTTCGGAGCTTGCAGAACGAAAACGCAGTTGAATCGAGAAAAGTGGCAGAATAAATGTTTTCGGGCTCGTCAAGGACAAGCACCTCCCGAAGTATAAAATATGTGGTAATCATCAAATGAAATCGGCGTGGGCCCAGCGATAATAGTCCCTAAAATAAATCATCGTGAAATGGATTGTATTTTTTCGTTGTTTGAATAATAAACTGCAACTTACGGACGAGGTTGACGTTACTTAATTTTGTTTTTACTATAGGGTTGTGCTTGACAGTTGTCTCTAATCAATATTTTTGTCCGTAAAAATTGATGATACTGTTACCACTGATAGTTATTCTTAAATTTAAAATGGCAGAGAGTGAAAACGTGGTGAATATTGATTAGATTATTTATGACCTTGAAATTACTTTAAGCAGTCAGTCTAAGGAATAGTAAAACTTGAAAATTTTGTTTGTTATTTTATTCTTTAGTTATTTTGACAGAGTTTGAAATCAATGGGATTGCATTGAAAATTTCAAAAATAGACAATGATAGTTAGTTGCAAAAACACACATTCGAATGAGTTTTCACGCCTATTTTTGTTGAATTTTTTATGTCAATTCGATTTCGACTAAGCTATAATAGGCAGCTCTTCGTTTTATGTTCAACGCGAGCTTTTCCTTGTAGGGAAAGTTTTTCCTAGTTGGAAAAAATTGCTAATTTTTTACTTCTGCATATGGAATGAAAAAAAATATAAAGGTCTCCAAAGAGGTGAACTAAAAAACATAAAAATTTCGTTCTTATGAGTAAGAACGAAATAAAATTTAAAAGAGTTTTAACTTGCAAAAAAAATTAAAGAGTGTAAAGAATGCTTAAACAAAATAAAATTGTACATTCTACTGCTAGCTATTAAATAACCGATGAGATTTTTTTAAAATAATTTTTACAATATATTTTTGACGAATATAATAAATTTATTTGAAACATTCAATCGACATGTATTCTTAACAAATATAATAATACTTAAATTTGGGATTCGAATTCTTGAAATAAGAATCATTATAAATTATTTAAAACATTAAGGTTAAAAGCATTATTTAATAGTTATAATTTTTTAAGAATAATTTAATTAAAAAATATAACGTTGCATGCAGGCAATGTTATATGATATCGGTTGTTGAATAAAGATAAGTTAAGTGCGATAGAGCTTAATTAAATTTACTAAATGTATTCTCATTTTTTGAGAGTTATTCTTAACCATATTGAGAAAACTCTTCGTGACAATGTGGACTTGTTTTGGGGAAAACATCGCAAACAGTTCCTTTAATTAGGTCTGATGCTCTACCTCTCCATAATCTATAATTGTAATTATTCTCATTATATCTACTATATACATATATTGGAAAAGAGTTGGTCAACATCCAGACGACCGAATCAGCATCAACCTGAAAAAAGTCAAACATTAAATAATTGAAAATCAGAAAATTGTATATTAATGTTATTATTACATTTAAATCAGTTTGATACACCATTTTATTATCATCTCGATCAACTATGCCATGATTTTTAGGTGTATATCGTTTCGCTGTATTCCAGCAGCCCATGCTATTCTGTTGTAGTTCTCCATAGAATATAACTCCAGTTTTTAAGTCTATATCATGCATTGCTGCTTGTCGTTCAAAACCACGAAAACCTAAAACCTTAAATTCGAATAAAATTATCATAACATTTTGATAATAATAAATAATTTCTTATTGCATATATCCTACCTTGAAATCCTTTTCATGATAAAAACGAGAAGCCAAAGTTTCGTTTCGTAAAACTTGTGTTGAAACAGCAAATAAACTCGTACTGAAATTAAAAAATTTATGTATTTACGTATTGGGTATTTGAATAAGTGCGTTTGTTATTTACCTGACCATTGGTAAAAAGAACGCTGCTCGGTAACCGTTCGGGAGTTTTGGCCCTAAAGACATAGAAAATATACCGTCTCTCCATTGAAATTTTAGATTAGCAATATTTAAATCTCCAGCTAATGGATCAAAGGAGAAATAGTTATGACGAACTGTCCAAACTTTGTTTAGTCGGAAACTGAGTAAATAAAGAAATAATTAAATAAAATCCTTTCTGACCAATTTCTATTGTTTCTATACCTATAAACATGTAACTGATATAAGCTTGTATCGGGTATGTAAGCATAAGCATCGTAACAATTATCAGCTTCTACATCAACTGTCACACCTGAGTGACCTGCTCTTGTTCGAAAAACATTATTCTCAAGTTCAACTCGACGGATTCTTTGATGTGTTTGTAGATCAATTATCCATAAAGCTGGATTTTGAACTTGAATAGGATTTCCTAAAACGAAGTTTTTATGATCAAATTTAACATACTTATATTTTATTCGTATAATACTTACTTGGTAATTCTAAGAAACCTGTATCGACAAACCACAACCTTCCACATACATCTGTTTTTGTTCGATAGACTGAAATAATACGATCAGGATTCGGTTGAAAATCGGGCTGAAATTAAAACTATACTTAGTTTTTCTATTTCTTGTAAAATTCTGTATTTAGTATACCATTAGTTCGTTGGTTTCATAACTGGGATATCCTATAAGTTTTGGACTTTGGTCATCTGGTGAAAGATTATTTAAATCAATAACGCTTAGCGTTGCTGGAATTCCAAGTTGTCTTCGAGGAATCGTTAAAAATAAAAGTCCTTTATAATGATTTGCACCAAACAAAACGTTGTTGTATGGAACATATGTTGTTTCGTTACGCCCTGTGTTATAGTTGTCTGAAAATTCATAATAAATAAAATAAAATTATAAATCGTTTTTAAAAAACTTTTCTGTGAACTTTTGTACGAAAATTACTAAACCAAGGTTTGTCTAAGAATACTAATTTTCTATTACAGTGGCATGTTGTAAATTCTTCGTTTAGTTCTATGGCATATCTCAGAAAACCAGCTTAATGCTCGCATTTGTTATGAAAATACAATAGTTATTTACATATCGAGGGCTGCAAGTAGAAGATTACGCCAGCGGTTCATATTGAAGCCCGACGCGAAGCGAGGGCTTTTATTGAACCAAGGGCGTAATCTTCCTTTCAGCCTGAGTGTATGTACAACGTTTTACGCACAACTGCACAACTTTATTGTAGTATAAATCAATTTTTGAATTTTTTCAACTCGCTAGAACATGCCATGCCATGATTTTCTCTATAATAAACTTCATACAATAATTTATTTATTTATTTTTTATTTTTTTCCCTGCTTGTTTCCTTCGTGATGTAGCACAGTAATTTCTATATCATCCCATCTTCGATGGCACTAGGGGGGGGGTGTTGTGGCAATAACTTTCCATATTATTGAAAAGTTTAACTCCTGCTTTGTTAAATAAAAAAGAAAAGTTGCCTGGAAAAACGGATTGTCAAAAAAATTTCAAAAAATACATTCATTCGTTTTTTAATTTTTTTTAATTGAATCTTAAGTTTATTCTAATTGTCAAACAAACTCCATTATTATTAATTATTGTTATTTTTACGTACTTCAAGATACATGTTTTAATAAATAATTCATTCATTTTGTGGATATCAAAACCACGCAATTCTTATTGTAGTTGAGTTAAAGAAATATAATTTAAATCAATAAAGGCCGAATGATTAAAATACAATCAAACTGATTTCCACTTAAACTAATATTTCATTTGGCAAAAATAAAATTAATGCAATAACTCCTAGTTTTCCTATATGGAAACTATATATGAACAACTATAACTATATATGAACTCCACTCTACTCCACTATAAACTATATATGAACAAAACAAAAGTGTTCAAAAGTCGACGTTCATTGGAAGGAAGAACTTCGAAACGATATTCGGACATCATATATTTACACACGATTTCAAAACTTAGTCAGAATATCAAATGACTTAAATAGAAAAGATCACAACCTCAATAAATTCAACAACTGCTGAAACAAATAATTCAACATCAACTTGTTTGGACGATTCTCATCTCATCTCTATCTCATCATCGCACAACGCCACTAGCAGTTTTCGGACAACTCTACCAAGCTACCAAAGTTTGTTCTAATTTTATGAATATTTTACGGGCGGTAAAGTAGAAAAATATATTAATATTTCATATAGCAACGGGGTTTTATTTTACGGATGTAAAATTCAACTTTCAGCCACAATAACTAGGATGCAAAATGTGTCTTACGATTCGTTTGTGCGTAATGTAATTTTTTTTGATAAATCGATACATTTCGATCTCCAATTTTTTATCGGAGTTAAAATTAATTAATGTCGGGCAACGGACGTTCTCAGTTTTGTCAGCCAGTTGATCTTTTCCAACTGTTTTTCCTTAGGAGTTTCTACTTTTCTGTACAATGGAAATTGCAAAAAGATTTGAAAGTATACTGGCTTCTTTGGGAATATTTATAATAGAAATTAATCCCGTTTAAAGAAAAATCTAGAACAAACCAATCGTAAAATAATCCAAATTATTTAGTTGAGTTATGATATTTCAGTTTTTCATAACTTTCATTAAATTTATTTTGGGTTTTATTTAAAAATAAATCAAAAACGCCTTTTACATTTGGTAATTGCTTAAAACATGTCTTACATATTTTTTCAACTTCAATATTTCATCATCTTAGGACATTTTTTCCTCTTTGTGTCACTTTCAATTTAACTTTTAAAACAAAGTATTCGTTACAATGGTTTTCCTTTCCCTATCCATAGCTTTTTTATGCTTACGTAAAAGTCAGCTGAACAATTTTTGTTTTATATTATCTAACAAATCATTAAATTAATTTGATCTTAATTAATTCTTCAACTAAACCATTGGATTTTACTCTATGCGTTTCTTTATGATGATCCAAATGCGTTATAAATAAATAGATGAATTTCCCTAAATTTAATGATTGAGTTCTGTTAAACAACATAAGTCCTATAACATAAAAACAAAATATCTGATCTTTAGAAGGGATAATCAGTCAGGGGAATAAAACCAAATATTTCTAGCAATGTTATTGAATCTATCGGAAAGATTTGAAATTTAAGTGAGGTAAGTCTGGCGATGACTAGCCGCTTTGTGAATCGGGATGGTATTCGGCATTGAGAAAAGTGTATGAGTGTACGAACAACGAAACCACAAGAAAATTTTCCCAACCGTTCTTTAGTAAAAGGGGAAGGAGCATTAGAATTGGTTGAGCTGAAATCGGCATAAAAAACATTCGAAAATCGGAAGTAAAGGCATTTTTGTTCAATTAGGTGCATATATTAATTAATCGGTGCGCACAAAAAGAACTGGCAATTCTCTCTCCATTATCATTAGAACTATTTAGGCCTACTGCAGTTCCATAAAGAAGAACTAAGAAGTTTCACGTTGGTGTCCATCTCATCGACAAAACGTTGGTTTATCATCCATGAACTCATATGTTTTAAATCACCTCAGTAGTAGAGCTGCATTCAGAATCATAACTTTTTGAATGCGTACATCCACAAGAAAACTAATACGAAATTCTAGAAACGAATGACACCCGCAGTATAAAGAATTTAATTTTTATTCCAGCTTTTATTCTCCAATTACTACTTGTGAAACTTCTTATGGAATGGCGGTCAACAGTCAAACCTTTCAGAGTTTTTCCCTTAATGCTCAGTCTGCAATAAATTTCATTTACCGTAGGTCATCAACATGTAGCTTTATATTTAGTTTTTGACGGGAGAAACCAATTTCACCAAAGGCAGGAGTAAGAACAAACAGCCCACGCGTTGCTAACATTTGCAACCCTGACATCCTTGCCTGGCTTTTTACTATGGCTAAAAATATAAAAATAACCATTAATGACGTGCAAGAGTACGTCATTCACATTTATTAACTTGGCAATAATTAAATCAAATTTTCCGAGATCGAAAACAAAATGCGTGACGCAGTTTTAAATGCGGTTTTATTTTTTGGAATCAAGAACTTTTGTGTAAATATTAAAAAAATGCAAATTGATTGTGATTCACCCTTAAAACGATGTTTTGTGGTTTCCTGTTGTTCTTTTTACCAGTTTTAGAGATTTGTCTTATCAACAGATTATAATAAACAAATAACTTAAATTTATTTAATTTGTCGTATTTCTAATTAATAATAAGTCAATAATAGTACATTATGATGCTAGGACGTAAAGCTAAAGATTTTGGACGGATGTGGAGTTTGCAAATCGAGGCGCTAGCCGAGATTTGCACCCACATTAAGTCCAAAATAGCTTACGTCCGTGCATCATATACTATTTTTTATTCGCCGCAAGCAAAATATTTTAAGAAAAGTTGTTTATTCTAAATTAAAATTATAAATTTTCATAAATTTTAAAATAAAAATATGTGGAACAAGTAACCTTTGACAAAATATTTATTATTTTTTCCAAATTATTGTGTAGCTATGACAACAAATGATAACAACTATTTTAATTGGATAATGAAATTTTGATTTTGAGGGTTGCTTTGATAAAAAAATTTATTTTTCATAGAATTTAAACAGATACAAATGATTTTTACTTTTTTGGACGTAGCTATGACAACAAAATAAATAGTTGAAAAGTGATACTTTAAAGCCGCAAATCACAGTAATAAAGCAACACTTTAAAATGTAGGCGAATAAAAACTATTTTTGAATGACCAATTTTTTACTTTTATTAGCATACTCGTATTGATCTTAGAAAAGAATCGTTTTTATAAGATGAAGCTATGCAATTCTTCAATATTAAACGAAATCTGATGCAAAAAAAAACAGCTGACATTGCAATTTGCTAATGATCGAGAGTGATAATTGAAAAAACGAAAAACTCGTTTTTAAGTTGAGTGTCCGTTTTGTTTGTTTGTTTAGTTGATCCAAAAGAATTGACATATTTAGTGATTTACGTCTGCTACCATCAAATATTTGGATACTAATTAAGTCAAAATAATCGTTAGTTTCCGATAACAAGAAATGTTAATTAATACACCTGTTTTTTTTAAATCAAAACAAATTTAAATTTTATAAAACTTGTATTTATATTTGTGGTTTTTCTGGAAAATTCTAACCTTAAAAGTCGCTTAAGCTTTATCATCGGCTAAGATTAAATAAAATGTCTTAGAATTTTTGAATGCCGATAGCGGAATTTGTTATATTTAGCTTTGTTTTGTCATCGATATCTGTTAGTTTTTTTTGGCGGCAAGGACACGTCATCTTTCAAACTGTTTATTAGGTTATTTTATTTTCAACGGTTTGAACTCGATGGATATACATACATACCTTTTATATTATTTTCTTGTAATGTATCACCTCGAAAACGTAAACAGATCGATTATATTAACGTTATAGGTCAACAATTGCTTATTTTCATCTACGTCTGAAATTTAATCAAAGTTTGATGAAGAATTTAAATTTACGCAGTAAGGATGACGTAATTTGCATTTAAAATTAACTCTTTTCGGCGCCATTTTAAAAAAGCCGGGAGTAGCTAAGATGTTGACCAAGATTGTTGATCTATCGTGATTCGTGATCTGTTCTCTTTAAATTTCTCTATATTTTCTCTTAATTAAATTTGAATTTAGTTTTGAGAGTCCTTGGTGAATTTTTCGAATTTGACTCGCATAGTTTAGTATATATTCAGCCCTTGGGTCCGCGTTTACACTCAATCGTTTTTCTTAATGCAAGCATGTCGCGTACATTCATATCGTATAAATTTAATTTGACCGTATGTATTTCTGATGGGATATAACCCCATGAGCCTATGAGGGTTTCGTTAATAGTTAAATTCTTATTTTCGATTCTTTTCTAAGAAT
Source organism: Diogma glabrata (assembly GCA_963693315.1). Lineage (NCBI taxonomy): Eukaryota > Metazoa > Arthropoda > Insecta > Diptera > Cylindrotomidae > Diogma > Diogma glabrata. The sequence continues at coordinate 240,421,563 of OY856188.1, read as the reverse complement.
TTTTGCTATTTCAAAGCTCTTGAGTTGGATTTTCTTCGTTTCTTCGATTTTAGGTTTGTGAAATTATAAATCAGGAAAGCAACAAATGCGGTATTTATGCACATTTCATCTCTTGCTTTTGTAACAGATGAATGACCTTTAATGTCTAAATCGCTCAGAGCATGTTTCAGATATAAATTAAGTATGTGACCCTAGGTCAAGAAACCTTACCAACTCAGTAGAAAAATTGGCTTGCTCAGTTGTAATCGATTTGGTGGCTTGTTTGATAAATGCAAAATTCACTAAATGTTTTTTGAGAGAACAATACAATTTTGATTATGAACCAAACAATTGAAACAGAAATCTTTTTGTCTCTTATTTAAATCTATATGAAATTAACGCAATTTCGGAAATGATAATTTTTTTGACGATAGCTAGTTCAAACTTTAGATAGTTAAGGACTTCATCGTCGATATGCATCACTTTTGGAATGGGTATTGATGGAAAACAAAATAATTGGCGTCTTTAATTTCAGCTTTATACTAAGATGTAAATTAACCTTACATCGCAGTTTAGCAGTAATTAGGTTAATCCTTAAACTGCTTAAGCAGTGCTGTTGTTATTTTGCCGCTGTATAATCATTGGCCAGCCCTGCAGCCGAATTCTGTAACTGTGAAGCGGTGAAGTGCTAAAAATTTCCTTGTTTCTTTTCATTGAAAAACTTATCACTTCACCGCTTCACAGTTACAGAATTTGGCGGCTGGTCGTCCGTTTTCTTGAATTTTGACTCAATTTATTTTTGAAGCGCAATATTTTCTGCAGTATCAGCAAAATGGTTTATAATCTGCCATTTTTTCTATAAAGTTAATGTTGATGAATTTTCATTATTTTATGCTATTTGATTCAAATTTGATAGGAAAATGTCAGAAACTTAACTAAATTTTACTAAACAAATGCTAAAAGAAAATTCGGCTTGAAGGACCAAATGTATGGCTCAAGCGAATCAGATAATGAATGTACTCATTATTGAATTTCAATAAATAAAATTGATTGCATTCACTATTGTATTTAGTAAATAAAGGTAATAGTTATGAACTGTTGCCATTATGAAATGCCACTACAAATCCAAACGTAAAATATGGAGGGGCTGAAATCTCACAGCTCTGAGATATCAAGACTTCGGTCTGGGTAAAGGATTTTGATATAGTTTTCGGCAAAAAACTTTCACGAGGACATGGTTTTTAGTTTTGGGCAGCGATGTATATCAAACATAGCTTAACAAAGTAAAGTACAAGTATTTTTTATATCTGTTTAAAAATTTATTACAAAACTAACACGAAACATCAATACGTTGCCGGAAAATTATAATCAAAATTCCAAAAATATTTTTAAATTTAATAAAATCAAACTTCTTCAAAATTCCAAAAATATTCTAAAAATTAGAATGAAATCAAATATTTAAACTTTTTCTAAATTCCGATAATATGCCAAAAATTCTTAAAAATTCGAACTTTTCCAAAATTCTAAAAATATTGCAAAAATCATTACAAAATCAAAAATTCATACTTTTTTCAAAATTCCGAAAATTATAATAAAATCAAAAATTAAAAATTTTTCAAAATTCTAAAAATATTCCAAAAATTCTTACAAAATCAAAAATTAAAACTTTTTCCGAAATTCTAAAAATATTGCAAAAATTATTACAAAATCAAAAATACAAACTTTTTCAAAATTCCAAAAATATTTCAAAAACTATAACAAATTCAAAAATTTCCATGTTCAATTTTTTTAATTACATTTACGTCATAAAAACAGTTACATTTTTTTTTTCCAAAAAATTGGCTAAAAATAAATGAAATCATTTTTTGACACACTTGACAACATTTTTTTGACAAACTTATAATGCCATAATTTTCAATAATAATAATAAAATTTCAATTCAAACAAACAAATTTATTTTTTTCCAAAAAATTGGGTAAAAAATAAATAAAAATCTTTCTTTTGACACACTTGACAACATTTTTTTGACAAACTTATAATGCAATAATCTAGTTTTTGATCTCACCAATCCCGACCATCAAGATTCCTCCAAATTTAATGTTCCTACTCGTAATCACTTAAAATGAACGTTTTTTATGCCAAAAATATGAAAATTTGCTTTTTTTGACACACATAATAATTTTTTTGACACACTTCCGGTACAGTTATCGAGCACAGCGTCCTTTCGGACCTGTATCTTGTGAATACCTATTTTTAGAAAAAAATTTTTGAAATCCCTACAGCCGTTTTCCCTGCAGTGTAGGTAATGACGGACGGCCGGCCGACAGACAGACAGACATACATTTTTTTTTGCTTTTTTAGAATCAGGAGGTCCTAAAACGTCGAGAAATGTCAAAAAAGTGGGGGTAAAAATTTCACTTTGAGCTCATGAATGTAATACTTAGGTCTTTCAGACCGAAGTAAATATTTAACACATAAATTAAATCCACATTGTACTCCACAGCTACATAACAAATATTTGCATCTATTCACCACCAGAGTGGAAAAGTTATCCCTTATGAAAATAATTTTTGCTCAAATGTTAGATTTCAATTTTAGATTTCCAACCAAATTTCCAATTTGTTCCTTTTGAATGTTTTCTTTTACATGAATCATAATTAATTATTAAAAATCTAATAATATTTAATTAATTATCTTTAATTTACCAAATTTAAAATAAAATTGGCACCTAGAATTGTAAAAAAATGTCAGAAAAGTGTACTAAGAAGAGAGATTCAGTTAGTGTAGAAAAATATTCTAAGACATCTGATCTTTTAGTTGTTCCATTTTTAATTTGGTTCAGGTGGTAAATATGCCTAAAAGAAACACGGATAATATGTTTTCGAGTTTACCATCTCGAATGATGTAAAGCTATATAGTAAACAAAGCGCATCTATTCACCACCAGAGTTTTATCACTCGGAATAATTATTACTTCAGTCTGAAAGACTTAAGTATTGTGTAAGTATAGACCTAAGTATGAGCCAAAAGTGAAATTCTTACCCCCACTTTTTTTGGCATTTCTCGACGTTTTAGGACTACTGATTCTAAAAAACCAATAAAAAAATGTATGTCTGTCTCACGGCCGTCCGGCCGGCCGTCATTACCTACGCTGCAGGGAAAACCGCTGGAGGGATTTCAAAAATTTTTTATTCTAAAAATAGCAAGGTTGGCATGATATATATCAATGATATATATCCGATATATATCATTGATATATATCACGATATTTATTCCCTGATATATATCATGATATTTATAAAAAATGAAATAATTAACTATTCCTACCTTAAAGTTGAAAAAACTGTTAACAGTCGCAGAACTGCCCGCAAAACGCATGCTAAGTCGAGGTAACTTGGTTCAGCTATGCCAAGACCATGAAGCTGACATAAATCCTGACATAACTAAACTTATGACATAAATATTGTAATGAATGCTAAACATATGCTTTGTTATCTAAAGTCAATAGCAGTCGCTTTAGATGGAGCTCAAAGAGAGAAAACGACTATTGCCGTTGTAGTAGATATTTAGCATAAACTTGAAGCAGATCTTAAACTAGAACAACCTGTTGAAGTTAAGAAACTTTTTATCGAAGGAGAGACATGGTTTTAAATGCACCTCAACACCTAGCTAATTTATGCTTGACCATCGATTTATAGGTAAACGATTAAACAAAGAGAAGAAGCATATACTTCATTATTTAAATACAATTATTTCAGACTTTATTCCATTTGTAATGGCGCTTTTAACTGATCCTACACCATTTCCAAAATATGTATTTCAATTTCAGTTTAGAAATACACCACCAATGGTGTGGTGGAATGGAATGACTTCCCAAGTAGAGTTTTCCTGGCCCTTTAATGGGTAACGTACATGGCTTTTGTTATTGTGCCAGGTCAGTACTATAGAGCCATTTATCGACCTATCTATGTTTAACAGAAAATAGCCAGTATTTAGTTACCTCTGAATGGCTAAATACCGACCCATGAATACTTAGCTATTGTTATTGGGCCATTACTGGAACCATGAATCGACCAATCTACGGTTTATAGAAATTAATCAGTAAAGGTTATTTTAAATGACCATTTTAAATGGCACGTTAATGGTTAGCATTAATTGGCTATAGTTATTGGGCCAGTACTGAAACATGAATTGGCCTATCTAGGTCATTTGGTTAAATTTCACTACATTAGAAATATAGTTTAACTATCGTATCTCTGATGAATGACTATAATAATAAAGTAAAGGTTGGTATAAGTTTTAAATTTTTTTCTTTAGACATTTTTACTTTAATTATTTTGTATTTATGTAAAATTACAAATGATAATACTTTATATATTTTTATTGGACTTGTCATGGTTGACAGTACTCGGCCATTACTTCAATACTGGTCATCATTATTGGTCTGTTACTGGGCCAGCTGTACAACCCTGTATGGGATATTGGTTTTTTTCTCTGACAAATGAATGGGAGCCATTTATTGTACGAAGTTATCAACATGAAAAATTAAGTTAATGGCTGAGTCATAGTTGCAAGTACTATGAGTCATGATTGCCAACACCCGGCCACTGTTGAACTACTGTCCGCCAGTAATTGACCATTACTGGACCAGTATCCGACTATTGTTGAATTACTGGCCGCCAGTAATTAACTATTACTGGACTAGTTGTATAACCTTGTATGGGCCATTGGGGGCTTGTATCTCTGGCCCTTTAATGGCAGTCATTTATTGTTCGAGTTATCATCGAGTAATATTTTGTTTATGGTCCAGTTATGGTTTCCAGGGCTCGACCATTGCTGCAATACTAGTTGCCAGTAATGAACCACTACTGGACCAGTTGTACAACCTTGTGTGGATATTGATGATGCAATTTGGTCAAATAAACAAGACAATGCGAACAAGCGTATTCGTCATTTGGACTCATGCAATCGAAGATATAGACGAATAGGCTTGATAAATTGCCTATAAACTAAATAGGAGCTGTCATATTTGAATCTAGTTTATAGGCAAAGAAGTAAGAAACGAGGAAGTGATGGGTTGCACTGCATACAAGTGTGGAAAGGGCCATATATTGTATAATATTCAAGATAAACAACTTATTCAAAAATAAATATCAGAACTTGATATATATCGGATATATATCTGATATATATCGGATATTTTGATATTTATATAAATATCATGATATTTGCCAACCTTGAAAAATAGTTATACTCAAGGGACAGGTCCGAAAGGACGCTGTGTTCCATAACTGTATCGGAAGTGTGTCAAAAAAATCATTATATGTGTCAAAAATAGCAGTTTCATATTTTTTGCTTAAAAAACGTTCATTTTAAGTGATTACGAGTAGGAACATTAAATTTGGAGAAATCTTGGTGGTAGGGATTGGTATGTGAGACCAAAAACTAGATTATTGCATTATAAGTTTGTCAAAAAAATGTTGTCAAGTGTGTCAAAAGAAAGATTTTTATTTATTGTTTACCCAATTTTTTGGAAAAAAATAAAATTAATTATATGTTTGAAATGAAATTTTATTATTATTATTGAGAATTATGGCATTATAAGTTTGTCAAAAAATAATGTCAAGTCTGTCAAAAAATGATTTCATTTATTTTTTTAGCCAATTTTTTGAAAAAAAAGGGCTGTTTTTATGACGTATATGTAATTGAAAATGATATTGGACATGGAAATTTTTGAATTCGTTATAGTTTCTGAAATATTTTTGGAATTTTGAAAAAAGTTTGTATTTTTGATTTTGTAATAATTTTTTTGCAATATTTTTAGAATTTCGGAAAAAGTTTTAATTTTTGATTTTGTAAGAATTTTTGGAATATTTTTAGAATTTTGGAAAAAGTTTGAGTTTTTAAGAATTTTAAGAACTTAAGAAAGTTTCAATTTTGATTTTATTATAAATTTTGCAATATTTTTAGAATTTTGAAAGAATTAGAGTTTTTGAATTTTATATATATTTTTAGAATTTCGAAAAAGTTTCAATTTTTGATTTTGTAAGAATTTTTGGAATATTTTTAGAATTCTGAAAAATTTTTAATTTTTGATTTTATTATAATTTTTGGAATTTTGAAAAAGTATGAATTTTTGATTTTGTAATAATTTTTGCAATATTTTTAGAATTTTGGAAAAGATTGAATTTTTAAGAAGTTTTGGAATATTATTGGAATTTAGAAAAAGTTTAAATATTTGATTCTATTCTAATTTTTGGAATATTTTTGAATTTTGAAAAAAGTTTGATTTTATTTAATTTTTAAAATATTTTTGGAATTTTGAAAGAAATATGAATTTGTGATTTTGTAATATTTTCTCGAAACGCTAAATGGAGAGGTTTTTGAGTAGTTTGCTGAGTGTATCATCTTTTCACTAAATTATGTTAATTTATGATCTGTTATAATTTGCCGACAACCTATTGATGTTTCGTGTTAGTTTTGTAATAAATTTCTAAACATAGATAAAAACAGACTTGTACTTCAACAAAGAGCTATGTTTGATATACATCGCTGCCCAAAACTAAAAACCATGTCCTCATAAAAGTTTTTTACCGAAAACTATATCAAAATCCTTAACCCAGACCGAAGTCTTGATATCTCAGAGCTGTGAGATTTCAGCCCCTCCATATTTTCTAATTTGTTTGCTGAAACGTTATTTCTCCTTCTTTTTTAGTTTATAAATAATAAAACCAATTAACGAAATAAAATTTAGTACAAAAGTAAAGGAAGTTACATTAAATGGAACGTAATTAATTACAAATACGGAACAAAGGCAGAGTTTGAGGTGTAGTACTAAAAATATTCTAAAACATCTCACTTTTTTGTTTTATTTTATTTAAAATTTGGCTTAGGTACCAAGTTTACCAAAAAAACTTAAAAGCCATATCATATACACAATCGCAATTCGGTTTATCTAAAAATCTGGCTCGCATGTGTATTACTGTGTATGTAATTTCATAGAAGTTAACCTGGATAAAGGGTCGACAGGGACGTGTTTGTTCCGAACATTCAATATTTTCTACAGAACAAGAATCAATTTCACAATCAGTTTCACTTCCATCTGAAAATCAAAACTCAAATTTACATCTGTGTATGACAATCAAAACAATAATTTGTTAACCATAAATTTACATTTAAAAAGTTAACACGTAAAAATTCGTGTGACTCCTTTTGATTACTACTCTGTTAGTTGATTAAATTACTCAAGTGTTGAACATATTACTCTGTAGTCAAAAATGTGAAAAAGGACACAAATTTGCTTAAACTATTCATCGGAAATAAATTCAGGCACTAGCTGTACTAATTTATTAGCTTTTCTTTTACAGAACAATCTGCTATATAAATTCAAGTTTAAACAGAGATATCAATCTTTGAAGAATGATAATTTTGACCTAAACTGTTGGTTAATCGAGATCCGCAAAAATGCATATTCGCTAAAATCTAAATATAAAATTCTGAGACATATAATATTCGAAAGATCTTACTTTTACTTAAACTTAAAGCATAACTTAAATTTCAGTTTTTTGTGAATAAACAATTTTTATTAGAAAGCGATATAAGTTTCAAAAAACATTTCCATCATTTAGCGATAAAAAAACTATCCTCGCTTACCTAAATTTGATGAGTTAGATGAGATAAATTATATCTGATATTTTATATAACTAAAATTACGTTTGATCAATAAAAATTCTTTCAGGGCGATAAAAAGTTAAAATAAAAGTCAAACAAATTCGGTAACATTATGATTTTACGAGGTTAAATTTTTAAAATTTTTGTTATACCCTCTAGCTGCACAAAAGCCGGTTTTAAATTAATAACATGACATTTGACGATGCAGATAAGTGAAAAAAGGAACAGTACAAATTTATGTAAGAAAATCACAGTTAAGATTAATTCAGTTTTTGAATTGGATACATTAAATAAAAAATGTAATTAAAAACAACAGTTATAAATGAAATACACAGTTTAAAAATTTTTTTGATAATTACCATCATAAATTGGCGGTAAATTGGCGTAGGAGATCTGCTTCCATTTTAAAAACTCTTCCAGTCTCCCGTGTACATCGAACAAATTTACGAAAATTAAAAAACAAAATAAACTTTTTTTAACTAAATTCATAATTTAAACTAAAAACCACAATTAAGTTAATTCAATGAAAGTTTGATACGAACTGATAACAAATCGAAGCCTGAGCTTATATCAATCATTTTGTATGTATTTTAAGTTTTCAATTTACCACTGATTGTTAGGTTTGGTGGTGGGAATTTTCCAAAGCAGATGTATGACAAAAAAAAATGGAGAGAAAAAAAGTGAAAGATTTTTTGTGGTTTATTGTAACAGTGGACAAACGAAAGCAAAAACGTCTGAAACCAGAACAAAATATCAAAAATATGATGATTTTTTTTCGCGGATCTTGTTTTCAAATTTTTGGGGACTTTTTTTTTTTAAGAATTATTTGGTTTGGTTGCTTTTCGAGAATTTTATTTCTAACGCATTTTGAATCATATACATAGATTCCTATGATTTTAATTCAATTTTTATTAACGTTTGTGACGTTCAATCTAAAATTTGTAATATTAACAATTGTTATATTGATTCATTTATTTTAAACAATATAAACCTTGATGATTCTATTTCAAAATTATACAAGCTTATTTTTCATATCTTAAATGAATTTGTACCAGTTATGAAGTTAAAACCGTTAAAACATTTTCCTGTGTGGTTCTCTAAAGAAACTATTTCAATATATAAAACCAAAATAAAGTTGCACAAAAAATATAAAAGGTTTTGTTGTCCTGTTGATCCTGTAATGAAGCGCTTTCTCATTGGCGAACCAATGAGAAGGACATAGCAGGAAGCGTACCTAGCGAGATTGATTTTCAAGCCCCAACTAGCTTCAGCCCATGGGAACGATGAAGTAACCCTGCTACTTCAGCACAAATACAGACATGTACGCTATTCACGAAAGTTTGCAGAAATGGAAAGAAATACAAGTGGAAAAACGAAGACTCTGGCGACCCCTGTTGCGAAAGACCCACGATCAACACGTCCAACCCCTACGTTCACTCACATATGCCCACACACGCACACACCCACACGCACACACACACACACACACGCTCACACATACACACACACACACTCACACCCCTTTATCATTATGGCTGTAGTAATGAAATAAATTTACTCACCCCATGATTAAACCCCGTCCTCCTATTCGAATTCCATCAGCCCTCCATCAGCACGTTGTTCATGTTTGAAATACCCCAAAATTACTTGGTATAAAAACAAATGTTGAATGACTTTGCACGTACGAACGTTGTATCAAACTGTTAGGTAGAAACGTTCAATAAACTAGCAATCGCTGAATACTTTGCTGAATCAAAACGGTAAGCAGAAACGTCATAAAAAAAAACTGGTATGATTTTGTTGAATCAATAAAAATATTGTAATTGATGAAAACTATTGTTGACTTTGTTGAATCAAGATGATAAGAAGAAACGTTATATAAATTTTGTTGAATCAAAATAAAGTATTGTAATTGATGCAAAATTTTGTTGAATCAAAAATGATGTGATTGAGGTAAAATATTGTTGGATCAAAATGATACAATGGATGTAAAATATTGCTGAATCAAAAATGGTGTAATGGAGGTAAAATATGGTTGAATCAATAATGATGTAATTGTTGTAAAATATGGTTGAATCGAATAATGATATAATTGATGTAAAATATTGTTGAATCAAAAAAGATGCAATTGTTGTAAAATATGGTTGAATCGAATAATGATATAATTGATGCAGAATATGGTTGAATCCAAAACGATGTAATTGTGGTAAAATATGGTTGAAACAAATATGATATAATTGAAGTAAAAGATGGTTGAATCAAATAATGATACAATTGATGAAAAATATTGTTGAATCGAAAATGATGTAATTGTTGTAAAATATTGTTGAAACAAAAACGATGTAATTGTTGTAAAATATGGTTGAATCAAATATGATATACTTGAAGTACAAGATGGTTGAATCAAATACTGATACAATTGATGAAAAATATTGTTGAATCAAAAGTGATGTAATTGTTGTAAAATATTGTTGAAACAAAAATGGTAAGTGGAAACGTTATATAAATTCGTAAAATTTTGTTGAATCAAAAATGAGGTAATTCGTGGAACAATTTGAATAGATAAGCGATACTAATAGGCGTAGTATAAAATTAATGGATGCGTTGGAAATTTTGTTGATTAAACTTGTAACCCAGTTGAATACGCTGAAGCCACAATGGGTAAATGTTAAAGGAAGTGCCAATATAGATGAACACGGAGAGAATACAATATAATAATTTGTGTAAAGATATGTTGGCGCCAGTTGTAAATGCGGTTGACTATATGTGCAGTATCAGACGACAGTTTACGCCTGCAACGTTGACCAATTTGCAAATATTGTTGGATACGTTGGACATCAATGCCACAAGCCGTATCAATCCTCGACGAACAAATCTGTAACACGGATGAATAAGTGGAAGCTATCATGCAATTAAATATGCTTCCCAATCTACATCGAAATCATCGTCGAGTATGATACCGATTAATCGACATATAGCACCCACGACGACAAATGTAATTATTCCAACAACAATCGGTTTTTCTCCTTACCAAAAATGCTTTAGTTCTTTTTTTCCTTTTTTTTTGTTCTTTTTATTGACACAATAGTTTAAATTTGTATTCACACATAAGGAGCTTTTATCTAAGAAAAATCAACTCTAATCTTTGATCAATATGAGTATCATGTATCTCACCCTGGATAGAATTTGGGTTTTTGTTTTGTACGGAAAACAAATTTCGTTTTATTTTTGGTTTGAATCATATGACTGTTTTGGTTTACCGCCAAATATACACAGACCAATTTCGATTCTTAATATACGGTTATACTGCTTATCTGGTTATGCTAGGTAAAAAAAAAAATCTGGTTTTCCTTTCAATAGTTCCGGTTTTTAAATTTCTACGTTATTTGGTGGTTTGGTATATTAATGCACCTCTTTTTTTTTTTTTTTGAACTCTATCTTCACATTCTTGGGATTAGAAATAAGAGTGTACTAATCTTGGCACTGGGATATTAATTTCTAAATAAAGCCATAACCACAACACTGGAATCTCATAATTAGATTTTAATTACACTTTATTTTTAAGTGGATATACGAGTGTTCTACTCTTTAAATTTTGACCATATATATTTTTATTAATTAACTTATTTTTAATCTAATATACGATTTAAATTTTGACTATATAGATTTTTAATTAATTAACTTATTTTTAATCTAATATACGATTGATCTAATCTTTAAATTTTGACTATATAGATTCTTAATTTAATATACGATTAATCTAATCTTTAAATTTTGGATTATATATATTTTTAATTTAATTAACTTATTTTTTGTTTTTTTTTTTTATGTAATAGACGATTGATCTAATCTTTAAATTTTTGATTATATATATTTTTTTAATTTAATATACGTTTGATCTAATCTTTGAATTTTTGACTATATATATTTTTAATTTAATATACGTTTGATCTAATCTTTAAATTTTTGACTATATATATTTTTAATTTAATATACGATTGATCTAATCTTTAAATTTTGGCTTATATATATTTTTAATTTAATATACGATTGATCTAATCTTTAAATTTTTGACTATATATATTTTTAATTTAATATACGATTGATCTAATCTTTAAATTTTGGCTTATATATATTTTTAATTTAATATACGATTGATCTAATCTTTAAATTTTGGCTTATAACTCGTGGTAGCACAAAAGGAATTCTTCGAATCATGCAGCTGGAAAACTATTTAAATTATCCTAACTCGGATACAATTGCACAACACCAAAAAAAAAACTCACTAAGCGTATATAGCTATGTTTGACATTTATCACTCAAAATCACAGGTTATATCCCTAATCACTAATAATCTTTTAGGTTTACCGTGTACGCCTTGACATTCAATTCACAAAAATCTTGTGGGCACAACACTTCATAGTTAGTTTTCCCCGAATCACAAAAAAAATTTGCATGACCGATTGTTTTTAGTTTAATAACTCTCATTCTCATTTGACCTCATATTTTGGTAAAAAAATATATCTCATCTCAAGGTCAACTAGTTATCATCTACTGAAGGTCGTCCTCTTTGGTTAGATATTTCTCGAACGCCATTAGCAAAATTAAATAGTAAATTTATCTTATTTTATGTATATTACACGTATCAATTCGATATCAGGTTCCTGATTCTTATTGATTCATTGGTATCTGTGAATTTATCTACTTAGTCTAAGACCATGCACGGATTAACCGCCCTAATTATTTTCCTATTAAATTAACCAAATTTGTGCTACTCACATCCAATAAACTTCGGTCCGCCAATGTTATCTCATCCTTACTGCCATCTTATCCATCCAGACGTCGGAATTTATCACCCTTTTAGTTGTTTTCAATCCAATCCAATAATCCTATATTTTTTCCGAACCAGTAACAAAATCTTTTTTTCAGCACAACAATATGATTGAGTTGACAGAAGGCGAGTGTCACACACAAAAATCAAAATGTAATAGACTAAGCGAGAGAATAAGTTACCGTGCTCATTATATAGTCAAATTTTTAATCTCGCAATAACTCGAATAAAGTATTTAGATGAGAGATAATTAATTTACATCAGATTTTCAAATTATTGGGAACTTATTATAGTTCACAAAACCGTTTGCTACTTGATAATATTGTACTAAAATAAGGTTGGGATCCCCAATATTTCCGACACATTCATAACACGTATAATTGAATTCAAAATGAATCAAATACAGATTCGATCAATGTCGTGATGTTTAGACATTTAATAACTACATTCTGCAATATCAATACCGTGAAGTTCAGATCAATCACGGAAGGATTGTCTAAGGCAAAACACTCATACAAAGACAAATCAAATGTTTAACAAAGCAGAAATAGTAATTCGTTGTATGTCGACGATTGGAAACAAAATACACGTAGCTGTTGTGAGGTTTTGAGAATTTCGTTATTTCATTACGGTTTGGGTTTTGAAACAAAAAAGTTCAAACTCAAGTAGTAAGGCGAGGACAATCGAATGGAAGTATAACGCGCGTCAATTTTAGTGCGTTGTAAGATTAAATTCTGATTAATTTTTAGTGATTATACGGATGATGATTAAGGAAAACCATTAATTAATTCAACTCAACCAATATTGCGTTAGATTAATGAATAAATAATTCAAGGTAATTAGTGTGATTTTCTTTCTCCCATACGTTTGTCCGGCCATTGCAGATTTAGTAGATTCTGAGAAACATAAGGAAACTATGGGTTAAGGAAACTACATGAAATATGACTATTGATGACGAAGGGATGAGAATCTATTACAAGTGGTACAGATTAATATAAGAAACAACAACTAAGGAAACTGCGACTGTAATACACTGCGTTCTGACATTATGCCAGACTATCCATTACAGAACAAGTGCTTTTGGGACGAGCACCTACGACCAAAAGAAGTTGACAAAGGCATAGGCTGGTCGCCAATAGACCTTGTATATACATATTAGCTTGGTGAAGCACCCCGACGTACCACAGATTAGCAATCAATGCGATCAGTATTACAAACTCAGTCTTAGCAGAAACAAAGTAACAAAGTATCTAAGAATATGCAAAAAAAAAACTTTTGGGAGGGGTATCGATAAAATCAGTATTCTACTCTATTGCAAGCGGTGGATAACTAAAATCTTCCAGACCCAATTTCGGGCAGATCTGGGGGTTCCCGAGACTCTAAAGTCACAAAAAAAATTTATTCAATCGGCTACAGATCGAAAAGAAAAAAAAACACCATTGGACCGACTCCTTTAATGAAACGTCCGACACAATTTCGTTTTTACGTTATGCAGGCTCGCAACCCACACCTGAACCAACACGAGTCTCATACTTCTCCGACTGAGCCAGCCGGGCCACACTGTTGTACGCTTCCGTCCCAGTGACTCTGAAGGATGAGAAAAAAACTGTTCACATAGGTTCAAAGCAACTAATTGAACCACATTCAATACATTCGATCTCGGTATTTTCGCTGGCAAATAGACTACACAAAAAATTTTGAAACAAGACCCGAACACCAAAGTTGATACACACTCACTGAACTGTGAATTCAAGATGAAACTACCCTCATACTTTATGGTCGTCGATAATCTTGACTTACCATGGCGGTGAAACACGCACGAAAGTTACTATCATACTGACAGAAAAAAATTATTGCCGATGTTAGGCACGAATGTCCTTGGAGTGATAAACACCTCTACGTTTAGAAACCAGGTCCTCCAGTTCGTAGGCGGAACCACCTACCAACCTTATTACTCTGGTCTCAATAAACTTCTGTGCAAGTTTAGCAGATAATTTCTTACCGGCGTCACTCAAGATAAAGTTCCTTCGGAACACCGTATCACCTGGTTTAAACAAAGTTACTCGAGCTCGTAAATTGTATCTTTCAGCACTTTTGACAAATGCTTCGGCAGTTAAATCAAGAATTCGAATTCGAATCTTATTAAGATAATCAGGTCGCAGAATCGTTTCACCTGGATCATGAAGACTATTCAATCGTCTCAGCAGTTCATATGACGAACCATGAGTCACCATAGGTATCCCAAACATTGCGTAATATGGGGAACATTTAAGTGTTTGATGCAGGGAACAACGTAGTGCACAAGCGATCTCGCTCAAGTGCATATCCCATTTAGAATGTTCCTCCTTTAAATAGGCTCTAATACCAGATAAAACACTTCTATTTACCCGTTCCGAAGCGTTAGCTTGAGGTGAATATAGCGCTAGTAATGTATGTTTCACTCCGTGCTTCGCCAAGAAATCTCCAAATAGTTTAGACTTAAACTGCGTCCCATTATCGGACACAATAACTTCGGGACAACCAAATACGTGAAAGACATTGGTAGCCAATAGATGACAAATTGGTTCAGCGGTTAGCTTCCGTAAAGGAAATAAAAATGGATATTTAGTAACATGATCTAATACTACAAGGATAGCGATATTCCCGGCCTTTGAACGAGGGTAAGGGCCAAGAATATCGATATATAATCGCTGTCCAATTCGTTCTGTTTTCATTTGGGACACCATGGGAGCACGAAGTGGAACATTAGTCGCTTTGATTTCTTTACAGGTCTTACAATTTCCTATGTAAGATTTAACCTGGGTATACATACGAGGCCAATAGTAAAATTTACGAATGTTATATAAGGTTTTCGCTAGACCTCCATGAGATGAGGTAGGAGGATTGTGGGCCCTTGCAATACACTCGTCAGTGTATTCCTCAGGTAACCACAATTTCCAAACCTCACCCTCTGAAGGAATATCAAGATCTAGACAAGCCAATCGTTTATAAACCCGACCAGAAATTACTTTCAGATCAGGCAATGTACCGTCTGCTTCGGTAACCAGATTTACCAACTCCAAATATCGAGAAGTGTTGAAGAAAGGGGAATTAAGATCTAATTCAGGCACTGGACATAGTTCAGAAATGATGTCGACAGAGTCACGTCTTGATAGAGTGTCAGGAACAGTATTTAATTTTCCTTTTCGGTACTCAATATCAAAGACGTAACCCTGCAATTTCAAGCTCCAACGAGCCAATCGATCAGAAAGGTCTTTTTGTTGCATTAACCATTTTAATGAAGCATGGTCAGTTATGATCTTAAAGGCCTGACCCTCGACATACGCTCTAAATTTCTTTACTCCCAGTACGGCGGCTAGACACTCTTTCTCACTAGTTGAGTAATTGCGTTGCGCAGAATTTAGTTTCTTGGACATGTACGCTATGGGATGTTCCATACCGTCCATGTCACACTGCAGTAATACACAGCCTATACCGTCATTACTAGCGTCGCACTGGAGAGTAAAAGGTTTAGTATAGTCGGGGTTTATGAGGACTGGTGCTGATATGAGAGCATTTTTGAGATTTGTAAATGCTCTTTCAGCTTCTGGAGTCCATACGAATTTATTAGAATTTTTCTTCAACAAATCTGATATTGGAGAGGACATAGCAGAGAAATCAGATATAAAACGGCGATAATAACCCGCCATACCCAAGAAGCGTCGAATCTGTTTGGGTGTTCGAGGTGTAGGAAATTCTGATATAGCCTGAGTTTTATCAGGATCAATTTTTAACGTACCACCTCCCACCACATATCCCAAATATTTTACCTCCGCTAAGAGAAACTTACTTTTTTCCACGTTTATCGTCAAGTTCGCACGTCTAAGACACTGGGAGATATCTTCTAACAGTTTCAGATGGGCCTCAAAGGTATCTGTAACTATTAGAAGATCATCCAAGTATACGAAGACGCACGACTTGAGATGTGGAGGAATTACTTGGTCCATCAATTTGGTCATTGTTTGCGGCGCATTGCACAGTCCGAAAGGCATTCTTACGAACTGATACAATGGCCGCCCTGGGACCGTAAAAGCAGTTTTCTCTCGGGAGTGTTTTTCTAACGGTATCTGCCAGAAAGCGTCTTTCAGATCCAAACTGGAAATGAAATTACTTTGTGGCAGACGACTCAAGATCCCATCTATCTGTGGAAGGGGGTAAGCATCCTTCTTAGTAACTGTATTGACCTTTCTACTATCCAAACAAAGACGATTCTTCCCAGGTTTGCGAATTAAGACCACCGGACTTGACCATGGGCTGTTTGAAACCTCTATAATACCCAGAGACAACATCCTATCCAGTTCTTCTCCCATCAGTTTCTCAATGGCGGGCGATATTGGATAGTGTCGTTGCTTGATAGGAGCTGCAGTCCCCACATCAATAACGTGTTCCAACAAATGTGTTCGACCCAGACCCATTTTTGAAAATGATGGTAGAAGCTGAATAGTGTTTTGTAGACGTGTTTGATTGTCCATAGACAATTCTGAAATTCCTGACTCCGTAGTCAAAAATGTAGGTAGGTTAAATATCGGGTTAAACAAACCAAAAGCGTTAAAGAAATCTATACCTAGATATAGATTTTGAGTCAAAGACGGGATAATGAAGACGTCCAGGGTTCTGACTTGGTTCATAAATGAAACCTTTGTTTTTACAAACCCCAAGATCTTCTGTCTTTGGCCATCGGCAGTACGAACTACGGCAGACGAATAAGTCAGAAGGTCTGGAGTCTGTACGATTTCTTTAGCAAAATCACCACCAATTACAGTCAAGGACGCTCCACTATCCAACAGTCCAGTATGTTGTTTACCCAATATTGACACTGTGGCATAAGATCTCACATCGTTGTCCAATTTCACAATAGAGGAAATGGTTTTAGTTTTAAACAAATGACGTTGTTGCCAATAAATACGAGAACGGAGCGCAGAGCGCGATGGAATTTTCAAAGATGATAATGAATCGACAAATATGTTTGAGCGCACCTTCAGGTATTCGTTCAATCGTTGTTGGAACGATTTGATTTTGGTCCATAATGGAGGTGGTTCAGTATGAACGGATGTTCGTTTCAATAATTTCATATCAGTATCATGAGTGGGTACCAAATCATTAAAAGTCGCATTTGTAATCGGTGTTTCAGGGGTGACGATAATGGAATTATTATCTGTTTCGTCTCTGTTTGAAATACTTACAGGTAGAGTATTCCAAGAGTGTTCTATCAAATTGGATGTTGAAGCTCGGTTCAACAGTGTATTGTGTACTAATAGGTTATTGGGACTAGTTGATGAAATATTTGAAGGATCAGGAGACAAATTAAATTTGGTCTTAGATGAATCTAAGACAGGTCTTGGGAGCGAGAAAAGGTGTTGGGATTCTGGCCCCCCCTTCGGTTTCCCTGACAATTTTCACAATTAGGACACAACACATCGTCCTTCCCACATCCCCAACAAAACAATCGCTGTGATTCACGACAATCGTGCCACCGATGACCAGGTCGTTTGCAGTTCCAACAAATAGTTGAACTGGTTATTCGTCTCATATTAGGGGCAGGCTGTATTGCCGCAAGTTCGTTGGATGTAATTGGTAACGATTCAGTTGGCAATTCGTTAATTTGTATTTGTGAAAATTCACGATCTAAATCCACCTCAGACACCGGTCTCGATGGTCTAATGTTATAATCGCGCGGTCTGGTTGTTGACTCGGCCCATAATTTTTCGCGGTCACGGCAGAGCTGGCGCAGATGTTCCAGTCCATAGATGGTGACATAAAGTAGCTCCCTTCTAATTTCCAGTCGTAGGTTGTTGCGAATCAAGGAGAACAACTCCACATCCGGCATCGGTACTCGTAGTTTATCGCCTAGTCGATAAATTGATTGTAAGAATTCATCAAACAATTCGGTGGGCCGCTGTTTCCTGGCCCTCATCCGCTCCTTTACCTCTTCGTCCGACTGCCTGTCTTGAAATTCTATTCGAAGAGCATGACATAAGTCAGTCCAAATAAGCTGTCGGTTCTGGCGAAAATATCTCCAGAACCAATCAGCGGCACGATCTGTGAACAACAGGTACAGACAGCGGGTGATAATAGTAAAATCGTTATTTAAACACATCTCTGTCAGCCGCTCTATTCTGAAGATGAACGCTTCAACATCCAGACCATCGGGTCTGCCTGAGAACGTTACGTTCCAATTTCTAACTGTGGTAGAGTGCTGATCGAGATGTGTTCGTATTCTAGCTGGAGCAAGAGCAGGATGAGGTTCAGCAAACATTGGTGGTACTGGTACATTATTTTGCACAAACGCATTTACTGGCGTATAATTCGAATGAACCGATTGATGTCTCGGGGTGGTGGGCGAGATTACATTATGCGCTAGGGGTAGTAACACTTCAGGTGCTGGAGCACGTGATTGCATCATTGAGTGATTAATTCTCGAAATTTCCTGATCGATGTGAGCATTTACTGCTTCCTGAAAACCTTGATCTATATTCACTCGCACTTCATCGGCGAGTCGAGATGGTGGAAGACGGTTTGCCAAAGGCGTGGACGAGGGCTGATTTCCGGTACTGGAACGACGTTGCCAACCTGCGGTAACAGATCGAGTCACAGGTCGCGGTGGAGGTGGCACTATTGTATAATTATTTTTATCTATCCCTCGAGGCAACCTTTGTAATTCTGCACGCTCACAAGCGGCTCGACAAATTGGGCAGGTGCGATTCTGCAACAACCAGTCGTTGAGGCAGATGTCATGAAAGAGATGGTTACACCGAGTGAGAAGTTTTACGTCGGCCGGCACTATTTCGTGTTGACAAACAGCACAAGAGCTGGACCTATCCAGCACGTCAATCTTATCAGCGGCAGACATTATGAATCTCAAACCGCCGCACAGGACCAGATCAATAAATGCACGTATATGGAGAGCGAAACGAAAATTATTACACTATCGATGTGAACGTTGAATCCAAATAAACAATTCAATTATCAACAGAAAAGATTATTTTATTCCAATATTTGATTACTTTGAATATTTTAAAGCAGAATTTAAAAAAAATTATATGGAAATTTAGCGTTTCAAACCTCAAACAGCTGCGCAATATTTTTCCTTCAATTCGACAATTATATTAAATCAGATTGATTATTATCTTGATATTATTTTATTACTATTTACGATTGTTTTCCAAGGTGCTGATATATGAACAAAATAAACGGTGAGATTTGAGAGAAAATAAGTAGACTACAAATATGGCAGAAGATGGCAATTACGAAAATACTACTGTGTTTTGTATCTGATTTGACTAAACAAGGTAAAAATTGTACTGTGAGAGAAAACAAGTATACTAAAATATGGCAGAAGATGACAATTATATGAACTTTCCAGACCCAATTCCGGGCAGATCTGGAGGTTCCCGTGCCGCGAAAGTCGCAAAATACGAAAAAAAACTTTGAGCGATCGAATAAACAGTGCGGCAAGCCTACCGGTTAGACAAGGAGAATTAACTAGTTCTATCATGCAAAAGTTATATAAAAAAAAAATTAAATCTAACATGCAAAGATTAATTTAAGTGAATTTAATAGGATTATAAGAGCAGGACTAGGAAGTTTCCCCAACCAATCTTAGACGTTGAATTATTTTAGGACACTAAACGGGTAAACTTAGGCCTCCCGAATCCGACAATTTTCGTTACTTGAAGTAGATTAACAATCAAAAACTTCCTTTTCCTAGTCTCTATTCCTTTTTCCTTTCTTATTTAATAATTATTCTTAACTTACAGTTCGAAGTAACCGAATGTGTCTTCAATTAACCTAAAACATAGATTTTAGTTATGCCCTAATACAAAAAAACTAACAATTTACAAAATCACACATTCGGTACTTTTTCTCCAGACTCCGCAAGATGTTTCCGGAGTATTAGTGTTATTTCTTATGATTTGTTAATAATTTGGTTTCTATGTAATTTCTTGATACTTTATTTTCTTTATAATTTCTTGCTAATTTATATACGTTGTAGTTTCTTGATAATTTATATATTATATTACTTCTTGATAAGTTATTTACGTTGTAATTTCTTGATAATTTATTTATTATTGTATTACTTCTTGATAAGTTATTTACGTTGTAATTTCTTGATAATTTATTTATTATTGGTTGGACCTAAAATTTATAGATAAACGAATATTAGAGTCTGATATTATCAGCTGTTTTTATTTATTAAATATTAATATTTATTTATTTACGAATTATTTATTTATTATTTATTTTGGACGGAGGAAGGATCAACCACGGGGTGTTCACTCACGCTGGGGTTGAAGGTGGTGACCGCCGATCTTTCTCATTTTGCTTTGTGGTTTTTTTATGTTTTTACTTTGGGACCAATGAAAATTGAAAGTGTTCTACGTTAAAAGGATGGGAAGTGGAAAAGGATAGGGAACAAGACGGGATGAATAAGGATGGGAGAAGGGAGGGTGAGACAGGAATAAGGTGGGGTATGTGCTGGTAGTGCCTCACCCAGCTGACGAGTGCTGATGGGATGGTCAGAAGATAAAATCCTCTGCACCACCATTCTATCAACAACACTCGGCAGCTGCGATCCACGCCACCCACACATACGGTAAGGTGCTGTGGCAGAGGTGGACCAGTTACACATCAGCATGACAGCCGAGCGAAATCTTCCCTCGACAGCGGGCCAATGCTGTCTTGGAAGAACTTCCTCGGTATCACCCGATGAGAACCAGCACACCTCAACCACAGGGAAGCTAGTATTGCCGGGAGGGGTCGCTAACGTTAGGCAATAGTAGCGCAGGTTGGGCTCTGAAGACCCCGCAAACCCGAAGCCTGACCAGGTGACCAGACTCGGACGAGGTTTGGCGTATACACCAAACCACGTCGTTCTAGGTCTGGCACCTGAGACACCTTCGGCCTTTGAGACGTCTCCAGAAACCCACCCCGTAACTAGGGTCCGTGGGGTTGTAATGCCCATTGAGAATAATTCCGAAAAATTATTCTCACCCATGCGTTTTAAAAAAAAATACAAAAAGGAGAATATTAGCTGGAGGCGTAGGGACGCAACTCCCCATCAAAGTACAGTCTGAGGAATCTCAGACTTCCTTTGCTCCTGCGCGTATGAAGCAGGGAATTGCTTCTACGCCGCCAGAGTCTTTACTATTGTTTTGGTGGAAAAGAAAGTTAATTTTGAAGGAAAATTTTTAAAAAAAAATTTTCGAATTTTTTTGAAATTATGGAGGGACTCCTCCAGAGTCCTACATCGCTGTAGGGACCCTTAGAGAAGCCCCACGTTGGGCGCCAATTTGTAATGAAGCGCTTTCTCATTGGCGAACCAATGAGAAGGACATAGCAGGAAGCGTACCTAGCGAGATTGATTTTCAAGCCCCAACTAGCTTCAGCCCATGGGAACGATGAAGTAACCCTGCTACTTCAGCACAAATACAGACATGTACGCTATTCACGAAAGTTTGCAGAAATGGAAAGAAATACAAGTGGAAAAACGAAGACTCTGGCGACCCCTGTTGCGAAAGACCCACGATCAACACGTCCAACCCCTACGTTCACTCACATATGCCCACACACGCACACACCCACACGCACACACACACACACACACGCTCACACATACACACACACACACTCACACCCCTTTATCATTATGGCTGTAGTAATGAAATAAATTTACTCACCCCATGATTAAACCCCGTCCTCCTATTCGAATTCCATCAGCCCTCCATCAGCACGTTGTTCATGTTTGAAATACCCCAAAATTACTTGGTATAAAAACAAATGTTGAATGACTTTGCACGTACGAACGTTGTATCAAACTGTTAGGTAGAAACGTTCAATAAACTAGCAATCGCTGAATACTTTGCTGAATCAAAACGGTAAGCAGAAACGTCATAAAAAAAAACTGGTATGATTTTGTTGAATCAATAAAAATATTGTAATTGATGAAAACTATTGTTGACTTTGTTGAATCAAGATGATAAGAAGAAACGTTATATAAATTTTGTTGAATCAAAATAAAGTATTGTAATTGATGCAAAATTTTGTTGAATCAAAAATGATGTGATTGAGGTAAAATATTGTTGGATCAAAATGATACAATGGATGTAAAATATTGCTGAATCAAAAATGGTGTAATGGAGGTAAAATATGGTTGAATCAATAATGATGTAATTGTTGTAAAATATGGTTGAATCGAATAATGATATAATTGATGTAAAATATTGTTGAATCAAAAAAGATGCAATTGTTGTAAAATATGGTTGAATCGAATAATGATATAATTGATGCAGAATATGGTTGAATCCAAAACGATGTAATTGTGGTAAAATATGGTTGAAACAAATATGATATAATTGAAGTAAAAGATGGTTGAATCAAATAATGATACAATTGATGAAAAATATTGTTGAATCGAAAATGATGTAATTGTTGTAAAATATTGTTGAAACAAAAACGATGTAATTGTTGTAAAATATGGTTGAATCAAATATGATATACTTGAAGTACAAGATGGTTGAATCAAATACTGATACAATTGATGAAAAATATTGTTGAATCAAAAGTGATGTAATTGTTGTAAAATATTGTTGAAACAAAAATGGTAAGTGGAAACGTTATATAAATTCGTAAAATTTTGTTGAATCAAAAATGAGGTAATTCGTGGAACAATTTGAATAGATAAGCGATACTAATAGGCGTAGTATAAAATTAATGGATGCGTTGGAAATTTTGTTGATTAAACTTGTAACCCAGTTGAATACGCTGAAGCCACAATGGGTAAATGTTAAAGGAAGTGCCAATATAGATGAACACGGAGAGAATACAATATAATAATTTGTGTAAAGATATGTTGGCGCCAGTTGTAAATGCGGTTGACTATATGTGCAGTATCAGACGACAGTTTACGCCTGCAACGTTGACCAATTTGCAAATATTGTTGGATACGTTGGACATCAATGCCACAAGCCGTATCAATCCTCGACGAACAAATCTGTAACACGGATGAATAAGTGGAAGCTATCATGCAATTAAATATGCTTCCCAATCTACATCGAAATCATCGTCGAGTATGATACCGATTAATCGACATATAGCACCCACGACGACAAATGTAATTATTCCAACAACAATCGGTTTTTCTCCTTACCAAAAATGCTTTAGTTCTTTTTTTCCTTTTTTTTTGTTCTTTTTATTGACACAATAGTTTAAATTTGTATTCACACATAAGGAGCTTTTATCTAAGAAAAATCAACTCTAATCTTTGATCAATATGAGTATCATGTATCTCACCCTGGATAGAATTTGGGTTTTTGTTTTGTACGGAAAACAAATTTCGTTTTATTTTTGGTTTGAATCATATGACTGTTTTGGTTTACCGCCAAATATACACAGACCAATTTCGATTCTTAATATACGGTTATACTGCTTATCTGGTTATGCTAGGTAAAAAAAAAAATCTGGTTTTCCTTTCAATAGTTCCGGTTTTTAAATTTCTACGTTATTTGGTGGTTTGGTATATTAATGCACCTCTTTTTTTTTTTTTTTGAACTCTATCTTCACATTCTTGGGATTAGAAATAAGAGTGTACTAATCTTGGCACTGGGATATTAATTTCTAAATAAAGCCATAACCACAACACTGGAATCTCATAATTAGATTTTAATTACACTTTATTTTTAAGTGGATATACGAGTGTTCTACTCTTTAAATTTTGACCATATATATTTTTATTAATTAACTTATTTTTAATCTAATATACGATTTAAATTTTGACTATATAGATTTTTAATTAATTAACTTATTTTTAATCTAATATACGATTGATCTAATCTTTAAATTTTGACTATATAGATTCTTAATTTAATA
Organism: Diogma glabrata; assembly: GCA_963693315.1. NCBI lineage: Eukaryota > Metazoa > Arthropoda > Insecta > Diptera > Cylindrotomidae > Diogma > Diogma glabrata. The sequence goes on along the minus strand of OY856188.1, from coordinate 240,397,179 downwards.
TACGATTAATCTAATCTTTAAATTTTGGATTATATATATTTTTAATTTAATTAACTTATTTTTTGTTTTTTTTTTTTATGTAATAGACGATTGATCTAATCTTTAAATTTTTGATTATATATATTTTTTTAATTTAATATACGTTTGATCTAATCTTTGAATTTTTGACTATATATATTTTTAATTTAATATACGTTTGATCTAATCTTTAAATTTTTGACTATATATATTTTTAATTTAATATACGATTGATCTAATCTTTAAATTTTGGCTTATATATATTTTTAATTTAATATACGATTGATCTAATCTTTAAATTTTTGACTATATATATTTTTAATTTAATATACGATTGATCTAATCTTTAAATTTTGGCTTATATATATTTTTAATTTAATATACGATTGATCTAATCTTTAAATTTTGGCTTATAACTCGTGGTAGCACAAAAGGAATTCTTCGAATCATGCAGCTGGAAAACTATTTAAATTATCCTAACTCGGATACAATTGCACAACACCAAAAAAAAAACTCACTAAGCGTATATAGCTATGTTTGACATTTATCACTCAAAATCACAGGTTATATCCCTAATCACTAATAATCTTTTAGGTTTACCGTGTACGCCTTGACATTCAATTCACAAAAATCTTGTGGGCACAACACTTCATAGTTAGTTTTCCCCGAATCACAAAAAAAATTTGCATGACCGATTGTTTTTAGTTTAATAACTCTCATTCTCATTTGACCTCATATTTTGGTAAAAAAATATATCTCATCTCAAGGTCAACTAGTTATCATCTACTGAAGGTCGTCCTCTTTGGTTAGATATTTCTCGAACGCCATTAGCAAAATTAAATAGTAAATTTATCTTATTTTATGTATATTACACGTATCAATTCGATATCAGGTTCCTGATTCTTATTGATTCATTGGTATCTGTGAATTTATCTACTTAGTCTAAGACCATGCACGGATTAACCGCCCTAATTATTTTCCTATTAAATTAACCAAATTTGTGCTACTCACATCCAATAAACTTCGGTCCGCCAATGTTATCTCATCCTTACTGCCATCTTATCCATCCAGACGTCGGAATTTATCACCCTTTTAGTTGTTTTCAATCCAATCCAATAATCCTATGTTTTTTCCGAACCAGTAACAAAATCTTTTTTTCAGCACAACAATATGATTGAGTTGACAGAAGGCGAGTGTCACACACAAAAATCAAAATGTAATAGACTAAGCGAGAGAATAAGTTACCGTGCTCATTATATAGTCAAATTTTTAATCTCGCAATAACTCGAATAAAGTATTTAGATGAGAGATAATTAATTTACATCAGATTTTCAAATTATTGGGAACTTATTATAGTTCACAAAACCGTTTGCTACTTGATAATATTGTACTAAAATAAGGTTGGGATCCCCAATATTTCCGACACATTCATAACACGTATAATTGAATTCAAAATGAATCAAATACAGATTCGATCAATGTCGTGATGTTTAGACATTTAATAACTACATTCTGCAATATCAATACCGTGAAGTTCAGATCAATCACGGAAGGATTGTCTAAGGCAAAACACTCATACAAAGACAAATCAAATGTTTAACAAAGCAGAAATAGTAATTCGTTGTATGTCGACGATTGGAAACAAAATACACGTAGCTGTTGTGAGGTTTTGAGAATTTCGTTATTTCATTACGGTTTGGGTTTTGAAACAAAAAAGTTCAAACTCAAGTAGTAAGGCGAGGACAATCGAATGGAAGTATAACGCGCGTCAATTTTAGTGCGTTGTAAGATTAAATTCTGATTAATTTTTAGTGATTATACGGATGATGATTAAGGAAAACCATTAATTAATTCAACTCAACCAATATTGCGTTAGATTAATGAATAAATAATTCAAGGTAATTAGTGTGATTTTCTTTCTCCCATACGTTTGTCCGGCCATTGCAGATTTAGTAGATTCTGAGAAACATAAGGAAACTATGGGTTAAGGAAACTACATGAAATATGACTATTGATGACGAAGGGATGAGAATCTATTACAAGTGGTACAGATTAATATAAGAAACAACAACTAAGGAAACTGCGACTGTAATACACTGCGTTCTGACATTATGCCAGACTATCCATTACAATCCATCTAACTTTTCGAAAGCCATACGCGAATTGAAGCACCGAATCAAAACTGATTATGAAACATATATATTTAAAACTCAAAATAGTATTTGTTCTAGTTCTAAGTACCTCTGGAAACATGTCAACAATAAAAGAAAAGCTACTTCACAATACCCATCATTGATGGTGTATTTAGAAAAAAATTAGAAAATAAACTCGATATTATCGATGGATTTGCTGAATTTTTTAAAACAAATTTTTCCAATAGTACTTCGTGTACTAAGCAAAAGCTGATGCTTTAAATGTTCATTTGTCAGACATTCGTATTACACCCAACGAAGTTTTCCGTGAACTGATTAATTAAGATATAAGTAAAAATCCCGCTTCCGATAACATACCCATTACTTTCTTAAGACATTGTGCATTGAACTTAACGAATCCATTGACAATCTTATTCAATGCCTCACTTCATCAAGGGATTTTTCCACGAAAATGGAAAGAATCACTTATAACTCCGGTTCACAAAAAAGGACCAAAAAATAACATTGAAAATTATCGTCGAATTTCAATCATTTCACCAATCCCCAAACTTTTTGAGAGATTAATAGCACATAAACTTACGCCAGTTTTTCGGGAGTTTATCATAAACGAACAGCATGGGTTTGTGAAAGGTAAATCGATTGATACCAATCTGTGTTTGTTTTCTGAATTTGTCGTCAATGCTCTTGACAAAAGAACACAGGTTGATGTGATTTATACCGACTTTGCCAAGGCGTTTGACCGAGTTTGTCATAACACCTTAATTTGTAAACTTAAAAACCTTGGCTTTGATGGCTCAATATTGAAGTGGATTGATAGTTACATAAGATCTCGCTGTCAACAGGTATGTATTAAGGGGTGTGTTTCGAAGAAAATACAAGTAACATCCGGAGTGCCACAAGGTTCTCATCTTGGGCCGTTGCTTTTTATATTGTTTCTCAATGATATTGGTGATTGCTTTAAAAATAGCTCTTTTCTTCTTTTCGCTGATGATATCAAAATATTTCGAAAAATAAAATCAAAACAAGATAGTGTACTTCTACAAAATGATTTATCGAGGTTTGAAGATTATTGCAAACTTAATAATCTTTCTCAAAATACACAAAAATGTTTTTCAATGCCTGTGCTCGGTCAAAAGAAGATAACATTGGTAAACGAATACTTTATAAATGGTACAAGACTTGAAATAGTCAATCAAATGAACAATCTAGGTATAACATTTTCATCAACATTTTCTTTTTCCGAAAATATCAAAGACTTAAGCAATTCAGAATTCAGTACAGAATTCTTGGATTTGTTCTGCGAACTTGTAATGATTTCTTCTCTCTTCGCACTATTCTGTTGTTATACAAGAGTTTAGTTCGATGTCATTTTGACTTTGGCTCCCTTATCTGGTTTCCTTATCACGCAAAATATATTGCACTACTTGAACGAATTCAAAAAAAGTTTGTCAGATACTTATTTTATCGTGGCTTTCTGCATGGCATCTCATACAATTTTAACTATCAAGTTTACTTGGAGTACTTAGAGCTGGAAAAATTCATTGTTAGAAGAACTCGTTTTGATTTGATCTTTGTATACAAGCTATTCAATTCACTAATTGACTGTTCTGAATTGTTATCAAAATTCAATTTCAATGTTCCTTGTCGTAACAACAGAATATCCAAAACTTTTTATGTTTCTGCAGTAAATCTAATTTCAAATATTTTAAAATATCAAATAGATAAACGACGCAGTGCAATAAATTCATCGAAATTGATATTTTTAATATAGCAAAATTAAACGATTTTAAAAAAATAAGCTTGTTAACCAGCCAAGTCCTCATTCCTTCACCCACACTTTGATTCACATGTGAAAATTTAAAATATAGTAGTATAAAATAATATATAATAGAATAAAATATAAAACAAAAGAAAAAAAAAAGAAAAAAAAACTATAATAATAACAAAATATAATTAATCAATATGCATAACAAATATAAACTAAACAATATATAATAAGAAATTTACTAAATAGAATAAAATTAAATAAACTAAACAATGTAAAAAAGATAAAAAACAAATAATAATAATAGTAACAATATAATATTAAAAACTAACAAATATATAACAAAAAATTAAATTATGCATATTCCATAAATTGGATTGTAATCCGTCTTGTAATCGTCTTAAATAAAAATAAAATAAAATAAAATATACGATTTTTAGGGTTCCGTACTTTGAAAAAGTAAAAACGGTACCAATTGGTGAAACTTCAATACCCGACCGGATTTCTACATAATCGATTTACTCACAAACTATAAGTGCTATCAACTTGAAATTTTTTACAGTTATTAAATGTGTTTATGTATTATAAATGTGTAACAAAAGAATTTCAAATATTTGTTTTTATCTATATTTTATGGACATAGATAAGGAGATAGGTAGCAACCAAAAAAAAATTTTAGTTTCGATTTAGCAAAATTCCTACAACTATGAATTTTTTTTTTAATTTTGTAATGTTCGAAGTTAAGGGTGAGACAGAAAAAAACGCTCGTTTTTGTCAATAACTCAAAAACTCAGCAATCGAAAATTCATTAAAATTTTTTTTTTAAATATTTTCATCCTTTTCGATTTTTCTAAACTAAACTCGATTCCTTACAAAAAACTTTTGTTTTACTATCTCCTAATCTATGTCCATAAAATATAGATGAAAACAAATATTTGAAATTTTTTTGTTACACATTTATAACACAATGAACATTTGAAATTATAGCAATAATTTCAAATGTTCATTGCAGGTGGTTTAAAGCAGAAGTTTTGAAAAAAATTGTTATTGATCGTGTCATGAAAGGTGATTTTTTTGAGGTGCAAAACAGTTTTTTTGGTAATTTTCGAAAGCACAGCTTTCGACTTATTTTCGAAAATGTAAAATTTTCTTTTGTTTCCCCCTTAACTTCAAACATTACAAAAGAAAAAAATTAAAAAAATTTATGGTTGTAGGAATTTCGCATAAAAAACCGTTTTTTTGTTTTAATTGTTATAATTTCAAATAAACAGGTTTGAAATTCAACCCAACGTGAAACTATACTAACAAAAACTTATTTTTTCTCAAATATTAAATACACGGAGCCCTCAGCGAGCGAATTTTATTCGCACTTGCCTTACTTTTTTATTTAGTAGTAGTAGTAAAGTCAAAAATTTTCGAATTACCACAGAATTTCCAGATAGATGATGGTTTAATGGAATTTTTTAATTTATTTCGTTTTATTTTATATACACAAAAACATTCACCTAAAGCCACTCAAAATATATCGATTATTGGAGTGGGCCATTTTCCGTCTACGCAAATACAAATTAACTCATTTTACGCGTACCAAGTAAATTCATTTTTATCATTTCTGATGTCTGTGGATCTTAGCTGGAAATCGACATATTTTGAGATTTGTAAAACAGTGCTTTGAGTTTTAATTAGCCCAATCCACATGTATGCTCCCTTTAGAATTTGATTGATTAGAATATGGATATATCTTTATTTATTTTGAGAGCTAGTATAGTGTTTTGTCAACCATTTTTCTCGCATTTGTTTATGTTCAACGCGTTGAGAGGTCATCAAACCATTCTCAAATCATCAAACCATCAACAATCATATGGTTGGTGTACATATCTGACTGGTTGGTAGTAAGCGATTGACGATATCTTGATTCAAATCAAACAAAACCAATGAAAGCAATATTTTACTTCCGTTAACATCTAATCTCGTTTTAATTTTTCGACTCTCGAATTCTACATCTATTGAAAGTCAAAAACCAACCTTATTAATTAAAGGTTGGTTTCTGCAAATTATCATTAGTCAAAACTTCGACAGTACTTAATTGCTTTATTATTACACCATACATACAAACAACCAAATAATCGTCTGATTTTGATCTGTTTAGTAATTGTTACGTATAAATTTTTCCTTCTTGTAAGTAAAGTAAATAAACATTAAATTACAATTTTATGTATTAATTTTATTTTATCATAGATTTGTGGATGGCAAGTAATTACATCTGAACTGAAAATTATTGACAAAATAAGCGTTTTAGCAGTGGCGAAGCGTGCTTCTGAAACTAGGGTAGACATATTCAAAAGTTTTATTAATATGCCAGTAGAAACTAATTATAGTACATTAAGATGAAAGGACAGAAAGCTAAGGTTTTTGGACGTATGTGGAGTTTGCGAGTCGAAGCGCCAATCGAATTTACACCCAGATTAAGATTAAAATGACTTACGTCGGTGCATCATATACTATATTTTTTATTCGCCGCAAGCAAAATATTTAAAAAAGATTGTTTAATCTAAATCAAAATTAAAAATTTTAAAAATTTTGAAATAAAAATATTTTGTACAAAAGATAAAGGATATTGTAGATTAACAAAAACATTGTTTTATGTTTTGGGGAGCGATGAATATTAAACATAAAATTCTTTGTAAAAGTACAAATATACTTTTTCAAAATTCTAACAATATTCCAAAAATTATAATAAAATCCAAAATTTAAACTTTTTCAACATCCCAAAAATTTTCTAAAAATTTTAAAAAATCAAAAATTGAAACTATTTTCAAAACTCCAAAATTAATGCAAGAAATGTAACAAAATCGAAAATTCAAACTTTTCCTAGAACCCTTAAAATATTGCAATAATTATAACAAAATTAAAAATTCAAACTTTTTCCATAATGCCAAAAATATTGCAAAAATTATAACAAAATCAAAGATTGAAACTTTTTTCAAAATTCTAAAAATATTCCAAAAATTAACCCAAAATCAAAGATTCAAATTTATTTTCCAACTGTTCCTGTTATTTAGAAGTCGTGGAATCGAATCTGGAATCACACAAAAAATTGCTCAAGAAACATCTAACTAATAATTACAATTTTTGTCAAAAATGTTTCCCATAATATGTTTTTCAAAAAATTTGGAAACAAAATATATAAACAGAAATAAACATAAACAAAACTGTCTATCCAAGAAGGAACAAAAATTGAAAATATGGAGGGGGTGAAATCTCACAGTTCTGAGATATCAAGACTTCGGTCTGGGTTAAGGATTTTGATACAGTTTTCGGCAAAAAACTTTTATGTGGACATGTTTTTTACTTTTGGGCAGCGATGTATATCAAACATAACTCTTTGTTAAAGTACAAGTATTTTTTTATCTCTGTTTAGAAATTTATTACAAAACTAACACGAAACATCAATAGGTTGTCGGCAAATTATAACAGATCATAAATTAACATAATTTAGTGAAAAGATGATACATTTAGCAAACTACTCAAAAACCTCTCCATTTAGCGTTTCGAGAAAATATTACAAAATCACAAGTTCATTTTTCTTTCAAAATTCCAAAAATATTGTAAAAATTAAATAAAATTCAAGCTTTTTTCAAAATTCCAAAAATATTCCAAAAATTAGAATAAAATCAAATACTTAAACTTTTTCTAAATTCCAATAATATTCTAAAAATTCTTAGTAATTCAAATTTTTCCAAAATTCTCCAAAATTTATAATAAAATCAAAAACTTAAAATTTTTCTAAATTCTAAACATATTCCAAAAATTCTTACAAAATCAAAAATTGAAACTTTTTTCAAAATTCCAAAAATATTCCAAAAGTTAGAATAAAATCAAATATTTAAACTTTTTCTAAATTCCTAAAATATTCCAAAAATTCTTAAAAATTCAAATTTTTTCCAAAATTCTAAAAATATTGCAAAAATTATTACAAAATCAAAAATTGAAATTTTTTTCAAAATTCCAAAAATTATAATAAAATCAAAAATTTAAAATTTTTCAAAATTCTAAAAATATTCTAAAAATTCTTACAAAATCAAATATTAAAACTTTTCACAAAATTCTAAAAATATTGCAAAAATTATTACAAAATCAAAAATTCAACTTTTTTCAAAATTCCAAAAATATTTCAAAAACTATAACAAATTCAAAAATTTCCATGTCCAATTTCATTTTCAATTATATATACTTCATAAAAACAGCTACATTTTTTTTCCAAAAAATTAGCTAAAAAAATAAATGAAATCATTTTTTGACCCACTTGACATTATTTTTTTGACAAACATTATAAGTTTGTCAAAAAAATAATGTCAAGTGTGTCAAAAAATGATTTCAATTATTTTTTTAGCCAATTTTTTGGAAATTTATAATTCTCTATAATAATAATAAAATTTCATGTCATACAAATTATTAATTTTACTTTTTTCCAAAAAATTGGGTAAAAAAATAAATAAAAATCTTTCTTTTGACACACTTGACAATATTTTTTTGACAAACTTATAATGCCATAATTCTCAATAATAATAATAAAATTTCATTTCAAACAAATAATTTTATTTTTTTCCAAAAAATTGGGTAAAAAAATAAATAAAAATCTTTCTTTTGACACACTTGACAACATTTTTTTGTCAAACTTATAATGCAATAATCTAGTTTTTGACCTCACATACCAATCCCTACAATCAAAATTTCTCCAAATTCAATGTTCCTACTCGTAATCACTTAAAATGAACGTTTTTTAAGCAAAAATATGAAAATTTGCTATTTTGGACACACTTATTGATTTTTTTGACACACTTCCGGTACAGTTATCGAACACATCGTCCTTTCGGACCTGTCCCTTGAGTATACCTATTTTTAGAAAAAAAAATTTTGAAATCCCTCCAGCGGTTTTACCTGCAGCGTAGGTAATGACGGACGGCCGACAGACAGACATACATTTTTTTTTGCTTTTTTAGAATCAGTAGGTCCTAAAACATCGAGAAATGTCAAAAAAAAGTGGGGGATAAGCATTTCACTTTGAGCCCATGAATGTAATACTTAGGTCTTTCAGACCGAAGTAAATTTGTTGTTGTTGCTATTGCTTATTTCGGTAGTCATAATTTAAAACGTCTACTGCGAGAAAAACATTTTTGGTTGTTTGAACATGAAACTGGGAAACGTTTGTATTAAAGTTTCAGGAACATAGCTGAATTGTTTTTGTTCTAATTATTGTTTTTTAAACTTAATGATTTTCTTTGAACGTTTGACAAAATAGTATTAAGTCGACATTATGCGAACAATATGAAAATAAAGTTTTATATTTATATTATGTTTGGGTAGACAATGTCTAGTGTGTCTATACCGACGCTTCGGCACTGCGTTTTAGTTAAATATAAAATTGTTCTGTATAGCGTTCGGGGTCACCAATTTAATCATCACAGTAAAGAAAGTAGACATGTTTAGAGAAAACTAGATAAGATAATTTGATTGATTTTGGAGTATGTATATGAATTCAATTGATATAATTTCCATATATTAGCAAAAATACACATGTGCAGTGGCGGATTTACAAATTTGCCGCCGCCTATAGGCTAATTTATATTGCCGCCTAATATATTTTAAAAAATTATCAAATGCGAGCACAGCGACCAAAAAAGCGCACTTGAAATTTTTTTTCGAAATTTCAAGGTCACCTTATTTACAAGTACTTTAAAATTACGCTTTTAATGAAAAACGTGCAAATCTGGCAAAAATAATTATTAAAATACAAAATACGAAAATAATAACGTTTATTAAAATCAAATAAAATGCAATAAAAACTTCATTTAAGAAATTTTGCGAATTTGATTGATTTAATCTAGATACCCTGTTTATAGTGACGGGCGGCTATCACCGCCGCAAAAAAATTTTTGTTTTGAAAAGTTTGTATATTTTTAAAATTTTCCGCACAAAAATTTGCTGCCTACGAAAATTTGCCGGCGTAGGTTACAGCCTAGCTAGCCTATTTAAAAATCCGCCACTGCACATGCGTAAAGACCGTTCTACAGAGGCGTAGCTAGGGGGGGCGGTCCGCCCCGGGTGTCACCCGTTTTGGGGTGACACCCGAACGTAAAAAACTTAAACAAACCATCACAATGTTTTCAACGATAAATCACTTCGAAACCGTTTTGGGGTGACACCCGAACGTAAACAACTTAAACAAACTATCACAATGTTTTCAATGATAAATCACTTCGAAACCGTTTTGGGGTGACACCCGAACGTAAAAAACTTAAACAAACCATCACAATGTTTTCAATGATAAATCACTTCGAAACCGTTTTGGGGTGACACCCGAACGTAAAAAACTTAAACATACCATCACATGTTTTCAACGATAAATCACTTCGAAACCGTTTTGGGTGACACCCGAACGTAAACAACTTAAACAAACCATCACAATGTTTTCAATGATAAATCACTTCGAAACCGTTTTGGGGTGACACCCGGTGAACGTAAAAAATTTAAACAAACCATCACATGTTTTCAACGATAAATCACTTCGAAACCGTTTTGGGGTGACACCCGAACGTAAAAAACTTAAACAAACCATCACATGTTTTCAACGATAAATCACTTATAAACCATTTTCACCAGGTTATCCATATAATTTTAATTTATAAATTGTGATAACTTATAAATGTGTCCTATAAATGTGTTATTGGTTCAAAAAGAATCTATTCTACTTTTTAAAATTTTTGAGTTATTACGTGAAATAAAATTTTAACAATATTAATCGAATCAACATGTTGAGCATTGAAGTCCATCACCACAATTACTCAATAGCTTTGAATATTTATAGATACCATATTGACCGCTTTTTACGATATATTATTTAGTATGCAAGCATGATTATTTAATGACCAGGTCTGAAAACACATATGCTGAATAATGTATAGGAAAAGTGATTTACGTCGATAATGTGACACCCTTTGTCGATAGGGTGGCACCCTTGAGTTACAATGTCTCTATTCCAAAATTATTTCTAAAATATCCGCTTAACCTTACTACCTAATATATGTTTTACATTTCAAACAAATTAATTGCAAACACCTAAGGAAACTAACAAACAATCAAATTACCGTGTTTTTAATTGATCTCAAAATAATTTTTTTTTCCTTTATCTTGAAACTCAAAGAATAAATTGAAATAGATCGTTTTTCAATGGACACAAAAATAATTACTGTGGAATAAAATGGCAGTTATGCAATTACTGCAGTTTTGCAAATTTTTGTAGGTTGATACATACTCATACTGTTTGTTTTCAGTTTTATATATTTACATATTTGAAATAAATGTAAGTTTATCATTTAAAATTACATTTTGTTGGGTTTTAAATCCCTTGGAAATTTCAAACTCATCAAGTGATTCTTTTAAAGATCCTTGGCTACATAAATGTAAAGCCTTCAATTTTTTTTTAAGAGTGGTGTAGCTATTGTTATTAACTATGTAAATGGTTTGCAAAAATAAAATTTAAGTTTTGTTTATTTTTCTTCTTAGGAAGGTATTCCTTAAATCAGTCTTTAAAACATTTTCCGGTTTTCCCGAAGTAAAATTTTTCACAAAAATCACATTTGATTTTGTAAATTATTGAGCATGATTCTAATTGGATATTTAATTTTGGTTTCAATTCTTTATATAAAATATTTTTTAGGATTTCATACTTATATTTTTTTAAATAGTTCCTTATAATATTAGGCTATGATTTGTATATACCATTTTATCAAATATTATTTAATATAAGTTGTTACAAGGAAATTTAAATAAATTAATTTTCTTGGCGATGTATTTAGTCGTTAACACAGTGTTCTTATTATGAACTATGTACCTATTATGTATCCTACAAATATATTTAGAATTAATGCTTTGCCGATACCTATACTATAATTTAAATATCTTTTTAGATTTCGTTTAGCAAATATCCCAAAAAATAAATATGCCACGAGGAGTTCATACTTTTTAAAGAAAAAGTTGGTTCCAGCAGAGAAAGACCAAAACTATAAATATGTTACAAAACTCGATGATATCCAAGGTTCATCAAAAGAAACTGATTATCACGTTGATGCAACGAATGTTTCAGAGAATATTGGCTCATCTTCGGAAAGTAACAACAACAATACAGAATTAATAATGATAACCTATGATGACAAATTAGAAAGAAATAATGAAAATGACAGTGATAATGCCGCTAATGCTTCTACTATCGAAGACAGTATTTGCATGGGTGAATCACTTCAGGACTTAAGAGATGTATCACATTGGAATATACTCGTCTCTGGTAATGTTCGCATTGACATCATAAAAGAAGAAAGTGAACATTTTCAAAATAGAGAAGGGTCGTTTGTTACTGTATCTAGACATGGGTTAGACATAAAAGGTGATGTTCGCCATCTTTCTAAAGAATGGTTTTATAAAATGATGAATAATGGTGAAAAAATTCTACGGCCATGGATTGTTTATTCTCCTGTAAATAATAACTTGCATCCTGTATTGCTTCTGTTGTCGTGTATTTGCTGTCACCAATAATAATAATACAAAATCAACATTTACTACTGGATATCAGAAGCGGTGGAAACTAAATTCCAAAGTGGCCGACCATGAAACTTCAAATGAACATCTGGAGAATTTTGAAAAGTGGAAAACTTTGGAAATGAGGTTAAAAATTCATAAAACGATACGAGACGCAGCCTTGCAATTAATATATAATAAAAAACAGAAGTGGAAACATCTTTTATCAAGATTATTGGATTTAACTTTGTTTTTATCTAAACAAAACCCAGCATTCCATGGACATGATGAAAGACAAAGTTCTTCAAATAAAGGCAATTTCTTAGAACTAACCAAACTATTGTCAAAGTATGATGTAGTGTTAAAAGAACACATTTTGAATTTGGAGCATGGTAAATCACCAAAAGTATCATATTTGTCACCAGATATACAAAATGAGTTCATAAATGTTTTAGCGATCCACGTAAAGTTTAAGCTTGTCAACGAAATTAAATCGGTTAAATATTTTGGAATTATGTTTGATAGCACACCTGACATTTCACATATTGATCAAATGTCAGAAGTGATTCGTTATGTGAAAATTGATGGTAGTAAAGTGGAAATCAAGGAAGTATTCCTTGGATTTTTTCCTTTACATGGAAAAAAGCCGCTGATTTAAGCGATGAAATTCTTACACTGAAAAAAAAATTGAAGTAATGATAACCTCATCTCGAAGATGGCAGTTTATTATTCATACAAAGAAAAGATATTTACAAACAATTTCACCGTGATTGGGACGACTACTCAGTACTCAGTAACATTTTCCTGATAACAGAATGAGGTGTAATTAAAATATAAAGTGCTATCCAATATAACAGTAGTTGAATAAAGTTAATAGCTATTTCCATGAAAACATATTTCTTTGGCCTTATATCATGAATTTTTCATTTTAAAATTTAAGTATTTTAGATTAATTGAACTATATTTTATTTTCACATAAATATTTCATGTGATTGTCTCAACTGCATCGGCTTATCATTGTACGGTTGTTGAATCAATCTCGTATTTCGATTCGCCATATCTGCCCGCACGGTGAGGTTGAGACAACTGCATTTCGATTGGAAATAGGACATGTTTTTTTCAGTGTAAAAATCTTGAAAATGATGGTATAGATGTTATGAATTGTCACTCCCAAAGGTTATGATAATGCAGCTGTTATGAGTAGTATACATGGAGAAGTGCAAGCTATTATTAAAGCAAAAAATAACAAAGCAATTTTTGTGGGCTGCAAAGATCATTCAATTAATTTATACGGCCAACACTCGTCAGTGGAAGCCATTTTTACATGTTTTTCTGCTTCGACTAGCCGCTGGGAAGTACTTGCTAAACACAACAAAGCAACTGTTAAAATACTCTTAACAGCGCATTGGAGTGCTCATTATGCTGCAGTAAAAGTATTGGCCGAAAATTTTGATGGGATTGTGGCTGAAATTGAGGAGTTAAGTGTACAACAAGAAAATGTAGACACTAGAGGTGCTGCACAGAACCTTATCAATGCAGCATGTGATTTTTCGTTTCTTTGCTATCTTTTGTTTTGGAATGATATTATAAGAGAAATAATATCTGTGCTCAGATTGGATTGCAAAGCACGGGCTTGAATATTGATCAATTAGCTACAAAAATAGAGTCAATTCATAACGAAGTCTCATTGTAGAAGAGGCAATAGATCTTGCTGCGAAAAAATCGGAGGACTATGACATTCCAATGGAAAGCCGAATTCGTCATAAAAACGCAAAAAACGAACGGGTGGTGAGTTTGCACCTGATGTTGGACTGACACTGAGAGCTCAACTTAAAAAGGACATGTTGGAATGTCTTGACAGATTCAGTGTTGAACTCCGAACTAGACTGAAGTCAGTTCAAGATTTAGCTTCATTGTTCGAGGTTGTGCAGAAAAACACTTAGCTTTTGACGAACAGTGAAGAGTTAAAATTATCGGTATCAAAATTTACTGGTTTTTATGATGCGGTATTGGCAACAGAACTCCTCATAGAGATACAAAGGGTGAGGAGGCATTTAAAAGCGGCCAATGTTACAGTTTCTAACTGGGTGTACCTAGACTTTTTGAAATTCATCGTAGAATGGGATTTTTTAGAATTTCTTCCGAATCTTACGGTCGCACTAAAGTTATTTATGACTATTTGCGTATTAGTGGCTTCGTGTGAGAGGAGTTTCAGCAAATTAAAATTAGTTAAAAATTACTTGCGGGCTTATAATAATAATGCTCATTTGTATTAATTAAAAAAAATTATAAATTACGTTTATCGGCTTTTTATTATTATTGACAGTTTTTATTTTTGGGGTGACACCACAATATCCGCCCCGGGTGCCACCCATGCTAGCTACGCCACTGCCGTTCTATCCAGATTCTTTCTAAATAAAAAGTAAAATGATGACAAAACTGAATCCTTAGATACACCAGCATTAAATTAATATTAAATCAGGCTAAAATTAAAACCCCGTCTTAAGACGAAAGTTAAACCGCGTACATGTTGAAAACTTTAAATTTATAGTTGATAATGTAGATTTTTACAAAACAAGTTCATTAAAACAAGAAACTTTTACAATTGAAAATTTGATTTTGAGCAATTATATATAGTTTTGTAAAGTATATCACTTGATACAGGCGGATAGGCTAAAACTTAAAAGGATTTTGAATTGAGAAAATATCCGCTGTATCTGAGAAAAATCGAAGGACAACTTTGAGGTAGCAGTCTCTTGCTCCGGTCTTAAGCTCTCGGCTGGGTCGTGGTTTTCCTCGTTGTTCCTTTGATATAAGGGGACTGCTTTTAGACTTTAAATTAAATGAAATATTATTAATAGTGGGAGCGATTGCCATTAAAAACTCCAAACAACACGATAAAAGGAGATTTAAGGGAACCCAAGGAATCTACATGTCTCACTAACACCATTTTAGAAAACAAACTAACACATATTAACAAAAATTAAAACGGGTATACCAAACATAAATCCAAAAACTTATCAATACAAACATCTAGATAACTTTAATAATACTACAATAATAATAATTATGCTAAATCATACCTTACTGAATCCTTCGTCGTCTGTTGACCTCATTCCATGGGCAGGGCTCAGTGGGCATCAATCCATTAACACAGTGTATAACACAAACACAACACCAGGTCATTTGATTAATTTTTTTATTTTATTTATTATCTCTTGAGGGTACGTGTTACAAGTTCTTATATAACTTAAGTTGTTTTCTTACATTGTAAAATTTTAAAATTAAATTCTAAAGTAGAAATTAGTTTGTCTTAGATACTGGGCTTTTCAGTTTTGCGTGCTTTTCGGTTTTGACTTTTCACCAGAATCTATATTTAAATCTATATGGTATTATTCATTATTTGTCACACACGACACGACAACTGTGAATTATTTTAATTTTCAACTCAATAATTTTTTTTGAATATTCAATAGCTGTTAATAGCACATTTGTCACTTTAGTAATCACTACATCAAACTCATAATCACAATGACTACACAAAACTTAACTTTAATGACTTTAACTCAACAAAACCTAACTTTAACCCAAACAGAACTTAACTAAAACAAAATCGAATCTAAGCGGAACATCTGTCCACTTCAAGATTCATTCCTCGACAACCAAAAAATTTTTCATACCTCCGTTCAAAGTTTTTGAAGTTTTCGCCAATTCATTAAAATTATAGAATTTATTTGTAACTTGATTTGTTTTCAAATTACCAAATCAAAGAAAATTCAATGCAATATACACACCAAGGTTAATAAACTTAATATCGACACATTAATTATTGTAATTCATAATTCACGTGTCTTCAATTAGTTTATTTACCTTAGTTTGGTGTTATAAAATTTGCAACGTTAAACGATACAAATTATACTTGCATTGGATTTCTTGGATTGTAAAATGTCAACCAATTATTTAGTAAAACAAATAAACTTGAAACAAATTTTGGAGACGGTCATTAGAATTTAGAAGAATAATTGGAAACAATTTTTAGAAACGATTAGATACTAGGAGAAATTGGCAATGTGACGAATGGAAGGAAAATTAATATGGAAGATTTTCCATCCGGCACACACTTTTCAACCCATGACAAAACAGCTCATACGACATTATAACACTATTTATTCATTAGTGTTAAGGTAGGTTAGGTTATTTCGAGTTTTCTAAATCAGTTTTCTTTCTCAGTTTTACAAGCTTACTAAATTTATTTCTTGAAAATATTTTAACATAAATATTGTTCTTTGTACAAAAAAGACAGTTTTTTAGTTAAATTACTCGACGAGGATGGGATTCGAACCCACGCGTGCAGAGCACATTGGATTAGCAGTCCAACGCCTTAACCACTCGGCCACCTCGTCATATAATTTATTTTTCGTATAGCGAAATGTAACTAAGTTACCTCTAGTCTTTATGTCATGGATGTACCGCCTGGAGATAAATATTTTTTATCCCACACATGATTAAAAAATCTTTAGAAACCATCTTTAGAACACAGCAAAACAATATCACAACCCTTAGAACACCTTTCTGGCATAGCTTCAAATTTTTTGTTACCATGACAACAACCAAACTTTATATAAACAAATATCAGGGGACAGGGGCTGCTTTGATTTTAAAATATTTTTATTTTTATGCTTTAAACCGTTTTAATGCATTTATTTTTTAAAAATATTTTTGTCAATTCGATAAAAAAAACTTTTGTGGTTTGTTCAAAAATCTTGTTGTGATTTACTTTCCTTTCTCCAAAACTTCACAGTTCACACACGCGTTTAGAAAACTCATACCGCACTAGTAGTACAATACACTGCTGTTATGTATATTTAAATATTTTATATTAGACAAGCGTAAATGATATATTTCTAATTACATGTTAAAAATTGACGACGAAGATGGGATTCGAACCCACGCGTGCAGAGCACATTGGATTAGCAGTCCAACGCCTTAACCACTCGGCCACCTCGTCTTGTTGTTGCTTATCTAATAAGAAAACAACATTCAATAAACTATATGTATACCATGAAAGTTGTTTGATTATATTGTTCAAATATTTCTCTTTACTGCAAATTAAATAAATTAATTTGAAATATTTTTAAATTTATTTTACATATTTGCCAAAATTCGACAGTTAGTTGACTAATAATGATAATATTGCTAATTCGGATTAAAAAAATTAGTCAACTGAGTTTTAATATTACTGGTAACCATAATTTAAGCTTGGATGAACAGTCCAAACTAACAAAAATTTTAATAAAAGTTAACAAGAAACCGTACGAAAATAAAACTGAGGAGTGAGGATAGATGAGATCCCACTGGGAGTCTGATTTTAACAATTTTTTGGATAAGATCTTTGCTGCTTGGTACTTTTTACTAAGACTAATGAGTACTGAGAAGTGATGAGAAGTCTAATTTTTATAGTTTGTTTGTTATTATAATATTTATTTTTGTAAACGTTTGTGAACTTTTAGAAATTTTGTTTTGTTATTTCAAGACCGTTGTTGTGGTTGTGTCTTAAAAATTCGAATAAATTTTCATAACAGCGAATTATAAATTACAATCCTGAATAGTCCTCAAAGTCTTAAAGAAATAATTTCCGTAATAAAAACCAACAATCGGATTTGTAAACATAAACATCTCAAAAAATAGTTTTAATTACGTTTTAAACACACAAATATTTGCGACGTTGGCGACTTTACCACCATTTTTACCTTGGAGTATAGTTTTCTGGACATATAGTGAGCTATAAATATAGTGAAAATAGTTATTATTTTAGAATAAAATAAAATTTTATCGAAAGTGCCACCAAAAGTCCGAGTTGCAAATTTATTTGAAACAGAAAAAGCAAGAAAAAGTAAAAAAAATGTTTGCTGGATGTGGCAAACTGGAAGTTTAGATGCAGAACTATTTATTTAAAATTATGCCACTCTGCTCAATATTTAAAATTATGCCACTCTGCTCTATGCCAGTCTGCTCAATATTGAAAGTTGTAGTGTTCCAACTGACATAAACGTACTATGTTTCCACGTCGTAGAAAAAAAAATAACTTGCAGATGAATGGTAAACCTTCCACAATTTTGTGCAATATATCCCAAAAGCTAAAATAAATATTTCTTGCAGGGATTAAAACCTGTAAACCGAGTTTCATTAAAACCGCTATTTAACTGTAAGTGTAGTGGGAATAAAGACATTCAATGACATTACCCACACATATCAATTATCAAAGAATTAGTTATTTAAAAAAAATTAATTTTCACATACCTTACAGTCCATATCTACAAAACTAGTTCCGCCCGATTGTTACTTAGAAATATTAATTCTATTTATGTGTTATTTTCTATTATGAACTTGCATTTGACCTAGAGTTGATATTTCAATATGAAATCGTTTTTATTTGTTTATTAAAGAATAAAATTAGAATTGTTTTAGAACTTTAAGATAATATTTATTTGAGCTATATTTAAAAAAAAATAAAACTTTTCTATGAATATCGTTTTAATATTAGTTAAATGATTTACAGCAAGGAGGGAAAAAAATGGGAGATTCTTCACAAACTGTTCTCGAAATTGCATTAGCTACACTTATCTTCCAAATTCTAAAATTATATTCATTAATATTCAAACGCCGGTATATGTAAAATGGTAGGTTATTAGTTAATACAAATATATTTGAATCAGAATCCACCTAAAAAAATAAATCAAATCAAGATCAATATCACGAACAAATATTATTTGTGTCCATCAAGTTTCTTACTTTTAAATCTGTTGGATAAACCATCGTAACATTATTTTCATCAATGTGTCCCATATTATTTGGAATAAATGGTTTGTTTAAATTCCAGCATCCAATTGCATTGTGTTGATTAGCGGAAAATATCATAGTTTCAGATTTGACGTCGATGTCATGCGCAGCAGATTGCATTCGTTCTCCTCTGTATCCTAGATACTGAATAATAAATAATAACATTTTAAAAAAGCAAAATTTTTATTTGTGTATAAATAGTTTTACTTCAAACTCTGTTCCTTGATAAGAAAAAGATGCTAATGATGAGTTTTGGAGAATACTTGTTGATACTTTGTACTCGCTTAAACTATAAAAAATATTATAAGTTCATGAAATGTGAATACTAATGTCATTGGTAAGACCTTGCAAATGCATGGATATATGCAGTCCGATACCCACTTCTTTGTTTCGGTCCTAGTGCCACTGAAAATGGACCATCGCTCCATCGGAACTTTATTCCAAGTATATCAAAATCTCCATTTAACGGTTCCAAATGAAAGTAGTTGTGACCAAATGTCCACAAATCGTTCTTCTCGAAACTAAAATTAAAATATATAAGCTAATCAATTTTATAAATTATTTTTTTAATAATCGTTGTTATATAATTTTCACAAAGATTATTTTCCTTTCCAATTACTGTCCTTACTCTGAGTGAAACTAAAATAATCAACTGGTACGTCAAGTGTGGGCGAGATGGAGAAGTGGATAAGTCAACAACATCACTTACAAGGAAGTTAAGCAACACTGGGAAGGGTGCGAACTTAAACGGGTGACCGCTTGGGAACTTCACCAGAAAAAATATGGAAATACGATTGAATCACATTGAAGCAGGAATATCTCGCCCCCGGTATGCCAGTATACCTTATCCAGCAGCCCTGGAAACTGGCTAGGATTCGATGGCCCAATCACCCGTTAATCCGAAAGGTGAATCCGAAATTCAAATGATTAAAGAAACGCATACTAGAAAGATACAAAGCACAACAAACCGGAATAATAAAATATCGACCCTTAGCTATCGTACCCGGACACGAGTAGGAAACTGGAATGTCAGAACTCTGATAGAAACATCGCGGTTAGCACAAGTTGAGAAAGTAATGAAAGAATATAACATCGAGATACTAGGACTCAGTGAAGCAAGATGGAAAAACAGCGGAGAGTTAACAACAAGTGAAGGAAACTATATGATGTTCTCTGGAAAATCCAACACACATGAACAAGGCGTAGCAATATTAACAACACCTAACGCAAAGAAAGCACTTCTCGAATGGAAACCAATCAGTAGCAGAATAATAACAGCAAGATTCCAATCGAAAATTAGAAACACAACGATCATACAGTGCTTGCACCTACCGAAGAAGCTGATGATGCGACAAAAGATGAATTCTACGAACAGCTCCAAGCAACGTTGGCTAGTGCACACCGAAATGACATCAAAATAATACAAGGGGATTTCAATGCCAAAATTGGAACCGACAACACCGGAATGGAATCAGTCATGGGCAAAAATGCACTAGAATCAACACGTAACAATAATGGAAAAAGGCTCATCGATTGTTGTGTCACAAATCAACTATTCATAGGAGGCAGCAAGTTCCCACACAAGAACATACACAAATACACTTGGACATCACCAAATGGAAGAACCAAGAATCAAATTGATCACGTACTGGTGAATAAGAAGTTTCTATCCTCATTACAAGACGTCAGAGCAAAACGAGGAGCAGACATACACAGCGACCATCAACTGGTAATTGCAACATTCAAAATTAAACCAGCCGCTGTAAAACAAAACAACAAGTCATGTCAGAGGAAATTTAACATCAATAAATTGAGCGACAAAAATACAAATAACATCTTCAAAGAGTCGCTCCAGCTCAATCTACCAAACAACGAAACCACCAGCATTGATGAAAAATGGGAACAAGTTAAAGAAGCTTACGTCAAAACTGCTACAGATGTGCTAGGATACCAAGAAAAATCACGGAAACCATGGATTAGCGATGATACATGGAAGAAAATTGAAGAGCGTCGACAGCTCAAGTTACAGTTGTGTCACCAGAACACAACCGAGATCCGCAACAAATATGAAAGTACAGCAAAACAAGTTAAAAAGATGGCAAGGAATGATCGCAGAAGATATACAGAAAGCATTCTCAAGACTGCGGAAACAGCAGCAGCTAATAGAAATATGCGCACACTACACAAATGCGTGAGAAAGGTCACCAACAAATATACAAACACTCCACCAATAAAGGATGAATCTGGTCGAACCCTCACAACTCATGAACAACAGCTAAATAGATGGAAAGAATACTTCGAAGACAACTGCCACCGACAAGAAAATAACTTGCAGTCTCCGGATGACAACTATAACGCAACTATTAGCACCCATCCACCAACGGAACGGGAAGTTAGAGATGCCATACAGAAACTCAAGAACAACAAATCTGCTGGTACAGATAATATATCAGCAGAATTACTCAAAGCAGATGTAAACACAACAGCAGAAGCTCTAACACCACTATTATCTGATGTATGGAACGAAGGTAAAATACCAACAAAATGGAAAGAAGGTTTAACCATAACAATCCCAAAGAAAGGTGATCTTAGAGAATGCAAAAATTGGAGAGGTATATCTCTGCTCAACACAATAATGAAAATACTAGCGATGATCATTCTCGAAAGAATATCTCCATCAATTAACATGAAACTAAGAAATGAACAAGCTGGCTTTAGACCAGGAAGAAGCTGTACCGATCATATCAACACAATCCGTATCATCACAATCAAACGAATGGAATTCACCATTGTATCTCCTCTTCGTGGACTTCGAACGCGCCTTCGACTCAATCAACAGAAGCGCGATATGGGCACTTTGTGAAATGGGCATCCCGAAGAAAATAGTTGATCTAATCAAAGAAATGTACCGGGATGCTGCAAACAGAAAGGACAGCAAAGTGATGAATACTACAACCACCGAGGAGTGAGACAAGGCTGTGTACTATCCCCGCTACTATTCCTAATAGTACTAGATAGTATCATGAGAAAGCTCGATGATGCAAGTCCAAATGGAATCCAATGGAACACAACAAGACGGCTCAATGATCTAGACTACGCAGATGACATCTGTCTACTTACACACACACATACGGACATGCAGCAGAAAATACAGAAACTATCAACCCTTGCACATGAAGTCGGTCTCAACATTAATATCAGAAAAACAAAGGCTATGAGATTGAACACCAAAACGATAACACCAATTACCATCAACAATACACAAGTGGATGAAGTCGACAAATTTGTGTACCTTGGTTGTACTGTAGCAAAAACAGGCGGGACTGAAGAAGATATCAGTCAGCGTATTAACAAAGCCAGAAATACGTTCAATATGCTTCACAAGATCTGGAATGCATCCGTCCTGTCAAGAAAGACAAAGCTACGAATGTTCAATGCATGTGTCAAGTCAGTACTGCTGTATGGGTGTGAAACGTGGAAACAAACAAGAAAGATCACAAATAAACTACAGGTGTTGGTGAACAAATGCCTGAGAAGACTGATCAAATGCTTCTGGCCAAACACCATCAGTAACCAGGAGCTTCTACGGCAGACAGAGCAGTTAGACATTGAGACCGAGATAAAACAAAGAAAATGGAGAAAATGGAGCTGGATAGGACATACACTGAGAAAATCAGTCGAAGATATAACAAGGATGTCCCTAGAGTGGAATCCACAAGGTAAAAGGAGAGTTGGAAGACCACCCATGACATGGAAGAAAACGGTGCTAGCTGAAGCAAAACAAATTGGCAAGACATGGGGTGAACTGAAAGCGATTGCCCCCAACAGAGTTAGATGGTCCAGTCTAGTAGACGCCCTATGCTCCTAAATGGAGATAAAGGAAAAAAAAAAAAAAAAAAAAAACGTCAAGTGTAATTTATTTGCATGTAAAAATTTATCCGTGCCGTGCCAATACAATTATGTTCCAATCTGCTGCCTGTCCGTCAAATGGTATTAAAGGGAAACAAAGAGAGCTCAAATAAGACACCCACTCTTGAGATCAACTTCTCTCTACTATATTTTACAAAAATTTGTAAAAATTCGAGCAGAGAAAATTATATAATTGTGTGGATATTTTTTCGTCAAACGTTAAAGTTTCAACGCTAATCCGAGTTTATGTATTGAGTTCAACATCAAAGGTCTGGAGTTAGCACCAGTAAAAATTGTAATTCATAGCTTTTGACCTGTTACATGTAAGTGCTAGTTATCAGACTAAACCACAAACAGTGGATAGTTAACACTTTTTTTATCTGTTCTGCCGATTCTTGTGAGAGGAAAAATTAATAAACAAACTCTTATAATACCGATTTAGGAGACTAATAAGACGGCTATCGATTCTCTTGGGAATGCAAATCTGTTACAGGACAATCGTATCGTACGGTGTTGTGTTAAAAAGACTCCTAGTATATGTAATATGATAGTAAAAAATTAACCTGAAAGTAAGCAATAATACCGAATCTTAGTTGATAAGATCGGAACACAAAAATATCTCAAAATATTATCACGTTACGTTTGTCATACTTTTACTGAATATCCTAACATAGTATACCTGTATACTGATATTCTGTATGTTCTAAGATTAGGAAGGTAAGCAAATGCTTTATCACATTCATTTATTTCTGCATCAACGGTGATGGTTATAAACCCATCACCTATAGCGGCAACACTTGCTGGTATTTCAAAACGTCGAATTCGTTGGTTTGTTGCTAAATCGATAACCCATATCGAGGGTCTTTGAACTTGTATGAAATTGCCTGGAACATAAAACACATTAATAAAGGTAAGGAATTAAGTATGAGAAACTCTTTACCTGGATACTCTAACAAACCCGTATCAACAAACCAAAGCCGTCCACAAACATCCACTCTCGTTCTATAAACTGATATTATTTGATCCGGATTCACTTTTAAATTGGCCTGTTGGTACAAATCTTAATAAATTCGTTATTTTCACTATTATTATTAACACGTTCACCAGAAATTTTAACCTAGCACTCAAAGCAGAACATTGTGTTATTACCATACCCTTCGGCATTAAAGCAATAATGAATCAGACATCTTTTGTTACAGGATATTAAATTTAGAATAACTGCTTTGAACTTTAGGATAAATTAGTGTTCTACGATATATCTGATAAAAATAACATATTCATACACTTATTGCGTTTGTCTCATAATCTGGATAACCTTGAAGATCTGGACTTTTCTCTGATCTTGGAACATTAGTGGTTTCGATGATATTTAAAGTTGATGGAACTCCATACTGTCTCCTAGCAATACTGATAATAATTTTTCCTTTGTAATGACTAACTCCATTTGGAACATTGTTGTATGGTATAAAAGTTGTTTTATCAAAGAGAGTTGTTAGGTTTGTAGAACTTGGAATATTTTTCAAAACTGTAATGGAACGGAGATAAACTTATTTTATTTTTGCCATGTGTCAATCCGAATTTCATTTATTTCAAAACACAAAATATAACCTTTCAATAAATTATTATTAGTATTTTACTTGCCATAGTCTGGTAAATTAGCAAAATTCATTTGCTTCCATCTATAAAGTTCATTTAACTTTGCTTCTGCTCTCAAAGTTAAAATATAAAATAAAAAAACGTAAGACAACATATAAAGGTTATTTACACTCATTATGGAAGCAATTTATTGGTTATTAAAGAGGAAGTTCACTTATCAACTGATAATACCAAACTGAAGACGGTTGTTTATTTACGTATTTACTAATATTTTGATATTTCTGTTTTATACATTCAAAAAAATATAAAATAATTAATGACCGTTATCGTCAATAAAAAGAGTGTATACAAACTGGTCCATAAAGCACAACGAAAATTATAACTTGATCTTATATTAGGTTTCATAAATGTTGGTGCTTAATATCGTAATACCTGAAAGATTAAAGGTAACCCAAATAATACTTAAAATAAAGAGATATTAGTATATTATCGATTTTTTTAAATCAACATGATATCAATTTCTGTCCACTCAAAATTCTGATATATGCATTTAGAATCCGTGCTAAAAACAATCGCCATTTTTTATGAACCGTATGAAGACGTACCCTAAGCACCTGTGCTACCTCGTTGTTGTAAGAAATATTAACAGCATCCCATGTCACAATATAAAAATCATGGCAAGTGACTTACTTCCATAATGTTCAAATAGGTTGTAGGGCGGAACTCAAAACACATATCGACAGAAATACTTTTTATCGTTCATTGAAAAAAAAATGTATCGGTTTGGTTTATTCTACAATATTTCTTCTGTTTTAATTATTTTTGTATAATCGACTAAAATTATAAGTACAATAGATAATAAATGTATTTGTCAAACTTTTAAAAAGTTTAAAGTTTAACTTATTAATTTTCAATTTAAAACACGATGTAATCAAAACTTTTATTTAAACAATAACTATTTCACTTTAAAAAAACATAATAAGTAAATAACTGTTTTGTTTGTTTACTAATTTTGACGGATATATAAATGTATTTGTGTTCTTTATTGTATTTTATGCTTTGCTCTAGCTAAAATCTAGATTCAAAAAAATTTTTTAGGGCAAAAGAGATCACTTTTTTTGGCCAAATAGAACACGAAATGTCAAAAATAATTGATTGGAGAGCAAAAAGGGGCGTGACAGAGCAATTTTTTTGGCCAAAAGGATTCGACATAAATACATATTAGAAAATTAAACCTTGAATGATAAAAATTTGAAAATTCGCGCGCTGAGATCTGTTTGAATAATGCACATAATTATTCACATTCGTAAAATAACACAAATTTCGCAAACTTAAATATAACGATGCTCTGCGCAATCAACTACCCTTCCCCCAAACATAAGAACCAGTTCTTGTAAACGAATAGAAGAACCACTGGTTCTTTTATTCGTTTATAAGGACTGGTTCTTATATTAAAATAAAATTCATTAAGATTAGAAAAATATAATATTGAGGATATAATTTTTGAAACGCCAAAATTTTAATTTTTTTATTTTGTATTTCCATAATTTCGCCAAAACTTTGTCTATTAAGAAATATGTGGTTATACATACGAATAATTGTATACAATTATTTCTAAACAAGTTTAAAGGCAAAAATTTATTGCTTGCTACCTTAAAAATTTGCTGTACAATAATTATAGGGAATCCCCAAAATTTTCACAAAAAATTAATTTGACAGATGAAAGTAGTAAAAGCTAAAGCAAATTTTAAAGCAAAAATTTTAATATTTGTTTCTATTGTTTTTCAATTTAAAATCAAAATGGATTTTAGTAAGTAATAGTAATTAATAGTATTTATTGAGGCTACTGTTGGCACTTGGCGAAACATTATTAATAATAAATTTATTTTAATAATAAAACACTTGTTGTTTTTCGCAAATTAATTTTTTGAATTAAACTTTATTTATATTATTATAAATAAATAAAATTAAAATTCGCTCAACCGGTTTCGGTTTTTATACCATTTTCAAGAGCTTAAAAATTATTATAAAGAAAAAATAATAAAACATGTCATTTATATACAAATAAAATCAATTTAAAAAAAGAAACTAGATCAAAAATGAATACAAAACAATATTTAAAATTTAAATAATAGTAAATTCAAAGAAATAACATTTTAAAAAAATTATTGTTCGCCTCTTAGATATGAAGTAATGACTGCATCTTCGCATCGGATGCGAATTTTGCGTCGAATTGATAATAAGGCCGATTCGAAGTAAGTTTGGAAAAACGTAACAGTATGAATTATTTACTTAGAGTATATATAAATACTGTTGTGCCAGGACTATTGCTCTTTTGCTCTAAAAATAATAATTTATAAACTCAATGATAATTTCATTGATTATCTTGAGTTTTGGTGAACGTAGCTACATTTTTGTTTTTTTTTATTTAAATAAATCAAATACACTTTTGATAAAGGGGAATTGTTTATGATTGCTGGAGGGGGTAAACAGAAAACCTATGCAATTAATATAAATAAGAATAAATAATTCAAAATAAATTTCCCAATAATGGAAAAAATGGCTTCAACTGAAGTAAACATGTTAAGTTTTTTTTAAAGTTAGCACAAAAATTTAATTGTTTCTATT
Organism: Diogma glabrata; assembly: GCA_963693315.1. Taxonomy (NCBI): domain Eukaryota; kingdom Metazoa; phylum Arthropoda; class Insecta; order Diptera; family Cylindrotomidae; genus Diogma; species Diogma glabrata. The sequence goes on along the minus strand of OY856188.1, from coordinate 240,369,696 downwards.
TAACGGGTTTCAATAATAAAGAATGTCATCCATTCATTGTTGATGGTCAGCAAGCGGGGTTAATTCGACCAAATGTACTTAAACAACTATTTAGACATCCAGAAATGTCTTGTTTTCGTGAAAATGATAATGTCACTCAAGGAATTATTGAACTTAATCCAGCATTTAGAGATTATAATGAAACTATTGGTAAAATATTACGAGAATGTAAAAATGGTGGAGCATTTGTAACACTTAAAGGATGGTGTGACGAATGCTACGAAGTAAAAACAACTAGTGGAAATTCTCTATTGAAAATGGAGAGATCGGCAACATGTTTATTTGGAATAAGAAATTTTGGTGTTGATATTAATGGTTATGTAAGGCATCCAACCAAAGGATTATGTATATGGTTACAACAATCAAGACAACATTGAAGAAATAAATTTAATGTAAGCTAATTTTTATTTTGACTTGTATAATTTTTCAATTTTGGTTTTTTTTGCTAAATTATTTTATGTGCTAGTGATAAATACTTTGCAATGTTTATGTGATTCACTAAATAATGATAAGAGATTTTCAAGGTGAGGTTCAGTTTGTTGTTTTAAATTCCGTGATTTTCAGTGTTTTCAGGTTTCATATAGCTTTTTTTAGCTATCTCGGCATAAAAATAAAATAAATTAAAATAAATAGTTTTATAAAAGTTCGATATTCGTTACAATACAGAGAGGACATAACTTTAAAATTGTATGAAGAGAGACATAACAAATCGTGATCACTCATATGTCATATTCAATTTTTTTGTGAATTTATTAAAAGAAAGAATTATACACGTTATAATTATTTATTAAGATTTATATTTACAAAATAATACAACCCAAATGAAAATGGGCAACGCTTCTTGTTGTAAAAGGATGAATGCGAAGTAAGAAAACGTCAAAAGAAAAATATGCAAAGCCATACATTCACAATGTATTATAGCATTTAACAATGTATTTCCCATACATTTCTCTTTTCGCCATTTGCATTTCTGTTTATTTACAACAACAAACATTTTTATTAAATTATAAATTAAAAACAATTAAATAATTTAAAACGAAACAAAAAGTAAAATGTATTCTTTTTAGTTGTTCTAATTTTTATAAAATGAATGAAAATAATTACCAGTGTATTTTAAATTTATTCTGTTATTTCCAGTGATTTCATAATAGTGAATACATATTTTATAATGGACAAGATATTCTAACGACACGAACAAATATTTAAGTTATGTAAATAATTTCAAAGTATGTTATGAAAACTTGCTGACAAACTCTTTTCGCTTTATGGACAAATTAATTTTAATTAATAAAATAGCAAAAATTGTATGTTTGGTTATAATAAAATGCAAACCGTACCCAAAACGTCAATTTATGTCAATTTTTTTATACAGTCGCAGGGAGGGAGAAATTATTTTTTTGTGGTAGGTTTATTTCTTATAGATTTAAAAGAGACTCGTAATATTTATAAGGAAGACATAACTGTTTCTCTCTGAGACAAATAAAGGAAAACAAACAAACAAACAAAACGATTTGACATAAGAGCAGTCACGGTAAATATTAGTTGTGGTGATCGGTTGATTATTTATTATATTATTTTCCAACCTATAGATTAATGAACTTAACCTATTTTCTAATGAAAATTTGTCTTTTAAAAAATTATCATTATTCAATTAGTATGATTCGATTGGTCAAACTCCTTTGATTGTTTTAAAATTATTTTTTTCTATTTTGCGTCTAAAATAAAGTCATTTCGATACCCAAATGCGTATCGAAAATGGCCTTCATTGCGAAACGCAAAGTTTTGTCTTTCAAGGTTGGTCACATTGGTCATACAACCGTCAGTGAAAATTAAAACGAATAATTATATAAATAAAATTAATAAGAATATCTAAATTAGTGTTAAATATTTTAATTAATTAAAATACTTAGTAATAATAACAAAATTTCAAATTGACTATTTTTTAATAAAATACACATTTTTTAAAATTTCAAGACAAAATATGCAAAATAGAAAAAATTGTATAAAAAACTTGTTTCATAAGACGTTTTATCGCACTTATCCTTTAGAAAACTCCCAGCTGCGCGGGTCGTTTTCTAAACAGATTGCGTGCGATAAAATCATCGATTATGAAACTAGTTTCTTAATATACTATTCTAATTATAATCACAATGGCTTTGTTCCGTTTTGTTCAAAAACCAAATTTTAAGTTAAATTCTCTTATTTCTTTTAGTTGAATTTGGTTGACTGTATGGAATGGGTTTTTTTTATCATCAGGGTTTTCTTTTAATCAGAAATTTGATTTCTCAATTAAAACAATAAAGATTTATTGTTTTAATTGTAGAAAACGTTTCTATTTTATACAATATATAATTCTTTTTCAGAGAATAAAGTAGTGTAATCAATTCGTGTTTAATGTATATTATTCTCTCGGAAATTAAAAATTCTTGCTCGTGCCTCGCTCGAATTTTAAACTTTTACCTGAGAATAAACTAATACATTAAACTCTTGTTGGTTAAACTACTATTTCATAATGTATATTGTAATGTGCCTAGAGCCTACGAAAGGTTTAAGACGGCTCTGTACTAATGTTTACTTTAATTATGTTTACTTTATTTATTTAGACTACTTTCTATGATAAGAAAATCTACAAACCAACGCGGTAAACAAACCTATGAGTGATTCACTTTATTTTGAACTTAATACTCGAGTATTAAGTTCAAAATAAAATTGATAATCAGTTTTAAAAAACTTTACTGAGGAATCCCCAAAAAGACCGAAATATTTAAATAAAAAAACAAAATTTTTTGATCTAAAGCTTGGAATTTTATTTGTGTTACGCATACCACTAATAAGAAGCGCAGACGGTGAAACAATTTTATCGGTCAGATCAGTTTCAGTGTATAACCGGAAACGTGTATACATTGAACAACAAAAATTAATTAAGCCTAAGGGTTTTTCACATTGTGGTAGTAAAAAGATCCTTGTGTGATTCAGGTCACGCTAAAGATTAGCAAAAATTGGCGGGATCAAATACGGGCAAATTAGCCTACTTTGGAACTCATTCAAATTTATCAGTTCTTAACAAGGCTATTTACACAGGGCTGCAAAACCATCAATCATTTTTAAAAGTTTGTTTTTGTTGTGTTTTAATGTACATTTCTGGTCTTGCTATTTACACAGGGCCACTTTGCAGGAGGTAAATATTTCAATTTATCTGACTTCTGTTTCTTCACAGCGAGCTCTACAAAAAACAAAACTTATGGTACACGTTCTTTAGGTTTAAATATCGAAGTCACACAACTGCGTTCAGTTAGATTTTTATCATCACCGTATTTACTTTTCCACTTCGCTTCGAGAAAATTTCATTTGACCCGAATGCTGTCAATATTTTTTGGGGTTTCAAATATTTACACGCGTTAATGAAACAAGTGGTGCATCTATCGGTAGCAAACACAGAGACTAACCCGGATAAACTAGACAATAGCTCCGACAATCAAAATTTCAACCTTTGACTAACTTCAATGCATTACAATAGAACGAACATCAACAGATAAAACCTCATTTTAGGTCATATCTGAAGATAACTCGACCCAGTCTTCGATAACTCGACCCAGTCTACCATCTAGCACAATGTTCAGTCGCACAAACGAAATACTGTCTTGTACACGAAATACTGAAGTCCAATAGACTTCTTCGGACACTTTCAAGTTTTTCGAGCAGGTCGAACTTCTATAACTCCCGTTCGCTTTCTCAATGTTCTGGCATACTAAAGTCTCTTTCTTTCGTTCTTCTTTTCTTTTAATATCGTTCCATTTTCGATGGTTCTAGAGGAGGAGTGTTGTGACGAACTAATGCATTAAGACAAAAACTTCAAAACACTTAAAAAAGAAACGGTAAAAACATTCCATCTTAGAAAAAGAAAATGTTCTTAAAAAGATTTCTCTACACGTTAATTCTATTTAAAGTTTTGATTTTGATAAGATGTGCGTGTAGGGTGGCAATTTTTTTTGTAAAACATACAAAATAACTTTAATCAATTTTCACGTCAGTTATACAATTGTAGTGACTCTCATATATATCATCAGTCAACAGTTCATCACCTTATCGAATTGATTTTTTTCTGCCACTATTTGACTGTCACATTGCTTTGTTGATTCTCTTCTGAAGGAAAAAACGTTGAATGAAAGACAATCATCGTGTTTAATCAAAACGGAGGTCAGCCTTTATTTTCGTGAATAATGCACATACAGTGAATAATTGACATATTTAGGTTTTCAGAACAAGTTTTTAAATGTTTATATAGCCAGTGAAGATCAACGGCTGCTCCATTGCGCTCCTAACATGGATAATAGACACTTTAGGTCTTTTAGTTTGAACAGTGTGTGAACAGCTATTTATTTTAAGTATCAATCTCTAGGTATTTTTATTTGCCTTTGACCTGCAGGACATGGTAGTAGACTAAACAATGACAATGGTAGGACTTAGCAAGGTAGAGGTCGAGTGTCAAAAATAATCTTTAAGATAAAATAGTATTTTAATAAAAATTTTGAAGCTAATTTTTTGTTACATCTACATCAATTGAAATCAGTTTTTTTTAACAACACATTTACTATCCTTGATAGTATCTTCAACACTATTAGTCCATACTCGATAATTGAATTGGGTGGCATTAATTTTGTCTTTAATATAAAATGGCATCTGATTTATCATAACCCAAATATTTGATTCCAAGTCAATCTGAAACAAAAAAATTAATTTTAAAATAGTTTTATCTATCAGATTATAGAAACCTACCTCTAAATCACTTGGATAAATCATTTTCTCATCATCTTGTTCAATTAAATCGATATTCGATGGTTTAAACTGGGTTTGTAAATTCCAACAACCAACTGCATTTCGATTGACAGCAGCAAAAATCATAACGCCCGTTTTAAGATCTATATCATGTATTGCTGTTTGCATATTTTTACCACGAAAACCTAAGTGCTATAAAAAAATTGAATGTTTGCTACATTTTTTTTACACAAAATTACTTACATGAAAATCTGATCCCTCATAGAATGAGTCTTTTAAAGAAGAATTCTGTAATACTTCTGTTGAAACTTTATACTCATTTAAGCTGCAAAAAAATCAGAAATTAATTATTAGTTATTATATTACTAACTATAATTATTTTTCCACAGTTACCTTGCCATTGCATGAAAATATGCAGAACGGTAACCATTTCTTTTCCTAGCTCCTAATGCAACAGAAAAAATACCGTCATTCCATCGAAACTTTAGTCCGTTTAAGTTGAAATCCCCATTTTGTGGTTCCAAATAGAAATAATTATGTCGTAAAGTCCAAAAATCGTTCTTGGCAAAACTATAGATATTAAAGTTTTATAAGTTGAAATTTATTTATAAAATAATATAATTGTTAAACCTGTATACAGATAAGGTGAACGTCACCAAGTTAGGGATATATGCAAATGCATTATCACAATCTGTTGCATCAACATCCACGGTGATACTAACAAAACCACTACTATCTTCGTTGAATTTTGATGGAATCTCAAATCGCCGAACTCTTTGATTTGTTTCTAGATCGATTACCCAAATCGACGCATTTTGCACCTGAATTCTTTTACCTGTAAAAATTGAAAATAGAATAATGGACAGCTTTATTAGAAAATCAAAAGTTTACCTGGGAAACCTAATATTCCAGTGTCGACAAACCACAATCGACCACATTGATCAACTTTGGTTCTGTATACAGAAATTATACGATCATGGTTTTCTTGAAGATTTTCCTGTTTTAAGAAATAGAATAAAACAAATAACGTTTCGTCATGGTACAAAAAATAACAAAATATTTACTGAGGACAGTTATTTATTTGTTTACCATCGTATAATAAACCACAACAAATATTTGTATTAACTGTATCTTTCTTTCATGGCCATTTATTTGTTGCAAGATCAACTTTTCTTGTTTTGATTTTCTTAATTTGTTTGTTTATAAACAGATTTTATATAATCTTTAATATCACTCAGTTATAAAAAAGTGAAAATATTACTTACAGTTATAGCATTGGTTTCATAATCCGGATAGCCTTGAAGTAATGGACTTCTTTCATTCTTTGTTTCAGTTAAATTAATAAAATTTAAAGTCGATGGGACTCCAACATTTCTTCTAGGAACACCAATAAATAATCTTCCTTTATAATGACTAATACCAACGGCAAAGATATTATATGGAATATAACTGGTTTGATTTAAAAGTGTCGAAGCATTGGTATCACTTGGAATATTTGTAATCACTTTGAAATAAAAGAAAAATATTCTTTAGTTATTTACTTTTTCAAAAGAGTAAACCTAATCACCATAATCTGGTAAGTTCTTATAGTTGATTTGTTTCCATTCAAATAAAATATTTAGCTTTGCACTTATTCCCAGGAAATAGAGAAAATAAATTATACAAAAATTAATTAATTTAACATAAAACATATTTGTATAATAATATTCGTATGTTGATTTCACATTTAATGCCTTGAACGAATATACGAAAACTGATTTCTAGTTTGAAATTGTTAACATTTTGATGACAAATCAGTGCTTGTGGTTGTAAAGCTTTTAACAACTTTACGTTTTATGATTGACAGTCGGTTGTTTTTAATATGAAATATATTGAATGCGGTTAAATAATCATGTTTGTAGAAGCTGTCGTTTCCCGTGACTGTATCTATCAATGTCGTTAAATGAAGGGGTGAAGCAATATGCTTAACATTTGTTCACCAAATCCAATGGCCAAAATTAGGAGCGGAGCGATTCATAGATGACAATTTTTGCCCAGGACTGGGATTCTAAATCACGTTTCCTTTAGTCATTTATAAACAATGGTTTTAAACTTTCGGAGATTAAAATTATCAGGTAAAATCCACGCAGGTAATGAATTCCAATGATGCGTGACAGTATGACGCAAAAATAATGCAAGCGACGATCAAATCGATTTATCCTCAGAAACCTGTTCATCCATAATGTATTTGTAAAAAATCGTCAAATCAGGCAATTCTTTACTGCAATGAACTACCTTATTTCTCAAGTTCCTTAGTAAAATTCGAGCTAAAATCAATTTAATAGTTCAAGAAACTGTTTTAGAAAACAATCAATAATTTTGGCCGCATGGAAGGATCAGTTTTAGTAGATTTGTAATTTTTTTTATTTTTGATCTACTGGTGTGACAACTCCGTGTACTCCAGTACCTGCTATTGATATACGAGTTCACGTGAGATATCACATAGAACTGGCAATTAGGACATGTAGAGAGTATTTAAATTCTATGGAAATGTTAAAAATAAAGTTGTGTTGAAGAATTTTCATTTTGCCAGACCAACAACCAAAATCCGAATGGGATGAAACCAAATGCAAATGAAAGTTGACATTATCCATAACAAAACCCTCTAGGGTTTTTTTTAGTTCAGTGCGACATTTTTTTTTACACTCATTTGAAGTTGGTAAAATCACCGAACGCTGTCTTACAAGAAAAAATCCTTAAAAATTTTTCCAAACTTGGGAAGTAACACTTCCCGACATCAGTAGGAATTTCGATTGCGAAAATTTTTTTCTTTTACATAGATTACTTAGTTGTGAATAAAATAGTATACAAACCTCGGTGGAAATGTCATTTCTGTCTCAAAATTAAGTTAACCTTGGCGCTACGCGCCTCGGTTAACTGTATTTTCTCTGGACAAAAATGACATATTTTCCACCAAAAATTGATTTTTCAGCCTCAAAAAAATTAGTTACACAGTATTTTCTATGATCTACAAGAAATAGCACAATTTGTATGACAGCGTCATCAAGCGTGAGTTTTAGGTAAAAATAAATATCAAAAATGGATTCCTCGACCCCAAAAACATTAAGATACCACAACTTTCCAGGATACTAAAAATAAATAAGCATTATCTTATCAAATTTTTAAGGATTTTTTCTTGTAAGACAGCGTTCGGTGATTTTACCAACTTCAAATGCGTGAATAAAAAAATCTCGCACTGAACTAAAAAAACCCTTGAGGGTTTTGTTATGGATAAAATCAACTTTCATTTGCATTTGGTTTCATCCCATTCGGATTCGGGAAGTTCGATTTTGTATCACTGTGATATTAACAATAGCAGTTTAGGGTAACTAAGAGAGATTCAATTACACCAACTTGTAAATGGTTTAAATTGGAAAATATAAACTATTATTTCAAATAACAATTCAATAATAATTGACAATAATTCGAAAACTGCACACTGAAAAATTTAAAAAAATAACTTACAATGTTTCTTAAATTAAGTGCTTTTTCATGTGACACCTACACTTAGCTGGCTAGGATCAAAAATGATTTTTTCACCCTTCCCTAATCTCATCCCCACAAAATACAGAAAAATAATTATGTGACACTTCGCTATAGTTTTGGTTCAGAGTTTATCAAACTTCCTTTCTCTGTAAATTTTTTTAAATTTTTCTGTCAACTATTATTCGAAACCCAACCAACTTTTTGTTGCACTTTTTGACAATAATTAAAAAACTGTGCAGTGCAAAATGCTAAAAAATTACTATGTTTCTTAAATTAAGTGCTCTTTCATATGATATCTCACATGTCTGGGTTTTAAATGGTTTTTTCCCCTTCTCATTCCCACCCCCTTACTAAATACGATTATGAGTATTTTACACTTTGATATATTTTTCATTCAAAAGATACCACTTTTTCTAATTTCCAAAGACTTTTTTTATTAAATGAGTTCGGAACTAAGTAGGGAAAGAAAACATGTAACAAATAGTATTATTCAATTTTATTTTTAAAAACTGTGTAATGAAAAATTCTAAAATACATTTTTAAGGGATACTGAATTCAAGCCCTTTCATAAGACACCCTACTTCACTCGGTAAAAAAAAGTATTTTCTTAAACGACTTAAATCACAGCCCCGTAAAACAAACGGAAACAACTTTATTTTTTTTTGTATCCTTCATCTTCAGGGGACAGGTTAGTTTTATACGCATTTCAAATTTCCGGTCCATAGGATTTATTTTATGAGGTAATCGATTTTAATACAAAAACACATAGTAGTCTCGCCAAAAGTGTTCCGTATAAAAAGGGAACCCTAAAAAAAGGTGCAGGAACTAAAAAAAGTTGGTGTCTTAAAAAAGAAAATCAAAGCAACAATTTGTTGAAGTGGTCAAGAAAATACTGGCGGTTATATTTAAGCCTAAAAGTAATCAATCAAAAATTCAATCGACAAATATGAAGATGCTGAAATCTCATGGCTCTGAGATATCAAGAGTTCGGTCTGTGTTAGGAGTTCTTGGGAACATCGTTTTTTGTTTTAAGCAAAGATGTATAGTACAAATGCATTATAAAACTAACACAAAACATAAATGCATTACCGAAAAAATTATCACAGGCGATAAATAAAAGTAATAACATGGAGTGAAACTGTGGCGAAAAATCACTTTAATGAAAAAACTTAATATCGATGTGATGAATAAACATTAAACACATCATTGTTAACACTCCAAAATAAAATAGTGCGTTCGGGCAAACACATGAATCAAATGAACGATAAAATTAAATTTCTATTCGGTGATTGGTTAAAAATAAATAAAATTGTAGAAAAATTATTTGGTTGTAATACAACACCCAATATAAGTTTCTTTTTGACAGTGTAAATAATTTAAAACTATTTCATTTCGTAACAACGTATAAAATATTTCGATCTAAAATACTCTCGACTGTATTTTTTGCAGACCTGGTCGTGGTTGTTGTTTTGAAATAAATGTTTTTTAAAACTATTGACAAATGACAAACATTTAAAACATTTTATAAAAAAGACAATTAATTGATCATCTAGAGCCGACAACAGAATGATGATCTTAATCAATTTTTACAAGCAAAAAATAGCTCTGCATTTTTTATTTATTTTTCACCAAACACGCACAAACATTTTGCATGTGAAGTGTTTAGAATGATGAGTTTGTTCACCACAATCATATGAAGTTTTTCCATTGATGTGTTTGTTCGTCACAATACTCCCCCTCTAGTGCCGTCGAAGATGAAACCACGTAAAATAAAGAATGAAAGAAACAGATATTTAATATGTCAGAGCATCAAAAACCAGCGAGACTTCTAGTAGTTCGTCCTGCTCGAGTAGTTTCAGCAGAAGGTTTAAAGGTAAATGTTTGTAGTGTATGATTAAGTTTTATCCTTTCAGTTGTTTTAGTGGCGCTTGTATTGTTAGAGGCGCTTTTTACGCTCTGTACGAGTGGAAGGTAAAGACTTGGAGGTGTCCGGACGGGACACGTTCATTGGACGTTTTCTGCAGAATTTAGTGTTTCATCAGCGCGACTAAAATTTATGTTATAGAAGGTGATTAAAATTGAGTCAAAATATCTTCGAGTTCTGACCTAAAATAATCTGTCGATAAAGATTCGATTGCGACTAATAACTGTTTATGGACCTTCGTATGTAGTTGAAGCGATTAACATACAAGTCAGGCTTTAAAGAGGAATAGAGTGACTTTTTCTGAAGAATGGCTTGATGCATTAATGGGACAAAGGTGATCTAAGTGGTGTTTCAGCTGTGGAACACGATCATATTGTTGAATAAATTAGTATTTTTGCTGAAATGTTCTCCAGGAAAACGTAATTGCGTATCATAAACTAGATCTGCGGATAAAGATTGCGTAAACTTGTTCGTAAACCAAGTAAGATTGAAGGAACCCTTCGTATCCAGTCCGTCTTGTCTTAGGCCATAATTGCAGATTTAAGAGTTCGATGCCAAGTGCTACAAAGTGAAACGAGAAAACTTTCAAAGATCCATTTAGCGTTCAAAAATTTGAAGTTTTCTAAAAAAACCGACATTTTATCTGTCAATTATTCCAACTGTTCTTTTGGCTTAGAAAAATTTTTAGAATACATCTTCATTTACCATTAAGCGTTTCTTTCAATAATTACCACTGACACATGCTGATGTTTTTAAACCTATTCATGTCAGTTTAGAAGGCTTTGCAGAAAACTTTCTATTTAGTGTACCCATAAATTAATTTTGAGAAAAGGTCGTGAAATGTGCATTAATTGTGCATGTTGCAAAATCCCCATGCTCAAAATTATTCATAATACATGTCATGCACATGATGTGCACCATACCATGCAGATGTTGTAAAACACCTTATTACATATTGTAGTAATACTACTACATCCACTCTCTCTACTCTGCTCTAATATAAATACATCATAAGGAATTCCTAATGGAATTCCTACTGACGAAACGATTCTTCATTTCATGATAAAAACCAAAACAAATTAAATTTTACTATAAAAGAATCAAATTCTAAATGACTCAAACACAAATATAAACAAAACAAAACAAAGCATGCATATATATTTTGTTTTGAATTATAAAAAATAAAAAACGTTTTATTTTATGAACTAACTATTAAGAAATAATGAATAGTACATCATTTAATTAGGAGCCAAAGTGATACTTTTTATGTTGAGTCTATAGTTTGACAATTATAGACGAAACACAAAAAGTCACTTTAGCTCCGAATTAAATACACCATTTTTTCGGCAAACGTTTAAATTTTTTATAAATATGAAATTAATACATCAAACTTTTTACAAATATGAATTTGTATCGTCATAATTACTTCCAAAAAAGAGAAAAAAACATTTAAATTTGTATGAATAAAATTTTTTTATCAAAGCAGCCTTTTCAAAATTTCATAATATGAGAATCAACTTATTTTTTGTTGTCATGTTTATACAATATGTTTGAAAAAATAACAAATAACAAATGCTACTTTACAGCCTCCGTAATATAAAATAAAAATGGCGTTACTTTTACTGTCGCTAGACGTTACTTTTGCTGTCAGGCTAAAAAGTAAGACTTTAGCTAACTCCCTAGCGGCAGTAAAGTTAAACTTTACAGCCGTTTGCCGAAAAAATAATTTATTTTGTTGATTTTACAGTTTTTGTTTTTTTTTGGGAACAATTGAAATTAATAATAATTATTATATTTTGTTGAATTGCAATTAATTTTAAGTGAATAATTTATATACATAGTATATAGGCAAAAATTGGAATCGAAAAATTGTATATAAGAAATGGTTTTAAACAATAAAAATCAGAATCAATCTTAAACAGTTATTTTATTTCTTCTCATTGATTTTCACCGACGACCTCGATTGACTATCGTCAAACGGGTCTAGCAGTATATTTACTGTTACTAATTGACGCTCGTCAATTAGTAACGACGTAACGACAATTAGTAAGTCAACGACGAACATTTGGATAGGAATTACGAATATAAAAATAGATAAATATTTATATATTCATTCTCTTGTGGTTTAATATAACCGCCAACAATACCATCATAAGCAGAATAATACGCAGTCAGATAGAAAGGAAAACCAGATGTCGTTCAATCATGACATCGAGCATGACTTAAGGGTATACGCGCAGTACAATATGTTGTGCACACAAATGTTAACCGCATGTTTCACGAATAATAAAATACGAAGCGAAACTGAATTAATTTAAAGATAAGAATAATGAACAAAGAATAAAAAAATCGAGAGCGAAAAAGTAGTCTAACAGTAGCATATAGTCTAACTTTAGTAGTCTAAAGTTTAGTAGTCTTACATTTTCTAAAATTACTTCCATTAAACTTTTTATGAGATAATATGACTCTCGTAATAATAAACTGATGAATTTTATTTTATTTTCATCTAAATTATGTGTGAAAGAAATTTTTTTGGGAAGGTAATGAAAATATGCACAAACAACAAACGGTAATTAATTACTTTTAGTGATTCAAAAAAATTAATATATTTTTTTAATATTTTTCGTTTATCATTTTTCGTGCCGGTTTACTGATATTTAAATTAATTTTTTTATAATATTAAGAAAATTTTGTAAAAATTAATATTATTTTTTTCATTTAAAAAATTGCGGGAAAATGGACTCCTCATTTACAAATACAATCATCACGCACACACATTTTCATTCTACAACTTAAAAATACGACCACAATCTTCATTTGTCGTAATGAAGCTTCCAAAAATATTAGTATAGGAAAAACGTATTTAAAATTTATAACGTATAAGAAGATCCTAGTCAAAAAATTCAAACATCAAATGTTTATGCATTTATGCCCGAAATGTTTGTCTAGAAAAATTTGTAATTAAATGTATGAAAATCATTCTTTTAACACACTTAATAATGTTTTTTGACGCTCTTATAATACAAAAAATAAGTTCCTGCTCTCGTATACGGATGTCAATCATCGATATGATCCTATATTCCAAGTCACTACTCATTAACACATAAAATAAACGTATTTAAAAAGGCTAAAAGTATGGAAATAGTTCTCGATACTTAATGTTTTTTTGATTCACTTTCAGTATAGTTATCCAACCTACAAAACCTATTTTAGAAACAATTATATTCAAGCAAGTTTTATACGGTATCATTTGTAGTAAATATTATTTAAAAATCAAAAACAAAAAAGTTATGAACATTTTTGTTCTTTTAATCAAAATAACTTGTTTGGATATTTTGAAATCATGTGGTGGGAAACAGTTAACAGAGGAAATGAAAACTGGTCATCGTATAAAATTTGATGTCGTATGTTGAAAGTTAAATGTCTGAAAATGAATTATTATATTTTTGGGTATCATATTGTCAATTTTTCTGTACTCAGAGCTTATGTTAATAATTTTTATTTGTTATCAAGTAAAAATGTTTATATTGTTAAAAATGGTGTGAAATGCACCCCTCCTCTGATCGCCTGTTTTCTAGTAAGGAAGTGTCTGTTGATAACAACCACACCACGCTAAAATCTCGTCGGATCCACTGATGTTAATCGTGTCTTGAACAGTCCAGTTTAGGCCACATCGGCCTTTTTATAAATGAAGCAACAGTCTACATACAGCGATAAGGATTGCCAAACTGCCTTACTATTGGTAAGACGGAGTAGAAGATTTTGTGGATGTTCAATCCCCGGTGTACTGAAATGCCAAGGCATGGATAAGAATGTTGAATTGATCAATTCTCTCCTTAAGAATGACAGTTACTAGCTACTCTAGTCTCCATCTCGAGCTACCCATTTCGCATAAAAACCCATATCCCATAATAATATTTCATAATCCTAAATCAGCCTACGGCCTCTATTACAGCACCCAATTCAGCCGGAATTATCCTATACAGTGATATACTTTACAAGACGGAACCAAGATGAATAGTTTTCAAACCATGTCGATTTTTGTTTACCATGTGAACAAGTTCGTCGGAGCTGATCACGTTTTATATTTACACTAAATTTCAAATCAAACGAGATTTTATAATTTTTAAAAACTTATATATTTGTTCAACAATGTTTACTTCAACTTTAAAAATTATTTTCTTTTTGAATTTGTCAACAGATTAATCCAATAACCTCTGGTTTGTTTATCTAATACTATATTATAAAAGCAAATCAAAAACCCTTGCAATGTGACAGGAATTATAAATAAATAAGTGAATACAATGGAATTCGAAAATACTAAAGCTAATAAACCAAATATCCATGTAAGAGAGAGCACAAAGAATACAAAAATAAAAACTCTAATTTGATTCCCGATATTTGATTTTTTGGAATGTTTTCGAACTTTAGTTTTTCGGAAATTAATACTAATAAATATCCATATATAGATAACTAGATTATACATTATAATTACTACTATTGGAACATGAACAGCAAAATTTAATACACTTCCAGTTGGATAACACAAACGGGTTTTGTAATGCAAATATGATGTCGGACTCACAATCAAACAAATCAAGACAATTATTAATGGTAGAATCCATCCAATAACTAAAAGTTCTATATGTTTTGGTAGAGGTGGACCAAAAACGACAACAAAACGTTTATAATTATAATTAGCCGCAAATAAACTTAAAAAGAAACCAGAAATGGTTGAATAATGCAAAATACTTCCAAATATCAAACAAGCGACATCATCAAACTCAAATGAAATATTAATAATATAAAAAACTAATTGCGCTCCTGATGCTAAACAAATTTGTAGAATCAAGTAAGATGAATCTTTTTCACGCCAACGTTCAAAAATAATTGCTGTCGCGAATATTAATAAAATTCCGAATATAGAAAAACCACTTAAAACAAATGTCATAATTGAAATGATTTGTTCATGAATCGTGTTATCTGTAGAGTTTGAAGCCGTTAATTGAACTCCTAAAAGCTGCATTAGACCAAACGTTGCAAGTTTATAAACCGGACATACAAATTTATTATCCTGAAAACTTGTGTTAGCTTCTGAAACTGTATTCCATCCTGATTTTACCACTTTGGAGTATATTGTGTATTCAGAACATGTTTGTGTGATATTATCATTATTTTTTTTATTTAAAATTATATCAACACCTTCCAGATCTTTGGAGTTATCGTAACCCGGAATTGATATTCCAACAATTTTACTAACGGCTCTGGTAGATTTCACTGTCATTTGATCAAGATTTTGCAAAAACAGGGAATCTTTGTAGAATATTTTGTAGACAATTTGATAATTTTTCGGTAGATCCATTTTATCCAGGATTGTGAAAGGAATGTTTATACCAAGTTCGAGGGATTTATTGCTAATATCGGAATATGATTCATGTGAAAATAGTTTTCTTACATTAAAGTCCATAAGATCTTTTTCTTCTTTATTGTGCGTGTTACGATAAAGTGCTATACCCGTTATATTCTTAATAAGAGGATTAACGATCATAATTATTATATTTGACTTATGTATTAGCAGTGTTCCATCATCAGATAGATCAGCATTAATAATATTATTTTCTGAGATTTTGGTAGTCAGCTGATCTATAGTTTCAAGAATTTTGTTTGTTGCATTAAGATTTGTTTGAGATTCTAATAATATTTCATCATTTGAATCGATTATATCGTTTACGATATTTGATATTTTATCCAAAATATTATCACTAAGGAATGTTTCAGTTGTTAATTTAAATGATTTTTCTTTTGAATTTGAGACAACGGTATTAAGAAGTTCACTTGTGTAAAGCACTGAAGTTGGTATCAATGTGTCTCGCTCCACCGTACTACTCAATTCTTCTAATACCTCATTCGTTTCACTAAAATCAATTTCCTTAGTTTTCAGTTCTTTGTTCCAATCATAAAGTTTTTTAACGTCATCGCGGTTGTTTACGCAGACTAAATGATCTATATCAATCAAATTTTCCCAGGTTGCACCATTTGGGTAAAAACCACCACATTTTTGTGATGGTGGTAATCCATTCTCTAACAAACAATATTCTTCATATATGCTTGCTTCGCCAATTTTAGCATCAGGAAATTCGTTTGGATTTTCGGAAATACAAGTATCTATGTGGAGTACAATACTTTGATTTGTTTGATTGTGTATGTCTTGATCTTCAATGAAATCTTGAAGAGCTTCTAAAACAATCATTTTTTTTTCGAATAATGTATCGTTATTGCTTCCAATAAGTACAAAATGAAATAACAACGACATGTTCTTGTTTATAGGATCGATTAATATGATATCTTTTAATTGAACCCTTGCTGTATCTAAAGAAGATGTTAATTCTTCTAATAACATTGTCTCCAAATCACTTCGTAAATTTTCAATTTTCCTTAACTCCTTATTCAATGTACAATCTGAACACGGTATTGAAATTTCAACAGCAAAAATTTCTTGTTGTTCCTCAAAATTTTGTTTTACTGTCAACTTTTTAGATTTTATCAAAACCATATTTTTCACTGAATGACCCTCGCACCAGTAAGCATTAACTCCATAATATTCTGGTATTACAATAATCCATCTTGCATTAACCTGTGATGATGATGTCACCCTTGTTATGTCTTCGGTATTCAATGTAAAATATTCGTTGATATCAGCAAAGCATTTTAAAGGAAAACCACGCATATCATCATGATTCCAAAGATTTTCAAAATTTCGAATATCTACCACAAGCTCATTCATATCAGCAAGAAAACTAAGTCTAATTTTAGGTGATCCATTTTGTTCAATATTAATCTTTATTTGTGTGAATGCATAATTGATTTCATTTTTTAGAGCAAGATGCCAATAGCCTGTTGTGACATCTATAGCAGTGCGAACTTTTTGTTTAATCTCATTTTTTTTTAAGCTAGGAGCCCAATTAGTAAAATTAATGTGTTCTAAATTTGCTTGCCATTCGGTAATATTAAATTGGCCATTTTTGCTGTTACTGTTTGGCAAAAAACTACTTAACACCAAACTACTAGGTTCAACCTTTAAACCTACTAACTGTGCTATATAATTTATTTCATTTGAAACAATCGTTACAAGATCGCCTTGAAATTGGTGTTTTGAATTTATTTTACTAACTTTAAAACATGTATCCTGATAATATGCATATCGTGTTGTAAATGATGTTGAAGTACAATGCAGCTTAAGTAAAAAGGATTCACCCCCAACAGAATTAAATAAACAAACAATTGGATATTCATTTTCACAGTTTTCTAAGCGTGGTTCAACTTCGAATTCACTATTGATTTTAATTGCAACACAGTTACTATTATCTGTTTCATTTTCAGGAAGAACACTTTTATTAAAATATGGTACGATCTCATTCCAATACGGATTAACAAGCTTCCATTTGATGGGTGTAGTATTGTCATCCCTTCGACATGGTGCCCAAAAATTATTAACATTCTTCTCAGATAAATGTTTTAACACCATTAATTTTTCATCTACGTTATCTATTTCGAGAATATTTGTTGTAACCCCAGATGTTAGACAAGTCTCGCTCCATATTTGGTTTTTTGTAATCAAAACACACCAGTTCGTGTTTTTTATATGTTCATAGTTTTTTGGACAAATACTGTTTGTATCATATTCTTTTTGATGATAAATACAATCCTCACAACTAAATTTTTTTGGACTCCATTTTCCCGAAACACATCTTCTGGAAGACAATATTTTATCTTTATCCAAGCAAGCCGGTGAAGAATATTTTATACTAGCGTCAGAAGAGGTATGAACTGATTGAGACCAATGTACATTGCATATAGTTTCTTCAGCACACTGTTAAAGGAATACTAATTTAAAAGTTACCTTAATTTACATATCAGGAATCTTCTTACCTGTTGTGGTGGATCATAAGCACTTTGTAATAATAAAACATTAGAAAAACAAAGCAATAGAGTTAAAAAAATGAAATAATGAACCATAATAATTTAAGTTTAATTTAATTATTATTGATTTCGTGAACTACAAGTTTTAAACTGATAAACTGATTTATAATTCACCAAAAAAACTAGATGTTATCTCAGCTGATATTGAATAAATATACGAATGGACCATCAGAATAATGATTTAAATTTAGCATAGCGATAGTAGCGTTTTTTTTTTAAATCGAGATTAAATCTTTATTTTTATTTATTAAATCGCTTCAAACAAAATTCATCAAATGTTTTTTAATAAGCAAAAGCGAACTAGTTTGCATTGTTATTGAGGGACATCGAAGTGGAAAACGATAAACGTTTTCTTTTTTAGGTAGATTTCATATAAAAATCTACCTATTGCAATGGGCTTCATCTCGGAATTTCGGAAAAATTTTTGTGCCAAACGACTATATATGATAAGCGGAGGCGAAAAAACAAAAAAAAAATTTATTTATATGTATATATATATATATATATATATATATATATATATATATATATATATATATATATATATATATATATATATATCTTTATATATATAATTCTACTGTACGTGTGTATGAACTGAACTCCTCCTAAACGGCTAGACCGATTTGAATGAATTTTTTTGTATGGGTTTGAGTGGCGCCCCGCATGGTTTAGATTCATAAATCAGCACGGCCTGCAGTCGGTATTGTCACTGAACTCCTCCTAAACGGCTGGACCGATTTGAATAAGTTTTCTTTGTATGCGTTTAGGTGGCGCCCTCGATGGTTAAGATTCACAAATCAGCCCGGCAGAGGCGTTGTAGTCGGTATTGTCACTGAACTGCTCCTAAACGGCTGAACTGATTTGAATGAATTTTTTTGTATGCATTTAGGTAGCGCCCTCGATGGTTAAGATTTACAAATCATTCCGGCAGAGGCACTGCAGTCGGTATTGTTACTAAACTCCTCCTAAACGGCTGTACCGATTTAAATGAATTTTTTTTGTATGCGTTTGGGTGGCGCCCTGGATGATTTAAATTCACAAATCAGCCCGGCAGAGGCGCTGCAGTCGGTATTGTCACTGAACTCCTCCTGAACAGCTGGACCGATTTGAATGAATTTTTTTGTATGCGTTTGTGAGGCACCCTGGATGGTTTAGATTCACAAATCAGCCCGGCAGATGGCGCTGCAATCAGTTTTGTCACTGGACTCCTCCTAAACGGCTGGATTGATTTGAATGATTTTTAATGATTTTTAAATATGATTTGATTTTTATGATTTTTAAACACCCAGTTGTTATGGGATCCAGGTCTAGACCTAGGTCTTAAAAGGTATTTATGTGTTGTTGTGACACATATTCTAAACCCTATTACACAACACATTTTATTTAAAAGAAAAAAAAATGTATGCGTTTGTGTGGTGTCCTGGATAGTTTAGATTCACAAATCAACCCGGCAGATCGCGATACAATCTATATTTAGGTTATTTATCTATACTGCAACTAAACGGCTGGTTTATTCAGACACGAGTCAATATAATTCAACTATTCTTTATCTTAATCGCTTCGGTATTAGTTACAATGGTAATTTCAATCACTCTTTACTCATTTAACTTCATTAAAAACGTTAAAAACATATAACGCATAATAAAACTTCCAACAGTTTTAACTGTTAAATGTACTAGCATTTTTAAAATCAAAAAAATACGAAACAAAAATTTCCTTAGTTAATTTCTTCAACAGCGGCAATACTAATTTCTCAACAAATTTTTTTTGTAAAGAATATCAATGCAATGTAATTTTATCTTTTTCCTAAAAATAAAAAAAAGTTAGAACAAAAGAAATAAGTTTTTGGTTTCATTTTAAATAAATTAAAAGATGCAGCATTGAGTTCCTCTCCTCATCAAATTCGCCAATTATTCGCCATATTATTAACGACATGTTTTCCATCTGAAGCTTCTGTCCTGTGGGATAAATTTAAAGATTCCATGAGCGACAACATTCTGCATCACATTCGGATCGCTGATCAAGATCCCAATATCGATTTTTCGCAGGAAATATATAACGAGCCGCTAATAAAGATTGAATATATTTCCATTCTGTTTTCAAATGTGCCACTCATTTATTTTGGTATGCCCTCACCTAACCGCCCAGCAACAGACATCATTAACAGCGAGATTCAGCGCGAACAACAGTTCGCAATGCACTATGGCCCACAAGCATTCGCTTGAAGATCTCGATAGAATGATGAACGATCTAAATAATAACACCAGGCTTTTGTAATGAAGAGCTTTCTCATTGGCGAACCAATGAGAATGGCATAGCAGGATGCTTACCTAGAGTTATTTAACGCCGTAACGACTAAAGCTCGTTCATCGTGGATTTGATAGATTGTTACCTGCTGCTTCAACACAAATACAGAAATGTACGCAAATTACGTGAATAAACAGAAGTGGAAACAAAACGAATGGAAAAATGAAACTCTGGCGACCCCTTTTGCGAAAGAACCACTATCAGCGCGTCCAACCCCCATATCCCCCGTCCTAACCCCAATCATTCCCATACGCCCACACACTCACGCTTCATACATGTTAACATTCACCCACACACTCTGACTGCGAAGCAAGACAATTAAGCTCAAAGACCCACAGCAAGTACCGCAAATGGTAGTAATCAAACATAAGTTGTATTGCTGTCATCTGATCAATATGATACAGCTTGTACGCCACTGCCATTGCTGGTAAGCCGAGAATCAAATCTTAGAGCACGGGAGAACGTCACACGCTATATTGAAAGTCTTTATTATTTATTTCCCTTTTTCTTTATTAATAACATTTTCAAAAATGTTTGAAACCATACGAAATTACCAAAGAAAATTCTTTACAGCTCCAAAAAAGTTATAATTTTATTTGTAAGTTAAATAAATATTTCCAAACCAATTTAATTACATTCATGTAGTTTACAGTTGGTTAATGTATAATACGGTTAATAAATATAAAACATGACAAGAATTTATTTTTTTTTTGGTTTTCATATTATTTGGGATTGATTTTTAACTACTTAAAAATACAAATTACATAATAAATTTAGGTAATAAAATTTAATATAGTAAAAAGGAATTGTATTTGGAAAACTAAGCTTTACCTCGGAGCACAAATATTTTGATTATAATCATTTTCAATTTAGACTGAATGTGTCTCGCTACACGCATCGCCAGTTCACACACACACGCATCGACAAGCAAGCCCCAATTCAATCACTTGTACACCCTTTCACACGCATTCACACCTCTACGTGAAAAAAAGTAAATAAAATAAACAAAATTCGCTCACCCCATGATTATATCCTCCAAGCTTCAAAGTCTTACGGCCTTAGCCCTCCATCAGCGGCGAAAAATCCCATAGGCAAGGTGTCATTGCCAAAATTGCATAAATAATACTTAAATGCTGCCTTGAAATTCGGTAGACAGCCAGAAATTTATCAAAATGTTGCGTCGAAATTCGGTTGTAACAGCACAAAAAAATTGTATATCAATGTTGAGTTGAAATATGGTTGAAATACGGTAATAATAGCATAAATGTTGAAATCAGGTATATGCAGATTAAAAGGTGAAATATATACTCGTCGAATCAGGCATACGTAGAATAATGGTTGGAGTATATAATTGACAAATCAGGTATATTCAGAATACATGTTGCAACACATATGTAAAATTTTGAAACACGTACAACGGTTGAATCAGTTATAGGTAGAATAAGGGTTGATCTATATATAATTGTCTAATCAGATATATTCCGATTAAATGTTGGAATACATATATTTGTCGAATCAGGTATATTCAGAATGAATATTGAAATAATTGTCGTATCAGGTATCTCCAGAATAAATGTCGAGCTATACAATTGATGAATCAGGTATAAGTCGATTAACGGTTGACACATATAATTGCCGAATCAGGCGTATTCCGAATAAATGTTGAAACACATACAATGGTTAAAGCAGGTATGCGTAGAATAAAATTTTGAAACATGTATAATGGTTGAATCAGTTAAATGTAGAATAAGGGTTGAACTATATATAATTGTCTAATCAGGAATAATCAGACTAAATGTTGAAACACCTATAATTGTTGAACCAGGTATACGTGGAATATGATTTAAAACTATTCCAAAAACTATTCCAAAAATTGTTCCTGATCCTATACCGACGTCTAGTGATATTTATATTAATTCAACTTAAAACAGTATTATTGACTACCAACTGGACCCAAATAACTACACTCATCATGTGGTTTTCTGAATTTATAATAGAATTTTCACTGTGATATGATCGTGAAAATAAATATTAAACCTCAAAGGGCATAAAAACAAATATTTTACCTTTCTTCGCTAGTTTATTTGACAATTATTTATTAATTAACTTTATTAAATCAGTATACCTTTCACAACATGACTTAAAGATTTGTTTACCGTAACTAAGTGACCGTATCGGCCGCCATTATAACTCCAAAAAAAAAAAAAATTTCTAATCAATTCTATAAATTTTGCTAATTTTTTTTCTTTCTATTTAATTTAATTATGCACAACACAAACACATATTAATTTTTTTCTTCCTTGTATATTTTATTAAAAGATTTCAAAATTAAATTATTAATTATTTTAATCGGACTCAAGGAATTTAGAAACAATCAAATCGACGTATCGACCGCACAACAAAAAAAAACATAAATTTACTAATCAATTCTTTAAATTTTGCTAATTTTTTTCTTCCGATTTAATTTAACTATGCACAACACATACATAATTAATTATTTTTTTTTTGTATATTTTATAAAAATAATTCCAAATTAAACTATTAATTCTTTTCATTGTATATTAAAAGTAAATTAAAAACCAGCAAATCGACTAAATAAATTTAATTCCAACTGCGTCCACTGTCAAACTTCATCCAATAAGACAATCAGATCAAGAGACAGAGTCACAATGGTATAAGTGATTTAAGAGACAAAAGATCGTATAGTCATCTCTTATATAGTAATTTTAATATCGAAAATTCGACAAAGTTTTTTTTTTTAAGGGAAATTTATAGAATGTTAGTACATTTTCCGTTTCAAAAAAAAACTGTTTGTTATTTTGTAATACATAATATTGTAAGATGATTTCACGAAATAAGCTATTTCCAACGCATCGGGAAGAAACATGAATATATTAGAATGGATCAAACGTAAGTTCAACCGATTTTATGATGTTTATGTATTATGAAATAATAGCTTACAACCGTATTACAGTAAAATTTAGATTAAATTGATAAAAATAAATAATTGATAATAATAATGGATGAAAGAACGATGGAGTAAAGACGTATTTTCAATTAATGTGTGCTCAAATTAGTATAATTATTAATTCAATTTCTAAAATTAAATATAAAACTATAGTTGATGATACTTCGTTTTTCTATTATCTTTAGTGTTGTGATTAAATAGAAATTAGTGTATAAACTTTAAAAGAAGTACAATTTAATTTATATTAAATCTAAAAACAAATGTAACGGTGTGACAAGTGTGATCATTTCATTTAAGTTAATTATACACAGAAATAATTAACATTTGATTAATTTAAATATAACGGTTCTATGCATATAAACATTTATGTGGTCATGTCCTTGGTTTTTTTGTTTTGTTTCTTCAATTTTATCAGATGTTTTTGATATTTTAAACATTTAAACTGAGCAATAGTTTTCAACCAAACTTTAGATTCTCAACTAAAATAAAATATACAGTGAAAAAATAGACAGAATACTGTTATTAATAATAAATTATAATTTTGTTCTTTTGCTTTAAAAAGGACCGAGTATGTGGTAAATCTTTGTAATATTTGGAAAATTTGTTGATTTTTCTTTGCAGCTGAATTTGTAATCTGCTACTTTATCTAAGATATCAGTATGTTACGATCACCACCATCTCCACTAACTAAAAATGAGAAACGGCCAAGGCCAGACAATCTTGTTTGTCATGCTTGCTTACAATTAATTGATCCTGACAAACCATCAATGAAATGTAATGAATGTCTTGCGTCGTTTGAACTTGGGTGTATTTCAATATCTTCCGATCAATATAGATATTTTATAACGAACAAAATTTCATGGTGTTGCCCAAAATGCTACTATGAAAAATCGTCTTCTACAAATAAGGTTGTTTGTGCACTTTCCGAAGGTGTAGAGGAATTGAAATCTAACCTTCAAAGTGTTCTTAAAAATGTTAATGAAATCTCAGCTCGAGTGGCTGGAATTCACCAAGAAATGATTGCTCGTGTAGAAGACGTTCAAAAATGCTTTAATGCTGCTCATAAACGCATAAATTTGATAGAATCTGAAAACTTGTCAAACTATATAAGGATACATGGAATATGCAATATTTATAAAGAAGATCAAGGCATGCTAAGACTACTACTTAATGATATGCTTGGAGTATTAAATATTAAGTTATGCGACACTCAATTTGCGATATCACGGAACAAAACAACTCATGAAATAATGGTTGTCATTTATGACAAACCTTTGTTGAAGCTTATTTTTGAAAATTATGCTTTACTTTTAGCCAGTGACGCAAATATACATGAAACTTTCTTCAAATCATTAGTTTCCGTAAAACTTGATCAAATGGGCGCTACATCTAATAAAATATCAATATCCTTCGAATCAGAGAATAATAGATTAAAAAAAACGACTGGAATTTCTTGAACAGCAATCTTTAGCAAAAGACATTAAAATAACCGGTATTTTCCTTTCGGATTGATGAAACATATGACAAGCTACAATCAATATTCATCAAAATCTCAGAACAACTTAAAGTTTGTATTTCTATAGCTGATTTCTCTATCCGGCGAATAAAGCAAACACCAATAGTTATCGTAACGTTTCGTGATAAAAGTTTACGAGATACGTTGTTTTATAAATACATATCAACTGTCAAGAACTCAAAATCAGCTGGCATTTCTATTCATCAACAAGATGTCTTACAATCGTCATCAAATAAGATCATGTTTAATGAGCATCTATCTGAATCCGCAAGACTTATTTATAGTGCTGTACGTGCTTCAAAAAAATTGAATAAAATACACTCATTCTCTGTGCGAGGCGGAAAAGTGGTAGTAAAAGTTTGTCCTAACGCTGACTGGCTATTTATTCAGTCACTGGAAGATCTACACTTCTTACTAAATAGCAATTAGTCACCAATCAACATTTTTTCCAACTTTAATGAATTAACATAACTAAATATTATATATTATTTGCTTAACTACTTCGAATTATTTTTCTGAATTTTGCTTTCTAATTTGATACTTCTTAATTTTTGTGAATTTATATCTTATTTTTCTTTTGTTAAATTGTTTAAGGGCGTTACAATTTTTTGTAAGATAAACTTAAATTTATATTATATAATTAACTAAACTAAACCATTCTAAATTTTTTTATCACGTTCTCGTTTAAAATTTGCTACTTCTCTTCAGAAACATGACTAGAATTGTGACTCAAAGAACATCAAACTCATTGAACTCTGTGAACTTAACCAACGTTGTCCTTAGATCTGCTTTTAAGGATAATTTAAATCTCCTTAATTTCTGTCATTTTAATAGCCAAAGCATTTATACCAAAGCCACTAATAAAATCGATGAAGTTCGGAATATTCTGAAGGATGCACCACTTATTGCAATAGGTGTATCTGAAACATGGTTAAAACCTTATATAAATAATAAACTTGTGGAAATACAAGGATTTAATATGTTTCGCAATGATCGAATCAAGCGTAGAGGCGGAGGTGTAGCCGTTTATATTCGGAAAGGAATAAAGTGTTTTGTCGTAGGAAAATCAGTGGAAATATCTGGAACGGGTTTGAGCTGTAAGCAAACTTTAAGTTTACATGAATATTGCGTTTCTGGAATAGAGTTTATTTTCCTTGAAATTCATATATCAAACCGGAAAATTCTTTTTGGCGTTGTTTATAACCCAGATAGTAAAAAATTTAACACTAGAACCGGTCTCAATAGTATTCTTGATAATTTATTGCCCCAATATAATGATGTGATTATTACTGGTGACTTTAACATCAATTTACTTATGTCCACTCCTACATCTAATGACATCACTGATCTCTTGAATGAGAATGGGCTTGTAAATCTATCTCAAAGTGCAACACATTTCACTAAAACATCATCATCATTGCTTAATCTTGTTATTGTAAATGATACTTCAAAAATCTTAAAATATAACCAAGTTGATGTTCCTGGTATTTCTAAGCATGATATGGTTTTTGGTACCTACAATATTGAAGTTACTCAGACTAGCAATAATTACAGTTTTCGAGATTATAGAAATATCAACATGGATGATGTCGTTTATAAAATATTATCACAACCATGGGAAAAGTTTTATAACTTAAGTAATTCTGATGATTTGCTAAATTTCTTTAATACAACTATAAAGAAAATTTACGATGAAACTGTGCCGGTTAAAGAAGTAGTTATTAAAACGGAAATAAACCCTTGGTTCAATGATTCTATTCGGGCAGCTATGGCTCTTAGAGACAATGCCTATCGAATATGGATCAGGACGAGAGATCAGGAAAATTTCAATACATTCAAATCGCTACGAAATAGAGTTAATTTCTTATCTAAATGTGCTAAGAAAGATTATATGGAAAAATTCATTAATCCAAATTTGCCAGCGAAAGAACTTTGGAAACGAATCAAAGGGACTGGAATTAGATCTCATGACCGGCAACATATTTCTTTCTCTCCAAATGATATTAATACACAGTTTGCTTCAAATTGTGTTAATAGTACAATACAAATTGACTCAGATACGTACACACCTAATAACAATTTACCCAGCAATAATTTGCCTAAAAATAGCTTTTCATTTTACAATGTTTGCACGCTTGATACGGTTAATGCTATCAAATCCATTAAATCCAACGCTATAGGCTTTGATGAAATTCCTCTTAAATTTATAAAACTTTGTCTACCCATAGTTGCGCCTTTCATAACCCATATTTTTAATTTCATACTCACTACATCCCAATTTCCTAGCATCTGGAAAGTAGCCAAGATCCATCCCTATTCCTAAAAAATCAAATCCAAAATCTGTAAAAGACCTCAGGCCAATTAGTATCTTGTGTGCTCTCTCTAAAGCTTTTGAGATTATTGTTAAAAACCAAATTGATGAACACATCAAACGCTATAAGCTGATTTCGACCTTTCAATCTGGTTTCCGCAAAGGGCATAGTACGCAAACAGCACTTTTAAAGGTTGCAGACGATATTATAATGTCGCTGGATAAGAAAAAAGTCTCTATTCTAGTTTTACTAGATTTTTCTAAGGCGTTTGATATGGTAAATCATAAAATATTACTAAAAAAACTGTCTGATAAATTTAATTTTACCTCGAGTGCTCTACGTCTTATATCATCCTATTTACATAAGCGTTGTCAAAGTGTTACGTTGGACAATCTAATTTCCGATTTCTTATATATTAGTTCAGGTGTTCCTCAAGGTTCTGTGCTGGGTCCCCTGCTTTTTTCAATATATATTAATGACTTGCCATTGGTATTAAAATTTTGTAAAATACATTTATATGCTGATGATGTTCAAATTTACGCAGACGGACTAGCGAATAATATACCGAGTATTGTCTCTAAAATTAACCAGGATTTGGAAAGTATATTAGAGTGGGCGTATCGCAATGATTTAGCTCTAAACGCTTGTAAAACTGTATCTATACTATTTAGTATAACAAATAATCACTACCACAGAACACATGCTCCATCTATTCGACTGGGTAATAAATTGATTCCGTTTTCTGAATCTTCACGGAATCTGGGTGTAATTTTTGACTCACAATTAAATTGGAACGTGCAAGTCTCCTCAATTTGTTCTAAAGTTTATTCTTGTCTACAGAGTCTATGGCCGTCTTCATCTTTCACAACGATTAGTCTTAGGAAAAAATTGTTTAAATCACTAATACTGCCACAATTTACCTATTGTTCATCACTTCTTGGTAACCTTAGCGCAGGCGGTTTTTGCAAGTTACATAGGGCTTTCAACGCTTGCATTCGATATGTCTTCCATTTGTCTCGTTTTTGTTCTCTTTCACGCTTTAAAACATCTCTTCTTGGTTGTTCTTTGAAGTGCTATCTAAATTACCTTCTATGTGTATCAATATATAAGTTAATTACCACCAAAACCCCTAATTATTTATATGATAAGTTAAATCTTAGGCATCGAAGAAGTTCAAGGCTAAACCATGTTACACTACCTATAAACCGTACCACTACAAAAAATAAATCATTTTTTGTTTATGGGTTGTCTCTTTTCAATAAACTCTCTCCAGATATACGGGCTGCTACATCGTTGAAACAATTTAAGGATAAGTGCTTTGATGTTCTTTGTCGCATGGAAGAGATATAGTTTTAAAAAAAAGCAAAAATTTTTTTTTTTTGAACGTTTAATGATGTCTTTGTTGTTTATATGTAAGTGAATCCCATATAAAATAAATTTTTTTTTTTTTTTAATTAAGTTAATTGAACTATAGTAAGCTTACTTTAAATGAATTAGTATTATACTATGGAAATTTTATCAAATTGTTCTTTATAATAATTTCTACATATATGTACACCAAAAAAGGCTAGGCCTTATGTATATATAATTTTTAATTTAATAAATAAAATAAATAAATAAATAAAAAAAAATGCCTATATAAGAAATATAATACGTTTTGAAAACAATTGCTAAACTGACTGTAGGATAATAATTGTTAGACAATAAAACGATTGGACAAATATGCACAGCCGTTTGAGGTTTGCAAATATTTAGAGCAATTACGGTTACAGTCCGGAGAATTCAAATTTATGGAGTGTGGTGAAGGAGTGCCGGTGAAAACGCAGTGTGAAACAATAATAGGGGATTGTAAAGGAAATATTATTGTTAATTGTTTTATGCTAAGAACAAATTTGTGTAACGGAAACTATATGAAAATATGACTATAGATTGTGGACGAATGAGAAACTATTATGAACTACGTGTGATAAGCAAAATTGTGAATTATGAGAGAACAGACATTATATAAATCTGGAACTTTACTGCTCTACGTTATCATACTCCAGTCTACATAACACTTTTCGGTGGTGCTTTGCTGCTGCTGTCCGGCGATTTTAGACAGACATTGCCGGTCATTCCACGCGCTACATATGTGGATGAAATTAACGCATGTATAAAACAATCATATCTATGGCGAAATGTCAGTACGTTACGTCTTAACACAAATTTACGTGTTCAACTGCAAAATGATAAATTGGCACTATCATTCTTCGAGCAATTGCTCAACATTGGAAATAGAACAATACCATTGCATGGAGACACACAATGCATCAAATTGCCAGACAATTTCTGCAACATGGCAAATACGAAAGATGCTTTGATTGAAAGCATATTTCCAGATTTACAAGCTAATTATATTAATCATGCATGGCTTCGTGAACGAGCTATTTTAGCCGCAAAAATATCGATGTTCACGCTATTAACTTCAAAAAACAACAGCCATTGCCCGGTAATGAGATATTGTTCAAATCGATTGACACTGTTACCGATCCTGACGAAGCAGTCAACTATCCTGTTGAATTTTTGAATTCACTGGATTTACCAGTAATGCCACCACATAACTTGCGATTAAAAATTGGCTCACCTATCATTTTGCTTTGGAATTTAAATGCACCTAAGCTATGCAACGGTACAAGATTAGTCATAAAAAAGTTATGGGCAATGTTCTTGGAGCTACAATTTTGAACGGCAAATTTGGAGGTGAAATTGTTCTCCTGCCACGAATCCCAATGATCCCTTCAGACTCACCCATTCCATTCAGACGTCTGCAATTTTCAATTCGCCTGGCATTTGCCATGACTATTAATAAGTCACAAGGTCAAACAATGTCAATTTGTGGGTTGGATCTAGAAAATCCGGTCTTTTCACACGGCCAATTATATGTGGCGTGTTATGGCGTTGGAAAACCGTCAAGTTTATTCATTTATACTCCTCAGGAATTGACTAAAAATATTGTTCATCAACTTGCATTAAGATAAAATTAAACAAACAATATTGATTATAACGAATTGTTTTTAGAAAAATTGATGTTATTTCAAAATAAAGAATTATGAAATTATTATATTATTTGCCTTTCATTTCATACTTTGTTTAATATTCTAATCGCTTGAAATATCATGCAGGACAACGTCTGTCGGGATGATGTCTTTGGTAAGTTTAAATTCAATTCCGACAATAATTACTTATTGTCGGGAATATTACTTTCAACAATTACTGTATCACTCACAAAACTCCAAAAAATTAATTATCTCTTAGGGCGAGTTTCACCATCCTCAGTTGAGTTAAAGTTAAGTTAAATTTAACATAACTGCCACTTAACTGAAGGAAATCTGAAGGAAGGTTTCACCAGTCTCAGTTAGCTAAATATTAAGTTCATTTTGTATCATTCAGTTATCTCTCGGTTACAGTTAAATGGCGGTTAACTAACTTTAACGTTAACCGAGGATTTTGAGACTGACCCTAATTCTTTGTGCATCATTATCTTCTATTTATAAAAATTAATGTGTGTATGTTTAAAATGTGTTTGTATTCATCTTCATCGAATGTATTGTCACTATTCTAACTGCCCTTGCTGACCATTAAATGACATCACGAATACAATTTTTTTGCAACTTTTTTAATAACCTACCAGTAAAGAAAACGTATATTAAACGGCATGAGCACTGTGAACATTTGTGAATCTATTTTTGTTCTGTATAATATTCTATATAGAGATAACACACCTCTACTAATTCAACAAGTCATTTAAATATTTTTATTGCTTACTTTTTATTGCTTACGAATGAGTTTTGAATTCGATTGCTAATTTTTCATATAACCGATCTGATCAGCTGGCTTTCATTCATATTTTTAAAAATAAAAATTGAAAATTATGCTATCATTTCTCACTACCACTTTTGAAATCATTGCTTCTACGTCAACAAAATGTCAACGCAAAAACTTTATTTATAAGCGTAGCGAAGCACGCCGGGCCTGCTAGTACTAAAATATTTTAAGAAATAAAAGGTTTTAAATGTAAAGTTTGGAAAAATGCCTGTCCCCTTCAAGTTTTATGAAATTTGACTCTTGTTTTTATTAAATAATTCAGCTTTTTAAAATAAACAGTTTTGTTTATTTTAAATATAATCTATATATATTGAACATTTTTAGTAAAACATTAATTAAAAGATTTTTTATTTTATGATATTAGCTGCATTTCATGAAACCGTGTGAACCGGATCCGCTTAAATTGAGATCCAACTTTGTTTTTGTATCACAAATCATGATCTAAAAATTAGTTCATATTTGAAAATGTAGGTGAAAAAATATTTTGTATTTCGTAATTGGTATAATAAAAAAAACAGAAAATTCAAGAACCGAACAACATCTAAAACTAATATTAATAAAAGTTATTAATAAAAAACTAATATATTTAATTTAAAAAGTTTATTCACACAAAATTATTTGGGATGTTCACCAAAATTGTTTGAAGTATTAAATTAAATTTAAATAAATGTAAAATCAAAATTAATCACATATAAAAAAAAGAGAATATCATTTTGAGTAGTCCCAAAATTAATATTTCAATGTAATTTTGAGTAGTACTTTTAGGCAAATATTATACCAACCGGACTCATTCATTATTACATTTTTGTGTCGTTTCATGAAACATGACCTGATCTGGATCAGATCATGCGTCAAGAAATGCAGCTATTACTAAAAAAAGATGTCTCCCACTTTTTGTCAAGTCCGTTACCATGTAATTAATTTGACAACAAATAGTTCAAATTTTTATCACCAAAAGACAGCACATATACAGAATTATTGCTAAACTAGTTAAGCATCTTTTTTAGCCATTTTGTATTCTTCAGTCCAGAAGAATTGCATTAGTGTTGTTAAGAATAGGATTTCTTCAAGGTTGGTATTTTTATTCTTTGTCAAGTCTGTTACCATTATTTTTGAAACTAACGTAGTATTTTTTATACTTTTTCAGTTTGATATTATTTATTGGATAGGTTTTAAAGATGATTCTATTTTTGCTAATAATTATTTTTTGCAGATCTGGCTTTTTTTTTATTTTTTAGTGTTAATGTCAAGTCCGTTACCATGTGGTTGGTAACGGAATTGACAGAATATAACAAACTGACAAATAAATTATCACTAGTTTACAAGAAAAATCTCCCTAAATGAAACCCAACTTTTCTTATAGATTTTGATCTGCTGAAAACGGATATCATATTCATTTTTTTAGGTTAGCTCTTGTTTTCTAGATATTCGCGGAAAGCCAATTTTTCTTTGAACAAACAGGTTAGTCCGGTTTTTGGATCGCATATTTTACAAAACAAACAAATTTAATATATCAATGAAACAAATGCATAGTAAAAATACTAACAACATTTTGAGCTATTTTTTGTAAAAATCCATCAAAGATTCTGGAAAACATTCGAAAAAGTAGAAAAAAATCAAAAATTTATATATATTTTGGATTTTTGAGTTCAATTAAACTCAAGTAAGTAAAGAAGTAATTGGAATATTTTCAATTCAAAGGTATGGTTTGAAGTTTCTCAGAAAAAAAAGACAATTCACATTTTACGTGTTTCGGATGGGATTCGAACCTACTCTCGACAGTGCCCGGCTCGAATCCTTGGGCAGACACGCAATCGATTACGCCGTTGAGGCGATGACAATTTCAAAGTTGAAACTTCTTCATCACTTAATTATTTCTTTTTTACTTAAGTTGAATTTTTCCACAGTCATTAGACTCCATATTATAGAAATGCTTTTACATTATATGAGATTTTTGCATTAAATTTCTAGACAATACTTTGTGTGAATTCATAGAATGAGGACAGACAGAATGACAGTTATAGGCGAAACACAAAAAGTCACTTTAGCTCCGCATTAAATACACTATTTTTTCGGCAAACGTTTAAATTTTTTATAAATATGAAATTAATACATCAAACTTCTTACAAATATGAATTTGTATCGTCATAATTACTTCCAAAAAAGAGAAAAAAACATTTAAATTTGTATGAATAAAATTTTTTTATCAAAGCATCCTTTTCAAAATTTCATAATATGAGAATCAACTTATTTTTTGTTGTCATGGTTATACAATATGTTTGAAAAAATAACAAACTAACAAATAACAAATGCTACTTTACAGCCTCCGTAATATAAAATAAAAATGGCGTTACTTTTGCTGTCGCTAGACGTAACTTTTGCTGTCAGGCTAAAAAGTAAGACTTTAGCTAACTCCCTAGCGCCAGTAAAGTTAAACTTTACAGCCGTTTGCCGAAAAAATATTAAATATTCATCTAAAATTGTGCTAATAGTTTTCACAATACAAAATGGATGTATCATACAGGCTACCTTTAATATTAAAATTAAATGGTAGCATAAGTGATAATTGGAAAAAATTTCACAATAACTTCACAATATATAATATGAAGGCAAAATAATAATAATAATAATTTATTTATTGTCAGAAACGACATTTTTAAATTACAGATACAATTAACATCATATTATTTAAATTTAAATTAAACTTAAAGCTTTACATTTTCTCTGAATTCCTTATTTTAATAAGTAACTAATGGAAATCTGTGTTTTACGAAATTGTTTAATTTTTTTTTTAAATCACGAAAGTTAGTAAATTCGTCATTTCCTTTAAATTCATTATATTTTTTTTTTTTTTTTTTTATTATTATTATTATTATGATACATTATTATTAGTTATGATACATAGCATATACATAATATATAAACATAAAATTTACAGAAAGATTAAATAAAAGTACATTTTTTAAACCAAAGGTTTAGTGACAAATGTACCAACA
This sequence comes from Diogma glabrata, assembly GCA_963693315.1. Lineage (NCBI taxonomy): Eukaryota > Metazoa > Arthropoda > Insecta > Diptera > Cylindrotomidae > Diogma > Diogma glabrata. The sequence continues at coordinate 240,335,486 of OY856188.1, read as the reverse complement.
TTATAAAAAATTGGTACAATAGATGTGGGGGAATAATGTTAATTAATTCATTTTTAAAATACATAACATATATTGTCTTATTCTACATCAATAAGTTTAATTTTTGTTTTATTCATTTAAGAGATAACTTTAAATAAAAATTTAATATCATTAATTGTAAATAGCCATTCTTTAAGTATTTTAAGAAAATGTGAATATGCTTCACCAATTGAAATAATATCTGATATACTTTTGAACAATTTCGGAGCTGTGCTAAGAAAATAATTGTCGAAATTAGTGGAGTAGGATCTAGGTATAAGAATTCGATTGTTGTTTCTCAAGTTAATGCTTATAGTACTTTTGAATAAGAAAAACTTCTCAGATTTACAAAATAGTTTTAAAGTTTTATACACATATAGATGTCGTAAAGGTAGTATATTAAGCATTTTAAATTTATAAATTATATAAATCATATAAATTTATTCCTTTTGAAAAAATCGAATTTTTAGCTCTTTCTGTTTTGTATTGTGGAACTACATAGTGAGTATTTCTGGTGTTATATGAATGCTGGTCTCGATTGGATACTAGATGACTTTTTAAATACAGGGGTAATTTACCAGTTGTTATACGATGCAAAAATTTTAATGTATTGAAATTCACTCGTTGTTCTATGGTGTGCCAACTTAAAGCATTCAACATATTAAGTCTATGTGTATCACGACTCACTCTTAAAATTACTCTCATAAATTCGTTTTGTTGTTTTTGTAATTGTTGTATTTGACCATGATTCAAATTGAAAAGTATTGTGCTGCAGTAATCCATATGAGGCGATACCAAAGCTTTATAATAAATATTTGCACTATCTAATGTGAGTTTTTTCCGAATACGTTTTAATAAACCTAGTTTTTTGTTTATTTTTTTATATATGTATTCATGGTGATCTTTAAAGCTCAGTTTATCATCAATAATAACTCCAAGATGTTTTGTTTGGGACACTCTTTCGATATGTGGCCCATCTATTATAACACTAATGTTATCAAATTTTTGGGATGATAACATCATAAACTTTGTTTTTGATAAGTTTAAAGCTAATTTATGAACTTTTAGCCAATCTGATAAACGTTGTAAATCACTGTTCATTTTATTTATAGCATCAATATGTGAGTCAGATGAAACTGTAAGAACTGTGTCATCAGCAAATAGATATATTTCAGATTGTTTGATTGCATTAACAATTTCATTAATAATAAACAGTAGAGGTCCCAAAACAGATCCTTGAGGTACACCGTGATCGTTGTTAATTTTTTCTGAAAAGTTGTCATTTATTTTAACTTTTTGTTTCCTATTAGACAAATAACTTTTGAACCACTGTAAAGAAATGCCAGTTACTCCAATTTTATTTAATATCCCAATCAATATTTCTATGTTAATAGTTTGAAAAGCTCTTTTAAAATCTAAAAACACAACAACTATTATCTTTTTTATCATTTAGATCATTTTTGCATTTTAATAATAGTAAATTAAGTGCAGTTTCACATGAGTGTGCTGCTCTAAGACCTGACTGTTGTTCAACCAAAATATTATTTTCTTCTATAAATTTTATTAACTGCTCTTTTACTATATTTTCTAATATGTTTTCGAAGACTGGAAGCATATTTATTGGTCTATATTTTACGGCAGTTTTAGGATTAGATATTCTTGGGATTGGCACAACTATGGAAATTTTCCAACTATCAGGTACTACCCCCTCAATTAGCGATTTGTTTACAAGGTCTGTGCATTGATTTCCAAACGAGTTTGACTCTTATGTATCCAAAAATATTTTTATATTTATATTATCAATACATACTTTAGTTTTTAACAATTTGGATATGCTTTTGATTGTTTCAATATCTATTGTTTGAAATTCAAATTGGGGTTGAATTGGGCTTATATTGTAGTTGTTTAAATTACTATTTATTACTGGAATGTTGTTTACTATGTCCTTGATGCTATCAACAAAAAACGAATTGAAGTTGGTAGCTAATTGTTTTGGATCAGTAATAATTTCGTTGTTAAAAATAACATTACTAATATCCTTTTTTTTTTGTTGAATATAACGATTTAATATTTTTCCAAAGATCTTTTGGACAATTTTTATTCAGATGAATTTCATTTCTTATATATTTAGACTTTATTCTTCTACTTTTATTTTTATAAATATTTCTATGTTTCTTGTACTCACCCCAATTTTCTTCAGTTTTATTGACACAAAAATTTTTATAATAAATGTTTCTTTTATGTTTCAAATTTTTTAAATAGTTGTTATACAAGCAAGCAAGCAAGCCGGTGAAGCAAGCCGGTGAAGAATATTTTATACTATCGTCAGAAGAGGTATGAACTGATTGAGACCAATGTACATTGCATATAGTTTCTTCAGCACACTGTTAAAGGAATACTAATATAAAAGTTAAATTAAGTTATCATATATAGATTCCTGATATGTGTCATTCCTGATACATATCAGGAATCTTCTTACCTGTTGTGGTGGATCATAAGCATAATTATTATAAGCACTTTGTAATGATAAAACATTAGAAAAACAAAGCAATAGAGTTAAAAAAATGAAATAATGAACCATAATAATTTAAGTTTAATTTAATTATTATTGATATCGTGAACTACAAGTTCTAAACTGATAAACTGATTTATAATTCACCAAACAAACTAGATGTTATCTCAGCTGATATTGAATCTATATACGAATAAACCATCATAATAATGATTTAAATTTAGCATAGCGATAAACGATTTTTTTAAACCGAGATTAAATCTTTATTTTTATTTATTAAATCGCTTCAAACAAAATTCATCAAATGCATTTTAGTAAGCAATAGCGAACTAGTTTACATTGTTATTGAAGGACATCGAAGTGGAAAACGATAAATTTTTTATTTTTTATTAATATTGGCCAAACTCTAAATTCGATAAACGATATCCCTCAAAACTCCTTCTGAATGCGATCGCTTAATCTCCAGCATAAACACAGTGTGCAAAATAATACACAAAATATTTCAGCTCAGTAACACTATAAACTTTTTATTTACAATTGAAATTCACTTTACTTGTATTTAAACTATTTAACATTCATGCTACAGCTCTTCGTTTACATTTAATTTATTATGTCTAAATTAATCTGTTTAAATAGTATTTCGAACGTGCTCGATAAATCGATCGAATTTTAAAATTCTTTAATCCAGAATGTTCTTTAAAACAAAATTACAAAGAATTTTTATTTGTTGTTGTACAATGTACTGCATCTTTCTTAGAAAAGATGCAATACAACTTTTTAACAAATAATATTATCCATAATATTGTTGCTGTTGTGTTTTTGTTATAACATAATTACAACAAATATTGTATTTATGCCCACATGCAGAGATCAATTTTTGTTGATCTGTAGTGTTCTTACGGGTGTGACAACCCTTCGTACTTCAGTACTTGTTATAATACAAATTAACGTAATATATCTTATCCAAGGTGATATCTAAAAGGTGCTGTCGGATAAACTGTTCAGTCAACGGTAGCATTCTTAATCTTATAGTTATGAATTATTTCTTAATGATGCCATGATATTGCTTGCTCGATGAAACGAGCGTTCATATAACTTTAATCATTGAGGACGACTGTCCGTTACATGATCAAGGCATATGCCTCTAGCTGGATTATTGGCTTGATTATTGTATTTCGTTACGATTTAAAACGTTACCGAATAAAAACCGTAGCATTACGCTTCACTTAAGCCTGTTCAGAACGAATGGGGTTTAACTTTCCATTGCCCATGCATCTTGGATTTTTGACGACAATGAGCTTAATCGTACGACTCCAAATTTGAAGTCACAAAGTACTCTTATAAGTCAGTTCCAAAATTAGTTCGAACTAATAATATGTATATGCTATCAAAAATAAAGAAACATGCTGATCCCAGTTACGTTGGTTCTTATCAACCAGATTAGCTAGAAATTCTTCCAATATAGTAATGAATCTCTCCACCATGTCATCTGATTATGGATGGGAAGATGTTGTCCTCGCTTTGTCAATACCGAACACCTACCAAACTTCCTCGAACACAGTTGACTCAAAGTTCTGCATTTTTTACATCACTTTAAAATGTACTGGCGTGTCCCTGACTAACAAAATCGTTGGCGTATTTTTGAAAGAGTTTTATTGATCTCAAGATGACCCGGTTTGCACTTCACATATTTGCCTCAATAATGAATCAGCATTCTTATGCTCAGTACCCTTTCGATGTTCAATTTCCAAGTCTTCAGCTTGTAAGCGTTCGATCCATCATGCTACTTGTTCCGCTTAATTTTTTAACTGGAGTTGCGATCTTAATGCACTGATCAGTTTTAAGGTGAAAAATCTAACCCTGAAAGTGTTTAAGAAATGTTTGGCATACCCTATAATATCCTTTCAGGTTGCGCAATAATTTCGCTACGGGTTGAATAGTTTTTTCGAAAAATACGCCATCACCCTCTCCTGCCCATCTTTTTTCTGCAAAAACACTCCTCCTATACCTTCATTACTAGCATCAGTTTTCAAAATAAAATTACCGTGAGGAATAGGATACGATACGACATAATTGGTCCCGTACAAAGTCTTCTTCGGAGCTCCACAAATACTTGTTTCTCTAAAAAAAATAAGTTCACAATTTAAGGAAGGTTTGTGGTGCATGAAACTTCTGCTGTCTCCGTCAATTCATAACTGCTAAAATCATGTCAAAGTTTATATGGATTCACTCTGTCGTAAACATGTGTCCCAAATAATTAACTTCTTTCCTGAAAAGTGAACACCTCTTGGGACTTTGATCCAGCTGTATGTCCCCTTTCCAGGACTTTTGCCAAGTTCCTCAAGTGCTCATCAGCGCTCTATACGCATACCGTTCAGATAAACAAAGGCATATCTGTCAGTAAAAGTTCCATTAATACGCCCAATGACATGACATTAAACTACCATAGTCTATTACATACATCTTGAAACCACTTTCCCTGATCGTCCTCTCCAACTATCTTTCGTAGTTACTGTATTTAGCTTTCCGTAGTTAACACAAGATTTCAACGTTCCATCTTTCTTATCAGCTAGCACCACCGGTGAGCTCTAGGGACTGTCTGATGGTTCAATACGCCTGCTTTTTTCATATTCCTCACCATTTTATCAGCGTTCTCTTTTTTAGCCAATAGTAATCTCTTTGGTGCTTGGCTAATTGGATTTTCTGCTCCGGCGTCAATACAATGTTTTACCATATTATTTCTGTCATTTCCAATCCAACACTTTCCTCATATAACTAAACACCGTAAAAAAGCCGTTCGCTTCCATGTAAAACCTGAAACCTTTAGTGAAGTTATGCTCAGACAGTGCTAAACAATAATTTGCAAACATGTGCGACGAATTTGTAAATTAGTTACAAGGGTTTCTGATGAGGCTTCATCAATTTTGTCTTTAAATGGAACACATTTGATCACTTATATTATTTTACTTTATTTCACAATTTCTCTCTTGATTTGACTAAATCTCCTCCTTATTTGACTAATACATATACTAGTTAAACGATTAGCATTCAATCACCCTTAAAGGATGATAAAATATTTTTACATGAAAATATGATAAAAACTAGAACGCGAGTCTTTATAAAGTTTTTTATTTTTGTGTCATTTCTTCTAAAATTACGATTTGTGTTCATTTTATTTTAAATAAAACTAACATTAAATGTTTATAATAGTTATATCAAATTCCTGCACACATAATTAAAATCATAATTCTACGTTTCCGAAAATGGTAAATCTCGTAAATTAATTTTTGAATTGTTTAAAGTTCGAGCCGCAACACTTTCATTTAGTTCTATGTTACTTGAATAATTGGATTTTTTTGTTCCAATTCGATCAAATTCACCAAATGTTTTTCGACTGTGTAACTTATATTTAACGTTTGGCTCTGGAGAAGGAGAAAACGGATTGTAAAAATTTGATCCTGATAGAAATACACTAGAATCGAATATTTGGTTAACACTTGCGTTAGGCTGTTCTGATATATTTTGAGGAGATGCTATTAAACATTTTGAACACTGTCGTTTAAGAGATGGACGTTGTTTTGATCCAACACATTTAACAGCAAAACAAAATTCTTGTAACATTTCCGATCCAAGTGATTGATTTGTTTTATTCGATGGTGGATTTTTTTTAGCATGTACAAAAAATTCTATAATTGCAACAAAAACGGCAATTGCTAAACCACACGATAGCACAACAAACACTCCACCAATGTTATCAAAATTTAATGCGTTTGCTTTTGATTCTTTTGATTTATCAGGACGTTTGCATATTCCTGAATCTTTCCACCATTTATCATACAGAAATTGTATGTCTCCTTTTTCTTGAAGTTCCAAAATTGTAAGTGAGATTTTATCACGCCATGGCGAGCCCATAGGTGTTGCTATTCCATAACCTAGTTAGAAATAAAAAAATTAAAAATATTAATATTTTAAGAAGATGAAATGTAGATTTTGTACTTTTTGTGTCCAACAATCCGCCGATTTGGGTTAAATTACAATTTCGTTCCACAATGTAATCTAACATTGTTGATTCCATTAAAAATGCATAGTTCCCTTCTAAAACTCGTTTAATACCTTCTTCGTATGTTGTTGTAAATACTGAGGGTTTTTTATTTTCCATAAAACGCCACATTTTTTTATATGTTTCGATCATGGAGTCCTAAAATAGAAGAAAAATTTTAAATAGGACTCCGTCTTTTTTCGGCTGAACCGGCTGAACATTGGCCAACTGCCAGCAAAAAAAAATCCAAATTATCTGTTTATCATTACTTACCCTAAAAAATGTCATGGTTGATCCACTTTCTAACGTTCCGTACAATATTTCTGTTTGTCCAGCTAAATCATCGGCATTTTCAATTGGCGTTATCATTCTTTCCACAGTTAAAAATGCAGCAAGATTAGCGGTATATGATGATATTAATATTAATGTAAAAAACCACCATATACCACTTACAACTCGCGTTGAAAAAGCTTTTGGATTCAGTTCACATTCTTGTTGCATCAACGTTCCGATCGGAAACCAGAAACAACTTGATATTGAGAATTTATTTTCAACAATATCATTTTCTCTTTCACATGGATGTGGATTTTGCCATTCGTATGGAGATAATCTAGCAACAGCGTATAATGTTATTGATACAAAAACATAAGCCAATAGGACATAACACCAGATATCAATTGATAATGGATTCATAAATGAAAATAATCGTGTTGGTGGTGATGCTGGCACCTAAAATTTAATGATTTAATGCAGTTTATGTTTGTATATTATACAACTCACCTTAAATAAAATACTTATTCCAAGATTCATAAACGGTTTTGTGAAATCAATGACACTCTCTCGGGCATAGTTAATTGTCATGGAACCAACCGCTAGGTCAGCTTTCTGAAATATTATATAATACATTCCAGGTTATTTCAACAGCTACCTATATACAATTGAATAGAATGAACAGGGTTGCGGTTGTTTAAATTACTGGTTCATACTTACATGTTTCATCAAGTGTGCTACCATTCCATTCCATTCACCCGTTTCTGGATCCTTAGCACCATATTTTCTATCGGGTACTAAATCTAAAATATATTCAAATCCTACCTCTTGTGAAACACGATCCAAAATATCTACGCAAAATCCAAAAAATCGATCATTTCCAGTTATATTCTTATCATAATGCATCATCACATATGGTTTTTCCTGTTAAATAAAATATTGTTTGTATATTCGTTTGTGATAAGTGGATTGTATTATTTATAGACTGACAGACACATTTCAACAAGCAGAAGCAAAAACCTTCTAGCAGAAGCAAAAACAAACGAATGCGATGGATTGTTTTCATAAACACCTAGAGCATGAAAAAGGTTTTAATCACGTACTGTTGGTTTCAAATTTCGAACATAATGGTAGTAGGGAACTTAAATTACAACTGATTTGCAGTTTTCTGAAACCAAAAATACCAACATGGAAAAGTGTTGCAAACATGAAATATCATATTATATGATGTACACAGGATGGAGTGACTCCAAAAATCATTGGAACCATTTACATTGGAACACAATACAATCTAATGATGTGGCAAGTGATTACAACTATTTTATCTAAAAATCAAAATTGAATAACTCACCAGTATTGTAATAACAACCAACGTCACATTAATTTGTCCTACATCAAAAAGTAGCGCACGATCAGAAACATTTAATCCTGAATCTGGGGTCCATTCCCCTACCTTAACAATGGAATGTTGCTTTAACTTAACCAAATCCAATTTAAAATTAACACGTCGCCCTTCTTTAAATTCAATTGGTCCCGTTATTCCTTTCCATTCAACTGTGTTAATGTAGTTGATTAAGCTTAAACCACCATCCCATGGTTGACTAGCAGTACACGAGACATTTGAAAATTGTATTGCATGTGATTGTTCTAACGTTTGAAGACCAATTGCAAATACATAAACCGAATCATACATTAATGCTGGTTCAGTCTATAAAATTGAGTTATATTCAATACTATAAATAACAATTTCAAATTCATTGTTTACCTCAATTATTTTACTACGAACGAAAAAAGTTTCATTTGCATAAAAGTTATCCATATCTTTAAGTATTTCTCTTACACCAATATCATCCGCTGTAACTAACCGAAATGCCGTTATGTTTAAAAAATTATATTTCAAATCTTCCAAATCAAAAGATTCAATATCAAATGTTGTGAATAAATAATGATATTTGTATTCGTTCATTTGAAGTTGAAGGATCTGGAAATAAAAAGGAACAAACGTTAAATAGATTTTGGTTTATTTATTCAGTCAACCAACCCCTTTAATAAATTCTGTAATATGCGCTGGATCTGTGTCCACAATAAAGTTATGAATGTCCTTATGTTTAACATCGTTAAGTATTTTTGAATATGATCGAAAATCGGTTTGACGAACAAGTATCTCAATACCTGGTGAACGTATAAGTTCACGAAGTTTAATTAAACCTAAATATATATGAATTCTAGTAATAACAGATAAAACTAATACAGATCACATACTATAATCTTTTTCGTATAAAATAGCTAATTTCGTCCAATTAAAATATTTAATTACATCATAAAACGCTGAGTTGATAAGATTTTGTGTTGGATATAAGTTGATGGAAAATTCTTTAATCCCAGTATCAAATTCAAGACGTGATTCTAGATTTGGTATATCTAAGGCATCGCATATTGAATGAACATGTGCTCCTAAAATTGGATCTGTTGGTCCAAATATAGCTAAAATTCCATCATCAATTTGAGAGCAAACTTTAGGAAAATATAATAATTTTGTGTAATTAAATTTTATTATTAAAACATTTCACATTGGATTTCCGGCAGCACCTTTCTTACTTGCTTCAAAAGAATCATATTTAGAAACAAACTGTGAGTTTTGAATCAATTTGGTATGTGGAAGTATACTCATATCTTTGTTAATACGATGCACAGCATATTTAAACGCTAATTCAGTTCCACTATTTCGTTGTTCTTCGTGAAAAATGGCACCTGAAAAAATGAAATGAAATATTTATCAACCTTTAAATAAGAATTTAATTACATAAATTATTCATAAATAATATAATAAAACAATATGTTCATATTGAATCATAATGGTAATCGGTTCAAGCCCCACTTTGGGCGGCATTATGTAACGTGACAGATTCTCTCTTTGCCGTTGTTAATTATAATATAATAAATTAAAATTAACGTTTTTGTATGTTGATTAAAAACTTTATAAACATTGAATTTTCAATTTTGGGCATTTAAATATATAATAAATCTCGCGTATTGACAAGGGTGTTCTATAGCAAATCTGCATGTGTATAGCATTGAATTCCATCATTCAATATTTTTAAACGTATCCAAAAACAAATTTCAAAGTTTTCTTTTAAAATACATTCAGAATAATCAGTAACCGACGTAAATGTATATTTAAAAATATAAATTTTGCAAAATTAATAGAAAAAGCACCTGCCATCCGATGCCAACTTCGTCACCTATGAGAATTAAGGTAACTGAGCTAGAGTGGCGTCAATGATCGTTTTTAAATTATTTTTGAACACTAAATGAGTTTGATTTCTCTAGTGCGACACCTAAAGTTGAGGGACTCTTATTAAATCAAAAGTGGTGCTAAGACACTGTTTTTTCATGAAAGTAAATAGATATGATCAAAAAAATTCTGTCAATAACCTGCAAGTCAGCTTTAAAATTACTTCAGCTGACTTAACATGGTAATTTTTTTGTAATAGATGTTCTTAATTATTTCCAGTTTATAGATTTCAAATTTCGACTTAACTACAATTAGAGGATTTGTTCATTTAATCATCTTACTTTATTTTTGCTAAGTTTGACGCTCACAGAGAGAAAAAAAATTCTAGATTTGAGAATTGTGCATGGTTGAAAATAGAAAATTCAGTTTTTTCTTAATTTGAGAAAGTTTAAATCATTTTAATACTCCGAAATTTAAAACTGAGATAAAAACTATCAATTCGATCACACAAAAAAGTGAATAAAATACTATTATTGAGAATTATATATGATTAAAAACAGAAGATACATTTATTCTCATTTCGAGTAAATTTATATCATTTTAATACAACAAAACTTTGAAAGTGAGAAAAAACTATCAATTCGATCATCCTACAGAAGAATGAAATACTGAAGTTGAGAATTGTTTTTGTTCAACAATAGGAAATACATTTATTCTTGTTTTGAGTAAATAAAGATCGTTTTCATTTTTTCTGTATAAATATAAGAAATTTTTGAATCAGAATAAGATTTCCATTTCTCAAATTGAACAGAGAAGTACACATCACTTTGTTACTTCCCCATCATTTATTTGACTCACAAATGTCAAAATGAGAGTAAAATATTTTCATTTTAATCCTTTTTGTTTCTTTTTGAAACTTAAAGATCAGATAATAATAAGTTATACGCGAGTATTCTCAATTTGATCCACATAGATAAAATTAAGGGAAAAAAATTAACGATTTTATACCTTTTCTCTCAAATTGAACTTATGAGATCGAAATGAAACTAACTAATACTCGATTATTCTCGGTTGGATCAACGTATATAAAATTGAGAAAAAAAATTCTCAGTTTTATTATTTTTCTCTCAAATTAAACTTATGAGATCGAAATGAAAATAATTAATATTCGATTACTTTCAATTTGATCTTACGTAGATAAAATTGAGAAAAAAAATTTCTCGATTTCATTCTTTTTCTCTCAAATTGAACGTATAAGAATAAGATCGAAATGATAATAATTTTTTTTGATATAATACGTTCGAAGAAAAAATTACGATACATTATTCAGTGAGAGAGTTCTTCAGCAGATGAACGCGTCTTATAACTTGTGAAAAAAAAGTTTGTGTCCGTGCGAGAATTGATACCAGCTGTGCTTAAAATCAGCAATAATAAGAGTTCAAAAGGTAAGTTGCATGTTTCTATAAATTTCTGCGTTCATTAAAGCAAACTTGCGTGCACAGAACGAGGTTTGGCTCATTCAGTTTGCCGGGAGTCCTGGGTTCAGTTTATTTGATGCATGTACTTGCTACTATTGGCGCTTAAATTACTGAATTAAATTACATCACACACAAAATTTCAAGTCAATCGAAGGTGAAAATCGGATATTTTAAACAATTGGCTTGAAGCAAAACGGGGACAAAAATTTCTGGGTAAATACATACATTATGGTTTCTTGTCGATATTTTTTAAAATTCCGAAATCAACCGATATTATCGATTTCTGAGCTCTAAAGTATAAAGTACTAAATACTTGCATGAAAAAATGTTACAAATTGCATGAAAAGTTTTAAAAACATTTAAAATAAGTTTTAAATCTAACAGTTTTTTTTGTTTTTAAAACTATAACTATTATGATGGCAAAATTCCAAAAGGAAATTATACAATTTGTATAAAAATTCTTTGACCAAATTAAGAGGTGCAGGTTGCTTGATTACACCGAAAAAAATTCGATTGGATACTCCAACAACTTCAGGATTACAATTGTTTGGTAAAACTTCTTACAATTGTTTCAGACAAATGCATCGCATTAAACTTCGTTTTTATATTATTTTTAATATTAGGTTCTTCGACGGTTGATCTTACTGAATATGATCAAAAAGAATTTCAAAAGCTGAAGCAAACTTTACCTGTCATTCAAGAGCCGTGGCTGACTATAGAAAGTTATTGGATACGGAGTTGTGAGGGTCGTCTAAGGGAGTTTAAAGAAGCAAAGGATAAATCTTTAAAACATTTTTTAATGACTGGCCACTTTATAAAAATGCTATAATGCCAGCATTTTGGTAAGCTTGAAGTTGAAGGCATTTTAAGACTGTTTTGGAATTACAGATTCTTTTTTTTTTCTACAGATTGATTTAGATTTTAAAAGACTCTTTCTGAATAAACATAAAAAACTTTTGGAGAAGGCAAAACATTTTTTCGAAGTTGTGGTACCAGTGCTACGCAAACTAATTAAAGATAAGCAAAGTCTAAAGGATTTGAACGATATGCCAACTGACCCAGGTAAACAAGTTTTGATCACAATTAAACTATAACGGTACATAATATATAGTTGAATCCATTAATTTGATTATCCATTAATTTGATTACCCATTTTTTTTTTTTAATTTACGTTTTTTTATTTTATTATTTTCCAAAAATACATAAAGTGTTAATTAGGAAAATATTAAGTGGTATACTTATGGATACGTAAATATCCTAAAATAACTTAAAATATCTTAAAATATCTCAAGATATAAATATTATTCTTGTTTTTTTTTTTTTTTTTTTTTTTTTTTTTTTTTTTTTTATATCGGTTTTATATATTTTTTTATATTTTTATTACTATTACTATTATTTCTAATTTTATAATTTTTTTTTTTTTTTTTTTTTTTTTTTTTTAACATTATTATATTCTTTTTTACTCTATTACTTTAGTTTTAATCTTATTCCTCTTGCAAGCGCTAATTCGATAATCTAAATAATCTAAAATTGTAATAAATAGTAAAGTTAGAAATTCATGTTCAACCTATGCAGAGTTATATTATTAGTGACATTGCTTGGACTTGCATATACAAAAAAAAAAGAATTCAAAAGAATCCATTAAATTTAATTAAGAATCGTAGTATGAGGAGATGAAAAAAATAAAAAAAAAAAGAAAAAAAGCAAATGATGTTTACATACATACCGACACAGCAGCAATCAATTGCATTCCAAATGACACGAAATACTCATTAACTTGATCCTTTTATACTAGTTAAATAAAGTCCAAAATAAATAATTCAGTACAGTCAATTCATCTTTTGCAAGGCAGTCTTAGATCATGAAAAGTGTGTAGTTATTGATTGTTTATAAGTATACGGGTTTCTGGTGAAATGTTTCAAAAAAGATATTTTTCGCCACTAATTTCACAACTTACAAAACACACTTCGGCTTTATGTCCCATTAAGAACTTAGCAGAGACAACAATAAGCCACCAGACCGGTCAGTTCTTGGCAAGCTCCTCCCAGCCTTAAACAAGTCCCAGAAATACAAAGACTTCTGCGATGCCGTTTTTTATACCCCGTTGTATTTTTAGATACTAAAAGTTTTTACCGTCCAAAAAGTAAAAACTTCTTCGTTCTCTTTGAACTCCCCAAATTAATGGGGGGCCATACAACTAAAGGAAAAACCTAACTCGAAATAATAAAATTAATTCTAAATTGACGGCCAGAAGAGCATAATAACGAGAGTGAGGGTGACCACCCATCTAGCATTTTAACTTATTTTAAAACACTAAACAGTCTTACCGAAACTAACTTCCCCACCTTCATAGTTTCTTTAAAATTTCTAAGCAGTTTCGATAAAGGCCATTTGGAGAACTTTCCCCGCCTTTCCCCGCCTTTTGCAAAATAAGTCTAAATAATAGATTAAAAAACAAAAACCACCTTATACTTTAATACTTTTTTGACAAAAACGAAACGATTTCAATTTCGTATAAGCTTCAATTTCGTCTAAACCCATTGAAATTACATGTCACATATCTTTTTCCATAAAAAGTAATCCCCTGAATTAAACTATATTTTCTACATCTAAATTTAGTTGAAATAATAGAAGCAATAGCTTCCGTCAGTTTGACATATTTCGTTTCAGATATTGAAGCAATTTTTAGAGTATGACAGCTGTGCTTCTATACGATCTGCAAACAGTTACAACCGAAACAACTACAATCCTAATGACAGCTATAACTTTTATAACCTATTTTCGGAAGCTCTATTTAGTGATCTGTAGATGAGTTTCGGTAAAGCTTCTTATATTAAATATAGAAATATTTTAGAAGCTTTCATTCCGGCGGTGCGGAGAACTTCTCTGTGGAAGTTGTATATCGAAACTTTATAGAAGTAAAATATAACTAGCTTCCACTTAGAAGCTTAAGCGAAGCTTTATTGAAGCTAAAACTTATATAATTCCAAATTGAGAAGTAAGTTTGCTAGTTGGGCACCCGCTGCAGTGTGAAAAATTACTCAGCACAATTTCGCACAGCTGATGCCTTCGTTAGTCGTCGAACTAACGCAAACTGGGCATGGACGGTATAAACCTACCTACTGCCCCTCAGGCACACGAGGTAACCATTCCTTTCGGCAGTTGTTTTTAAGTCTACACTGTTATCATATTCCTCCTGTTTCCTTCCTACCCTTTTGATATCGTATAGGGTAATCATTCCCTTAAGTATTTTATTTCTCTTATCCCATATCCATTTGTTTTTTGTTGTTTTTTTCCTATACTTAATTTTTTTTAAATTATTATAATTATTATTCTTTATTTTCTAGTTATTGTTTTTTTTTCTCCCTTTTTAATTTTGTTCTTTGTTTTTTTTAAATAATTCAATTTTTATCATGGTTGCATGACTCCTGCATGGGAGTTCATGGGGAACCGAGAGTGTTGTTTGATTAGCTGTCTCAATACCGAAACATTCATCCCATCCATAAAGAAAAATCTATCTGGTATTCTGTTGCCTGCCCAATTAGATTCTGGAGGCTTCCGGGTTGGAACAGTGTTCTCACGTTCCACGTTTGATTCAAACAGATTGTCCAGGTACAATAGCAAGGGAGGTCTAAACCAGAAAGACGTTCCATTCCAAGGTTTATGTTGTCTTTTATTAACAATTGTTTTTTACGGGACGAGGAAAATTGCCTCTTACGACACGCATGAGTGCGGTGGGCTGATTTTTTTGAAGAAGGAGACCCCAACTCCACAGGTGAAATTGGGTGAAAATCCTATGATGAAATTGGGTTAGCCACGCTACAACTCCCCATTTCAGTCGCCTCTTACGACACGCATGCAGTGGATAGATTTTTTCCCTCAATAGAAGTCACTTATTTCAGCAAACTTTAACTAATTTATCTGATTCACTTCAATAGTAATTTAATTTTATTTTTTTATTTAAATTTTTACAGAGCTACGACAGTTAAAACTGTTCAAATTAATTCACTACGCTACGAGACCAAATACAAGAATTCCTGCAACAAATAATAAAGAAATGTGGAAGCCGACTATTCTCAATTCGATTAGCTCATTTGTACCAAATGCGTTATAAAAAAAAATTAAAAATTATAATTAATTTATTTTTAAATTATCTATTTAAAATAAAAGAATATTTTTTAAAAATAGTGATTTTTTTATCCCGTTTAAGGTTAATAGAACATCGGTGGATTGAGAGTTTTATTCCAGTTCCTTATTTTTCCAAGGTTGCTATTTTACGGGTTATAGCTGTCTCAGTAGTGATGTTTCTTAAAGGTCTATGTGATAAGAAACAACTCTGACAGCCATAAGTCAATCTAAATAGCCGTACAACATCGAGTGCATGTCCGATACATTTAGCAATACCGAAGCATGTAAAAATCTTCCCGCGGGCTTAAAAACCCTGACAGGCAGCTTTTTATTTGCTTTTGTGGGTGTCGCTGAACGTACCGCATTCCCACTGAAATTGAGAAAAATCTTTTCTCAAACTAAATTTGCTTAAAATGATAATGAATTGATTCAAACTGAAATATATCGGATCAATACCAAAAGTAACATACGATCATGTCGATCAAAAAAATTCTTAAAATGATCAGAATTTCTTAAAATGAGCTTTTGGTTTCTCAACTTCTTCCGCTCAAATTCTTGAAGAAATACAAATCCATCTTAAATTGATACTTTTGGTATTGATTTGATACAACAAGTTTATAAGCTTTGAGAATAATATCGAGAATATAATATCAAAATAAGAAATTTGTTTATCATAATCAGTAGATTTACATCAACTCAAAAAAATAAACCAAAGTTCAATCTGATGCAGCATTTTATATCAATTTGAGAACTCATATTCTCGTCCATATATTGATATACAAAAATCATCAATTTGATGATTTTTTTATCAAATTTAACTCTTTTTTTCTCTCTGTGTAATACACTAGGGATGATATTGTAAGATAGTTTTTCTGTCTAATAGGTGATTCCTTGCCTTCACTGCAAATTTAATCGTAATACACTATCTGACAGATCTTTACTTAGCAAGTGATTGTCTTTTGAAGGCAAGTATTTGCTAGGACCGTACCGGTCACAACATTTTATTGCAAATCTTTTCGAATTGTAACGAACAAAGAAATGTCAAGAAATCAATATGCAAAAAGTAACCAACGTGTAAAATATCCTGTTTGAATGTGGTCTGAGTGCTTCTCATTGTTCTGTATGCTTTTAATTGTTGTGCTTCTCATTGTTGAAATTTCCAACCGTTGTAAGTCGTAAAGACTTAAGCAATTGATAATTTATGAAATGAAGGAATAAGTGATGCAAGGAATGGAACATGAATGGAATATGAAACAAATTCGAATTAAATAATTTTTTCCTTGGCATTAGTATCTGACTGTTGAGCGATAAAGAACAACCTATTGAAGGTGATTGTACACAATATGCAAATCGGCTGGTTTTGCAAATTAAAGATGATGACCTGGATACATTCAATGATATATCCTTTCGTATCTCTGAGAGATCGCAAAAATTCCAAGTGCTAGAGATAATTATTTAATTACTTTAAAGCTAATTTGTTGGGATATTATTATTCAAAAAATTCTACGCTAATTTCAGCCTGAACCCAATTCCTAGAGTTACTTTTAAAATGAGGAGGATCATTTGAAAAATATTTTTACAAATAAATACTAACACGGAATCTAGATCTGATCGTATATTTCTTCAATTTTTCTTAAAATTTCTGCTAAGCATCCAGCAACAATCTCATCAGCGATTCATCCCTGTGCAGTTCAAAAACTAAAGTGTAGAACGGTAGTCTTTCAGTGTATTATTTTCACAGGTCTCGTATTTTTGAAATTCTTACCCGCGTGGTTTTTTGCTGATAATTTTAATCCCCAAAGTTTTAAAATCAATGCTTATAAATTCCTCAGGAAAAGTAATCCAGGATTCAGGAATCGTAGTTGGTATAGTATCTTCAGATATTCAGAGACGTTAATTTACAATTTATTATAATTTAAACTAAACATGCCTCACTTTGTATAAAAAAAACAAAAGCTTTGCACTTACCGATTTTGATGGATGGTGGCAGAATTGCATCCAGATTTGATATGTTAAAAATCGTAATACATAACATAACACATAAGTGATTGTTTTTCATTGCAGTTTTTGCCACTCAAGCCATTTTTGTTTAGAAAAACTCTGAAATGCAAAAATTATTTTATATTTTTCGTAACCCAGTCTATTACAGATGATGCTAGGATTGAGCAGTCGATTTAAATTTAAAAAAAAAACAACTTTAACAAATAATGAAAATTAAAGTGATTTGCATATTAGAATAATTATTACGATCAGAAAAAAATCAAATAGATTAAAAAGGCCAAGCTAAAAAATGAAATTAAAATGAAATGTTTTTTTTGGTTTGATTGTTATTTCCAATACTTACTGAACATTACTATAAATATAAAAACAACTCACGTGAATAAATTTTAACACATCATATCATGCACTTAGTTATGCAGTTCCATTTATTAAAATAATTGGTGCTTGACGAGTGCTAACATTTCTAATTATTGACAGTAAAATTAATAATAAATGAGATATTATAACAAACAAAAACCTAATTAAAACTTTTAACTATTGAATTTTAATTAACGGTGTAAGCTGTCTTGTTGAGTTTAAAACGAAAACTGAAGAAAATGCTCATGCATGTGTAAAACTTTTTCTCTTTTATTTGTTGTTGTGCACTTTAATGACTTCTTTTGTTTTTATATTTTGATACAAATTTTCATAAACTTATTGATTTTTTTTATTTTATGTTTAGTTTTGAAAGGTATTAGTCCGGCATTAAGATATCAAACCAAAATTATTTGCATTAGCTCAATCCCATTTTACTTACATTTCGTAGCACACAATACCTGCAATAGAACTCGTCATCGAATTCATAAAAAATTTTAGTCGGGCATCAACAGAGATTGAATCGATTTTGTCTGAGTCTGCTTAGCTTTTTGCTTTTTGAAAGACGCGTTTTAAGCTAGATGATGTCCAACCAATGCAATAAAAACTATTATGTCTATTGCTTTAATAGGATGTGCAGCTAACGGCAAACGTATAGGAATGAATAAATACGTTGCAATTTGAAGTGGTAAACAAATTCCATCAGTTGCTTCTACCCTTGGAGTAAGACCTTAAATATTATTGAACCTTGAAGTTCTAACAATTTCTCAACGTGAAGAAAGCCTTGGCTAAACCTGTTGTTATTGCCACCGTAGATAGTAGTTCAGAGACGACCTCGAGATATGAAACAGTCATAACTTTTGTTGTTGAACTAGGAAAAATAATTGAAATAATTTAGACTATTTTTCCCTTGCCGCGAATGTTCCAGGTTTTAGTGGTTTTTACCAGGTGGAATTGGGAAAGGTATGATCTTCCTGGGCTTATATTACCGCATGATGACTCCGCTACTAATGAAAACTTATAACAAATTTTGTTCTACATGGTGAAAAACACTTGGAACAGTTTGAAATGCTATGGTGATTAGAGCTTATCCTGTAATAATCCTGTAAAATTTATCACTTCTAAGTTACAGAATTTAGCTGCTGAAAAAAAACAAATTGAAATTTGTCTAATTTTGTTTGAAACAAAAAAAACTTAATTCAAAATCCGCATAGTTTGATTTAAAATTTCAATATTTTGAAAGAAAATTATAGCTATTTTGATTATAAACCTATTTTGATTTAAAGTTAGTTTGTTTTAAATCAAAATAATTAAATTTAATTTCAAAATATAAGATGTTTTGATTTTATTGGGGTATATATATTGGTATAGTTACATGTATATTGAATTAATGTTATCTTTTAATTTAAAAAAAGCATATTTTAAATTAAAACTTCCGTTAAAATATAGGTGATATGATTTGTACTTAGCATCGTTAAATTTAACTAGGTAAGGTATGTACTGATTTTACAAATATTATAAAATTTCACAAATCTTTATTAATTGTTGTTATGATTGAAAAATTTCAACCATTAAAAAATTTTTTTTAGTAAAATAAAAGCTGTAAACCATCTATAAAAAATGTACTCCTAATCACTACCGAGTTCTTAAATTTATCAACAAAATAATACAAAGATATTACTTCGGTCTGAAAGACCTAAGTATTACATTCATGAGCTCAAAGTGAAATTCTTACCCCCACTTTTTTTGGCATTTCTCGACGTTTTAGGACCTACTGATTCTAAAAAAGCAAAAAAAAAAAATGTGTGTCTGTCTGTCGGGCGTCCGGCCGGCCGTCACAACTGACGAAATCTAGAAAACCGCTGGACGGATTTCAAAATTTTTTTTCCTAAAAATAGGTTTACTCAATGGGAAGAGCCGAAAAGACGATGTGTTCGATAGCTGTACCGGAAGTGTGTCAAAAAAATCGTCAAGTGTGTCAAAACAAGGAAATTTGCATATTTTTTGCTTAAAAAACGTTCATTTTAAGTGATTACGAGTAGGAACATTAAATTTGGAGAGATCTTGATCTTGTTGTCAAGTGTGTCAAAAGAAAGATTTTTATTTATTTTTTTACCTAATTTTTTGGAAAAAAAAAATATAATTTATTGTTTGTTTGAAATGAAGTTTTATTATTATTATTGAGAATTATGGCATTAAAGTTTGTCAAAAAAATGTTGTCAAGTGTGTCAAAAGATTTTTATTTAGTTTTTTACCCAATTTTTTGGAAAAAAATAAAATTGTTTCTTTAAAATAAAATTGTCAAGTGTGTCAAAAGAAAGATTTTTATTTATTTTTTTACCCAATTTTTTGAAAAAAAAAATATAATTTATTGTTTGTTTGAAATGAAGTTTTATTATTATTATAGAGAATTATGGCATTATAAGTTTGTCAAAAAATAATGTCAAGTGTGTCAAAAAATGATTTCATTTATTTTTAGCCAATATTTTTGAAAAAAAAAATGTAGCTGTTTTTATGACGTAAATGTAATTTAAAATGAAATTGGACATGGAAATTTTTGAATTTGTTATAGTTTTTGAAATATTTTTGGAATTTTGAAAAAGTTTGTATTTTTGATTTTGTAATAATTTTTGCAATATTTTTAGAATTTTGGCAAAAGTTTGAATTTTTAAGAATTTTTGAAATATTATTGGAATTTAGAAAAAGTTTGATTTTATTTAATTTTTACAATATTTTTGGAATTTTGATTATAATTTTCCGGCAACGTATTGATGTTTCGTGTTAGTTTTGTAATAAATTTTTAAACAGAGATAAAAAATACGTGTACTTTAACAAAGAGTTATGTTTGATATACATCGCTGCCCAAAACTAAAAACCATGTCCTCATAAAAGTTTTTTGCCGAAAACTATATCAAAATCCTTAACCCAGACCGAAGTCTTGATATCTCAGAGCTGTGAGATTTCAGCCCCTCCATATTTTTACTTTTAGTTTAAAGAATATTTTAATTCAAAAAACACTAAAGCTAAAATTAAAAAAGTTTAACATAAAATATTCTGAAAGTGATGTACCAAATAAAATATAGAAAAATTGACAATAAACAATAACATTTTTTATTTGAAAGATTCAATTTTTCTTTTAACATTTTTTTGCAAATTTACAATGTCGGCGGAAATTGTATTATCTGAACATATTTCGTAAATTCAATAGCGGCCACTCTATAACAATTTTAAATATATTTTTTTCAGAGCTCGATTTGAAACTAGTTATTCTCAACTGAGATGTTGACTCCCATTTTAATTTTATCTCTTCAAAAGGAGATTGATGTACAGCTAACCATTTTTTTATCTTCAATATATTTTCCATATGTCTGGGTATCTAGAAATAAAATTATATTAGTGTTGCCTTAAAATTTGTAAATGTTTTATATATGCAGTTTACCAGCATGATTTACTTTACTAGCAAGTCAATCTTTTTTTATTATTATTATTATTACACACTTTTATTTAACTTGACTCTTGAGAGCTTTGATGGGTGGAATTTTGTGATTCATTTTTCAGTAACTTCCCATTATGTGATTGATCCCAAATTGAAAAGACAAGTTTGTTGAAGCAGTCAGTACGTATTTCTAAAACTTTTAAAGCAAAAAACTTTATAAATCTGAAGAAAAAAAATTCAAATTTTTCTTCATTCTGAAAGACCTTAAGAGGACATATTACACATTTTTGTCATTTTTATATGAAAAAATGGTCTTAAAGATGCAAACATATATATTTAATAATTTATGTACAACTTAAAATTAATACAATGAGCAAAGAAAAGTACTAAAATTTTACACTGGATGTTTAAATAACGTTATAGTGCAATTAACCTTATTAAAATTACTTTAAATTTCAAAGAATATTAAATTTTCGGTAAGTGATTTAATTGCTAGTTTTACTTATGGTGTATTTTCTGTGAAATAATGTGGTTAACTTATTTGTAGGTAAAATTATATAACTAAAAACTCTAAAATAAAAAAGTAAATAAAAAAAATTTAAAAAACACAATTTTTGAAAAACGAACTAAAAAGTAGAAAATAAATTTTGCATTAACACCAGCGTTATGTGTTTTATAATTATATTTCCTTTGAAATTGTTAGAAGAAAAAATATTTAAATGGTATTTAACACATCTTAGCATAGATGCAAATATTAAATTTTTGACTAATTTAAAATGCTAATTTTCGATTGACAAACAGTTTTCCGTTCCCATTTGTTACATAAAATAAAAGTGGGTGCCGCATTCAGAAAGGAAAGGGAATAAATGTTGATAGTCTCTCTTGTTAGAGATTAACATAGAATACATTTGTTCCTTTTCTATATTAATGTATGCGTCACCCACTTTTATTTTATGTAACAAATGGGAACGGAAAACTGTTTGTCAATCGAAAATTAGCATTTTAAATTAGTCAAAAATTTAATATTTGCATCTATGCTAAGATGTGTTAAATACCATTAAAATATTTTTTCTTCTAACAATTTCAAAAGAAATATAATTATAAAAGATATAACGCTGGTGTTAGTGCAAAATTTATTTTCTTCTTTTTAGTTCGTTTTTCAAAAAGTGTGTTTTTTAAATTTTGTTTTCATTAATTGAGTCTAGCTTTCGTTTTCTATCTATCGGCTCTAATTTTTTTTTCTGAGTTGACATGTTTCATTCCTGTATTTGTAAAACAGTTTACCTTGAGGACGATTATTTATGATCTTAAAATAAAATCATTTTTCTTCTCTAGGGAGTTTTTTAATAATTTCACTCGCAATAAATTGAAAATCATTGGGCTTCAAATTTACATGTCCCTCTATCAACTATGAAATTATTGCGTTACAAAGGAGATCTCTTGTTTTAAGGAAAACGCACTCTTTCATTGATTTAAATATCCCATCAAATTCAACACTATCTATTATTCCCAGAATCACCTGCATAAAAAATAAAAAAATTAATTGAAACTTTCAGTAATAGTTTTTTCTTACCTGTTTATTGTTGAAACAAAAAATTTCTTTCACTGTTTCATTAGAATACATTGATGATGGTGTTGCAGGACATTCGTCAGATGTTGTTTTATCCATTCTATTCGAACCGGTGCCAATCGAATCACTAAGCGTTAAGGCCTGTGCTTTGTAGTTCTAGAAATACAAACATAATTCGTAGATTACTTAGATTACCAGTAAATAAAAGTATGATTCATAAACACATTTGTCTTTATACAAAGTTATACTAATGATACTAATGAAAGTTATATTAATGAATTTTTGTTAAAATTTTATATGTTTATGCAATTTGACTTAAGTAAAGGATACAAAATATATGGTATTACCTACTTCTATATAAGTTTCTTACAAACAAATCGTATTAAGTTAATTCCACTTACATTTTTAGTGCGCCATTCGAAATTTCGTTTTAATTCCAATTTCATATACGTTTGAAAATATCCAGCCAAGATCATCCTCTGTTAGACCTTTAAAACTTTCTTCGTCTAATCCAGCTCCTATAAATATATTCGTATTACGTATATATTATTTTCTTTTTATGTCATACCATTTTTACACTTACCTCTTAATTTATTATAAAGCAACCTCATGCCCCATAGGTCCAATAATTCTTGAAATGCTACCTCATATTCTCGTATAATTATATTTTCAGTGTTCTGATCAGAAGCACTTGTGCCGTTTAAAAATTGATTTTAAATTCTATATCTCTAGAATTCTACATCTCTATTATCAATAACAGATATTCTATATCTCTATTATCAATAACACTAGAATTAGTATTTAGCGACATTTTATTGCTCTAACAAGTCAAACTGCTTTGTAATAAATAACAATTTAAACTAAACTGAAAGGCACATGTTAAATCCTTTCGATCAATCCCGTTGTTTTTTCATTCTTTTATGGTGTGATTCAAGCATTATAAGATTACCTTTAACGACAATTATGTTTTGAATATGAAACAATACAAATGTTTTGAACTAACGTTTTGTTGTCGATGAAATTAATGTTTTGACATTTTAGTTGACCGTCAAAATTTATTATAACTCATTCAAAATATAAAATGATTAAATTATATTTTTTGAGTTTTAAATTAATAAATATAATTGTTTTGAAATAATAATTTTTACACTGATCATAAACTTCCTAATTTAAAAATATGGAGGGGCTGAAATCTCACAGCTCTGAGATATCAAGACTTCGGTCTGGGTTAAGGATTTTGATATAGTTTTCGGCAAAAAACTTTTATGCGGACATAGTTTTTAGTTAAACTCAGCAAACTACTCAAAAACCTCTCCATTTAGTGTTTCGAGAAAATATTACAAAATCACAAATTCATATTTCTTTCAAGATTCCAAAAATTTTGTAAAAAATAAATAAATCAAACTTTTTCCAAAATCCTAAAAATATTCCAAAAATTATTACAAAATCAAAGATTAAACTTTTTTCAAAAATTCTGAAAATGCTGCAAAAATTATACAAAATCAAAAATTGAAACTTTTTTCAAAATTCCAAATATTCCAAAAATTAGAATAAAATCAAATATTTAAACTTTTTCTAAATTCTAATAATATTCCAAAATTTCTTAAAAATTCAAAAATTCAAACTTTTTCCAAAACTAAAAATATTGCAAAAACTATAAACAATATCAAAAATTGAAACTTTTTCCAAAATTACAAAAATTATTATAAAATTTAAAATTTTTTAAAATTCTAAAAATATTCCAAAAATTCTTACAAAATCAAAAATTGAAACTTTTTCAAAATTCCAAAAATATTCAAAAACTATAACAAATTCAAAAATGTCCATGTCCAATTTCATTTTCATTTTCAGCAAACTATTCAAAAACCTTCAATTTAGCGATTCGAGAAAATATCAACATCACAAATTCATATTTCTTTCAAGATTCCAAAAATATTGTAAAAATTTAATAAAATCAAACTTTTTTCAACATTCTAAAAATATTCCAAAAATTATTACAAAATCAAAAATTAAAACTTTTTCCGAAATTCTAAAAATATTGCAAAAATTATTACAAAATCAAAAATACATACTTTTTTCAAAATTCCAAAAATATTTCAAAAACTGTAACAAATTCAAACATTTCCATGTCCAATTTCATTTTCAATTACATTTACGTCGTAAAAACAGCTACATTTTTTTCCCAAAAAATTGGCTAAAAAAATCAATGAAATCATTTTTTGACACGCTTGACATTATTTTTTTGACAAACTTATAATGCCATAATTCTCATAATAATAATATACTTTCACGTCATACAAATTATTTATTTTATTTCTTTCCAAAAAATTTGGTAAAAAAATAAATAAAAATCTTTCTTTTGACAAACTTGACAACATTTTTTTTGACAAACTTATAATGCCATAGTTCTCAATAATAATAATAAAATCATTTCAAACAAAAGTTTAATTTAATTTTTTTTCCGCAAAATTGGGTAAAAAAATAAATAAAAATCTTTCTTTTAAGACACTTGACAACATTTTTTTGACAAAATTATAATGCAATAATCTAGATTTTGGTCTCTCACACCAATTCCGACCATCAAGATTTCTCGAAATTCAATGTTCCTACTCATAATCACTTAAAATGAACGTTTTTTAAGCAAAAAATATGCAAATTTCCTTGTTTTGACACACATAATGATTTTTTTGACACACTTCCGGTACAGTTATCGAACACAGCGTCCTTTCGGACCTTTCTCTTGAGTATACCTATTTTTAGAAAAAAAATTTTTGAAATCCCTCCAGTGGTATTCCCTGCAGTGTAGGTAATGACGGCCGGCCGGCAGACAGACATAAATTTTTTTTTTTTGCTTTTTTAGAATCAGTAGGTCGAGAAATGCCAAAAAAAGTGGGGGTAAGAATTTCACTTTGAGCTCATGAATGTAATACTTAGGTCTTCCCAGACCGAAGTAATACTTTTTTCGTTAGTTAATAAACAAAAGTAACTGTTTTTATTTTGCAAATTTTGCAAATGATTTCTAATTTCGAAACTTAGTATTTTGCATCAAAAGATCTAAATCAATAATTTATTAAATTAATATACATAAATTCCAATCAAAATAAAATATTTTGATTTAATTCTAGTTAAATAATTTCTTCAAATTTTAGTTAAGAACACATAGTTTTGAATTAGAGTATTTACTATGGATTTAAGGTTTTTTGGCAATGATTTTATATAAGATAATATTCATTTTAGTTCTAAACAAAAATTCTTGAATCAATACGTAAAACAAGATTTTGAAGTAAAATGTTTTCGCTTTTGAAATAAAATTTCATAAAAAATTGTGAATCCAATCAAATTTGATTTGAATTGAATTCCTGTTTTCTTAAATTAAAGCATTTTTGTTTCAAAATAATATTATGCTCTTGGTATTTTAAATCATGGGGAAAAGTTTTTTGATTTCATTGAAAAAATGTATTGAATCAAGATTTTTTATGAAAATTCAGTACTTGGTTAATGATTGATAGTCAAAATTTCGAAATCTTGAAAAATTGAAAATAATTATTTTCCGTGTGATGGAGTGATTCAAATTGATCAATCAATAAACCGTATTGCCTTTCTCAGTGCGACTGCAGGTACATTCCTAAACACTACAGTATTGTTCTGTACATAGTCTAGGGTTAATAGAGTTAAAGTGTCAAGGTTTTGCTCAATTATATAATTATATTTTTACTCTGACAAGTTACAACTTAATTAAGGATTATGTTTAATATGTGTAATATAAGAGAAACAGATTGGAACAATGGTGCCGCTAAGAAACATGCATCATTGATAGTTCAACCGAATCAACGAATTTAAGTTTTAAAGATAGCTTATCTTACCACTAATGTACCAACAACGATTTTGTAAAACAGACCACATATACTACTTTAAGCTGTCAAAAGTTACAGAAGTTCAAAGTTACTTTCCTTATTGCTTTTAACGTATTACTGGAGTATAGCATTAATTGAAAAGGACATGATGATAAATGTGAGCGGTAATTTAAAGTTATTTAATTCTACTAAACAAAGTGGTGCCTTGAAGCGAATGAAATGAGAAACTTAAGCGAAAAAAGATTATGTCTAAACGCGCAAGTAAGGTTACAATGAATTTGTGCTCTTACAGTCTGAGGAAAGCAATTACCGGGTCTATTTTGCCAAAGATTAAAATTAGATGTCAGTTAGTCTGAGAGTTATGTTCATTGAGTTGAGTTAAATGTGAAGAAAAATTCGAGTTTGTATTCGAGTTTGTTCTAAATATTTCAGATCAGGCAAATCTCGTCGACAAATATACGTATAGGGTATAGGAAACCAGTAAAGGTAAAACCATCTGCTTCTAAACAAAATCCTAAAGAGCTCTCTCTTATTCCGTTCGGTCGCGCTTGTATGTCAACAACCTTTCACCGTTCAATCATAACCGGTTTTATTTACGCCAACCAAATTACACTAACAATTGTTTGAAATCTCCAAACTTATTACTTACAAAACATCTTCATTTTTAGGTGATACACAAAATTTGCTGGCTCAGGATGTTAATTCGTTAAGACGTGATTCTTTAAACTTTGATTTAAAATAATTAAAAACTCAAAAGTTTATTAGCTATTTATGTACCAAGGGCGTTATGGAGGTTATTACTGGCCGAAAGTGACGTAATCCAGCCCGAGGGGATGCTGGATGGGTGCCGTTTGATGGGCGTAATACCCAGTAACGCCAGTGGGTACATTCAAGATGGCATACTTCACTCAATAAGCCAACACTTATAAAAACAATATAATTATTTTTTCTTTATTGATACGCAAAAAATATAAATGAATCCTAGTATGAATAGTATATTTTCCTACAAGAGATGAAAACAGTGTTTTTTTCGTGAGTAAACATTTGTTCACGAGACGCGCTAGCGTCGAGTGAGACATGTTTACGAACGAAAAACGTTTTTATCTCGCGTAGGAAATGCAATTTTTTCTATGATAGTAATATATAATCGATATTTACTATAAATTATTAAGTAAGAAATCGACAACAAAACATTCAAAATTCATTTTCTATTTTTTCATGGCTACGTTGTTTAAAATACTTTGCAAAATTATATGAAAAACCATAGCAACTTTAATTTGTTATTCTATTTCACTAGTGAGTTTACTTTTCGCATAGAAAAAATAAATATTTTGAAGTTTGAAATAAATTTGTTTTTGTTTGCATGTTCCTCTGTAAATAAATTGTCCTACATAGAGTTTGAGAACAGGGTGCTCCGGAAAATTTCTAGAAATTCAAATTCAGCGTAACTTGGGTTGATTGTTTTTGGGTTGATTTTCGGAATTGAATTTAATTTATGCTATATTCGCTTTTCAAGACGTTTTTATTCACTTTTCAAGACGTCTTTATTCACTTTCAAGACGCCGTTTATTTTATTTTTAGCTGGCAGTCTATGTGTATGTATGTGTGTCGAAGTATGTGTCTTGCAGGGGAGTTCACTTGCAGGGGATGCTCCTAAAAATTTCTACAAATTCAAATTCAGCGTAACTTGGGTTGATGTTGCTGTTGTAGCGACGAGATGTGGTGCTATTCTTCCGGCTCCAAGTCCAGATTCAGGAACTCTGCTACAGCCCTTGGGCGGTACCACAGATCTTCCTTCGTCAGGTCGGTTGGTTTCTCTGGACAATTGAAAAGGTGGTTAGCATCATGTGGCGTGTCCTCACATATGGGACACTTGTCAACAATTTCATGGTCAATTCTACTCATGTAGTTATTTAAGATGCGTGACCAACCGGATCTTAACTGCGCTAGGATGGTTCTGGTGCTGCGTGACAGTTTTACCTTTTCGGCAGCGAATTGCGGTGGTTTGCTATTAAGAACTCGATTCGGGGCGTAGTTCTTTGTTGTGTCTTCAACGGTTTTGGTATGTAGATTTTTCAACCCCCTCTTATACGTAGGCTCGTCGATGTTATTTATATCTTGATTGCTTTTAACATCTTGTAGGAAGCATTTTGCAGTCCTTCTTATGTGTCTATGTGGTGTTGTCATGGATAAGGTGTCATTGCAGGGATGCTGCTCTCTATGACAGGACCAAAGATATTGTTTGGTAAGCATTACGTTGTGTTCACGGACCGGGAATATGTTACATTCCTCGTGTAGGTGATCTCGGTGGGCCATCAAGTGACATCCAGTTGCTGTACGCAAGGCTGCGTTCTGTGTTATCTGTAACTTATTCCAGTGGGTGTCAGCGAATTGGGGTGTCCATATGGGAGCAGCATAATTTATGAAAGGCCTTCCTATAGCTTTATATGCCGTTATTATTGTGTCTTTATATTTACCCCCATGAACTACCCGCTAGAGCTTTCAGTGCGTTATTCCTGTTTTTAAGTTTCGTATTTACTTGTGAGCATGAGCGTTGAATTTAAGTAGTGGATCGAATGTCACCCCCACCAGTTTGGGATTTTTGACAGTAGGAATTAGTATGTTGTCAATGCAGATATTGAGTGTAGTGTTTACCTGCTTCGTCCATGTGATGAAAAATGTGGAAGTTGAATTTTCAGTGGACAGTTTCAATTTTTTGGTTTTAAACCATTCATTCAAGGTGTTGAGGTTGGTGTTTAGAACATTGGTGAGTTGTTCCAGGTTGTTTCCTGTTGCAAGCACCGCGCAGTCGTCTGCATATGACGTGATAGTTATTCCTTCCGGTGGGGCCGGTAAACTTAAGTAAACGTTGAATAATGAAGGCGAGAAAACTCCACGTTGTAGAACTTCTTGTCTGAGCACTCTCATCTTAGATCTAGAATTACGGAACTCAACGTATGTTTGGCGCCTTCTTAGATAGTTACACAACCAGCGCTTTATTAGACCTGGCAGATTGGTGTTGAGTATGTCGTTCAGTAGTGCAGCATGTGACACTGTGTCGAAAGCTTTTGACAGGTCAAGTGCAACTAAAATTGTTCTAGCACAGTGTTGTTTTTGGTTTAGACCATCGCTGATTTGGTTTTGGATTCTATGTAACGCGGTGGTTGTGCTGTGTGCAGTGTGCTTTCCTGAAGCCATGCTGATGTGACGCCAATTTGCAAGATTCTGTTAAACGAGGTAGTAGCAGTGCTTCTATCAATTTTGCAACCGATGAGAGGATAGAGATCGGTCGATAGGATTCTTCCTTTTCTTCAGGCTTGCCAGGTTTCAGAATGGTACTTATTCTAGCCGTTTTCCAGATATTTGGTATCTGGAACGTATTTAGAGATGTGTTGAGTATGGTAGTGAGAAAGTTCAATCCTTTGGGTCCAATGTGTTTTAGCATGATGGCTGGGATGCCGTCTGGTCCAATAGCTTTAGATGGTTTGGATTTCTTAATTGCGTTTCCGACATCTTCTTCGGAAAATATGATATCCTCGAAATTTTCAGTATTAAGTTTGCGCATATGTCTTAATACTGACCTAGTTTCTTTTTCATGTTTACTTTGCTTTTCTGTAAACTGCGTGTTGAATTTTGTTGCGCATTTTCTATGGTTTTGGGTTGGGATATCATCGAAGGAGATCATGCAGTTGTTATGCGTTTGACGCGGATGTGTTAAACCCTTAATCACCTTCCACAGACTTTTATTTGTGCCAAAGTTTGACTTACTCACTAAATTTTTCCATTTGTTGCGTTTGTGTTCCATTACTAGTTTAGTTATCAGCTTGTTCAGGCCCGGAATTCTAGAATCAATTGGATCTGCCTTACAGATGTCATCGCTTTGGGAAGAGAGTACACAAGCTTCTTGTGGGAAGTTTGGTTTAATATTTTGTATTCTGCCGACTGGAATGAAGCGAGATCTAGCTTTGTTAAAAATTTCTCTGAATTTTCTTTCCCCAGAGAGAGCGTCAACTGGTAAAATTTGCTTATTGAATTCCAATTCAGTAAAATTGGTAAAATTATCCCAGTCTGCTTTGTTAAAATTGATGTATGTCTTCTTCTCGGATTTCATTTCGTTTAAGGAACGGCTTAAGGTGATTATGATTGGTCTGATGGTCTGATCACATGGTCTGATCCCAATGCAATTTCAGTTCTCCATTCAGCGATTGGCATTAGTGACATGCTGGCAAGTGAAACATCTGGAGACGAGTATGAGTTATTTGTTACTCTTGTTGGTTGTGGTTCATTGAGGACTCCAAAGTTGGAGCCGTCGATTTGATCAGCAATATTTTCACCTCTTGAGTCAGTGTTCAAGCGTGAGTGCCATAGATCGTGGTGAGCATTCATATCGCCAAGAATTAGACAGTCTTTGGTATAAAATAGATGTCCTATGGACGGTTCATAACCTATATCACAGCTGCTTACTGGTGGAATATAAATATTGACTAGATTTATCTCCGTATTTCCGGATTTTATTGTAATGCCTAGTTGTTCTAGGTGTTTATCAGTTCCCGGTATTGCTGGTAATGTGGTTGTACGGTAGATAATGGTTTTGTGTATGATAAAGGCAAGGCCACCACCTTTGTCCTTCCCTCTATCCAGTCTTATAATTCTATAATCACAGATACTATCACTAATCTTAGATCTAACATTTAATTTGGTTTCTTGTAAAACCGCGACTAGAATATTGTTTTCATACATAAAGTTGATGATATCATCGATTTTGTTTAAGAGACCGTTACAATTTAGCTGCATTATTTTCACATCACTTGGGGTTTCCGGATGTGTGCTCATTCGCATTGTGTTCTGTTGCGAGCTCGTATTTGTATATTGACTCGATGCATAGCGTAGTGTTTGCCCTTAAAATGTCTTTGCATATTGCACAATGCCATATTTTATTTGGTCTAGGATTTCTTTCAATGCCGGCCATGATGAGGAGGATCTGAAGCAGTGAGGCCAGTGACAACTGCTTCTTTATCCAAAAAATGGAGCGTCGGAATAGCACCTTTCGTCGAAATTTTTGTGATGGTCCTTAGTCGGAACTGATTTCTGAGTACTTCTGGGGCGTAGACTCGTCCATCTTGAAAAGCACTTGGGTTGATCGTTTTGGGTTGATTTTCGAAATTGAATTTAATTTATGCTATATTCACTTTTCAAGACGTCTTGAATCCGTTTAGTATATTTTTGGCAGTAGCTGGCAGTCTGTGTATATGTACGTGTGTCGATGTATGTGTGTTTATCGTTGTATGTTGCGAAACGCTTTAACGCTTTCTAACGAACGGATGAGCAATTTAACTGAAGAGATGTCTCAATCTATGTATCTTAGGTTTAGGTTTCCACAAAACATAAAAATGTATTTTGCCAAAATCATTAGAATGAATAATACTATGAAGATCATTGACCTACCATTTTGTTTGTCATCATAGGCGCTTTCCAATCAAGTGAATTACTGAATGATTCACTTAAACTGAATTGTATTCCGGAATTTGTATGTTCCAATGGTTATATTCAGTTTATACTGAACGTAAACTGAGCTACTACAGAACTGAATTGAATTAAATAAAGTGAAGGAAAAAATAGGTTCATCAGTTCAACATATTCATATTTTTTTATTTACGGTTTGTGGTCAAACGCTAAAAATAATAAAAAAATAAATCGGAACTTATTTGTTTGTGTCTAAATTTTCGATTTTGGTTATATATTTTTTAAATGTCAAAACATGGCTGTTTTTTGTTGTTTTGGCTCTATTTTTGATGATCTTCAGCAATTCACTCGATTGGAACTCAGCTCATATGTCAGCTATTCTTAAAGAAATTTAACAAAATTAAATTTTTAACAAAACATGATAAATTAAGAACAATTTTTGTAATTATTATACCAACTTCCGTTTATCACTTTCGATTAAATGTTTTTGTTGTATTTTTTCAGAAGTGATTTTGAAGATACGGTGGTAAAACGTTTCAGTCAACAGAGAAAGAACTCATTGGTTTTTAGAATGTGTTTACAAAGTGATGAGAACCTACAATAATTCTACATACAACTGCTGATTATCTCATTTTGTTTTGGGTTTATGTGAAACTACAGCCTTCGTTCATAAATCAATTTTTAGGCCACATTACCAAAATATGTATATTTCTATACCAACAAAAACAATTAGTGTTTTAGCTTTATTGGACAAAGTGGTGGGGTCCTCCACAAAAATATGTTTATTTTTAACTATAATAACTGAAATATCTTATAAGCAATTTTGATAGAATTTGGTCCAAATTTTCTTGAAAAGAAGGATATGTAAACTTTTTTGCATTATTTATGTTTAATAACCAAATTATTTTTCATTCGCTCACTACAGTCTTCGTTCATGGCAGGATTTTGAAACACGTTCTGGATCTTTACGAGAAAGAACTTGTGAGTTTGTGTTTTTGAACAAAGAAACCCGTTTGTTTAAAACTTCAATAACTTGAAACTGTTCTTGAAAGGCTAACAATTAATCCGCATTTCATCTTTTTGTTTATCAAAGTGGGTAAAATTATTTTCGTTGCACTTGAATTAGAACTAAACAAATCTAAGGCAAAAGTTAAGTCGCCTTTACGCTATTGCAGAAATCTGCAATAAACAATGACTGCAATTGTCTACACTAGACATATTTTTGTGCAATGTTATTGCGGCAATGGGCATTGCGAACTCATTGCAATGGATTGCAATGTCTTCCTTGCCAAACTTTTTCCGCAATTCATATTAAGCTATATTCGCTATACGCTAAATAAACAAAAGCTGCTGTCGAAAGACGAAGAGGAACCAAAACGAATAAAATAGTGAATTTCTTATGGATAGAGATTCTATTTCTCTGAAAATTAGACACAATGTTTGCGAGCAAATGATAATAAGCTATTTAACAACTTCTTGCAAATGAATGCAGAAGATTTTGACTATTTACTTGGTTTGACTATTTGCTTGGTTCCACCAAAGAAAGACACGCATCCCCGAAAGGCAATACTGCTCCTGAAAAATTAGCAGTGACGCTCCGTTTCCTAGCTAACCATGATATATACAGTACTTCCATGCACCTGTTTGAAATGTATAAAGCGTTTTTGGAATATTTTTGGAATTTGGAAAAATTTTAAATTTTTAATTTTATTATAATTTTTGGAATTTTGAAAAAAGTTTCAATTTTTGATTTTGTAACAATTTTCGGAATAATTTTAGAATTTTGAAAAAAGTTTGATTTTATTATAATTTTTACAATATTTTTGGAATTTTGAAAGAAATATGAATTTGTGATTTTGTAACATTTTCTCGAATCGCCAAATTGAAGGTTTTTGAATAGTTTGCTGAATTGAAAATGAGATTGGACATTTATGAATTTGTTATAGTTTTTGAAATATTTTTAGAAATTTGAAAACGTTTCAATTATTGATTTTGTAAGAATTTTTGGAATATTTTTAGAATTTTGAAAACTTTTAAATTTTTGATTTTATTATAATTTTTATAATATTGGAAAAAGTTTCAATTTTTGATATTGTTATAATTTTTGCAATATTTTTAGAGTTTTGGAAAAAGTTTTAATTTTTGAATTTTTAAAAATTTTTGGAATATTATTAGAATTTAGAAAAAGTTTAAATATTTGATTTTATTCCAATTTTTGGAATATTTTTAGAATTTTGAAAAAAAAAATTTTTAATTTTACATATATTTTTAGAATATTGAAAAAAGTTTCAATTTTTGAATTTTTAAGAATTTTTGGAATATTATTAGAATTTAGAAAAAGTTTAAATTTTTGATTTTATTCTAATTTTTGGAATATTTTTAGAGGTTTGAAAAAAATATAGAATTTTTGAATTTAATATATACATATTTTTAGAATTTAGAAAAACGTTTCAATTTTTGATTTTGTAAGAATTTTTGGAAAAATTTTAAATTTTTGATTTTATTATAATTTTCATAATTTTGGAAAAAGTTACAATTTTTGATTTTGTTATAATTTTTGCAATATTTTTAGAATTTTTGAAAGAAGTTTTAATCTGTGATTTTGTAATAATTTTTTAAATATTTTTAGAATTTTATTTGAAAAAAGTTTGAATTTTTATCTTACAATATTTTTGGAATTTCGAAAGAAATATGAATTTGTGATTTTGAAATATTTTCTCGAAACGCTAAATGGAGAGGTTTTTGAGTAGTTTGCTGATTGTATAATCTTTTCACTAAATTATGTTAATTTATGATCTGTTATAATTTTCCGACAACGTATTGATGTTTCGTGTTAGTTTTGTAATACATATCTAAACAGAGATAAAAAAATACTTGTACTTTAACAAAAAGTTATGTTTATATACATCGCTGCCCAAAACTAAAAACCATGTCCTCATAAAAGTTTTTTGCCGTAAACTATATCAAAATCCTTAACCCAGACCGAAGCCTTGATATCTCAGAGCTTGAGATTTCAGTCCCTCCATATTTTTCAATTAATTTTTTATGTATATTTGTTTGCAATTTTAATTTTTCAAATTAACGGGAAAATTGTGTCGTGCCCCTTAAGGTCACACCAGTTGGCTAATTGATTTTTTTTTTCATATGGTATGGAAATTCCAATCTTACCAAAATTTCAAAAGAGCATCGTTTTGATCTTAAGATGTTAATTTTTAAAGATTCACATCTTAGGTAAAAAAATTCCGTTTTCTGCATTTTATTTAAAAAAATTTTATAAATTTGATTTTTTTAAATAAATCCAAAAAATGATCTGCATCCGCGCCATATTTAAAAAATTTATTTAATATGTATTTTTATATGCCAGGTGATTGAGCACCTTTTCAACGCATATAAAATGGGTGATATCGCATGAGTTGTCTCTTGCAATTTGATTTCAAAATTAATCTGAATTTGAATTACCAGAAATCTTTCGAATCACCCTGTTCTCAAAATAATCACTTTAAATTTTTTCAAAATAACGTATTTTTTAGTTCATCTATACTTATATGCCAAGCATGAATTCTATCAAAAATGATCAGGTTAGGCATCGGTCGCCTTGATTATAGATTTAAACTAAACAGAAAACTTCTTAGTGGTACTTTCATTGATAGTTAAGTTTATTCTTTAAGTTTGCTTAAAAATATATCTCTGTAGCTACATTTTTAAAACATATTTAAGGAACTGATTTCAGTTTTTACACTTAATATTGCAAACCTGTCCACCCTGTATAATCAAAAATAGATGAACTACATGATTTGATTATTACACACAAAATATGACTTTGTAATCGTATTTATATTTTGCAATATAAATAGGCGTAATTCCCAAAAAATCATAATGACAAACATTTGCCACTGTATAGTTGATTTTGTATTTACTTGTATCGCTAGAGCATGTATTTTACATTCATAGTTTTAGTTGGTTTACTTATCAAAAATACATCACAGGTAAGTTTTGATATGCGTTTTTGGCCTCAAAATTAATTTCTCTCCTAACTACATATTACAGCAAATCTACAACGATGATGGCTTGACTTCAAGAATTTGTTTGGATGCAGATAAATTTGTTAGCAACGATTGTGATTATTATCAATCTGAATATGATGTCAAAACATTTTGTCCAAAAAATTATGTTCACATTCAAAACACAACGTTTTGTATTTTGCTTACTGAGAACGAAGTGTGGAGTGATATTTGCATGAAATCTGGTTCAACTGTCAATATCCTAGATATTGCTGTGAATGATACACACAAAGAAATATTTGATTATTTAACAGATAAAGAGATTCAAAAATTTTGGTTACCGTGTCGAAAATCAGATTTAGGACAAATTAAATTAAAGTTGTTAAGCCCGTTATGGAACGAAATTGTACCATATTTTAGTGAAACCAATTCTTATGAAGAAGAAGAAAATAACGGCAATTGTGTTAGTTTAATTAATGAGTTTGGTTCAATAACAACCAAATTAGAAAACTGTGAATTGGAACTACCAAGTGTTTGTTTATACAACACGAATGAACCTACTTTTATAAAATCACACTGTCCTTCAAACTCATTTACTACAAAATACACAGAGTATCAAGACACATGTTTTAAAATGACAGAAAACGATTTGAAATGCGATTTATCTGGGAGTTTAGTGAATATAAAATCGATTGAGATGAATTATTTGCTACAGTTGTTTCCAAAGAAAATCACCAATGAGTTGGTGCTAGTTAACATTATTCCAAACAGTGAGAACAAGAGAGGAGAGTTCGACATACAAGAATGGCGAAAACATATTGAGTTAGTAGATTTTACAAATTGGCAATCAAATATAAATAAACCGAGTCTCAACGGCAACTTATGGTATTCTAGTATCAATATAACAACAGGTCATTGGATTTTAACCGAACAGCGAAATTTAATCAATTATGCGTTTATAGAAGAAAAGGTGAATATAGATGAAATTAAGCTACCTAGAATTGAAGTATTTTTTCAGTCAGATTCCAATTTGCTGGTTGTAGAAATTCAAAACAGTAAATATTTATGGACATTGGATGATAGTGGGAAACTTCCAGTTAAATGCTTTTCTGATGAAGATATACAATCAGTTTCCGGAATAAATACAACTGAAATCAAAGAAATTACTTCGAAAACAAATTTAACAAGAATATGGAATTTGTATCTATCTAAAACATTTGGGGTAAACAATTATTGGTGTGCTGGACATTTGATTAAAACTCTCCAGCTTATAGAATCACGTAAAATCAGCGTCACTCAAACATTAGACCAAAAACAGGAAGTTTTTGTAATAATATTAAACCTACAATGTAAACAACCATGCAAGTACTACAGTGAGTTAAGAAAAATTATGAACCTACAAGAAGAACTCCTCAGCTCTTCCTTTCATCCAGAGCTATCTATAATTTCGGATGACATCCAAGTGAACATAAAAAATGTTTCTTTAAATTATACAAATCAACACATTATTTCTGTATTAATTCATTTAATATTAATTGGAAATTATAATCAAAGTTTATACGAAAAATATGATATAGTTACAGCTCAGCTTCAAGAGTTTATTAAAAATCGGGATGAAATTACATTTCAATTGAGCCATCTTGAAAAATGTATCACAGACGATCCTCTTAAATATTCTGATACTGAAACTGGTGCAATAGCAATTTTTAATCAATTTTGTTTGTTAGAAAATGGACTACCGGTGGTATTTGAATGTTTGGGTTCCTATCCTAACGGTGGTACCTGGAATACTGGAACAATGATTCGCAATGAAACTTGCTCTCAAGTGAATGAAAACTTACAAAATTTACAACATTTGTTAGAAAAATTAAACAATGATGGAAATAATGATGAAAATATAAAAGAAGTTATTTATATATTAACTGAAACAACAAACAATCAAAATATGACTTCTACCTCATTCTACTTAGTGACTGAGATTTTGAAAAAATTTACACCAAACGCAATCGATGTAACTTTATTCAATAAATTCTTAACAATAATTGATAACATTTTAGAAATGAATCAAACAACGTTATTGTATGTTAACGAATATCTTCATACGTCAAATCAAATTTTATCGATAATTGATCGAATTACAAATAAGTTTGTTGAAAATAGTTTAGAGGAAAGTATTACAATTATCAAAAAGAATTTCATTATTATGGTCACCAACCCTTTGATAGATAATATAACAGGAGTTGCACTGTATAAAGATGAAAATCTGACTGAACATCATATACGAAACATTTACTTCCATGACACGATTAACGATGTTTCTATAGATTCATTGGAAGTAGCTGTGAATTTAACACTTCCTGTTAGTTTACCGGATAACTATAGAGTTATATACAAATTGTTTCATAAAAGTACGTTATTTACGCAAAACTCCAACAAATATGTTAAAGTGATGAGTACGATCATCAGTATTTCGAGTTTAGGATATCAGAATTTTCATAACGTGAAAGCCATTAAAATTTGGATGAACGATGATATTATAACTAATTTTCGTGCTATCATTATTTGCGGCGAATATCATATCGAATCGGGACTTAAAAACTCGAAATGGATATATGGTGAGGATATATATAGAGATTTGGAACATTATGTAATTGTTTGTCCAAAATCTAACTTTGGAACTTACGCCTTATATCAAGATTTAAGAAGCGAAAATTCAGAAAAGAATAAATTTATGATAAATATTTTAAGATATATATTCACCACACTATCAATTATTGGGATTTTAATTATTTTCATAACAGCAAGTTTTTGCAGAAAATGGCGTGAAAAAGAAACTATTGGTTTAATACTACAGATTTGTTTCACATCTGGAGTATCTACAATATGTGCTCTAATTATTGAATCGATGTATTTACAACGGGTGCCATGCATTGTAGTCGGATCGATTTCAATATATAGCACATACGTAGGTTTTTTCCTTATTGTTTATGCTACACAATTTAACTATAAACGATTTGGTATCGTAATTGAATCAACTGCACCTAATAGAGATGATCAAATATTTTTTGTATGGGTCATACCATTGCTAATTGTTTCTATACTTGTTAAATATAACCCATATTCGAACTGTGGTTTAACTCCATATGATACGTCACCATGGTGGTTTGGTATTTTACAAAACACACCATTGCTTTTAATAACTACAATTAATCTAATGCTATACATTCTTATTTTTCTTAAAATATGTTGTAGAAAAACAGTAATACGTCAATCGAGTAATAATACCTGTGGTCAAATTCGATTATTTTTTTTCATATTCTTTTTATCGTCACTAGGTCACAGTTGTCTAGTGTTAGCTGAATTATTTGATGAAATAGTTGCGGAATATACAGTAACATTAATCCAATCATCACATGGATTTCTCATATTTATTTATTTAATGTGTAGTTTTCAGTAAAGCTACGAAGAGACGATTGAATACAATTATTACAATTTTGTTAAAATTAGGATATTCTAGAATGTTTAACTTATGTCAAAATGAATTTCTCCAAAAAAGCGGTGTTCAAATTTTTTTTCTTTTATATATGAATTCATTTATTATTGTAATTTGTAATGGTATTTTGTGTAGTTAATTGACCTCCACATACACCCCTTTATCAGTGCTATATATCAATATCATGTTGAAAGTCTGTTAACATATTGTGGTGTAATGTTTAATTTCAATTTTCAGTGGTAATAAAATTTTGTAACTTATTTTAGTAAATAAAATATTATAAATATTTTTTAATTTAGTATCTAATACATTTGAATAGTGGACGTATGATCAGTCCAGATCCGGTCAATTGAAAATGCCTAAAAAGTGTCGAATATCAGTAGCAAACTGATTAAAAAATTCAGATACTTAAATAGGCGATGATTTGCTTTGTCTGGATTTCGTTCTTCTTAACAGTAACAAAAGTGTTTAAAGGCATATAAGCTGCCGTAAGTTCAAGGTCATTCGCGCTCTTTGGTTTTGGTTTGTCTAATCGAAAACAACTGAGAGACAGCCCAAGAACCCAGCACGATTTTTTAAAGTTACTGCTCCAATCGCTGTGGTGGGGAGGAGTAGGGTAAGGTAATCGGAAATAACTTCCACTTGTTCTTTCGTTGGTTTTATTTCGTTAGAGTTACTGGTATGACCTTAGAAATTAATCTCAGTTTTAAAATTTTTTTAAAAATTAGTTTAAGATAGTCTGTGTGTTCGGCTTAAATGCGACAAAGGTGATCGCAATCGAATAATGGGTGTCAGCACGCTTTGACTACATTTTCGTATTGTATGGAAAAATGGCGACCACTTCAGATATGTCGGTTTATGGCCAGTTTTAGGTAGAAATTGTCTTATTTAGAGGTTAATCTATGCTTTTAGAAATCCAGTCAAATGAATTGTGATCATAAAAATAAAATTAAATCCTTAATTTTTTTTAAATTTGTATTAACGTGCGTATAAAACAAGTGATAAACATATATGTTATTCAACGAATTACGCCAACAGCCTACGGCAAAAAGAGTAAACTATAGTCTATAATCATTTATCTGTCAAATTTATATGAAATCATTCTAACCACTGATTAATTCTTAAATTAAATAAAAGTTTTGAATACATGAAATACACGAACGAAAAATAAATATTGCTTTATAGATTTATTGCCAATGTTAGATATTCTGTTGTTTAAATTGATCACAATTATTAATTTTATTATCATTATTCAATATTTTAGTTAAAAGTTTATATATGCAAATTACCAAAAGAAAAAGGCGTGGTAATGGAATAATTAATAATGGAAAATGACATTACATGAATTACATCTGCTATATATTATTCTTTCTGTTATATATTTGTTGAAACTGAAAGTTATAGCCACACACTCCCCTTCTAGTTTCATCGAAGATGGGACAATATACAGGGAGATTTATTTTGTCAGAGCACGAAGTAAGCGAGCGGGAGTACGAGTGGCTCTACCTGCTCGAGTGGTTGTGGTTGTTGGGGCAAAAAATGTGTTTCGAGGACGAGGTGAAATTTGACTTTCATGGTTGGAACCTTAGCGTCGAATTCGCTCGCTTCTTCAGATGTAGAAAAGGAAGGAGAGGATGTGTCCGGAAGAGTGGGAGGGACATTTTTCTGAATGAAGATGGTTCGTCTGCACGACTAGAGTTGTTACTCGAAAAAAGTGAGTTTGGAGTGGCGTCATTTTCAGATTGTTTCCTAAAACAAGGTTTTAATCAGTGAATGGAAATTCTGGGGTGTTGGCTTTTACGGTCATTCACAAAAGTCTTGACGTCGTAACTTATGATTGAATGAGGAACTTCATATAGGAGATTAGATTCGAATTGGGAGCCATGATCAGTAATGATTACTGAAGGTACTCCATGGAGTATAGAGCTCAAGCTACCGTTTCATCTGTTATTTCCAAGACTGGAATGGCTTGAGGCCAGCGAGCATATCAGTCAATAATAGTGACCCAACAGCGTTGTTCCGCAGAGGTAAGAAGTGGACCAATAATGTCCATATGAATCTTGGAAAATCTCTGAGAAGTGGAGTGATAATTACCCAAAAATTAAGTATGGTGAGAGACTATTGCCATTTGGCAAGCCAGGCAGTTCTGTGCCATTTGTCGTACATCCGTTTTGATGGATGGCCAAATGACTTTATCAGTTCAAAGTTTGATAGAACTGTGGTATAAAAACTGTCAAAGACAGCTTGACGAAATTGCTTTGGAATAAATGGCAAATATTGCCTGTCGAAGTATCGCATGAAAGAGTTTTGGAAGATTGCCATAGCAATACTGGCATTAAAGTTTAATTTAGCGTGGGACTATTGTCCATTAACTCCTTCAGTTTGAGATCATTGAACTGAGCATCAGCAATTTTGTCGTATAGGGAATATTCTCTGGAATAGATATTTGCTCAACGCCAGAGTGTGTTGGCAACTACATTATCGATTCCAGGGATGTGGCGAATATCAGTCGTGAATAGGACTTGCTTTGGCAGAATTCTGCGACAAAGCGTAGATGAGTGGCTCATGATCGGTAAAGAGTGATTCGACCATCGCGAAGAAACTGAAAATGTTTGATAGCAGAATGAGCTGCTATAGGAGTTTGTGATCACATAAGCACTGTATTTCTGCTGCGACTCGTTAGGTCGCATAGAAAAGATACTGAGTGGTGTCCAACAATCGTTAATCGTCAATTTTTTCTCCGTTGTTGCGGAGAGGACTGAGCGTCGTCTGTGTCAACCAAAAATTGCCGACGGGATTTGATATCAAATATCAGAAAACGAAGCAAACTTTCATCACGTTCGCCGCCTCGTGTTTTGAGCTTAGGAGTTTTTTAGACTTTGGGCATTTGGGCAATATAATTTACACTTGGGATCGAATTTGTGTGCGTTAAGCCCGAAGCAGTGACGGTAATTGCACATATCATCGAGCATTTGGGTACGTGACTTGAATCGGATTCACACGGGGCATTGGTTAGGACAATTTCGGGTGATTACGCCGAAAATAGTTGTAGTTATTTCGATCATTGGATCTACTCCGAGGAAAGGGTCGAGAAGAGGGGATTGGTGCTGCAAGGCTTTCAGCAACTGTGGTTGTGGGCATGCAATTCTTGAATTGCAGAGCCCGGGCCATGTCATCATTCAAGGGGGAAGAAGAAAGAGCAGCAGTACTATCTACCATTCTTATAGTTGGGGTCCAACCATTGTGGCCAAAATTTTGTCAGCTAGCTCGTCACGCTCGGCAAAGTCAGCCTCGACTACCACGATGACTGTACGCACAACCAATGACAGTTTTTCCTCCCATATAAGTTTATATATTTATTGCCGATATTAGATTTTCTGTTGTTAATTGATCACATATACAAATTATTAATTTTTAATACATTTATTATTCTTATTCAAAGTTAGGAAGATCATTTATTATTCTTATTCAAAGAAATTTTATTTAATTTAAAAATTTTGCTTAAAAGTTTATATATGCAAATTACCAAAATATTAAGGCGTGCTAATGGAATAATTAATAATGAAGAATGACATTATATGAATTTGGAACCTTTTCTCATTTTCCAACAGGAGTCGAAACTCGAACTACATTTTATTAGGGTAAATTACAATAATAGGAAAATAAAAACATGTACAACGCACTCCATTGCGTAAATAAACTTACTGCTTTATAGTATTTGTTAGAGCTGAAAGTTAACGCCACAAATCAAATACTAGTTGTTTGAACTCGTGAAGTATACTTCGCTAATTTCACGAGGCGCTCGTTAACCAGAACAGATAAAAAAAGTACCGATAGGAGCTGTGTCAGGTGAAGTAAAAATATTAGATAGTGAGTTTAGTTCAGGTTAAAATGAGGTGCGACTAGAACATTATGGGTGGAATTTCAGAACTTGTTCACTGTATTTGTGATGATAAGACATATGCTATTGCAAAATTGATGTAGTCTAACATAGTACCGAGACCTAGGATGATTAGATCTAGCTATAGGGAGTATTTGATCTCTTCTTTTTAGAAAATAGGAAGTGTTTAGAAATGTGTAGATTATGTTTTATACACTTGAGATCGATTGCTTGGACATACTTATGCAATAGTGATGTCCCCGTATTAGAATGTGCCAGTTTTAATTTAAAGGTTTAAGTTCTTTGAGCTTGCCGAAATGCCCAGAGAATAATGAAACTGTAAAATAAATTACTATAGCCAAGAAATTATTCTGTGTAGGATAACTTTGTTAAGGGACCTCTGACCGATTAAAATTTAAGCGATTTAATAACGACTATTCAATTAAGTTATTCTTGTTAAAAAAGTATTCGCTCTTATTGTTCCCTTCTCTG
The DNA here is from genome assembly GCA_963693315.1 of Diogma glabrata. NCBI lineage: Eukaryota > Metazoa > Arthropoda > Insecta > Diptera > Cylindrotomidae > Diogma > Diogma glabrata. Next base: position 240,291,262 of record OY856188.1, on the reverse strand, counting down.
TTACTCGACGTTTTAGAAAGATATAATCCATACAAACTGTCTAAAAATTATTTCATTTAATTATTAACAATTTAAAAAAATCTCGTCATGAAGTAGAAATCAAAATACTTTTGTATATTATCGTTACTGAATAGTAATGGTACATGATAAAGTAAAGAGATAACTAAATAAATCAATTCTTATTTAAATATAACACCTTTATCCCACACGCATTTCAAAATACTTTAGGTTTTATTCTGTTAACGGTTTCTTCAGAGCATTGACATTTGTTCAGACAAGTTTGAAGTGCATAGACCAGTGCTATCAAACCTTTGTGAAAAGGGCTACAATTTGTTCTGTAAATAATTAATATCAGAATAGTTAATATTAGAATCAAATATTTACTCAAATTAAGTAGAAAAATCGCTTCTGTCTGTTAGAACAATTTAATTTAATTCAGTAACTAGCAATCAGACATCCATCGAACTTGCAAGTATTATTTTTTTTTTTTCAAAGTTTTTGCAGTTTCGAAGAATGTCCGAAGAATGTGTTATATATTAGAATTAATGTTGCCTTGCAAGTTAGAAAATTAATTTCCTCAACGGTTCACATTAAATTTGGACTAACCACCCCTGACACCCCCCGTCACAAAAGAAACTGCTTGAAAATTATATAAAAGAAATATATCTTTAATTTGATTTAGTGATTCTTAGTTTACGATCCAGTTTATCGGGATTAGTTCTGTGAATAAAAAATGTGGTATCACTTTATTGTATTTATTTTTATTTCAAGTGTACATTTGCAAGAAACAGGTGAAATTTTCAGATGGACTACAATCAAATTTCATAATTTACCTAGAGCTCGTAAGTAAATTTAATTTTGTAGTTAAAGTGTTTATGAATAGTAAGGTTTTACAATACTGATGCTTTTGTCACCAACGCCCAACAAAGTTTTAAGTTTTAAAAAAAATGAACATAATGCTGCTGGTGTAGAGTTTATTGAGCGTGATTTTACAAAAACTTTTAAAACTTCTAAAATTTGAGTGTAGGAAGTAAAATCAGTTATAAAAATTTGCATAGACTTATTATCTGTGTTCAGTGTTTAAATTAATTTAATTTATTGCATCGCTTAAAAATCTTTATTCAGAGTTAATACATTTCGATTTTATTTTTTTTTTTTTTTCAAATTATAACGCCATTATTCAACTAGTATTAGTTAGCTATTTGGTAAATTTCTAATACTCTTTGGAGCATCTCAATGGCACAAAAATAGAATAAATACTTAGTAGGAATTCTATAACGCTTCTATAAGTAGCAAACGTTTTATTTACTTTGAACAAATTTGTTTGAACTTGAAATTTGTTTGAACTTGAAAATTGTTATATTCTCCTTTTCTATGACATTTACCGCCCATGCAGGAGTTTTGGAGCAGTTTCCGTTTCTCGCATATATGACTTAAGTTTTTACATCCTATATCACGAAAATCTTGAGTGACATCATAACCTCAGCGTTGTGTGGCTCTTCTCCTCTAATAAACACCAACTGCATGTTGTAAAGTCACTTTCAGCTTGTGACGAATAAAATTAGTCTCTCATATGGTACGATAAATTGTTATAAACATGTAACACTGCTTCCACGAGATATCATTATTATACCGAGTTAAGTTCAGAAAATATAAAAGGGATGAAGTGGAAATTACAAGAGATGAAGTCTCTTCTGCTATATCACCCCTTAGATGAAAAGGATTCATGATAGGAAGAGAATTCGAGAAAGGTAACTATGGCAAGAAAATCTGTAGAACTATATACATTTGTTTTGATGGATTTAAATGTGGAAGTTTATATAAAAAAAATGGTGTAGTTAAGATCGATTGCAGGCTGCGACTTTGTTAATAAATCTGCAACCATTTTACTTCGTTATAGTTTTTCGGTTCGTTTATTTTCATCAAACTGAATCTGGTTGGCACAAGAAATTCTGTCGATCAACCAAATCAGTTACACCAATCTGTACTTTATTTAACAAATGCTGTCATCGATTTCCAATTTTAAACAGTTTTTCGTTAAGCGCGGGACCGTTCTCAACCTGTTTTCGTGCATCCAGCACCATAGTTTTATTTTAACATTGTGTCCTTTTTCATTCAAAACACAGTTCCTGTACTAATTTCATGATTTTTCGTCAATTCACCATCAGTCAATTTGTTTGAAGTCTTGCATGATTCAGCCATGTTCATTGATACCATTTTTCTCATTGTGATTTTTCCATGAATCCCATGAATGTTACCAAATTGTTCCCATCCTTTTTAAGCTCTGGTTTCTTTAAACCTCCATGGGTAACATAAATCGAAGCAGCAATCCCCTTCTAAATTTCTAACTTGTACAACTATTGCCGTTCAACTTCTTGAATTTTAGTTTTGATGAAACCGCCATTTTCCGTATATGCAAATATTTGTTTCGCGCCTCCATTACGATCAACTCTAGCTAGCTTAGCTTTAATATAACCAAACATTCTAGGTAAATCCACTCTTTACAAACAAAGCTCGAAAAATTCTGATGAAACTGACGTCATTATTTTAGATGTATTTTATTTCATGCTTTCGTTTTTATCGCTGACCCTTTTTCTTCGAAATAGTTGATTTTATTTTTGTTCGTGAAATATTGTGTAGAGGAAATTGGGGTTGAATAAAATTTTGTTTTGTATTTCGTTGCGATTATCATTATGTAGAATCGTAACAATATAATAACTTCGCAATTTATTTATTTCTTTTCTTTTTCATGCACTGCGCACAGGTTATACCCTATAGAACTATATATAACCTGCGGTACTATATAATACACTTACTTCTCTTGACTGATTTAAATTTGGCAATTCATTTAAAGAATGAAGTAAAACTGAGAAATATATTGTGGTGCCGGATTTACTTCTCAAATAGCTTTTGTTTTTTAATTCGGTAAATCATGTATTAAACAGCCTCGTTTACTTATTTGGTCCTTCTTTAACACTTTGATTAAAATGATCAAAAATTAATTCCCAAAACATATAAGCAAAATATTTTTTTTGTGCCGTATGCTGTCGAAGGAAACGTAGGCTGTCAACAAGTGTCCCTCACCTGTATTAACTTCATCAATTCACTGAGTTTTTATAGTCGAGTTTCACTTGAAGACTTAATTTTAATTGACTAGTTTTATATGGGTTTTCCATTTTATCAACTATGTTAGTTATAACTATCGAGGGTAAACCGCACAGTTGAAAAAGTAACTGCAATATTTAAAGCAAGTCTTGCAATAGGAGCTATGCGTTGCAGGTTATTATTGAATTGTAAAGTAAATGTCGCATTAAACCTAATTTCAATGCATTTCTATAAAATTTAAAACAACTCTTGCATCATAATTTATTTCTATAGAACAGCTAGAAGTTTTAATGCACCTTGCTACAATTTAATACATTAATGAAATTTTAAAATTCACTAGAGTATTATCCATTTTAGAAATATATAGTTAAAATCGTTTCATGTATGTTTTAGTTATCGCTTCTCAGCTGAAAGTCTATAATAATAGTGATTAAGGTGGTATGTATGTTTTAATTTTTTATTTTACTCAAGCTTTTTTATTTTACTCCAAGTACTCTGCTAAATATTGATGCAAAGAGCATTAGTTTAACTTTATATAGCAAGCTTTGTATTGGTTTGTAATGGAAACTTCCGTAGGACCTATATGTGTAGCAATTTGCATTACATATACAATTTTTTTTTAACTGTGCGGTGTGTTGATGGTTATTAATGTTTTGCTCAAAAATACTTCAATCTAGATTCTAGATGAACCCAACCGGGTTCTTCGAGTTCGAAACCCTGGATGCTATCCACTAGGCCACTCAACACATGATATGAGTTGGTTTTATTCCATCAACTGTATAATTGAAAAGCCTACACGTCAGAATAAGTTAGTCACAAAAAAAAGTTTTTTGAAGCCAATGAACTCATCCAAAAATTGTATCTATGACAAATGCTACCGAACTGTAGATATGTAGTAAATTAGTTATGTTAATTTTGTTTTTGTTTCCTGTAGAATTTGAGTCCGCGCTTGCGGTCTGGATTTAAATTACGGATACTAAATAGAACTATTGTTGGAATTTGGTTAAATTGACTTATTGTTTTCGATTAGGTTATGGAAAATTTATGTGATTAGGTTATGGAAAATTTATGTGAATGGAATGTATAGATTGAATTGTGAACTTTGGATTTTAGTAATTTGGACTTTGGATTATTGAAGTTTATGCAACAGCTGCACTGTTGGGAACTTGTTTGGAATATTTCGTTAAATAGAATGGGTATAAAAAACACATTGTGTTATTTCTTATAAGAAAGTTTTTAACGGTTTTGTGTAATTTAATTTAGAAATACTTTGTATGAAAATTATTTGGTTTGGGATAACTTTGTTTGAAAATTAATTTAAATTTAAACAATTGATTGAAACCTTTTATTTTCTGGTTCTTGGGATATTTAGTTTCATCTTTGTTCGATGTAACATCGGCGGGTTATCATGTTTTGATTTAAGTCGTCTAGACTTTTAATTATTAAAGTCGATTTGGGATAATTGTTTTTGTCTGTGTATTCATGGATGTTTGTTTCAATGAGTTTGTTTGGGTGTTTGTTTTAATGGGGTGGATCAGTCTAGTTTCTGGTCCACCACATACGCCCCTCCTTTCGAAGAAAAAAATGAAAGGAAGTTCGACTTGCTTTGTTTTTTTTTTCTATTATAGTGATTAATTCGATATCAAGCATTTCATTTTAATTTCGATTGATTTAATGAGATTCGTTTTTATTGCATGCGTTTAACGTATACGCGAGATTTATTTATTTAATTCGATCTTCGTGCAAAATGTATGTGAGTTATTTTCTTTTATGTTTCGCATATTTATTCTATGCTTAGTTATATCTTATATTAAAAGATTATGTTTGATTATCAGTTTTTATGTTATTTGTTTTTTTCTATATTGCTATTTTAAATTTTATAGCTTATTTACTTTTTGTTTTACGTTAAAATATTTATCCTTACTGTCAATATTTGGTAGGTTTATATTTTATTTTTAAATATCAAACATATGTATATAATAAAATGGAAAGAAGAGAAAAACAAATTAATTTGTACCATTACATTACTGATATACATAGTTATTTAATTGTAATTGTTGAGAGATTGTCTCCTAATGTAAGTTGTAAATTTAATTCAATAAAGTATTTAAATATTTAATAATTATTAATTCATCCCTTGGATTCAGTAAGATGTTCTTACTGTTAAATGATAACGCGTTCGATTTTAATTTCAAAAATAATTTTGTCTTGATTTTCAATTATATACATAATGGTTGTCCTTAAATGTTGACTAAATGTTTTGCTATTTTTCTTCTAAATTGAATTGTTATTAATAAAATGTTGGTTTAAATTTTTCGTTTTGTTTAAGTTAATTTTGTGGTTGCTTAGCTTCTAAATTAATTATGTTCTATTATTTTTAATGATTTGATTAATTGTAAATTTAGATGAAGATTTTTATGAATGATTGGTTGTCAAAAATATATGTAGCTATTTTCAAAATTAAGTTTAATTCGATAAGTTTCTTTGTTTTAATTATATTTTTTTTTTGTTGTGTAGTAGGAATTACAATATGTGTCACAATAACACATAAAAACCTTTTAAGACCAAGGTTCCACAACAACATACGTTCGAAGGTGTTGATGGACGTAAATCTTTCTTTTTTTGTTTTTTTATATTTTTTGTTAAAGAATGGATAACTAAACAAGAAATCCTATCACTGACAAAATATGACATAGGCCAATATTTTATGATAGAATAGAGAAAATAAAAGTAAATTAAAAAGTAAATAGCAAATTTTTACAAAAATTTGCTGAAACAAAACAAAAATGTAGTTGCCAATAATCCAGCCGGTTGCATATTCCTTGATCCTGTGACGCACCGTCTTTCTTAAAGATTAAAGCCCACACATAGTTATATGAAGGCTCGTTTCTTCAACGAAGCAATAGCGTCTCATCATCAAGGATTATTTTATAGCTAAGATTGAGGGTGCTGCCGTTGACTGAATACAGTTCATCCGTCACCACCCCTAAGATGTCAGCTAGTGATGGCTAGTGATATCTCGGCTAGTGATATCTCACTGCTATTGCCAGTGGTATGTGACATCTCACGTTAACTCGTATGTCAATAGCAGGGACTGGAGTACGCGGGGTTGTCACACCCGTATATCAAAAATAAAAATAAAATTTCAAAACAATAAAAACTGATCCCTCCATGCGGAGGTAAAAGTTAATAATATATAATATTTCCTTTATTATATTATGTGTTTTTAATCGTACGTGATGTGTGAGCTTGGATTCTGTGCTTCCAATATTATGCGGATAGTGGATTTTTGTTTTAAATATGTTTATGCGTTAATATTTGCGCGTTTGTTAGAAATATTATTATAAAATATATGTATTTAATTTGGTTTTGTAAATATTTGTACTTTAAGTTTTAGAAATATCCATGTTCCAATGTTTAATAAAATTGTAAGAAGAAGAAACATTAATAATTTGCTTAAGCCGGGCATTCACATACAACGGAAACAGAAACCCAAACTGAAACTGAAAGATTTCTGTTTCTGTTTCTAATTTGGTTGATGGTGGTGGTGAATAATAAAACAGAAACAGAAACCGAATTTTGTTTGAGTTTGTGAATTTGTTATCCATTATGAATAATAAAATTGAAGAATAACAAAAAGAAAATATGGAGGGGCTGAAATCTCACAGCTCTGAGATATCAAGACTTCGGTCTGGGTTAAAGATTTTGATATAGTTTTCGGTAAAAAACTTTTATGAGGACATGGTTTTTAGTTTTGGGCAGCGATGTATATCAAACATAACTCTTTGTTAAAGTACAAGCATTTTTTTAACTCAGTTTAAAAATTTACTACACAACTAACACGAAACATCAATACGTTGCCAGAAAATTATAATCAAAATTCCAAAAATATTGTAAAAATTAAATAAAGTCAAACTTTTTCAAAATTCCAAAAATATTCCAAAAATTAGAATAAAATCAAATATTTAAATTTTTTCTAAATTCCAACATTTCAAAAATTCTTAAAAATTCAAACTTTTTCCAAAATTCTAAAAATATTGCAAAAATTATTACAAAATCAAAAATTGAAAATTTTTTCAAAATTCCGAAAATTATAATAATATCAAAAATTTAAAATTTTTCAAAATTCTAAAAATATTTCAAAAATTCTTACAAAATCAAAAATTAAAACTTTTGCCGATATTCTAAAAATATTGCAAAAATTATTACAAAATCAAAAATACAAACTTTTTCAAAATTCCAAAAATATTTCAAAAACTATAACAAATTCAAAAACTTCCATGTCTAATTTCATTTTAGATTACATTTACGTCATAAAAACAGCTACATTTTTTTTCCAAAAATTGGCTAAAAAATAAATGAAATCATTTTTTGACACACTTGACATTATTTTTTGACAAACTTATAATGCCATAATTCTCTACACAGAGCAAAAACGGCCTAATAAAGTAGAACAAAAGTAAGAAGATTTCTCTATGGTTTTTCTTCAAGAGGAAAGTCTTCTTATTTTTACTAGGATTATCTTTTAAATAAAAACAATAAGATATCTTCTAATTTTTACGTGAAAGGCTTTTTGAATTTATTGAGAAGATTATCTTATTGTTTTTATGTGAAAATCATCTTGAATTTATTGAGAAGATTGTCTTATTGTTTTTATGTGAAAATCATCTTGAATTAATTAAAAAGCAAATCTTTTTGTTTTCATAGGGCTGCCTTCTTGAATTTTATAAAAAGAAAGTCTTTTAATATTCATAAGGTAATCATCTTAAATTTAATGAAAAGACAATCCCTTTATTTTCAAAAGAAAATCACCTGGAATTAGAAAATATTTTTTAAATTTTTACTTTAAATAAGTAACTAAAATAAAGATTCATTCATATAATTTCTCTTATTTTTATTTTAAAAAAAATTAAAGTTAATTACATTTCAGTCAAAAACTTAATTTATAACAATTCAAGTGCAAAAAAATATTTTTTATTTTTATATTCAAAACTAAATAAAATACAATTTTTAAATAAATATAATCAATGTTTATCTGTACTATTGTACAAAAACTAAATTTATTACAAATCAAATGCAAAAAACAATATTTTTTATTTCGATACTTAAAATTAAATAAAATTCAATTCATGAATAAATATTCGTAATATTCGTAAATTAAAAATTAATCTTATGAATTACCAATATTTATAATTTGTTGGAGTACCATGCAGTGATTTTAAATGTACAATCAACTCCTTAGGTGAAAAGTGAGGTTTATTACAGAGGAAGCAAGCAAATTGGAACATTTTGTTGTAAATTGAAAGTAAAACTAATCTAATTTACTAATTTAAAAGATTTGCTACTGAAGAAAATTCTTCAGATTTCAGTTCAAAAAAATATTGTTCTAAAAATGACCAAACTTGCTTGCTTCTTTTTGAATATTCAATTTTATATACATACGATAGTTTTATAATTAGGTCAACACATTTCATGTATGAAGCGCACTTCCATCGAAGGCCATCGCAAAAGACATAGAACTCTGAGATTGACGCGAAATCGGGTCCGACGACAATGATTCTAGGCTGCAGTTTCTCACATGCCATTTCAAAATTCTTTTTCAATTCTAGGATTGTAGGTTCAATATCGTTACACGCACATATAAGCGTAACGAAATCGTTTTGGCCATCTGCTATTGTTGGTTTGTTTTCCTTATTAATCCGCAAAGGCTGCAGTATGGCATGCAATAGAATTGTGGTTATACAATATTTAGCATCTACAAAAAAATTAAATTTCAAAATTCAATTTTTTTAAGTACTTTACCTTTGGAAACATCTACACGATATAAACTTTTTAAAAACAGTTCTCTAGAAGTTTGATCTTTGATGTCGCTTTTGAAAACTCCAAAAATCTTATTATAAAATTTTTCCAGCTTTACAAACAGCATATTTCCCTTCCCGGGATATAAATTTTCAAAGTCTATTTCAACCTTTAAAAAATTGGATTGTCATTAAAAATAATAAAATAAAGGAATTTAAACTCACAAGTTCATAACCACAAGAATCATTATACCGTGGCCATTCATCAAAAACTTCACTTAAACTGCTGGCATTATGCACTTCTGCCATTCTTTGACTAGAAGTCTCTCTCCAGAATGCAGTAACCCTCTCCCAGGGAGTGCAATTGCACTGCAACCAGCATTTTTTTCATAGAAGTCATCTTGAAATGAAAATACAGAATTATGACACATACATAGAAATAATAAGTGTGTTCGAACCTGATGATAAAACTTCTTTAATAACTTCACCATGGCTTACCAAAAAATTTGACTTTTCAATGTTAGTCCATCGCGAAAACATTTTTCCAGTGGGATTTTTTTCCCTGCCTTTCTTGCAATAAAATAAGTTTCCTATTTATCAAATATTTTTATTAAAAAAAACTTAGGGATTGTAATTTAATAATTATTTTAATTTATTTACTGTACCTGTTTTTCTTTGGGGAAAACCTGGCAAATCACATTGGCCCATTGTTGCATCTCCGAATATGTTAATTTTATATTTTTTTCTAAATATTGTTCAACAATGCAGTGGCACAAATACTTCTGGCTTTTTGCATCAAGACAGCCTTGTTTTTGTTGGTATTCCAAAACCAACCCTCCTTTAATCGTACTCTTTAAAAGGTTGGTTAGGCTGTTAATGTCTATAGTACAATCAGGTTGTGCCTGAACAGCGGGCAAGGACTTTATTGATTGGTTACTTTTACTTAAGTCGTCAGAAATTTTTTGCAACCACTCTAGGATTCGACTTGTTGCCGATAAGTTGTCTACTTCATTATTTAATGGTATATTCTGTTTCTAATATAAAATTACAAATAAAACACATCATACGACTAAAATGATAAAATACTTGCCATATTTTTCCGCCATTCTCTGAGACCTGTTTTAAGTTTTATGAGCTCCCCAAAAAAATTCATATCCAGCCTGTTGAATAGGCGATCAATATCATCCATTTCCATTTTTGTAAAATACTTAATGTTGTGATGCCATGTTTTACAAGGATTTCAATAACATCATCTGATAAATCCCATGATTTAAACATGGGAAAAGTTTCTATATCATAGAAACTGTTTGCTGTACCATCCATTAGAAACTGCAATTAAAAAATAAATGTGTAGTAGTTTTTACCAGTAATTTATACATAATGACAACAACTCATATACAACATAATGACACTTAATTTTAATACACTCACCTGTAGTTAAATTTATTAAATTATTTTAAATGAAGCAAATTTTATCGATCTGTATCGATGAGCTGCCGATTTAAAATTGACACACTTATATTTTATATTCTTCTTTTGTTCTCCTTCTATTTAGTTGTTTTAGCCTTATTAAATTTGAAATCCAACAACAATTGCATAGATTGTTGTTGCTACATTGCAAATATAACTGTAAACTGTGAAACAAATTAAATTGTGAAACAAAAAAAAACACCATGCATAACTGAAAGGAACAAAAAACACAAAATTTTAAATAACAAGTTGTCACATAAAATTAAGGAGATATTCTCTTTGATTATGAATTTAACGAGTGTATTTTCCAAATAAAACTTAAAACAAGAAGATTCTTTTAATTTTAAGCAGATATACTTTTAAATAAAATCAATAAGAATTCTTTAATAAAATCAATAAGAAATCTCTATGAAAATTTCTTCGGTTTTACCTTCTGTTACACTTCTTTGTCTACAAACTGTTCATAGAGACGATCTTTTTGATTTTATTAGGCAAATTTTGCTCTGTGTATAATAATAATACAATATCATGTCATACAAACTATTAATTTTATTGTTTTCTAAAAAAAATGGGTAAAAAATAAATAAAAACCTTTCTTTTGACACACTTGACAACATTTTTTGACAAACTTATAATCCATAATTCTCAATAATAATAATAAAATTTCATTTCAAAGAAACAATTTTATTTTTTTCCAAAAACAGGGTAAAAAACTAAATAAAAATCTTTTGACACACTTGACAACATTTTTTTGACAACCTCATAATGCCATAGTTCTCAATAATAATAATAAAACTTCATTTTAAACAAACAATTAATTTTATTTTTTTTTTCCAAAAAATTAGGTAAAAAAATAAATAAAAATCTTTCTTTTGACACACTTGACAACATTTTTTTGACAAACTAATAATGCAATAATCTAGTTTTTGATCTTACATACCAAACCCGACCATCAAGATTTCTCCAAATTTAATGTTCCTACTCGTAATCACTTAAAATGAACGTTTTTTAAGCCAAAAATATGAAAATTTGCTATTTTTGACACACATAATGATTTTTTTGACACACTTCCGGTACAGTTATCGAACACAGCGTCCTTTCGGACCTGTCCCTTGTGAATACCTATTTTTTAAAAAAAAAAATTTTGAAATCCTTCCAGCGGTTTTCCCTGCAGCGTAGGTAATGACGGCCGGCCGGCAGACAGACATACATTTTTTTTTTTGCTTTTTTAGAATCAGGAGGTCCTAAAACGTCGAGAAATGTCAAAAAAAGTGGGGGTAAGAATTTCACTTTGAGCTCATGAATGTAATACTTAGGTCTTTCAGACCGAAGTAATAGTTTTAATTTATTAAACCTATTTATTAAATTCAAAATTCAAAGCTTTTGTTATCACAATTCAAAATAGTAATTAATACTAGGATGACCCGGCGTGCTTCGCTACGCTTATAAATAAAGTTTTTGCGTAGAATTTTGTTGACGTAGAAGCAATGATTTCAAAAAGTGGTAATGAGATATGCTAGCATCTAATTTTTAATTTTTCTTTTTAAATATATGATTGAAAAATAATCAGAACTCTAGCTGATCAGTTCGGAAATATGAAAAATTAGCGATCAAATAAGTTTTCAAGTAAGCTTATTTGATCTCTAACTTATTTGATCGCTAATTTTTCATATATTCGAACTGATCAGCTAGAGTTCTGATTATTTTTCATTCATATATTTAAAAAGAAAAATTAAAAATTATATGCTAGCATATCTCATTACCACTTTTTGAAATCATTGCTTCTACGTCAACAAAATGTCTACGCAAAAACTTTATTTGTAAGCGTAGCGAAGCACGCCGGGCCCTCCGAGCATTTATTAATCATTTCATTTCCACACGCATAAGAAAAAGTAAAGAGGTGTCACGGGACACCCGGATGGAACGAAGTTCCTTTCGATTAATTAGTGAAGGAATGGTTGTAATAAACAACATTTATTTTTTTAAGTTTGGGAAATTTGGGAAATTGTTTCATTAATTTCTAATCAATAGAAAATAAAAAAATTAGTGACGGAATTGTAATAAAATTTTATTTTTCAGTGTGTCAAGGGTGTCAAGGTGTCAAGGGTGTCAAGGTTGTCAAGGTTGTCAAGGGTGTCAAGGGTGTCAAGGGTGTCAAGGGTGTCAAGAGTGTCAAGAGTGTCAAGGGTGTCAAGGTTTTCAAGGGTGTCAAGGGGTGTCAAGGGTGTCAACCATTAAAATATTGTCGTACTAATGATCGTACCTTTCGTGAGAAATGCTAGCATGTAGCAAATGCCACCATGCTCACCGGGCCCACCCTACAAAATGTCTACGCAAAAACTTTATTTATAAGCGTAGCGAAGTACGCCGGGCCCTCCTAGTATCTATTATCAAGAGATGCACCGCGTACATCAACACTCATACCATTATCACGTCGACGATACAAAGGATAACCATTCACAGATTCTTTAGTATTTTCAGAAAATTGTTTTGGAAAATTCTTACTACATTTATACAAACAGAATTGGGATTTAGAGCACCACATGGTCCATGCATCATATGACGTTTCACATATTCATGTAATTTAGGAAAAAGAATGGGATCAGAGATTTCAGTACATACAAATTTATTAATCATTTCATTTCCATCAATTCTATCTTCATCTGACAAATTTAACAAACACATCAGGCAGGAATTAAAGCACCAGTACGATGACTAAAAATATTATGAATTTGAAAATGATAAATACCACGTGCAATTCATTTCTTCATTCACAACATTCATTTCACCATTAACACCATCCATGACACCATTCATTTATGAAGAAAAAACAGAAAAATCGGAAACGGCTATTATGAAATATTTCTCTATAACAGGCTACAGACCTACAATCAATTTGTCAATCAATTTGAAAACGAAAATAAACGAAATAAAATTTAGTGTAAAAATCTCCTAAATTTTATTTCGTTTATTTTCGTTTTCAATTGATTGACAAATTGATTGAAGGTCTGTAGCCTGCTTATCTTGTTTTGCACAGAAAGAACAAATCAATTTTATGAATTGTTTCTTTAGTTTCTATTCAATAGAAAATATTTAAAAACAAAGAAAAATAATAATTAAATCAAAGAAAATCAAAGAAAAATAATAATAATAAAAAAACAAAGAAAAATAATACGTCTATCCACTCCTTAATCAATGTATAAACTAAATTCAAAATTGAAATTTGGAAAGAAAATATAAAATACTAAATAATAATAATAAAAAAACAAAGAAAAGACTTGAGCAATTCCATTTAATATTGTATAGGGGGGCCGTTAAATTCAAAAATACATTTTAATTCGTCTATAATCTTATTTATGATCCGATTTGTGTGAAAAATCTTTAAAATCTAAGTTACACTAATATCAGTTAGCAGTGAAAATTTGAAATGAATCCATCTGCGAATAAAAAAGCCTGAGGCTCCAAAAAGTTTTTTTTTAGCGTATTAATATATAAGATTATGTGACAGTTTCTGGTCATGTGACAGTTTCGGTACTGAAACAATTCAATTTTAATTGTTTCCGTTTCAGACAAAACAGACGAATTTTCCGTTTCTGTTTCTGTTTCTAAATTCGGTTTCTGTTTCAGTTGCTGTCAAATTTGTATGAAATTCGGTTTCTGTTTCTGTTTCCGTTGTATGTGAATGCACGGCTTTAATGGACCTGTGTCCGTAATGGAATGTTGTATGTTTAAACTTTAACGAACTTATAGATTTTTCTTGTTTCAGTTGTTTTCTACCATCATTATAGTTTTTATGCAAATAGTTTAAATTTGTTGTCAAATGTTTTAATCCGATCACCTGAGATTTTTGGACCTTTATTTCCGTATGATCGTTTCCTATAATAATTTTTTTCTTAACATCTCTAGTTTCATGTTTTTCTTCCAGACTTTTTTCTAAATTTTTATAATTTATTTTTATTTCTTCTTTCTTTATATGAAAATTTTTATGTAAAGAGATTAAGTTACGAGTGAATAGTATATTACGTACTGAGGGGGAAAATATGTCATTTCTTTCGAGAGAAAATACAACGAGGCGCATAGCGCCAAGGTTAACTTAATCTCGAGACAGAAATGACATTTCCACCGAGGTTTGAATAAAATTTTATTCACAACAATTAAGTAAATATACAATCGAAAAAATGTGAATGAGCAATCGAAATTCCTACTCAGGTCGGGAAGTGTTACTTCCCAACCTGTTGGAAAGTAAAAATCTAAATGTGCAATCGAAATTGCTACTCAGGTCGGAAAGTGTTACTTCCCAACCGGTTGGGAAGTAAAAGTTAGCAATCAAGTACTTCCCAACTTTTAAAAAGTTGGAAAACGACAGATTACTTAGTTGTTCACACAAAAAATTTTATGGTTAAATTGATCAAAAAGAACCATACTTTTAGAGAACCATATACTATGGTGATATTTAACTATGTTTTATGGTTGCTATTATATATAGGAACCATACTATGGTGATAGATAACCAAATTTTATGGTTGTTATTATAGATACAGAACCATAATATAATTATAATTGACCACATTTTATGGTTCTCTAAAATATGATCATTTTAACCATAAAATTTTTTTGTGTGTTGTGAATAAAACTAATTTTATTGTTTGTTTACTATTTGGTCGTTCAACTTTATTCATATGTTTTGTTATGTTACTCGTTTGAATGCATTTTAAAATATTTATATTTTTCTTATCTAATGTTTTGTAATGGTGATCCGTATGAAATTTTTCAATGTCGTGTGTTTTATTTGCCATATTAGTCGAGTAGTATTTTTCTTTATCTTTAGATGCTTTTGATCCTCTTTAGATTTTTGTAAAACGGTTTCATACGATTTCTTGATGTTTCTGTTTTCTTTGTACAGTAGGTCAATGTCCATGGTATAACGAATATAAGGTATTCTTGACAGCTAAACGAAAATTTTGTGTGACGTCATCCGGCGTAAATATAAAGAAACAAAAAATGTTTTAATTTGAAAATTAGAGAAAACATAATTTTTACGTTATGGTTTTCCTTATTTTTTTCATTAACAATTTGTTTATTAAGTTTTCTAACTCTAAAGAACATTTTGCAGGGTAGGAAATTCGACGCCCACGCCATGCTGCAGGGGTAATGCAGACAGAATTAGGTTGGTGTATCGGAGACAAGCAGAGAAAAACTGCTTAGTTTATTACGCTACATCACCGCGAATTGGCGTCTTAAAACTTCTTATAATCATAACAGAACCATTAACGAAAATTTGGGTTGGGACTGAGGTTAATACCATCACTCCGAAAAAAAAACTTTGTTAAATTTGATAACCAAAAAAAGAATACCAGACACTAACAAAACAACAAAAGTTTTACCTGGACGTGAGAAAGAACCAAACTACCGAATTGGAACGTGAAACGTGTGCAGCCTGATCGCTCGTGATGCTTTAATAAGCCTAGAAACAGAGACTGAGAGGCATAGGATGGATATCATTTCTCTGCAAGAAATTAGACAGCCAATAATCGGAAAACAAAACTCGAATAGTCACTCTTTATGCAGTAGTGGTCATTCTTCTCGAAATGAATTTAGTACTGGTTTCATTGTTGGTGCACGCATACAAGAAGCCGTGTTGAAATTCATCCTGGTCAATGAGAAGATTTGCTACTTAGGGGTACGCGGTACATAAAACAATATTTCTCTTATTGCCTTGCATGCACCTACTGAAGCTAAGACCGTCAATATTTTCTACATAGCACTAGAGGAGGTTATGAAATCAACACCAACAATGATAATGGTGAGAGAATGACTGAGTTTGCATTATCAAATAATTTGAGAATTGCCAGTACTTTCTTTTCGCATTGATCGATTCATAAGCAGACTTATGTTTTTAAACCGATTTTAAACCGTTCCTTTATATGTGCAAATATTGGAAGTAACCACTTCCTTGTATGTTCTAAGATAAGGTTCCACTTTCAACGATCAATTCAACGATCTTTTACTCATTAGAGTATTTAAAAGTTTGTCTTTTAAAGTCCAATCATTTTCAGTGAAGTGTAAGGAACAAATTATCTTATAATAAATACGAACATTTTCTTTTTCCACATGATTCTATCCACCACAAATTGATTTATTTTTCTGGAAATTAAAAAACCTTATGTTTTGAGTATGATTTTTTACATTTGTTGAAAACTTTTGGTTTTAACGTAGTTCGGCAATTAAATTTGTATATGTTTTAATAGTAAAACAAATACTAAAGTTCATTAATTAATTAATGAATTAATTTCAATCATTTCATTAACTAATAAATTAATTTATAAATCATACTAAATATATTTTTAATTTAAAAACAATAGCTTTTCTCATTGATAATAACAACAAACGTATTATATAAAACTCTGAGTGACGTCAATCAAAATCAAAATGGCATCGCTGTCACTCTAGTGAGAATACCTTATTTTCATTTTACCATGGTCAATGTCTAATTTATGTTTTGTATTTTGTGAGTTGATGTCTTTGAACTTGTAATTAAATTCGGTTAAGTCGTATTTTAGAGATTCATTCATTGTTTTTAACATTGAATAAATATCTAAGGAAAAGTAACTAGACCTTTTGAGTGAAGCATCTAATTTGTAGTACTGGTGCGTTTGATTGTGTTTGTATTTAATCGTAGGGTGGTACTGTGTATAATTTGTATATAGTTACACAAACATAACTTAGGTGGCAGCATGAACTGTTCTTTGAAATAAGTAGATTTTATTCAAAATTTTATTTATTTCTCGTTAAAACTAATCGTCATTTTAGGAAAAATTTGTGTTAAAATGTATTTTTTACCCGTTTCCTACTTAAATAAAAGATAATGAATAAGTTATATATTCTGTTGATTTTATTTTAATAATTTTTTTCTCGATATTTTTAAACATTAAATACATAAAAGCAAAATTGTGTGCCATCATCTTCAGCAATAGTATCACACTAACAACAGTCTAACATCATTACCAGCAATACACATGAACACATCGTTACGAATACAGATTTGTAAAGCTGTCCTCTCTCTAAGCAAATATTTTTATTTAACTACAAAACTTCTATGAACTAACTTCTATAAAAAACTTATCTAAAATCTGTATCGTATTCAGTTTTTTCTAACAGTTGCCATTTTTTGAATATAACGAAATTGGCATAGGTTGAAAATACTCCAAAGTACCTTTAAACCCACTTTAAAATGAATGATGACTGTTCCTAAATATTGACGAAATTAGCTTGTACTGTCTATTGGTTTAAAATTTCGATTTTAATTTATGTTTATAACCATACCTTCGACTAATAAACTAATAATAAATATATAAATATCGTAGATAAATTGAAAATCCTTATGGTTATATATGTTTGAACAGTATATTTCACTATTAAAAATTTTAGATCAAATCCGTTTAAACTTTAAATCATATTCAAATTTATATTTTTTACACACATTTTTCATAACAATAACTTTATACAATCCCTGTGAAAGGGCGTGTCTAACAAAATTGTTTTGACATTTTGGCAAACTTACATTTGAGAAATTAAGTAAAGAATTAAATTAGAAAATAATTAATTTTGTGACACAAACTTATTGTAAATATATTAAAAATATATACTAAATTGTTTTTTTAACATTTTTTATCAAAATATCCTTATCTGATAATTGTAATTTTAGCAGCAAAATGCTTTGGAATGTTGACAATTTTTTTACATGTTTTGATGCAGTACGACATTTTTATGAATAAATAACTGTATAAACACAATTAATTGTTGTAAAAAAAATAGTTTAAATACTAATTTGTATAAAACTGATACAATTCAATACTTTAAGAACAAAATACAAAAAAAAACTCTTTAGTTTGTTTTGAAATACGACGTAAACAAATGAAATGACATTGACAGATTGGCAAACTTAACAAAAAATTTAAAAAAAAAATGCTTCACCGATTATTTGTGTACGTACACGTAGCGACACTTCCTTATATATTTATTCAATGGTTTTTAATAGTTTTAAATGGGTTTGGTTTGTGTTACATGAAATTTTATAGGATTCTAATTCTGATTCTTTTGTTAAAATAATTGAGTTAAGTTTAACGATTTCGGTTTTTAATGAATTTAGCTCTTTGGTGATTTTCATGTTTGTTCAAAATTTTGTTCGTTTTTCAACTTGTCCGCTTCCGATTTTAGTTGTTGGTTTTGAAAATTCAGTTTTAATATTCTAATGTTTGAGTCATTTAATTCTTCTTTTAACTCTACACTCATTATCCTTAATAGGTTTAATTACTTGTCAGATTTATTTGATAGCTTTATAGTAGTCTAATTCAAACGTCTTTGAAGTTAGTTTCTTTTCAAAACTAGTTGTTTCGGTTTTTAAACTAGCATATTGTTCTGATAATAAATGGTAGTCATTCGTTAGTTTATTGATAATTCTTGTGGCAAAGGGATGAATTTGAATTTAAAGTTTCTATATCTTCTTTTAATTTAATATTTGTCCTATTCATTTCTTCTACATTTCTTGAGTGTGTTTCCGATAAATTTTTGTACCACGTTAATTCTTTATTATAAGTAGTAGAGTTGTCGTTTTCTAAGTCTAAAATTCTGAGTTTGTGTTTGTCATTCTTTTTTATTAATTCAGCTTTTTCATTTGTTAGTTGGTCTATAATAAATGTATATTGGTCGATCAATTTGTCCCCTTGTAAGAGGTTTGTATGAAAATTTGGAGTTTCATTAAATGTGTTTTCTTCGTTATAATTATTTGAACAATTTTGTAAATTTTCATTGTTGTCTAGTTGGTCTAATTCTTGTCCCTGTTGATTGTGGTTATAATAATTTTTAATTTCGTATTGTGGCTTATTTTGAAAGTTCTGTCCGTACGTTCTACGTAACCGTTGTTGAAACCTTTTACAGTTTTCTTTTGTATGCATGTAAGCTTTACAATACATACGTGCATCGTGGTGTCCGCCTTCTGGCACAATTTCTCATTGTGTGACCATTTTGTTCACAAAATCCGCATTTCGGTATGTTTCTTGAGTAGTTTTGATTATAGATGAAAAACGTGATCTACGCAGGTGAAAAAGTCGAAATTTGAACTTGACCATTTTTGATTTTCCTGAAACTTGACATGTAAGTAGTATGGACAAAATAGCAAATACAACTTATTTTAAAATTTTTTTAAAGTGCTTAGTTTGAGCATAGGGGGCACCCCAACATGCATAAAAAATGAAAATATTTTTAGGCGGCGGCTGCAAAGGTAACGCCATCTTTATTTTATCTGCCGGCGGCTATAAAGTAACTTTCATATTTTTACGGCGGCTGTAAAGTAATTTTCATATTTTTACGGCGGCAGTAAAGTAATTTCCATATTTTTACGGCGGCAGTAAAGTAAAATAACATGATATTATTAATTTGTTCAAAAAAGAATGCATTTCAGTTCATTTTAATGAATTAAAATCAATAAAAATTGATTTCAGAAAATTTGTTACCTAAAACATATTTATAAAAAATTTGATGCATTAATTTCATATTTTTAAACAAATTTAAACGTTTACCGAAAAAATAGTGTATTGAATTCGAAGCTAAAGTGACTTTTTGTGTTTCGTCTATAATTGTCAAACTATAGACTCCACACAAAAAGTACAACTTTAGCTCCTAATTCAATAATAAATACTATTGTTTGCTTGTTCTTTAATTTTTCTTGAAATATTATATGTTTTTTATGTTGAAAGGTTTTATTGCTTTTTCATTGTTTTGCAGTAAATTAGTTATGTTGATTTTGTTTTTGTTTCCTGTAGATTTGAGTCCGCGTGTGCGGTCTGGATTTAAATTACGGATACTAAATAGAACTTTTGTTGGAATTTGGTTAAGTTGACTTGTTGTTGTTTTAGATTAGGTTATGGAAAAGATTGTATAGATTGAATTGTGGACTTTGGATTTTAGTAATTTGGACTATTGAAATTTATGCAACAGTTGCACTATTGGGAACTTGTTTGGAATATTTCGTTAATTAGAATTGGGTATAAAAATACATTGTGTTATTTTTTATAAGAAAGTTTTTAACGGTTTTGTGTAATTTAATTTAGAAATACTTTGTATGAAAATTAATTTAAATTGAGAGAATTTATTGAAACCTTTTATTGTCTGGTTCTTGGGATATTGAGTTTCATCTTTGTTCGATGTAACATCTGGGGGTTATCGTGTTTTGATTTAAGTCGTCTAGACTTTAAATCATTATAGTCGATTTGGGATAATGGTTTTTGTCGACCGATTGTGTATTCATCGATGTTTGTTTCAATGAGTTTGTTTGGGTGTTTGTTTTAATGGGGTGGATCAGTCTAGTTTCTGGTGCACCACAGATAATCAAACATAAAATCACGAGCTCCCTATGTATATACGCCAGCATCCCTAAGATATAACTTTAGTTAGTGCAAGTGATATGTGATATGTCACGTTAGCTCATATATCAATAGCAGAGACTGGAGTACGCGGGTGCGTCAGACCTGTTGATCAAAATTTCAAAATAAATTACAAATCAACCAAACTGATTCCCACATAAACCATCGTTTTCTAAGCAGAACTTGGGATAAAATATTTTTATGTAATTCCTCTTAAGAAATCATCTAACCTTGTTCCCATTTTTGTACTTCAAGACCTATTTGTGCTCAGTTTTAAAAGTGCAAAAGACGCCCCTATAGCTATAATTCTATGTAGACTTTCAAAAATCCCAATTAATCTAAATACTGACTCGTTAGTTCTTCTTGGATGACTGAATGTATCAACTAATACCAAACTCAAGTCACACAAAACATTAATGAGATGGGTAATGTATGGATCACAAACCTATCCATAAAATTGATTTATGTCTGAAATAATGACTGAGATACCAATTATTTCGAGTTAACGGGTGACAGTGACTGATATTCGAATATGATTTACTCTGGAGTCTGGACTCTGGAGCATAACCTATAAACCCATTAAGTAATCATTCATCCTATTGTCATAAATTTAATTGGCTAGTTAATCGATATCAAAGCTAACCGACATCATATCAAATAAATAATCCCATTGTTAAAATTTACCACCGATATTTCTCTATTTAATAAAAATATTTATTTCAGCATCATACAAAATTGAAAACCAGGATTACTATATAGAAGAAAACAATATTCCGACTGGTATAACTCCGAGCTTTAATAGATTATTTATCACAATTCCACGAAGAGGCTATGGTGTACCATCAACTTTAAGTTACATTGATTTGCGAACAACCCGAGAAAGTAAAAGTCCATTGTTATGGAGTTATCCTAGTTATGAATTTAACGAGCTACACGTAAGTTTTATCAAAATCAAATGAATTAATTTATGTATGTGTATGCCAACAATAAGATTTGAATATTCCAGCAAGACTTAAAAGCAGATTCAAACAAAATAGTATCCGTATATCGTAGCCGAGTTGATGATTGTAATCGCTTATGGTTTGTTGATACTGGAGTTTTGGAGATTGACGGTAATAACAGAAAATAAAAATAAGTTAAATTATCTAGGCTATATATAGTGAATCACTTACAGATGTACAACGAGTAATTCAAAACGCATCAATTTGGGTTATTGACTTACGAACTAATAAAATGGTGAAACGATTTGAAATTAAAGATTCATATAAATTAGATCCAATTGGATTTAAAAGTATAACAGTTGATACAGATCGATCTCGTTGTGAAGAAACTTTTGCTTATATTCCAAATTCGAGAAGTAATAAGCTTTTAATATATAGTCTGAAACATAATGATACTTGGGTATTTTCTGATCCAACATTTCATCCAAGTGAAGATTTAGATAATTTAGTCTTTGATATGAAAACGTATCCGATTAGAGGAGGAATTTATTCTGTTACGTTGGGTGCTCGAAATACAACCAGGAGAACGAAAACTGTTTACTATCATCCGTTAACAAGGTGAGTTAGTTGGAGTTTCGAAATGTTGGTCCAAATTTTAAATTCTTAAAGCTAATATCTGTTAAGAAAAATGCTTTTCCCTTAGTTTTTTTAGCAAACTCAGTATTTGTTTGACAATTTTTGTTCCTTCTTGAATATTTTCTAAATTTTAGATATTCAATTACGTTACATTGGTTTTTAGTGCTTTTAGAATTTACTATGGTTAGCATTCTTGTTATTCCTCACTTAGAACATTTTTGAACAAATCTACTATATCGCTAGCAGGAGGTGTCCTGTATGAAAAAATACTAATTTTTTGACTAAAATTTGTAAATAAAAAACATGTTTATTGTGCACCTTGTTATCCTTATTTTTCATCAAGTAGTGCTTCTTGCAATCAAACAAAAGAAACCATTATTTTTATGTATATAATCTAATAATAAAATGGCGACTTTTAAGAAATTAGCAGAAAATAGTATATTTTTTTACTTCAAGCTATGAAAATGCAATTTTAATATAGAGTAAAATCTATGTGAAAGTGAAACTTTTTCTAACTAGTGACTGAAAATTTTGTATCACTAGTGAGTGAAAATAAATAAGTTTCGGTGGTCGCCTACAGGTGGTGGTTAAAACCAAATATTTAAAAATAATAATTTTAAAAGTTATCTATAGGGCGATTTTTCTGTTCCGGTGTTTACCGCAATGGCGCTGCAAAAAGGGGATAAGAGAAAAAATCACAAAAATTTTATATGGAATTCCATACAAAACACAATTTGAATAATCTTAAAAGTTATCTATGAAATTTCTCATTTTACTACAATTAAATAATTTAAATTTGTTTATGAACTATTATTGACTATATATTAAGCTTAATATATAAAATATTTTCTTTTCTTCTGTCCGTAAAACAAATACGAAAATAGGTTAAATTTTTCATACAACCTTGTATGGGAAATTTTGGCAATTTTTATGTTTCTTTTTTGAGCGACTTAAGAATAATATTTTATATATTACGCTTAAAATATAGTCAATAATACTCCATAAGCAAATTAAAATTGTTCAATTGTGGTAAAATGAGAAATTTCATAGATAATTTTTAAAATTATTCAAGTTGTGTTTTGTATGAAATCCCATATAACAGTTTTTGAATTTTTTCTCTTATCCCCCTTTTACAGCGCTATTGCGGTAAACACCAGAACAGAAAAATCGCCCTATAGGGTGATTTTTCTGTTCCTGTGTTTACCGCAATGGCGCTGCAAAAAGGGGATAAGAGAAAAAATCACAAAAATTTTATATGGAATTCCATACAAAACACAATTTAAATAATCTTAAAAGTTATCTATGAAATTTCTCATTTTACTACAATTAAATAATTTGAGTTTGTTTATGAAGTATTATTGACAATATATTAAGCATAATATATAAAATATTTTCTTTTCTTCTGTCTGTAAAACAAATACGAAAATAGGTTAATTATTTCATACAACTTTGTATGGGAAATTTTAGCAATTTTTATGTTTCTTTTTTGAGCGACCTAAGAATAATATTTTATATATTACGCTTAAAATATAGTCAATAATACTCCATAAGCAAGTTAACACTGTTCAATTGTGGTAAAATGAGAAATTTCATAGATAATTTTTAAAATTATTCAAGTTGTGTTTTGTATGAAATCCCATATAAAAGTTTTTGAATTTTTTCTCTTATCCCCCTTTTGCAGCGCCATTGCGGTAAACACCGGAACAGAAAAATCGCCCTATAAAATTTCACATATTACTACAATTAGGCAATTTTGTATTGCCAACAATGTATTTATGAAGCATTAACGCATATGTATATATTAAACATAATATATAATATAATTATAATTTACCCCATAAAAACTTCAAAATCATAAATTGTAACACAAATTGTATAAGTTTTATAACTGTTTCCAACAATTTGCATGTATTTTTTACATGGTAAATAAGAATATGTTATACATTATGCAAAATATACTCATCAATACTTCATCAAATTGTCTAATTGTAATAAAATGTGTAATGTTATAAATATTTTTTAAAATATTATTTTAAATATTTGGTTTTAACCACCACCAGTAGGCGAACACCGGAACACAACTTAAAACTTATTGCACACTAATAAAAACTGACTACATAATTTCTATTAGCTGGTAATATTTTATAAAATTCCTATTTAAACATTTAAAATTTGTTCGTGACAAGGATCAAGTGACATTATTTATATAGGTAGAAACACAACACGGACGATAACGTTGGACGATAAAAAAAAACGTCTACAATTTCGCTGTTGTAACCACAACAAAGGCGTCAGCGTGAAAAGCTGTGAAAAATAAAGTAACATAAACTAAAATACTTTGTTCTTTGTCAAAATGAATTTCACAAATTTCAATTTGAAAAATAACTAATTTTTACTAATAAATAAATAATAATAATTTTTCTACTAATAACCAATTTTAAAAATAAAATACAGAATACAAATTATGAAAATATATAAATGAATGAAACCGAACTTTGAACATAAACTGAAAATTCAGTTGACAACTCAAAACAAAACGATTACAACCTCAGAAACGCGAAAAACATCAGAAAATCATATTTTTCAGTTGGCGGCACTGTCACAATAACAATAAAAATTACCCTCTAGCTATAGCTAGAAACACAACACGGGCGAAATCGTCCGACGACGACGTTAGTAACATTAGAATACACAGGATACATACATTTCAAACACAACTACAGCGATAAACGAAAAAGTTTTTTTCGTCGGAGAAAATTTAGATTCTATTTCTAATTTATCGTCGGCGATGATTATTGCCAGATATCAATTTTATTTTTATTTGGCTGCAAGGGTAATTTTTAATGTTATTGTGACAGTGCCGCCAACTGAAAAATATGATTTTCTGATGTTTTTCGCGTTTCTGAGGTTGTAATCGTTTTGTTTTGAGTTGTCAACTGAATTTTCAGTTTATATTCAAAGTTCGGTTTTATTCATTTATATATTTTCATAATTTGTATTTTGTTTATCTATTTTTAAAACTAGTTATTAGTAGACAAATTATTATTATTTATTTATTAGTAAAAATTAGTTATTTTTAAAATTGAAATTTGTGAAATTCATCTTGACAACGAACAAAATATTTTAGTTTATGCAATTTTATTTTTGACAGCTTTTCACGCTGACGCCTTTGTTGTGGTTACAACAGCGAAATTGTAGACGTTTTTTTTATCGTCCGACGTTATCGTCCGTGTTGTGTTTCTACCTTATAGAATCTAAATTTTCTCCGACGAAAAAAACTTTTTCGTTTATCGCTGTAGCTGTGTTTGAAATGTATGTATCCTGTGTACTCTAATGTTACTAACGTCGTCGTCGGACGATTTCGCCCGTGTTGTTTTTCTAGCTTATGATTGATTATATAAATAACGTCACTTGACAAGGAAACGAACAAACTTTAAATGTTTAAATAGGAATTTTATAAAATATTGCCAACTAAAAGAAATTATGTAGTCAGTTTTTATTAGTGTGCAATAAGTTTTAATTTGTGTTCCGGTGTTCGCCTACAGGTGGTGGTTAAAACCAAATATTTAAAATAATATTTTAAAAATATTTATTGGGCGATTTTTCTGTTCCTGTGTTTACCGCAATGGCGCTGCAAAAAGGGGATAAGTGAAAAATCACAAAAATTTTATATGGAATTCCATACAAAACACAATTTGAATAATTTTAAAAGTTATCTATAAAATTTCTCATTTTACTACAGTTAAATAATTTAAATTTGTTTATGAAGTATTATTGACAATTTATTAAGCATAATATATAAAATATTTTCTTTTCTTCTGTCCGTAAAACAAATACGAAAATAGGTTAAATTTTTCATACAACTTTGTATTGGAAATTTTGGCAATTTTTATGTTTCTTTTTTGAGCGACTTAAGAATAATATTTTATATATTACGCTTAAAATATAGTCAATAATAATACCCTACTGATAGGCGAACACTGAAATACAATAAAAACAGTATTTTACACTGTTAAAAATTATACATTAAACAAACCGTCCAGTCACGCAAAAAGAGACGTTTTCACCACTGGTTGAAAAATCTACTATTTTGAAAAGTGTGAGTCTCTTAACTCCTTTATCCATTTTATAGTGGAATCACTATACCATCACTGTCTTGGGAACAAATTTTGTGAGCTGCGCCAATAAATACAGATACAAAATTGGCTCAAAGAACGCGCAAATAATTGAACTAAATTATACAAATAATTATTTTGAAAACCACTATTTTAAAAAATAGCGATATATTAGTGACATTTGTAATATTTTTTATCTAAATTTTAATTCTGATTTTTTTTACGTTACTTTAAATATAGAAATTGGGATGTAAGAAAATTGAAAAATAAACATTTTAAAATTATGGAAAATCAGAACGTATCGGAAAATTAGAAGATTAGAAAAGCATAAATTTAAAATTGAGCAAATTAGAAAAGTGAAAAAATTAAAAAATATAGATAAATAGAAATTTGGAAAATTAGCAAATGGATAGTTTAAAAATAGGGGAGTTTTCACCAAATAAATTATCGCTCATTAAGAAAACTTTAAAATTCGATTCATCGTTTTGGTTTTCAAATGTAATTCTAGTTTACAGGGGTACGATGTGAGACCTTTGAGAAAATACATTTTTTTATAGATTCAAGTAGGGTATCATATGACAGGGCTTTATTTCAGTATTCCTTAAACATTTATTTTCGAGTTTTACACCTCACCATATTTTTTATAATTTTGAATAAGGACGTTTTTTTCGTGTTTTCTAACCTCGATTAGCTCCGAATCTAACTGATCGAAAACCTTCAAATGTATTGTAATGAAATGTAATGTAATGAAATGTAATGATAGAAAAATTAGTAAGTTTTTATAAAAAATATATAAAAGTGTCACATACTCATAATTATATTTATTAAGGGGGTGGAAATAAGAAGGGGTAAAAACACTATTTAAAACGTGGTCAAGTGGGGTGTCATTTGGAAAAGCACCTAATTTAGAATTTTGCGGTGCACAGTTTTTGAGTTATAGTCAAAAAAGTGCGACTTTCAGACCATTCCCCCACCCTACTGAAAAAAACATGTCCTATTTCCAATCGAAATGCAATTGTCTCAACCTCACCGTGCGGTCACATATGGCGAATCAAACTACGAAATTGCTTCAACAACTCTACAATTATAAGTCGATGAAGTTGAGACAATCACACGAAATATTTATGTGAAAATAAAATATAGTTCAATTAATTTCAAATACTTAAACTTTAAAATGAAAAATTCATGATATAAGGCCAAAGAAAATTTTTTTCAGGGAAATAGTTATTATCTTTATTCAACTACTGTTATATTGGATATAACACTTTATATTTTAAATAAACCTCATTCTGTTGTTAGGAAAATGTTATCGTGTAGTTGTCCCAATCACAGTGAAATTGTTTGCAAATAATTTTTCTTTGCATGAATAATCAACTGCCAACTGCGAGATGATATTGTCATGAACTTCAATTTTTTTTTCAGTGTACGTTTCGACACTGATTGACAGAAAATTTTGAAAAATTCACAGAGTTGAGAAGTTTGGTAAATTTTGAATTGAAATTATAGCGAAGTCTCAAATAATTATATTTCTGTGTTTTTTGGGATGTGCTAAGTTTTAAATAAAAGACTTTATTTAATATAATGATCTAGCTTGTATGATCATCAAAATACAACTGGTTGTGCGTTATCTTTTAATTCTATATTATAGTTATCCATGAAACAACCCTGCCCCTCAAAAACGTCTTCATTATCTTTAATAAACTTATTTTTCTCATCGTTGTGTAAGCTATGAACCCTTTTAACCAATTCTAAGTCTACACACCCCTTAAGGCCTAAAATTGGAACCGTATCAGATTCTACTAACAAAAATTTTTTAATCCTGATATTATTGTCTACTATGCAAATTAAATTAGAACTACCATACGTTTGAATTTTCGAACCCCCATACGCTTCTAAAGTAATCACATTCTTATCAACCTCAACATTTTTAAATTTTTTAAAAATTTTCATTGGCAAAACATTTACCTCTGATCCCGTATCAAGTTTTAGACTTATTATCTCATCTTCAACTCGAATATTTTGATACCATGATTTTCTAGTAACCGCAGTGGACTCTGATTCAATCATATCAATAACGAATGGTTCAGAATCATTATTTGTAATTTCACATACCTTATTTAATCTACACGCTACAGCAAAATGATTTAATTTATTGCAGTTGCTACATCTGTTGTTATAGGCCGGACAATTCCGTGGCTCATGTGGCTGTAAGCAGAATTGACAAGTTTTGGATGACCTTGAACCACTAGAACCAAATTGATTTCTTCTATTGTATTTGTTAAATGAATTTTGCCTAAAATTAGAATTATTATTAAAATTACTGTCACTCTGTCTTGGATTATAACTGTTATTATTATTATTCATATTATTAGAAAAATTACGATACGGTCTTTCATTTTGATTATTTATACTTTCCGACTCGTTACCTGCCGATTTTGCTTGAACTTTTTTGTCATCTTGTTTTATAACATCAACTGCCGAGCTGGACTTCACTTTCTGCATTTCTGATGATTGCATTTTAACTAATTCTGCTGCTCTACATAACTCGATCGCCTTGTTAACATCCAAATTATCATGTTGCAATAGTTTCTTCTGTAGTGTTTTGTCGTTTACTCCAATCACAATTTTATCGCGCAGCATTCTTTGTTACTGCTCCTTAAATTTACACGTCCTAATTAACTTCTTAATATCCATCAAATATTGATCAAACGATTCTCCATCCACCTGATTTCTCGATAAAAAAACAAATGTTTCATACACTGCGTTGGTCTTAGGTGCACAAAAATTTTCAAACGCTTCAATCACTTTTCTATAATTTTTTCTATCTTCTTCTGCAACATTAAAGGTGTTAAAAACTTCCACAGCTTCGGGGCCAATAGCATTTAAAAATAGTGCTACTTTTACAGATCCGCTTTTTTTCTCTATTTCAATCGCTTCAGAAAAAAATATTGAAATTTTGTATAAATATACGCCAATTTTCTGCAATATTTCCATCTAACTTTAAAACATCGACTTTTCTAACGTAATCTATTGCGGTAACAGTAACTGTTATCTCTTGTACTTTCGGTGGCCTTCCACGTCGTTTTTTCTCAACAGGCTCTTTTTTTTATTTTAACAATCGACATCAATTAACGGAATTCTATTATATAAAAATTTGGCATCAAAAACTACTAACTTGCCTATGTTATCATCATAATATAGCACTTTCTTATAACACAATTTCTTATATCCACTACTAAACTTAAACCAACCCGAATTGTTACTATTTATTTTATTTCCGACAACAATTAACAAGGACTAAAAGAAAAAATATCCTGTCCTCAGCGCCATGTTAAGTTTTAAATAAAAGACTTTATTTAATATAATGATCTAGCTTGTATGATCATCAAAATACAACTGGTTGTGCGTTATCTTTTAATTCTATACTATAGTTATCCATGAAACAGGATGAGTGCGAGGAGGGTGAAAAAAAACCATTTTTCACCCAAATGAGTGGGTTGTCATATGAAGGAGCACCTAATTTAAGAAACATGACAATTTTTTTTAGAATTTTGCGATGCACAGTTTTTGTGTTATTGTAAAAAAATATTTTTAGTATGTCCACCCCCCTAAATTTCGACACTTGATTGACCGAAAAAATAATCAAATTTAAACCATTTACAAGCTGGTGTAATTGAATCTTTCTTGAGTTACCATAAACAAGGTTGGCAAATATCATGATATTTATATAAATATCAAAATATCCGATATATATCAGATATATAGCCGATATATATCAAGTTCTGATATTTATTTTTGAATCAGTTGTTTATCTTAAATATAATACAATATGTGGCCTTTTCCACATCCCTTCGTTTCTTACCTTTTCACCTATAAACTAAATTCAAATATGGCAACTTCAATTTAGTTTTTATAGGCAATTTATCAAGCCGTCTATATATTCGATTGCACAAGTCCGAGAATACGATCGCTCACTTTGTCTTATTTATTTTGTCAAGTTGCATTATCAATACCCATACAAGTTTGTACAACTACTCCATTAATGGTCCATTACCGGCGACCAGTAATGCAACAATGGTCGAGTACTGGCAACCATAACTGGACCATTAACATAATGTTACTGGATGATAACTTCGAACAATAAATGACTGCCGTTCAAGGGCCAGAGAAAAAAGCCAGCAATGGCCGATACAAGGAAATAGAATTGGTTCAGTAGTGGTCAATTTTTGGCGAGCAAGCATTTCAACAATGACTCGGTACTGGCAACCACGACTCATAGTACTGGTAACTACGTCTCGGTCACTAACATAATTTTATTTGTTGATAATTTCGGCATTTATTATTATTGTTATTGTTCAAAACTGCCGTTTATTTTCCAGGGAAAAAAACAATATTGAGTCATACAAGGTTGTACACTGTACAGCTGACCCAGTAACGGACAAATAATGATGACAAGTATTGCAGCAATGGCCGAGTACTGGCAACCATGACTGGGCCATTATAAAATATCATATGTTTCAATTTAAATAAATTTAATACAAAATAATTCAAATAACATAAAAATGCCTTAAGAAAAAAATTTAAAACTTATACCAACCTGGACAACTATAGATGAAATTTTGCAAAATATATATTTTTAAAATGGATATTACTCTAGTGAATTTAACCCAAATGAC
This sequence comes from Diogma glabrata, assembly GCA_963693315.1. Lineage (NCBI taxonomy): Eukaryota > Metazoa > Arthropoda > Insecta > Diptera > Cylindrotomidae > Diogma > Diogma glabrata. The sequence continues at coordinate 240,260,100 of OY856188.1, read as the reverse complement.
AAGATCGGCCAATTCATGGTTCAGTACTGTCCCAATAACATTAGCCAATTAATGTTATCTATTGGCGTGCATTACTTGGCCATTTAAAGTAAAATAAACAGGCTATTTTTTATAAACCGTAGATCGCGTGATTCATGGTTCTTTAGTTATGGCTCAATAACAATAGCCAATTACTGTTTACCATTCATGTGTCAGTGCTTGGCCGTTCAAAGTTAACTAAATACTGGCTATTTCCTGTCAACCATAGTTCGGCCAAGTGGTTCTAGTACTGGCATAATAATAAAAGTCGAATACTGTTAAGCATTAATAGACCAGTGTTTGCCCGTATTTCAAATTGTGGAAAACCCTGCTTAAGTAGTAATTCCATTCTACCACACCATTGGTGGAGTTTCTAAACTGAGATTGAAATGCATATTTTGAAAATGGTGTTTTTTCAGCTAAAAGCGCCATTACAAACGGAATGAAGACTGAAATAATTATATTTAGGTAAGGAAGTATATGCTTCTTCTCTTTGGTGGTTCTTCAAACGATTACCTAAAAATCAATGGCCAAGCATACATTAGCTAGGTAATCTAAAGACATCGCTAGCATCTAAAGACATGTTTCTCTAAGAAATGTCTCCTTCGATAAAAAAGTTTCTTAACTTCTACAGGTTGTTCTAGTTTAAGATCGACTTCCAGTTTATGCCAAATTTCCTCAACAACGGCAATAGTCGTTTTATATTTTTGAGTTCAGTCTAAAGCGACTGCTATGGTCTTTAGATAATAAAGCATATGTTTAGCATGCATTACATTATTTATGTCATAAGTTTAGTTATGTCAGGATCTATGTAAGCTTTATGGTCATACTCTTGGCATAACTGAACCAGATTACTACGATTTGGCACGCGTTTTGCGGGCAGTGCTGTAACAATTTTTCAAATTTTAGATAGGAATAGTTTATAATTTTTTTTTTATAAATATCATGATATATATCAGGGAATAAATATCGTGATATATATCAATGATATATATCGGATATATATCATTGATATATATCATGCCAACCTTGACCATAAACAAGCTATGGATAAGATTTAACCTGAAGCAACATTCTTGGTGTCATTTTTGATCAATGTAGATGTGATTATGTAGCGAAATCCGAAATTCGACGTCCACGCCGTGCTGCCTGGTTAATGCTGACAGAATTAGGTTGATGTACCGGAGACAAGCAGGGTAAAAACTGCTTAGTCAATCATGGTACATCATGGCGAATTGGCGCCTTAAAACCAATGCGACTCAAGCGTCTGTTCTACATGTTAGGGGCGGCTTGAAGCGGGCGTCTGTCTTGGATCAATCGGCTCGCTATATAAACGTGTCAAAAGGTTGTTTCTGGTAACCTTAAGATGCAGAACGGACCCATTCACGACAATTTGGGTTGGGCCTAAGGTTAACACCCTAACCCCGGAAAAAAAAATTATTTGTTAAATTTGGAAATCAGAAAAGAAAAACAGACCCGGACAAAAACAGAATTTTACCTGGACGTGAAAAAGGACCAGACTACCGAATCGGAACGTGGAACGTGCGCAGCCTGAGCGCTCCTGATGCTCTTATAAGTCTAGAAACAGAGGCTGAGAGGTATGGGATGGATATCATAGCTCTGCAAGAAATTAGACAGCCAATAATCGGAAAACAAGATTTGGATAGTCACTCTCTATACTGTAGTGGTCATCCTTCTCGAAGAGAATTTGGAACTGGCTTTCTTGTTGGTGCACGCATACAAGAAGCCGTGATGAAATTCATCCCGGTCAGTGAGAGGATTTGCTACCTACGTGTACGTGGTACATATAACAATATTTCTCTTATTGCCGTGCATGCACCTACTGAAGCTAAGACCGTCGACGAGAAGGATAATTTCTACATAGCGCTGGAAGAGGATATGAAACAAACACCAACACGCGACTTCACTATGGTTCTTGGTGACTTTAATGGGCAGGTTGGAAGAGATATCTCTTATGGAAATGTGGTGGGCCCCAACAGTCTGCATTTGAATTCGAATGATAATGGTGAGAGAATGACTGAGTTTGCATTATCAAATAATTTGAAAATTGCCAGTACTTTCTTTCCGCACCGATCGATTCATAAGCAGACATGGGTCTCACCGAATGGAAACACTCGAAATCAAATTGATCACGTGCTAGTTACAGCACGTTTCTTTTCGAGTGTTCTGGATGTGCGATCCTTTAGAGGTGCATACATTGGAAGTGACCACTTTCTTGTATGTGCTAAAATAAGGTTCCACTTCCCAAACCCAAGCATTCCGAAATTCAATCAACGGAAACGATTTAACATCTCATCACTAAAGAATGCAGAAACAGAAGATAAATATCAAAACCATATTGCCGAAACATTAGAGAAATCAGAAACCATTAATGGAGACGTCGATAAGTCATGGTATTTGCTCAAAGATGCTGTTTTAAGCGCTGCTGAGGGAATACTTGGACGACCACAAAACCACTCCCAGAAGCCATGGATGGATCAAGCATGTCTTGACGCTATTCAATACAAAAGAGATTGCTATCTGAAATGTCTGCAGGGACGCAACACCAGGTCCACGAAGGAGAACTATAAACTGGCAAGACAAGCCGTTACAAAGTTATGTAGACGAACGAAGAGAGAATGGTGGAAGAGAAAGTGTGAGGAGATTGAAAGCTTCAATAAGGAACATCAATCGCGTAACTTCTTTCAACAGGTTAAAACCTTAAAGAAGGGCCCTCAAACTAGATCGACTGCTATTCAAAACGAAGATGGGGAGCTACAAGTAGACCTTAAAAATATTTTAGACACTTGGGCCGCTTATTTTGAGAATCTTCTCAACTTAAGTGACCAGAAACAAGTCGGGCGACGAACAAAGCTTATTCGTGCGTCAAAGGTACATGTAGACGAACCCACCAAAGAGGAATTCGATGCGGTGCTGTCAAAATTAAAACGCAATAAAGCACCTGGTATCGACGATATAACATCCGAAATGATTGTACATGGTGGTGAAACTCTATCCTTAAGATTGTTTGAACTTGTTCAAATGATATGGAGGACTGAAGCCATGCCACAGGACTGGAACACAGCTATGCTGATACCAATCCATAAAAAAGGTAATCGCCTACAATGTGCAAACTACAGAGGAATCGCTCTACTCTGCACAGCATATAAGATCTTTTCATACATTTTGCTATCCAAAATCAATCCTTTTGCTGAACAACTGTTTGGAGAATATCAGTGTGGCTTCCGGCGGGGCCGAGATACCACCGATGCACTTTTCTCGATAAGGATGATTTTGGAAAAGTGCCGAGAGTTCAACATACCAGTGCACCACTCTTCATTGATTTCAGACAGGCCTACGACTCTCTCGAACGAGAGACTCTATGGTCTGCTCTGGTGTCAATGGGAATTCCTGGTAAACTGGTATCACTATGCAAAATGACAGTACAGAACTCTCAATGCTGTGTACGAGTAGAGAACGAAATATCAAGGTTTTTTAAAGTCGACTCCGGGTTAAGACAAGGTGATGCTATCTCTCCTATACTTTTTAATTTAGCCTTGGAATATGTGTGCCGTCAAAAGAAACTACCGACTAACAACAATATCTTGTCAATAAACTCAGTACAGATGATTGCATACGCTGATGATGTCATCCTCGGCCGAAGTGAAGCTGTTATGAGTGAGACTTTTAAGTCGCTTGAGAGTGGAGCTAGAAAAATTGGTCTTCAAATTAACTACAATAAAACCAAACATATGAATGTTTCAAGAGAGTCTGAGAACAAAGATTTGATGTGCGGCGATGAACGAATTGAGGGAGTTGAATCTTTTAAATATTTGGGATCAATGCTTGACTCAAACAACAGCATACTTACAGATATAAAAGCTCGAATCGCTGCAGGTAATCGAACTTTCTACTCAATCAAACCTCTCCTTGGATCTCCGTATGTATCAACTAACACCAAGCTCAAGTTATACAAGACATTGATTAGACCGGTTGTGATGTATGGGTCACAAACGTGGACCCTTACACAAAATGACGAATCGCATTTATCTGTATTTGAGCGTAAGATCCTACGCTACATTTTTGGTCCACTTAAGACAGGCCATGGAGAGTATAGAACCCGATATAAGTTTGAGATCAGAGACCTTCTTGAGGGTCCTGATATAATAGGTTGTTTCCGTTCTAATAGGATTGCTTGGTTTGGGCATGTTCTACGAGCCAATTCACAGTCTGGAATGATTAGAAAAATGTACGTTAGTACCCCAGGGAGTGGGCGACCGCGAGGTAGACCACGACTACAATGGGAGACTGACGTAATAAACGACCTTAAAAAAATCGGCTGCCATGGTACATGCTGTTGCGAATGACCGTGGTGAATATTCGAAGCTGATTAGCCTGGCAACGCTCCTACATGGAGCATGAATGCCGTTAAAAAAAAAAAAAAAAGATGTGATTATAATTTACTATTGAAATTTCCGATTAATTTGTTTATTTTGTTATGCGTCTATGGTCTGGCAATATAAAGACATTACAACACAACTTTTTGCCAATTATTTTTGATATTGTGTTCTTTTACATTCACGGAGCCTTTGGCGAGCGAATTTTATTCACACTTGTCTGACTTTTTTTCATTTTATAATTATCTTTCAATCCAAAATATTTTTTAAAAATATTTTTCTTATACTTCTATCATCATTATGTTCGAAGATCTACTTCAATGCTTCATGCTGATTTATCAGTTTATTTTAAATTTTTAAAACAATTTAATTCTTCAATTTTCCTATTTCTGCTAATTTGTTCTGTTTTGATTTTGTTAATTTTTTTAGTTTACTTATTGTTAACCCGTCATACTCTCTAATTCTCTTATTTTTATAATTTTTTGTTTTCTTTTACTAAGTTTAATTTATCTTGAAATTTGTTAATTTTTTAGTTTCAAATTTGTATTAATTTTTCCAGTTTTTAATATTCTTTTTGATAATTTTCTAATTTTTCATATTTCTGATTATCTAATTCAATGAATTCTATTAATCTTTGTTGTTATTGTTTTCATCGACCTGTTGAGTTCGTTTTATTATTGAGTCATGATTTTAATGTATTGTATCGTAAAACAAAACGATAATGTTATAATACTAACAATATTTAATCGAATCGGCAAAACGATAAAAAACGAATTTGATATTGGCTTCAATGGCTGATACCAATTTTTCATGAAGGTTTATGTAAAAGGTTATTTTTTTCAACTTTTTATTTGATCACAAAATGTAGTTGTGAAGCAAAGTCTTAAGAGTTTATATACAAACATTGCATAATGCATTCATTACTTTTTAATAGACTTGTGCCGTTCGTGAACGAAGTAGTTCAAAAATTCAGATCGAACGAACTAGTTCATTTACTTTTTCGATCCTAGTTCATTAGTTCAAATAAACTTTTTTCAAATAATTTGAAAATTGCCAGTACTTTCTTTCCGCACCGATCGATTCATAAGCAGACATGGGTCTCACCGAATGGAAACACTCGAAATCAAATTGATCACGTGCTAGTTACAGCACGTTTCTTTTCGAGTGTTCTGGATGTGCGATCCTTTAGAGGTGCATACATTGGAAGTGACCACTTTCTTGTATGTGCTAAAATAAGGTTCCACTTCCCAAACCCAAGCATTCCGAAATTCAATCAACGGAAACGATTTAACATCTCATCACTAAAGAATGCAGAAACAGAAGATAAATATCAAAACCATATTGCCGAAACATTAGAGAAATCAGAAACCATTAATGGAGACGTCGATAAGTCATGGTATTTGCTCAAAGATGCTGTTTTAAGCGCTGCTGAGGGAATACTTGGACGACCACAAAACCACTCCCAGAAGCCATGGATGGATCAAGCATGTCTTGACGCTATTCAATACAAAAGAGATTGCTATCTGAAATGTCTGCAGGGACGCAACACCAGGTCCACGAAGGAGAACTATAAACTGGCAAGACAAGCCGTTACAAAGTTATGTAGACGAACGAAGAGAGAATGGTGGAAGAGAAAGTGTGAGGAGATTGAAAGCTTCAATAAGGAACATCAATCGCGTAACTTCTTTCAACAGGTTAAAACCTTAAAGAAGGGCCCTCAAACTAGATCGACTGCTATTCAAAACGAAGATGGGGAGCTACAAGTAGACCTTAAAAATATTTTAGACACTTGGGCCGCTTATTTTGAGAATCTTCTCAACTTAAGTGACCAGAAACAAGTCGGGCGACGAACAAAGCTTATTCGTGCGTCAAAGGTACATGTAGACGAACCCACCAAAGAGGAATTCGATGCGGTGCTGTCAAAATTAAAACGCAATAAAGCACCTGGTATCGACGATATAACATCCGAAATGATTGTACATGGTGGTGAAACTCTATCCTTAAGATTGTTTGAACTTGTTCAAATGATATGGAGGACTGAAGCCATGCCACAGGACTGGAACACAGCTATGCTGATACCAATCCATAAAAAAGGTAATCGCCTACAATGTGCAAACTACAGAGGAATCGCTCTACTCTGCACAGCATATAAGATCTTTTCATACATTTTGCTATCCAAAATCAATCCTTTTGCTGAACAACTGTTTGGAGAATATCAGTGTGGCTTCCGGCGGGGCCGAGATACCACCGATGCACTTTTCTCGATAAGGATGATTTTGGAAAAGTGCCGAGAGTTCAACATACCAGTGCACCACTCTTCATTGATTTCAGACAGGCCTACGACTCTCTCGAACGAGAGACTCTATGGTCTGCTCTGGTGTCAATGGGAATTCCTGGTAAACTGGTATCACTATGCAAAATGACAGTACAGAACTCTCAATGCTGTGTACGAGTAGAGAACGAAATATCAAGGTTTTTTAAAGTCGACTCCGGGTTAAGACAAGGTGATGCTATCTCTCCTATACTTTTTAATTTAGCCTTGGAATATGTGTGCCGTCAAAAGAAACTACCGACTAACAACAATATCTTGTCAATAAACTCAGTACAGATGATTGCATACGCTGATGATGTCATCCTCGGCCGAAGTGAAGCTGTTATGAGTGAGACTTTTAAGTCGCTTGAGAGTGGAGCTAGAAAAATTGGTCTTCAAATTAACTACAATAAAACCAAACATATGAATGTTTCAAGAGAGTCTGAGAACAAAGATTTGATGTGCGGCGATGAACGAATTGAGGGAGTTGAATCTTTTAAATATTTGGGATCAATGCTTGACTCAAACAACAGCATACTTACAGATATAAAAGCTCGAATCGCTGCAGGTAATCGAACTTTCTACTCAATCAAACCTCTCCTTGGATCTCCGTATGTATCAACTAACACCAAGCTCAAGTTATACAAGACATTGATTAGACCGGTTGTGATGTATGGGTCACAAACGTGGACCCTTACACAAAATGACGAATCGCATTTATCTGTATTTGAGCGTAAGATCCTACGCTACATTTTTGGTCCACTTAAGACAGGCCATGGAGAGTATAGAACCCGATATAAGTTTGAGATCAGAGACCTTCTTGAGGGTCCTGATATAATAGGTTGTTTCCGTTCTAATAGGATTGCTTGGTTTGGGCATGTTCTACGAGCCGATTCACAGTCTGGAATGATTAGAAAAATGTACGTTAGTACCCCAGGGAGTGGGCGACCGCGAGGTAGACCACGACTACAATGGGAGACTGACGTAATAAACGACCTTAAAAAAATCGGCTGCCATGGTACATGCTGTTGCGAATGACCGTGGTGAATATTCGAAGCTGATTAGCCTGGCAACGCTCCTACATGGAGCATGAATGCCGTTAAAAAAAAAAAAAAAAGATGTGATTATAATTTACTATTGAAATTTCCGATTAATTTGTTTATTTTGTTATGCGTCTATGGTCTGGCAATATAAAGACATTACAACACAACTTTTTGCCAATTATTTTTGATATTGTGTTCTTTTACATTCACGGAGCCTTTGGCGAGCGAATTTTATTCACACTTGTCTGACTTTTTTTCATTTTATAATTATCTTTCAATCCAAAATATTTTTTAAAAATATTTTTCTTATACTTCTATCATCATTATGTTCGAAGATCTACTTCAATGCTTCATGCTGATTTATCAGTTTATTTTAAATTTTTAAAACAATTTAATTCTTCAATTTTCCTATTTCTGCTAATTTGTTCTGTTTTGATTTTGTTAATTTTTTTAGTTTACTTATTGTTAACCCGTCATACTCTCTAATTCTCTTATTTTTATAATTTTTTGTTTTCTTTTACTAAGTTTAATTTATCTTGAAATTTGTTAATTTTTTAGTTTCAAATTTGTATTAATTTTTCCAGTTTTTAATATTCTTTTTGATAATTTTCTAATTTTTCATATTTCTGATTATCTAATTCAATGAATTCTATTAATCTTTGTTGTTATTGTTTTCATCGACCTGTTGAGTTCGTTTTATTATTGAGTCATGATTTTAATGTATTGTATCGTAAAACAAAACGATAATGTTATAATACTAACAATATTTAATCGAATCGGCAAAACGATAAAAAACGAATTTGATATTGGCTTCAATGGCTGATACCAATTTTTCATGAAGGTTTATGTAAAAGGTTATTTTTTTCAACTTTTTATTTGATCACAAAATGTAGTTGTGAAGCAAAGTCTTAAGAGTTTATATACAAACATTGCATAATGCATTCATTACTTTTTAATAGACTTGTGCCGTTCGTGAACGAAGTAGTTCAAAAATTCAGATCGAACGAACTAGTTCATTTACTTTTTCGATCCTAGTTCATTAGTTCAAATAAACTTTTTTTCGTGTGATAAAATAATCGATTAATTAATTAATTTATCAAACAATTTCACAATTTAGTAGTAGTAATTGGTAATTTTATTGAAAAAGTTGAATCTAAATCTCAAAATTATATTAAATGTCTAGTTATGTAAAAACTAAAACATGGTTTTTTTTAATATTTTCGTGAACTAATGAACTAAAAGAACGAACTAGTTCATGAATACAAATCGAACTAGTTCGTTCGATCTTTTAATTGAACTAAAATGCCCAAGTCTACTTTTTAATATTTAAAATATTTTCAGTAATTTTGAATATACAACTTTAAACAAAGTTCTTCAGTCAAACGCATCATCCACAAGAGAAGATAATGGATTAGATTTTACAGTAAGCTTAAAATTTAAGTTTTTTTTCGCTTTATGTTCTTTATTTTTTCTTGTAGTTTCTTGGAAAACGCATAGAAAATACTTTATCAGGTATGCATGATTATGATTCTCGGAATAGAGTTATATTCTTTACCCAGCTACAAAATAGTGCGATTTCATGTTGGAATATAGGAACAACCTTTAGTCCAATTAACATGAACTTTGTACACAAGAAGGATTTGTTTTTACAATACCCAATTGATATTAAGGTAAACAAAAGTTTATTCTAAACACTGTGCAAGTCTTTAATTTTTTATTTGTTTATTAAATAGGTAGAAGGAAGAAACGTATGGTACCTATCAAATAGTTTACCAACTTACACGAAAACTGATTTTAATTCCCACCAAATAAATTTTGTGATTTTCAAACAACCAAGCCGAACTTTAATAAGTGGTACATCTTGTGAATCTGGAATAGATGGTGTGTCAGAAAAAGAAGGAGAAATGGAGGTGAAAGAACCAGGGGTAGAAATTGAATTACAAAATCCAGCAGAAGAAATGGCATTGGAAGAGCCAGCAGAAGAAATAGCAGTGGAAGACACAGCAGAAGAAATTGTAGTGGAAGAGCCAGCAGAAGAAACAAATTTGAGTTCAAATGAACCATTAACGGAAACTAAATTTTAACTTAATAACCAGAAAATGGTTTTTTATTACCGAATATTACAATAAAAAGAATTCATATAAAATAACTTAACATAAATGTATAGATGAATTAAAATAATTTAATCATTTGGTTCATAAACTGTTAGATCATGAGTGAACACGTTAGATACCAAACAATAACTTGGTTCTGGACAAACACCAACTAGCACATCTGCATGTCCATAAAACTCTTCCTTTAATGAAATTACAATTGTTTGTAAATTTCCTTTATCTCGAATGTATGAAGCAACTTTTCCAATGTTTGTATTATCCAAAGCCGCATCGATCTCATCGAGCACGAAAAACGGTGAGGGTTGATAGCTATTTTTAAAACAAAATTATTCGAAAAAAATGAAATTACGAACAGTAAATCCTACCTATGAATTGCGAATAATAAAGCTAATGCAGAAATTGTTTTTTCTCCTCCACTTAAATTAGCCATCTGTTGAAAACGTTTACCAGGTGCTACAACATTGTAATTAATTCCTTCAAGGTATGGTTCTTCAGGATTATCAGGTCCTAGATAAGCTTGTGCTGCTTCATTTCTAGCTAATTTCTTATAAATTCCATCTATAGCTTCCGATACATGAGTACAGCAACGATTAAACCTTTCTGCTCGTTCGTTTTTGATTTTTTCAAATGCAGCTTTTGCTTTTTTTGCTTTACGTCGAGCATTTTCAAATTCTTCGTTTGTACTTTGAATTTTTTCGCAAACCTTATCAAGTTTAAGCATGGCCTGGAAATAAACAAATAATTATATTGGAATGATTTTTAGAAAAACCAAATCGTTTCAATTATATAATATTATGGCAAAGAAGTTGAAGTACCTCTGCATTCTCGCTTTATGACAGCATTCGATCTTGAATGTTTAACCGACTGAAAAGTGGTAGGGGAATAGGAATATGTTTTATTCATGTTGTATCCGATTTTATCTGAAAACTCTTGGTTACAATATTTTCAAAACACGATATCAGCAGCAGAACGAAGTTGTTGCAGGGAAACAAAATTTCATTTCGAATTTCGAGAACTTACAATTTGTATATCACCCTTTGGAACGAAGCCTAAGATGGCCAGGATGGAAACAGATAGAAAACACTTGACTTTTGAACTGGGAGCGAACTACATAAGCCTTTCGGTTCCTCGTTTACGTTTATTCCAACGTCCTTCGTTTACTATCTTCTGCAACGTTGAAGCATTGGATAACTTCACCATATAGTTTTTGTTAAAGATCGTTAATTTAATTTATTTTATACTTTTTAATCTTTGAATATTTAGCATCACTTTACTATTTGATCTCCATTTAAATTTGTTTACTGACTTAAAAAAATTTTGACTTAAATTTTACTAAATATTTTATGACCAGCTGATCTCTGCCATTTTATTGTTTTAATTCAATGTAAAAATATTAATCAAATGAGCGAAGTTTATTAGGGTTATTCGATAATTATTTCATTTTTTTTGTTTTTCTTTGTCACTTAACCAACTAAATTCTTTAAAATTAAAGTTGTCATTTCTTCTCAATTATTTTTCGTGTAAGTGATGCACCAAAGTTTCTTCAAAACCAGTTCATAACTGTAGGGTTGATGAATAGATCAAAAACAATAACATTTTGAAAAAAAAAAAAACAGAGCTATGAAGTACTGAAAACGTTTCGAAGTTTCATTGAAACCGTCCGTTTTAAAAATTCAATATCAACCAGTGGAATTTTTCTTCCACTTAGCTACATAATTCCCATAATTCCTATTATTACATAATAAACCAAATAACTTCAAACTTACCTTCATATTAGGAGTCTGAATTCGTTCCAATGTTTCCTGTATTGAGTTCAACTCTTTTTGTAAGGAATCACCTTTCTTCTTAACTTGTTCATTTTCCTTCAGTTCCTTCATTTCTCGAGTTAATTTTTTATATTCAATTTGAATTCTGAAAGTAAAAATAATAATTTCAACAAACGATATTAATTTTAACTTATATTCCTACGCACAATGCTTCCCGAGGCGTAACCGTAGCAACCGAATTTGTATTTGACGATGTTTCTGATTGTTCGTTGTCTCCCGCACCAATATCATCCATCGTTCCACTAATCATTGGCAAAATAATGTCATCCATTTTACTTTGAATCAACAAATTATGACGTTCATTTTTCTTTGTTTCAATTTTTGCCTCTGCTGCCGCTACTTGTGTATTGATATTGTGAAGTTCTTTCGCCAGAGCTGCAACATCGCGTCGTGCTTTTCCAGTTTCTTCTTCCATTTGATCAACAAGAAGTTTTTTATTAATTTTCTCTTGTTTTAGTTGTTCGATTTTTTGTTTGTCTTTTTCGATTTCTTGACGTTGTCTAATTTCTGCTTGTTTAAAGGTTTCCAAGGAATCTTCATCATCCTGAACAGTTCTTTCCAAACGTTGAACATTCTCTATTGACAAAATAAAATTTTATATTATAACAAAACTCGGATGAATAAAAAATAACATTTACTTTGAGTATCTTTGCTCTTTTCAAAATCTAGTCTAGAATTAATTCTATCGATTTGTTGTTCGAAATCAGCTCGTTTTTTGGCTCGATCTTGTTGCATAACTAATTCTCTTTCTTCGTATTGTCGAATATTTGCAACACCAATTCGAGCACAAAAATCAGCATAAACACGATCTTCAACAGTATTCATGTTTTCTTTAATCTCTTGGATTTTTTGATCTCGCTGTGTCATACGTCGTTCAATTTCAAGTATTTTTGGCTAAAAAGATGAAACAACAAAAAATAATAAATTACATAGAATAAACGATAAGTCTTACCCCAATCGCATCCAAATCTCTTTGTAGATTGGCCAATTGTTTATCAAACTCTGCGAGAGTTTTTTTAGAACTTTCCAAATCATTCGAACTATATTTCAAACGATTTTCTAATCCTTTTATTTGACTTTCGATGGTTGTTAATTCTCCATGTTTTCTTGATTTTTTTTGTTCTTCTTTGAGTTCTTCATTTAATTTTTCACGTTGATGTTTTAATTGTGCCATATGTTTCTCGTCCCAGCGTTTAGCTTTTCTGGCCAAATCATGACTACCACCGGAAATAATTCCAGATTTTTGATAAAATGTTCCATCAAGTGCTAAAGCCTAAAATTTGAATTGACAATGTCGTGATTAAACGAAAGTTTTTTGCAAAAAAAAACTTGAAAAAATATGCTGGAAGTAAGGCTATTACTAATGGGACTTACATCATATCTACTACGATCTATTTCATAGGCAACTTTCATTGCATCTTCCGGAGTCTCACAAACTAAAGCGTTATTTGTAGCAAAGAGAACAGCTCTTTCGATTTCTGGTGGATCAAACTTTAAGACGTCATAGACTAATTTAACTTGTTTCGGTTCGCTTATATTTCTGTTAAATAGAATTTTTTTTTTTTTAATATTCTCAGAAAGCAATATTTTAATAGTAACCTCAGCCGTTCCTTAAGTGGCTTCGCTTGCAAATAATCCAATGGCAAGAATGTTTCTACCTCTAACATTTGATCCTTCAATATCTAAAAAAATTTAAAATGTTACATTAAACTTCTTACAATATTTATAGTCAACATACCTGAATACATTTTCTAGCAGTTTTTTCAGTATCAACGATTATGGCTTCCATATATTTCCCAAGCACTTTAGTTACAGCAACATTATACCGTTTGTGAGTCGGTTGACACATATTAATCATTCGATCGTACTACAAAAGAAATCCATTACATAACAAAAATGTATTATCGAAGGATTACTTACAACTCCTGGCACTTCTCGTTTAAATATTTCAACGACTTCTTGTTTCTTTTTACGACGAGCATCTTCATGCTTATCAATTTTAGCATCTCCAAGTTGATCACGAACATTTTCGATTTCATTATAAAGTTGAGCAACTCTTTCCTCAGAAGAGCCAACATCTTTCTGAAGATCTTCCTTTATTTTCTTTTGATCTTCTAAAGCAGCTTGACTCGAACTAAATAATGAATGTTGCCATATACATAAAATTTAAATTCAAAATCACGGCTTCTACTTACCGAATATGATCCATAAGTTTTTCCTTTCTTTTAACTGCTTCTTCTTTTTCCAAACTTTTTTGTTTGTACAGATCTTCGACGTGAGCTTTTTTATTAATCTCACTGTCTAATTTATCTTGTTCAGCTTTCTGTTCACGATTGACCGAATCTAAATTTGACAAATAGTGAGTAGCTGTAGCATCAGCCTGTTGTTTTAATCGATCATATTCTTGGACAAGATCTTCTTCAAGATGTACATCGGAGCCACGCCTCAGAGATTCTCCTGCAATTTCTGCTTCAAAAGCTTGTCGTGTTTCTTCAATACCTGCATATTCAGCTTCCAGTTTTCTAATATCGGCTTGATGTGCTTCATCTGCTCGCCTTGCTGTCTCTAAAGTTTTCAATGCACTTTCTAATTTTTTTTGTGTATGTGCAACCTTTTCCTTGGCTTTTATGAACATTGGATGTTTTTTACCCATTTCAGTTTCCTAGAATTTATAAAAACCTTTATTTCAATTTATGACATGAGAATATAATGAAAAATACTTACAACTTCTCTCACGTCTTGCTCCAGCTTGGCCAATTCTCGAGCAATTTTTCCAGCTTCTTTTTTCTTTTCCTTCAATACTTCATCGGCTTGTTCTTTTTTCTTTTCAACTTGTTGCACTTCTTTCTGTTTATTTCCTAACTCTTCTTCGGCGCGTTTCACATCTTTTTCATTGTGATAAAGACGGAAAAGCTGACAAGTAATTTGTTTGTCAGCCTGTGAAATATACAAAATAGGTTTGTAAAATTATAAATTTAAAAGTGATGAATGAACATACAAATTCTTGTTTAATTTTTGTATAACGCTCTGCTTCCAGTTTTTCTAGTTTAGCTTCCTTTCTTTCCGCAGCGATTCCTTTCTTTTTCTGATACGTAAATTGGGTTTCCTCTTCGGCCAATTGCATTTCAAATTTTAATTTATTATATTCATCTTTCAACAGTAAGGATCTGATACCGATATTATATAATTATTTTAATCTAAATAAATTTATTTTTGTAAATTCAAACACTTACCCACTCATTTCTTCAAACAAAGCGGCACGCTCTTTGGCATTTTTAATTGCAATATTCTCAATGGCGCCTTGAAATACCAAAAAGTTTTTGGCTTTTACATTAATTCCCATTTTCTCAAGCTCCGCAAGATAATGATTATTAGTGACCGATTGTCCATTTATTTTATAATCGGATGAATTTCCACTGACAGCTCTTTGGAAATCTCGTCTAGAACCATCGGGGAATAGGAATTTAGCTGTTACCGAACACCTAAAGAATAAAATAAAAAGCAAAGTTTAGAATAAATCAAATATTTTTCCAGTTTGTTTGTTGGACTTACGATTTTGCATAAGGTTGGTTAACGGCAGCTCCATGAATTAAATCACTCAATCTTTTGACTCTCAAGGAAGCAGTTTTTTCTCCCATAACAAAACTTATAGCGTCCATAAAATTAGATTTTCCTTAAAAAAATATTTGGGTTGTATTAACATTTTTTTAAATTGCCCTAGCGTAGAGAAGAATACTGTTGACCAGAACAATAATAGAACAATAAAAGAAGCGCGGCGAGACGGATAGACAAAATTGGAATAATGTACTGAAAGCATTGCTGGAACTTCATGGGGAGAAATAACGAGGCATCTACATGAACTGTACAAGTCTCTCGAGTCGAAACTAGAAGCTTGCATTGACTTAACCTTTCCGTTGAACGCCTATCACCGGACAATTTGGGATACTATATCCTTGTTGATCTTGGTAAAAATTCACTGACGGGCCCACAGTGCTGTTTAGGACTGTCTTGGATTGTTCTTCTTAAAGGTCATTACTGTAATCAATAAAGCTTTTCTGTGAAGGTTCTGAAGATGTTTGTTTGTTTCACCCTCTGGTATAAGAGTTTCTTGAATCGGTGATCGTAATTTTTTGGTAGGTTAAAATCCTGACAGAAAGTTGTCCGCGAACTGCAACATTCAATCTTTAATGTAATTTCTTCTACGTGGTTTCACTCAGTTGTGGAGACCAGATTGTAATTTTTTGCATAACTAGGACCAGCAAGGAATTTTAATCCGTTATTGCGAGATAACGCAGAAGAGAAAAATCTGAGAAGAAAAATCGGAGACTGATACTTTATAACTCAGTAGATATGGTCAAGAAATAGTCTTTTTAGAGACGACAGCAGATCCATAAAAAGTTAGATGACCCTGTCAGTAAACGATGTCGTCCATGAATCAATTTATTTATTTTTTTTATTTATTTATTATTACTTAACGGCATATTGGAATGGAATCTACACCGAAAATCTTGCCGACCAAAGAGTTAACTTGCTTAGTTTATCATCGAATATCATCGGATAAGATTCTAAAATTGGATAGAGAAGATAACAGTATTCCCTCTCAGCTTTATAGATGCTACACTAGTGGAGGCTTCTGAATTCGTATTGAAGAGCATTGCCTGAAATTAAGCTTCTCAACACAATCATTGACTTCATCGAGATTTAGCATGAAGAATTGGACATCAGCAAAAATATTTTTACAATTAAGCAATGTCATTAATAGAGTCCCAAGATAGAACCCTGAGGGACACCCTAAAAGATAGCAAGCAACCCGATTGAAAACGGCCTAATAAGACTAAATTACACGTCGAGAAAAATAACTGCGTTTTGAGCAGCAAATAGTGAACAGAATCACATTTCTAAATAATGTCAAGAAACATGAGGATAAAGATTCTACTATTTATGCCTTCGTAAGCCTGACTGCCTATTGTAGATTAGACCAAGTCTAGTAATATGACCAGAAATTTGAGCATAATTACGTCTCTCAAAGACCGTAGACAGAACGTAAAATACAATCATAATGGAAAAATTCACGACATGCACAACATGAGGGATTAGAGGGAAAAATTAATTTTAAAAATTTCAAGGGATATTGTCAAGACGTAAATAATTGTATGAAAAATCCCTTCAAGTCAAATCCCATACTGGTCGAAAAGAGAACATATTTTTAATTTCCAGTAGGTCAATATCCAATATCAAACATCAATATAACTTTTTTTGATGTTATTTCAACGAATAACCAGGTTTTAAGGTCTAACGGGTTATGGCGTTACATTCAAACTGCTGGTTTAATTAAGATGCATATAGAAAATCAAATGGATTATGGTCAACTCATGTCTAATATACGATATGCTTAATTAAAACAACGATTCTAAACAATTGAGAATCTCACTACTTGGAGAATGAAAAATTATTCAGTCTAAAATATGCCGTTTCTAAAGTTTCTATTATTAATTATTGTCTATAAATTATAAATTTTTTTCATAAAAATAATTTCAATTCATTCATTGAAAAATACAAACCCATTGACGCAAGAACATACCTGATCCATTTGGTCCGATAACTGCAGTGAACTGTTTAAGAGGACCAATTGATACTAATCCTCTGTAAGATTTAAAGTTATTAACTTCAATATATTCCAAGAATGAATTCATTTTTAATTATTAATATTTTTTAAACTGATTTCTTTAAAATAGATTTCATAGCAAAGAAGCAATGTATATGGCGTTTGTTTAGAATAACCCTACAGACCATTACTTTTGTTAGCTAAAAGAAAATGAAATAGAAATTTTTCTTCAAATATTTTCTTACATCGATAGCAAAGTATAAAAGGTTGTTTTGCTTCTACGTCATTCTCCATTAATTTTTTATTTTGTGCTATCTTTGTGCGTGCATCGTACAAATGGAATGCTTTGCCCGAATCAATATAGTCTCGAGTGCCTTCAATCCACAAAGATTTAAAAAAAGCGTTCACCAACCCCTAAAGACGCATGGTATTGTGGGACCTGGTGTCTATGTGTTGTTGTGACACATTTTGTAGTTCCTACATCACAGCACTTTTTATTAAAAAAAAAGTGGGAAAGAAAAATAGACGAAGACTTTTTATTTATTCCATGACCTTTTTTACTTTCCATCACTTTTTTTAAAAAAACGTTTTATACTATAAAAAAAAGCGTTCTACTATAAAAAAAGTTTTTACAGCAAGACTTTTTTATGGAAAAGACGACTTTTGCACAAAAACAAAATATTTAAAATTATCACGCAGTGTATTTTGGAAATGACGTTGTCGAAAATATATATTAATATTAGATGTTTATTAAAAATAATGGTGAAATGTCAGAAATCCAATCCTATAAAATACTTTACAAATTTTATCCAAATTGTTATATTCACCTCACTTAAAACTAATCACGGTTTCTTGTTCTATTTTGGCTAGAAAAAACATGAAAAAGACTAATGGAGAGTAAAGCCGGGCATTCACATACAACAGAAACAGAAGCTGAAACTGAAAACTATTCAAAATTCAAAACTCTATTATCAAAATTTAAAATAATAATTAATATTATGTGACAGTTTCTGGTCATGTGACAGTTTTTGGAATAGAAACAATTAAGTTTTAATTGTTTCTGTTTCAGACGAATTTTCAGTTTCTGTTTCAGTTTCTAAATTCGGTTTCTGTTTCAGTTGCTGTCAAATCTGTATGAAATTCAGTTTCGGTTTCTATTTCTGTTGTATGTGGATGCCCGGCTTAAGCAGTGGTTAGCAGAACCTAAAATAAAGTAGCGTTATTTGAAAGTGGTAGTAATTTGTATATTCATATGTTTTTATTACTCAGCATTATTGAGCATTAATTATTAAATAAATTAAATTTATTACAAACTATTTGTTGGGAGACTTATAATTATAAATCGAAATAAATTTCCATGTATTTATTTATAGAATGCTATCGATGTAACGACACAATTACACATATGATAAAAAAAATAACCCTACCTACCGTTGAATATCAATGCTTCCTACACCGATGTAATGATTTTATAAAATGAAATGTCAAAAGATCAAATTTCTGAATAGCGGTAATCACACGTTGAAACTTCGTCGGAAATTGTGAAATTTTTACCAGGTTGTTTTGATTCAAAAAATGTCTCTAAAAATTATTTGCAATAGTGAAAATCCACCAATTGGTAAATACTGTTTTTATTAATAAATATTTATGGAGAAATTTTATTCCGGTTTATTTTGAGGTTATAATTTACTCTTCTTATTACGTGAATTAAATTACAAAAGAAAATCACTTGTGTGATGCAATTCTGATATCAAAATATATTAAATTCTTTATTTATATTTCAGGTGGATTAATTGTCGTTGATATAATAAAATCTTCAAAAAATATAGAAATTGAATGGAGTAAAGAAACAACTACTATTATTTTGCCGAACAATACTCAGTTGGTTTGTAACAACAATATTGATGTATTGAGAGTTCTTGCTCGTGACGCTACGTCATTCCAACTATATG
The DNA here is from genome assembly GCA_963693315.1 of Diogma glabrata. Lineage (NCBI taxonomy): Eukaryota > Metazoa > Arthropoda > Insecta > Diptera > Cylindrotomidae > Diogma > Diogma glabrata. Next base: position 240,240,834 of record OY856188.1, on the reverse strand, counting down.
GAAATACTCCCGCTGAAAAAACTCAAGTTGATCATTGGCTAACGCAATCATTAACATTCAATAATGATCTTGAAAATAACTTGAATACATTAAATAAATATTTAGGACCTTTAACATACCTTGTGTGTAATAAACTAACGATTGCCGATTTTGCAATTTTTGTTGAATTATACAAAAATGATGCAACTCAACAATCATTTCCGAATCATGTTCAAAGATGGTATAATTTAATCAAATCTCAACCGAGTGTTATTTCTACGTTAAAATCGTTACCACAAAAGCAAACAACGGTTAAAAAAGAGATTAGTGTCGAAAGAAAACAAGAAGGAAAATTCGAAGATATACCAGGAACAGAAATGGGAAAAGTTGTTGTTCGTTTCCCACCGGAGGCCTCAGGGTTTCTTCACATTGGTCATGCAAAAGCAGCTCTTCTAAATCAATACTATCAACAAGCTTTTGATGGGAAATTAATTATGAGATTTGATGACACAAATCCGGCAAAAGAAAACGTTGAGTTTGAGCAAGTTATCTTGGATGATGTGGAAATGTTACAAATCAAACCAGATAGATTTACGTTTACATCAGATTATTTTGATTTAATGTTAGGATATTGCGAACAAATGTTGAAAGAAGGTACAGCGTATGTAGATGACACCGAACCAGAACAAATGAAAAACGAACGTGAACAAAAAGTAAACTCAGTTAATCGAGACAATGGTAAGGATCCAATTCATATAAAATAACGAATTGACTATAATAATTTTACTTTTAGATGTCGACAAAAATTTTGTACTTTGGAAAGAAATGTTAAACGGAACAGAAAAAGGTCAAAAATGTTGTGTTCGTGCTAAAATTGATATGCAATCATTGAATGGTGCTATGAGAGATCCAACGATTTATAGATGTAAAAATGAACCTCATCCACGAACTGGAACAAAATATAAGTATGATTTGTTAATAAATTACAGTTCAATTTATTTTGATAACCGGCTTTTTTAGGGTTTATCCAACTTATGACTTTGCATGTCCAATTGTTGATGCAATTGAAGGTGTAACGCATACATTGAGAACAATGGAATATCATGATCGGGATGATCAGTTCTATTGGTTTATAGAAAAACTGAATTTACGGAGACCGTACATATGGGAGTACAGTCGATTGAATATGACCAACACAGTTTTGTCAAAACGTAAACTGACCTGGTTTGTTGAACAAGGATTAGTCGATGGATGGTGAGTTATAACAATGAATGTTACTGTGTATTTACTAACGAAAGTTATTATCTTCTGTCAGGGACGATCCCAGATTCCCAACAGTTCGTGGTATCATAAGAAGAGGAATGACTGTCGAAGGATTAAAACAATTTATCATTGCTCAAGGATCAAGCAAATCTGTTGTTTTCATGGAATGGGATAAAATTTGGGCTTTCAATAAAAAAGTAAAATCCGTCATCTATAAAAAATCATAAAAAAAAATTTAATTTAATTTCCTTAGATTATAGATCCAATTGCACCACGTTACACCGCGTTACAAAATACTGATACGGTTGTTGTTAATGTTGCTGGAGCTACAAATCAAGTTTTAAAAGTTCCTGTCCATCCAAAAAATACAGAAATTGGTGTAAAGGATGTTGCCGTCGGACCAAAAATTTTAATTGATTATATCGATGCTGAGTGTTTAAAGGAAGGGGAAAACACAACATTCATCAATTGGGGGAATCTGATGATAAACAAAATAAATAAACAGAACGGCAAGATCACATCGGTTGATGCATCTCTAAATTTAGAAAACAAAGATTTCAAAAAAACGTTAAAACTAACATGGTTGTGTCAGTTAGATCCGACCGAATATACTCCTACATTTTGTGTTTATTTTGATCATATCATTAGTAAAGCGGTACTTGGAAGAGATGAAGATTTTAAACAATATATTGGTCATGAAACAAGGGTAAGATTTCATTGAAGAACTAATAGTGTTTTTATAGAACTAATAAATTTTTGATTTTTTTTTCAGATTGAGGTACCTATGTTGGGTGATCCAGAGTTGAAAAAATTACAAAAAGGTGATATCATTCAATTGCAACGTAGAGGATTTTTCAAAGTTGATAACGCTTATGCACCTGCTAGTCAGATTTCTGGCGTGGTATCTCCAATAGTTCTATTTTCGATTCCGGATGGCCATACAAAAGAAACTCCAAATACAGGAAACTTTAAAAAGGGGAAAGAAGAAGTTCAGGTAGGTAGTTTATTTTTATTTTCAAGATTGAGATTTACGTAATTTAAAAGTCGGTAATTTTAAAATTTATTTTCTATTTTGAACAATTTAATTCAATTTTAACAATTAAATCAATTTTTTATTGTTTTGCTAGAATTTTATTGTTTGTCTTCGAAATAAACCCTCTGTGTTATTATCTAATTCGTCCATCGACGTTCTTAAATCAACAAAAACTAACATCAGGATAACATCGTCAGCATAAGAGAGTGCTGACCATTGTTCTTGGACGGTCTTTCGAAATCCTCCCAGCGAAACTAGCCCCATCGCCTTCCTACTAGCGAAGCTAGCCCATCGCCTTGTTACTAGCGATGCTAGTCATATCGCCTTACTACCACCGAAGCTAACCCTATCTTCTTCCTACCAGCGGGCTAGCTTGTCACTAACCGTTTCACCTTCCTACCAGCGAAGCTGGCCCGATCTTATTTATTTTATTTATTTATTTCGGTATGTGGGAGGTAAACTACACCAAGTCACATTTTTTTTCAAATTACGTTTTTTTATACTGTTCGAATCAGGTTTTGTTCTCTACCGAGATGTATATAGCGCTGGGTCCTAACTAGTATAGTTTTCGAGATAAAACAATTTTAAATGACACCAAGTCCAAAGCCCTTAGAGGTAAAGGACGTCTAGTGAACAAATTTTATTCAGAACAAATTTCTTTGTCATCAAGTCAAAATGTTTAAGAGGTGCTGTATGTTTCAAGGGACTTGGGAATACTAAGATCCATCATTCTGAGGTAAAACACACCAAGTCCTTTTTAACAAATAACCGTTACATAATATGACGTAATTTAATTAAGGATATCATGGAAATTAAAAACAAAATTACAGAGCAATAAAAAAAAACGGGGTAAGAGAAGCAGTTAATGGAGAGATAGAAGGGTTTGTGATTTTCAAACAGTTTTTTGGGTTTCCTGTAAAATTTTAAAAATGTGACTTGGTGTAGTTAACTCCCACATACAGATTTATTTATTTATTTAAAGCGATTTATTTACATATAAATAAGACTAAATGTCTTCTCAAACTATATATGTATGAGGCTTATTATAGAATCATTTGTACTAATATTTAGCCTATATTTAATTTTAATCACAAACTTAATAACCAAATTTAAATATAAAAAAAAAATACAAAGTGAAGAAAACAAAGATCTCTTAAAAAAACAAAATTACTACTAATAATACAACATAAAATATAAAAATTAACTTAACACAACACATTGAAATATAAAAAAAAACTAAAATATGCTCAGGGTTTCAACGTAAGCTAGGCATTCTCTCTTAAAACGAGGTAGCGATCTCAGTGATCTGATAGAACACGGGAGTTTATTCCAAATAAGGGAAACACCATGAACAAACAAACTTCGTCTTCTTTGCTGACAGCTAAACCGAGGTACATTAAGGATGGACATCCGTTGTGAGCTTCCAAATGAAAATTCTTCAAACAAATAGAGAGGACATTCACTAGTAATTATTTTAAATATTTGACACGCAACGCAAAACGCAAAATAAACAGACAGTGAGCAACCCAGAATGCACTTAGAGTAAGGTGTCACATGACTCTAAAACCAAGATTGAATATATACCTAAGGCATGAATTGAATGCGACACGAAGCTTATTCTTAGATATACAGTCAGATTGGTAGAATATTGCATCACCATAGAGAAAGAGAGGAGCAATCAATCATTTGACAAGATGTAGTTTAGTAGCCTGTGAAATAAACTGGCTAGTGAGCTTCAAAGTATAAAGTTTGTAGTGGATGTTGCCACACAGACGAGTAATATGGTCAGATCAGGTCAAAGTATTGATAAATATTACCCCAAGATTTCGCGCAGTCCTAACAAACTCCAGATAGTTGCCGTCCAGAAATAGTTCAGGTAACGTAAAGTTGATATTGCTACACCGACTAATAAAAAGAACCTTCGTTTTCTTGGTGTTAAGTGATAATCCATTCTTTGAACTCCAAAGCGACAGCCTACTCAAATCACTGTTAACGAGATCAAATACGGCCGAAATGTTAAGTGGCCCAGATGTATAGAGTTGACTGTCAAGTGTCATCTGCATAGAGATGAAAACTGGAGTGTTTAAGACAGTCCGGAAGATCATTTATAAATATAGAAAATAACAGAGGTCCCAGAATAGATCCCTGCGGTACTCCACTTACAACTTCCACATCTGCAGAGATTGATTCACCGACACGTACAAACTGAGTTCTTCCAGATAAATAAGAGAAAATGAGCCGGACAGCAACGTCAGAGAAACCAAAATAAAGTTTTCGTTTTTAGAGAAGTAGCTTGTGGTGGTGATTCAAAAGCTTTAGAGTAGTCGAGGAGCGTAAGAACCGTAAACAATGACAAATCAAGAGCTTTAGATATATCACTGGATATTTTTAATAATGCAGTTATGGTACTGTGTTTAGCTCTAAACACTGACTGAAGAGGACTGATAAGATTATTACTACCTATGTATTGCTCAATTTGCGTCTTTAAAATGATTTCAAAAACTTTAGAAAGGCCTGGAAGGAAGCTAATAGGCCTGTAACCTTCAAGGTACAGGAGTAACACTAGCACATTTCCATAGCTCTGGAAAAATAGAAGTTGTAATGCAGTTGTTGAAGAAATTTGTGGGATATGGCACAAGGACAGGCTCCAGCAACTTTATAAAACGCAAAGAGATGTTATCAGCTCCAACATTAGATTTGATGGAGTTAATCGCAGATATAGTATCACACTCATTAATTGCGGTGAAACTGAAACCTTCATCAGAATGGTGATACGGCAAAGGAAGCACTACTTCTTTCATAACCCCGTTAGTCCCCGTTATAACCCCGTTAATCTTGATCACACCAGCGAAGTTGACCCTATCTTCTTGCCACCAGCGAAGCTGACCCTATCTTCTTTCCACCAGCAAAGCTGGCCATATCTTATTCCCAATTAGTTAAGCTGATCCTATCTTCTTCCTAGCAGCGAAGGCGAATCTGGTCTTGTTCTCTTCCCACCAGCGAAGCTGGAACTTTTTTCTTCCCACAAGCGAAACTGGCTCTAAATTCTTCCCGCCCTATATTGTTTCCACCAGCAAAGCTGGCCTCTTCCCACCAGTGAAGCTGTCCCTTCTTCTCACCAGCGAAGCTGCCCCTTCTTCTCACCAGCGAAACTGCCCCTTCTTCTCACCAGCGAAGCTGCCCCTTCTTCCCACCAGCGAAGCTGTGCCTTCTTCCCACCAGCGAAGCTGTCTCTCCTTCCCACCAGCGAAGCTGTTCCTTCTTTCCACCAGCGAAGCTGTCCCTTCTTCCCACCAGCGAAGCTGTCCCTTCTTCCCACCAGCGAAGCTGTCCCTTCTTCCCACCAGCGAAGCTGTCCCTTCTTCCCACCAGCGAAGCTGTCCCTTCTTCCCACCAGCGAAGCTGTCCCTTCTTCCCACCAGCGAAGCTGTCCCTTCTTCCCACCAGCGAAGCTGTACCTTCTTCCCACCAGCGAAGCTGTCCCTTCTTCCCACCAGCGAAGCTGTCCCTTCTTCCCACCAGCGAAGCTGTCCCTTCTTCCCACCAGCGAAGCTGTCCCTTCTTCCCACCAGCGAAGCTGTCCCTTCTTCCCACCAGCGAAGCTGTCCCTTCTTCCCACCAGCGAAGCTGTCCCTTCTTCCCACCAGCGAAGCTGTCCCTTCTTCCCACCAGCGAAGCCGTCCCTTCTTTCCACCAGCGAAGCTTTCTTTCCTTCTTCCCACCAGCGAAGTTGTCTTTTCGTCTTCCCACCAGCGAAGCTGTCTTTTCTTCTTCCCCCAAGCGAAGCTGTCTTTTATTTTTCCCACAAGCGAAGCTGCCACTTCTTCCCACCAACGAAGCTGTCACTTCTTCCCACCAGTGAAGCTGTCCTTTCTTCCCACCAGCGAAGCTGTCCCTACTTCCCACCAGCGAAGCTGTCCCTTCTTCCCACCAGCGAAGCTGTCCCTTCTTCCCACCAGCGAAGCTGTCCCTTTTTCAAGCTTGTCCTAGCTGCTGCCCACGAGTGAATCTGAATCTATCTGCTTCTAACGAGTGAAGCTGACCATTTATGCTTTTTATCAGCTGGTTCTAATTTACGGTAGGAACCAATGAATATGTGCTTATTTTCTGCCTAGCAGTGACTGCCATTTGCCGACTGGTTTGATTCACCTCAATGGATTCTCAAAAGGTTGGGCTCGCTTTAGAGAATCAATTTGATCCCATTTTTGATCAGTATACTGTTAGTTTTGTTGCTGGATAGGTTGCTTAAAGATTCACCATTTGCGTTCTAAATTGCGAATTAAATTTTTTGCGATTACACTTGTTGTCTTACAACGGCTGGTTTGGACGACTGGATCTTTCTATGTACCAGTACATGATAAATATGGTTTTGTATTTGTGCATTTTCCAAATTGTTCTATGCCTTGTTCATGTATGTTGGATTTGGCAGAGAACTTCAGATAATTGCCCAAATTTGTTGTTAAATGACCACTATTTTTTCATCTTTCTAAGGATCAATTGTATGAACAAAGATGGATAGACAAAAATCCGAAGATAAAATTCTATCTTCATCCGAGGATTTTTTTTCGTCGATTGTTTTTATTGCAGTTTATAGCATTTTTTTATAAGTGGCAATACTTTTTCTTAATTTTCTATTAAATAAATTTAGTTATAAAATAAAAAACATTATTTCAAAATTGAAATTGAATATCTTAAAATTATATTAAAAACTAGCAGGACCCGGCGTGCTTTGCTACGCTTGTAAATAAAGGTGCACAAGCTTTATTTACAAGCGTAGCAAAGCACGCCGGGTCCTGCTAGTTTTTAATATAATTTTGTTGACGTAGTGGCAATGATTTCAAAAAGTGGTGATGAGAATGGTAGCATAATTTTTAATTTATCTTTTTAAAAATATGGATGAAAAATAATCAGCACTCTAGCTGATCAGTTCGGATATATGAAAAATTAGCGATCAAATTAGTTTTCAAGTAAGTAACTTGTTGAATTTGTAGAGGTGTGTCATCTCTATATAGAACAGAATACAGAACAAAAATAAATTTACAAATGTTCGCAGTACCCATGTGTTCAATGTGCTTGGTGCTCACTAAGAAAAGAGAACCTACAGCTTTCTTATGTGCAATTTCACGATGCTTCTGCAGGTTATACATTATTTGTTGTGGCTCCATTGTTGGTTCAGATACAGAGATTATCTAGTTTTATGCCTCTATTCTGTCTATGCAACATATATAAATTGTCCATACGAAAATCAATCCGTTCTACATTTAAAGCGCGCACTTTTAATTATTGAACGTGATCTTTTTATGGTGATTGCAAACACCAATTTAATTGACAATTGTGATCTTTTGAATTTAATGCTAATCAACCGTATTGTATTTATATTAAACCTAATCATCAGTATTGTATTTATATTAACGACGTAATTTCACATTGACCGACGGAGCAGATCGATTCGGCGGTAGCATTAATAATTGATTGAGGATTAAGTTCGCGAATACTACGCCCAGATCTTCAATCATTTTGCTATATTGGACAGGAAATATCATCAACCATGTGCGATTTATATTTTTTCCCATAACGTTCTTGTAGATGAAGGACAGTAAGCGGTCAGCATGATTTCAAACAAAGCCCGAACTTAGTTTGGAGGTGACGTACTGCACTTGTCATTGATGAATGATGCATACATCCCAGTGCTGCTTCATTGTAGCACGCTAAAACTGGAATGTTGCCTTTATTAAAGTACTTTTTAACTAACGTATTTGACTGATTTGACGTATATACCGTATTCCAAGTTTATGTGTGATCTGTATGTTCTTTATAGCAAAGGATTAATATGGAACAACCATCCATGTTTATGGAACTATTTCCATGTTCCCGTTTCGCATATCTATATGTTGTTACCTTACCGCCATCTGCTGCGGCTCTTCTTTTATATAAAGGATATTCATCGTTTCATGTAACTGAATTTCCTGTAACTGACTGAATCCTTGATGATATCACTTTGCGTATGTTACATATTTTTCGTCACAACTTCCTACAAATTTTTATCGAAGCTGGCATCGGATATTTGCCGTGTGCATTTGAGATGATTTTGTGTATGTGCGTTGGTTGTGAATAACCGTCGTATTAAATTGGTTCTCGCAAATAAACTGGTACTTCAGTGAAAAGCTTGGTTTGATTTAAACGAATGAATATTAAACGTTCTGTTTCGAATGTTTTTGCATACATATCTACCATGTATTAGTAAAACAATTGACGGCATTTCTAAATGTGGCAATCTTCATCTTCTTCCCCTCGAATCATTAATCCTTCTTTTATTGACAAAAATATATCCCGGTTGAAATTTATTGCCGACTTTATTAATTGTCACTTCGTTTATTGTTCGAACATTGAATCTTCTCACATGTCCTCTAGCAGGCGTTTTGTCAACCTGAACTATTGAAACTTATATATGTATCACATACATCATGTCAACTGCTGTTTTGAACAAATGCACTAAATCGTTTTTTTGAAATCTGGTTTTCAAACAAATTATCAAAATGCCATTACGTGTGGAAGTATTTGCTATAATATACAATAGAACCAATTTCCATGCAATGGGCAAAAATGAAATAGAACATTTTTATGAACGTATGTATATAAATGTATGTATATATGTGTTGAATGGTCTAGTGGTTAGCACTACTTCCATTTAGGTCAAAGTGTTGTTACACAAAGTCATTAACAACCATCAACACACTGGTTATACAATAACACTCGACACTGGAGTGGTTATACAATTAATCGGTAATCAACCAATATGGTTGATAAATTGGACAAAGCTTATCAAGATGGACGGGTCTACGCCCCAGAAGCACTCGGAACACAATTCCGACCAAGGACCATCACAACAATTTCCACGGAAGGTGCAAATCCGACGCTCCATTTTTTTGGTAAAGAAGCAGCTGTCACTGGCCTCACTGTTTCAAATACTCCTCGTCATGGCTGGTATTGAAACAAATCCGGGACCAACTAAACCATGGCACTGTACAATATGTAAAAACATCTTAAGAGCAAACAACATCTATCCTGTGCAATACCTGCAAGGAATGGTGCCACCTCAAGAACTGCTCAGGTCTTGTCACACATAAGCAATGGACCAAGAACTAAATAGCGCCATGTTGTCAAGCATCAAGTCAAAATACCAACACGAGTCCACAACAAAACACATTACAAATAAACACGCTACCGGAAACTCCGAGTGATGTAAAAATTATGCAACTAAATTGCAACGGTCTCACGAATAAGATCGACAATATAATAAACTTTATGTGCAATAAAAATATTCTAGTCACGTTTCTCCAAGAAACAAAATTAAATGTTAGATCTAAGATTAGTGATAGTATCTGTGATTATAAAATTATAAGGCTGGATAGAGGGAAAGACAAAGGACAGACAAAGTCTTGCCTTTATCATTCAAAAAAGCGTTATTTACCGTACAACCACACTACCTGCAGTATCGGGAACTGACAAACACCTAGAACAACAAGGAATTATAATAAAATCCGGAAATACGGAAATAACACTAGTCAATATTTATATTCCACCAGTAAGCAGCTGTGATATAGGTTATGAACCGTCCATAGGACATTTATTTTATACCAAAGACTGTCTAATTCTCGGAGATGTGAACGCGCACCATGATCTATGGCACTCACATCTAAACAGTGATCCACGAGGTGAAAGCATTGCTGATCAAATTGACGGCTTCAATTTTGCAGTCCTCAACGAACTACAACCGACAAGGGTAACAACTCATACTCTTCTCCAGATACCTCCCTTGCCAGTATGTCACTAATGCTAGTTGCAGAATGGAGAACTGAAATTGCATTGGTTTCAGACCACGTGCCGATCATAATCACCTTAAGCCGTTCCATAAATCAAATAAATTCCGAAAAAAGACATATATTAATTTTAACAAAGCTGACTGGGAAAACTTTACAAATTTTTACCGAACTTGAATTCAGTAATCAATTTTACCACTTGACGCCCTCTCTAAGGAAAAACAATTCAGAGAAATTTTTAATAAAGCAAGAGCTCGCTACATACCAGCTGGCAGAATCCAAAAAATAAAACCAAACTTTCCACATGAAGCGTGTGTGCTTTCTAATAAAAAAGATGACATCCGTAAAGCAGATCCAGCCGACTCCAGAATTCCGGACCTGAACAAGCAAATTAACAAATTGGCCACTGACCATAAAAGAAACAAATGGAGAGAGTTAGTGAGAGAATTAAACCTGGGTACTAGTAAAAGTCTTTGGAAGGTCATTAAGGGCCTAACTCATCCTCGACAACCACAAAATAATTGCATGATCTCCTGCGACGATATCCCCATTGAAAACCACAGGAAATGCGCAAACAAATTTAACAGTCAGTTTACAGAAAAGCAGCGTAAACACGAGAAAGAGACCAAATCAGTGTTGAGACACATGCGCAAACTTAACATTGACAACTTGGAGGATATTATATTTTCCGAAGAAGAGGTGGAGAATGCAATAAGGAAAATTAAGCCATCAAAAGCTATAGGACCCGACGGCATCTCAGCCATCATGCTCAAACAAATCGGACCCAAAGGTTTGAACTTCCTCACTACTACACTTGATACATCTCTAAATGAGGAGGTCCACACCAAAACGCTACATTTCCATTATTACAATTTTCCAACGCAGTTCAACAAAATTTGATTATGTCAAGCATAGATAAATTTTTGAGTTTGCGATCGAATTCAGAAATTGGAGCCGATCTAAGTACACAATTTATTTTTTAAAGAAAATGGAAATGTAGCGTTTTGGTGTGGACCTCCACAAATACTCTACAGATACCAAATATCTGGAAAACGGCCAGAATCAGCCCCATTTTGAAACCAGGAAAACCGGAAGAAAAGGGAGAGTCCTACAGACCAATATCCATTCTTTCATTGGTCGCAAAACTCATCGAAGCACTTTTGCTCCCTCAGCTGACAAGATCCTGTAATTTGGCACCACACCAACATGGCTTCCGGCGAGCACACAGTACAACCACCGCGCTACACAGAATACAAAACCAGATCAGTGATGGTCTGAATCAAAAACAACCATGCGCTAGAACAATATTAGTCGCACTTGACCTGTCAAAAGCATTCGACACAGTATCGCACGCTGCTCTATTGGATGATATCTTCAATACTAACATGCCAGGTTTAATGAAGCGCTGGTTGTGCAATTACCTCAGAGGTCGCCAAACATATGTTGAGTTCCGTAACAGCAAGTCCAAAATGAGAGTGCTAAGACAAGGAGTTCCTCAAGGCGGAGTTCTCTCACCGTCATTATTCAATCTCTACCTAAGCAGTTTGCCTACTCTACCAGAAGGAATAACCATCACGTCATATGCAGACGACTGCACAGTGCTTGCAACGGGAAATAACCTGCAGCAACTCACAAATATCCTGAATACCTACCTTAATACTCTGAATGATTGGTTTAAAACAAGAAAACTAAAACTTTCCACTGAAAAGTGCACCTCTACACTTTTCACCGCATGGACGAAGGAGGTAAATTCAACACTAAGCATCTGCATAGACAACATACTTATTCCTACAGTAAAAAATCCGAGACTGCTGGGTGTAACATTCGACCCACTGCTTAAATTTAATGCTCATGCACAACTAATAAACTCAAGTTTGAAAAACAGGAATAACGCATTGAAAGCACTAGCGGGTAGTTCATGGGGCAAAGATAAAAACACGATCTTAACAACGTACAAAGCAATAGGAAGACCCATTATAAATTATGCTGCACCCATATGGGCCCCCCAAGTTGCCAACACTCACTGGAATAAGTTACAAACAACACAAAATGCTGCCTTGCGAACCGCAACCGGATCTCACCTGATGGCCCACCGCGATCACCTACACGAGGAAAGTAACATATTGCCGGTCCGTGAACATAATGAAATGCTAACCGAACAATAGCGGTTAAAACCAAATATTTAAAACTGTCACTCCAACAAGGTTGGCATGATATATATCAATGATATCTATCGGATATATATCATTAATATATATCACGATATTTATGCCCTGATATATATCATGATATTTATAAAAAGAAATAATTAACATTTTTTTTCTTAAAGTTAGAAAATCTGTTAACAGTCGCAGCACTGCCCGCAAAACGCATGCCAAATCGAAGTAACCTGGTTAAGCTATGCCAAGACCATAAAGCTGGCATATCCTAACATAACTAAACTTATGACATAAGTATTGTAATAAATTCTAAACATATGCTTTGTTATCTAAAGACAATAGCAGTCGCTTTAGACAGACCTCAAAGAGATAAAACATCTATTGCCGTTGTAGTTGAAATTTGGCATAAACTAGAAGTCTTAAACTATCGATGCCATCTTAAACTAGAGCAACCTTTAGAAGTTAAGAAGTTTTTTTATCGGAGTGACATGGCTTTAAATACACCTCATTACCTAGCCAATTTACGCTTGACCATCGATTTTTAGGTAAACGTTTGAACATCCACCAAAGAGAAGAAACATCTACTCTTATTTAAATATAATTATTTCAGACTTCATTCCATTTGTAATGGCGCTTTCAACTGAATCTACAACATTTCCAAAATTTGTATTTCAATCTCAGTTTATAAATACACCACCAATGGTGTGGTGGAATGGAATGACTACTTGGATGACTTTTTTTTCTTTAGACAATTTTACTTTATTTTAACTTTTTTGTATTTACTTTATTTACGTATGATATTTTATATTTTATCGGCCCTGTCATGGTTGCTAGTACTCGGCCATTGCTGCAATACTGGTCATCATTATTGGTCTGTTACTGGGTCAGCTGTACAACCTTGTATCATTGCTGTTTTTTTCTCTGGCAAATGAATGGCAGCCATATATTGTCCGAAGTTTTTAACAAGTAAAATTATGTTAATGGCCGAGTAATAGTTGCCAGTACTATTTTTTTTTTATAAAATGTGTTGTGTAGTAGACATTACAATATGTGTCACTACAACACATCAAAACCTTTTAAGACCAACCCACAACAACATGCGTTCTAAGGTGTTGATGGAAGCAACTTTGTTTTTTTTTTTGTATTTTTTTATATTTTTTTTATAGATGGAATAACTAAACAATAAATCCTATCACATATAAAATATGACATAGGCCAATGGTTCATGATTCTATTCTAGAAAAAATAAAATAAATTAAAAGGTAAACAGCGAATTTGTTTTAACAATTTGCAGGAACAAAACTAAAATGTGGTTGCCAATAATCCAGCTAGTGGCATATTCATGCGACGCACTTCCTTCCTCAATGATTAAAGCCCATACAAAGAGTTATATGAAGGCTCGATTCATTGAGTAAGCAATCATCATCAGGTAATGCGTGGCATCAACAGGTAATGCTCAATAACTATGATTGAGGGTGCTACCGTTGACCGAATAGGGTTCATCCACCAGCACCCCTAAGATATCACCTTGGCTAGTTAGTGATATCTCACTACTTTTGTCAGTGGTATGTGATATTTCACGTTAGCTCGTATGTCAATAGCAGGGACTGGAGTCAACGGAGTTGTCACACCCGTAGATCAATAATAAAAAAATTTACAATATAAAAAATTGATCCCTCCATGCGACTCTATGGGTGATGGTTGCCAGTACCCGGCCATTGTTGAATTACTCGTCCCAAGTAATTGACCATTACTGGACCAGTTGTATAACCTTGCATGGACCATTGCTGGCTTTATTCTCTGGCCCTTGAATGGCAGCCATTTATTATTTGAAGTTATCATCCAGTAACATTACGTTTATGGTCCAGTTATGTACTCGGCCATTGCTGCATTACTGGGCCCCAGTAATGAACTGTTACTGGACCAGTTGTACGACTTTGTATGGGTATTGATGAAGCAACTTAGCTAAATAAATAAGACAAAGCGAGCAAGGGTATTCGTAATTTGGAATTGTGCAATCGAAGAAATAAAGAAATACGCTTGATTGCCTATACATTAAATTAGAGTTGCCATTTTGAATTTAATTTATAGGCAAATAGGTAAGAAACGAGGGCGTGATGCGTTGCACTGCATACAAGTGTGGAAAGGGCCATATATTGTATAATATTTAAGATAACCAACTTATTCAAAAATAAATATCAGAACTTGATATATATCGGATATATATCTGATATATATCGGATATTTTGATATTTATATAAATATCATGATATTTGCCAACCTTGCACTCCAAAGATGTGATTCAAATACTTACGATTCAAATTACAATCTACGTTTTAAACTCATATTAAATATGCCAAGATGCAAATTATAATATACTATCTACTAATTTGCTATGTCGCTGTGAATGCGGTATAAATTAAAAAATAACCACAAATTCAAAACAAAATTTTCCTGCTATGCGCATGTCAAGAAAAAAAAACAAATTGTTTTATCCTTTGTTTTATAGAAGAAAAATAGAAGATAGATCTAAGGATAGATCAACAATCCTCGGATAGATTTTTTAATCTATCCTGATTCATATAATACAAACGACGATTAATCCGAGGATTTATCTTCTATCCGCATTCATACAATCGGCCCTAAGTCTTAACAATTCAACTCGCATATTCATCGGGTCCTCTCCATTTGGGTATTTGGGTATTCTTGATGGTTCTCTTAGAGTTCTGGCGTTCCAGTTTCCTATTTGTGCCCGGGAATGATGACCAAGGGTGGATATTTTCTTGAATAATTTTAATTTAGATTAATGGATCCTAACCAGTTTTCAGAGCCGTTGAATAAGGTATACTGGGACAAAAGTAGAAGATGTTTTTCAATTTGCAGATATTTTTCTTACTTCTTTTCCTCACTTTTCTACAATTTTATTGCATGTTCATATTATGTGTTGTTCTAAACTGGTCTTAAATTATTCAATGATAGCATTCCCATTCTTAAATATGGTAATGCCGCCTATTTGTATGATCGATGAAACGAGCTTTCGTATAACTTTATTTGTTAACTTCAATTATTGTGGGACGGTATCTCACGATTGATCTGGATTTTTATATTTTTTTTTTTAAAATTCTTTTGTCCCTTATTTTGTTTTATTTTTGACCATAAAAACGAACAGATCGTAAAAAATTTAATATGAAAAAACACTCATACTTACGATATCAAATATAAAATAAGTTGATCAACTCTGATATTTTTTTATTCTCTTTTCTTTTTTTATTAATATAGTAAGATAGCGGTGTTTGTAAAAAAAAAATTATAATTGTGTTGCGTTGTGTGGTTTAAGTTAAGTCAATTCTTAAACAAAATAACGTGTTCAGTTTTATGGTGGATTTTGTAATTTGGAGAAAAATTTGAAGATACGTTTAAAAAAAGTAATAAACTATTTAACAATAACAAAGTTTGTTGATAGTTTATGTAATTATTTTATGATAAATAATGATAAATTATGATAAATAATAAATAATAATATTTTGTATATAATAATATTTTGTTAAAATTAAAATCACTTATTTTAGGTTTTCATATCCAAATATTATTTTTTCTATCTAATTTTTTAGATATCCAAAAAATCTGCCAACACATCAGCGGGTGATGTAAATAGTAAAATAGTGAAACAAGGTGAATTAGTTAGAAATTTGAAATCAAAGAAGTCCTCAAAAGAGGAGATCGATAAAGCGGTTAGTGTGCTACTTGGCCTTAAAAAGGAATATAAAGAAATCACTGGTTCAGATTGGAAACCTGAGTCATCCGTAGAGAGTAAAGCTAAAAACGAAACAAAACCTCAAGAAAGCTTAGGTGAGAATTTTTTATTTTACAATTTTGTTGAAATTTTTTATAAATTGTTAAATGGAAATGTCAAATGTTATAGTTTTGCAACGTCTTAATTTTACTCCACGTGAAAAGTATAATAATAACAATTCAATGATTCACAACAGCAAATTAGAAATAAATGTGATACGCGCGGCTTTATTGATTTATGTTTAAATATCAAATAAAATGATTTGATGTGATGCAATAAAATGTTTAATTTCATTTTAAATTCAACATTATTCAATTATTGTTATACTATTATTTTTTCACAGATACAACAACCATAAACCAACAAATTCTGAAACAAGGAGAACTTGTAAGAACACTAAAAACACAAAAAGGTGACAAATCAAAAATAGACGTTGAAGTTAAAGCTCTGTTGCAATTAAAAGCTGATTATAAAAAAGTATCTGGAGTTGATTGGAAACCAGACGCTACTCCTCCAACAACAACAAATACAAGTGTTTCTCTGTCATCTACTAATGGTACGTTTAATCTTTCTACGTTATTTATTAGTTTTACTATGTTTTTTGTTTTCCCTCAGATTTAAGTTCAGTAAATGATAAAATAGTAAAACAGGGAGAACTTGTTAGAACCTTAAAAACGCAAAAAGCAGATAAATCTAAAATTGACGGTGAAGTTAAAACTTTGTTAACATTAAAAGCAGAATATAAAAAGATTTCTGGTGTGGATTGGAAACCAGACGCTATTCCTCAAACCTCAACTGGTTCTGCAAGTGATACAACCGCATTACCTAAAACTGGTAAGTGTCTTAAAAAAATGGTGTATGAAAAATTTGTCGGAACTGAATATCTTATATCATAAATATCAGGAGGATCAGTCTCTGATCCTTTTACACTTTCGCTCGTTTTTTTAAATTTGTCGTTCTATCTAATTATATGAGCGATCTCTATCTAACTTTCTCGATGGGATTTCGCGTCTTTTAGGATTACTAAAAGATATCAAGAATAGTCTCGCATCAGTTGAACGAAATATTTAACTTTGACAATAAAGCCAAAATTAAATACTGAACAAACTTTAAATATCTAGAGAGATAGAAAAATAGAGTGAAAGTTAAAATTAAAGACAGGAAAAGAAAGAAAAAAGTTATTGATAAAGGCAGAGCTGCATAGAATTAAAAATGTAGCAACATTATCGAATTGAATCCCGTCTTGAATCTGAATGAAGAAAAATTGTTTTTTTACTTTTTAAAAAATAACTGTTAGTTTTTTTTTTAAATGTTTATTTTAAAGATAGGCCACATACATCCCCTTTTCAGTGGGATGTTGTCTTGTACTAGAGAACATTTTAAATTTTAATTCTGAACTTAACCAAATGGATATTTGTTTTGAAAAATATTTTGTTTCGAATCGTTTTGGTACTTTAGCGTTACTGATAAATCGTTAATTTATTCATAACCCAAATTTTTTTATAAAGTTTGAAAATATATTTGAATGCAGAAAAACTTTTATCTTTTCGACTATTTTTCTAGTTCCATTTATGTCAGCTTCTATCCGATATTACATTCTACCCTACCCTATGTACTATCACCGGGAAAACTATTTAGTGGGTTAGTGGTGCTTTTAATAGTTCTTTGGTGTAGATAAAAAATAAAGTAGAAATAACCTTAAAACATTTCTGTAAATACTTCTTGCGTTAGGTCTAGTAATGTAGGATGGATTAGAATATTTTTCTACGATAACTTTTCAAACCTACTTCGTACATGTGAATTATATAAATCAATTATTATTATTTTTATAGATATTTCGAGTATAAATAAAAAAATTGTAGAACAAGGCGAAATTATCAGAACCCTAAAATCTCAAAAAGCCGAAAAAACTAAAATCGACGCTGAAGTTAAAACTTTATTGTCGTTAAAAGCCGATTATAAAAAATTGTCCGGAGCGGATTGGAAACCAGACTCTGTTCCTTCAGTATCTACAAATACCACAACTTCTACTGTACCACCATCGAATACAGGTATGTTTCTTCGTTTTATTTTAATGTTAATAATAATTACAATATGTTTTTGTTTCTCACAGAAATCGATCTCATAAATGATAAAATCGTTAAACAAGGTGAAGTTGTTAGAACATTAAAATCACAAAAAGCAGACAAATCTAAAATTGAAGCAGAAGTTAAAACTTTGTTGGCATTAAAAACTGATTATAAAAAGGTTTCTGGAGTTGATTGGAAACCAGACTCACAAGTTAGTTCAAGTCCTAGTGTAGCTAAACCAGCAGCTATTGTAAAAACACCAGAAACACAAGCTTCAAATATTTCGAATACAACTATGTCAGATTCCAAAGATTCTATTAAAAACCAACTAACCGCAAAAATTGCTGATCAAGGAAATTTAGTACGAACCTTGAAGTCAAACAAAGGTGCAAAGAAAGATGAAATTGATGCAGCTATTAAAATGCTTTTGGACTTGAAATTGGAATATAAAACTAAAGTTGGTGTTGATTTTCCAACTCCTGCGGGTCGTCCAGGCAAAACCGAAGATAAATCAAAAGCTAAAGTTGAAGCAAAACCAACTACAGCTAAAGATGATGGATCAGGACCGAAAAA
Organism: Diogma glabrata; assembly: GCA_963693315.1. Lineage (NCBI taxonomy): Eukaryota > Metazoa > Arthropoda > Insecta > Diptera > Cylindrotomidae > Diogma > Diogma glabrata. The sequence continues at coordinate 240,222,145 of OY856188.1, read as the reverse complement.
ACAAACTCGACTTGGAATTGAAGCGAAAAAAGAAGAAAACTTACCCGATTGGTATTCTCAAGTCTTGACCAAGGGTGAAATGATAGAATACTACGATGTGTCAGGATGTTATATTCTTCGTCATTGGTCATTTGCTGTATGGAAAAATATTAAAAATTGGTTTGATGCTGAGATTACAAAACTTGGTGTTAAAGAATGTTATTTCCCTATTTTTGTCTCACGTGCTGCATTGGAGAAAGAGAAAACACATATAGCAGATTTTGCCCCAGAAGTTGCATGGGTAACCAAATCAGGAGATTCTGATTTAGCGGAACCTATTGCCGTTCGTCCTACATCTGAAACAATTATGTATCCAGCTTACGCAAAATGGGTACAATCTTATCGTGATCTTCCAATTCTTTTAAATCAATGGAATAATGTTGTTGTATGTAGGAATAGAATTTTGAAAACACAATAGAATAAATAATTTATAAAATTTTCTAGCGTTGGGAATTCAAACATCCACAACCTTTTCTAAGAACTCGTGAATTTTTATGGCAAGAAGGCCATACAGCATTTGCTAATCGAAAAGATGCTGAAGTAGAAGTTTTAACAATCTTAGGTTCGATGTCGACCTAAATCATAAATTTTTTTTTATTAAATTTTGATTTTTCGTTAGATTTATATGCGAAAGTGTATACAGATCTTCTGGCGATTCCTGTGATTAAAGGACGAAAAACGGAAAAAGAGAAATTTGCTGGTGGCGATTATACCACAACGGTTGAAGCATATATTTCAGCAAGTGGTCGTGCAATTCAAGGAGCCACAAGTCATCATTTGGGTCAAAACTTTTCAAAAATGTTTGATATTGCTTTTGAGCATCCTGAAACACAAGCTAAAGAATATGTTTTCCAAAATTCTTGGGGTATGACAACAAGAACTATTGGTGTGATGATTATGGTACATGCTGATAATCAAGGTTTAGTTCTTCCTCCTCAAGTAGCCTGTATTCAAGTAACTATGAGAATCTCTTTTGTATTAGGTTTTATTATAGTAAATTTTCTTTCAGGTAATAATAGTACCATGTGGCATAACCGTTTCAATGTCTGAAGCTGAGAAAACTGATCTTCAAAATAGTTGTGATCGATTACAAAAAAGTTTGGTTTCTAATGATATTCGAGCTGAATGTGATTTTCGTGATAACTACTCCCCTGGCTGGAAATTCAATCACTGGGAGTTAAAAGGTGTGCCAATTAGAATTGAATTAGGACCCAAAGATTTAAAAGCTAACCAATTTGTCGCTGTTCGACGAGATAATGGAGCTAAAACTACAATCCCACAAGGAGATGCAATTCAAAAAATTTCCCAAAAGTTAAAGGATATTCATAAATCAATGTTTGATAAGGCGACTCATGATCTTACAACTCATACAAAAGTTGCAAAAAAATGGACCGAATTTTGTAGTTTATTGGATCAGAAAAACATAATAATGGCACCGTTCTGCGGTGAAGGAAAATGTGAAGAAAAAATTAAAGCTGAAAGTGCTAGGTATCCCAAACTTCACATTTCAAAAATTCAAATATTTACTTTTTTCTTCTTTTTAGAGATGACATTGAAGCGGAAGCCGGTGGCCCTTCAATGGGTGCTAAATCACTTTGTATACCATTTGAACAACCAGCTGAAATTTTGGCAACTGATGTATGTCTTCATCCAAGCTGTCAAAATAAACCGAAATTTTATACGTTGTTTGGAAGAAGTTACTAAAATAATGAATTTTCTTTTATTTCGTTATATTTTTGAAAAAAATATTTCCTATTTAATTAATATTTAAAAATCCCTTATTTTATTTCTTTTTATTTAAAGTTTTGTAATGAATTATTAGAAATAAAACGAAAGCTCTACCAATTTGTTTATTCAAAATGAAAGCTAGACTTTGAAATTTAACTGGTTGTATTTTGATTAATTAATGATTTACGCCTAATTTCTCTTTCATAACAAATGCACTCCAAAGATATGATGAAACTTTGGCAAATGCATGTGACTTATTTAAATTCGTGATTAAAATATTATTATTATTTGTTAAATCACCTTATAACTGTATATATTTGATTATTTTCACCACTTTTGCTCAAAATCACACATTTGATCTACTTCTCTTATTTGCCCAAAATGAAATGTCAAAATCAATGTTTATGTTTTTCCATAAAAGCGTGAAACTGAATGACACGATTGACTTTAAACCAGTAAATAAGCTTTACTTGACTTCTAAAGTAAATTTTCAACGAATTTGGTCAATTAATTTCTCAACAATGGATGATGGTAATCAATAATGATTATGTAAGTTCAGTGTTCACATTTCGTTTTAAATATTGTTTTTCTTTTTATAGGCTCTGCTACAAAATCTGGAAAATCAGTTTCCGATGATGAAATAGTTCATGAAAAAGACGAACCGAAAAAAGAGGACAAAGACAAGGATGAATCAGGAAAAGATGAACAAGATAGTTCATCATCCTCTTCAGGTAATATTTTGTTTCCGTTTTAAACCGTAAACAAATTTTAACCAACTACATACATTTATTTTTAGAAAAAGTTCCAAGTACAAACAATTCATCTGTTGAAAATTTAAGACGATATTTAATTGAGAAATTGGGATTTCAAATTAGCGAAAAAAGTGATGAAAAGGATGAGTCAGACTCCAAAATTAAATTGGTTAGTAAAATCGATGTAATTGTGAAAATAATCAGTGCATTTTATTTTAGTTTGTTTATTTTATTACAGTTTGATCCTTTAACCTTTGATGGGTTTATTAAACATTGGAATGAAAAAGGCTTTAAAAATATTGTAACAATGGTAGGAGCTGGAATATCAACTTGTAAGTTTTGTTTATTAATCTAATAAAAGACACATAGTTAAAAATACTTTCTTAATTCCAGCTGCAGGAATTCCAGATTTTCGTTCACCAGATACAGGACTTTATAACAATCTACAAAAATATAAACTGCCTTACCCCACAGCTATATTCCAATTAGACTATTTCCGAAGCAATCCAAAACCGTTTTTCTCGTTAGCCAAAGAGTTATATCCTGGTCAATTTAAACCTACACCAGGACATTACTTTGTTAGATTATTGGATGAAAAAGGTCTTCTACTACGTCATTATACACAAAATATTGATACATTGGAAAGAGTAGCTGAAATTGATGGGGACAAAATAGTGGAAGCTCATGGAACATTTTATACAAGTCATTGTTTGAAATGTAGGAAAGAATATGATTTAGAATGGACTAAAGGTTGGTGAAGGCAAAACAAAAGATTTATATCAATTTTTAATTTATATTATTTTTTTAAAGATAAGATATTCAACGATAAAATTCCACATTGTGATACATGCCGAGGTCTTGTTAAACCAGATATTGTATTTTTTGGAGAAAATCTACCAGACAATTTTTACGAGTTACCAGAAAAAGATTTTAAACATTGTGACTTATTAATTATTATGGGAACATCGTTAGAAGTACAACCATTTGCGTCTTTAATTAATCGTGTTAATCGAAAATGTGTTCGATTATTAATAAATCGTGAAAAAGTTGGACATGAGTTTTCATTTTGGGACAATGAAGGATTAAAGCTTGATTCACCAGAAAATACAAGAGATGTAGCTTGGTTAGGAGACTGTGATGAAGGTGTACAACTTATAGCTGATAAATTAGGATTTGGTGTAATAAGAATAAATATGATTATCTATTAATAATTTTTAATTATATTTGATTTTTTTCAGGATGAGTTGAGAGAGTTAATTAAAAGGGAGCATGACCGAATTGACCAAGGATTAAACACAGTTTCAGTTGATAAACGTAACGAAGAAAATGAAGAAGATTGATTCGTAGTTCAATTTAAATTTATCGATTTTATTCCAATTTGAATTTTTTATTGGAAATTATTTAATTCAATATTTTGTTTTTAGTGCATTTATTTTAAAATTAACTTCAAAGAAATATGTTAATTAAATTAATAATTATTTTAGAGTTATTAAAAAAATATAACTGAAGAAGCTATTTATTTCTGTATATTGATGCTATATTAATACTACAATTGTAGCATTTTCTGAATAAGGGATACACATTCTGCTTGTGAAGGAACCTGGATTGGTAGAGTTCTGTCCGACAATGAACCTGTATGAATATGATGAAATCCCTCACATCACTTTATATTTGCATTTCCAAAAACAATTGGGTGCTCAAAATATTTGGAGCTAAAAGGCAAAACAAAATGTAATTCACAAGTTAAAATGTTTTTATCTTTATTTCGTTCTTACTCCTGTGGATAAATACGTAGAGAGTAGTTAGCCAATTCCAGACGTTAGAGTTGAGTTGATTGATGAGAATGATCCAGAATACGCAATTGTTGCCGCAGAGTTATTCGAAATGATGGATCTTGAAATTTGTCTGGGGAGGATGCTTGATTATGGAGATGAAGAGTTAAAAGATGAATCAGAGTTTGTTCAAATAAAGTTGATTGAAGTACATATACGTATTGTGGTACTGTTTAATTAATAATAATATTCAGTAAAACCAACATAAGCCAATAGATACCAGGCAGCTCCAATAAATTTGTTAGCAATATAAAATGAATTCTTCTTTGTTAATCTTTGTACACTTAGTCTAGTTACCAGCTGTTAAGTATTATAATCCACATTTATTAAAATAAAAGTTTTTCTTAAATAATTTATAGAAACGACGTGTGTATTTAAGTCAATATAGTATTACAATTAATATACTTTTATAATTTAAAAATAACCACATCTAAACTATCTTATTTTGGTTAATAAAAGATATTTCATTTTGAGAAAAAGAAATTTAAGAAACTTCTGAATTATCAGGAATAAAATTACACAGTTTTTTAAACAACGAAAAAACAGGAACCTAAAAAAAACTATTTTGTTTTCTGTTAATCTGAATGACTAATCGCATGCTAAATTTGAATTTTTAAACTTTTAAATTGATGTTCGCCACACTCCTATATAAGTCCTTTAAGAGTAAAAGTTTTTTTTTTATTTCACTCCTTTGGAGACAATTATATCTTTATTTTTCTTCATTCCATATGCAGAACATTCAGGCAAATAATTTATTTTTATTTTTAAAAAAATAATATAAAAAAATTAAATATTAAAGAAAATATTTATTTCGATTTGGGAGTAAGAACGGGAAATTTTTTTATTTTCATTCCTGTATCGGCGAATATTATATTTTTTTAAGTAACTCCCACTAAAAGAATGGATCATAGAATAGGAGTGATATAAGGAGCTTTTTAAATCGTGATTTTCTGTCATTATAAAACTAGAATAATTATAAATATATGAAAAATTTTTTTTTTGGATATGAAACTAACGAGACATAACAACAGAATATTAACTAATTGGTACAGTAAAGATATAGCGTCGAATAGGATACTCAACTACTATTCCTCGCACCCATATAAAATGAAAGTAAATGATGTAACATCGTTTATTAAAAGGGTTTTAGAACTTAGTGACGCCTCACACAGAAACAATAATAAAATAAAAATACACCAAATTTTGCATAAAAATAACTATCCTGATAAACTCATCAATAAACTTATAACTAAATGTTTATATACCTACACGAACAGGAACTTACAGGAAAGACGGACAGTTCTTAACGATGTACCAAATAAAGTGATATATGGATCAATGTCTTATGTTCCCAATTTGACCGAGAAGATTAAGAAGTGTCTACGTAGACCTAATCAAATTAGTAGAATAGCCACGAGAGTTGATAACAGTTTGAATAGGACATTTGGTAACCTTAAGGACCGTATTCCGAAAGAAAAAAGAACGGGCGTTGTTTACAAAATTGATTGTGACTGTGGAAAATCTTATATTGGTGAAACTTCTAAGACGATAACCACTAGGTTAAACCAACATAAGGTTGACGTAAAGTATACAATGAAGAATAAGAATAACATAACACATCATAGATCTGCCCTATGTAGACATGCCATTGAATGCAACAATAATTTTAAGTTTCAAGAAGCCTCAATACTTGACTATGCGTCTAATAAACATAAGAGAGTGTTCAAAGAGATGTGTTATATCACACGTCACAACAATTCAATAAACTAACAAACGGATTGTAGAGGTTTACATAAGACTATCTGAGCTTAATCAATCGTTAAGATAAGGGAATAGCATATATTTTATTGGTTTGTTGATTCAATATTGTTGTTGTTTAGGTAGTTTTCTTAATAAAGATCAGTAACTCTTAACAGGGATACAGAAAGTTTTTCCAGCTTGGCATAAACATCTCTCAGTTTAATTTTATATTTTATACTATTTTTTTATTTTATTTTTTTTTTTTTTTTTTTTTATTTGAGAATATATATCGCATAGATAATGACGTAATATAATTGGCACATATAAAAAATATAATGTTAGGTTTTTATTACAAGAAGGAATATATAATTAATTGGGCTCTGTGAACCTGGCACCCCACTTTCACAAAAACCAATTTCAAGGATGTCTTTTAAAAGTATTTTGATTGTAGTTTATTGTAGTAAAAATTATTTTGATTGTAGTTCAATTGTTTTCCAGAAAATGAGAAGTGAAAATGACCGTTATGGATGTGTAAGCCTGACGTTCCTGCCAACTAAAACTAAATGTTAACCACAGTTTTTGGAAGCATTTCGTTTGTAGTAGATTGTAGTAGAAGTAATTTTGATTGTAGCTCAATAGTTAACAAGTAATTAATCGTTTTTTATTTGGACTAGAACTATGGGATTCCCCGAAAATCTGTAATACAAATCTAGTACGATTAAAAAAGTCTAGTACAGACCAACGAAAATCTAGTAAGTGTTTTTTTGTAAACATACAAAAGTACTAGATATTCAGCTGTATCGTATGATATTAACCTTCAAACGAAAAACAGAAATTTCTCATAAATACATAAACTACAATCATAATGATTATTACTACAATGAACTACAATAAAAATGATTCCTAAATGCACTTTCCTGTTGTATTTTTTTTCGGTCTAACGTTTTCACTAACCGTAACCAAACGTTTTAGTAATGGCTTTGAAAGCATTTCGTTTGTAGTTTACTGTAGTAAAAGTTATATTGATTGTAGGTCTATTGATTACGCGCAACTAACTGTGTTTAATTTTAACCAGCACTACGGGATTCCCCGAAAATCAAGCTAGCAAATCATGGCGTGCGTTAACGTAAGGCAAATTAAGATCCTTTTAATGCGTTTGAAAGTATTTTGATTGTAGTTAATAGTATTGAAAACTCTGTTATTTGTAATTCAGTCAATTATACAAGGAAATTTCTGTCTCCCTTTTGTAGCTTAATATTATACGGCAATTTCGAAAAACTAGTACTTTTTGTTAATCGGAATATGAATATCAAACGTAAATTTTTCATTGTAAGTTGTGTTTTGAAGAAGTAAAGTGATTAAATGAAATTAAAATTTTGAAAAGTAAAACTTAATAATAAATAATGGAATAATTAATTTAACGATTTTCCATTTATTCATATTATTTTTAGTAAATGTACGTTAGTTGAACAACTGATCCATTCTCATTTGAAACAGAGCTTATATATTAAGATTTAAAAGCTACCTATTTATTTTATTAAAGCCGTTGATGTTTTAGGCAAATCAAAAACAAATTAAGTAAATTATTTAAACTAGGAGGGCCCGGCGTGCTTCGCTACGCTTATAAATAAAGTTTTTGCGTAGACATTTTGTTGACGTAGAAGCAATGATTTCAAAAAGTGGTAATGAGAAATGCTAGCATATAATTTTTAATTTTTCTTTTTAAATATATGAATGAAAAATAATCAGAACTCTAGCTGATCAGTTCGGATATATGAAAAATTAGCGATCAAATAAGTTTTCAAGTAAGCTTATTTGATCTCTAACTTATTTGATCGCTAATTTGTCATATATCCGAACTGATCAGCTAGAGTTCTGATTATTTTTCATTCATATATTTAAAATGAAAAATTAAAAATTATATGCTAGCATTTCTCATTACGACTTTTTGAAATTGTTGCTTCTACGTCAACAAAATGTCTACGCAAAAACTTTATTTATAAGCGTAGCGAAGCACGCCGGGCCCTCCTAGTATCTATTATCAAGAGATGCACCACGTTCATCAGCACTCATACCATTATCACGACGGCGGTACAAAGGATAACCATTCACAGATTCTTTAGTATTTTCAGAAAAAGGTTTTGGAAAATTCTTACTACATTTACCATCTCTCATACAAACAGAATTGGGATTTAGAGCACCACATGGTCCATGCATCATATGACGTTTCACATATTCATGTAATATCTATTATCAAGAGATGCACCACGTACATCAACACTCATACCATTATCACGTCGACGGTACAAAGGATAACCATTCACAGATTCTTTAGTATTTTCCGAAAAAGGTTTTGGAAAATTCTTGCTACATTTACCATCTCTCATACAAACAGAATTGGGATTTAGAGCACCACATGGTCCATGCATCATATGACGTTTCACATATTCATGTAATTTAGGAAAAAGAATGGGATTTCAGTACATACAAATTTATTAATCATTTCATTTCCATCAATTCTATCTTCATCTGATAAATTTAACATAATATGAGCATGCGTGGTCTTCCGTATTTGAAATTCAATGGTATATATAAGTGCTTTGACAGAATCGAAAATCTTTTTTTTCATTAAACAATCTATGAGCTCTTTAAGTTTCACTTTAAACACACGCACAACAATGTAAATACATTAAAACAACTAAGGGAATTTCTATTTCATCATTCACCACATTCAATTCTAAATCATCATTCATTTCTTCATTCACAACATTCATTCACAACATTACCATTCATTTCATCTATCATAAAAAAACAAAGAACTCTAACTCTTTGAATACGATAAACTTTAAGAAATGAAATTTAAAAACACTGAAAAGAAAATATAAAATACTATAATAAAAATTCTAACAATCTCTCAAACTATCATACCAAACACACACATTACAAAATTGTCGAAAAAAACGTCGATACTCTACCAAATCATTGCATAAACTGAAAAAAAATATAAAATACTAAAAAACAAGGAAAGACTTTTCACAACATTACCATTCATTTCATCTATCATAAAAAAAAAAACAACTCTAACTCTTTGAATACGATAAAGTTTAAGAAATGAAATTTAAAAACACTGAAAAGAAAATATAAAATACTGTTACGTTTTTCTAACGTAATTCGTTAGGCCTTCGAATTGGCCTAACTCACAATTCGATAAACGTAATTCCCAATCTCTTCTGAGTTCGATCACTGATTAGTAAGCACAAACACCAGGTTTTATTAAGTATTCAACAACTTAATTGTTTCACAACAACAGGAAAACAATACAGCAAACAATATTCCTAACTAGAATATTCTTTCAACAGCTTCAGAAACTCCAACGGTTGGTTGTAGAAATTTCCAGTAATACAACGTTTAAAATAATACACAAATTATTTCAACTTAATAACACTTTAAACTTTATTTACAAAATAACTTTACACAAAAACTAATTTAAAGATATCACTTTTATAATTATAACTTCACTATCGCAGGTTTAAAATAACACTTATTCAAAACTACAAGAGGTAATTTTCTTATATACCTTCTGCAATACTTCTAGATAATTCGACATCACTTTCCAGAAACCTTGAGAAAATATTAGAATATTCGATTATTTTACGTTATGTTGATTTGATTCATAAAATCGTTTATGTTGACCCTATTTCTAAGAAGAAGACAACAACAACAATATTCATTTCATTAATTTGTTTGTTGTGTTTTGTTGATTTTATTTTCCTGGAAGTGACCGTAGTCGTCTAGATCTTTCTGTAATCGTAACAATACTATAATAAAAATTCTAACAATCTCTCAAACTATCATACCAAACACGAAGTTCATGATGGTATGACAAAAATATCCAAACCATTTGTACTAAACAAAATTAAATTAAAAGAAGAACACATATTTCATACGTTATTTTATGTTAAAATAAATTCATAATGCATAATATATTGATTATAATTTATTTTTGTTGTTAATTCCTCAAAAAGAAAAGAGGCTTTCGTATAAACCATAGCTATTAGTTACTTGAGTCGATGCATTGCACAAACGTAATTTATGTGTCTATAATCATATCCACACAGTATACTGTATTACTGTCTGTGTGGTTTGATTTGACAACTTGGTTGGTGTGGTTTGATTTCACAACTTATATTGAATAACCCTATCAATTTATTTTTTTTTGTGGCGTTCATGCTCCATGTAGGAGCGATGCCAAGCTAATCAGCTTAGAATATTCACCACGGTCATTCGCAACAGCTACATAATTACCATGGAAACAGATTTTTTAAGGTCGTTTATTACGTCCGTCTCCCATTGCAGTCGTGGTCTACCTCGCGGTCGCCCACTCCCTGGGGTACTAACGTACATGTTTTAATCATTCCAGACTGGGAATAGGCTCGCAAAACATGTCCAAACCATGCAATCCTATTGGAACGGATACAACCTATTACATCTGGGCCCTCAAGAAAGTCTCTGATCTCAACTCATAACGGCTTCACTACGACGGAGATAGCATCACCTTGTCTTAACCCGGAGTCGACTTAAAAAACTTTGATATTTCGTTCTCTGTAGAACGCAAAATGACAGTACAGAACAGAGTTCTGGACTGTCATTTTGTATTTTGACACCAATTTACCAGGGATTCATGGGATTGAATGACACCAGAGCAGACCATAAAGTCTCTGGTTCGAGAGAATCGTAGGCCTGCCTGAAACCAATGAGGAGTTGGTACACAGGTATGTTGTACTCTCGACACTTTTCCAAAATCATCCTTATCGAGAAAGGTGCATCGGTGGTACCTCGGCCGTTCCGGAAGCCACACGGATACTCTCCAAACAGTTGTTTAGCAATAGGATTGATTTGGGCTAGCAAAATGTATGAAAAAAACTTATATCAGTTTATTTACTGTTATATAAACTGTTATATTTACTGTTATATAAACAGTCCACTAGATCATTTGAACAAGTTCAAACAATCTTCAGGATAGAGTTTCACAACCATGTACAATCATTTCGGATGTTATATCGTCAATACCAGGTGCTTTATTGCATTTCAATTTTGACAGCGCCGCTTTGAATTACTCTTTGATAGGTTCGTCTACATGTATTTTTGACGCTCGAACAAGCATTGCTGGTCGTCCGACTTGTTGCTGGTCACTTAAGATGAGAAGATTTTCAAAATAAAAGGCACAAGTATCTAAAATATTTTTAAGATTTACTTGTAGCTCCCCATCTTCGTTTTGAATAGCAGTCGATCTAGCTTTCAAGCTCCTTACACTTTTCTTCCACCATTTTCTCCTCGTATACATAGCTTTGTAACGGTTTGTCTTGCCAGTTTATAGTTTTCCTTCGTGGACCTGGAGTTGCGTCCTTGTAGACATTTCAGATAGAAATTTCTTTTGTGTTGAATAGCGTCAAGACATGGTTGATCCATCCATGGTTTCTGGGAGTGGTTTTTTGGCGTTCAAGTATTCTCAGCAGATGGTTAAAACAGCATTTTTGAGCAAATACCATGACTTATAGTCGTCTCCATTAATGGTTTCTGATTTTTACAAGGTTTTGCAATATGGTTAATAAATGTTAAAACGTTTCCGTTGATTCAATTTTGGAATGCCCGGATTGGGAAAGTTGAACCTTATCTTAGCACAAACAATGAAGTGGTCACTTCCAATGTATGCACCTCTAAAAGATCGCACATCCAGAACGCTCGAAAAGAAACGTGCTGTTACTAGCACGTGATCAATTTGATTTCGAGTGTTTCCATTCGGTGAGACCCAAGTCTGCTTATGAATCGATCGATGCGGAAAGAAAGTACTAGCAATTCTCAGATTATTTGATAATGCAAACTCAGTCATTCTCTTACCATTATTATTCTAATTCTAATGCTGTTGGGACCCACCACACTTCCATAAGAGATATCTCTTTCAACCTGCCCATGAAAGTCACCAAGAACCATAATAAAGTCGCGTGTTGGTGTTTGTTTCATAACCGCTTCCAGTACTATGTAGAAAGTATCCTTTTCGTCGACGGTTTTAGCTTCAGTTAGTAGGTGCATGCACGGCAATAAGGGAAATATTCCAAATAATATAAAGAGTGACTATCCAAATCTAGTATTTCGATTATTTTTTCATTCATTCGATCTCTCGTATGAACTGAACGTGTTTTTATTTTTTTGAGAATTTTAAAATTTAAATTAACTTTTTGATGTTAAGTTAATCTATAAGTATTATAGTTTTGTTTTTTGCATATGAATTATTCAAAGACTATTCTTGATAATGGTTTAACATAAGTCATTAAGTTTTTAAAGTTTTATGTTTGTGACAATTTATAATTTATAATTTTTTTAATCCGGTTTGAAAGTATAAACCCTCATCGATTTTATTTTATCTTAACAGTACATAGTAAAGTTAAATTATTAAATTTTCGTAATTTTAAATCAACTTAATTGAAAAAAACTGTATAATGTCAATCGAAAAAAAGTGTTTTGACTGTGATGTAATTGTAGTTGATGAATGGTTTTTCTCTTGCAGTGGATTTATGTGTAGCAAAATTATTAGCTACAATTGTGCTGCTGCCAGTGCAAATAAACTGTTAACGAAATTTCCCAATGATGTAAAGAAAGCTATAAAAATAATAATGGACGGTATCGCTGGATTGAATTGGTTCTGTTCTGATTGTAAGAATGGTGTCAATAATTTGTATACTGCCGTTGATAAGATGCTCAAGAGTATGGAAAATAATTTCTCATGCCAAATTGATAAAAATGATCATATTAGAGATAAAGATACTGTTGGTGATGATCGTCGTGCAACACGATCTGTCTCGAAAGCTGCTGTTCAAGGGAAAACGTATTTACCAGAAGCTCTGAAGAATCAAACGGATAGGATAGCAATACCTAGGTCATCGACTACAACAGTAAATGTTACTTTGGAACAAACTCCAACACTTTCACTTTCTTCAGAAACGAATAATTCTGCTAATTTACCAACTAACTCTGGTCAGTCTCGTGCTAAAATTAACATCGCTTCGAGTAAAAATAATAATGCAACACCTGATAAATTAAATCAGCCTAATGCTGTTGGTATTAACATTAATGAGGAGGAGATTACGTTAAATACGGTTCCGCCAATTAAATGGTTATTTCTATCTAGAATCGCACCTGATACATCAGTTGATCACATCAAGAAATTTATTAATGATAAATTAAAGGTTGTTGATGTAAAAGTTCTTAATATAAAGTCGCGTTCGCAACAAGATTCGTCACCATCTTACTCTTCTTTCAAGTTGGGTTTAAAAAATGAAGACTTTACAAGACTGACCGATTTATCATTGTGGCCACAAGGTGTTTTGGTAAAGGAATTTGAAATAAGAGCTAGAAGTCATGTAAATTTTCCAAGATTGCCTCTAACCAGTATAAAAAACAGATAATGCCAACTGTTCCAATTGTACAAAATTTAACTGTTTATTTTCAAAATGTTAATGGAATGTCATCAAAAGCCAGTGAATTTCAAAGATTTTTGTTATCGACTTGTTTGTCGGTGTATGTCTTACTGGAAACTTGGTTTCACCCATCTGTAATTAGTGCGGAATTCTTCTCATCTGATTATCTAGTATACCGTTGTGATAGAAACTCATTCAACAGTAATAAATCATCAGGAGGTGGCGTATTAATTGCTGTACATAAATCTATTAGCAGTGAATTAGTGGATACTAGTAATTACAACATTGAACTTGTATGTGTTAAATTGAATTTCAATTCGAAATTAATATTTGTATTTGGAATTTATGTTCCTCCATCGCTTCCGCTTGAAAAATATGTTCTCTATTGTAATTGCATCACCGAGATTACATCAAAATGTAATTTTAATGATAATGTTTTATTGCTTGGTGATTTTAATCTATCGCAAGTAAGATGGATAAAAGACGATGTTGCTGAAAATGGAAGTTTGCTGCCCGTTAACGTTAAAACTACTATCGAGTCTCATTGTATTGACTCAATTTTAGCTTGTGATTTGGTTCAAATTAATAGTATAAGTAACTTTTATGATAGATTTTTAGATCTGGTTTTTACAAATGATGTTAACTTGTGTATTGTCTTAGAATCACTAAATCCGTTTGTTCGTAATGATCTTAATCATAAATCTTATGAAATTCAATTGAAAGTCGAAGGTTTTCAGGCTTATAATAAGAAAAATGATGATTTGTGTATGTTTAATTTTAAAAAATGTGACAAAATTCAATTGAATCTGTTTTTGGCTAGCATTGACTGGGATATACTTTTTGCGCACTCTGATTTAGATGGAAAAGTTGGTTCTTTTTATAACATTTTATACGAGGGTATTGAAAAATTTGTTCCTATCGTTGTTACTAAAAATAATAACTATCCTCCATGGTTTAACAGAAGTTTAATTAATTTGCGTAATCGTAAAAATAAAGCAAGTAAAAAATTTTTTAAATCGAAACTATCTGCGGATAAAAATGTTTTTCGTGAGCTTAAAGGTGAATTTGATAAAAAGCAACTTGATGCGTATAGGAATTACCTGTCAAATGTGGAATTTGAGATTAATACCAACCCTAAGAAACTATGGAAATTTGTCAACTCAAAACGCAAAACCTCAGTTATTCCATCAAAAATGCGGTTTGACAGTGAAACTGCAAATAACACTAATGATATGTGTGAGTTATTTGCAAAGTATTTTCAAAACGTATATAAACTGGACAGTAACACATCCCAATTCAATTCTACTAGGAATTCCAATACTTTTCCAATTGTATCTGTACCAACAATTTCTTCGGCTCAAATCGTTAATGTGATTATGTCTCTTAAAGAAGGGTGTGGTCCTGACGGCATTCCTGTAAGTTTTTTAAAAGATTATAGTCATCTTTTGTCTTACCCTTTATCTGTTTTATTTAATTTATCCCTTTCTTCTGAAATTTTTCCAACTAAATGGAAAATTTCAGATATTATACCAATTTTTAAGTCTGGATCCCGTTCAGATGTGACAAATTATAGAGGAATCTCCATTTTGTCTGCTATTCCAAAATTATTTGAAAGTATTGTAACTGATTATCTTTTTGATAAATGTAAAGAAATGATCTCCGTTCATCAGCATGGGTTTTGCAAAGGCAAATCTACTTCTACAAACTTAATGGAGTTTACTGGTGCTGCAATAAAGGTTGTGGAATCAAAGGTTCAACTGGATGTCATTTATACTGACTTTGGTAAAGCTTTTGATTATATAAACCATATTGTGATCCTTGACAGTCTACACCAGTATGGCTTAGATGATAATTTTATTGGGTGGATTCAATCTTACTTATCAAATAGAACCCAAACTGTTAAGATAAATGGGGTAAGGTCTACTAATATATCTGTGCACTCAGGTGTTCCTCAAGGGTCGCATATTGGACCGCTATTATTCATTTTATGTATTAATGATGTTGTCAATGTTTTTAAATTCTGCAAAGTTCTTATATATGCTGATGATATAAAATTGTACTATACTATAAAAACCCTTGATGATTGCATAAGTCTTCAAGATGATCTGAATAAGTTTCAGCTTTGGTGTGAAACAAACATGCTTCAGCTAAATGTAACTAAGTGTAAAGTGATGTCTTATCATAGAAACTATGCTCCTATATATTATCCCTACAAACTTTTAAACACTATTTTAATTAGAGTATCTGAAATTTGTGATTTAGGAGTACACTTTGACTTTCAAATGTCATTCAATCTGCATATTGATAAAATAGTGGCCAAATCTTTATCCATGTTGGGTTTTCTTTTCAGGGTGGGTAGAGAATTTAAATGCCTAATCACATTACTGCGTATATATACATGCTATGTTAGATGTAATTTAGAATATGCTGTAATAGTATGGAGTTCTGTTCATATTACAGATATTAAAAGAATTGAACGAGTCCAAAAAAAATTTTTTTTCTATCTTGTTGGTAAATTCAGGTTGTTCAATTTTAACCACAATGTTGCAAATTGGGAAAACAGGAAAAATCTTCCACCTTATACTGTCCAGTGTGTCAATTTTAATTTGGAGTCATTGGAGTACCGCAGACATATTACTGGAGCCTTGTTTGTTGCAGATCTCCTCGAAAACAGAGTGCAGTCCCCTTGTCTTTTGGAAGGACTCAATTTTTATGTTCCTTCCAGAAATCTCAGAACTCGCTTATTCTTATCATTAAACTTTCACCGTACTAATTATGGCTGTCAAGAGCCTATTAACGTTATCTCGTCCAACTTTAATGAGTTTTATGAGTTGTTTGAGTTTGGCATGTCCAAAAACAGGTTCAAATGTATTTTAAAAAATAATTTTATTAATTTGAGTTTAAAATAAATTAAATTTTTATATAATTGTAGATCATTAGGGACACATGTTCTGTAGTTTTACATAAAAAATAAACAAATAAATAAAATAAATAAATATTGGCTGTCTAATTTCATGCAAAGCTATGAAATCCATCCTATGCCTCTCATCATCTGTTCCTAGGCTTAAAAATACATCAGGAGGGCTCAGGCTGCGCACGTTCCACGTTCCGATTCGGTAGTCTGGTCCTTTTTCCCGTCCAGCTAAAATTCTGTTTTTTATCCGGGTCTGGGGCCCTATTCCCGAACACATAAATGTCATCACAATATTGAAAATTCACACAATAATGTGAATTTCGTATTATGTAATACCAATTCGGTGAAAATTCAACACAATATTGTGAATCTGACAAGAACAATATAGTTACTGTCAAAATCACAATTTTGCTTTATGTTTTGTGTGTTGACTTTTTTATACAAATTTCATCGATTGGAGTAACAATTAATTTATAACGCAAAATTAAGTCTTTAATAATATAATATTAAATAATCATATTTTTATATAAATATCATTAAAACATATTTATTTATTAAATATATTTTTATTTTATTTTGCATATTTTTAGATTAAAAAAGTTAGTTGTCAAAAGTGCGAATCTAGTTATAAAAAACCAAAAATCTGTTATAATTTTGTAAAAATTTGTTATAATTTGTTGACACAAATATGAGTTACAGAATACCATTTTTAAACAATGTTGTTAAGCATTTTGGTGAAATTGACAAATATGTGTTCGGGAATAGGGCCTCTGTTATTCTTTTTCTCATTTTCAAATTTAACAAACTATTTTTTTCCGGTGCTAGGGTGTTAACCTGAGGCTCAACCCAAAATGACGTGAATGGATCCATTCTACGTCTTAAGGTTACCAGAAACAACCTTTTCACACTTTTATATAGCGAGCCGCTTGATCCAATACAGACGCCCACTCCCAAGTCCCAGCCGCCCTAACATGGAGAACAGACGCTTGGGCCGCATTGGTTCTAAGGCACCAATTCACCGTGATCCAGCGTCATTGACTAAGCAGTTTTTACCCTGCTTGTCTCCGATACACCAACCTAATTCTGTCAGCATTACGTAGGCAGTACGGCGTGGACGTCGAATTTCAGATTTCGCTACCCTTTTTCAAAATTAAATTTTCATTCAAGCATCTTCCATAACTTAACTTTCAATGAAAAAATGGCAACATTGATGCATTGGTGAGCTTTACGCGAGGTTCTGAAAATATAGTTCCTATTTAAACATTATTATGGCTTACATCTATTAAATACTACAATTCAAGAGTTACATATTGTTGTCATAGCAATTGAGAAAAAGATGTTGCAAAAGTTATTATTGTATTAAAGTTAAGTAGTAGAGTTATGTAGTAAAGTTAAATGTATTAAAGTTATTAATTTTTTTTTTTTTATGGCGTTCATGCTCCGTGTAGGAGCGTTGCCAGGTTAATCAGCTTTGAATATTCACCACGGTCATTCGCAACAGCGACATAATTACCATGGCAGCCGATTTTTTTAAGGTCGTTTATTACGTCAGTCTCCCATTGTAGTCGTGGTCTACCTCGCGGTCTACCACTCCCTGGGGTACTAACGTACATTTTTCTAATCATTCCAGACTGTGAATCGGCTCGTAGAACATGCCCAAACCAAGCAATCCTGTTAGAACGGATACAACCTATTATATCAGGACCCTCAAGAAGGTCTCTGATCTCAAAGTTATACCGGGTTCTATACTCTCCATCGTCTGTCTTAAGTGGACCAAAAATGTAGCGTAGGATCTTACGCTCAAATACAGATAAATGCGATTCGTCATTTTGTGTAAGGGTCCACGTTTGTGACCCATACATCACAACCGGTCTAATCAATGTCTTGTATAACTTGAGCTTGGTGTTAGTTGATACATACGGTGATCCAAGGAGAGGTTTAATTGAGTAGAAAGTTCGATTACCTGCAGCGATTCGAGCTTTAATATCTGTAAGTATGCTGTTGTTTGAGTCAAGCATTGATTCCAAATATTTAAAAGATTCAACTCCCTCAATTCGTTCATCGCCGCACATCAAATCTTTCTTCTCAGCCTCTCTTGAAACATTCATATGTTTGGTTTTATTGTAGTTAATTTGCAGACCAATTTTCCTAGCACCACTCTCAACCCAAGCAACAAAACAAAGTTGTATTACCGTTATTTTATGGTGAAATAACTCACGTTGAATAACTATTGAAAGTTATATTTTGGTTATTTTTACGTTGAAAAAGCCTACCACAAACATTATGGCAACTGTAAATGCCCAGTTATTAAATAACTTACGTTAAAATAAAACGTAACTTCAACATAAATATGTTTGTTGAGAAAAAAGCACAAATTAAATATAATGACGTTGGAAAAACGTAGTCTCAACAGCATAGCTATACTGTAAATACCCAGTTATTAAATAACTTACGTTACAAAATAATGTAGTTTCAACGTGATCTAATACACCCAGAAAAACTCAAATTTAACGTTGTGAAAAGTTTCATTTTAAATTTATTTTTAATTTTATTAATCTAATAATATAAATAATTTGTAATAAATTTAAATATTATTTTATCTATGATAAATAAAATAAATCTACTTATTATTATAAAATTAATTTTATATATATAAATTTTTCTTAAATAATTAATGATTAAAGATAGACACATAATTAAAATAAAAAACTACAAAAAACAATCATCATCAAATCCATTTTAAATAAACATATTACATAAATGGTTTAATTCAACTTATCCCAGTCTGTAGTGGGATAAGTAGAATGCGAACTGTGGACGGTGTTATTAAAAAATCAAAAGTAAGAATTTCGTGGTGAAAATAAAATCTCTTCCTGATTGGTTAATAAAAAATTTCGCAGTCCATAGTGCCCAAACCTCCTTAATCATAGCCGTACTGATTCACGCCATTTGCAATAAACAATGAACATTGCCATATGCAAAAAATTGTATTAGTCTTTTTGATTAAATTTTTTTGAATTTTTTTATATGGAGTTTTATTTTTCCAGATGACGTTATGACGTTTTTTTGAATGTTTTTTATATTGAGTTTTAATTTCAAAATAGCGCTACAAATTCACGATTTTTACTGTGCAAAAAAATGAAGAAGACTTCTATATAGGGGGTTTTGACAGTGCGCATGTTAAAACCCAGCGTGTTTCTGATAGTAGATTACTTTACTACTACTACTACGTACTAACGCACCGATAGTAATTATTTTGATGAGGATAGTTTTTTAAATAACTTTTTATTAATATGATTAATACGAATAAATCTTTTTGTTCATAGAATGAACTCAAAATGCCCATTACTTTTGAGGGTAGAAATGATATCATGAAATGGTGGTTTTATGAATACCGATAATGATAAGTTTTTGACAAAAATTATTCGATTGCACTAAAATCTAATATTTCAATAATATAGCTGTGTTCGATTTGACTAAAACAACTGAAAAATTGTATGCAATTGTTGCTGTGTTTTCAATTGTTTCAAGCTGGGTTTTAACATGCGAACTGTGGACTGTGAAAGTTTTTATTAACCAACCAAAGAAGACAATTTTATATTCACCACAAAATTCTCATTTTTGATTGGTTAATAACACCACCTACAGTCCGCAGTTCGCATGTTAAAACCCAGCGTCAGTCAAATCGAACGCACTAATTGTTTTAACGTTAATTTTATTTCAAATATCATCCGGTAGGAATTGAGCTGGATGTTTAATATTTTTTTATAGCCTCATAAAATGTTGGTTTGCAATTATTTTAATTGTTATATTTAGACTGCGTTCCAATTGATGCTAAATTGTACTAAACGTGCTAAATCTAAATTAATTTAGTCAACAATTTTATTTGAATAAAATCTAAATCAACATTTTGTTTCCAAATAATTGTGAAGAAATACATACGTAAAACAATATTTGACAACTTGATTATATTCCTTTAAATTAAAATTCGGTAATTTTTTAAAATTTAATTTAAAATTTGATTTAGCAGTTTTGTACAATTTAGCAGCTAATTGGAACCCAGGGTTAATAGTTATTAATTGTTATTGTTAATTTTATTCGACCTAGTTGTGGATCAACTGCAATAGATCTTTGTAATTCTATTCCATTGTTAACTACAGCCCAACGATAGTGTTCATCTGTCTTTGCAACCATGACACTACCTCTTGGTTTCGCTCCTGTTCGATCTGTTTCTGTCCAATATAAGTTATCAACAATCCAATCAATAGACACAGATGTCATGTTTAGAATTTCCTTTCATATTTAAGTTTTATATCGTATTTTGATATCCACATTTTCCTTTTCCACAACGGAATTCTAATCCCGAACATTCACGATATTTTTCTTTGCAAATAAATTCACTTTCGTCAGATCTATCGCCGCAATCATTGGCAAAATCATAAGTCCATTGTCTGTTGGGAAAGAAAATTAGAGGTAAAAAAATCAATAAAAAATTATAAAAGATCTGATAAATTAGCTTACTTTGGAATACAACGATTACTTCCACATTTAAAATCTGTTTCCGCACTGCATTTAGGAAAACTTTCTGGAAGCTCGTCCCTATTATCATGGCAATCGTCTTTACCATCACAGAACCCAAAAAATCGAGCAACGGATTTGCACCCTTCGTCGGAGCCAGCTTACATGTGCCGTCAAAGACACTGCACAAACGTTGCCACCCACGTTTTGCAGGTCAATCAAACTATCGTTGCATTGCCAAATGGTTGTTCTGTGATAATTGTTGTCACGCAAGTGTCCCGCATGTGAGAGCACACCGCACGATGTAGACAACCTATTCAGATGTCCTGAAAATTCCACAAACGTGACGGAGGAAGATATATGGTACCGCCGAAGAATAGTAGCAGAGTTCCTGAAACTGGACATGGAGCCGGAGGATTAGCACTATACCCATCGCTACAACACCAACAATGATCATGGAACAACCATTAGGGAATGCAACAATAGTTTGATTGACCTGGACAATGTTGCCATCCAGCTGTGCAGTTTCTTTCACACACACCTTTATCTGAAACCAAGAATATAATTATCGACCTAAATTAAAAAGATTGTGTTTCATTGGATACTTACGATACACAACAAGATCTTCATCACTAGCGTCATTTCAGCATCGTCATCACGTTTCCAACTATTAAGTATGCAGCTTCCGCTAGATTTGTATTTGAAATCAGAATCTGGAAAAGGTCTAATCACAGTTTTGTTCATCGATTTTATCCCCACAGTTGTATGTTCCGTCACAAATGGTGGCTGATGGTGTGCAATTTGTATTACCACAGTGGAATGCGCCTGCTCAACAATGACGAGCAGGACATGTAGCCGGCTCATCAGATCCATCTTTACAATCACGTTCACCGTCACATTTCCAGAATCATGGAATACATTTTTCATTCGCTCCACCACACCGATGTTGACCAGTTGTACCACTTCTCGGTGTAAACTATAATTAGGAGTATCAATAAATATAATTAGGAGTATGTGACTCTTTTCTATATTTTTTATTATACAATTACTAATTTTTCTATCATTCAAAATATACCTTAAGATTTTCGATCAATTAGGTTCGGAGTTAAGCGAGGAAAGAAAACATAAGGAAAACACCATTATTCAAAATTATATAAAAACGGTGAAGTGTAAAATTCCAAAATATATTTTAAAGGAATACTGAATTGGAGCCCCTTTATATTATACCCTAATTTACTCGATAAAAAAATATATTTTCTCAAAGGCCTCATATTGTAGCCCTGTAAAATAAACGAAAACAAATTTATTTATTTTTTAAAGCATTTTTTTGCTTGAGAGCGAAATTGTTACTCAAGGCGTTAACCTTGGGCAACAAACACTAGAAATCAAAAAGTCAGGCAAGTGCGAATATAATTCGCTCGCTGAGGGTTCCGTGTATATAATATGAGAAAAAAACAGTTTTTGTAAGTATAGTTTCAAGTTGGGTTGAATCTTACCCAAAGCTGTTTATGGTGGCTAAAGAAAGCTTCAATAACGCCAGCTTCTGAATTATTTATATTGGAAAATACATTATCAATTGTGGTAGCCTCAACTGTTGTTGGTTCATGAATTTTTCTTTGTAAATTTTTTTGTAGAAAATAGTTTGAGAGCCAGTTTTGAGGATTTTTATTGAAACCAACGGAAAAAACGGAGAAAAAGTGTCGTCAAATTATTTCCAACGAGTGCATTGTTAACACAGTCGAGTGATTTGTCTACTGAACATTGGGGAGATCGGTATAGTATACCAACAGGATTTGTACTTCAGCTAGTTGAACATTCACAATGACTGCCAGCAGAGCTAAACTCAAAGTGATGGTGGCTACTATTTTTCTGCACTGGTGGTACTGTATCAGACTTAACGAAAAGAACAGATCCCCAACCTCGATTAACTTGACTGTAACAATTTTCTAGTTCAACAGTAGTTCAATAGTTCAAAAATTTCAAAAATGTTTGTAATTAGTGATCAACTTCACAGAGAACATTTGCAATGCAACCATATTAAATGATAATCTATCGAATAGCAAACAGGTATCTGGTATGTTATTGCATAATTTTTCAACCTAACGCCTTTCGCCTGAAGTTTAGTTCATCTGACTTGTTAAACTGTGTTGATCTAATCTGATCTTGTTTGTTCATTTCTTTACTTCGTTTCACTCAATATTTACTATAATATACATTTCCTACAACGTAGTAAAATTTATCCTCTTCTACGATTATTTTACGTGAATAGTCCTTCACAAAACACAATTTTAGAATTTTAATCAAATGAATCAAAACCGAAAAAAACGAAAACTACAAAAAAATTGTTTTGGACTAGAAAAAAATTCACCTTTCATATGCCGAGTGGGGGTCAAAAATTATTTTTTGTCAAAATTTCCACTCTCAACCCCCTCAAAATAACATTTGAAATGATGATCCGACCGCTATAGTTTTCATTCAATCTTTACAACATTGCCCATAACCATGAATATTTTCAAATATTTTTCTTTTGTAATGTTCGAAGTTAAGGGGGAGGACAGGAATTTTTTTTCACATTTTTTAATATAACTCAAAAACTGCGCTTTTGAAAATTACATAAAAAATTGTTTTGGACTAGAACAAAATCAACCTTTCATATGATACCTCACTCAACAAGGTCAAAAATAATTTTTTTTCAAAATTTCCACCCTCAACCCCATCAAAATAACATTAGAAATGATGAGCCAACCGCTATAGTTTTCATTCAATCTTTACAACATTTCCCATAACCATGAATTTTTCCAAATTTTTTCTTTTGTAATGTTCGAAGTTAAGGGGGGGGGGGGGGACAGGAAATTTTTTCACATTTTTTTTTTACATAACTCAAAAACTGCGCTTTTTAAAATTACATAAAAAATTGTTTTGGACTAGAAAAAAATCAATCTTTCATATGACACCCCAATCGACTTGGTCAAAAATATTTTTTTTTCAAAATTTCCACCCTCAACCCCCTCAAGATAACATTTGAAATGATGAGCTGACCGCTATAGTTTTCATTCAATCTTTACAACATTTTCCATAACCATGAATTTTTTCAAATTTTTTCTTTTGTAAAGTTCGAAGTTAAGAGGGGGGGACAGGAAATTTTTGTCACATTTTTTAACATAACTCAAAAACTTCGCTTTTGAAAATTGCAAAAAAAATTGATTTATACTTGAAAAAAAATCACCTTTCATATGACACCCCACTCAACAAGGTCATAAATAATTTTTCTTCAATATTTCCACTCTCAACCCCCTCAGAATCACATTTGAAATGATGAGCCGACTGCTATAGTTTTGATTCAATCTTTACAACATTGACCATAATTATGAATTTTTTCAAATTTTTTCTTTTGTAATGTTCGAAGTTAAGAGGGGGGGACAGGAAATTTTTGTCACATTTTTTAACATAACTCAAAAACTGCGCTTTTAAAAATTGCAAAAAAAATTGGCTTGGACTAGAAAAAAAATCACCTTTCATATGACACCCCACTCACTGAGGTCAAAAATAATTTTTTTTCAAAATTTCCACTCTCAACCCCCTCAGAATCACATTTGAAATGATGACCCGACCGCTATAGTTTTGATTCAATCTTTACAACATTGACCATAACCATGAATTTTTTCAAATTTTTTCTTTTCTAATGTTCGAAGTTAAAGGGGGGGGACAGGAAAGACAATACCCGTTTATGGCAATATCAAAAAAACTAAGCAGTCGAAAAATCATTGAAATTTTTTTTTGAAATATTTTGAACTTTCTCGATTTTTCTAGACCAAACTCGATTCCTTACAAAAAACTTTTGTTTTACTATCTCCTTATCTATGTTCATAAAATATAGATTAAAACAAATATTTGAATTTTTTTGTTATCAGTAGGCGTGGAAAAACACGTTTAAAAACTGTAGAAAATTTCAAGTTGATAGCACTTATAGTTTGTGAGTAAATTGATTATGTAGAAATTCGGACGGACACCGAAGTCTCACCAATAGGGTACCGTTTTTACTTTTTTAAAGTACGGAACCCTAAAAAGCTACTATATGCCCGAATTACACACAAAGTTTTTTGTACGAGATTTTACATTATTTACATTTAGAAAAAAACATATATGAGCCGTTTATTTTGAAAGTGGCGTAAGTCCATTTTCCAAAAAAATCGAATTAGCTGTCTTAACAGCTACATTTTTACATGATCTTTTAATTCTGAAGCAATTGGTTACTAATATATTCAAAATCATAAAAATGTTCTAATCCGAAAATTTTCTGGTTAATGAAGTGATGAAAATATTTTAAAGAATTCTTTTCTACTTGTTCGGTACAAGTTCCGACTCCGAATTATGGAAATTTATATTTTTTGTATTGCACTTTTTACAAAAGAATACAAATTTCCTTAATTCCGTGTTGGAACTTGTACCGCGAATAGGTAGCAAAGACTTCACTATTTATTTTGAAAGTGGCGCAAGTCCATTGGGAGAGTTTTGAATGGATATGGAAAATAAAATTGTATAATTTTAAATGCAATAAAATTTTTTGAGATCACAGCTTCATCTATAATAATTAAAGTAGCAGTGGAAAAACAATCTAGTTTTCTTAAATTCGGATTGTTTAATTTGTCCTTTACTTGTAATATTATAAATTTAAGCATGTTGGAAAATATTCACCTTCAAGATACGTCCGACGTGACGTATGTAATCAAAATCTATACCTTACACATGTTCAGACAAAAATTATTGGATTATTGTTTATTTTTATTAATCATACAAAAATTATACCCATGCGAATGGGTATAATTTTTTTATGAATAATACCGGAGTTCAGAAAATTGTCCAATCTTACGAAAATAATTTAGATATCATTGACCATAAATTCTAGCTTCAGTACGCCTATTCCGGAATTTCTCTATGAATTGGGAACTGAGGAACAAGTACAATAAATGAAATCAAGAAAAATGTTCTGATATGAATTTGTTATTTCTCGCGACACGGAATACTAGTTATGAAAAATTTGCTATAACTTTTTCACAATTCGTTTTTCACGATGTACCGTAAATGGGCAATAGGGCATTTACTTCTACTTGGTAGAGATGGCAGAAATTTTGAAGTTGTAAAAAAGGAATAAAAAACTATGTATTGCTTGTTCCTCATAAAAAAGTGTCGAAAGAATAAGGTCATTCTATATAAAATGAAACGTGAGCAGTTCATTTGAGCTCTATTTAACAGTACTTTTAAAAGACTAAAAATTACTGACAGTGAAAGCATACATTGGTTTAAAATATGTTGGATACGATTTTTGGGAAGCGATCCATACACAAATATTCTACAGAGCAAAAACGAATGAGGATGCACCATTCAAAACATTGAATTTACTTTAACTAGGAAGAACGAAAGCCTTTAATAATATAAAGTTGGTATCACTATACAAAACCACCAGGCAACTCACAAACCTATAACAAAATAATATAATAAATAGACATACTATACACCCTGGCAAAAATTCTTGTAGGAAAATTATATAGGAACTTACATGATCATGATCATTTCTTGTAAAGAATTGGAACAAGAAGTTCACAAGATCATACAATATCATACAAGATTCACATAGGATCTTTAAAAGTTCATGTAAGATCCTATAACAAAAATTCCTACAAGAATTTTCGCCAGGGCATCACCTGGGCACCATAGTTATTTTCCATCCCTCTCGCATAATAAAACTTCAGAAGAGTGTAGAATAATTAATAAATCAATATTAAACTTAATATTAAAAGAGTTTAACAATGAATAAATTAAAGTAGAAGTAGATTTCTTAAGAATTGAAAATGTCATTTCATTGATTTTGAAAGTGGCGTAAGTACATTAATAGGCATCAAACACATATTATTTTTAAATAATGTTGCATATGATAACAAGGGGGATTAGTTTGACCCCATTAGAGCCCCATACACATTATTCTACTATGCTATCGGTTACCCATATTTTTAAATTTAATCCAACGCAATCCTTTCAATATCACGAATCAAACATAAATGGACTTGCGCAACTTTCAAAATAAATGGCTCATATTTACATAAATTAAATTAGAGAAATATTTTTTGAGAAATTTTATCGAAGCAGATTTTTGTTATTTTTTTCCTAAATTTTGAAGCAACCAATTTATTTAATTTTATTTGATATTAATTTACAGAAATCGAAAAATGCTAGGATTAAACAATTTTCTCAATTATAATTTACACTCGTTCAAAAATAAATATGATACCCAAATGTGGAACAAAAAACAATAAACTTTTCAAGAAACTTCCGTTTAGGGTTAATTGATCTTTTCTATAATTACAAGTTTTATGCAAGAACCTCATTTAATCTGTAAATACCTAATAATTGAATAAATAAATACCTGATAATTCAATAATACCTATAAGTCATAGTCTTCCATTATACAAAATTTTACTCGTCTCAAATCAATATTTTTTATCACCAATATTCACTGAGAAACAATAACTATTTTGAATTTTTTCATATATATTTTTTCGTACATATATAAGAATATATTTAATTTAGCACTATTTCACAATTGATTAATATAACCAAACCTTCTGGTTAATTTAATTATTAATTAAATTTGATTTAACACAAAAACTGATTTCACTGATTTTCATATTCATTCAAAATACAAAACAACAATGACAATGTTTTCTGTTGCGTATTTTCTTTGTTTAATTTTTTTACATTAAAATAGGATATATTTATCAACTACGGTTATTATCAGGTAAATTCAACGTTTAAAATGATGGTTTATATGATGTTATAAAGTAACATAACGAAAACTAAAAATTATACTTTACTTCGTTTTTATAAATACGATCTAATTAATAGGTTTTATTTAATCGTAATACTACCAAGATCTTATAACTAAAATTCAACGTTATTTCGAAACGCATGATTAACATATCTCCAACGTTTTAAAGTGGCACATAATAATTTGGTTATTATATTTTGGTTTAAATGTTATCATACTATAACATGTATCAAAATAACTTATTGTCAACCGATTTATAACAAAAACTAAAAGTTATTTTATAACCTCGGTTATATTTTGTTGCTTGGGAAGCGACTTGAAAGTCTCACTCATAACAGCTTCACTTCGGCCGAGGATGACAACATCATCAGCGTAAGCAATCATCTGTACTGAGTTTATTGACAAGATATTGTTATTAGTCGGTAGTTTCTTTTGACGGCACACATATTCCAAGGCTAGATTAAAAAGTATAGGAGAGATAGCATCACCTTGTCTTAAACCGGAGTCGACTTTAAAAAGCTTTGATATTTCGTTCTCTACTCGCACACAGCATTGAGAGTTCTGTACTGTCATTTTGCATAGTGATACCAGTTTACCAGGAATTCCCATTGACACCAGAGCAGACCATAGAGTCTCTCGTTCGAGAGAGTCGTAGGCCTGCCTGAAATCAATGAAAAGTTGGTGCACAGGTATGTTGAACTCTCGACACTTTTCCAAAATCATCCTTATCGAGAAAAGTGCATCGGTGGTACCTCGGCCCCGCCGGAAACCACACTGATATTCTCCAAACAGTTGTTCAGCAAAAGGATTGATTTTGGACAGCAAAATGTAGGAAAAGATCTTATATGCTGTGCAGAGGAGGGCGATTCCTCTGTAGTTTGCACATTGTAGGCGATTACCTTTTTTATGGATTGGTATCAGCATAGCTGTGTTCCAGTCCTGTGGCATGGTTTCAGTCCTCCAGATCATTTGAACAAGTTCAAACAATCTTAAGAATAGAGTTTCGCCACCATGTGCAATCATTTCGGATGTTATATCGTCGATACCAGGTGCTTTATTGCATTTTAATTTTGACAGCGCCGCATCGAATTCCTCTCTGGTGGGTTCTTCTACATGTACCTTTGACGCACGAATAAGCTTAGCTCGTCGCCCGACTTGTTGCTGGTCACTTAAGTTGAGAAGATTCTCAAAATAAGCGGCCCAAGTATCTAAAATATTTTTAAGGTCTACTTGTAGCTCCCCATCTTCGTTTTGAATAGCAGTCGATCTAGTTTGAGGGCCCTTCTTTAAGGTTTTAACCTGTTGAAAGAAGTTACGCGATTGATGTTCCTTATTGAAGCTTTCAATCTCCTCACACTGTCTCTTCCACCATTCTCTCTCCGTTCGTCTACATAGCTTTGTAACGGCTTGTCTTGCCAGTTTATAATTCTCCTTCGTGGACCTGGTGTTGCGTCCTTGTAGACACTTCAGATAGTAATCTCTTTTGTATTGAATAGCATCAAGGCATGCTTGATCCATCCATGGCTTCTGGGAGTGGTTCTGTGGTCGTCCAATTATTCCCTCAGCAGCGCTTAAAACAGCATCTTTGAGCAAATACCATGACTTATCGACGTCTCCATTAATGGTTTCTGATTTCGCCAATGTTTCGGCAATACGGATTTGATATCTCTCTTCTGTTTCAGCTAGTAAAGTTATTAATTTACTGGGAGTAAAAAAACGGCATTGGGTTTTGATTCTTGACTGAATTGTTGTGATCCTTGTCTTCCTGTTAAGATCTTACACACTAAATCTCATTAAAATATATTGCAGAATATGAAGAAAAAATATGCAAATATTCGGAAGACCACAAACTCTTTTATCCAAAATATAATCAATTATTAATAGTGTTGATATAAGCCACATGCCATGAACTGATGAACGTACTGAAATTTCAAACTAGAACCATGTAAACCGGTGAAAGGAAACTGTCGAAAGTCAAGAGAAATACTATCTTGGGTCACCATTAACCCGCGGATCTGAAAATAAATGCCATAGGATATATTGGCCTAAGATACCTGTGTACCGAATTTGGGGTAAATATTTCATGTAGTTTCTAATGATAACTTAGTGCCACAGTATGATAAACACACACTCTTTTTGACCTCCATGACCCCCCCATGACCTTTTGACCCCCCCTTTTGACCTCTGGTCATAATTGATATGCGGATCGAAAATTAGGATTCACGGTGGCAAGATTTAGCCAAAAAAATATTTTATCTTGACGTGAAAATGGACCAAATTACCGGAATGTGGAACAAAATACTTTCATACGAATTAAAAGGATCTTAACTTGCCTTGCGTAAACGCGCGCCATGATTTGCTAACTTGATTTTTGGGGAATCCCGTAGTGTTGGTTAAAATTAAACACAGATAGTTACTCGTAAGCAATAGACCTACAATCAATATAACTTTTACTACAGTAAACTACAAACGAAATGCTTTCACTACCGTTACTAAAACGTTTGATTTCGGTTACCGAAAACGTTAGACCGAAAAAGGTCAGAACAGGAAAGTGTATTTTGGAATGATTTTTTTTGTAGTTAATTGTAGTAATAATCATTATGATTGTAGTTTATATATTTATGAGAAATTTCTGTTTTTCGTTTGAAGGTTAATATCATACGATACACTTGAAAATTTAGTACTTTTGTATGCTTACAAAAAAACACTTACTAGATTTTCGTTGTTCCGTACTAGATTTTGTTTAATCGTACTAGATTTGTATTACAGATTTTCGGTGAATCCCATAGTTCTAAATCAAATAAAAACGATTAATTACTTGTTAACTATTGAGCTACAATCAAAATTACCTTTACTACAATCTACTACAAACGAAATGCTTCCAAAAACTGTGTTAAACATTTAGTTTTGGTTAGCAGGAACGTCAGGCCTACACATCCATAACGGTCATTTTCACTTCTCATTTTCTGGAAAACTATTGAGCTACAATCAAAATAATTTTTACTACAATAAACTACAATCAAAATACTTTTAAAAGACATTCTTGAAATTGGTTTTTGTGAAACTGGGGTGCCAGGTTCACACAGCCTTAATAAACTTAACAATTTTTATATTTTAAGCTTTTTACACCTTTTACTAAATTTTGTTCGACATTGAACCAGTCGGATTGTATTTTACTAATTATTATTGCTTCAATGTTTAATACTCAATTGCCCAAATATGTTTTGAAAACCTCTATATAGCCCAGTCGTTATAGGTTTTAACTGTGGAAAAATTCCTATTCAGCTGAATTTTTGTATACACCTTTATTACGGCATTTTAATTAATATGTGAAAAATCGACATTTATATCGTGCCGGCTAAAAAAGTTATCAAGGTCAAAAGTTCACGAAAATCAGTTTTCCGCGAATATCTCGCGACCTATTACTCCGAGGTCAATTAAGGTCAAACAAAAATTGTTTATCGTCCAATTATCTACAAAGCATACATCAATCATTTTTCTGTAAGATCAACCATTTTTATAGCAGAGCGCTGAGAAAGCGACTATACATTATGATTATGCACTCGTTTACACACCATGCATTTTTTACATGGTTTTCACAGTGAAAACGATCCATGATATGTAATAAAAGCTTTTTTTTATTTAAAAATGAAGAGGTTTTTATTTAAAATCTGAAAAATACAAAAAAATAAACTTAATACTGACTACTAATTTTTATGCATACATAATTTTTTTTTATTCACTCATAGTCTATATCCCCAGTTTCTCTATCATTAAAATTTGCTGACAAAACATTGAGTGGAATTATTCCTTTACTTAAGTAGTCGACATCTTCATTCCCCGTTTAAGCATGATTGCCCACGGAAATGTTCACGAACTTTTGAGCATCTCAAACCCCTTTTTTTCCATCCACACTTGCCGCCACAATTTTTTGTACAATTACAATAGATTGTGTTTAGTAGATCATCGGGTGCTGGTATAATAAAGTTGTTACTATGGCTGAAGTATGTTATTTTTTACTCGTAACCCCACTATTTTGCATCAATTTCTCTTCCTAGTTTGTATTTTATAATACATTCGAAAAATATGATGTTGAGCATGCTGAAGAAGGAGGTGCCAATAACGAAAATTTCACACCTGTGTTTTCTTTTGTTAACTTACCAAAGCTAAAATATCTGTAATTATTTATCGAATTTTCTGATTTTGGAGCACCGTACATTCCTAGTAGCACTGTATTGCAGCATCGACAACTACTTCTCAAGCGCAATTTTCCTGGTGATATTTCTGCGGAATTTTTTAAATCAGGTCTTTTTCAAACATCTTCATGACTTTAATTTTTGCTTTGCCAAAAAGTGTTGAAGTTGTATCACATCCGGTCATGGCATGGAATACCGAAAAATTAAGAGGCTGTGATATACTTGTGATATACATGGTTCTTCCTGACGTAGTTTAAAGGTTGCGATACTCAAATTGTTCGTATAATTTTTACGACAATTACGATGAACATTTACAGAAGCAACAGTATTTAAATATTCAATATTACCATCACCTATTTCCATACTAGCATTTTTTAATGTTTGCAAGCCACGTGTAGCTTCTACTAAATCACAATCCGACAATCCATATAAAACAATTATCACTCATTATGCAAAATTGTTCAATAGCATGAAACTACTCAAATAACGTATTTAACACTCAAGAAATATTTCTCAACTCAGCTAAACACAGTCGGACAGACACTCTCGACAGCGGGTCCGACAGCGGGTCTCGGAACAATAAAATACGAAACATCTGCCAGTGGAGTTCGTTTGTTTCCGAATCCTCTATAAAATAAGTATATTTTTTACAAAACACCCGAGTATCAGATGAATGTTTTTAATACACTTGACAACATGAATAAAAAGTAACTGAATTTACGCCTTGGTGTAGGTACGGTATACAATATCGTATGTGAATGCATTCTAGTCGCTTTTTCAGCGCTCTACCCTAAAAACGGTTGATCTTACAAAAAAATGAGTAAGCCATGTTTTGTAGATAATTGGACGATAAACAATTTTTGTTTGACCTCAATTGACCTCCGAGCAATAGGTCACGAGATACTCGCGGAAAACGGATTTTCTTGACCTTTTGACCTTGATAACTTTTTTAGCCGGCATGATATCAATGTCGATTTTTCACATATTAATTAAAATGCCGTAATAAAGGTGTATACAAAAATTCAGCTCAATAGGAATTTTTCCGCAGATTGGGGCTTAAAACTTCTAAAATGACTGGACTATATATATCAAAAAAATTATAAATCTACATATCTGATTCACTCTCCTTATCTCTGATTTCCGTTAATTAATATCATTAATTCTCATTTCTATTGATAACGATCAACAGGTGATTGAAAAAAAGTTTTATAAACATTGATGTAGATGAAATGTCGGATATGTACATTAGGGAAATGGATAATATTTGTGTTTTTGTTTTTTTCTTTTATTGTTTAGTCTATTAAGAATTAAATCCCGATTCGAAACACAACAACATCCGAAACATCCGAAACATTTCTCCATAACATAATGGTATCAGAAAGATCTCTTACGAGCCCCCTGTGGGTAACAGAAAGACAACATTTTGGAGAGGTCTAAAAGAAATCAATTTAAAGAGCTCATAGAGATAACTGTTATGTTAGAAATTTGAGGATAGTTTCTAATAGTTTATAGACTAAGAGCCCGCGACGGCCAGACCTTCGTTATTTTATAAAAGCTGAAAGTTTCTCTGCGTATACCCCCTACTCAGGTAGGAACGATTAGCGACATTTGAAGTTTGGATCATTGTGGCTTTGGCAGGGAGCAGGTGACAAAGGTTCCTCCGAAGTTTCGTGAAAGTATAAAAGCTAATTTTTTTATATATTCTTCGGGATAGTATTAGAAGTCACATCACCCATTGCCAGACACTTACTATCGTGGCAAACTTTAAAGTTTAAGGGTGTCTGGCAGGGGATTTCCACGATAGTAAGTATCTGGCAATGGGTGACGTGACTTCTAATACTATCCCGAAGAATATATAAAAAATTTAGCTTTTATACTTTCACGAAACTTTGGAGGCCCCTTTGTTACCTGCTCCCTGCCAAAGCTACTATGATCCTAACTTCATATGTCGCTAATCGTTCCTACCTGAGTAGAGGGTATGCGCAGAAAAACTCTTAGTCTATAAACTATTAGAAACTATACTCAAATTTCTAACATAACAGTTATCTCTATGAGCTCTTTAAATTGATCTCTTTTAGACCTCTCCAAAATGTTGTCTTTCTGTTACCCACAGGGGGCTCGTAAGAGATCTTTCTGATACCATTATGTTATCTTTAAGAGAAATGTTTCGGATTTTGTTGTGTTTCGAATCGGGATTTAATTCTTAATAGACTAAACAATAAAAGAAAAAAACAAAAACACAAATATTATCCATTTCCCTAATGTACATATCCGACATTTCATCTACATCAATGTTTATAAAACTTTTTTTTCAATCAGCTGTTGATCGTTATCAATAGAAATGAGAATTAATGATATTAATTAACGGAAATCAGAGATAAGGAGAGTGAATCAGATATGTAGATTTATAATTTTTTTTGATATATATAGTCCAGTCATTTTAGAAGTTTTAAGCCCCAATCTGCGGAAAAATTCCTATTGAGCTGAATTTTTGTATACACCTTTATTACGGCATTTTAATTAATATGTGAAAAATCGACATTGATGTCATGCCGGCTAAAAAAGTTATCAAGGTCAAAAGGTCAAGAAAATCCGTTTTCCGCGAGTATCTCGTGACCTATTGCTCGGAGGTCAATTGAGGTCAAACAAAAATTGTTTATCGTCCAATTATCTACAAAACATGGCTTACTCATTTTTTTGTAAGATCAACCGTTTTTAGGGTAGAGCGCTGAAAAAGCGACTAGAATGCATTCACATACGATATTGTATACCGTACCTACACCAAGGCGTAAATTCAGTTACTTTTTATTCATGTTGTCAAGTGTATTAAAAACATTCATCTGATGCTCGGGTGTTTTGTAAAAAATATACTTATTTTATAGAGGATTCGGAAACAAACGACCTCCACTGGTAGATGTTTCGTATTTTATTGTTCCGAGACCCGCTGTCGAGACTGTCCGACTGTGTTTAGCTGAGTTGAGAAATATTTCTTGAGTGTTAAAGACGTTATTTTAGTAGTTTCATGCTATTGAACAATTTTGCATAATAAGTGATAATTGTTGTATATGCAGTGAATTGTTGTCGGATTGTGATTTAGTAGAAGCTACACGTGGCTTGCAAACATTAAAAAATGCTAGTATGGAAATAGGTGATGGTAATATTGAATATTTAAATACTGTTGCTTCTGTAAATGTTCATCGTAATTGTCGTAAAAATTATACGAACAATTTGAGTATCGCAACCTTTAAACTACCCCGTTCGGCAAAAAGCTATCATTATGAGCTCTTAAAGGTAACCGTTTTTAGATCTGACATCCAAAATATTTATCTAAAAGATAACATAAGGATATCAGAAAACCCTCCAATGCGCCACTTGCGGACATCTTTTAGAGCTCTTTGAAAAGATATCAGTTAGATAACATTTTTCTGAGTTCCGAATGATAGCATATTAGAGAGATCAAAAAGTTATTAGATTTTTGGTTTATGTTAGGTTATTTGGTTCGGTTATTTTAAATAATTAAATTCATTATTTACTTGAATACTTCACTTTGTTTTTTTATTACTTTTAAAAATAAATAATCCATTGTACAATAAATTTAAAAAAAAATAACAATATTATATAAAAGAAATGTTGTTCAGCTTTCCAATATGGACTTTTGATCACTACCAGAATTTTCTTCATAATTATGAGCTGTAGAACTTGTTGATGGCACGGCATGAACATCGGAAAGATATCTTAATGCTATCTAAAATATGGTGTTTTTTAGAACTCATAAAATTGTTATCATTTTGACAGCTTTTTGTAGAGATCACTTTATAGAGACTAAAAAGATACCTATATGATAACTATTGTCGACGTTTTTAAAACCTAAAAACGTTATCATCTTGTCAACATTCTAGCATAACCTAAAATCGGTGTTGGTTGATTTCAACAATCTTTTATGGTTTCAACAATCTTTTATAAAAACGATGTTTAAAACTTTTAACTTCACTTAATTTTTTTCTCTTTGTGAAATTGTGGGAACATAAATTAAAATGTCACTTTGTAGAATGTAGACAGTGTTTAATATCAAATATGTGATATTAGATGTCAGTTGTTATAGTAATATAGTGTAGCATAAAGTTATTGTGTATTAAATATAAAATAAGTAATAATAATAAATTAAATAAAATTGCTAAATATATAATAAATAAAGGTTTGATTATATAATATATTACTATGTAGGATGTACTATATGTGATCTTGCGTAACAATCTGAGAATTCAATTTCAGATAGTGTCAACTAAAACGTTGATGAATTATTTTAATTAACATTATCATTTTACAGATATTCCTCTTTACATCAAATAAAGCAAACAATGCCAATAAATAATATAAATGCGGTGCCATCAACAAGTTCTACAGCTCATAATTATGAAGAAAATTCTGGTAGTGACCAAAAGTCCATATTGGAAAGCTGAACAACATTTCTTTTATATAATATTGTTATTTTTTTTTAAATTTATTGTACAATGGATTATTTATTTTTAAAAGTAATAAAAAAACAAAGTGAAGTATTCAAGTAAATAATGAATTTAATTATTTAAAATAACCGAACCAAATATCCTAACATAAACCA
This sequence comes from Diogma glabrata, assembly GCA_963693315.1. Taxonomy (NCBI): domain Eukaryota; kingdom Metazoa; phylum Arthropoda; class Insecta; order Diptera; family Cylindrotomidae; genus Diogma; species Diogma glabrata. The sequence goes on along the minus strand of OY856188.1, from coordinate 240,185,510 downwards.
AAAATCTAATAACTTTTTGATCTCTCTAATATGCTATCATTCGGAACTCAGAAAAATGTTATCTAACTAACTGATATCTTTTCAAAGAGCTCTAAAAGATGTCCGCAAGTGGCGCATTGGAGGGTTTTCTGATATCCTTATGTTATCTTTTAGATAAATATTTTGGATGTCAGATCTAAAAACGGTTACCTTTAGAGCTCATAATGATAGCTTTTTGCCGAACGGGAAGCTAACAAAACAAAACACAGGTGTGAAATTTTCGCTCTATTATAATAACAATAAAAATTTTATTCAGCTGTTTATTTTTTTATTATTTATTTATAATGTTATCTATTTTACATTATATTTTATACCTATCTTTATTATTATAAATCTTTTTTCATCGCTGGTCGCGCATTTTGAGGCGATAGCGGGCATGCTGCAGTCAACTTTTTAAGATCGCTTCGCTTCGTATTCGTATCAGCAGAATTCCAGTAATGGTACTTATCTGAAAAATGTAATAATTAATTTACTAATCCACTAAATAAAAATCATACATATATACTTTTCTAAATCAATTTATAAATTAGGGTCTGAAAAGAACAAAAAACAAAAGTTGATGTGAAATATGTTTGTATTAGTGATATTGGGGAGACTATGATAAGTGTGGCACGGTCTAAATTTATTTTTTTATTACTAAGCTCCAAAAATTAAGAGAAAAATGTTCTACCATGGGATTTCATACAGAACACAAGTTGAATAATTTTAAACATTATCAGTTGTAATTTCCCAAGGGCGGTGATAATTCGAAATAATTTTTTGAAAACATTTCGAAAGCAAGTATATTGATAAAAGCACGAGGCCGTAGGCCGAGGACTTTTATCAATACCACATGCTTGAGAAATTTTTCAAAAAACTATGAGAATTTATTAACGAACGATATTCGTTTCGAAAATTTTTTGTCATTTTTCTTCCTATATATTTTTTATGAATTATACGTTGGCCTCCTGTGATATCAGTTAATTATTTCAAAATTAGGCTGATAATTTTTATTATCCCAGTAGGCCAGACGTATAACTATGTATTGTTATTAGTATAATTCAAATGTTATTGGTAAAATTGAATGATGCCATTACATTTTAGAGAATTTCATTGGTTTAAATTAAAATAAAACTAAGGCAAAAAATTTTCTATAAAATTATTCATTTTACTCCAATTAAATAGTTTAAATTTGTTTATAACTATTATTGACTATATATATTAAGCATAATATATAAAATATTTTATTTTCTTCTGTCCGTAAAACAAATACGAAAATCGGTTAAATTTTTCAAACAACTTTGTATGGGTTTTTCCATTTCTATGTTGCTTTTTTGAGCGACTTAAGAATAATATTTTATATATTACGCTTAATATATTGTTACGTTTTTCTAAACCTTCCTTCGAATTGGCCTAACTCACAATTCGATAAACGTAATTCCCAATCTCTTTCTGAGTTCGATCACTGATTAGTAAGCAAACACACCAGGTTTTATTAAGTATTCAACCACTTAATTGTTCCACAACAATAGGAAAACAATACAGCAAACAATATTCCTAACTAGAATATTCTTTCAACAGCTTCAGAAACTCCAACGGTTTATTGTAGAAATTTCCAGTAATAGAACGTTTAAAATAATACACAAAATATTTCTACTCAATAAAACTTAAAACTTTATTCACTAATTTAAAGATGACTTTTATAATTTTAATCTCACAATCGCAGGTTTAAAATAAAACTAATTAAAAACTACAAGAGGTAATTTCCTTATATACATTCTGCCTAATCTCTAGAAATTTCGCGGTCACTTTTTAGAAACCTTGAGAAAATATTAGAATATTCGATTATTTTACGTTACGTTGATTTGATTCATAAAACCATTTGTTTATGTAGACCTTAATTCTAAGAACATGTACAACAACAACAACACTATTCATTTCATTCACTTTCTGTTGTGTTTTGTTGATTTTATTTTCCTGGAAGTGACCGTAATCGTTTAGATCTTTCTGTAATCGTCTAGATTTTTCTGTACTCGTAACATTACCCTCCACTTAGGCCTGTTCGTCCCGAACAGAATCTAGCTCTCCTTGGTATAAGGCCAATCTTTCCAAATGTACGACTTTCGCTTTGCCTCGATGGCCTTTCCTAATTCTATAAACCACGTCATTCAACTTGGTTATAATGTTGTAAGGTCCTTCCCAAGCAGCTTGCAATTTCGGTGATAACCCTCGTTTTCGTTGTGGGTTGTGTAGCCATACTAATTGTCCTTCTTCGAAACCTTTATTTTTAGATCGTATGTAATATCGGGCTTTCATTCTATCACTGGTCAGTTGTATCTTCTGCCGAACAAGCTTGTGAATATCCTCAAGGTTCTCCCTGATTCGGTTGACGTATTCTTGCGCAGACAATGATATTGATGGTACCGCTCCAAATTTGAGGTCACCAGGAAGTCTTAAATCACTTCCAAAAATAGTTTGAGCGGGTGTCATGGTCGTGGTGTCATGAACTGCTGATCTGTATGCCATCAAAAATAAAGGAATGTGTTGATCCCAGTTACGTTGATTCTTACTGACCACTTTAGCTAGAAATTCCTCCAAAGTAGCATTGAATCTCTCAACCATCCCATCTGACTGTGGGTGTGAAGCTGTCGTCCTCGTTTTGTTAATCCCCAGCGTTTGACAAATTTCCTGGAATACAGCTGACTCGAAGTTCCGTCCCTGATCGGTGTGGATCTTCATAGGAACTCCATATCGGCTAATCCAATTATTTATCACAGCTTCAGCGATTGTGGTTGCTTCCTGGTTGGGAATCGCACACACTTCCGGCCACTTACTGAAGTAGTCCATGATTACAAGCACATATTTATTCTGATTAGCAGTTGTTGGAAATGGTCCCGCTACATCCATTGCGATCCTTTCAAATGGAGCACCTACATTGTATTGCTTCATTTTTCCATGACTTCTTCGTGCGGGTCCTTTCACCGCCGCACATTTATCGCATTTTTGACACCACTCCACAATTGATTGCCGAGTCCCTGACCAGTAAAACCGTTGTCGTATTTTTGCAAGAGTCTTATTGATCCCAAGGTGACCTCCACTCGTTCCTTCGTGATACTCCTTCAGTACTGCTTCTATTTTCCCTTTTGGTACCACTGTAAGGGATTGCTTTATCTTGCCATCTGAGCTTTCCTATATTCTCTTTAAGCATCAATTTCTCTAACTGGAGACTGTTCCATTGCGCCCAGTACGCCTTCAAAGTTGGAGTTTTATCAGAAATTTCTCCCCATACTGGTTTGCAACCCTTTTCCTTGAACTCGATGATGGGTGCAAGATCCGGATCTTCTAATTGATCTTTTCTTATGGATTCAACAGTCCATTCATCGTCAGGTAGCACTTGTAGTAATCGTACATCGATGATGTTCTCCTTATTTTCTTGACGACTGCAATGCTTGCATTCAACTTGACAGGGTCGTCTCGATAATGCATCAGCGTTCCCATGTGCAGTACCCTTTCGATGTTCAATGTCCAAATCGTACGCCTGCAACCGTTCGATCCAACGTGCTACTTGTCTCTCTGGATTTTTGAACTGGAGTAACCACCTTAACGCACCATGGTCAGTTCTGAGATGAAATTTCTGACCATACAAGTATTTATGGAAATGTTTGACGGATTCCACAATAGCCTATAATTCCTTTCGAGTTACACAATAATTCCGCTCTGGCTTGGATAGCATTTTCGAGAAATAAGCTATCACCTTTTCCTGACCATCTATTTTCTGCGACAAGACTCCTCCTATACCTTGATTACTGGCATCAGTATCCAAAATAAGCTGAACATTTGGTATATGATAGGACAGAATTGGAGCCGTACATAATCTCTTTCGGAGCTCCAGAAATGTTTGTTCTTGAGGTTCATTCCATTCAAATGCCTTATCTTTTCTGGTTAACTCATGCAGACTTTTGGCAACGTTGGCGAATCCTGGCACAAACCGTCTGTAATATGTGCACAATCCAAGGAAGCTTCGTAGTTCATGTAGGTTCTTTGGTCTTGGCCAGTTCATAACTGCTGCAGTCTTGTCAGAATCTGTATGAATTTCCATTGCCGTAACCTTGTGTCCCAAATATTTTACTTCTTCCTTGAAAAGTGAACACTTTTTGGGACTTAATTTTAAACCAGCTGCTTGCAACCTTTCCAGTACCTCCGCCAAGTTTCTCAAGTGGTCATCAAAGTCTTTGCCCACGACGATGATGTCATCCAAATATACAAGGCATGTTTTCCAGTGCAAGCCTTTTAGTACCCGTTCCATTAATCTCTCGAAAGTTGCGGGAGCGTTGCATAACCAAAATGGCATGACATTAAATTGCCATAGTCCATTCCCTACACTGAACGCTGTTTTCTCCCGATCTTCATCCGCAACTTCAACCTGCCAGTAACCACTCTGCAGATCCAATGTTGAAAACAATTTTGAACCCGATTATGTATCCAGTGTATCATCAATCCTAGGCAATGGGTAGCTATCCTTCTTCGTAACTATGTTTAGTTTCCTGTAGTCAACACAAAATCTCAAGCTCCCATCTTTCTTGCCAACTAACACCACAGGTGAGCTCCAGGGACTGTCTGAAGGCTCAATTACACCAGCTTCTTTCATATCTCTCACCATTTTATCAGCTTCCTCTCTTTTAGCTAATGGTAATCTCCTTGGTGCTTGACGTATCGGCTTTTCTGCTCCGGTATCAATACGATGTTTCACCATATTGGTTCTGCCATTTCCTTCAGGTGAACTGCAGAATACAGACTTGTGTTGCTCCAACAATTGACGTACTGCTTTCTTCTGCTCTTCTGAAAGCCCATCTGTCCATTTTTGCACAAGCTGTTTCATTTCTGCCTTTTGTTGTTTTGTGTTGACCAAGCTGTTGATGTTTGGCTGCTCGCATTTTATTATTTTAGCTACCTCTTCGCATTGTCTTATGATCGATCCTTTCTTAATTGTTGTCTGTGTATCTGACAGATTTAATACCCTTACTGGTATTTTGTAGTCAGCGTCTGATCTAACTAAGGTTTTTCCTATTACGACTTCTTTATAATTTTGACCTTGTTTATTGGCTTCCACAACCCACAACCTGGGTGACTCAGAACCTCTTTCCAATTTTCCCCAAATGATTGTTTCTGATTGGGGTGACAGCTTTTCCCTTTTATCCAATATTATTCGACGAACACAATTTGAATCTTCACCATTAAATTGGAGTGGCAACTCAACATTTCCGTACGTGAGTACTCCTTTTCCAGTATCAATAACGAATCCATTTGGCCTCATGAAGTCCATGCCCAGGATGACTTCATCCACAATGTCAGCTACAACCAATTCATGTTGAAAGTGAGTATTCCCGATTTCAAAGTTGACCACTTTCTTTCCTTTAATACTTGCACTTTCGCCAGTAGCTGTCTGCATCCGGTATCTCCCTGCTGGTTTTAGTTTCCCTTTCACAATATCAGTGCGGACAATTGTATTTGTTGCTCCCGTATCTAACGTGATGACACAACTTTTTCCATCAATATTAGCCCTAACAGTAAGGCTGTCACCTTCCCTTGTCAATCTCGAAACATGGATGAAGGTTATAGGGCAATCGGTTGTGGGAGCCAGCTTACGCCCCTTTAGGCTGAATCGTTGTAGTTTAACTGATGCGGTGCTGCTCTATCATCTTCCCTAGCTTGCTGCACCCGTTCTTCTGCTTGACGTCGCTGCATAGGCGATGCTGATCTTGCTCGTTTCCTTCTAACATCTCGACATTCTCTCGAAATATGGCCCAACTTGCCACATAACCAGCATCGTATTCTGTCACTTCGAATACTTTCTCGTGCTCTGGGCTTGTAATTGTTATCATCAGCCAACTCTACCCGGCGTATTTTAATTGATGGTTTAATAATTGCTTGTGCAGTTTCATTTGTTAAGGCATAAGCGATAGTTTCTGCGAATGTTGTTTTTGGCGACAACATTACTGCCTTCCGTGTTTCTGGATCACGAATGCCATCAGTAAAAGCCTCGATCTTCATTTTCTCCATAAAATACGGTGGAGTATTCGAGTGTGCCAAATGTACAAGCCGTTCTACTGCCGAAGAATAGTCCTGAAGGCTTTCTCCATTCCGTTGCAAGCGACCCTTTAACTCGATCCGGTATAGCTCCTTTTTGTGGTCGCTGCCATATTTTCGTTCCAACGCATTCATCACTTCAGCGTATCTTTTGCGATCGTTTTTTGGTACTGCCTGTAATACTTCAGCTGCTTCCCCTTTAAGTGCATCTATCAATGCAGCAACACGTTTTTCGGCGTTCCAAACATTTTGATCTGTTGCAGTCTCGAACTGGAACTTGAAAATACGGAAGGATGTGGTACCGTCATATGATGGTGGTTTTAGTTTAATATTTGCTACTTGGTGTACCACATGTGAAGTACCCTTAACTGTTTCAACATCTTGTAACCTTTTCTCAAAATCGTCAACTTTAGTTACGACCTTATTCAAATCACGCTCAAATTCCAGCATTTCTGTTTGAATTTTCTCGACTTTAACATCGAATGCCGTTGACATTTGTAGAAGTTTCTCGTCCAAGTGTTGATTTATGCTAATATTCAACTCATTTATTTGCTGGTTCATCTCATCTTTATTTGCAACAAGTGTTGCAGTAATCTCTTCCTTATTAACAGCCATGTTATTGTTGACTGTTTCCAGCTGTTGATTGATGTTACTACTGATTTCTTCCTTAGTAGCAGCCATTTGTTGATTGATGTTAAGACTTTGCTGATCAAATTTTTGAGGTATTTCGTCTTTATTGGCAACCATATTTGAGTTTACTTTTAGAAGATGATTAAACAGAACGACAGCGATGAATTTAATTTAAATAAATAACAATTCGCTTTAGTTATTATTGAACACGTTTATTATTTTTACAATAAGAAAAAGTGAGTGACATTACAATATAAGCAAAAATGTAATAGAACAATAATAATATAATGTAGTTAATGCCCTAGAGGCAAAATGAGAATGTTATAATTATAACACTCCTCCTCATTCTCATAAGAGTCCACATCCTTCACGTAATATCTTCATCCGAACGCCTGGAAGTGGTTTTGTTAACATATCTGCCAGTTGTTCTTCCGATGGACAATAGCTACATATAATTTCACCTTTGTATATAAGATCCTTGACATGATGATATTTTGTTTCAATATGCTTTGACCGATTTGTAATTTTCTCGCTTTCAATCATTTTCAAACAGCTTTGATTGTCTTCCCAAATTTGAATCGGTTCGCTGACATTGACGTTTAAATCTTTTAACAATTTCTTGATCCAAATAGCTTCCTTGCTTGCTTCAGACAAAGCTATGAAAGTTACAAGCAATAAAAATCACAGTCGTAGTCAATGTTATTTTTGCCACAAATACGGACATCTAAAACCGGATTGTCCAAAACTTAAAAACAAGAAGAAAAATAAATCCAACAACAATGAAAAGGTAAATAAAGTTTGTAGCAATATTGATTACTGTTTTTCTGTTACAGAGAGCTGGGAAAACAGCTGGATAGTGGACTCTGGTGCAACTAGTCATATTTCAAATGACATTTCAAATTTTTCATTTATTGATGAGGTGCACGGAAAAACTGTGATAACTGCTAATGATCAAGAAGTCAATTCAAAGGGTCTTGGATCGTGTGTAATAGGAATTGTTGATGAACTAAATAACGAAAAATTGGCACGTCTTGATAATGTGTTGTATGTTCCATCTATTAATGCAAATTTGTTGTCTGTGAAGCAGCTTGCTGATAAAGGATTTGATGTTAAGTTTAACAAGTCTGGTTGTCGAATATTATTAAATGGTAATGTTATAGCGGTAGCTGATTTATATAATGGTTTATATAAATTACGACAAAATGTTCCAGATAAAGTTTTTGGTGTTTCAACACATGTTAATGGTTGTTATCATTATTGGCACAGAATATTTGGGCATCGTGATATGAACGCAATTAAGAGATTATTTGGCGGCGATCATGTTGAGAATAGTGTTTTGGTAGCTGATTGTAATGCTAATGAGACATGTGAAATATGTTTTAAAGGAAAAATGGCGAGATTACCTTTTCCGAAGAAGTCGTTAAATGAACAAAGTGCTCCACTTGATTTAATACATTCTGATGTATGTGGTCCAATCTCACCTGCAACACCAAGCGGGAATAAATATATTTTGACGTTTATCGATGGTTATAGTCGATTTACAACTGTGTATTTGCTAAAACAAAAATCAGAAGTTGCGGAAAAATTACGTCATTATGTCGCATTGGTCACAAACATGTTTTCAACAAAACCGAAAATTATAAGATCAGATCGAGGAGGAGAATATGTTAACGAAAATGTTAAAAGTTATTTGGCGAATGAAGGAATTCAGTACCAATACACAACACCATACACACCGCAGCAAAATGGTGTAGCTGAACGTAAAAATAGATCGCTTATTGACATGGTCAGGTGTTTATTGTTGGATGCTGGAATAGCAAATCAATTTTGGGGGGAAGCAGTAATTACAACAAACTATCTTCAAAATAGATTACCAACACAAAGTATAGATATGACACCTTTCGAACGTTGGACAAAAGAGAAACCTAACATTGAACATCTTAAAATATTTGGATCGAAAGCATACGTACATATTCCAAAACAACAACGACGTAAATTAGATAATAAAGCTAAGTTATTAATTTTTGTTGGTTATGATGAAAATTCGAAGGCGTATCGCTTGTTGGATCAAAACACAAATAAAATTACTATAAGTCGAGATGTCAAATTTCTTGAAAACAAAAGTCAAGAGGGGTTGGTCAAAACTCAATTAGATGTGCCAATTTTTGTTGAAAATAATAGCATTGCTGATAATTGCGAACTTGGAGTGAATCTTGGTGTTCCTGTTAGTCGAATTATACAAGCGGATGTGCAGCCAGAACTAGAAGAGCAGCAGGAATTTGAACAACAGTTACAACCACAGGTACATGTACCACACATTGATGTTCAAAATCAAATTGATATACAGTCGGATGAGGACCGATTTTTGGAATGTGAAAGTAATTCAGAAGATGTTGGTGATGTTGTGTTAGATGGTGCCACTAGCATTAGACATTCAAAAAGATCTAACAAAGGTGTACCTCCGGAAAGACTGATTGAACAAATCAATTTAGTTAGTCAATGTCATGATCAGTGGCGAAGCGTGCTTCTGAAACTAGGGTAGACATATTCAAAAGTTTTATTAATTTGCCAGTAGAAACTAATTATAGTACATTAAGATGAGAGGACAGAAAGCTAAGGTTTTTGGAGGTATGTGGAGTTTGTGAGTCGAAGCACTAACCGAGATTTGCACCCACATTTAAAATGACTTACGTCCGTGCATCATATACTATGTTTAGTATTCGCCACAAGCAAAATATTTCAAAAAAGATTGTTCAATCTAAATCAAAATTAAAAATTTTTTAAATTTTGAAATACAAATATTTTGTACAAAAGATAAAGGATATTGTAGATTAACAAAAACATTGTTTTAAGTTTTAGGTTAGAGGGATTAAACATAAAATTCTTTGTAAAAGTATAAATAAACTTTTTCAAAATTCTAAATATATTCCAACAATTATAATAAAATCCAAAATTTAAACTTTTTCAACATTCCAAAAATTTTCTAAAAATTATTAAAAAATCAAAAATTGAAACTATTTTCAAAATTCCAAAATTGATGCAAGAACTATAACAAAATCAAAAATCCAAACTTTTCCTAGAACTCTTAAAATATTGCAATAATTACAACAAAATTAAAAATTCAAACTTTTCCCAAAATGCCAAAAATATTGCAAAAATTATAACATAATCAAAGATGAAACTTTTTTCAAAATTCTAAAAATATCCCAAAAAGTAATCCAAAATCAAAGATTCAAATTTATTTTCCAACTGTTCCTGTTATTCAGAAGTCGTAGAATCGAATTCAAAATCACACAATCACACAAAAAATTGCTCAAGAAACATCTAACTAATAATTACAATTTTTGTCAAATATGTTTCCCATAATATGTTTCTCAAAAAATTTGGAAGCAAAATATATAAACAGAAATACATAGACATAAACAAAACTGTCTATCCAAGAAGGAACAAAAGTTGAAAATTTGTTGTTGTTGCTATTGCTTATTTTGGTAGTCATAATTTGAAACGTCTACTGATGTTTCTCAACAAATTTGGAAACAAAAATAGACAGAAACAAAACTGTCTATCCAAGAAGGAACAAAAGTTGAAAATTTGTTGTTGTTGCTATTGCTTATTTTGGTAGTCATAATGTGAAACGTCTACTGATGTTTCTCAACAAATTTGGAAACAAAAATAGACAGAAAGAAAACTGTCTATCCAAGAAGGAACAAAAGTTGAAAATTTGTTGTTGCTATTGCTTATTTTGGTAGTCATAATTTGAAACGTCTACTGCAGTGAGAAAAACATTTTTGTTTGTTTGTACATGAAACTGGGAAACGTTTATATTAAAGTTTCGGGAACATAGTTGAATTGTTTTTGTTCTAATTATTGTATTAAAACTTAATGATTTTCTTAGAATGTTTGACAAAATAGTATTAGGTCGACATTATGCGAGCAATATGAAAATAAAGTTTCATATTTATATTATGTTTGGGTAGACACTGTCTAGTGTGTCTATACCGACGCTTCGCCACTGGTCATGATGATTTCGAACCAAATTCGATTAAAACGGCGCTAGGTTGTGATGATAGAAAACATTGGAAGCAAGCTATGTGCGATGAAATAGAATCATTGAATAAAAATCATGCATGGGATTTGGTAAAGTTACCTAATAACCGTAAAGCGATTGGGTGTAAGTGGGTTTTCAAAGTTAAAACTGATAGCCAAATGAATGTTCAAAGGTTCAAAGCTCGACTGGTAGCACAGGGATTTTCACAAAAATTCGGACAGGATTATGATGAAATTTTCGCACCTGTTGTAAAACATACTACATTGAGAACGTTATTGTCAATTGCAGGCGCTTCAAATATGATTGTACAACATTTCGATGCTAAAACAACATTTTTGAATGGTGATTTAAACGAGGAAATATTTATGAAACAGCCGCCTGGATTTGAAGTTGAAGGAGAAAATTTAGTATGTAAACTAAATAAAAGTCTCTATGGGCTAAAGCAGGCAGCACGTTCGTGGAATCAGCTGATTCATAAAGTTTTAATTTCTGGTGGGTTCGTACAAAGCCAAGCAGATCAATGTTTGTATTCAAAATTTGAAAAAGAAGTGTGGACATATATATTAATATATGTAGATGATTTGATAGTTGCCAGTAAGGAGATGAAATATATTAAAATACTAGAAGAATTGCTAAAGTTAAATTTTGAAATTAAAAATCTTGGAGATGTCAAAAATTATTTGGGACTTGAAATTGAGAAGGATGATAGTGGAAATTTTAAAATCTGTCAAAAGAAATATATTGATAAATTAATTAGTATTGCAGGACTTGAAAATTCAAAGATGTCATTATATCCGCTGGATCCAGCATATGGAAAGTCAAAATCTGAACCAACTTTGTTAGCTGACAATAAGATATATCAGAAATTGATTGGAAGTTTGCTATACATTTCTGTGAATTCACGTCCTGATATAGCTGCTAGTGTATCAATTTTAGCCAGGAAAGTTAGTCAACCCTCAAAGGATGATTGGACGGAACTGAAAAGGTTAATTAAATATTTAAAAGGAACAGCAGATTTGAAACTTAGTCTTAGTCGAAAGGAAACTGTCGATCAAAGTTTTCATGGATATGCTGATGCAGACTGGGCAGAAGATAGGGCTGATCGAAAATCCAACACTGGATATTTGTTTAAGTTAAATGGTGGTGTAATAAGCTGGGCAAGCCGAAAGCAAACGTGTGTTGCTCTCTCATCAACAGAAGCTGAATTCATAGCTTTGTTATTGAAGTTTTAAAATCAGCCATCCTAACCTCAAACTGATGCAATGACTGGATACAAAAATCAACTATTTTAAACTAAACAATTTTAATATCGCTGAAGATTATGATCTGGGCCCATAACCTTTTAGAAGATGATTAAACAGAACGACAGCGATGAATTTAATTTAAATAAATAACAATTCGCTTTAGTTATTATTGAACACGTTTATTATTTTTACAATAAGAAAAAGTGAGTGACATTACAATATAAGCAAAAATGTAATAGAACAATAATAATATAATGTAGTTAATGCCCTAGAGGCAAAATGAGAATGTTATAATTATAACATTTACGACATCCAATTTCTGATTCATATTAGCATTTACGGCATTTAATTGCTGATTCTGTTGACTGATGTTCAAACTCATCTGTTGCATCATAGCCATTAACTGCGTAAAATCGAAATTTCCAGATGGCAATGAAGTTGTTGTTTCCGCAACAATACTTTTCTCCTCATCAGCTGCCACTAGATCGTTATTTGGACTAATCACTCCAAACTGGTAACTTTCCACAACTACTCCACTACCTTCCATAGCTTCTTGAAGCCGTATCGTCAATTCAGTTTTGTTGCCGGTTGTTGCCAATCCACGTTGTTCTAGTCCTTTCTTTAACTCAAGAATTCCTTCAAATCACTTAATAAAACCATTATTAACAGCTAACTAATCCGCCGATGTCACCAATGTTACGTTTTTCTCAACCTTCCTTCGAATTGGCCTAACTCACAATTCGATAAACGTAATTCCCAATCTCTTTCTGAGTTCGATCACTGATTAGTAAGCAAACACACCAGGTTTTATTAAGTATTCAACCACTTAATTGTTCCACAACAATAGGAAAACAATACAGCAAACAATATTCCTAACTAGAATATTCTTTCAACAGCTTCAGAAACTCCAACGGTTTATTGTAGAAATTTCCAGTAATAGAACGTTTAAAATAATACACAAAATATTTCTACTCAATAAAACTTAAAACTTTATTCACTAATTTAAAGATGACTTTTATAATTTTAACTTCACAATCGTAGGTTTAAAATAAAACTAATTAAAAACTACAAGAGGTAATTTCCTTATATACATTCTGCCTAATCTCTAGAAATTCCGCGGTCACTTTTTAGAAACCTTGAGAAAATATTAGAATATTCGATTATTTTACGTTACGTTGATTTGATTCATAAAATCATTTGTTTTGTGTAGACCTTAATTCTAAGAACATGTACAACAACAACAACACTAATTATTTCATTCACTTTCTGTTGTGTTTTGTTGATTTTATTTTCCTGGATGTGACCGTAATCGTTTAGATCTTTCTGTAATCGTCTAGATTTTTCTGTACTCGTAACAATATAGTAAATAATACTTCATAAGCAAATTAAAATTGTTTAATTGTCTTAAAATGAGAAATTTCATAGATAACTTTTAAAATTATTCAAATTGTGTTTTGCATGTAATTCCATATAAAATTTTTGTGCTTTTATCTACCGCCATTGCGGTAAACGCCGGAACAGAAAAATCGCCCTATATTTAAAATTTACTGCTCCAGAAAAAATATTTATATATTATGCTTAATATATAGTCAATCATAGTTCATAAACAAATTTAAATTATTTAATTGTAGTAAAATAAGAAATTTCATAGATAATTTTAAAAATATACAAGTGGTGTTTTGTATGAAATATAAAATTTTTTGAATTTATTCTCTTATCCCCTTTTTGCAGAGCCATAGCGGTAAACACCGGGCTACAGGTATATATATCTAATTTTTCTTCTATTGTTCCTAGCTTCATTCCAGTTGTGATGACAAATGTCAAAATATTCATTAGAAAATTAGAGTGACAGTAGGATGTCAAAACGGGGACCCGTTGAATCTTTTAGATTAGTTGAAATAGTTCTTATTTGATGTGAATTTTTATAATTTCGTGGTAAGTCTGTTTTCTGTGAATATTTTTTTAAAAACTAAATTGGCATATCATGCCAAAATTTCTTTATGTATAAAAACCTTGGGGGATATTACTTTTTCTTAGGCCCCAAGAATTTTTTTTTAATTTGATAGAAAATCACTCACTGACGCGAATAAAACCAAAACGAGTTGTATCGGAGTCCCGGGGTCCAAGATACAGGCCTTTGAGAAAAGCAAAATCCATACAAAATTGCACTGGTTTTGACAAAAAATTTTTATTTTTTACTTATTTTTGCTTTATTTCCTATGTGCTTATAAGATAAACAATCAAAACTGTCTCTTTTACAAAATTTTCTTAATTTACGATAAAAATAATAAAACAAAAATCCACTCGCGCCTAAGTTAAAGTAATCTTGCCTCAAATGGTCATAACGTGAGCCCCTAAGGTTATAATTATTTTTTTTTAAGTTATTCATGTTGATTCTTTAAAATTATATATCAAACATAACATTAAACGTCATTTGGATTGCAACATTCGGTAAAAAAAGTGTACTTTTATACGATATTTTTTTTTTCAAAGGCCTTAGGCCCGGGACAGATTTTCAAAAAATTTTTTTTGTAATATGCTTATAAAAGTGCCCTAAAAAAAAATTGGCCGGGGCCTAAAATAAAGTAATCTTGCCAAACCTTGACTCCAACCAAGCACTTCCAAGTTCTAAGTTGATATGTACTTTTATTTTGGCAATAATTCATACTATAAAATTTTTATTTTATTGCGTAAGCGATTTTTTATAAATATAACTAAACGAATGTTTTTAATCTTAAAACCTAAAATGAGTCACTTATGGAATTGCGGAGAAGCAAATTCAAATGTTCAATTTCTGAAGAATTCTTAGTTAATTTTTACGTTTTTAAACAAAATAAACTTACATACGGTACAAAATATTATTTTCTGTATGTTTTTTTAAATAATAAAACAGTTAAATTTATAAGTTCTCAAAAATAATTATTATTTTAAAAGATACAAAAATTCGTTGTTTTGGTTTTACTATCACTTAATATCACTAAAGGGTGAAAAAAACAGTTTTCGACAAGTTGGGAAGTAAATCTACCGTAGTGATTGTTTTAGTTCATTTTTTTTATTCAACTTATTTTATTTGGGTAAGACATTTTCCAGTCCATAACACCAAAGATTTCATGTACAGCAGCGAACTTCCACTTGGATTGCCTTGAACCAGAAACACCCCCAGTGAACCCCGGGATGATGTGGAATCGACTTCGGATGCAATACCGCCTTGTCGATGTCCACCCACTCGTTTGCGATTATACAGGATGTCTTGGTCCCTGGTCTCTCGTGGATTACAATATTAGATATAAATTTATTATTATTTTTTTTTCATATGATCCTTTATAGTTTATATAGTGCTCTTTTGTTTATCCTTATATGTAAGAACTGTTTGAAGAAATGAAGAAATAATTGAAATGATTTTAGAATACATATATCTTTAACTGTAGGAATTTAAATTATTTTAGGACATTCATTTGTTTTATTAACTTAAATATAAATTTATCTCTAAAAGCTAAATTTTCTGGATTTTGAATGATTTATTTATTTAATTACGTTTTTGCATTTCTACATTATTTTCAAACATACAAAATAATAATAAATTAATGTGTACTCCTTCTCAGGCAGCTATGGGTGGTATTAGAGAAGAAGGAATTGATTTTTGTTTAATATTAATTTAAAGAACAACATTAACAAAAAAAAGTAATATGATTTAAATTATGATAAAATACAAAATAATAGTTCAATTTAAAAACAAAACAGATTAAAGCAAAACATCCCTAGGGCGGTACCACAGATCTGTCTTCGTCAGGTCCGTCGCATTCTCTGGAAATGCAAATAGGGGGTCAACATCATGTGGCGTGCCCTCACATGCGGGACACCTGTCAATAATTTGTGGGTCAATTCTATTCATGTAGTTGTTGAGTATTCGTGACCAGCTGGATCTTAGTTGCGCTAGAATGCATCTAGTACTACATGGCAGTTGGTTTTCTTCTGCAGCGACTTGTGGTGGTCTTTCATTGAAGACTCGATTATATCTGCAGTTGTTTATAGTATCTTCAACAACCTTGGTGTGAAGCCTTTTTATGCCACTTCTATAAGTAAACTCATTAATATTCTTGGTGTCTGAACCCTAACTGCAGTTTGGAAGAGCTTAACAGTTTACCGTCTAGGTGGTGAGGCCATTAATAGGATGTCATTGCATGGATGTTGTTCTTTGTGGCAGGCGCATATGTATTGTTTGAACAGCATTTCATTGTGTTCACGGTAAGATATTACATTCTTCATGTAAGTGGTTTCTATGAGCCATAAGGTGACATCCAGTAGCGGTTGTCAGAGCTATGTTTTGTGTAGTTTACATCTTCTTCCAGTGCGTGTCAGAAATGAGGTGTCCATATGGGTGCTGCGTAGTTTAAAATGGGTCTACCAATAGCTTTGTATGTTGCGATAATTGTGTTTTTTTCCGTGCCCCATGGACTTCCAGCTAGCGCTTTTAGTGCATTGTTTCTACTTTTCATCCTTGAGTTCACTGTTGTGCATGAGCATTGAACTTGGGCAGTGGGTCGAATACTACTCCCAGTAATGTCGAATTTTTGACTGTAGGAAGGAGCACGTTGTTAATGCGAATGTTTAATTTTGTATTCACCTCCTCCGTCCAAGTGGTGAAAAGTGTAGTAGTGGACTTTTCAGATGATGGTATCAGCTTTCTGTTACCAAATCATTCATGCAGGGAGTTAGGGTATTCGTTCAGTTCATTTGTGAGTTGATCCAGATGGTTTCCTGTGGCAAGGACCGTGCAATCGTCTGCAGATGATATGATTGTTATACCTTCTGGGGGTGTAGGTAAACTGCTTAGGTAGAGGTTGAAAAGTGATGGTGAGAGAACTCCACCTTGTGTGTTTGCAGTTTCTGAAATCTAAATATCTTTGACGGTCTCTCAAATAGTTACACAACCAGCGCTTTAATATACCTGGCAAGTTTGTATTTAGGATGTCGTTTAATAGTGTTGCGTGCGACACTGTGTCAAACGCTTTTAATAGATCAAGAGCGACTAAGATTGTTCTTGCACATGGATGTTTTTGATTCAGACCATCGCTGAGTTGATTTTTGATTTTGTGAAGAGCGGTAGTTGTGCTGTGTGCTTTCCGGAGACCATGTGAATGTGGAGCTACAATGCAGGAGCTTGATATACTACGTAGCAGAAGCGCTTCAATTTTGCGATGGATGAGAGGATGGAGATCGGCCTGTATGATTTTCTTTGTTTTTCGGGTTTTCCGCGTTTGAGAATAGGGCTAATTTTGGCTTTTTTCCAAACATTCGGTATCTGGAGAGTATTTACTATTTAGTGATGTATTTAGCATTGTTGTGAGGTAGTTCACTACCTTGGGTCCAATGTGTTTAAGCATGACGGCCGATATGCCGTCGGGTACAATTGCTTTTGAGGATTTGATTGTTCTAATTGCCTTTTCAACTTCCATATTTGTAAAATTGATATTCTCAGTGCTGTCATTTTGAGTTTTCGGAAGTGTCTGAGAACTGATCTAGACTCCTTCTCATGTTTACTTAGCTTTTCTGTAAACTGTGAATTAAATTTAGAGATGCACTTCATAGAATTTTCTATAGGAATATCATAGAAGGAGATCACACAATTACTTTCTGGTTTTCGAGGATGGGTTAACTCCTTTATAACTTTCCATAGGTTTTTACTGGATCCGAAGTTTGAATTACTCACTAGCTCTCTCCATTTGTTCCTCTTGTGCTCTATGACTAATTTGTTTATTTGCTGATTTAGGTTTTGGATTCTGGGATCTGTTTTACGGATTTCATCTCTAAGTACGGCCATGGCAGATGCCTCAGGTGGAAAATTAGCGCGCTTTTACCTCATTAAAAATGTCTCTGAATTTTTTCTCCCCACAGAGGGCGTCAAGAGGTAAAAATAGTTTACTGATTTCACTTTCAGTAGAGGTGGTAAAATTTACCCAGTCAGCTTTCTTAAAATTGATGTATGTCTTCTTCTCCGCTTTTACTTGGTTGATCGAACTACTTAGAGTGATTATAATCGGCACATGATTTGATCCCAGTGCATGTTCAGTACTCCATTCTGCTATCGGCATGAGTGACATGCTGGCAAGGGAGACATCTGGGGTTGAATACGAGTTGCTTGTTACTCTGATCGGTTGTGGTTCATTGAGGACTCCAAAGCTGGAGCCATCGATTTGATCAGCAATATTTTCACCTCGTGCATCGATGTTCAGGTGAGAGTGCCATAGATCATGGTGTGCGTTCACATCTCCGAGTATAAGCCAGTCGTTGTTATAAAATAGATGTTCGATATTTGGTACGTATCCTGTATCACAGCTGCTTACTGATGGTATATACTATATATCGCACCCTCAATGCAATAGTAACTCATTTAAAAATTTGTAGTTTTGAGATAATCGCAATTTAAGAATGTGAAATTTAATTTAAGAATATGCAAAAGAAACTCATTCTTAGTATACCAATGTAACACAGTGGTTAAACCCTCCAAGATTATTATTTTTGCTTTGTGTTTGATACCAATAAATAAACATTGCTATCCCAAATACCAGTTTTTGTTGTTTTAATTAATTAAATTTGAGTGGTCTTACTTTTGCATTAATTAATTAGAATATGAGATATGTTAGTGTTACAAAATTAAAATTAAATCTTAAAATGATAATATGAGATATGTTAGTCTTACACTACATAGTAACCCATATTAGTATTAAATTAGGCAACATACCTAAAATTTCAAGTTTTTTGACTTATGGTAGTATTGTATTGAGGGTGCGATATATTGACTAGTGTTATCTCTGTTTTACCGGACTTTATTATATTGCCTAATTGTTCCAGATGTGTATCATTTACTGCTGGTAGGGTAGTTGTACGGTAAATAACGTTTTTATGTATGATAAAGGCAAGGCCACCACCTTTGTCCGTGTCTATCCAGTCTTATAATTTTACAATTACTAATATTACCACTCATTTTTGACTTATTATTTAATTTGGTTTCATAAAGAACCGTGACTAAAATATCATTATTGCACATTAAGTTTATTATATCGTCTAACTTATTTGTTAGACCATTACAGTTAAGTTGCATCACTTTCACATCACTTGGAGTATCCGGATGTGTGTTCATACGCAATGTGTTTTGCTGCGTGCTTATGTTGGACGGTTGACTAGATAATTGGCAGCAGGGTGCTATAAAATTTTTGCTCCATTGCTTGTGTGTATATAGGCCTGAGCAATTTTTAAGGTGACACCATTCTTTACAGTGGTTGCACTAGGCGGATGTTGTGTTACCACTTAAAATTTGTTTACATACAGCACAGTGCCATATTTTTGCTGTTGGTCCTGGATTTGTTTCGATGTCGGCCATTATGAGAAGAATCTGAAGCAGTGAAGCCAGTGACAGCTGCTTCCTTAACCAAAAAACGGAATGGCCGAGATTGCACTTTTCGTCGAAATTGTTGTGATGGTCCTTGGTCGAAGTTTCTTTCTAGTGCTTCTGGGGCGTAGACCCGTTCATCTTGAGTAGCTTCGGGTGGTCCGTTAATTCACTGCGGGTAAGTTCCATATGTTTGGGAATATGAGAATTCACTATACTCTTTTAAAGCCTTGCCTTACTTCCGGTAAGCTTTTCATTTCTAAACCAGATAAAATGGAATTATGATTAAAAATAAAATAACGAAAATGGTCGCAATCGATGTATCTTGGCGTAACTTAGAGCCCAGTCCTTTTCAAGCGAAACTAAATTATTTGTTTTTTAGTGGTTTCCAAAAAACTGAAAATGATCTCCTGCAAATATCATGAGAATAAATAACGATATCAAGGTCATTGGCCTACCATATTGTTTGTCAACATGTCAGCCATTTATAATGGTATTGTATTGGTATAAACAATTGCTATCTTAGCTTTTGAGGTGTTTAAGAAAATGTGATAAAACTACGTCTTATTTTCATTACGAAAACTCATGAGATCTTGAGGATACTTTTGTATGAAAATGAGCTGCAAATGCATCCGGGTATACTTGAATATCGAAAATCTGAGATATTTTCAAAATTTGACAATGGAGTCAAGTCAGGGGGTAGTGAGTGGATCGCCTAAAAAACTGTTTATTTTAAACTTCTTCAACTTAAAACACTCGGTTTTGACATTCAATTTTATTGAAACGTAATGCATAAGTTTTTTGTAACAGTAGATTTGCAACTTCTGGTTTGTCACTTCGTTTTTTTATTCTTTTAAGAATATCACAAGTCACAACATTATAGCCTAAAGTTATGAAGTATTTTTTTCGAATCTTTGATTAAACGTTTCAGTTACCAGGAAAAGAACTAATTAGCTTTTGGACTGTGTTGTATACAAAGTGGTCGGTGTCTATTAAACAAATGATGATTTTTTAACTGACCTGATATGTTAGGTTGTTGGTTATGATATGATTTTTTGATATCGATATTTTAATGATATCTTCACGTTTCAGGACCGCCTGAAACTGTCTTGACAACTTCTTTTAGTTCGCAGTCTGTAGGTGTGTATGTATTGTGTATATATGAGTGTAATGCTATTTAAATGTAAATTATTACAATTAATTTATCATATAAAAAATAAATAGTAATAATGTGTATTTTTGGCCAATCCATAATTGAGCTAATAGTAATTGTTTGATGACTTCTTTAATTTTTTTTTAATATTTTTATTGTAATTTTTATTTTTTATTTTTACTTCGATTTATGTTCTAGTAAGCATATTTTTGGATGATGCAATTAAATCATATTGTTTAACTTTACAGTCTCAAAATAGGTAGTAAAGTTAGTTTGATGTGTCAGTATACATTATCCAGCAATCTTGACAACTAGTTAGTTTTTAACTTTACGGGAAGTTCTTGGCACGACCCTTTAGGTCACACCCCCATCCCACTAGTTATTTATTTAATTACGTTTTTACATTTCTAAATTATTTTCAAACATTCAAACATTAATTAATTTTTTGTTACATTCATACATTAATTAATCTGTGTACTACTTTTCAGGCAGCTATGGCTGGTATTAGAGAAGAAGGAATTGATTTTTGTTTAATATTAATTTAAAGAAGGATAACATTAACAAAAAAACAATTACATATGTAATATTGATTTAAATTATGAGAAAATACAAAATAATGGTTCAATTTAAAAACGAAACAGATTAAAGCAAGACAATATGGATCGCATTTAAGACTTAAAAGCGTTGTAAATTATTATATTTATTGACTCAAAATTTATAGTATTAGTTTTCATAACATAATGTCAATATCTTTACGCAAATAACTTATGAGTATGAGTTATAAATCTGGTATTTTGTTTTAACATTGAAGAAGTCACGTTTCCTCATAATTCCAATTAATGGTGGCATCTTTTAACGTATTGCGTTAGCATGTTGTTTCCAATTAAGTTTTTCTTCAATTAGAAGACCCAGATATTTCGCCAGTTTCGATGTGAGCAGAGTTTGTCCATCGATTGTAATTACTGGATTAATACTTTAAATTTAAATTTTTGTATGTACATAATTCATCTTTAAAATTATACTAATTTTGTAAAAAATATTTTTTTGAATTTATATAATTCTGTTTATAGTATTTCTTGATTCAATTCCATATAATATATTTTTGAAAATTATAATTGACTTTATTTAATTTTGAATTTATTTTATATTGGTAATCAAATTTTTTTCCTTTGAAACAACTTCAATTTCCAATTATAATTTATTTTATTGTGTATTGATTATGTCGTTTTAGTAAATTCTATTATATTCTTTGTTTTCTTTAATAACAACTCATATATACCAAGCATTTAAATTATTTGGTTTCTTCCTTTTTAATACACGTTTCTCAAAATAGTAAACTTAATTTTTTAATTATTTAGTACTTTTTCTAATTATTTGTTTTGTTTACAAATCCGGTGGCATAATTAGTAGAACATGGACAAACTTTTGATTTCTTATATGATGAAATTGATTTCTTGAATATAATTTCTCGTTCGAGCATTTTATATAATGCGTTGTATTTGTTCCCGACACGAAACACACAAAAACTGTTCTAAAGAAGTTTTTCTGAGAGAAAATGAAAAATGCTGTCAAATTGCAAAATTCAAGTGATTTACAATAATTACTTTGATCTTAATCACTCACAAATTCTCTCAAAATTTTTTTTTTTACGCCAAATAGTGTAAAAGTTTTATTTATTTACCATTATGCCCGTTGCATATTGCCGCTATCTCATAAGAAAGGGAATTTAGGAAAACTCGTTATGAAAATATTCAATTTACGTGTCATTTTTAATGCAACTTATTTAGTTTAATATGGAAAGAATTTAAAAATGTCGTTTTAATTCTATTTATTTATTCAAATATTTGTGAGTACACTATATTTTTTGTTTTTCCGTCTAGTGCGTACACGAATAAATCAGAAGGTTGTTCTAACGCGTCAGCCACATACAGCCCATGTGAGAAGCACGGATTCTCCAAATCTATTCCACATACTTGCAGTAACTGTCCTTGTGCTTTGTTGATGGTCATTGCCAAAAGTGAGTTGCACTGGAAACTAAACGTTTGAATTCAAATGCCATATCTGTTGGGATCATTGGAATACGTGGCAACACTACATCTTCCCCTTCGAATTTTCCATTGAAAATTGTAGCTTCAATGGCATTGTTCATCATCTTTTTCACCGAAAATTTTTTTAAAAAAATGTGCGATTTCAAAATATTTGACATATTTGGAATTACAATATTATGTGTCACAACAGCACATAAAAACCTTTTAAGACCTAGGTTCTACAACATAATGCTTTTTAAGAAGTTGATGGACGCAAATTTCTTTTTTTTTGGTTTTTTATATTCTTCTTAAAGAATGGAAAACTAAATAATAAATCATTTCACATAATAATGTACGACATAGGGCAATATTTCATGTAAATTGATTTGAGTGTTTTAAGAGCTTTCGAATTGAAAAAATCAAATGATGCTCTTAGTTACTCAACGTAATTCTCACAATTTTCACAATTAATAAAAAAAACTTTTCAATTTTAGTCTAGTGAACTATAATTCTAAAAGAGTAAAACCTTTAAGTAAACTTAAGGCTAAGCGTTGTTATTGCGGTACAATGAAAAATACAACAAACGAAGCACCCAGTTGGAGAAAAAACTAATGTTAATTGACCAGCTGTGTGAACCATTACAAGAATTTATTTTAGTCAGGACTCAGAAAACTCGATCTCTATAAACTTTATTTACTAATCTAAGCTTTGACAATATCAAACTATTGATTTCTTTGAATATACTTTTATTTTTCAGGTTATTATAAAATGGGCAAATACAATCAGACTGACTTGTTGTATTGCTTACGTAAATCGCAAATGAAGAAAGATTTAGATGTCGCCGATGTAAAGCGAGCATTAGTTGAAGCAAAAATTTTTTCATCTGAAGAATATGAGGAAATAGAACAAATTAAAGATGAAGAAGAGCAAGTAGATAAATTAGTTTTTATGTTAGTTTATAAACAGAAAAGTATAAATAAATTTTTTGAAGTAATTTCGGAAGATTACGGATGGATAAGTGACAAATGGAGCAGTGTCATAAATGAAAATCATATAAACTCACAGATTGAACTTGCACACGAATGTATTAAAAACAGTGAAATTCCAAAAAATCGTGATACATTAGTACATCGTTTAAAATACGTAAGTTGAATTTGAAATAAAATTGAATTTATTTATTATAAATCAGTTATTTTATTGTTTATTATTATTTTTGGTGACACGTATCAATGCAAATGTCATAATAAAACACCTAGTTAACAACTAATTTATGTCTCGACGCGGTTGCTCTCAATACAGTTTTTGGACACTATTTCGATATCGTAAAAGATAGGCATATAGTTTAGCTTGTAACGATCACTCGCAATAGCGGTATAATTCACCATGACAGTGTTTTTTTTACTAAACAACAGGCAACAACGGTTAATCAAGATAAGCAATTCGTCCCGAGT
Source organism: Diogma glabrata (assembly GCA_963693315.1). NCBI lineage: Eukaryota > Metazoa > Arthropoda > Insecta > Diptera > Cylindrotomidae > Diogma > Diogma glabrata. Next base: position 240,161,462 of record OY856188.1, on the reverse strand, counting down.
AGTAGTGATGAAATAGATTTTTCTCAACACAATTTCACTTTATAAATAACAACACGATTAATTGTGTAATTCAATTGATTTTGCTCAATTGCAATTTGTTTAAATGTTGCTCGACCGAAAGATAAAATACAAGTATTAGTTTTTATAATTAACACTGTTTGCCGTTGGAACTTGGCGTAAGTTTTCAAATAACATAATGTAATAACATAATGTCAATCGTTACTTTACGCAAATAATAGTTGCGTAAAGTAACAAGAGATTGACATTATGTTATATTAATTTTTAATTAAAAAATGGAAGAAACAAATTAATTATTTAGTCGACTTCCGTTGGACATCTTTTTAATTTGTTCGGGTGTTGTCGTTATGATATAGCTTGTGTATATTTTCGCCTAGTGTTGCCGCTACAGTAGACTGAACAGCATTCATAGAAAAGGGTATACATTTTTTACCGAAGCCTAACCGTATCGTGTTCCGACAATATAAGAATTTTTTTTAAGTAAGTTTTTTTAAGTAATTCGTGCTAAAACTTTTGAAACTTTGAGTAACAAAATTCCTTGAATGAACTCTTCAAAGAGCTTTGCCGCTATCACAATCTCTTTCAGTCTATACTAACTAGATTCGAACCAAGTAACAGTTCTCCTAACAGTTGTATAAAACTATTTTGTTACTTGCTCAATAATCATACATTTTTGTTTTAGTTATGGGAAACACAAAGACAATTGAAAAAGTTACGTCGTGGAGAGTATGTGATCCTCACAGGAAAAACCAACCATGGAAAAAAGTGGATTGCTTCTGATGCAGTAACGAATTTTGAAATTGTTGTTCATATGAATTTTAAAATATTTTGGTTGAATTTGCAAAAGTGCACTACACAAGACACAATATTGGAAAAATTGAACAAGCAAGATACTACAAATTTTTGATAAACCTAAAATATAACTCCTTTTTTTTATTGTAGATTAATTCTAATGATCGATACGATGCCACCAAGATTAACAGTTTCACCGTATGAAAATAATACAAAGAATAAAATTTTTCATGCGAAAAAGTTTTTAAAGCAATGTTTTGAAAAATTTCAAGATAGCTTACTTGTACTATCTGGTGTCCAAACAATTGAAGTTCTAAAAGCTTTTGAATTAAATTGTAAAATATTATTGACAACAAGTTTTCCTGAAATCAACAAAAGTATTCCAAATGATCTTAAATATGTAATATCGGTTGATGAAGGTTTTACTGAAAGTGAAGCCGAATGTTTTTTCTTGAAATTTCTAAATAAACCAAAGCTGGATTGCACTGAACAAAATTACATTTGGGAATTCAATGAACTATGCGGTGGAATGCCATATATTATGAATTTGGTTGCAAGTAATTTAACAGAATTTTCCAAAATTATTTCAATTGAAAAACTCAAACATTGGATAACTACATTAAAAACACATGGCTATGATTACAATTTTAAGAGTATAATAGAAGAATCATTAAATCATTTATCAGATAAACATAGAAGATATTATGAAAAACTTGTTATATTTCGAGATAATGTATCTGTTCCAATAAAAGTTCTTACGGACTACTGGAAAATGAAAAATGATATAGAAACACGAGATTTATTGTCTACATTTAAAAAGTCTGCACTTGTAGAAGTAGAGTATGAAGGTGATTCAATTGTGTGCCATCTACAATATGTGTATTATAATTATTTAAAAAATATTTTAACGGAAAAGTTTATTCAAAGTTTACACAAAGAATTCGTCAATGGTTACAGGTAATTGTAGTTTTTATCCATATTTTCATTTTAAAATAATTATTTATTTTTAGGATACAACAAATGTTAAACAATCGTAATTTATTAGAATTGAGGTCATTTGATGATAACTACTTTTATCGACATATTGGATATCATTTGAAAGAAGCAGAAATGCCTGAGTTATTTTCAAAACTATATCTTGATTTTGGATTTCTTGAGCAAAAGCTAAGAAAAACACTTTTACCAAATACAATGAATGATCTACATATATATAAAACTTATTTCATTAATAATTCACTTTTGAACGAAAAAATCTACGATGATTTAATTGAATTTTTGCCATTTACCGAGGAAATGATGTTTAAAGCAAAAGATGCGCGTTTGTTGCAGTATGCCTTAAATTATAAAGGAGAACTACAAAAGGAGGCTGAAATACAGGCTTGTAGTTTTCAAAATCATGTCTGGCTGAAAGATATGTAAGTTAAGATTTGTTTAACTACAATTGTAAACATTTTATCAATTTCCTTACAAAGTATGTTACAAATTCACCTCGCGTTGTAGGCTGGCCTCTGACCGTTTGATCATTCTCCCTAGGCTGCGCCTATATTGCGCCAAGGCTACGCCGACAGCAACTGCACAGATAAATCTTCTCCATTATCTCTTATTTTTCACTACTTCCTGCCAATGTGAATATGCCTGGCACATATTCATCTTAATCTGCTACTGAAATGTTAACTTTGCCTTCCAGATATTTGTAATCCTGACAACTAGCTTTATTTTGAATATTGATTAATGGTTTCACGCAGACTTGTGGAGTCTCATGTATCAGGCAATAGATTTAGGAATTGTTGCTTTTGTCAAGAAAATCGTTTCATCAGCTGCTGATTTTAATTCGAAATTGTTAAGTTATCTTTTGTGGTCGCCAATTTATAATATGTACTTTCTCTAGTGCGTTACATAACCTTCACATAGGCTTTGCCATAGCGTTTTTCTAAAATATCTACAACTTTTCTTTTAAACATAAAGTTAATGCAACAAAGAATTTTTCTATGGTTTAATTTATTTTAAGCTGGTTCTTTGTATAATCACTTTTAATGTAGTTTTATTCTTTTCGATGTTGTCTTGAAGTCTTCTTGTCTTTCCTATAATGATGATGTCTTGCCTTTCCTATAAAAGCGATTTAAAAAACTTATTCATGTGGTAAAGATATATGTAGACGCCTTCAAATAAGAAAAATCCGATTGGACGGTCTCCAAACTTACATTTATTAAAGACTCTGGTATCGACAGTATAATCGTACGTTATTTTTTCAATAAAATATGTGTTACAACAACACTGAGACCTATGTATCACAACAGCATGTGTTCTGAGGTGTTGATATGCGCTTTTTTAAACTTTTGTGGATTGAAGCCAGTCGAGACTTGATTTCGGTAAATCATTCCAATCATACGCTGCTGTTCGAACAAAGCAACCTTTTTTGCGTTCTGTTACTATAACAGTGATTCCATCAATTTGGTTGTTTGCACAAACTGATTGACAAATAAAACGTAGAAAAGAATATGTTTGAGGCATGATGGACCTAATTTCAACCGAGCACTACTAGTGAAGATATGTATAAAAAAAACAACGAAACCAGCAATAGTGCGACGATATTGGTAGAGAATAAAGATTTTGTTCAATTTGAGTATTTGAATTCAGCTACATTAAATAAAAACACAGGAAATATACAATTTGATTATTGCAGTCAATTATGTAACCAATCACAAATTAAATTTTATGTTTTAAATATTTTAGGATGCAAAAGAAACAAACATTCAATCAAAAACGAACAAACATCGTGTGTGTTTCGGCATTCTTGTTAAAACAATCATTCGTGCAACATAACAGCGTGTAACATAATCAAAAATAATTTCATGGTTGTAAAAATAAACATAATTAAATTAATACAATAAATTCAAAGAAGTTTTGTTACAGTCCACTTTCATTCTAATCAATAGATTTGATGTTGAATTTCGATCACCTACGAGTCGTATAGCATGTTTTTGAACAGAGTCTAAAAGAACTAAAACGACAACAATATTCCATTCCATTCCAATATAGAAATTATATATGTGGAATAATTAATATGCCATTATATGGTCGTTGCAGATTAAGATATTAGAAATTGTAGCTGCCTACTTCTTCATCAGATACACTAATTGAAATATCGTTGGGAAACTCGATGTTTGGCCTGGAATTAAAATTGACCAAATTTGTGTCACCCGTTTTTTTTTTTTTTTATTAATTAGTTGGACATGTTTAGCACACTAAATATGAAATATTCATTATTTAGACTCTTTGAATATCCGAAGATACCATGTCAACTATAAAGGAAGGAGATGAGGAAAATGGAAGGAATGGGGATATAGGGATAACTATACTAATTGTTTTAAATGATTATGGACATTTTCTTTAAATGCCTGAGGGGAAAATTAATCGGGAAATACAGAGAGAGGCATTGAGTTCCACAATTTGGCCACTCTATTAAAATAGTCGTTCTGAAAGGACACAGTTCTACAACGAGGTATTTGTATAACAAATGGATGGGACGACTCGGCAGCTCTTGTTTGTCGATTATACTGCGCACACGATGGAAGGATATTTTGAATTTCCTTAGAGGAGAATTCGCTAAAGTTATATTTATAGTAGATTGATAATTCCGCCACATTTCTTCTGTGCTGGAGTGAATCAAGCTGGTCCGTTATTTCGGTATTACCAATCAATCGTATTGCTTTTCTCTGTACAGAGTCTAGACATTTTATTGTTGACTGACAAGCACCTCCCCAAACATGACAGCAGTACTCCATACATGGACGAATAAAGGACTTGAAGATTAGCAAAATTTGCTCGGGATTGAAATACTTTTTACATCGACTCAAGAATCCTAATTTTTGCATTGCAGATTTAGCGAGGTTGAACACATGTTTATTCCATTTCAGGGTATTTTGAATATCCACTCCAAGAAGTCTAACTGATTCAACCTCACGCAATTCCTCATGGTTTATTTTAATAGGGAAATTTTTATGTCGCTCTATTCGTGAAAGACGGCATAATTTGGTTTTGGTTGGATTAAATGAAACAAGATTACAATCTCCCCATTCCATTATACGCTCCAGATCTTTGTTGATAGAATCAATTAGCAGCTCTATCAGTGGTAACTGCAGTATGAGATCGAAATTTAGGAGATGCATGTGATGCATGCAATGTGCTGTCATCAGCAAAACTGTGGATTGGGTGCACTGTGGAAATAAGTAAGTCATTAATGTATAGAAGAAACAAGGTTGGTGAGAGTGCCGAACCTTGGGGAACCCCAGCATTGGTTGTGAAAATATTGGATGTGATACCATCTAAATTAACATGAAATTGGCGACCGGTAAGAAAACTATGAATCCATGAGACAGTAAGATGGTCTATGCCATAAGATTTTAATTTAGCTATAAGATTTTTATGCCACACTTTATCAAATGCTTTAGAAATGTCAAGTGAAATACTGAATGTTTCACCGTGGTTTTCCAGTGATTTGTTCCAGAGATGGGATACGTAGGCTAACAGATCACCTGTTGCATGACTTCTACGAAAACCATACTGCTTATCATCAATAATTCGCGACATTTCCAAATAATCTATCAAATTGTAGTTAACATATTTTTCAAATATTTTAGCTAAAACCGACAGAATTGCAATTGGTCTATATTTGTTAGGGTCTATCTTACTGCCTTTCTTAGATACGGGTTGAACGCTGGCCAGCTTCCAAGAATCGGGAAATATTCCGGTTTTATAAGATAAATAGAAAATTTTTGTTGAAATTGGAGCTAGTTGTCTAGCAAAGTTTTTAAGAATGGGGGGTGGAATACCGTCAGGGCCAGCGGATTTGTTGATATTGAGAGAGAGAAACATTTTCCGTACAATGTTGCAACCAAAAATAATTGGTTTCATTTTCGTTACAACTGGGGGAATGAGTGTAGGAGAATGGGGGGGTTCAACTATGTTTGTGTTCTCTGCGAAAATACGACCCAAAAGATCCGCTTTCTCTTTCGAGTCGCTCACGGGAATGTCATTCAGAACTAACGTTGGAATAGAGGATCGAGTAAAATTGCTCTGGACTGATTTAACTGCCTGGAAGAAACTTCGTGAGCCAGATGGGTGCTCGGCGAATTTCTTTGCTTTCTTCTGGATAAACGCGTCTTTGTCCAAGTCTATTTTGAATTTACTAATATTTCTGGCTTTCTTATAGGCGCTATGTGTTTCAGGTGTTTTATTAGCATTATACGTCTTGAATGCTTTGCGTTTATTCCTCACTGCCTCATCAACATCCCGTGTGAACCAAGGCTCAGTTTTAGGAGTGATTAATCGATTTGGAATAAACCGCCGCATTCCGTCTTTTATGATTTCGGACATTCTTATTGCCGATGTGCTAGGATCTTGATCAACACAACAAATAGTTTTCCAAGGTGTTTCATCATAAAATTTTCTCAGTCCCTCCCAGTCAGCGCGTTTATAGTTCCAAACGCGACGAGGATTGGCTTTAATTTGTGTCGGTGATGTAAATTGCACTATTGCTGATATTAGTAGATGGTCCGATGTTCCGAGGGGTTGTTCAACTTTTGTCTTCGTAGTATCTGGTTCGTTTGTCAAAAACAGACCCAGTAAATTATTGTTATGATGTGAATTGTCTGAGATTCTAGTGGGGCACTCTATCATTTGCGTCAAACCGTGATAATCTGCGAGTATCAGTTCGGCTTGTCTTCCTACGTCGTCAGTGCGCGAGGAATACTTAAGCCATTCTTTATTATGAATATTAAAGTCTCCAAGAATGGCCAGTCTTGCTTTGGGGTAGTCCGTGGTAATCTTGTCTAGATTAGCCGATATTTGATCGAAAAAGAGACATCCTGGGGGAGAATTTGGGGATCTATATAATCCTATTATAAACATAGTTTCATCAACACCTGAGATCTTCAGTGCTATAAAATTATGGTGCTTAGAGTTCAACTCGTAGGCCTTAATTCTCATACATGAAAGTGAATCTCGAACAAATACACAGACACTATGCTTGTTATAAAAGGAATGTTCCAATTCGTAACTAGGTATCCGGTATTTATCGGGATCCAACTTCGATGCTTTGCCACTAACGATTGTTTCGGTAAGAAACAATATGTCAGGTTTATTTTTTTCGATGTAGTGATGAGCCTCGTTTAGATTCGAATTGAGACCTCTTATGTTAGTGAAGTCAATGCTAAGCTGTTGGTTCACTCTGCGGCCATTTTGTTGAGACAAAGACTTATCCTTTGACATTGCAGGCAAAGCTACTGAAATTCGGCCAGGCCTAAATTTCAACACTAAACAGTACAAAAGAAACTGGGTATCTCTGTCACAAAACACGATAGCAGATTTCATGCAACAGTAGCACGATAAAAGAAAAGCAACAAAAATGGGGACACAAAGACACTAACAAAATTGAAGAGTACAAATAAAGGGTTAAATTCTAAATTCCTAACTTTTGTCAAAAAAAAAAAACATTTCATAATCAACTAACTGATATTTTCCAACTCCTAAGATAAGTCCGAGGTGGGAGGAGCTAGATCATGTCAAAAAACTTCACAAAAATAAATCTCAACCAATCCAAAAAAAAAAATAACAACTAAAACGAAATTTTTTGTTTTCTGTTGCCAAGACAAATTTATGCTTTACAATAATAAATAAATTTATTACATCAAAGCAATAAAAGGTAAAATTTTACCTGCCTAACCCTTGGCAACAGTAAACACAAAATACCAAATAATTTTTTAATAAAGAACAATCTCACCAAATATATAATTGTACGCGTCCGTTCTTCAATACTTTTATTTTCATAAACACTAACACAAACACTATAACGCTTATTAGCTACTTATTAGCACTTATCAACACTTATAATACTTATTTTTCTATTTTCGATTATTTTTGTTTTTTTTGTTCTTTTTCCTTTATAATTTAGGAGACCACTTTCTTCGTCTGACTCCGAAATAAGAATGAATCAGTTAGTGATTTGTTTAGGTCCTCGTTTATATTTATGGCAACGTCTCACTGCGTGTAATTTATTACTAAGCATTTTACCGTGTGAAGATAAAGGTACGAATTGGTAGTGTTCAACACTATTTTTTCGGTTACTGGTGATTGGATACCGAAATATATTCATCAGTCAAAACATTTTGAATCAGTTTTACGACTGCTGGATGAAAACTATACGCAACGAGCTTTTTGATCACGTTGACATGCCCTATTCAATTAAACACATGGATTAGATCGATAGTGTATGGGTTTGTACGTTAGTTTCACGTTACATTTTTATTTTACTTAATAGCCACGACCTGGTATAATAAATTGTATCCACTGCAACTGGAATTCTTCATTTAGGCATATCCCGCTTACCGGTTTGGAGTCCTAAATTATTAATAAATTTACGTCACAGGGAACGCAAGAGCGCGAGAAGACCCACTACAACAGGACACAAACGTGGGGAATGACCTTGACGGAAACTGTTTTCATGGTTGTACCGTTTTCGCTAGTGAGTGATGTATGTTACCAGATTGTTAGCTCAGTGTTGCTATATTAAATTAATTATATCATTTATTAATGTTAATCTTTTATTATAGCGATCATATAGATAAACAACGGGAAATTGTTCATCTGCCAGATCAACCAAATTTAATCTATATGTTTGAACCAGAAATTGCCTTAATCGCTTTATCGAACTTCTCGATTATATTAAAGGATTTTACGAAAACTCATTCAACAATATTTCTAGGTCATAAAAGTAAAATTATTCAAATTTTAGCTCTGGACTATGATAATTTTGTTTCATTGGATGAGTCTGGTATTGTTAAACTGTGGGCTGTCGCGAACACAAAAGGTTTAAGTTGTGGCAATAACGAGTTCGATGAAGTTGAGGCATGCTATAGATCTAATACTAAAAATAAAATAAAATATTGCACACAGGAAATCAATTATATTGATGGAAAAATTATATCTATATATCAAGCTAAATATGATGGAAAACATTTTGTAAGATTATTAGTTCAAAAGAAAATAAAAACTGATTGTGCAATTAAAATTTATGAATTTATAGCGAAATCCGACATTCCATTGGTCCACAAACAGGACATTCCATTTCCACAAACAGGATCAGACAATGTAATTGGTTATACAAAAATATTAACAAACTATGATATTTTGATTAGTAAAAACGGTGAACTTACCGTGTTTTATAATACAGGACAGGACAGTGGCAACGACGGCTCTGTGGTTTTATCCCAACAATTACAGACGGTGCCCAATCAGTTTCTTGTTGATTTTCATAGATATAATATCGCTACGTCTCAAAATAGTGAGAAAATTATATTTGTTTTTGAAAACAAAATTTGTATTGGAAAGTTTGAACCTACACTATGTTTAAACCGATTGAATTTAAATGTTCAAAATTTAAAAATTCAAAATGAATATTGTGATGACGTTGAAAAGATTCTCTGCAGTAAGATTACTACGGATAAGCGGTATTTATTGTTAGGAACAAAACAGGGCTGCGTTATATATGATCACAATGCGGAGCTGGAAATTTTTCGAATATTTGTTAGTGAAAGTATTATTTGTCTAGATGGCTATATTGAAGGTTTATGGAATTATACCATAGTTACGTGTATTGATAAACCTGAAAATGTTATATATATTTGTGGTGGAACTATTAATACAAATCAGAATGGTCAACACGTCAATTCAGAATTATATGATGCAGTATATGATCAACAAGAAGATAGATTTTGTTTACATGGTGTTAGCTCTAAAAAAAAGGTATTGTATTTTTCCGGTATAAGCTTTAAAAAAATTCAATCTGTCAACAAATAAATTTTTTTTAGATTCATAGAAAGCATAGTTCCGATGAATTTTGTAGCTCAACCACTGTAGATATTGAATCTAAAATTACTTCAATATCGTCTTGTAAAAACAATACAATAGTTGGATGTCAAAATGGTGACGTATATTCGTTGAATTTGGAAATGGAAGCAACATTTCTTAAAGGTTTCAACTCTGCAGTAACATTTATTAAATGTTTAACCGATGATTTAACGCTAATTGGCACGAATAAAAGTTGTAAACTTTTACAGAATGAGTCATGGAAAGACGTAAAATGCGTTACGTCTCCTATTTTCGATGCTCTTTTGTTATACCAAAGGTTTATTGTTATTATATTAAACATGGGCGAGGTGCATGTAAGTTAGTTTCAACTTGTTTGTTAAACAACATTAATTTGAGTTTTCTTTCAGATCTATAATACTGATAATTGTGAAATAAAGGATACATTTGTTTTGAATAATAATCCAGTCAATGCAGTAGATTTGAATGAAAGCGTTTTTTATGTAGCAACGATGGATTTAACCCTTTTTGTAAGAATATTTTATTTAAAATGAAATGGTTTCAGCTTTTTTAGATGTCGTTAATTTACAGTAGGTACATATTGAAAAGCAATATTTTTATATCCGCAATTATTAAACTTTTTATATTTAGCTTTGATTATTGCTGTTTTGGACATGAATAGGAAAGGAAATTTATCTTCGTAAGCCTGATTATAAGGAAAAAGTAAATATGTTGATATATCTGTTAGCTGCAACTAGACGCATATTTTCCCCCTGCAATCATATTTTAAATATAAACACACATAATTTATTAACAACATTAAATAGATTTTTATAATTTGGTAACACCAAATAAGCGGCTGCACTTCTTATGTATTCAGCAGAATTAGTAACTCTTTACTTTATGTTTGACTAGGTCAGCACTGAGTGGTTAGTAAAAGTGGTCAAGACTCAGAGCTCCAGCATTTAGTATTCAATAAACCACTGCCCCCTTGCAAGATAAATCCTTAATCAATAAATCTATGTATGTGAATTGTTGAAATTATAGTGTGGTTCGTGTGAAAGTCGTTAAAAAAGTTAGTCTTGAATCTCGATCTAATGGTTTCCATTCCAGTTATTAGAAACAGAACCTTTAAAAAAATATTTCTGTGCTTGGTGACTTAAAGTTTTTATTAAGAGAACACTGGTATTCTAACATTGGAATCAGTATTCTTACTCCCTGAGTTATTCAACAGTTGTGGCCTATCGACATTCATAACCCTTAGGTCAGCTGAAGTCGGCCAAGAAATTCATTACTAAAATAAGTATATCAATAATATGTGCCAACTTTCACTGCTGTCACCAATGTTATTTTTTCTCGCACTGAATTGGCATATCTCTCAATTAGATAAACATAATTCTTCAATACGCTAATCATTCGATCACTAAATTCAAGCAATATCGTCAGATTTTACTACGTACTTTACGAATTTACAATCATTGACATCTCAAAGGCATTTGATCGAATTTGGCATGCCAACTTGATTAACAAGCTTGTTGCGTACGGTTTTCATCCTGGAGTCGTGAAGTTGATTCAAAATTGTCTGTTTAACCGGCAAATGTATCTATAGATGGCTTTTCTTCTGAATCTAAATTAATTAACGTTGGTGTACCCCAAGGCTCAGTTTTATCTGCCACTTTATTTTTAATTTATATCAACGAAATGTCAAGTCATCAGTAACCCAATAAATAGGTCTGTAGATGATAGTACACTGCCCAAGTCATTCGTCCCCCCTATCTTCGAAGGGTAAAATGCATAAAATGCAATAAATCCCGCCCAGAGAGACGCTGCCATAAATGTAAACGAGGAGCTAGAAAAAGTCGCCGATAGTGGTGACAAAAGTGACAAGGTCGAGTGTCCCAACGATATTTCAATTATTATGTGTGACGGACGAACAAATAGACAAATGTGAAAGCATACGTTTATTGAAAGTCACAATTTCTAATGACCTACTCTGAAACGATCTTATATCCGCATAAATTACTCCACATTTATAAGTTCTATATTCGTCCCTGCATGGAGTATGTATTACTGTCAATTTCCTAGCTCTTTTGGAGTCTTCAAAAGGGTGCTATACGAATTGTTGGTGATCGAAATTTAACATTAACTCTTGTTAACTTGAACGTCACCAGCAGTGATCGGCTGAAATCAGATCCATTATGCCTCAAACATATTCTTTTTCCCGTTTTACTCGTCAATCGGTTTGTGCAAACAGTCAAACTGTTGAGAATACTCACTGTCACAGTGACAAAATACAGACTTTGTACGTACATCGTACCAATGGAATGCTTTGCTCGAATCCAGAGTCTCTAGTGCCTGCCTTCAAACCACAAAAATTTAAAAAAATCGTCCACCAACACCTCAGAACGCATGTTGTTGTGGGACCAAGGTCTTATAATGTATGTCTTGTTATGACACATATTGTAATCCCTATTACACAACACTTTTTACTAAAAAAAATTACAGTACCTCTATTCTTTACTTAGAATATTCGTTTTTCAGCTCCAGAAGTTCTAAGTTGATTGTTAATGATTAAAGATCAGATCAGATTAAAAAATAAAACATACTTCGTGTTTTGTAACATAATTTGAACTTTATAAAAAAAATATAATAGTCGAACTACGGGAAAACCTGAATCTACGTCGAACGAAACGTGGCTTTAGAAATCTCATGAATTTCAAACAAAACTTTTTATATTAACAAACCAAATAAATTAACATTGACCACATAAAATTTTAAATTTTAAATAACAAAAAAGAATTACCTAAGCTAAATCAAATAAGTTTACATTAGTATATATGCTGATCCACTTTTCGTATTTCTCGTGTCCAATCAAATAAACAGCTTGTCCGTTTAGTAGCATTACGGTCACAAAACTCTTGAATTATATAATAAGCATCCTGTAACTTTTCACCACCAATTTCCAAATTTAACCAAGTTAGGCAAAGTTGAGTTAACGTTGCATCATCATCTTTTGCTTGCATTGTTGTTTCTCAAGTTCAAGACGATTAATTTAAAAAAAAACATTGAAGTAGCAATGCTAAACATTCCGGATTATCCATGCAAATTAATCCTTAAAGCATTATCAATTAATTGTCATCCAATTTTTAAACACAGCTGGATAACTTATCACACTCTGTCTTCGAACCACAACTTTCACATTTAACAAAGGTTTAGTTTTTTTCTATAAACCAACAATACTAAAGATAATTTGCTTCAAGCACTTATACAATTTTAATTGTTATCTGAACATTTATAAGTTTAAAACTTTGTTTTGATAAAAGATTTATAAATTTGTTTTGTTTCATTTAAATTTACACAATAAATTGTTTATTATTTGATTTGAATTTACATAATCCTCTGTTTGGAACAAATGCTCGAGTATATATAGTAAGATTCTCCATCTCTTGCTTCTTTTTTATGATCTCTTCAATCGATCACCACAACTAATATTTAACGTGATTCCACTTATGTCAAATCGTTTTATTGTTTTCCTCTTTTTGTCTCAGAGAGAAACAGTTATGTCTTCCCATAGATGTGCGTAAATGTTTTATTTGATTCAAAATTGTACAATTATTGCGAGTTTTTTTTAAATCTATAAGAAAAAACCCTACCACAAACAAATAATAGTTTCTCGCTCCCCGCAACTGTATAAAAAGAAATGAAAAAAAGCGACGTTTTGACTTTCATTATAACCAAACATATAATTTTTGATATTTTATCTATGAAAAATAAATATGTCCATAATGAAAAAAGTTTGAGTTTTCATAATCAAAATATGTACATAACTTAAATATTTGTTCGTTTCTGTAGCGACGTGATGTTTCTCAATATATAAATAATTAATATTTAATTAAAAGACTTATTTCACTAACTTTATATTTATTATAAATCATGAACAAATTGCACATGTTGTGCTTACATCACAACGACTTCTAATAATCGCCATTACTATTATAACTAAGGCTGGTCTCATTACATCAGCGTTGCCATTTGATAAAAAATAAATGGAGTTTTAAAAAAAAAAATTGGGCTTTTTTCGTTTCTCAGAATGGGTATACTGTATAGTGTATATTTATGTTGTTTATATTGATTTTAGCGAACATATATTTTTTTCAAAGAAAAAATTTGGATTGTTGGATTTCAAACAAAAAATTGAGATTTATTTAAAATTGATTCGAATTTGGATTTCAATCAAAAAGGAGTTTTTAGACCGAAAAAGGAGTTTGGGCTTCTCGTGGTCAAAAAGGAGTCAAACTCCAATTGGAGTCAAACGGCAACCGTGCATTACATCGATTTATTATTTATTAAAGCTCATATACATAACTATACTTCATCTCCCTTTTTTAATTCATTCAATACATTAACTTGTAGCCCGCGTTGCGCGAGCTAACAGTATTTTCACTCGTTCAGAGGTCAAGTGCGATCTGGTACTCCGACTAGTGTCAGTTGTGGGCGTGGGAAATAATCCTAGACTTGAACGAATGTTTGTAGATCGCTGGGAACGGGAGAGGAATAGGAAAATGCAGTGAAACGCGACAATACCCTGAAACAAAGATATCTTCTCTACACCATCCTCTAAAAGAAAAGAATTAACTATTCATTAGACAACATTAAGTCATTGTTTTATTTAATAAAGCATAAAGGTTCATAATTTTATATATATTCCAAACAAAACAAAAAAAATATAGTTATATCTGTTTTTTACGTTATTAAAATCAATATTACTTTCTAGTTCTTTAAAAAAAAAAACAAATATAAAAACTTACACCAATTCGGTCATCCAAAAGCGCTTGTGGAACCCAATTGAATTATCAAAACTGAAAACAATTATTAATTATAAAAAAAAAGAATGTAAAAATAAAAGAAAATCAAAAAGAAAATATTCTAATTTAAACATGAAAATAGAGATAAACAAAAAATTATAAAATTAAATTGATTTTAATTGTACATAGTTGATCTTGAATATAGTTGAGTATTTAATTATTGTTGTTGGTAGTTTAGTATCCTCCGACCATCATGTTCAAAAAACAAATACAATTAACTGGAATTACTTCTATGTATATTGCGTGATTTAATAACGTTGCTGACGTAATAATTATTTTATCCTCATACCGTTTACTTTTATTTGAATATACAATCTTTCTAGTTGGAAATTGAGGCGTTGTATTTCTTTTTAGAAGCACCACTTTATTACAGAAATATACTTGTATAATTGAAAGTGATTAGCAGGAAATATAGTTCATTTGACAAAAATAATAATAACATATAAATCATACGAACGGATTAATCAATATTTAAATATTTCCTTGATTATTAATTAGTTAAATTGATGATCTTCAAATATGAGACCTATGTATTTGTTTTAATTCACAACATAATGCCGATTGGGTATTTTAATAATTTTTAACATAACAAACAGAAATCTATTTTTTTCATTGAATTGATATGTATGTATTTAAAATTATTTTCGATTTAATCTTACGGCAATAGTTCCGTTAAGTAATTTAAATCGTTTTCAAACAAAAAATGCAATTTAAAGATCACTTTAAAGATTTTCACGGTTATAGTATATATATATATATATATATATATATATATATATATATGTATGTAAAGATTTTTTTTAACGTTTCAACTTAAAACAATTATGTTTAACTAATTTGTACATGAAACTTTAAAGTTTAAACTATCGGATTTTTCATTTTTAATATTTTTATGAACTTTTCACAGAAAACCGATATTTTTATTCAATATTGTTACGTTTTTCTAACCTTCCTTCGAATTGGCCTTACTCACAATTCGATAAACGCAATTCCTAAATCGCTTCAGAGTTCGATCACTGATTAGTAGGTACAAACTCCAGGTTTTATTAAGTATTCAACTCCTTAATTGTTCCACAACAATAGGAAAACAATACAGCGAACAATGTTCCTAACTAGAATATTCTTTCAACAGCTTCAGAAACTCCAACGGTTGATTGTACAAATTTCCAGTAATACGACGTTTAAAATAATACACAAATTATTTCTACTTAATAACACTTTAAACTTTATTTACAAAAACTAATTTAAATATCACTTTTATAATTTCAACTTCACTATCGCAGGTTTAAAATAACACTAATTAAAAACTACAAGAAGCAATTTCCTTATATACATTCTGCTTAATCTCTAGAAATTTCTAGGTCACTTTTTAGAAACCTTGAGAAAATATTAGAATATTCGATTATTTTACGTTACGTTGATTTGATTCATAAAATCATAAAACAAATAGACCTTAATTCTAAGAACATGTACAACAACAACAACACTATTCATTTCATTCACTTTCTGTTGTGTTTTGTTGATTTTATTTTCCTGGAAGTGACCGTAATCGTTTAGATCTTTCTGTAATCGTCTAGATTTTTCTGCAATCGTAACAATACCCTCCACTTAAGCCTGTTCGTCCCGAACAGGATCTAGCTCTCCTTTGTATAAGGCCAATCTTTCCAAATGTACTACTTTCGCTTTGCCTCGATGGCCTTTCTTAATTCTATAAACCACGTCATTCAACTTCGTTATAATGTTGTAAGGTCCTTCCCATGCAGCTTGCAGTTTTGGTGATAACCCTCGTTTTCGTTGTGGGTTGTGTAGCCATACTAATTGTCCTTCTTCGAAACCTTTATTATTAGATCGTATATCATATCGGGCTTTCATTTTATCACTGGTCAGTTGTATCTTCTGCCGAACAAGATTGTGAATATCCTCAAGGTTCTTCCTGATTCGGTTGACGTATTCTTGCGCAGACAATGATGTTGATGGTACCGCTCCAAATTTGAGGTCACCAGGAAGTCTTAAATCACTTCCAAAAATAGTTTGAGCTGGTGTCATGGTCGTGGTGTCATGAACTGCTGATCTGTATGCCATCAAAAATAAAGGAATGTGTTGATCCCAGTTACGTTGATTCTTACTGACCACTTTTGCTAGAAATTCCTCCAAAGTGGCATTGAATCTCTCAACCATCCCATCTGACTGTGGGTGTGAAGCTGTCGTCCTCGTTTTGTTAATCCCCAGCGTTTGACAAATTTCCTGGAATACAGCTGACTCGAAGTTCCGTCCCTGATCGGTGTGGATCTCCATAGGAACTCCATAGCGGCTAATCCAATTATTTATCACAGCTTCAGCGATTGTGGTTGCTTCCTGGTTGGGAATCGCACACACTTCCGGCCACTTACTGAAGTAGTCCATGATCACAAGCACATATTTATTCTGATTATCAGTTGTTGGAAATGGTCCCGCTACATCTATTGCGATCCTTTCAAATGGAGCACCTACATTGTATTGCTTCATTTTTCCATGACTTCTTCGTACGGGTCCTTTCACCGCCGCACATTTATCGCATTTTTGACACCACTCCACAATTGATTGCCGAGTCCCCGCCCAGTAAAACCGTTGTCGTATTTTTGCAAGAGTTTTATTGATCCCAAGATGACCTCCACTCGTTCCTTCGTGATACTCCCTTAGTACTGCTTCTATTTTCCCTTTTGGTACCACTGTAAGGGATTGCTTTATCTTGCCATCTGAGCTTTCCCATACTCTCTTTAGGCATCCATTCTCTAACTGGAGACTGTCCCATTGCGCCCAGTACGCCTTCAAAGTTGGAGTTTTATCAGAAATTTCTCCCCATACTGGTTTGCAACCCTTTTCCTTGAACTCGATGATGGGTGCAAGATCCGGATCTTCTAATTGATCTTTTCTTATGGCTTCAGCTGTCCATTCATCGTCAGGTAGCACTTGTAGTAATCGTACATCGATGATGTTCTCCTTATTTTCTTGACGACTGCAATGCTTGCATTCAACTTGACAGGGTCGTCTCGATAATGCATCAGCGTTCCCATGTGCAGTACCCTTTCGATGTTCAATGTCCAAATCGTACGCCTGAAACCGTTCGATCCAACGTGCTACTTGTCCCTCTGGATTTTTGAACTGGAGTAACCACCTTAACGCACCATGGTCAGTTTTGAGATGAAATTTCTGACCATACAAGTATATATGAAAATGTTTGACGCATTCCATAATGGCCAATAACTCCTTCCGGGTAACACAATAATTCCGCTCCGGCTTTGATAACATTTTGGAGAAATAAGCTATCACCTTTTCCTGACCATCTATTTTCTGCGACAATACTCCTCCTATACCTTCATTACTGGCATCAGTATCCAAAATAAACTGAACATTTGGTATAGGATAGGATAGAATTGGAGCCGTACACAATCTCCTTCGGAGCTCCACAAATGCTTGTTCCTGAGGTTCATTCCATTCAAATGCTTTATCTTTTCTTGTTAACTCATGCAGACTTTTGGCAACGTTGGCGAATCCTGGCACAAACCGTCTGTAATATGTGCACAATCCAAGGAAGCTTCGTAGTTCATGTAGGTTTTTCGGTCTTGGCCAGTTCATAACTGCTGCAGTCTTGTCAGAATCTGTATGAATTCCCATTGCCGTAACCTTGTGTCCCAAATATTTTACTTCTTCCTTGAAAAGTGAACACTTTTTGGGACTTAATTTTAAACCAGCTGCTTGCAACCTTTCCAGTACCTCCGCCAAGTTCTTCAAGTGGTTATCAAAGTCTTTGCCCATGACGATGATGTCATCCAAATATACAAGGCATGTTGTTCAGTGCAAGCCTTTAAGTACCCGTTCCATTAATCTCTCGAAAGTTGCGGGAGCGTTGCATAACCCAAATGGCATGACATTAAATTGCCATAGTCCATTCCCTACACTGAATGCTGTTTTCTCCCGATCTTCATCCGCAACTTCAACCTGCCAGTAACCACTCTGCAGATCCAATGTTGAAAACAATTTTGAACCCGATAATGTATCCAGTGTATCATCAATCCTGGGCAATGGGTAGCTATCCTTCTTCGTAACTATGTTTAGTTTCCTGTAGTCAACACAAAATCTCAAGCTCCCATCTTTCTTGCCAACTAACACCACAGGTGAGCTCCAGGGACTGTCTGAAGGCTCAATTACACCAGCTTCTCTCATATCTCTTACCATTTTATCAGCTTCCTCTCTTTTAGCTAATGGTAATCTCCTTGGTGCTTGACGTATCGGCTTTTCTGCTCCGGTATCAATACGATGTTTCACCATATTGGTTCTGCCATTTCCTTCAGGTGAACTGCAGAATACAGACTTGTGTTGCTCCAACAATTGACGTACTGCTTTCTTCTGCTCTTCTGAAAGCCCTTCTGTCCATTTCTGCACAAGTTGTTCCATTTCTGCCTTTTGTTGTTTTGTGTTGATCGATCTATTGATGTTTTTCTGCTCGCACTTTATTATTTTAGCTACTTCTTCACATTGTCCCATGATTGATCCTTTCTTAATTGTTTTCTGCGTATCTGACAGATTTAAAACTCTTACTGGTATTTTGAAATCAGCATCCGATCTAACTAAGGTTTTTTCAATAACGACTTACTTACAATTTTGTTGTTCTTCTTTGTTGGCCTCCACAACCCACAACCTGGGTGACCCAGAACCTCCTTCCAATTTTCCCCAAATGATTGTTTCTGATTGGGGTGGCAGTTTTTCTCTGTGATCTAATATTATTCGACGAACACAATTTGAATCTTCACCATTAAATTGGAGTGGCAACTCAACATTTCCGTACGTGAGTACTCCTTTGCCAGCATCAATAACGAATCCATTTGGCCTCATGAAGTCCATTCCCAGGATGACTTCATCCACAATGTCAGCTACAACCACTTCATGTTGAAAGTGAGTATTCCCGATTTCAAAGTTGACCACTTTCTTTCCTTTAATACTTGCACTTTCACCAGTAGCTGTCTGCATTCGGCATCTTCCTGCTGGTTTTAGTTTCCCTTTCACAATATCAGTGCGGACAATTGTATTTGTTGCTCCCGTATCTAACGTGATGACACAACTTTTTCCATCAATATTAGCCCTAACAGTAAGGCTGTCACCTCCCCTTGTCAATCTCGAAACATGGATGAAGGCTATGGGGCAATCGGTTGTGGGAGCCAGCTTACGCCCCTTTAGGCTGACTCGTTGTAGTTTAACTGATGCGGCGATGCTCCATCGTCTTCCCTAGCTTGCGGCACCCGTTCTTCTGCTGGACGTCGCTACATAGGCGATGCTGATCTTGCTCGTTTCCTTCTCACATCTCTGCATTCCCTCGAAATATGACCCAACTTGCCACATAACCAGCATCGAATTCTATCACTTCTGACATTCTCTCGTGGTCTTCTCCCGGTCTCCTGGTCTCGTTGTTTATAATTGTCATCACTCAACTCTACCCGGCGTATTTTAATCGATGGTTTTATAATTGCTTGTGCAGTTTCATTTGTTAGGGCATAAGCAATAGTTTCTGCGAATGTTGCTTTTGGTGACAACATTACTGCTTTTCGTGTTTCTGGATCACGAATGCCATCAGTAAACGCCTCTATCTTCATCTTCTCCATGAAATATGGTGGTGTATTTGAGTGTGCTAAATGAACAAGCCGCTCTACAGCCGAGGAATAATCCTGTAGAGATTCACCATTTCGTTGCAAGCGACCTTTTAGCTCAATCCTGTATAATTCCATTTTATGGTCGCTGCCATATTTTCGTTCCAATGCATTCATTACTTCAGCATAGCTTTTTCGCAGCAAGACGATTTTCGACAATGCAGCAAGACGATTTTCGGCGTTCCAAACATTCTGATCTGCCGCCGTTTCAAACTGGAATTTGAAGATTCCGAACGATGTTGTTCCATCGTATGATGGTGGTTTTAGTTTGATATTTGCTACTTGATGTACCACCTGGGAAGTAACTTTAGTCGTTTCAACATCCTGCAACCGTTTTTCGAAATCATCAACTTTCGATAAAACCTTATGCTCAAAATCTTGGATTTCACTTTGAATCTTCTCGACCTTTCCATCAAATGCCGTCAAGATTTGGAGAAGTTTCTCATCCATAATTTGCTTGACTTCATCGCGATTTAAAGCTAATTGCTGGCTGATTGTTTCACTAATTTCTTCTTTGTTAGCAGCCATATTATTGTTGACTTTCTCCAACTGTTGATTCATGTTGAAGCTGATTTCTTCCTTAGTGGCAGCCATTTGTTGATTGATGTTAAGACTTTGTTGATCAAATTTTTGATTGAGTTCGTCTTTATTGGCAGCCATCTGTTGACTGATGTTCAAACTCATCTGTTGCATCATAGCCATTAACTGCGTAAAATCGCAGTTTCCAGATGGTAATGTTGTTGTTGTTTCTGCAACAAAACTTTTCTCCTCATCAGCTGCCACTAGATCATTATTTGTACTAATCACTCCAAACTGGTAACTTTCCACGTCCATTCCATTGGCTTCAAGGTATTGTCGAAGCCGTAGCATTAATTCAGTTTTGTTTCCACTTGTTGACAATCCACGTTGTTCTAGTTCTTTCTTTAACTCAAGAACCTTCAAATCACTTAATAAAACCATTATTAACAGCTAACTAATCCGCCGATGTCACCAATGTTACGTTTTTCTAACCTTCCTTCGAATTGGCCTTACTCACAATTCGATAAACGCAATTCCCAAATCGCTTCAGAGTTCGATCACTGATTAGTAGGTACAAACTCCAGGTTTTATTAAGTATTCAACTCCTTAATTGTTCCACAACAATAGGAAAACAATACAGCGAACAATGTTCCTAACTAGAATATTCTTTCAACAGCTTCAGAAACTCCAACGGTTGATTGTACAAATTTCCAGTAATACAACGTTTAAAATAATACACAAATTATTTCTACTTAATAACACTTTAAACTTTATTTACAAAAACTAATTTAAATATCACTTTTATAATTTCAACTTCAATATCGCAGGTTTAAAATAACACTAATTAAAAACTACAAGAAGCAATTTCCTTATATACATTCTGCTTAATCTCTAGAAATTTCTAGGTCACTTTTTAGAAACCTTGAGAAAATATTAGAATATTCGATTATTTTACGTTACGTTGATTTGATTCATAAAATCATAAAACAAATAGACCTTAATTCTAAGAACATGTACAACAACAACAACACTATTCATTTCATTCACTTTCTGTTGTGTTTTGTTGATTTTATTTTCCTGGAAGTGACCGTAATCGTTTAGATCTTTCTGTAATCGTCTAGATTTTTCTGCAATCGTAACAATATATTTTAAATGTACTCTAACACACTTCAAAGTTTAAAAACAATTTGCAAAACGAAACAACATGTTTAACAAATACTTTTATATCGAATAAATCAAAACATGAGTAATCCTTCTTGATCGAAATTTAGAAATCAATTGAATTTGCATATCAAAAATAACAATTTTATTAATTTTTGGATTTTTAATAATAGGGTTGTCTGATGAATGTAATTTTTAATTTCCCTAATTGTAAGCCAACAATATGGGTTACAAACTTATATATGTACTACATTGAATAGGAAATAAGATCAATATTAAATTTTATTATAACCATAAAGTAACTAAAATATAATTATTTCAATTTTTTGTTTTGGAGCAATTTCACACAAGTTCAGCAAATTTTTGGGAAATTTTGACTTGACCCCTTTTAATTTTGATTATTTTTTGTTTATAGATAGTCTTTCATAAATAAAAAATACAAGTTCTCTTATAAATTTTTTTTTCGACCAGGGGTCTGCACAGGGTGCCCCTCAATTTTTTGTTATTTTGTGATATTTCTTTTTTTTTTTTACTTTATTTATTTCAATATAATCAATTTTATAAATACAACCACAGCAGCAAAGCTATGTGTGGCTTACAAAATACGGAACTATTAACATGAATAAAAATTTACATGTGATAAACAACAACAGTAAGACAAATATTATAAAAAAGAAAAGAAAAAAATCGAAAAACAATCAACAGCAGATCCTATAGCAAATTATACACATAATCTCTTAAACACGATTTAAATTTGTACATAGAAATTTCATTTTTAATAGATGTAGGAAGTAAATTATATTTTTGCAACCCAATGCAGAGTAAATTGGTTTTGCCTACAGCAGTTTTATGCCTTATAATGTGAAAGTCATTTCTTCGTCTAGTGTGATATCCATGAATGTCCGAAACTTGAAGAAGCTGGTTGTGTTTTATTTTGGACTTAACGATTTTATGGATGAAAAGCGTGTTCGTGGTGAGTATAATAGCACAGAAGGCGTTAAGAACGGCAATTTTTTGATAATCTTAATAGCTCTATTTTGAAGTCTTGCTAAGGTATTAAGTAGAGCAGCCGAAGCATGACTCCAAATTGGATTAAGATAGGTAAGATGTGGCATTATGTAAGCGTGATAAATTGACCATGCAACAGATTCTGTGATTGCACCCCTAGATCGTTTCAAAGCAAAGATGAAAGGTGTTATCTTATTTTTGATTGAGTTAATATTTATGTTCCACTTGAGTTTGCAGACAATTTGTAAACCAAGATACTTTACAGAATACACACGTTCCAAAAAATACCGTCAACAACTATATCTAGGTCAACCGAAGTTCTATTTTCAAACACAATAAACAACGTTTTTTTTAAGTTAAGGGTCAGTTTTTTAGAAGCCAAAAAATTTTTAACTGCAATTAAATCAGCAACTATCATCCCCCTCAATTCCATACTTGATCTAGCCTTATATTGCAAGACAGCATCGTCGGCAAACATGACCAACTCACCAAACAGTTTCAAATAAAACATGTCATTAATATAAATATTGAAAAAGAGGGGACCCAAGATTGAGCCTTGAGGGACACCTCTTTTCACAACCATGGACTCACTACTTATGTTATTCAGTGTAACAGACTGCTGTCTCCCAGATAAGTAAGATTTGAATAGATCCATACCAGATTGATCAATACCAATACGAGATAAGTCATCGACAAGAGTATCATGATCAACACAGTCAAATGCCTTACTCACATCCATGAATGTCGTACCAACAATGTACCCCTGATCCATATTAGTTTGAACGAACGTTAAGAATGTTGAAACGGCCGAAAGTGTCGATGACATCTCTGTAAAACCAAACTGATTTTCATGAATGATACTATTGTCTTTTAGTTATTGCCCCAATTGGCTGGCAATTATCCTTTCAAATATTTTGGAGTACGTTGGTAAAATAGAAATTGGACGATAATTATTTACTAGAAGCTTGTTACCATTTTTATAAACCGGGAGGACCTTAGCTTTTTTCAAGCAATTCGGAAATGAGCCTAAATCAATATGTTCATTAATTAATTCACATAATTTTGATGCGATAGAACCGGAAAACTTATTACAAAACTTTGAAGAGATTTTATCGTAGCCAGTAGCAGATGAGCGTTTCAAGCCTTGTATAATAACATTGACTGCCTCTGCAGAAGTATGCGAAAAAGAAAAAGTTTGTTCAATTACTGGTAAATTTAAGTCATAGTTTAAAGTCTGGTTGATATTTACTTGAGAATCTGTGACGCTTCCAACATTAATGAAAAATTTGTTAAATTCATTACAGACTTCAAGCGCATTTTTTTTTTTTTAATAAAATGTGTTGTGTAATAGGGTTTAGAATATGTGTCACAACAACATAAAAAAGCGTTGCTATAAGCCGCCAGCTCCAGTAGCTTAAACAACTTTTGTTGTTATTTTGTTTTCTTGTTGTTATTTAACATTGACAAAAAGTTAGTTGCAATTTGCGCTGATAACATCAACACCAATTTTAGTGGTGTCACGTCAAGGGGTAAAAATTTAAAAGCAAACTAAACTCGACTTTGAACCAGAATGTACATGGGTATTGGATTCGCAGTCAATATTCTAAATAATGCAATAAGTGCTGCTGATTTAAATGGCAGGGTTAAAAAATTTGGATATTTTACTGTCTTTACTGGAGACGTTGAAGGAGTTCTGCGGCAAAAGTAATGTAGAACATAACCAACTTATTGGATACAGTGAAACTCGCTGGCTGGCGGTAACGCCAGCACTAGAAAGAATTTTGAAAATGTACGAACGAACCACTGCAAGCACATTTCCTAACGGTTGAAAAATGTCCAATTAAAATAAAAGCATTTTTTGGAGAATTAAATAGTAAACAAATAGTAAAGGAAAGCATTAAATAGTAAATTTATGCACAATCTAGTTAGCACGTTTTGCACCGTCCCACTTTCTCGCAATAGAAATTCTAATTAGTTAGTATTTGGAAGAATGTTTGCATTTTGTCCAACATTTTAACGATTTGGCTCTGGTCAGTTTGGGGTAGACATAACTCTTTCTCTCTGAGACAAATAAAGGAAAACAAACAAACAAACAAACAAAAAACAATTCGACATAAGAGGAGTCACGCAGGGATTGCAATCCCGTGGCGTTTTATGGATCCTGGGACTACGTGACTCATAAATTTTAAATCCCGGGATGTCCGAGATCTAAAAAAACGTATAGAAAAACCATCCTTTTTTTATGCTGCACGATCTGCTGTCGTTTACAAATTCACTCTCTGAACAGTTACAAAGCAAAGATATAATAATTTCTAGCACAAGCGCTTTAATTAAAACTACTTTCTTGATGCTTAAACAATGCAGAGATGATACTAAATTTAAAATTATGTTTAACAAATGAAGGGATTTTGCAGAACTTTGCGGCATTCGTTTCGATGAAACAACACCAGAAGACAAAGATCTAGCAGAGTAACCAAGGTAGCTCAAAAGCATTTTATTTTTATTTCTAAGTCCATGCATTTAAATGCTTTTAAATATATGTGTGTATAAAAATGTGTATGTTATGTTTTACGAAAAAAATCTTTTTATGTCATTTAAATTCTCGCCCTCCCCCCCCCCCCCCCCCCCCTAAGATTTTGGTGAAATGACGCCACTGATTTTAAAAGTAAAAGGATTAGTAATTTTTAATGTATTTTATTTAATAAATTGCACAAAAATGAAAAAAAATCTCAAAACTATACGTATCCATACATACGCATTAAATAATTATATAAAATGGATGTATGTACCATGTACCATGTACAATGTACATGTAATAATAATATTAATATATGTATACATATACATAATAAATATGTAATATGTATGTACATATATGTAATACATTCTGTTAGAAAAATAAGGTTTAAACTTTAATTAAATTTTTTGAAGAAATGCGTCCAAAGAGGTTTGCCTTTTGTTTTTGCTGGATAGTAGCTGAACAAAATCAGAGCACAAACTTAATGCTGACATGGGACTCCCATCATTTCCATATTGCATAAAATAACGCTGTAATCTGTCAACACATTGTTTTGCCTCACGATAAGTTACGACGACAGGTTCTACATCATCACTGTCATCGGATTCCACCAACGTTTGATATTGTGATTTGATTGTTGCTACAATTACGTCCTCACAATCGTCATTCTCATCATAACACAGTAAATTGTTGTCAATTGACGAAAATTCAATATCAATACCTGGTGCGATTTCATTTAATCCGTCGCTGTGCTCTGCAATCTCCATAGATTTTAGGCCGCAATAACCAAAACAATTTTGTATTGTGCTGGTTTTTACTGCTCGCCAACTGTCAGCTACAAACTATATTACCTGTAAAATAGTTATTTTGCTACTGATTTCCCTCGCTGTTGACGTACAAGTAAGTATATTTTCATCGATGGATTCCAATATGTATTCGAACCGACGAAAAAAATCATTCTTTTTCTTCTCTTCTTTTTTATTTTTTATTATTTCTGTTTTATTTTTTAATTTTTTTCTATGTTTACTATGATTAATAAATTTTTTTTGTATGATCTGTCCCGATTAAACGAAATATTGTCCCGAAAAAGCGAAGTAAATTTGTGTTATTTGCTTGGTTTTGTTTCATTCTTTAGGATTTGTCCCAATTAAACGGCTGTCCCGATTAACCGGTGTCCCAATTAAGCGGAATCGACTGTATAAGATTTTTACAATATGCCGCTTGTATAACACACAAATATCCAAATAAACATAGAATCCAAATTATTACATCAGATTTATCAGATACTGATACTTTACTTACTGATACTTAAAATGGCAACATCTCAGACATCCATTTGGCAACTCCCGATGTAGTAGCATGGATAGACTCGCTCGATGTAAACATCTAATGTTCAAATGTACTGCCCAATGTTCAAATATTTTACCTATTTTTAAGTTTAATTTTAATTGTGTCACAAAAAAAAACCATACGCTAAATAAATATCAGATACTAAACGATAATAACAATCACTAACAATGTATTTTCAACCAAACATGTCTTACCCGTTTTAATAGAACATATCCTGCAGTTTAAATAATTAGAGAAGTGTGACTAACAACCCTAAATTTATATTTCAGGAGTTCATCGTACGCGATAAATTTTGCAATGAAATCATAAAAACAAAGCGTGTGCAAATTTTTACCGAAAATGCAAAAAATTTTGCAACACAAGTGACCTGCCTTAGTATAAATTCCAAGAGAAATATGCTGGCTGTTGGATATAACTCTGGAAAAATCGATGTTAGTAATAACAAGTTTGCTCTTCAAGCTTCATTCGCACAATATTATATTTTATAATTCTGATTTTACAGATCTTTGAAATTCCTCTGGGAGCTAACATGAAACTAATCGTTGCTGATTTATCTTCAGTCAACACTCCCGTAAGAGAAATGAAGTTTTCGCCGTGGATTAGCTCTTCAGATCCTGAAATATTAGTTGTTATATCCGATCAAATATGTTTTTACGACGTTTCAAAAAAAATTATACAAAGTTTCAAGCGCTTGACCCCGTTGACGAAGTCAAGGAAGTATAATCGATTCAGAGTTAAACAAGTGAACAGCGTAGAACCTGCAACAATATTAAATACGGAATCAACAAATCTGTGGATAAATAAACGTGGCCATGACAGAGAAGAATTGTTATCTAGTATTAAGTTTATTGGTAATTCGGCGCATAAATTAGTTTGTGATAGAGATTTTAAAAAATTCCTGACTATTGACAACGAGGGAAATATATATTACTTAAGATTGATGCATGGCAAACCAAAAAATTTAATTTTATCATACCTACCGATTGTTACCATGGCAATTACCTTTTTTTTATCGCATTTATTTAATAATTAAGATTATCATTTTGATGAAGTCATATCAGTCTTCTAGTACTGGATTCTAGAAAGTATTAAAATTTTTTTAGGATTATTTAACTTTTCACATAAAAGCATCACATAATTTCAGAACATTTGGTACAATCCTATTTAATCCCGGTTTTCAAATAGGCTATTTTTATAGGTAAATAGTAAATGGTAACAAAAATTAGGTTCTCTGCATCAAAATTGTAAAAAATGTGTGCGGAAATGCGGGGTCTTAATTTTACCTTGTTTTCCTTTTTGATTTTTTTAAAAAAAAATATATAATAAGTCATCAAATTATGAAGCCCGAAAAACCCGCTTTAAAACTGGATGATTAATAATCTGATTAAAATGTACCTTATAGAACATGCTTATAATATATTTGTTGTTAACACTCAACGGGATGAAATCGTTTACGGAATATTCAGTAATTTTGATGTAGATATCGTAGATATTGAAAATTAAAAGTTTGATTGCTTATAACTTTGAATCTCTGAGTTTCCGCAATTTTTTTTTTTATATTTATAGTGCAGTGTACCTAATCTAACAAATCGTTAATTTTAAAACAAGGATAAAATAGTGTTACGTTTTTCAAACCTTACTTCGAATTGGCCTTACTCTCAATTCGATAAACGCAATTCCCAATCTCCTTCTGAGTTCGATCCCTGATTAATAAGCAAACACATCAGGTTTTATTAAGTATTCAACTCCTTAATTGTTCCACAACAACAGGAAAACAATACAGCAAGCAATATTCCTAACTAGAAAATTCATTGCTTCTGAAATTCAAACGGTTTATTGTAGAAATTTGCAGTACACAGCGTCTAAAATAATACACAAAATATTTCTACTATTCATAAAATCTATTTAATTTGAAAAAAGCTTCTAAATTTGCTGAACACCTAACTGGTTCGCGTAACTTCTATAAAGCCGCTAAGGCTATCCAAGCCAATTTCTGTAAATCTTCTCTTCCTCCTCTTCTTGATAGGGTATACCTATTATTGACCCAAAAGAAAAAGCTAATTTGCTAGGACATTTTTTTCTATAAATTCTACATTAGTCGAACCACATTTCCAACCTAGACCTATTCCTAAAGTATCGCTCAAAATAAAGCGAATAATTTTTCGTAAAAACATTATTCGAAAAATGCTTTTACAAGTTAATACCAACAAGGCATCTGGGCCTGATCATATTCCTCCAACTATACTTAAAACGTTTGCTAGGAAGCTAGCACCTATCCTCACTAAAATATTTTATTTGTCTTGTTCTTGTAAGAAAGGGATTTTTCCTGAAATATGGAAACTTTCTAGTGTACACCCAGTTGCAAAAAAGGGTAGTAAAACTGACCCATCCAATTACAGACCCAATTACAGACCCGTTTTTGAGAAATATATAAATTTTAATTTAATGAGCTTCTTAGAGTCTTCTAAATTACTTAATGAAAGACAATACGGCTTTCAAAAAGGAAGAGCAACAGGAGATTTGCTTTCGTTTGTTACTCATCTTTGGAACAAATCCCTTGAAAACTTTGGTGAGACTTTCGGTGTTGCTCTTGATATTTATAAAGCATTTGACAAAGTTTGGCACAAAAATCTTTACAAATTGAGATGTTATGGTTTAGATGAGCTACTAATTTGCTGGATGCAAATCATATCTGAGGGAAAATTTCGAGTCAATGTTAACGGTATTCCATCGGATGTATTTTCGACTAATGCAGGAGTTCCTCAAGGTTCCGCTTTATCCCCAACTCTTTTGCTTAATGACTTATTGGTTTCAACAATTAATCCTATCCATAGTTTTGATGATGATAGCACTCTTCATGCATCTCATGTTGCACCTAGATTATATTCACCTTTAGCGCTTAATAACTGTAGATCAAATTTGATAGATTTATTAAACGTTAATATCAACGTTTAATAAATCTATCAAATTTGATCTACTACTATACTATTTTTGATTGGGGTGTTGCTAACAGTGTTGAATTCAATACGTCCAAAACACAAGCTTGCCATTTTTCAAGATTTTCAACACCTAACCCTTTTCTTTTGAAGTTTGATTCCAAGGATCTGATAAAGAAAGAGTCCGTGAAACTTCTAGGAGTTGAGGTTGAAAATAATATGAAGTGGAATTCTCATATTTTTAGCCTAGCGAAGATCGCTGTTCAAAAATTGGGGTTTTTAGAACGATGTAAGTTTTTCACCAGCGAACAGCTTCTTTTAATATACAAATCTTTTATACGTCCCTGCATGGAATATGTAGTTATATGTAGACTTATGTAGTTTGAAGTATCTTGATTCTGTGCAGCGGAGAGCAGTTAAATTAATTGGTAAACTCAAATCTTACTAATGACTGTTAAGTAATGTAATCAATTAATAAAACAAAAAGAATAATTTTACATTAAAAAAAAAACCAGCTATTTTTGTAGCCTAGAATGTAAAACTTTAGAAAAACAAAATTTCATATTCCATTGTATTTATTTAACGATTTTTTGTTTGTAAACTATATCAATCACGATCTTTCAAACCGAATAAGAAACGATCTTGCTTAACGAAAACATTAATAAGAGAAGATGTAATTTTCAAAATTGTTAGTTAGTTATGTTTTAGTGGAAGATGGAGTAACATAACAACGATAGAAATAAAAAATTAAATTTTAGTTTTCCATTTTTTTGTTGAGTGTTTATTATGTAAA
Source organism: Diogma glabrata (assembly GCA_963693315.1). NCBI lineage: Eukaryota > Metazoa > Arthropoda > Insecta > Diptera > Cylindrotomidae > Diogma > Diogma glabrata. The sequence goes on along the minus strand of OY856188.1, from coordinate 240,130,956 downwards.
ATAAATGATTTTAGTTGTTTTTAATTAATTGTGGTGTAGTTTTTATTCAAAACTTTGATATACAGTCCATAATTTGACGAAGAAATTAAATTTTAAGACGACATAGTTGGAGTCGCCATTTTGGTCCTTCGTTGCCGATTTAGTTCGAGATATAAGTTTATGGCTTTTGTATGGAGAAATCAATTGAAATTGATATCATAATTAATATTTAAAACAAAAATAAATTGATAGTTTTTTGGAATTGGTAAAATCGAATTGTGTTACCTTGGAATATGTAATTGCGCATCATTTTAACAATTTTACATCTTCATCAACAACAGTATTATTTGTGGAAAGAGAATGAAAAATACATTCAAAAATACATGTAGAGAGAAAGATGGTGAGTGAGAATGTTATATAAATGTGACGACATATAAAAAATAAAAAAAAAATGAAAAGTGACTTAAACTTGAACTATAATATTTAAAATTTTTGCATAGACAATTTATTAGTTAGTTAGAAATAAAATCAGTTAGAATTTGGAAATATTATTAGAAATTTGGAAATTATTGTATAAACAATAATCATTGTAGAAATTAAACATTTTTGTTTAATTTAAATAAAAAATTTACTTTAGTTTTTATAGTTTTTGGAAATTATTGCATAGGCAATAAATAATAAATGCATTGTGTATTGGTTAGATTTTTATACTTTTTCAAACAAATTAATATTGGATTCTGATTATATAGTTATTGTTATAACTATAGTATAAAATTAATCAATTAAGTTAAGTTTTCTTTAAAAAAGTATTTGTGAATTCACAACAATTTTAGATTTGATACGCAGTAGGATTTTATTGCATTCATATTTTTGTTGATAAGTTGTAGAAATTATGGAAAAAATGGCTAATGAAGAGTTTTCAAAATTAAAAAAAAAACGTAGTGGTTTGAAAACACAATTAACATGTCATGAAAAGTTTTTAAAAGAATTGGATAAAACTGAAGTAGGCTTTATTTTTAAAATACAAGCTAGGTTACCAAAATTAATATCATGTTTTGATACATATCTAGACTATAATGCGGATCTTTTAGCTTTAGCCACTGATCAAAATGAGATAGATGCTATTCATTTACATTTTTCAGAATTTGAGTGTAGGCATTATGCACTTGTTAGTGAATTTGAAAAATTATTATCAGAGCAAAATAGTTTGAATAAAACTAATAGCGAGTATCACGAGATAGCCGAAAGTGATGCATCAAAACGTGGGATTGGATTAGCTCCCCATGTGAAATTGCCTCCGATAAAATTACCTAATTTTGATGGTAAGCTTGAAGATTGGATTAAGTTTAGGGACTCATTTGATTCTATGATTTTAAAACAAATATCGTTGAGTGATATTGATAAATATTATTACTTGGTTAGTAGTGTGTCTGGAGATGCAAAAAGAATTATTGATAAAACAGAGTTTTCTTCTGAAGGATTTAGATTGGCATGGAAATCTCTTTTAGAGCGTTATGATAATAAAAGAGCTATAGCTGAAAAGCATATCAGCGAATTATTTAAATTAAGATATGTAAATAAAGAATCAGCTGCTGAATTACAAAAATTGGTTGATAGCTGTAATTTACATCTACGTAGTCTTAATAAACTAGGACAAAAAGTAGAAAGCTGGGATATCATGATAATCCATATTGTATCGCAGAAATTAGATTACGAAACATTAAAGTTATGGGAATCAGAATTAGAAGTTGACGCATTCCCGTCTTGGGAACAAATGTCAAGTTTTTTAGAAAGACGTAGTAGAGTTTTGGCCACAGTTGAAAAGGCAAAAACAAAACCTTCTGTTAATAAATTTAATCAAAAGTCTCCAAGTGGAAATAATTATACATCAAGTAAAACTTTTATTCTTGGTAATGAGAGTTCTAAGCAAACTTGCACGTTATGTAATCAGTTTCATTTTATTGGTAGTTGTCAACAATTTTTGAAGTTAAGTCCTTTTAGTAGATATGAGAAGGTTCGATGTTTGGGGTTGTGCTTGAACTGTCTAAGTTCGTCACATATGGTAAAAGATTGTCAATTGTCAAGCTGTTCAATTTGTAACTCTAAACACAATTCATTATTGCATATGAAGTCTTCGGACAACAATTATAGTAAAAATAATAGTTCATTTGGTCAGATAAATGGTAACCGTGATACAAATTATAGTAGAAATAAAAATAGAACATATACATTACAACAAAATAATCAGACGTCATCATCACAAAATAGTCCACCCAATCGTAATAATGTTAACATTCAGAGTAGTAGTAAAAGTTTTAATATTATTAGTCAGCAATCTAATATTGATAGTGAAAGTGTGCCAAATTTAAATAGTAGAGACGATGCGGCACAACAAATAGTAGAAACCAGTCAAAATAGGACTTGTTTTTCATGCGTGGGAAGTTCAGTAGATAGTTACGTGATGCTACCTACAGCAATTGTTTTAATAATGGACGTTCATGGCAGGTACATTAAATGTAGAGCTATTCTTGATAGTTGTTCACAAAATAATTTCATTGGAAAACCTTTAGTAGATAAACTTGGAATAGGGAAAACAAATGTAAATAACTTTACAGTTTCTGGTTTATATGATATGAAGACAACCGCGAATTTTAAAATAAAAACATCTATAGCTTCAAGAATCAAAAATTATAACAAGCAATTAGAACTTATGGTAATTCCTCAAATAAGTACCAGATTGCCTTCCCTTCCAATAAATATTTCAAAGTGGTCGTTACCTAGTAATATTGATTTAGCAGACCCTGATTTTAATATCCCTTCTTCTGTAGATATACTTATAGGAGCGGAGATATTTTATAATACTTTGGAACATAAAGGAATAATACTGAATAAAGATTTACCAGTATTAGAGTCAACTGTTTTTGGTTATGTAGTTGGAGGAAAAATAGAGTCGCGTAATTTTTATTTAGCAGAAGTAAGCAAAAACGAAGAAGAGAATCATAATTTTAGCGATGAAAATAGTAACATAATTTCGAATTCTCAATTAGATTCGCAGTTAAGTAAATTTTGGGAATTTGATTCATTGAACTCAATTGAAAATCATATGTCAAAAGAAGAAGAATATTGTGAAACGTTTTTTGAAAAAACATATAGAAGACAAAATGATGGAAGATTTGTTGTTAAGTTGCCATTTAAAGACAATGTCAATGAACTGGGTGATTCAAGAAAAATGGCTTTAAAACGATTTAACTATTGAGAAGCTAAATTACAAAAGAATGTAGAACTCCGGAATCAGTATGTGGAGTTTATGCGAGAATACATAAGCTTAGGCCATATGAAGAAATGTAATGATTCCAAGTGTAGTCCATCAGAAGAATATTTTTTGCCGCATCATGCTGTGCTAAAACCGTCTAGCACGACAACGAAATGTCGTGTAGTTTTTGATGCGTCGGCAAAAACTTCAAATAATATTTCATTAAATGAACGGTTAATGGTTGGTCCTGTGGTACAGGATGATTTATTATCAATTGTACTTCGATTTCGTACGTATTCAATAGTGTTTACGTCAGATATCGCTAAAATGTATAGACAAGTGCTAATTGATGATAATGATACGCGATATCAAAAGATCTTTTGGCGTGAGAGCCAAACCATGCCTTTAGAAATTTTTGAGCTAAAAACTGTTACATATGGCACTTCGTCGGCGCCTTATTTGGCTACCAAAGTTATAAAACAATTAAGTACAAATAGTAGCTTAGAATATCCAATAGCCTCAAAAATAGTATTTAAAGATTGTTACGTCGATGACGTGCTAAGTGGCTGTAATGATGTAAATTATGCAATCAAAGCATATCATCAATTAACCCAAATGTTGTCTGGTGCAGGTATGAAATTACATAAGTGGAGTTCGAACTCAAATAAATTTTTATCTCAAATTCCTAAGGAGGATATTGCAGATGTTTCACAAACTAATGAGACCATTAAGACATTAGGTCTTATTTGGAATTCGAAAACTGATATTTTCAAATTTAATCTCGAGTCAATTAATGGTAACACCAAGAAACTAACAAAACGTAATGTTGTTTCAGATATTTGTAAAATATTTGATCCTTTAGGGCTCTTGGCACCGATGGTAGTAAAGGCAAAATTGCTTATACAACAGCTTTGGATAGCCAAAGTTGAATGGGATCAAGAGCTGCCTGAAAACTTAGCACAATTCTGGTTGAAATATAGAAACGATCTAATTAAAATACATGAGTTAGACATTGATAGATGCGTCATTCCAGATAACAACGGTTCTATAGAAATACATGGCTTTGCTGATGCCTCTCAGGTTGCTTATGGCGCATGTGTTTATTTAAAAGGTACAAGTACAAATGGAAATTATACTGTAAGACTGCTATGTAGTAAGTCTAGAGTAGCACCGTTGAAAGTTGTTTCCCTACCTAAACTTGAACTGAATGCCGCATTATTATTATCAAATTTAGTTAAGAAGGTTATGTCCTCATTGAATTTAAAAGTCAATAGAATAGTTTTATGGAGCGACTCAACTATTACGTTGCAATGGATAAAAATAGCTCCTTATCAACTGAAAATCTATGTAGGAAATCGTGTTAGCGAAATTCAAGAGAACACAAAGGAAATGGAGTGGAAACATGTTAAAGGAAAAGAAAATCCTGCTGATTTAGTATCAAGAGGAGTCTTTGCGAGTGAATTATTAGGAAATAAGCTTTGGTTTGAAGGGCCAGATTTTCTAAAAAAGCCTGAGGTAGAATGGCCAACAAGGATTATAGAAATAAATGATATTTCAAAAATTCTTGAATGCAAAAATAAACCGTTAACATTTAGTACTTTTAATCATGAAAATGTTATAAATATTGAAAACTTCAGCTCACTGACTAAAATTAAAAGAATCATTGGTTATGTTGTTCGTTGGAAATTAAACTCAAAGATTAAAACTAAAACTGATAGAAATTATGGTCCACTTACAGTTGTGGAGTTAGATATGGCTATGAAAATTTTGATACGCATAGTTCAACGTTCAGAATTTCGTCCTGAATTCGTCGAATTAGAAAAGGGTAATGCTGTTTCAAGAAAAAGTAAACTTCTAAGTTTATCTCCCTTTATAGATAGTGATGGTTTGATTAGAGTAGGAGGACGGCTTCATAATAGTTCATTAGAGTTTGATAAAAAACATCAATATGTCTTGCCGTCTCATAATCATTTTACAGAATTGATTTTTCGTAGTACACATTTGAAAAATTTACATAGTGGAATACAATCAACGGTTTCGTTTGTTAGACAAAAATTCTGGCCATTGAATGCTAGAAATATAGCAAAACGGGTTGTACATCAATGTATAATTTGTTTCAAAAGTAAACCTATATTATTGAATCAAATAATGGGAAGTCTACCCACAGACAGAGTAGAACCCTGTAGACCATTCAATATTTCTGGTGTTGATTTTTGTGGACCTTTTTCAGTAAGGTATAAAAATCAGCGGAAGGATACACTTCATAAAGTCTATGTGTGTGTATTTATTTGCTTTGTCACTAAAGCAATACATTTGGAAGTTGTAGAAGATGCTACCAGTGAGACGTTTATTGCGTGTCTTAAAAGGTTTTTTGCCAGACGTGGTAAATGTAAAATAATATGGAGTGACAATGCAGGGAATTTCGTTGGAGCAAATAATTATTTTAAGGAATTAGCTAAAAATTCTCCATCTTATGGCAACGATATAATCAACTTTTGCTCTCATGATGAAATTGAATGGAATTTCATACCACCCCGTTCTCCACATTTCGGTGGTCTGTGGGAGTCTGCGGTTAAAATGTTTAAGTCTCATTTTAAACGTAGCATCGATAGTGCTAGTTTGACTATAGAACAATTGATAACAATAACTGCAGAAGTAGAAGGAGTTCTCAATTCAAGACCCCTCTATCAAATGTCTGCAGACCCAAACGATTTTGAACCTCTTACTCCTGGTCATTTTTTGACCGGAGGACCTATAAATAGCATTATAGAACCTGATATGACCAAAATTAATAGTAATAGATTATCATATTGGAGAAAGGTTACTCGGTTGACACAACAGTTATGGAAACAATTTTCTAAAGATTACTTGCACACGTTGCAACAAAAATCTAAATGGAGAGAAAAACAGCGTGATTTGAAACAAAATGATTTAGTACTTATACACGATGACAATTTACCAAGTCAGAAATGGTTATTAGGCAGGGTGGTCAAAACAATAATAGGCAAAGATAACAGTGTTAGGGTTGCCGTTCTAAAAACACATCGAGGTTTGTTAGAAAGATCAGTGACTAAGCTAGCCAGATTACCGTTTGAATAGTCAATAGTATTTTAATTGGTATAGTTTTAAAATCCATATTTCATAAAAGAACAAAAAAAACAAAATTAGTTATGAATTCACATTTCAACTTTATATATATTAGTTAAGTTGCATTGTTATTGCAAGAATGTAAATGTTATAAATTTGAATTTAAATGTCATATGTACTTGATATCCTATTAAAAGGTTAATATGTAAAATGTAAAATATTGAATTTTGTTAGTATAAAAACTTTTAATATTAATATGTATAATGAAACAAAACTTATTTAATTTTTATTATTTCTCATTGTGTTTCTTAAAACAGAGAGAAAGCATATGATCGTTATATTATTAAATCTAGAACTGTTGAAAGAGCATACTCCTTCAACGCGGGGAGGATGTTAAGTAATGTAATCAATTAATAAAACAAAAAGAATAATTTTACATTAAAAAAAAAACCAGCTATTTTTGTAGCCTAGAATGTAAAACTTTAGAAAAACAAAATTTCATATTCCATTGTATTTATTTAACGATTTTTTGTTTGTAAACTATATCAATCACGATCTTTCAAACCGAATAAGAAACGATCTTGCTTAACGAAAACATTAATAAGAGAAGATGTAATTTTCAAAATTGTTAGTTAGTTATGTTTTAGTGGAAGATGGAGTAACATAACAACGATAGAAATAAAAAATTAAATTTTAGTTTTCCATTTTTTTGTTGAGTGTTTATTATGTAAAATAAATGATTTTAGTTGTTTTTAATTAATTGTGGTGTAGTTTTTATTCAAAACTTTGATATACAGTCCATAATTTGACGAAGAAATTAAATTTTAAGACGACATAGTTGGAGTCGCCAATGACCTTGATTCCTTGTAATATAGAAGAAATGTTGATGCTTTGACGATTTTCTACAAATATGTATATCATGGATGAACGGGTTTCTGAAGAGATCAAATCGATTTTACCTAAGTCTGCAAACCTATCGCGTCATACCGGAGCATCGGTAGCGGTCCATCCTTTTACGGTTCAAATAATTATATGTAGAGCTGTAGCCTTCCAGCGCGACTTTTTCAACAGAGTCTCTCATCTCTGGAATTCGTTGGTTTTCCCTGATAACTTTAATCCTCAAAAGTTCAAAGTCGGCGTTCATAAATTTCTCAAAGAAATTTAATTCTCAATCGATTCTAATCCCTAGTTGGCATAGTATCTTCGGATATTCAGAGACGTTAATATATAATTAATTATATTAACACTAAACATGCCTAACTTTCAATAAAAAAAAAAAAACTTAACACACAAAACTTTATTTACAAAAACTAATTTCAAAATAACTTCTATTTACACGATTTTGTATGCACGGGTACAACATTTTTTTTACAATTATTTCCATTAAAATCTTTAGTCCGGAACGTTCCATTAACAAAATAAGAAAAAATTTTACTGTGCCTTGTTAATACAAAAACAATTATATTCATTTCATTTGATTGTTGTTGTATTTTGTTTTGTTGATCATCAATCAATGATCATCGTTATGAAGATGCTATAGGGTGTTTCATTTGTGTTGAATTGAATTGAGTACTATGTTATATTTCGATATGATTTTGTTATAACCGTACTATAGGAATATTCATTTGATTTTAATAAAATGACGGCAACACTTAAAATGATCAAATTAAATCGTACAAAAAATAATGTTTCTATTATTTTGGAAAATAAGTAATAATTGTAATGTAATGTTTAAATAGTAGATTGTATCACTAGTGCGAATGCGTTTTCCAAACAATAGTTAACGGCAAATAACTCGCGTTTGGAAAACGCATTCGCACTAGTAATACACACTATTTTTTGTAACAAGTGCGTAAAATTTATAAATATTTATTTAATTGTTCATTTAATCATTTATTTAACAAAGTTATAAACAAATTTAAGCTTTTTAAATAATTAAAGTGCGCCATCTTTGTTGTAATAGTTGTAAATTATACTAGCTCGAAAATATAAACATAAGAATCCAACTAAAACAATACATAGGAATCCAATAAGAGCTGTCAAAATTGTAAACTTTGAAAACCTAAATAAATTGCTTGTCTTGCAATTCAAATGATGCAATGTGTTTAAGTTGTTTTTACTATATGGCAAGTTATTTAAATTATTATTTTGATATTTTAGTGCTATAAAAATATTATATATAGATAGATATATGGATAGATTTAACTACAAATCTCACATGCAGGCGGTGTTACGGTGCAGGCTTACAAAATATTTTGTGGTCATATGTGCGGAAAAGTAGTTTTTTCTTTTATTCTATTCTAGTACAAAATTGAATATTTTTTACACATGTGTTACAAAAAATATATTTTTATATAATTAGAGAGTAGAGTAGCAATGAGAGGTGCAGGCCAAAATCCTGTTGAGCGGTAAACGTATAATTACTATAATTATACTACTTAGCAATAATTTAAAATAAATTAAACACGGAGCAAGTTAAATCCAATGTAACAAATCCTTTTAATGGCTTCCACTATAAAGAAAAAACATGAAGCTAGCATACAATAAAAAAGAAAAAAACAGTGTTGTCAATTTTACTTTAAATCTAATTCATTACTTCAACACTCCCATTTGAATTATATTTTGATTTTGATACCCATTTCCATAGTACGAGCATTGTGTTTATCACGAGGTTATCCTTTTGTGAGAACATCTGCTACCATTTGTTCAGTACAAAGATAACATACTTGAATGATTGATTGATCCACCTTTTCTCTTACAAAATGGTGTTTAACATCTATATGTTTGGTTCTGGAATGGCATGAGCCATTTTTAGAAAGCAAATTTGCAGTCATGTTGTCACAGAAAATTTTCATCTTCATTTCACATCGAAATTCTTTATCTAATTTCAATAGCCACATCGCCTCCTGAGTTGCCGCAGACAACGCCATATACTCCGCTTCAGTCGTACTCAGTGTGACAGTTTGCTGCTTTCGAGTAGACCACGTGATTGCCCCACCACACTTAGTGAACACGAATCCAGTAATGGACTTACGACCATCAACATCGCTGGCCCAGTCTGAATCAAAAAAACCCGTGATTAATGAATTTTCTGATTTTTGGTACTTAAGTTTAACCGACATAGTACCCTTCAAATTTCTTAAAAATCTTTTTACGGCGCACCGATGTTGTTTACCTGAATATTTTGAATATCGACTTACCAGGTTGACTGCGTATGAAATATCGGGCCTGGTACCCTGTGCTGCATATAGTAAGCAACCAACTGCTTCCTGATATGGTACATATTTCATTTCATGCCGATCATCGTTTGTTGTTGGAGACATACTTTTATCGAGCTTAACATTAATGTCCACCGGCGTTGATACAGGATTGCATTCGCTCATTTTTAAGCGATCTAGAACCTTCTTGATGTACTCCTCTTGGTCAAGTAACAAAATATTGTTCTTACGATCTCTCGTAATTCGAAATCCCAGAATCGATTTGACTTCACCAATGTCCTTCATTTTGAATAGTGTGAATAATTCTTGTTTGATGATTGCAATTTCACTTTTATTAGTACTGAATATGAGAATATCATCTACGTATATCGCCACAATTACTGTGGATTTCTTGGATATTATGAATTCAATATACACGGGTCTACTTTTGATTGCATTAATCCTATTGCTTTTAGAGTATTATTCAATTGTTCATTCCATACTCTTCCTGGCTGTTTCAGACCGTACATTGCTTTATTCAACTTACATATCTTCTTCGTACCATCAGCATATTATTCGGGGTGAAATATGTATACATTTTCTTTCAACTCCCCTTGTAGGAACGCTGTCACCGCGTCAAGTTGTTCAATTTCCACATTATGTTCGACGGCCATAGCTAAAAGATAACGAATTGAATTATGCTTAATGTTAGAGTGCCACGTATCGTGGCCTTGGACTTTTACTAACACACAAATATATTTATATAATCAAAATTTAAAAAAATTTTAACACACGGGATACGCTGATCTCGGACTAATCCGGACTTTGGGATCTCTTATCAATCGATTTAACCTAGCATTTGGAAAAAGAAATCTAATAATAATATAACAAGAAAACTTATCTTAAATTATGTTGAATAGAAGAGTGATGTGATTCAATCCAGTCGATTTTAATTGCAATGTACTATTTTTATGTCATTTATTATTTACCCTCCTTCAATTTATCAATATGGTGGTTGTTGTACTTTTTATAATTTCCTTTTGTTTATTTTCTACGATGTTTGTTAATAATCTTCACAATCTCTGTGAACAGCCGTTGTGTTGCATGTATGATCCCCTTTTCGAATATAATGTAAAATTACGATGATGTTTGCTTAAACCAAAGATTTGGTTTTGACACTGTATTGATGAATTCATTCGTCAATTGTTTTAATTATGAAGAAAAATTGTTTGCGGGTTATTATCAATCACAACTATTTTATAAACCAACACGAAAAACATGGAAACACCAGCACATCATTTAAACAAACATATAGCCAAATTTATTATTGAAATATTAATTTTTAATAATATTAAACAATCTTGCTTAACTCTTCATCACCATTTTAATTTTATTTTTTTATTTATTTTATTAAGACTAGATCTCTTTTTCATTTGAAAACAAACCGGGAATTAATTAAAAATGTGTTTTCACTTTTTAAAGTTAAAACACGAGATGATCTCAAAAATGTGTTCGTCTTTTACACATCACATTTTTAGCAACAAAAAAACAAAATGAAAAAAATTGAGCCATTGAGTGCGTTCGTTTATTTTTATAAGTATATTCGAAATTGAATTGGCCGTTATAATTATTTGAATTTAAAAAATTGTTTTAAATTACTATTGTTGTAAAAATGAACTGAAATGATTGAAATAAATTTTTATTGAATCAGAAAAAAGAATATGAATTGGTTTTAATATATTTAGGTGATTTTAGTATTATTCAGTTGAATATAGGCGACGTTACACCATGAATTCAAGGTAAAGACCAAATATTTACCCTTGAAATCACAAAAACGTCACCATCCCCTCTACGTCAGAAACCACCGAACTACTTCCAACAATTATTCTGTATCTGGGATCGAGTTATCAATGGTGACCAACGTCAGGGTCGATGATCAATCTCAACACTCATGAAGGTCCTAGGAACTATCAGTGAGCGCTGAAATCGACCATTCATCCATCTAACGTCAGCACCATTGAACCCTCGATACAACCAGTAAAATATGACACTGAAAATGTGAACCCCAGACACGACAACCAGGCAAAGGAACGACCCTACCGAACGTAAGACGTCATTCCCTGATGTCTTTCGCGTGATGTACTCCAAGATTCTTACCGCTCATATCTATGCACTCATAGAGTACATTTCCAATCTTAGTCTTAATCATTGCAGGTAAGAACTTTGGAGCCAATTTTGCCGAGAATTTTTTTGTAGCGTCACTCAAATGATGTGGCCGTACAAACACACGTTGTTGTGGTTGAAAGGTCCGTAGTTTAGATCGCAGGTTATACTGATGTTGCGATTTTTTGAAAGCTGCTTTTAAATTTTGTTGAACCCGGTTCCTGAGCAGAGTCAAATGATCAGAGCGTTCTATTTCCTCACCAGCATCTTCACCAAGCTTGTGTAGTGATCTCAACAAATGGTAAGTATTCCCATCCGATATTGGATGTTGACCAAATAATAAATAGTACGGTGAGTACTTGGTAGCTGAATGTACTGCAGCCCGCAGTGCATACGCGATTTCACCAATTTGTGAATCCCACTTGGTATGTTGACCTTTTATGAACGCTCGAATTGCTGCTAGAACTGACCTATTGACCCGCTCTGACGCGTTGCTTTGAGGACTATAGACACCGGTCCTAATGTGTTTAATGCCGAAATCTGACAAAAGATTTTGAAAGTTCCTACTAGTGAACTGTTTGCCATTGTCACTGTGTAGAAACTCTGGTACCCCATATGTAAGAAACACTTCATTCCTTAGAAAAGCATTCACCTTCGGTGAAGTTGCGTTTCTAAGTGGTTTCAGTAGTACAAACTTCGTAGCATGATCCAGAACAATTAACAATACCGTATTCCCAAGTGTAGAACGAGGGTACGGTCCCAAAAAATCTATATAGACTCTCTGCCATGGACGTGCTGTATTTAAACAAGAGGTAAGAGTGTAATATTACAAATTCGTAACAATCGTATGATATATTCAATATTTTTAAGTGGTGCCGATCATAGAAATGACAGAAGATTTAAAAGTTCTAAAAGAACAAGCTGTGTTAAAACCTAAATAATGGGTTCGTTTTAAACAAGACTTTTTCAAAGAAGATCGTAAGTCAACTATGTAGATCTTGCTTAAAATAATTCACTTAAAATTATTGCCACGCAGTGATTATACACGACTGCGACTCAAAATGAGGCTGATGAAGCAAAACGTAGGAAGATATGACGACCGATGGAAAAATCATTTAAACCTTATATATGGTTTTAGGGAGCGGAAGAATTTTTATAGGGACGGCTGAGAAACAAACCTAGTAAACAACTTGTGCCTTTATTTCTTTTCTTTATTTCCTTTTTCTCAATATGAACAACCTTTTATAAATAAAAAAAAGTAGTTTAAATGTGTGTAAGCTTAAAATAATAAAAATATTATATTAAATTGTAATTCACTATACTATTGTCTAAAATACACATGTCATTTGTATAAATTATATAAAGAAACCCTTTATTTTAATAATAAAAACATATTTAATAAAAATATTGGAGCTGCCTGGTATCTAAATGGCATATTTTAATTTTACTAAAAATAATTCTTAATAAAAGAGGAACACTATATACGTATATTTCAATCAACTATATTGGAACAAACTCTGATTCATCTTTCAACTCTTCTTTTTTATCATCAAGCATCCTCGCCAGATAAATCTCAAGATCCATCATTCCGGATAATTCTTCGGTAACAATCGCATATATTGGCTCTTCGCTACATTAATCAACTCATCTCTATCAGCTAGAACTAACTAACTACACTCTACCTTTATATCCACATATTAACCTTCCTAGTACTAAACGTTTTAACTTAAGGCTAAAATTTTTGTATTGACCACAATTTCGTTAAAACACAATTTTGCTTACATGAATTTAATGTTTAAAAATATAAAGAAATAAAAAGTAGTAAAATAAAATCAACAAAATATATAAGCTTATTTATTATCATTTATTTAAGCAGGAACCAGGTAAGAATACATTTTAGCACAAATTTTTTTATAAATAAACGATTAAGTTAAACGAGAAATGAATACAATTTTGAATAAAATCTACTTATTTCAAGGTATAGACCATGCTGCCACCTAAGTTATGTTGGTCTAACTATATACAAATTATACACAGTATCACCCTGCGATTAAATACAAACACCATCAAACGCACCAATACAACAAATTAAATGCTTCACTCAAAAAGTCTAGTTACTCTTCCTTAGTTATTTATTCAATGTATAGACGAAACACAAAAAGTCACTTTAGCTCCGAATTAAATACACTATTTTTTCGGCAAACGTTTAAATTTTTTATAAATTTGAAATTAATACAATACATCAAACTTTTTATAAATATGAATTTTTATCGTCATAATTACTTCCAAAAAAGAGAAAAAAACATTTAAATTTGTATGAATAAAATTTTTTTATCAAAGCAGCCTTTTCAAAATTTCATAATACAATTGAAATAGTTGTTATTTTGTTGTCATGGTTAAACATTAAGTATGAAAACATAACAAACTAACAAATAATAAATGCTACTTTACAGCCTCCGTAATATAAAATAAAAATGGCGTTACTTTTACTGTCGCTAGACGTTACTTTTACTGTCGCTAGACGTTACTTTTGCTGTCAGGCTAAAAAGTAAGACTTAACTCCCTAGCGGCAGTAAAGTTAAACTTTACAGCCGTTTGCCGAAAAAATATATTACCTTGTTTACAAGTTGTTTATATTATTTTTATTTATTTATTTGCATGTATCATAATAAAGACAAAAAATTACATTGAAAACAATTTACTATACTACGAACAATATTTACAAATTCTTAAGAATTTAGCAATTACGACAAAAAAAATATATTTTCCTACGATAGCATATAAACAATAAGAAATAAAAATTTAAAAACAAACATCAGAAGATAATTATTTGTTGTATTAATTTTCTTATATCTTATTCTTGTTGTATGACATCATAAATAATTAGACTTCCCATCGTAGTTTTCAGATTGCCTTTCCCTGGTTAAACATTCCAATTCAAACCTATTGAATCCTATTAAATCCAATATAATTTAAATAGGATTAAATTGGATTGAATTGGTTTAATAGGAAGACTTCGATCTACCAATTAAAATTCATTCGGAATGAATGGGATTTCACAGGAAAAGAGGTTCTGTAGGATTCTAAAGGAAATTTCCAATTGAATTTCTATCGGAAATCAAGAGATTCAATAGGAAAAAGGAACTTAGAAAAAAATTAAACAATCTTATAAATTTAACAGGATTTAATTGGAAAAGATTTAATAGGAATGAATAGGATTAATCGGAATTCTGGAATGGAAATTTCCAATTAATTCCTATTTATATACATTTCCTATAGATTCCGGTTGAAAAATAAAATAGAGATATTTAACAGGAATGAATAGGATTGTATTGGAAATAGATTTTTTGAATAGGAATTAATTGAAAATTCCCAATGCAGAATTCCGATTAATCCAATTCATTTTTTTCAATTGGTTTCAATTGGAATGTTTAACCAGGGTAAGTAAAATATTAAATACACAAATACTAATACAATCTGTTAAAATCGTATGTCAGAATAATTCTTTCATAAAATGTTTCAATTGAATAAAATTAAAACCGAAAAAATTAAAAACTAAGATAGAAATTACTAACCATATTGTTATAGAAAACGTGCATTTCATTCAGAATTTGAAAAATATATATGCTGCAATTTCAAAATAAATTGAACTATCAGTTTGAAATCGTTAAATTTTAAATAATGCTTATGTATATGTGTATTTAATTTTTAACTCTACTCGAGAGCACATTTAATTTTTTAATAAATGTGGGCGGGGCGTAGTGTGTTTCTGAACGCAAACAACTGTCAAATAGTTAAATATTAACTTTACTATTTCGTTTCTGAACGACCGTATTTAAATATTATTTAAATATAGTTAACTATAGTAAAGTTTCGGAACGTATCCCATATATTATAATGGTAAGTATTTGGTCTACCGAAATGGTAGGTCGTTAAAATGAATCACAGTAAACCTAAACCAAATAAAATTAGATAAAATTAAATGAATGCAATTTGAATTGAATGTAACTTTGAGTGTTAGTAGTTTAATCAAATCAAAGTGAAATTAAAATGATAAAACTTATAAATGGTTTAAACAGCATTTAGAAAAATATTATAAGGTAATTAATGTAATGTCGTCTAAAAACACGTGTTTTCAAATTAACACAGGTTGGTTAATTGAGATTGAGAAATTCAAAACTCACAAAAGTGATACCTTAAATAAGAAATATATTCGGTAATACCCGAATAAGTGTAAAGAATTAAAGTGTTGAAAAAATTTTACTGAAAAAACATTCTAGTCATGTTTAAGCGCGTTATACGACACATGGTATGGTACACATCACCACATGTCTTTCAAAGATTAAATCGAAGACGCCGCTCAATAAACATAATACATATCTAAACTAATAAAATGATGTAACTTATACGGACCATGAGGAATTTACATCATCTTCACAGGATCGTCAAAAATACATAAGCCAAATGTATCGGAAATTTTGAGGTTTGTTCCAGATATATACCGGATTTGTCACTACACACTCTATAAGTCTAATGTATCGGAAATTTTGGGGTATTTATTCCAGATACACATACCGGATTTGTCACTTATTATACCCTATAAGTCTAATGTATCGGAAATTTTGGTTTTTTTTATTCCAGATACATATACCGGATTTGTCACTAATTACTTTATAAGCCTAATGTATCGGAAGTTTTTGAGTTTTTATTCCAGATGCATACACCGGATTAGCCATAAATTTGCTCGAAAGAGATATTTACCCAATAAATGAAATCTAAAATTTAACATAGAAGTCTAATGAACACCTTGTTGTCAAGAGGGTCGTCTGTGTATACTGAGTTGTACTACTGTTTTCTCTCTCTCTCTCTGGCGTTTACATCCGATGGAGGGATTTTGCCGTCTGTGCCACCAGCTTCCAATCATCTCGTTCCTTGACCAGTTGACCCCAGTTTCGACATCCTATATCACGAAGGTCTTGGATGATGTCATCACGCCAGCGTTGTCTAGGTCTTCCTCTTCGACGAACGCCAGCTGGTTGTTGTTGGGACGCTTTTTTTATCATTCTTTCCAATGGAGCCCTTTCTACATGACCAAACCATCTAGTCCGGTTGGATTTAATGAATCCGATTACATCGCAGCCTCCAAGAAGCTGTCTGATTTCATGATTCATTCGGATTCTATACTGATTTTCAGCAACTTTACATGGACCATAAATTGTTCGTATGACTTTCCTCTCGAATGTTGATAAAATTCTACAATCGGAGGAAGTCAGCGTCCAGCTTTCACTTCCAAATGTAAGCACAGGTCGGATTAATGCTTTGTAAAGTGTGAGTTTACACGACCGCGAAAGATGTTTTGATCGCAGAAGTTTTGAGTATGCGTAGAAAATTCTGTATGCGGCAGAGACACGGGCTTTGATATGTGCCTGCATGTCATTTGACGATGTTATTACAGATCCGAGGTATTTGAAGTTTTCCACGCGTTCCACTTCATAGTCGCCAGTATCCAGATTTCCGGGAGGTATGTTCTTAGATGTTGTTAACACTTTATTTTTGCCGGTGTTGATGCCTAATCCAAGCCGTTTAGCATTTCTTTCAAGCTGAGAGAGACTATCCTTAATATCGCTTGTTCTACGTCCGAGAAGCACAATATCATCTGCGTAGCCAAGAACTTGACTAGATTTGTTATATATGCAGTTTTGTGTCTCAATTCGGCTTTTTATTATTGCGTACTCCAGCGCCAAATTAAATAGTATGGGCGCGAGTGCATCACCTTGTCGAACACCTGATGTTATATCGAAAGGATCAGAAACTGACCCTTCGATTACTATTCTACAATTTGATCCCGATGTTGTGAGTTTGCACAGAGAAACAAGTTTCTCTGGGATACCAAGGCATATGAGTGCGGACCAGAGGTTGTCGCGGATGATACTATCATATGCTTGCCTGAAATCAACGTAGAGCTGGTGAATGCTGATGTTGTACTCCCAACACTTTTCCAGAATCATCCTTAATGTAAAACATTGATCTGTGGATGAGCGGTTGGGACGAAAACCACACTGATAGTCACCGATGATAGATTCGGCGAACGGGATGAGTCGAGCAAGTACAACATTAGCTAGTATTTTATATGCAGTGTTCAACAGTGCGATGCCACGATAATTCGCACACTTTAGACGGTCACCTTTCTTATGTAGCGGAACAATGATAGCTGTTTTCCATTCAGCAGGTAGTTCTTCTTGGTCCCAGATTGCAAGAATCAGATCGTATATACGTGAGACCAGAGCTGCTCCTCCATTTTTCAGAAGTTCTGCGGGAATTCCATCGAAACCTGGTGATTTGCCAATTTTTAGTTTTTTAATGGCAGCTTCCACTTCTTCTATTGCTGGGTAAGGGACAAAAATCTCCTCAGTTGATGGAGCAATTGCTCGAATAGGATGAACTTCGTTCGTCCTATTCAGTAGGTCTTGAAAGTGGGATCGCCACACTGCCAGCATATCACGTTCACTTGTTGTAAGTTCATTATTTTCATTTTTGATGGCTGTAGATCTTGGGTGGAAATCTTTTGTCAGATTCCGTGCATTGGCAAAGCACTCTTTTGAATTTCCGTTGGCCGCATGTTGATTGATGTTTTCGATGCAGCTCTTCATGTGTTCGCGTTTTTTTTTACGTAGAAGTTTTGCTGAGGCTTTCCTGGCGCATAGATAATCAGCTTGGGAGCTTCGGGTGTTCCTTGTTAACCATTTTTCTCGCAGTTTTTGTTTATTTTCAACGGATTGGCGGCACTCGTCGTCAAACCATTCGTTATGTGATTTCGGTGGTCGTTTTCCGATTGTAGTTTGTGCTGCGGCTATAATGGTTGATTGAAGCGTTTGCCATTCTTCTTGTATGTTTAATGGCATCTCAGAAGAGATGTCATGCTCTTCTATGTTTTGTGTTATTATTTCCTGATATCTATTCAGCGTTTCCGGATGTTTAAATGCTTCGACATTCCAGCGCACGGTCTTTTTTGCTTGTCTGTCAAACGTAGATGACAAGTTGCACTAGTACTTAAAGATGACAAGCATATGATCGGTGTCCATATCAGCACCTCTGTATGATCGAACGTCAGTTATACTTGTAGAGTGTCTCTTAGAGATCATGACGTGATCGATTTGATTTTCCGTTCTTCCGTCATTTGATTTCCACGTTGCCTTGTGAATTCTCTTGTGAGGGAAGAAAGTGCTGGAAATTACTAGATCATACATCATAGCCAGCTCGGCTGCGCGAAAACCGTTATTGTTGCTGGTATGATGCAAGCTGTTGGGGCCGATATGTGTTTTAAGTTCTGCAATCCTACCGATTTGAGCATTAAAGTCACCTACCACGATTTTTATATCGTGCCGCGGGATGTTATTGATGACTTCCTCGAGTTCTAGGAAGAACAGGTCTTTAATATCACCTGCTTTATCTTCAGTAGGTGCATGAACATTGACGATCGTTACATTGAATTTTTGCGTGCGGATTCTCAGTGTGCATAACCGCATATTAATTGGGCAGAAGTCGATAACATGCTGATTCACGCGACGGTGTATAAGAAAGCCAACTCCAAATTCTCCTCCGTTTTGATGACCGCAATAATACAGAGTGTATCCTTTCGCTGTTTCATGGATTCCACTGCCTGGCCATCTTAGTTCTTGTAATGCCACTATATCCAGTGTGTAGCTCTCGACTTCTTGGGTGAGTTTTAGGAGATCTCCTGGTCTTCTAAGGCTTAGCACGTTCCAGGTTCCTATTTTTAAATCGTAGTTCGGGTACAGTTTCCGAGGTCGTTCCAATAATGAATCCGAGATATTCCGAGGCCTGTGTACAGAATTCATGACAATAATTTTTTTACGGAAATGGGGTGTTAGCCCTTCGCCTAACCCAAATTTTCGCGAATGGGTTCGTTCTGCATCTTAAGGTCACCAGAAACAACCTTTTTACACGTTTATATCGCGAGCCGCTTGATCCAAGACAGACGCCCGCTCCAAGCCGCCCCTAACATGGAGAACAGACGCTTGAGTTGCATTGGTTTTATGGCGCCAATGACTCGCCATGGTGCAGAATCATTGAGTATAAGCAGTATTTACTCTGCCCCTCTCAACTACACCAACCTAATTCTGTTAGCTGTAACGATTAGCAGTGCAACCTGAGCCCCCAAAAAGGAGTAAAGATTGCCCTGGCCAACGTTAAAGAATTGTCACTCTGACTGAACTCCGAAATCGCTCAATCGACTTCGCTCAGTCATTTGGGGCCGTGGGGTTGTTCGGCAGTCAGAGTGTCCTAGATGGTGAGCGATATAAATAAACAAAAATAACATAAAGCCGAGATAGACCACCAGCGCTACCTACCTGAAAATCCTGTGATCCACGTTCTCACGATGATACTATTACGAGGACAATTTCTATACCTCGTAACAAATGACAGATATTAAGGCAAAAAAAAAATGACTCAATACTAGTCGTCATTCTCGTAGCTCTGACGGAGAGGTATAATATAATTTAGTGAAAAGATGATACAATCAGCAAACTACTAACAAAACCTCCATTTAGAGTTTCGAGAAAATATTACAACACCACAAATTCATATTTCTTTCAAAATTCCAAAACTATTGCAAAAATTAAATAAATCAAACTTTTTTCAAAATTCCAAAAAATATATTCCCAAAATTATTACAAAATCAAAGATTAAAACTTTTTTCAAAAATTCTAAAAAAAATATTGCAAAATATAAAACAAAATAATAAAAGTAAATTGAAATTTCTTTCAAAACTCCCAAAAACTATTGTAAAAATTAAATAAATCAAACTTTTTTCAAAATTCCAAAAATTATTACAAAATCAAAGATTAAAACTTTTTTTCAAAAATTCTAAAAAAAATATTGCAAAATAATAATAAAAAAAATAATTGAAATTTCTTTCAAAATTCCCAAAAACATTCCAAAAGTTAGAACGTGACAATCGTGAACGTGACAATATCGTGACAATCAGATTTTAAAATAAAATAATAAAAATATTTATTTATTACTACAGGATACGCAACAATAAAACAGAATAATTTTAATTTAAAATAATAAATATGTTTGACTGACTGTGACGTTGTCAGATCTACTTTTCCATATAGTAGCGGTAGTCAAATTAGAGACACATATTTTTTTAGTACTATGAAATTATATAATATTTTGGAAATATTCTATCATAGAAAATTGTTGTAATTGATAAAAAGCATTCTGTATTCAAATTTTTGCATAATAATTTGTTTGAAATTTTATTAGATGTACTACGCGATTTGACTATCTATACATCCTTAAACAAATCATGAAAGATCTTACCATAGAACTACACTCACTGGTTTTTCTCGTCCTACTCCATCTGCTGATCCCCAATGTGATAATCCTAGTTTTATTAAATCCAGCTGCAACAATAATCGCGTACATATAATCCAAATGGTATATGAACCAAACAAATATAAATAAAAACAGTGAACCAAAATTATTTTTTTCTTTAACACTATTCTTTTTATTTTTATTTCATATTTTATTTTTATTTTCATTATATAAAATCAAATTCTAAAAACATTTTTAAACGAGATGTTAATTCTATATTTTTTTTTTTGAATCTCTGTCCACACTTAAAACACTATCATTTGTATTATTATGAAATATGAACCAAACAAATATAAAAAAAACCGTGAACAAAAATTATTTTTGTCTTTAACACAATTCTTCTTATTTTTATAAATATATTTTATAAAATTAATTTCTAAAAACATTTTTAACGAGATTTTAATTCATTATTTTTTTAATATCTGTCAACACTTAAATAAAACACTATCATTTGTATTATTATTATTTCTGATACAAATATGATTACTACTCAAAGATAAATCATTTTTACACTTGTTATTATTATTACTATTTGAATTGAAACAACTTATGCATTATATGAAAAGTAATCAAAAGAATTTTTTTTTTCATGACTTTATCCAAGTGCAAAACCTCCTGGCCATACTGGTCAGGAGTTATTATCCGACTGCCCAGATCTTCATTTGTTTTTTTCAAACGTTGATCTCAAAAAAGAAAGAAAAACAAAATCCCACGGTTTAAAAGCCATTCGTGGACAAAAACGTTGAATTCCAGAAAATAAAATATCTGATTTCAGAAAACTGAATCTCAGACTCAAACGAAATTTAATGATGTTTTTGCATAGTTTGTAAAGACGAAACATGGGAAATTGTGTTAGAAAATTAATATGATGTGATAATAAGATAAAATTGGAAAAGTAAAATATTTTCTGGAATTAGAAAGCTTGCGACGAAGGGAAGATAAAAAGTTTTTAGCTTAAAAGTAATGAGTCCAAAATTCCCTTCGTCACATAGCGTTACCCAGGTAGCACGGCGTGGACGTAGAATTTCGGATTTTCGCTACCTTGTACGTTGGAGTAATATTTTGACAAGAAGGGAAAATAAATGTTAAGGTATTGTTTTGTCAAGAAAGGAAGGTCTATATTTACGGACGTCAAGGCTGAATTATGCTATACTTTACAAAATGAAGATAGAAAATAATTAAAAATTAAAATTATAAGCTAATTGAAGAAAATTTCGATACAGTTTCTGTTAAATAATAAAATAAGAATAGTTTTAGGTAAATTTCACATGAACTGAATAATTAAGATTATTAATGTTAGATAAAATAATAATAACTTTTTATTATTTTATTACAAATTATATTAAATTTCCACTCATAATACAATTAAACCACATTCTAATTAATGAATTCAAATATATTTGCTTATTGAATTATTGCAAATTTATATTACACAATATACAATTTAAATTTAAAATAATTTTACTCTTATTATTATAATAACTCTTATTTAACTCAAATCACATGAATTAAAAATTGCTTACGTAATGATTTATCGTATCAATTATAATATAATTTAATTTATAATCAATGAATTCAAACAAAACAATTTAAAACCTCGATACATTATAATTACTGTTCACAGATTACAAACTAATATTAAAAATACATTAGAAAACTATACTAGATTGGAACATGGAGTGTCATGAAAGGGTGGGGAGCGTCTCCTCCAGCGACGGCATGACAGATACTAATCATTTATGATAAAGGTCTTGCGCATGACGGTACTGGAGGACCTGTTTCCCACCTTTCATGACAGGTTACCATGTTCCAATCACCTAATTCATACGTCCAGCCAAGACTCTAAACTAGCTTAAAGTGAACCACTCTAGAAAAAAAACTATTATTGTATAGAATCATTATAATTTAATCCGTTATTAGGCAGAAAAATCTTATTTTCGTTCCTCTCCCTGATGAGGCAATTACACACTACTGATTATATTTTCAGAAGTCGTCGTATGACCCAACACTCAGACCCGGAGATATAAATACAGATTTATTCATCCTAATAACGGGGACATTCATGTTCAAACACTTGGTGTTATGGGCCACCGCCTGAACCATAAATTAAAAATAAAAAAAAAAGTATTTGTTTAAATTTAGTGATTTAATTCGTGTTTTAGTTAGTTTTAAACGTATCAGTATATTTACTTATGGTACAAAACCGTTTTAAAAGATACATTGTTAGTGTTGTGTTTTAGCTTTTAAGAGTTTTTGAAATATTTAAATTTACTTGTGTAATAGTTTATAAATTACACGGTTGTGTACGATTTAGTCTAACGGCTTTTAATTCATAACTCAAATTTTGTTTAATAAATAAGTTAAAAATAGTTATCGTTTAAGAGGAGAATAAATATATATGTTATTGTTTTCAGCATATGATGTTTGTTTATGATTTGGATTATTTGGTAAACTTAATTGGATTCTAATTAGTAAACTGTTCCTCTCCGAAATATTTCTATAATTTCCAAAAAAAAATCCTTAAATAAAATAATGGTATTATAAAATTACAGAACATTGTGTAAAAAGTAGGAGGAATATCAACCCTCCAACCCTTGTTATATTTGAGTTTTTTTAATATTAATAACGAATTATCAAAAATTGTAATTTTAATTTTTTTTTATTGTAAATGATTTAATTTTTTCTTAAGTAATTTGTCTGTTTATTTCTATTCATTTGTGGTTCTCGAGATGGGGGTACTTTTTATACTATGGCTTTCATATATTCATATTCTTATATTCAATATAATGTATCTAGAGAACAACTTGATGGATTTAAAAAAATATTATCTCGTTTTAAAGTAAAGAGTGAGTAACTTTAAATAAAAATAATTAAAATAAAAATTGGCTTTTGGCAATGTTTTTTTGGAAATTATAGATATTTTTTTCATATTTTTGTCTATAAATAAAAAGTAACATTCTTCTAAAAAATTTCTATATATCTTTTATTATAAAAGTCGCCAAAGTCCAAGCGGTTGATATTTTGTAGAAAAAAAATGATTTTATAAAATTATATAAGGAAAAAAAAATCAATGGAAATATTAATCTTTGAAGCCTTACTTTATTTTTAATTTACTTTAATGTATTATTAAAAACTGAAACTTTAATTATTTTTACAGAAAATAGCTCATGTTTAGGGTTCCGTTTTTTGTACGGAACATTCTTGGTGAGACTTTAATGTGTTTTTGTATTAAAACCAATTATTTCATAAATTGTAAATCCTATGAACCTGCAATTGAAGATGCGTATAAAACTAGCCTGTTACCTAAAGATGACGGATATAAAAAAAAAGTTGTTGACGTTTCTTTTACGGGACTGCGATGTAAGGCCTTTAAGAAAATACTTGTTTTTACCGAGTCAAATAGGGTATCATATGAAAGGGCTTGAATTCAGGATCCCTTAAAAATATATTTTAGAATTTTTCACTACACAATTTATGGAATAAAAATAAAAATAGCGTTTTTTGTGTTTTTTTCCGAACCTAACTAATAAAAAAACTTCAAAAGTTTTTGGAAATATAAAAAAAGTGGTAACTTTTGTATAAAAATATAGCGAAGTTCACAATGCTCATAATCGTATTTATTAAGGGGGTGCGAATGAGAAGGGGGAAAAACACCGTTTAAAGTCGTGTGAGATATCATATGATAGAGCACTTAATTTAAGAAACGTTATTCGTTAATTATTGTCAAAAAAGTTGGTCCCTCCCCTGGGGTTTCGAGCTCAATAGACAGAAAAATTTGCGAAATTCCCAGAGAAAGGAAGTTTGATAAACTCTGAACGAAAACTATAGCTAATTAATCAATTGTTAAATTTAATAATTAAACAACAATATTATTTTTCAAACAACTTTTTATTCGACTCAACAATTTCAACTTTTTATTAAAATATAAATATCAGACGCGTTTCGGATATAAAATATCCATCATCAATGAAAGAATTTATATTTAAAAATAAATATAAATATAAATTCTTTCATTGATGATGGATATTTTATATCCGAAACGCGTCTGATATTTATATTTTAATAAAAAGTTGAAATTGTTGAGTCGAATAAAAAGTTGTTTGAAAAATAATATTGTTGTTTAATTATTAAATTTAATAATTGATTAATTATAATAACCAACTTGTGGACCAATTTTTATAATATATATATATATATATTTGTACATTTATGTAAATTATATACTTAACCATGACTATAGCTAAGTTTCACATAAATATTTTTCTCTATTTTGAAGGGGTGAGAGTGAGGAAGGTTGAAAAAAAGCTTTTTTGACCAAAGTGAGTCATACGGAATGTAATGCCGTGTATGCCGTCCGCAAACATTGATGAAACCGTAACCGCTTTCAACTCCATCTTCCTCTCCATCTAATTAACCCAAGAAATGGAAAATAACGAAATACGCTTTTAAAATTTCAGCATCATTCGCAACTGTGACCGCACCATCTTCAGCAAGTGATACCATAGTACCATGAAAAACATAAACTTTTTATCCGCACACTGCTTCAACACAAAATTTAACATAGTATATTTCTATACCAAACACGTCCTTTTTTTGTGTGATACAAAATACATACCACAAAACATTCATTAGTTCACCTCAGTTCTCCAAAATAATAACTTCCCCCCAAACAAAATCAATAAGATCTTTAATAAACACCAAGCCCTTTCTTCATTCCCTGTGCTCCCACTTACTCCATTAGTCGACCCTGTTTACATTTCTTTTTCTCATATCAACGGTTTTAAAAACATCCTTACTAATTTTTCCAAAAAAAAATTTCCTGAAGTCCGTCTAGCCTTTTTCTACCCTACTTCTCTAAACATCTTTGTATCCTCCAGTGTAAAAGACCGACTTCCTACCGATGGCTCAATTCAACGTTATTGAACTACTAAACAGCATTGATTGAGATTCTGTTTGGGTTGCTCAAACTAACCAACAACTTAAAACTAGGATACAGTAGAATATTTCTGTATTTAAATACTCTGATGAATCAAACAACGCTTTGATTGAACATTTAAGTCCTTTGACTTTCAACATACCAAAATCCTATCCTCACAATCAATATTTTACCACTGCACCTTTTTGGAATCCTGTTACATAGCTCTTTTAGAACCTAAATCCATCAACTTGATGGTGGACCTCACCTACCTCAATTAAAACTATCAATTATAAAATCATCCCAAGATCGCTCCCATACCACAATGGCATTCTTTTTACCAAACAAATATCTTTTGCATAAAACCGCAGACTATGTGTTTTCCCCTATTAAGGGTTTTTCCAAAACTTTTTTCCCATCTTTGTCGCCCCAGATTTTTCCCGTTTCAACCTTTGTATTGTTTCTGAAAAACAAAACATAAATTTTCTTATTCATTTCCGCCGTATATCATCATATACCATAAGGTTCTTGTTATGGTTTATGTTGTTTTTAATCCAATTTTTACTTTTCATTACCATATTATGATAATTTTTTTATGTTAAAATTTCAATTATTTATTAAGCTACTATTGTGAGTGTTTTTAACCACATTTTTAAACCTGTTTTTCTAATAGTGATATGTCACCTTGAAGCACACCCTCGCTTTCAAAACTTCGGCAGCACAAACAACAAAAAAATCAACTTTCTACAATGCTCCATTTTTCAAAAATAATTCAATTTCAAAATATTTTTATATTAAAAACTAAAAACTTGTCTAATTTTGTAAAAAAAATCCATGTTAAACAAATAATAATATGTAATAATAAAATGTAAATCCAAAATATATCTGTATAAAAGATTCAATTTGATATGTAATTATATATACTAGGAATCGCCCAATTGCTGAAATTCGGACATTGTAAATAGACCTCCCAACATAATAACTACAACACAATATTTCAGTCTTCAGAGTTAGATTCAATATATTTTGAATTATGGAACAAATAACTCGATAGAAAACAAAATAATCGATCAAAAACTCAAAACAACGCACCTTCACATTTTCCCCATATATATAATTACATACAAAACTAAATGATTACCAAATTTTAATTTATCAATAAAATTCATACATATTATTATTATTATTATCATTTCTTTATTTCATTTCTTGTTTCATTTCTTGTTTATCAAACATAAAATTCATACATATCAAGAAAAACTACAAAACACAACATATTTTTACATTAATATCATCGTTTATACAACATATCTTTTCCTTTTAAATCAAACTATTTTTAAACCTTTTTGAAACAAAACACATTTTTTGTCAATGAACAAAATATAATTAACGAACTTTTTGCAATCAAAAACAAAGAAAAACTGAAAAATTTCTATTTTGCATTTATTTTTTCAAATTAAAATATCACCGGCTAATAAAAATATTCGCCACATACTTTATTGTTTTTTTTTAATGATTTTTATAAACATAAAACGGAAAACCAAAGAATTCGTCAAACTAAAATTAATATTCCCACAAAAACCAATTTTTTTACCCTATCAAATGCATTTTAAACTTTAATAGAAAAATCTTGTATATATAATTCAAAATTGAGGAATATTCAAATCTAGTGAATTACAAATTTAAAATGATTTATCAATCATTTTACAAAAGTAATAGTTTTGCAACTAAAGATTGAATCGTTACTAATACCTTTACACAATAATTTGGGTCTAAATCGCTTTCAATTTAAATCGCATTCCATAATCGGCATCCAGGTATAAACTCATTATCATCAATCATTGTGTCATCAGGAACATCCGAGAAAAAAATCTCTGTCGTCTGAAAGAGTCTGATACATCACTCTTCAACATTACTTTCAGCTGACAAATTTGAATCACAACTAATTGAAACATCATCTTTACGATCATCGATCTCTCCCATTTGATTCAAATTTTTCTCTGCATCAACATTTTCATTTACCATTTCTGATGTCCAACCACAAATCGGCATAAAAACTGATTCATTCCAATAACTCATCAAAAACTTTAGACTTCATATTCTGAGATTCACCAAACACAATGTTTCTGCTGATAGATAATTTACCAGTTTTCGCGTTATAAACACGGTAACCTTTTTGAGTTTCACCATAGCCAATCATTATTTGTTCTTCAGAAACTAGATCAAATTTTTTTCTCTTGACTTTTGGCACATGTACCATCGCCTTGGAGCCAAAAACTCGGAAATAGTTTGTATTCACCTTCCTATTTGACCACAACTCCTCTGGAATATTACCATCTAACACACTTGTTGGACTCCGATTCAAAACATGAACAGCTGCACGGCTTCCGCCCAGAACTCCTTCGGAAACTGAGAATCAAATAGCATACATCTCGCTTTTTCAATAACAGTTCGGTTGATCCTCTCCGAAAGGCCGTTCTTTTGCGGAGTGTACGGGATTGTGGTTTTGTGTTTTCTTCCATGTTTATCAAATAATTCTGAGAGCTGTGAATTACAAAATTCTCCGCCATTGTCAGATCGAAAAAATTTTTATGTGGTTGCCAGTCTCGTTTTCAACTAGAACTTTGAAAAAACTTCATCTTTATTCTTGAGAAAATATACAAATCATTTATGTGTGAAATCATCTGTAAGCAAAAATACATACTTTTTACCACTCAGTGATTCTTGCTCAATAGGACCACATAAGTCTCATGAGTCATGAATTAGCTCCAATTTACTACTTGTTTTTGTTTGTGATACGGAAAAACGGTTTCTAGTTTGCTTGGCTTGCAAACAAATATCACAACTGATTTCATTTTTACAGCAATTCAAATTTTTTGCTTGAAAATTTGATGCAGATACTTGTCATTTATGTGGCAATACCGACGATGCCACAATTGAAAATTATCATTCTTCACAACAAAAGCACTGATACTGTTGATACTATTGATACAGTATGTTTAATATTTGAAAAAAACTAAAGATTTTGTATTAACATATAAATGCACTATGAGCCTACGGAATGAAAATCAGCTATTTTATCTGTCAAAATATTTTAAGGAAAATACTCAATAATGAAATAAAATCATAGATAAGTCAAAATCAGCCGAATACAATACTATAGGGCGATTTTTCTGTTCCGATGTTCACCGCAATGGCGCTGCAAAAGGGGGATAAGAGAATAAATTTAAAAACTTTTATATGGAATTTCATACAAAACACAACTTGAATAATTTTAAAAATTATCTATGAAATTTCTCATTTTACCACAATTGAACAATTTTAATTTGCTTATGGAGTATTATTGACTATATTTTAAGCGTAATATATAAAATGTTATTCTTAAGTCGCTCAAAAAAGAAACATAAAAATTGCCAAAATTTCCCATACAAAGTTGTATGAAAAATTTAACCTATTTTCGAATTTGTTTTACAGACAGAAGAAAAGAAAATATTTTATATATTATGCTTAATATATTGTCAATAATACTTCATAAACAAATTTAAATTATTTAATTGTAGTAAAATGAGAAATTTCATAGATAACTTTTAAAATTATTCAAATTGGGTTTTGTATGGAATTCCATATAAAATTTTTGTGATTTTTTCTCTTATCCCCTTTTTGCAGCGCCATTGCGGTAAACACCGGAACAGAAAAATCGCCCTATAAATTTTTTCAATGCAATAAACAAAAATTGTTAAAGGTTCAAACACAATTTAGATCCGTTCCGTTCCGTTCGTTTTTTATCCGCCTCAATCCGTTCGTTTTATAAAACACAATACAACCGCTCCGTCTTTAACCAACCAAAAACTTATATTTTACTTATATTTTTATGTATTATGTTATAGAGTTGTTAAATTATATTCATATTTTATGAAATTTGTTGAAATCTGCTTATTTATATAAATATGTAGAAAAATTAAACAATATTTGAGTTTATGTTTACCGTAAAAGTTTGAATTTCTGTTTAGTGTCCGTTCCGCTTTTTTCCCCTCCGTTCATTGTGTTTTAATTTTCGTTTTACATATAAAGTGACAGTTCAAATATAACGGAGCGGACGGAACGGGATTTCGTTCGGAAGCACCAAATCGCTTGCTTATTTTCTAAAATAGACAACTGTCATTTCAAGGGGCGTGACTATCTGTTCTTCAAGAATAACAAGAATTGGCATTTTGTTTCCGAACGACCAATTGCCTAAATATATATATGAAGTATTAAAAATTAATAATTATGTATTAAAACTTATCACAATAATTATAATAATTTAACAACAGGAAAAACAAACTAAACACAACACAAAACATGTTTGGTTTGTGTTATGGTAACTGCTATAACATAAAATATGTTAATATGGTAACACCATTATTGTATGTAACTATATAGATGAATAAAGTTGACAGTCTGTCATCACGTGTAGCTAAGCACAAAACATGGTGTCAGATGTGAAATAAAAATAAAATTTATTCTGAAAATAAAATTTATTCTGAAAACAAAATTTATTCTGAAAATAAATAAAAATGGGTGAGAATCAACCTAAATGGAAATTAAATGAAAAAAATGGTGATGTGAAGAATCTGGAAAATCTAAAAATTTTCATGCAACAATGGAGAAATTATTGCTTGGCAAAAAATATGTCAACTCAAACAACCCAAGTACAATTTGCATACCTGGAAAATTGTCTTGATGGAGATGGATTATATTTGTACAACTTAATGACTGAAAAGTTTACAAATACTGAAAAAGAAAATCCAATCAAACTACTGGAAACGTTTGAAAAACATTTATTACCAAAAATAACATCCAGATACAGTTGCTACACATTTCAACACATAAACCAAAATGAAACTGAAAGTATCGAAACATATGTAAATCGATTACTATCTATGGTAAAAGGCTGTAATTTTGCCAACATGGAAAATAAAATGTTATGTAATCAATTTATTTTTGGATTACGTGATGAGAAAACTAGAAATCAACTAATGCAACATGTGGATGAAAACCTAACCTTAACATCTGCTACTGATATAGCCAAGATAAATGAGATGCACACAAGAAATCTTGAAATGATGAAAATGAATATGATATCAATTAATCAAAATGAAATTGCTGAAGAAAATGTTAACAAAATCGAAAATTCTCGACGTGAAAATAATAAATCTAATGTAAATCTGCTAACATGCAAATTTTGTGGAAAAAAACACATGTTTGGAAAAATATACTGTCCAGCATTTGGCAAAACATGTATTAACTGTAAACAAGAAAACCATTTTGCATCCTGTTGTACTAACTTAAGGAATATTAAGAATGAAGAGAAAAAGTATAAGAAACCAAAGAAGAAACACATAAAAAAATTAGAAGATATAGCAAACACAGATAGTGAGACAGACAGCGATAATAATGTTTATAAATTCGAGACTATAAGCAGCTGTAATACAAACAAACAAATTTTGAGAGGTAACATACAAATGAAACATGAAGATAAAACATTTAAAAATGTAATGGCTTGCTGGGATACTGGAGCTTCACGCTGTGTGATAGGTGAAGATAATTTATTAAACATTACAAAACGTCCCAAATACAGAAAAAGTGTAGTCAAATTAAAACCATTTTACGGCGAAACTATAACCGCTATTGCTGAAACTATCATTAAATGTCTTGCAAATAACAAAGTGTATAATGTATTATTTCAAATTGTTGATGGCAATGTAGAACCTATATTATCTGCAAATGCATGCCAAAAACTAAATTTGATATCTGTAAATAAAACTAATTCTGAAGTAAATATGATAAACAGTGTAGAAAATCATAACAATACCCTTAACCTGGATAATGTGATGAAACTAAATGTCACAAAAAGTGAAAATCTAAAATTAGAAGCTGAACGTATTATTAACGAATTTAATGATCTATTTGAAGGCGATGGAAGAGTTTCATCCGAAGTAAAATTTAATGTGGATAAAAATATATTACCAATCCAAGAATCTCCTCGTAGAATACCATTAGCTGTAAGGAAAATTCTACAAAAAGAACTGAATAGACTGGAAGAAATAAATATAATAGAAAAAGTTGAACATCATACTGATTGGATATCCAACATCGTAATTGTGAAGAAAAAGGACAAAATAAGAATTTGTTTAGATCCTCAATATCCAAATCAAGCTATCAAACGTCCGAAATATCAAATGCCAACTATAGATGAAATGCTACCTGAACTAACGAATGCGAAAATATTCAGTCTGATAGATACCAAAAACGGTTACTGGCAAATACCTTTATCCAAAGACAGTATGGATCTGACAACTTTCTGGACACCTTTTGGTCGTTATAGATTTAAAGTACTACCATTTGGAATTAATGCATCTGCTGAAATATTTCAACAAAAATTATCTGAAATTGTTAAAGGACTTACTGGAGTCGAATTGATTGCTGATGATATACTTGTAATAGGAAAAGGTGATACTATAGAAGAAGCATTAAAAGATCACAATCAAAATCTAAAACAATTATTTCTAATACTAAGAGAAGCAAATGTGAAAATCAATCGTGAAAAAATGAAACTAGCTGTTCCTGAAGTAAAGTTTTATGGTCACTTATTGACAACAGATGGAATCAAACCTGATCAATCGAAGATATCTACAATTAAAAATATGAGCAAACCTACTGATATTGCTGAAACTCAAAAATTCTTAGGAATGATAACCTACCTAACTAAATTCATTCCAAACTTATCAAAAACCTCAATATATTTACGCAATATGATCAAATCTGGAAAATACTATTGGAATAAACAAGAAGATGATGAATTCGAAAACATGAAATCATTAATAGTGCAAGTTCCGATATTAAAGTATTATAGTCTGGAAGAAGATGTAGTAATGCAAACTGATGGTTCCAGAAAAGGACTAGGAGCTGTTCTTTTGCAAAACCAACATCCAGTTATATTTGCAAGTAAGTCACTAACGAAAACGGAGCAAAATTACTCGCAATGTGAAATTGAACTATTAGCAATTACCTTTGCTTGTCTACGTTTCAATCAATACATTAGTGGAAGGAGTAAAGTGATAATAGAAACTGATCACATATCACTAAAAAACATTTTCAACAAACCTATTCATAAATGCACAAAACGAATTCAAAGATTAAGATTATGCCTACAAAAATATGACTTACAGATCAGATACATTCCTGGTAAACATTTAATAATACCTGATTTACTATCAAGACTTCCTGTGAAAGAAAATGAAGCAATCTTAGAAAATGATGAAATAGTCAAAATTCTAAAAGTCGTAGAACATATCAAACCATATAATACTGAAGAGATTGACAATCAACAAATTGATGAGATTCGTCAAGAAACTCAAAATGATGATATTTTACAACAACTAGTACATGAAATAAAAACAAATTGGAAAAAGAAATTAATAAACGAAGAAATAAAAATATATGCATCTGTAAAAGATCAACTAAAAATTCAAAATGGAATCATATTCAAAGACGACAGATTCGTAATACCTGGTAAGTTAAGAGAAAAATATCTTAATAAACTGCATTATGGACATGAAGGAATCCAAGCATGTCTACAAAGATGCAGACAAACTATATTCTGGCCTAACATTACAAAAGACATTAAAACAAAAATAAAATCATGCTATATTTGCGCTATACATTCCGATGATCAACAAAAATTGCCGATGCAAACACATGAAATACCAACATATCCGTTTCAAATTGTTTCCATGGATTTCTGTGAAGCTGAATATAAAAATAAAAAACGAAATGTCATGGTAATTGTAGATCATTATTCAGATTATATCGAAACAATATTCATGAGAGGGACAACTGCAGATGATGTGATACAAACCTGCAAAATATGCTTTTCAAGATTCGGAATTCCAGAAAAAATAATCTCTGACGGTGCTCACAACTTCAAAAATAAAAAATTTATAGAATTCAGTCATGAATGGAATTTCGTACATGTTAACTCTTCTCCATATTATCCTCGTGGAAATGGAAAAGCAGAATCCGCTGTAAAAATAATAAAAAAAATTATAAAAAAATGTGAATCGTCGAAACAGTGTTTTTGGAAAGCATTACTAGAACATCGAAATACTCCAAATGAAATTGGATACTCACCAGCGCAACGTTTAATGTCAAGAAACATCAGATCAGATCTACCAAGACTTAAAAGAAATCTAAAACCAAAAATTGTTAAAGATGTTAGCAAGAAAATTAAACTACGAAGACAAAAATCAAAGAAATATTATGATAAGTCATCAAAACCATTAAAAGAACTAGAAATCGGTACGGGTGTAATGGTGAAATTACGTCCTGATGACAAACATAAAACATTTGCAATGGTCAAACATCAACTATCGAGTCGTGCGTATGAAATTAATATCAACGGTAAGAGATACATTCGTAATCGACAACAACTAAGTGAATTCAACTACTTACCAAACGGAGAAAATGAACAACAATCTACGTCGAATGATACAGCAAAAAATATTAAGCTACCATCATTAAATACTTACATTCAATCATATCCGCCACATACCCATAGTATGGATATTCAAGAAGATCGACGAGATATACACACTCATATATCAAGAAACCTCAACATACCAACAGAAGCTATTCAAGACAATACAAATAGTCAAGATGGAAATACTAATGAGAGAACTCATGAGGTCAGCAGTGAGAAAGATAATGATGATCATGGTCATGAATTAGATGAAGCAAATACGCCAGCAACATACAATGATATAATAAGCAGTCATAATAAGCAGTCACAACATCAAGGTCAACAACAACAGCTACCAGTCAATGTGAATGATACAAATGATACAACCCCAATCATAAGACGTTCTCAACGGTACAAGAAGCCACCTGAATATTTAAAAGATTTTGAACAAAATTATGATGATAAATCATAACATGCTAAATTTAATATGAATAATTTTAGTTTAGAAATTTGTTCTTAAAGAGTTTGAATTAAGTTTATTATTTTAAAAAAAAAGAGAGCATGTTATGGTAACTGCTATAACATAAAATATGTTAATATGGTAACACCATTATTGTATGTAACTATATAGTTGAATAAAGTTGACAGTCTGTCATCACGTGTAGCTAAGCACAAAACAGTTTGTGTGAAAAAATAATTATTTGCAGATTTCAAATTATGAAAAATGAAAACAAATGATTTAAATTTTGAATTTTTTATTTGATTAATTTTTGTATTAAAAAATAGATGCAGATTTAAAAAAAAACAATTTTCATATTTCTAGTAAATAAATGAGACGCACAAAATAGAATATGAAATTTATATTTTTAATAATTATGTTGTATTTGTTTTGATTAAAATCAAATAAAATCCGCAAAGGTCTCATTTAGATCTCAGTTCTTATTTTGGATCTCAAAAACAACGAGTCCAAAATAGGCGATCGAATCGCCTATTTTGGAATAGAAATTGAGCTTCCGAACAACTTTATCTGTCAAATCGCTTGCTTAAATATAGACAAGAAATAGTTTAAAAACGACCATTTGCAGCCACAAACGTCAAAATAGGAAAATAATGTCGGATTCGTTAGAAAAAAAGATGGCCGACCGTACTCGATACACATCACGTAAATTCAAGGCTCCTAAAAAAAATCAAATAATAATTCAATTTAATAATTTATTCAGTACAAAGTAAGTGCTATCTAATAAATAATATATTCCGGTGTGATTTTAATCATTTTTGTGAAGTTATATACTAAAAATAATAACTAAAGCGACTGGTGCACTTATTCGGGTATGCCGCATGGCGGTGTGTCCAATGTTTGTTCAATCACATTGAACAATAATATGGCTAGCAACATTAAACCATCTGATCTCATCACAGAGGCAGATAAACAAAACATCTACAATCAGATAAATAGTTTAGGAAATAACACCGATTTCATTAATCCTTCAGTCATAACCTCACTTCATGATGTGAACAAAAATTTTGATGATAACAATGGCAACAATGGCAACGAAAATTTTACATTGGATAACCACTTTGATGCGAATTATAACAATTATAACAAATTTAAAGTAGTAATAAAAGGCGCAAAAAGAAGATTAATGCAAGGTAATGAATCTCCAAATTTCAACTCTGCAAATACTTTCCAAAACTTGGAACTATATGAGGATAACAACATGGATTCTCAACATCAAGACAACGTAAGTGAACAAGAACTTAACTTAAGTAATCCTAATTTAAATTTAAGAAATACTAACCCTAATTTTAACATAAATTCAAATTTCTCTAATTATAATAATACTGAAAATAACAATTATGATGCTCGTAATGCAACTAACGAAAATTCGAACGCTAAAATCAATTCCAATAAGGGAGTTAACCCATTAAAACAAAAAATAAGTTGGTGTCCGCCCATTTACATTAATGGAGTTAGTGCTAAATCCGTGATAAGTTTAATTAAACAAATTTCTCCTGACGCAAATATCAAAATCCATAACACAGGGTTCGGAAAGGTTAAAGTTTTTGTCGACAAGGTGGACACTCACTTAAATATTATTAATTACTTTAAAGAAAGAAAACCAGAAGCCTTCACATTCACTCCGAAGGAGCTAAGGAAGGAACTGCTTTTACTTAAAGGGATATGCGGAGGCTATACTGAAGAGGAAATTAAGAACGAACTCCTCACAGTATGCCCTAACCTAAAAATAATTAAAATACAGCAGTTCGAAACTCCTTGGGCTAAAAAAACTAAAGTGCTATTGAGTACGTACACCGTTCACCTCGAACTTGGTCAAAACACAGGGGAGCTATTGAACATCAAATATCTCTTCCACCAAAGAATTCACTTCGAAAAACTTAGAAAAGCTGATATAATCCAATGTTATAGATGCCAAAGATTTGGTCACATTAGCCAGAATTGCGCCTATGGCATTAGATGCGTGAAATGCGGGGACGAACACGAAAAGGGCCTTTGCAGTAGGGAGAAAGGAAACCAAAACAATAAACCGGCAGCTTGCGTCAACTGTGGTAAAGAAGGCCATCCGGCCAGCTATAAGGGATGCGAAGCATTCCAAAAATTTAAAACCAACAGAGACATAAACAAAGGTAAACTTAGGGAAACTATTAACGCTAGAAAGGAAAATGTAAATAGGGCAATCAATAACTTCACGACACCGGGCAGGTCTTATGCAGACGTCATCAACCCCAATAAAGAAAAAAACCATCTAAATCTCAATAAAGAGAACCATCTTTTAGACTTCGTTAATGAATCCAATAACCTTTTTAACATGCCTCTAGGCATGCTTATTGAAAAAATCAATCAGTTTTGGCCAAAATACACTCGCATCGAAGGTGAGGGACACAGAGCGGCGGAATACCTCCAATTCGTCATCTCGTTAACACAAAAATAAATGGGTAGTACAAACCTTCTTTTCTATGCACAAAACGTCAATTCACTCATCTCTAATCATAAACGCCTCGAACTATTCGAACTCCTTAAATCTGTTAATCCGACTGTGGCCCTCATCTCCGAAACTCATCTCAACAATAGACATAAGATGCACCTCAATAATTTTAACATTATCAGGAACGACAACATTCTGGGTACCGCGGTCTTTTTGAAGTGTGACATAAATTTCAAGGTAATTCCCTTTGAAAGCCAAATAATCTCAGCCACCTTAATTGAAATCAATCATCTTGACTCATCAAACAGAAACCGGTCCCTCATTGTAGGTGCCATATACATACCTTGCAACACTGGTCAGAAGATGAAACAAGAACTGGACAAGCTACACAATATCATCAAGAGCAGAGACGAGGTTATTATCGGGGGCGATTTCAACGCGAGAAGCAAAAAATGGGGAGACAACTTCAACAACTTGAATGGTAATCACCTATCAGCAATTTTAGAAGAATACAACTGGACAGACTATGAAATCGTAAACCCTCCGGATCCGACGTTCCCGAGATCCTCGTCCTATATAGACTTGTTCCTAGTTTCCTCAAACTGTCTTGTCAAATCAGCCAACCAACTTAATTACTCATGTTCCACCTCTCCAGGTATATCCGACCACTTCGCTATCCAACTAAATATAAACTTCCAAAACTTCAACCCACTCCTGAAAACACAGAGTCACTCTTTATCATTTAAATACACGAATTGGGACCACGCTAAGAAAGATCTTGATGAAGCCATTTCAGCCATTAATATCACACCCCTAAATAATTTAAGGAACGAGGAAATAGACACGCACATCAATTCTATTAGCAAGGCAATTTTAGATGTTACTACCAAGCACGCGAAACTAATCAAACCAAAAGACCAAAAATACGAAAACCTGTCTGAGGTTACCACTAACATGATTAAACTGAAGCAAATTTGGTGCTCCAAATTAAAAAGAATATTCCATAAACACAAAAACCGAATTAACAATGAATATTCAGAGCTCAAGGCAAGAATCGATTGCCTCAATGTGTGCGTAAGGAATAGGATCTCAAACGAACTGAACACAAACTTTAGGAAAAGATAAGAAGCGATCATTCCATCCCCACAGGTATTTAAAGAGATCAACAAAATAACGGGTAGAAAATCCGTCAATACCAACTTAAACAGAGACCCAATAAAGGACGACCACAATACGTATTCTGACTCACAAGATAAAGTTAAGGCATTCGCTGATCACTATAAGGAGATTTACAAAGAAAAAATACCATCCTTCAATCCAAATATGACCAATGAAGCTATCGATTCATGGAACAAAATCCCCTTCAACAATGAAACTCATCTAACTGAATTCTCTCACCTAAACCCTGCTTCGAACCCAGTGAACCGTGAACTATTTTGTAACTCCTTACAAATTTCAGCTACAATCAAAGCCTTGAACAATAAAAAATCGGCCGGCCATGACAAAATCTCTAACTTTCTTATAAAAAAAGGGATTAACCAGCTAACAGTCCCCATGACGATCTTAATTAATAACTGTATCAACAATGGATACTTCCCGAAAATCTGGAAACTGGCGAAACTCATTCCCATTCCTAAAACAAGTACAGCTAGTCACATAAAAGACTTCAGACCTATATCTATGCTTCCCAATTTGGGAAAAATTCTTGAAAAAATAATTTTACAAAAGCTTCTAGACTTTTTCGACGATAACACGGATATCATACCCAATGAGCAGTTTGGTTTCAGAATAGGGCACTCAACCGAACATGCGCTTCTCTATTTGCAGGACAACATTGTAAATGGCCTTAACAGCAAGAAATGCACAGTCTCGTGCTCCCTAGATCTAGAAAAAGCATTCGACCTCACCTGGCCGAAAGGTCATATTCATAAGCTTCAAAGAGCGAACACTCCAATTTATCTACTTAGTATACTAAAAAGCTTCCTTTCAGACAGAAAATTATACGTTGAAATTAGCAACTATCGATCGGATACTATCTCGGTGAACTCAGGCATTCCGCAAGGTTCCATTATGGGTCCCTGGCTATTCAATACATACATCCATGACATTCCAATATCCACGCCATACGATTCAAAAACGGTTCTTTACGCGGATGATACCGTCGTGTTCTCCCAAGATGAGAGACCTCACTTAGCCCTAGAGAAATTAAAAAAACATATCGATCTCATCAAAAACTTTTACAAAACCTGGGGCATCAACATCAACTATGCAAAATGCCAATTAATTTGTTTTAGGAATGCTTGCGGAAAAGGTCATCATCTCGCAGTACGGGAAAGCAAACAGCTATCATTACAATTTGAAAACAGTATCATACCTGTAAACAATACTATTAAATACCTAGGCATCAAAATGCAAAACAAACACTGCTTCAACCAACACATTCGTACCTCGCTAAATAAGGCCAAGGGCGCGGCTTCGTTGCTAAGACCAATTCTATCTTCAAAAAGTGTGGAGTTCAGAACCAAACTACTAACTTATAAAACCTTAATTAGACCAATCCTGACGTACGCTTTCCCCATTTGGTTCACCATCAGCCCTACTGTGGCAAAGGAAATGAACATTTTTGAAAGGAAAATGTTAAGACATTGCCTCTCTAAATACAGGAGAAACAACAAAAAATACATACACAACAGAATTCTGTATCAGGAATCGGGAATTATCCCTATATTACAATATGCAGCAAACCTTTCTTCATCCAGACTAAAAAAACTACAACTACATCCCAATCCACTCTTGAGAACCATTTATAACAATAATACACCAACTTCACCTGGCAGTAATAATAATAACAACTACTACCTATCGCCCATCAGCTTAATTAATTCTATGTCATCCACCGATCCACAGTCGAACTTAAACCTTAACCAAAACCTGTTAGAATTCTACCAAACAAAAAGTAATAATAACCATAGAGGTTAACCTCCCCTTACTAGCTTATCAAACAACCCCATTTATATGCATGGGCGGACATCAACCCAACCTAATATTGAAATGTACAAATTGTTTTTTTTGTTACTCCTGTAAATATATACATACTTTAGTTTTTAGTCTAGTTTTAAGTAGCGCTCTTATGCTAAAATGATAATCTAATAATGCCTTGAGCAAGCATTTTCTTCTCTCTCAACTAATATACTGAACTCATATAATTTTTGATTCATAATCTAAAAAGTAAATTGAATTACACAATTTTTTCTTATCAATAATATTGAAAAATGGTAACACTAGACAGCTGTTTGTCAGTGTAAATAAAACAATAAAACAAAACAATGTTTAGTTTTAAGCAACCTCTGTAAAAAAATCAATAACATGTAAAAAGTTTATAAAGTCTCAATAAAGTTAAATTGAATTGAATTGTCGGATTCGTTATGTCCAGAGCGAAAAAGTGATTTTTTTTTCATAAAAAGAACATGAAAAAATATGATCCAGCTTTGTAGTTGTATTTGTGAACTGTCATTAAATATTTTTGTAATTAATTAGTTTGTTGTTAATTTTTAATATAAAAAACACGATTTAAACAATATTTTATTTAAAAAGTAACTATTTCATTATTAAAAAAAATAATAAGTAAATGGCGTTTTGTTTGTTTACTAATTTTGACAGATTTCTTAAATGTATTTGTATTTGTATTTTTAAATGTATTTGTTTTGTATTTTATGTTTTGCTCTAGCTAAAAATCTAGATTCAAACAAATATTTTTCGAGCAAAAAAAAATCACTTTTTTTGGTTAAATAGAACACGTAATGTCAAAAAAAATTTATCTCAGATCAAAAAAGGGCGTATTAGAGCAATTTTTTTGGCAAAAAGAATTCGACATAAGCATGCTATTTGGTGTTTACGAACAAACCCCGGATCTATTGTGTACTTGTACCTTAGATGTTCAATGCCAGTAGCGCTACACTACAGTAACTGGCCTTATGTAAACAAGGCATAATCCCGAAAGAATATCTAGTCCTACGTATAGTAGAATTTTTTTGCCAGCGAACACAAAATTTGTTTGTTATGCGCATATTGTTTGCACATGCGCATGCACATGCGCATATTGTTTGCACATTCAGTGTCTCGATTAAAATATTAAAGAAAACTATTGGGGTCCCATTGAAATGGACAAAAAAACGCATAAAAATTAATAAATTACTATTGAAATTCAACCAATTATATTAGAAAACCAAAAACTAGTAAAAATATTAATGATTTTGTAGGCAATGTCACAAAATTTTGATGATTAAAAATAATTATAATAAAACTAACGACGCCTATGGAAACAAATATCACAACAAACAAATGGTACGAACTAGAAGTAGAAATTTAATATATATAATTGTTTTGAAAACAAATTTATCCCAAAATAAATAATACATCTCTGTTTTACTTTTTGTCTCATCTTTTGTCTCTTGCTGCGTCCTAGCTGTCAAAAATTCGCTGGCAAAAAAATTCTACTATAGCGCGATTTTTCTGTTCCGGTGTTTACCGCAATGGCGCTGCAAAAGGGGGATAAGAGAAAAAATTCAAAAACTTTTACATGGGATTTCATACAAAACACAACTTGAATAATTTTAAAAATTATCTATGAAATTTCTCATTTTACCACAATTGAACAATTTTAATTTGCTCATGGAGTATTATTGTCTATATTTTAATTGTAATATATAAAATATTATTCTTAAGTCGCTCAAAAAAGAAACATAAAAATTGCCAAAATTTCCCATACAAAGTTGTATGAAAAATTTAACCTATTTTCGTATTTGTTTTACGGATAGAAGAAAAGAAAATATTTTATATATTATGCTTAATATATTGTCAATAATACTTCATAAACAAATTTAAATTATTTAATTGTAGTAAAATGAGAAATTTCATAGATAACTTTTAAAATTATTCAAATTGTGTTTTGTATGGAATGCCATATAAAATTTTTGTGATTTTTTCTCTTATCCCCTTTTTGCAGCGCCATTGCGGTAAACACAGGAACAGAAAAATCGCCCTATAGTTGTGTTGAAAAGTGTAAACCAGCGCATATTTGAAAGAAACTTCAAAAAAATAGAATTTTTACAATATAAATTATTTTTTAGTTTTTATAATTGTTGATAATAATGGAAAATGATGAAGAGCGGCGATTAAATGAACAAAGAAATAAAATTATTAATAACATTACGACGTTGATTGATAAAACTGAATACAGTGTTCTATCTGAATTATGTTTGAAACATAAAATAATAACTGCAGCCATGTTAAACAATATAGAGGTAAGTCGTAAGTATTGATTTAGAATAGTTATCTATTTCACTAGAAACCCGATATCGAACATATACAAAAGATTCTGTGAATTTTATCTCCTTAAATTTCCTCTGTTTAAGAAATATGGATCAACTAGACATATGCAACTTTTCCTAAAAATTGCAACACGGGGCCCCACAGCGTATGAACGGCTTCTAGATATTCTACAAGACGGACAATTTTATGAAGCATTTAATACATTAAACGAACAATCGTTGGATGAAATCGATAGTTCTACTCTTCGAAATACTATCATACCTCAATATGAAAACAGATATCACCTTGAGGAATATAGTGAGAAACTACCCGGTCTGCCAAACATGGTATTGTCATACTTAAAAACTTGTAGTATCCGAGTGACTTACGATCCTTTGGATGTTTATCCAATTCAATCTGCAAGTCAGCAAGTTTTATTCTTAGTAAATATCATAGATTTTGAAGATGATCCACGAAATTTAATTTCAAAACGGGATGGAGCTGAATACGATAGAAATTATATGATTGATTTATTCAGAAAAATGGGTTTTAGAATTTATTACAAAGAGAATTTGAAAAGAAAAGTAAGTATGCCTTGTGTAAAGTTAATGATTTTCATTCAATTAATTCTTATCTCTAGGATTTTGACGGATATTTGAATGAGTTAATAATTCATAGTGGAATCCTTGAACATACAGAATGTTTAGTTT
Source organism: Diogma glabrata (assembly GCA_963693315.1). Taxonomy (NCBI): domain Eukaryota; kingdom Metazoa; phylum Arthropoda; class Insecta; order Diptera; family Cylindrotomidae; genus Diogma; species Diogma glabrata. Next base: position 240,087,492 of record OY856188.1, on the reverse strand, counting down.
TTTCGTTATTAAGTCATGGTACAGCTACTAATGAAGTATACTTTCATGATAGAAAATCAATCAGAGTTGAAGATATAATATCTCAATTTAACAATCAAAATTGTCCCTTAATGAAAAATAAGCCAAAAGTTTTTATTCTTCCATTTTGTAGGTAACAAGATGATGAAAAATGTTTTGAGAAAAAATTAATAAAATATTTTCAATTTCTATCAAGAGGAGCAATTAGAGATGGATTTTTTGAATGGAATAGTATTGAATATGACGGCGAATCGGAAAACTATGAAAAACCCTTTTGTACGGATATGTTAATTTGCTATGGAACTGTTCCAGGTAATTATAAAGTTTAAATACAAATTTTTCATAAATTAAAAAAATATTATTTTAAGGTTTTGTGACCAATCGTGAACCAAATGGTGGATCTTGGTATATTACAGAATTATATCAAGCAATATCTAAACATTCACATAATACCGATTTGGAAGGAATACTTCGTATTGTAAATAAACAATTGCTGAATAAAAAACTTGATTTTATACAAACGCCCTGCTTCGAAAATATATATTTTAATAAGGATTTATATTTCAGACATCAGTAGACTAATGTTTAGCAACTCCCCTACCTGTAGGAATTGTGATTGATTTAAAATTTGGCACGAAGTGCAGTAAAAATATTTAATAATAATTATATTTTCACATATTTTTCTTTATGATTATCAAAACAAGAAATTTATATTTTAATTGTAATATTTTTTTTATTATAAATAACAAATAATTTTATTTACAAATATAATTTTAAATATAAGAGATAATTTTAATATAAAAATTGTAAACAATTTAAAGTTATCAAAAACGAAAAAATAGTGTGACTTTCAAATACTAAATACTTCATACATTGTTTGGAATCCATATTTTGATCAAATAAGATTTCAATATGATCTTTACCATTCAAATTTTGCACGGTAAGGTTAGTAACTGCAATACTATACTATTAAAACGGAGATTAATATTAAATGCCTTTTCGGCAAGATTACTTTAATTAAGGCGCGAGTGGATTTTTTTTAATTATTTTTATCGTAAATTTCGATTTTAATACAATTGAGCAAGAATTTGGCACATTCGTAGTTCATCCCCCCAAATAAATTTGCGTTTTTTTCAGATAAATAGAAAGATTAGGTCCTCTGCATCCTAATTATGAAAAAAAAAAATTTGCGGAAATGAGGGGGTCAAAAGTTATAAAGGATCAAACTTTCAATTTTACCTTGGTCCCCCCTTTGAGTTTTTAGAAGTAACTTGATTTGATTTTTGATTTTTTCTTTTTGACTCGCGTCGCCCCAAAAGGGGGGACGGGGGAGTGTGCAGGGGGTGCGGTACTATTTTTGATCGAAGTTGTGCAAGGTCGCAGAAGCGAGTCAAAAAAAAAAATCAAAAATCAAATCAAGTTACTTCTAAAAACTCAAAGGGGGGACCAAAGTATTTTTTTAAAATTTTAGTGTGTGATAAAATATAAATAAATAATAAATAAAATAAGGAAAAAAAGAAAAAAAAATTAAAAAAAAAACCAAAGGGGGGACCAAGGTAAAATTGAAAGTTTGATCCTTTATAACTTTTGACCTCCTCATTTTCGCAAATTTTTTTTTTTCATAATAAGGATGCAGAAGACATAATATTTCTATTTATCTAAAAAAAAAACGCAAATTTATTTGGGGGGATAAACTGGATTGTACCAAAAAAATTTCATAGGCCCTGGCCCATTTCTCAAAAATACCGATGAAATTGAAATTTTGACGTTTCGCGCTGACATATAATTTTTTGTTTTGCTTTATTTCCTTCCACAAAAATTAAATTTCGAAAATATAATTATTGGAAAACAAATATTATTTGAATTTCAACACAATCTGTCAAAATTTACGGTGCATGCACAATGTATGAGGTTTTTCCTCATGAGATTTGAGCAACATTTTATTATTATTTTTTAATAGAAATACAATACTTTAAAATGTAGGTAGCTCAATTTTCTACTAGTCATGAGGAAAAAGTTAAGAAATTTTTAACTTTTTCATTGAGGAAAAAGTATTTCAAAAATAAATTTTTTTTTTCTCAAAATAAATTTTCATACAAACTTGGATCTCATGAGTAAAAGTATTTTCATTGTGCATGCTCTGTTACTCAAGTAGGATAGCAGAGTAAATTAAAATTGTTTAGTCGATTTGCAGATTCAATTTCAATTTCATCGAGAAATGGGCCACAGCCATTGAATGAGAAACAAAGAAAATTTTAGAAAAGTATTTTGGTATATATGAATTAATAAATTGAATTTGTTAAACAAAAACCAAAAACGAATTGTCAAAATCGGATGTTAAGTTGGATCGTCTGTAGGGCGCTTAAGATTGTTTACAAGCTGCTAGTTGGCGAGTTTAAAAGCTAGCGAGTAGATTGTAAAGTAGCCAACCAATCAATTTTTTCGGTAGATCTGCTAGTTCGATTGTAAACATGATTACACTAGGCGAGTTTACAAGCTGCTAGTAAACTCGCTGGATAGTTATAGATTGTAAACTATCTTAAGCGAATTACAGAGGATTCAACTTGTCGGACGACAAAATTGGATGTTATCTCCAGACGATCCAACTTAACATTCGATTTTGACAATTCGTTTTTGGTTTTTGTTTAACAAATTCAAATTATGAATTCATATGTATACCAAAATACTTTTCTAAAATTTTCTTTGTTTCTCATTCTACGAAATTTCTTACTTAATTGAATTAAAATCGTCCGACAATAATACACACCATCCGATTTGTTTGGTTGGTCGGACGGTCGGATGGAATTTCCATCCGACACATCCAACTTAATTTTATCGGAAAGACATGCACACACACTATCCGATTTTACATCCAATCTAACCAAATCTGTCCGACCTTCGGATCGTCTGTAGTGCGCTTTAAGCCGGGCATTCACATACAACAGAAACAGAATTTCATACAAATTTGACAGATAAAAATTCGGTTTTTGTAAAATTTGTATGGAATTCTGTTTCTGTTGTATGTGGTTTCAAGCCTTTAGCACAGAATTTTTATTCTGTGGTTGAAGTGTTTATTAATATGTGGCAATGTTGTGGTTAAGATATGGTTTTGTAAAATAGGATTCATTTTTTGGACATTGAGTGTGCTATTTTTAATCATCCCATATTTTTTAGAAGAAGGAATGGGGTACCTTTACCCCGTTACCTATAAGAAGTGTTGTTATTGTTGTAGCGAGGTTTGGTGCTAATCCTCCGGCTCCATGTTCAGGCTCAGGAACTCTGCTACTGCCCTTGGGCGGGACCACAAATCTTCCTTCGTCACCCTGGTTAAACATTCCAATTGAAACCAATTGAAAAAAATGAATTGGATTAATCGGAATTCTGCATTGGGAATTTTCAATTAATTCCTATTCAAAAAATCTATTTCCAATACAATCCTATTCATTCCTGTTAAATATCTCTATTTTATTTTTCAACCGGAATATAAATAGGAATTAATTGGAAATTTCCATTGCAGAATTCCGATTAATCCTATTTATTCCTATTAAATCTTTTCCAACTAAATCCTGTTAAATTCATAAGATTGTTTAATTTTTTTCTAAGTTCGTTTTTCCTATTGAATCTCTTGATTTCCGATTGAAATTTAATTGGAAATTTCCATTAGAATCCTACAGAACCTCTTTTCCTGTAGAATCCCATTCATTCCGATTGAATTTTAATTGGTAGATCGAAGTCTTCCTATTAAACCAATTCAATCCGATTTAATCCTATTGAAATTATATTGGATTTAATAGGATTCAATAGGTTTGAATTGGAATGTTTAACCAGTGCAGGTTGGTTATATTTTCAGGACAATTGATTCGGTGGTCTACATCGTGGGGCGTGGTTGAACTCTGCTCATGTAGTTGTTTAGAATGCGTGACTATCTTAGTTGGACTAGGATTGATCTGGTGCTACGGGTTAGTTGGACCTCTTCGGCAGCGACTTTTGGAATTTTCTTTTTAGAACACTGTTACTAGGATTCACTATGTGAATCCGTTTTGGACTTTTATACAATATCAGTGATAGTAATTAAAACAAAAGTATAACGTGAAATGACTTACGTCTACCAAACGAATCCGCCTGTGAGAATCTCCTATCTTCATCCGTCACTTAACCTAACATTCCTCAAAAAAAAGAAAATTGAATGATTAGTCAGAGAGAATTTAATATAAAACATGTATGCTAACAATAAACAAAACTTAACTCAAATTGAGATTGACCACAGTCCTCCCAAACTCCCTTATAGCCTCCGGTACACAGCTCACCCCAAATTCCCTCCAAAATCCTGCTCCTAAACCTTTCAATAAATCCTTCACAAATTCCGTTAATGACTCCTTTCATAAACTTCTGCATAAATTGCGTCAACAATCTCTTTCACCAATCCTTCACAAATTCCTTTAATAAATTTCTGCATAAATTGCGTTAACAATTCTTTCACCAATCCTTCACAAATTCCTTTAATAAATTTCTGCATAAATTGCGTTAACAATTCTTTCACCAGTAGGAAATATATTTTTCCTTTTTATTGTACTTTATTTGCAAACTTATGGAGCAAAAAGTAATAGACATTTTTAATAAACATTAATTATTATTATTATTTTTAATAACTCAATATTTTAACCACATATAACATTCATAAATTTTTTAAAATTTTTTAGGCTTTTCTTTTTGAAATGATCAAACATGAAATAGTAGTTTAATCAATGAGTGAATAATGAAGTAGTTTATTCTCAAGGAAAAGTTTAAAATTTGAGCGAGACACGAGCGAGAATTTTAATTTGCAAGAGAATAAAATTCATTATTCACGAATCGATTACAATACTTTATTCTCTGACAAAGATTTTATTATAAAAAAGAATTGTGTATCAGAAAAAATAAATCCATTTTCTTCAATTAAAACAATAAATCTTTATTGTTTTAATTGATAAATCAAATTTCTTAATAAAAAAAACCCTGATGATAAAAAACGCCCTTCTCATACAATCAACCAAGTTCAACTAAACGAAATAAGAGAATTTATTAAAATTTGATTTTTGAACAAAACTTATCAAAGCAATTGTGATTATAATTTGAAAATAATTTTAATGAAATCAAAACAATTTGACCAATTGGAATCATACCAATTGAATAAAATTTTCATTAGGCAATAGGTTAAGTTCATTAGGTTATAGGTTAGAAAACAATACAATAATACATACTATTATTAGGCTCTGTGAACCTGGCACCCCACTTTCACAAAAACCAATTTCAAGGATGTCTTTTAAAGGTATTTTGATTGTAGTTTATTGTAGTAAAAATTATTTTGATTGTAGTTCAATGGTTTTCCAGAAAATGAGAAGTGAAAATGACCGTTATGGATGTGTAGGCCTGACGTTCCTGCCAACTAAAACTAAATGTTAACCACAGTTTTTGGAAGCATTTCGTTTGTAGTAGATTGTAGTAAAAGTAATTTTGATTGTAGCTCAATAGTTAACAAGTAATTAATCGTTTTTTATTTGAACTAGAACTCTGGGATTCCCCGAAAATCTGTAATACAAATCTAGTACGATTAAAAAAGTCTAGTACAGAACAACGAAAATCTAGTAAGTGTTTTTTTGTAAACATACAAAAGTACTAGATATTCAGCTGTATCGTATGATATTAACCTTCAAACGGAAAACAGAAATTTCTCATAAATACATAGACTACAATCATAATGATTATTACTACAATGAACTACAATAAAAGTGATTCCAAAATGCACTTTCCTGTTGTAATCTTTTTCGGTCTAACGTTTTCGCTAACCGTAACCAAACGTTTTAGTAATGGCTTTGAAAGCATTTCGTTTGTAGTTTACTGTAGTAAAAGTTATATTGATTGTAGGTCTATTGATTACGCGTAACTAACTGTGTTTAGTTTTAACCAACACTACGGGATTCCCCGAAAATCAAGCTGGCAAATCATGGCGTGCGTTAACGCAAGGCAAATTAAGATCCTTTTAATGCGTTTGAAAGTATTTTGATTGTAGTTAATAGTATTGAAAACTCTGTTATTTGTAATTCAGTAAATTATACAAGGAAATTTCTGTCTCCCTTTTGTAGCATAATATTATACGGCAATTTCGAAAAACTAGTACTTTTTGTTAATCGGAATATGAATATCAAACGTAAAATTTTCATTGTAAGTTGTTTTTTGAAGAAGTAAAGTGATTAAATGAAATTAAAATTTTGAAAAGTAAAACTTAATAATAAATAATTGAATAATTAATGTAACGATTTTTCATTTATTCATATTATTTTTAGTAAGTGAACGTTAATTGAACAACTGATCCATTCTCATTTGAAACAGGGCTTATACAGGGTGTCTCAATTTGAACTTTTTTTTTAATTTTTGAATAAAACATACAATTTGAATGAAAGTTTGGAATATTTTTATTGAAATATGTTGCAGATAGTCTACAATTTAATGTTTAAAAATGATATCATCCAAATGTCCACCGCGAGCACGTTTGCAAACATTGATTCTTTGAGTAAAATTTTCAATGACTTTTTTACATAATTGAGGTTGGATCTCACGAATTTCTTGTTCAATGTTGGTTTTAAGTTCTTGAATTGTTGTTGGATTGTTCTTATAAACTTCATCTTTCACATAGCCCCATAAAAAATAATCCAACGGTGTCAAATCACACGATCTTGGTGGCCAATTGACATCACCAAAACGTGAGATTAATCGATCAGGAAATTTTTCATGGATTAATTCCAATGTTTCACGTTTTTGGTCATTTGGTTTTAGTTCTTGAACCAACTGGACTTTATAAGCCTTTAGAGCCAAATCTTTATGCAAAATTCGCCATGTGGTGGATCTGGATATGCCTAATTGCTGTGAACGTCGTCTAATTGACAAATATGGTTCATCAGCCACACTTTCACTCACGGCATCAATATTTTGAGTTGAACGACCGCTACGAGTATGTGTTGATGTTCTTGCGTTTTGTGCTGAACCAATTGACTCGAATTTATCCACCAAATTCTTAATTGCAGGCTTTGATGGACGATTATAACGACAAAAAATATCAATAATTTTCGTAATGGATTTGAATAATTTTAATTCGATTTTCAATAGAAATTGCGTTCATTTTAGTTAATGGTAGACTATATACTAGCATAATGTCAAAAAATAAATTGACATATCTTTCGCCGTAGGCGAAAATAGGCCTACTGAGAAAAAAAGTTCAAATTGAGACACCCTTTATATTAAGATTTAAAAGCTACCTATTTATTTTATTAAACCCGTTGATGTTTTAGGCAAATCAAAAACAAATTAAGTAAATTATTTAAATAACAAATAAACATGATATATTGCAAAGATTTTGAATTCATTATTTTATATCTTGTTTTTACAAAAGTGAATTTTGAATTTGTTTGTCTTTTAAACTCCAATTGTGCTAAGTAACTAGAACCTTGCCTTGTTCAGAAGAGAAAAACATTTTTCATCACCAACCAAATGATTAAATTGCATTTAAAATTTGTAGTAAAAATTATTTTGATTGTAGTTCGATGGTTTTCCAGAAAATTAGAAGCCTGACTTGGTTGGCAGGAATAAAACGAAATGTTAAACACAGTTTTTGGAAGCATTTCGTTTGTTGTAGATTGTAGTAAAAGTAATTTTGATTGTAGCTCAAAAGTTAACAAGTAATTAATCGTTTTTTATTTGAACTAGAACCCTGGGATTCCCCGAAAATCTGTAATACAAATCTAGTACGATTAAAAAAGTCTAGTACAGAACAACGAAAATCTAGTAAGTGTTTTTTTGTAAACATACAAAAGTACTAGATATTCAGCTGTATCGTATGATATTAACCTTCAAACGGAAAACCGAAGTTTCTCATAAATACATAAACTACAATCATAATGATTATTACTACAATGAACTACAATAAAAGTGATTCCAAAATGCACTTTCCTGTTGTAATCTTTTTCGGTCTAACGTTTTCGCTAACCGTAACCAAACGTTTTAGTAAAGGCTTTGAAAGCATTTCGTTTGTAGTTTACTGTAGTAAAAGTTATATTGATTGTAGGTCTATTGATTACGCGTAACTAACTGTGTTTAATTTTAACAAACACTACGGGACTCCCCGAAAATCAAGCTAATCATGGCGTGCGTTAACGTAAGGCAAATTAAGATCCTTTTAATGCGTTAATTGAACAACTGATCCATTCTCATTTGAAACAGGGCTTATATATTAAGATTTAAAAGCTACCATATTTATTTTATTAAGCCGTTGATGTTTTAGGCAAATCAAAAACAAATTAAGTAAATTATTTAAATAACAAATAAACATGATGTATTGCAAAGATTTTTAATACATTATTTTATATCTTGTTTTTACAAAAGTGAATTTTGAATTTGTTTGTTTTTTAAACTCCAATTGTGCTAAGTAACTAGAATTTGCCTTATTCAGAAGGGAAAAACATTTTTCATCACCAACCAAATGATTAAATTGCATATAAAATTAGGCCAATTGGTGCGTAAACATTATGTAAAAAATGTAGATAAATTAAAGTTTCACTTACAAGAAAGGCGAAAAATACGACAATAGTAAGCTGATTATTTATTAAAAAAAAGGTTTATCGTTATTTACGATATATGAGTCCTGATTTGGGATGGAATAATAATTGATCGAAAGTGTATTGCTTGCCAATAAATTTTAATTTATGCCAGTTTTAGGTACTCATTTATTATTGATACTTTAAGTATACATATTTTGTTTATCAAAACGATCAACCATCAAGGTAAATGTGTGCGACTTCACATGTTCAAATTCTTAAAATAATAAGAAACCCTAATCTATATATTTTCAACAATTTTTTTAGGTTTTATGGGACTTTGTCAACGAAAGCTCAAATAAGCCCAAACAATGCCGAAAAAACCAGTTTTATGTGCTGATGAGATTTACGAGGCATTAAAAGATTTTAGTTTTATTATAAATAATTCTTATTTACCATATAATAATGAAATTTGGAAAAATGCCACATTGGCATTAGAAAATAAAATGGAACATGCATACATTTACCAATATATAACTCAAAATCGTCAGTTGGTGTCAAGTCGAATCCATAGATTTGATTGCTCGACGATTACACAGGCAAATAAGAGTGAACCAAAAGGAAAAGATAACGACGATGTTAATTGGTCGATGAAAACGCCCGCCAGCGTTTTGAAACCTTTGCGTGGTGAAATCCGCATTGAATATAAAGAATGGGAAACATTTAGTGCTCATATTAAAAAATACAAAGATCGAGAGTATGAGGTATTGCAAAACGGTTGGTCCGATCGAATTTATAACATGATATGGTCAAACTATAAACTACCGTGCCCATTCTCATTTAAAAGTGCTAGAATAAATAGGAATGCAAGCGAAAATTTTATGACAACTAAAGGTCAATGTCCTGAATGTAAAACAAACATTAATATTTATTGTTTTGAGGAGCCTTCACCTCAAGGAATTAAATTACATATCTCTACCCTAGATATAAGAAACGTATCACACGATACAAAAAGGCAGTTGAGAGGCACAACGAGAGGTCAGATTTCCGAAAAATTAAAAGGTCAATCTGTTTATAATTGGCGCCGTGATACTGCTGATCGACTTATGAAATTCGGTGATCTTCAACCAGCAAATTTATACTCCGCTGATGTGCTTAGGAAATCGAAGCAGCAAAAGAACAACTCAGAGCTGGGTGTTGTTTCTGCTCAAAATGTAATTGATGCTGTAATTAACTTAAAAGCAAATCCGGCATATGTAGAAAGCATTCGTCAAATTTCTGTTTTTAAGTTTTATACAATGTATTGGACACCGGAGCAATTAATACTTTACAAGTCATTTCTCAAAGACGATTTAGCAGGTAGTATCAGCATTGACGCAACTGGTTCTATTGTTCAACCATTGAAAACATTGGATAATTCTATGTCAACGATTTTCTTGTTTCAAGCTATAGCATGTTATAAGCAACAAACACTCCCTCTGTTCCAAATGATTTCAGAAAAGCATGATGCGAACACTTTACAGTATTGGATACGAGAATGGTTGAGGCAAGATGCTCCTGTACCAACCCAAGTTGTTGTTGATTATTCGCTAGCTTTATTGAATGCTTCTTCTCTTGGATTTAATGATAAAAGTTTGGACAGATATATTGAAGATTGTCTTTATCAATCAACAAATCCTGGTTTTATAACAAAACAGATGTGCATCTTAAGAATTGATATTGCCCATTTGATCCATTTGGTTAATCGTTGGCCATGTTTCAAAGGAAATAAGCCACACATCAAAGATTTTTTTCTTCGCTGTGTGGGAATTCTTACAAATACAACAACTGTCAAAGTATTTAAAGATCTATGCATTGACATTTTAAGAATCGCTAATACTGAATTTGAAAACGTAGATTCTGATATTGATCTTTGTTTTAATGCTCAAAAGAAATTGCAGAACCTAATCAAATCGGACTTAAAGCTTCCAGATCAAATAGATCATGAAATATTTGCAGTAGTCGATGATTTTTTTGATGACGAATGGAGTAATCCCTTTTGTAAAACACGCCAATTTTTAAGAGAAATTAAAGACAGCAGCATTGATTTAAATAGTACCAGAGCCCGTCCAAATCCATACTACTGTCCTGATTTTGGGTCACGTTTGTTAACTTTAAGTAAACATTTTTTGTTATGGACAAGTATAATGCCGTTCACTTATTTCAACAATGATAAAAATCTTGAAAAACTCCAAAACTTACATGTTGCATCATCTGCAAGAAGTGAAGCGTATTTTAAAGATCTAAAAAGATATGTGATGGAAGGAAAAAAATCTGTAAGAGTTGATAAGGTGATAATAATGCATCTAAGATCATTATTAGGGACTATGAAGCTACTCGAGTCACATAATAAAAAAACGAATACAACAACTCATAGTCGAACACAACTGAAAACTATCTATGCACTGACAGAAACAATTTAACTAAATGTTCAAGTCTGGATGAATCGGCAACAAATGAAAATTATCCTGAATTAAGCATATATACTGATGCTTCTCAGTCTAGTTCTACATCTGTTGACGAAACTATACTTCAGGAAATTAAAATAAATAATAATAATCATTTAAATGAAGTTGATTCGTGGAAAGGACTACTTTTAAAAGATAAAAGAAGAGGAAAATATCTGCGTTCTTGTGCTGATATAGAGAACCTACACAAACGACCTAAAATCTGTAGAAACGTCCCATTACTTGTAAATGGTACCAGTTTAACAACTATCAAGACAACGAAGGGTTTTTTGAAAATAAAAAACACTTGTAGCTTTGATGCTTTCATACATTGTATACAAATAGGCTTCGTCGATTGGGTTGAGTATAATGACTATATTGTGGCATCTAACAATGAAATATTTAGTTTTGTTAAACAAATGTCTATTCAAGGAATAAATAAAAAGCTTTACGAGCGTCGAGCAGAACTAATGTTCACTATTGCTCAGATAAGAGACAACACTATCGACTTCAATTTGAATGTCAATAACGTGATAGACCACTACATGTGTAATGTAAGCATGCAATTGTGAAATTTCGATCAATGAGACCATTGTATGAGAATGGTATTGGCCAAATTCAAACAGCGCTAGATTTGCTCACTGACTCGATTACATGTAAAACTTGTGGTAGTGAACAAATTGTGGAAGTTGAATGCGGCCCACACCTTTTCATAGATTTAGAAGAATTTCAGTGGCGCGATCTTGCTGTCAGGAGTGGTTTTGAAGACATTTACAAAACTACATTTAAATTACAAGAAATACCCATAAGCTTAAAATTTGGCAACAGTGAATTTAGACTAGCTGCGGCAATCAGATATATTAATATGAAGCCCGTATCGCATTATCAATGTTGTGTGAGGAGAATACATAATGTGGGGGAAGTTCATGATGGCATGACAAAAATATCCAAACTACTTGTACTAAAAAAATTAACTTAAAAGAAGAACATATATTTCATACGTTATTTTATGTTAAAATAAATTCATAATGCATCATATATTGCTTATTATTTATTTTTGTGGTTAATTCCTCAAAAATAAAAGAGGCTTTCGTATAAACCATAGCTATTAGCTAATTGAGTCGATGCATTGCACAAACGTAATTTATGTGTCTATAATCATATCCACACGGTATACTGTATTACTGTTCTGTGTGGTTTGATTTGACAACTTGGTTGGTGTGGTTTGATTTCACAACTTATATTGAATAACCTTATCACTTTATTTTTTTTTTGTGGCGTTCATGTAGGAGCGTTGCCAAGCTAATCAGCTTCGAATATTCACCACGGTCATTCGCAACAGCTACATAATTACCATGGACACAGATTTTTAAGGTCGTTTATTACGTCCGTCTCCCATTGCAGTCGTGGTCTACCTCACGGTCGCCTACTCCCTGGGGTACTAACGTACATGTTTTAATCATTCCAGACTGGGAATAGGCTCGTAAAACATGTCCAAACCAAGCAATCCTATTGGAACGGATACAACCTATTACATCTGGACCCTCAAGAAGGTCTCTGATCTCAACTCATAACGGCTTCACTACGACCAAGATAGCATCACCTTGTCTTAACCCGGAGTCCACTTAAAAAACTTTGATATTTCGTTCTCTGTAGAACGCAAAATGACAGAGTTCTGTACTGTCATTTTGCATGGTGATACCAATTTACCAGGGATTCATGGGATTGAATGACACCAGAGCAGACCATAAAGTCTCTGGTTCGAGAGAATCGTAGGCCTGCCTAAAACCAATGAGGAGTTGGTACACAGGTATGTTGTACTCTCCGCGCTTTTCCAAAATCATCCTTATCGAGAAAAGTACATCGATGGTACCTCGGCCTTTCCGGAAGCCACACGGATACTCTCCAAACAGTTGTTTAGCAATAGGATTGATTTGGGCTAACAAAATGTATGAGAAGATCTTATATGCTGTGCAGAGTCGAGCGATTCCCCTGTAGTTTGCTTATTGTAAGCAATTACCTTTTCATGGATTGGTATCAGTATAGCTGAGTTCCAGTCGTGTGGCATGGTTTCAGTCCGCTAGATGATTTGAACAAGTTCAAACAATCTTAAGTATAGAGTTTTACAACCATGTACAATCATTTCGGATGTTATATCGTCAATACCAGGTGCTTTATTGCATTTCAATTTTGACAGTACCGCTTTGAATTCCTCTTTGATAGGTTCGTCTACATATATTTTTGACGCTCGAACAAGCTTTGCTGTTCATCCGACTTGTTGCTGGTCACTTAAGATGAGAAGATTTTCAAAATAAGCGGCACAAGTATCTAAAATATTTTTAAGGTTTACTTGTAGCTCCCCATCTTGGTTTTGAATAGCAGTCGATCTAGCTTTCAAGCTCCTCACACTTTTTCTTCCATCATTTTCTCCTCGTCTACATAGCTTCGTCAAGACATGGCTGATCCATCCGGTTTCTGGGAGTGGTTTTGTGGCGTTCAAGTATTCTCAACAGATAGTTAAAACAGCATTTTTGAGCAAATACCATGACTTATCGTCGTCTCCATTAATGGTTTCTGATTTTTAGAAGGTTTTGCAATATGGTTAATAGATGTTAAAACGTTTCCGTTGATTCAATTTTGGAATGCCCGGATTGGGAAAGTAGAACCTTATCTTAGCACAAACAATGAAGTGGTCACTTCCAATGTTTGCACCTCTAAGGGATCGCACATCCAGAACGCTCGAAAAGAAACGTGCTGTTACTAGCACGTGATTAATTTGATTTCGAGTGTTTCCATTCGGTGAGACCCAAGTCTGCTTATGAATCAATCGATGCGGAAAGAAAATACTGGCAATTCTCAGATTATTTGATAATGCAAACTCAGTCATTCTCTTACTATTATTATTCTAATTCTAATGCTGTTGGCTGTTGGGACCCACCACACTTCCATAAGAGATATCTCTTTCAACCTGCCCATTAAAGTCACCAAGAATCATAACAAAGTCGCGTGTTGGTGTTTGTTTCACAACCGCTTCCAGTACTATGTAGAAAGTATCCTTTTCGTCGATGGTTTTAGCTTCAGTTAGTAGGTGCATGCACGGCAATAAGGGAAATATTCCAAATAATATAAAGAGTGACTATCCAAATCTAGTATTTCGATTATTGGCTGTCTAATTTCTTCCAAAGCTATGAAATCCATCCTATGCCTCTCACCATCTGTTCCTAGGCTTAAAAAAACATCAGGAGGGCTCAGGCTGCGCACGTTCCGATTCGGTAGTCTGGTCCTTTTTCACGTCCAGCTAAAATTCTGTTTTTTATCCGGGTCTGGGGCCCTATTCCCGAACACATAAATGTCATCACAATATTGAAAATTCACATAATAATGTGAATTTCGTATTATGTAACACCAATTTGGTGAAAATTCAACACAATATTGTGAATCTGACAAAAACAATATATATAGTTACTGTCAAAATCACAATTTTGCTTTATGTTTTGTGTGTTGACTTTTTTATACAAATTTCATCGATTGTCCTTTAAAATTAATTTATAACGCAAAATTAAGTCTTTAATAATATTAAATAATCATATTTTTATATAAATATCATTAAAATATATTTATTCATTAAACATATTTTTATTTTATTTTGCATCTTTTAAGATTAAAAAAGTTAATTGTCAAAAGTACGAATCTAGTACCAAAAATCTGTTATAATTTTGTAAAAATTTGTTATAATTTGTTTGACACAAATATGAGTTACAGAATACCGTTTTTAAACAAAGTTGTTAAGCATTTTGGTGAAATTGACAATATTGTCGATTAACAAATATGTGTTCGGGAATAGGGCCCCTGTTAAATTCTCATTTCCAAATTTAACAAACTATTTTTTATCGGTGCTAGGGTGTTAACCTGAGGCTCAACCCAAAATAACGTGAATGGATCCATTCTACGTCTTAAGGTTACCAGAAACAATCTTTTCACACTTTCATTAAGCGAGCCGCTTGATCCAATACAGACGCCCGCTCCCAAGTCCCAGCCGCCCCTAACATGGAGAACAGACGCTTGGGTTGCATTGGTTCTAAGGCACCAATTCACCGTGATCCAGCGACTAAGCAGTTTTTACCCTGCTTGTCTCCGATACACCAACCTAATTCTGTCAGCATTACCCAGGCAGTACGGCGTGGAGGTCGAACTTCGGATTTCGCTACCCTTTTTCTAAATTAAATTTTCATTCAAGCATCTTCCATAACTGGAAGTTCTGAAAATGTAGTTCCTATTTAAACATTATTATGGCTTACATCTATTAAATACTACAATTCAAGAGTTGCAAATTGTTGTCATAGCAATTGAGAAAAAGCTGTTGCAAAAGTTATTATTGTATTAAAGTTAAGTAGTAGAGTTATGTAGTAAAGTTAAATGTATTAAAGTTATTAATTTACTGGGAGTCAAAAAACGGCACTGGGTTTTGATTCTTGACTGAATTGTTGTGATCCTTGTCTTCCTGTTAAGATCTTACACACTAAATCTCATTAAAATATATTGCAGAATATGAATAAAAAATATGCAAATGTTCGGAAGACCACAAACTCTTTTATCCAAAATATAATCAATTATTAATAGTGTTGATATAAGCCACATGCCATGAACTGATGAACGTACTAATATTTCAAACTAGAACCATGTAAAGCGGTGAAAGGAAACAATCGAAAGTCAAGAGAAATAACTATCTTGGGTCACCATTAACCCGCGGATCCGAAAATAAATGCCATAGGATATATTGGCCTAAGATACCTGTGTACCGAATTTGGGGTAAATATTTCATGTAGTTTCTAAGTTATCATTTCCACAGTATGATAAACACACACTCTTTTTGACCTCCATATTTCTGGTCATAATTGCTATGCGGATCGAAAATTAGGATTCACGGTGGCAAGTGTTTAGCCAAAAAAATATTTTATCTAGACGTGAAAAAGGACCAGACTACCGGAATGTGGAACAAAATACTTTCATACGCATTAAAAGGATCTTAACTTGCCATGCGTAAACGCGCGCCATGATTTGCTAACTTGATTTTTGGGGAATTCCGTAGTGTTGGTTAAAATTAAACACAGATAATTACTCGTAAACAATAGACCGACTATCAATATAACTTTTACTACAGTAAACTACAAACGAAATGCTTTCACTACCGTTACTAAAACGTTTGATTTCGGTTACTGAAAACGTTAAACCGAAAAAGATCAGAACAGGGAAGTGTATTTTGGAATCATTTTTTTTGTAGTTAATTGTAGTAATAATCATTATGATTGCAGTTTATGTATTTATGAGAAATTTCTGTTTTTCGTTTGAAGGTTAATATCATACGATACAGCTGAATAACTAGTACTTTTGTATGTTTACAAAAACACATACTAGATTTTCGTTGTTCTGTACTAGACTTTTTTAATCGTACTAGATTTGTATTACAGATTTTCGGGGAATCCCAGGGTTCTAGTTCAAATAAAAAACGACTAATTACTTGTTAACTATTGAGCTACAATCAAAATTACTTTTACTACAATCTACTACAAACGAAATGCTTCCAAAAACTGTGTTAAACATTTAGTTTTGGTTGCCAGGAACGTCAGGCCTACACATCCATAACGGTCATTTTCACTTCTCATTTTCTGGAAAACCATTGAACTACAATCAAAATAATTTTTACTACAATAAACTACAATCTTTATACTTTTAAAAGACATTCTTGAAATTGGTTTTTGTGAAAGTGGGGTGCCAGGTTCACACAGCCAATTAATTGCTAGTTATTTGGTTTTTGATTTTGTTTTTTGTATTCAGTTAATTTTTAAATTTTGATGACACGATCATATGTTGATCTAAAAGTTTTTTTATATATGTGTTAATGCCAGTTTATATAGTTTTTTCCTTAATTATCCCTGTTTTATATAAAGCATTTTTTTAAAAACCATGAAGTTATAGTTTAGGTATGTTTTCTATAATGTTAGCGTCACTAGCCATATTAGAAATATTAACATGTTTGTAAATGTTGTTCTGATTTTTTACAGACTTTCCTTGATAATGACTAACAAGTCGAAATATTGGAGTAACTATAACTAACAAAAATTAAAAACTTGTAAAATAAAACTAAACAGTTTTTATGTAATTTTTGTAGTTTGTTTTTTCAACTTGTCTATAATAAGCTGTTTTTGAAAAAGGAAAATTTTTCATATATTTATAATTTGAATAAAAAGACAAGTAACCATTGAAGATTTTGATAAAACTAGAATAGGAATAAAATAAAATCAAGAAGTTTGTGTTAGTGAAAATTGGAATAATCATAATACCCCCACAAATCATAAAATATCAGTTGAGGAACATCAAAGATAGTATTGTGAACGCGATCAAACTTAAACGGGTAAGATTTTCTATTGTTTCATACTATTTTAGTTAGTTTAGTTATAGTTATATATATTATGTTTTCTGTTACCTGTTTGTATGGCAGGTAAAATTTCCTAATTAATTTTTATTGTTTTAAAGTTATATATTTATTGTTTTAAAGTTACTAATTTCTCTGTTGTTTCGGTTTCTAATGTTTGTATCCATATAAATAAAAATGTAAATCACCGATTCCTTTAAAATTTCTAAAAAGAGAAATTGAAAAACGGCGTGCCAATTATTCTGGTGCAATATATCAACCAGCCAAAGCTTTGCACCGATACGCCACTAGCAGAAAAAGAAATATCTAGCAACGTGGTAGCAACAACAATCGTTACCGAACCTTTTAAATGTGATGATCCTCATTCCCCGCATTCCTATGATTCCGACAGATTTGCCATTGCAATTTAAAAGATGAAGAAAAGAAAATTCAATTCAATTCAATTCTAGATACAAATTGCTTCTCGCATTGATAATTATAAGTTGCATGTTCTAGAATCAGCAAACCAGACAAGCTCTTTATCTGCACAGCCAACGCAACAACCAAAAATATTGTAAGCCAATGACTATTATGAAATTAAAATTATTAGAAACGTGTGCGTGCTCTATCTTTGTTTTTCTAATTTAACTAGACTGAGCCATGCAACGCGTGGCTGGGTACAGCTAGTTTATTATAAAAAAACTAGTTTAGGTAAAATGTTTTTTATTTTTGAAATGAAAACTTCTTTAGGCGTGTTGTGCGATTTTCTATGAGGAAAGATGTATATATGCGAGTATCATCACGCATAATGTGTTTAATTATAAAATATCTCTATTCGGTCGTAATGTTTCAAAATGCAATGGATATCGCGGTCGACTGAGGTAGTATAAGTCGAGTGTTCAATTCCTGGAGTGGTACTTTTTTATTGTTTTTTTTTTAATTTTTATTAAATACCATTAAAATTATTATTATTGTTTTTTTATTCATGAACTCATAAAAATCATAAAAATTCCTTTATACGAATTTTAAAATATTGATCGATAATGCAGTTTTTTAAAGTTATTGCTATTGTCTTTTTCCGCTTCATTCAAATTATTATCATTTCGACATTAACAAGAAAATTAATTATTTTTTGGCAGGCAGTGCTTAAAAATAATAAAATATTGGTCATTATTTTCCATAATTTCATTCCTGTGAAATAAAATAAGGAAAATAAAAACTACTATTTGAATATGAATTTCTCTGATATAAGTTGACATATTCTTTACAAGAGATTGATTTAAACACAGTTTATGGCTGTGGAAAATTTACGGTATTTAAATTTATCGATAGTGTAGTTTTTTAAGGTTATTGCTATTGTCTTTCAGCACAGTGTGACGTCAATACGAAGTCAAATTTAGAATGTATTTAGCGGATTTTCACGACATCTCCATATTTTCTTCAGTGTTTAAAAGAAATGTTTTGACTGTATTCTAAACCAAAACTTATTTGAAACTTATTTGTGGAGACTTACTTATTTAAATAAGTAACCTAGAGAGGTGACTTATTTGCAATTTTTTTTCATAGAAATATCTAATTTGATTTTTCAGCGTTTAATATTTGTTTGTTTGTTTACTAAATGATTTTAAGGAATAAAACTTCTTTTTCAATCCGTAATAAAATTAATATAATAATTTAAAATGAAATAAATAGTTTTGAAAACTCTTTAATTGATAAAATTAAATAAATTGTTTAATTTATTTTCGAATTTGTTTTTATGTTGCTGTCAAATTAGGTATGCTAAATTATTTAGAACAGCTTTTAAATACTTATTTAAAATGACGGTGAATAAGTAAGTCTTCATAAATAAGTTTCAAATAAGTCGTCGTTTAGAATGCAGCCCCAGTGGCTATTCTGTTTTTTATACTTTTTGTTGTTGTTTTCATTTTTTTCTATTTTCTGTTAGTGATTGTTGTACCATTTTTCAAGTAAAAACTTCTTTAAGCGCGTTGTGCGATTTTGTATGGGGAAAAATTTACATATTCGAGTCATCGTCACGCTATATAAACATTAAATATAAAATAAATAAATAGAACAGAGTAAGATAAATTGTAATCATTTGTTATTTTCTTATTTCTTATTCTCATTTTCTTGATTTATAATTTGTTTTTTCCTTTTTTATTGAATTTGATTTTTTTTCGGTTTAAGAGTGGTGTGTAAGTGTGCAAAGTATGCAAAGTATGGTTAGTTAGTATGCAAAGATTTTGTTGTATTGTTAAGTAAAATAAAAAAATTCCGTTTGTCATATTTGATTTGTGTGTTTTTGATAGTACGAATAACCTAACGCCCGATTTATAGTCGGTAACGTTAACTTAACGTTAACTTTAACTTAACCGTAACTTAAGAGGCTACAAAATTTTGATTTATAGTCGGTAAGAAATTACGTATTCTTTGACGTTTGATTTGATATTATTTTGGATTTGTAATCAATTTTATAAATCAATCAATTCTTTAAAAGTTTAAATTTTAAAATCAAAATTTAAAATAATAACATTCGAAATAAACGAAATATACGAAATTTGAAAATAAAAAACTTCATTTTTATATTAATTTCATACTGATATTTGGCTATAAAGTCGTTCTTTTTATATCCTTTGCATTTTTGAATATATAAAATTTTATTTTTATGGACAGTTTTTATACTAAACGTCAAAAAATCCTTAACAAAACCTTTAAGATAGAATCAAATGAACTTTACGTTAAGTTAACGTTAACGACTATAAATACTCTAGTGCATTTTCATACATTTGTACTTTACGTTAAGTTAACGTTGAGTTAAAGTTACCGACTATAAATCGGGCAGAAGTCCTGAAATTAATGATAATATATTATAAATAATTTTGCTCTCGTTCTCTTGATTCATATTTTGGTTTTTTCTTTTTGATTGAATTTGATGTTTTCCTCAGTTAATAACAGTGTGGAAGTGTGGTAAAGTAAAGATTTTGTTGTATTTAGACGATAAAAACACAGCTATTTCACAGTTTCAAGTTTTCTGTCGGCAGTCCTCAAGACTGCCTTCTTGTTTGTGTGTCTTTACAACATTTGCTAATATTTTCCCATTTATGCAAATTTATTGTTTGTTTTAATGATTTTTCGTTTTTCCCCCGTGTAATACACGGGGACTTGGGGATGATTAGAAATTTTTATCGCATGACATATTGTATGAATATTGCTGTCAACGACAGATTCCTGTGTTCGAGTAAACATGGTTAGTATATAAATCATTTATTAATATTGGTATAGTTCAGAGAAACGCTATATGGTTTCTAGATAATGCCGAATTAACTGGATTACTTTAACCCACCCCACCACATTAATAAATCTATTATAAATACAACTTTAATAATTCAATTCATTTGGAGACTTCTAATGAAACGTTCCACCACGTCCCTAGTACAAGCGACAAACACGAGCTTTACAACTATTCCATCCATTCAAATGGCACTTTAACTAAATTTACCTTTGTGTAACTGTTTCTTTCCAGAACGATTATTTTAAAGCGTGAACCAACTGTGCAATTAAATCTTTCTCACCTTTAGTGATCAATTCGCTCCTCAGACATTTAAAGAAGATGTTAATCGTCATTTCATACATTTAGCCTAAATATCTGCCCTCTATCCTTCTGTCCATTCCACTGCTAGTTAACATGCGGTGCTGATATTCACAAAACTTAAATAATAGTGTACCGATGACGGAGTACGGTGAATTGAGAAATAAGGATGTATCTATAGCCAATAAGTAAATAGTTCTCTTCTTAAAAGAAACAAAAATTATAACTCAAACCCATAACAGAACAATGTAACACATTCTATGATAAAATAGAAAATATTATCTGAAAAGCAGACTGCAATGTTGATTATAATTATTTCTCTTTTAAAAAAATATTGGTTATTTTTATTTTGGGTAGATGTCGATAGTTTGTCCTACAAGTATAAATGATAATTTACGCTTTTAGGGTTCAGTTTTTATTATTGTAACGATAGTTCCTATTTCGATTCAATCATCTTCAATAACTATCCTATTTCAGTACTATATATGAACATGAAAAAAAAACATTCAAACAAATAGTAATTCAATTTGCAATTTTATTCTATATTTTATTTTTGACCTACCTACCTACCAATAGAAATTGGGTCACACAAATATATCACTTCAAAGGAAGAATATGAAACGTTCATTAAAGTCTCAAATGTTAATGAGTTTGCGGTTGTTTAGCATTTATTAAATGCGAAATTGTAACCTTTGATTTTTTTTCATGTTGGTATGTGCAGAAACTTTTTTCTTTATAACAGAAATAGCGCTAAAAGGTATGTGTTTTGATAGAGAGATGTTCGTGATTTTTTGGCTTTTTTCTCTCTAAACTGGTATTTAGAGATTTGAGTTTGAGGAAAATGCTGAATAATTATTGGGCATAAAAGTGACCAATGTTTATAGAAAAGAAACAAGGATATAAAATTCTCGCTAATAAAAACATCGATCAATTTGTCCCACTGGATCATTTGCGTTCATTATCAAATAGAGTTATTAATTCATTATCAAATTAAGTAGCAAATACATTATCAATCGAGTTTTTAATTTTTGATTTCCTTTTTGAAGGCAAAACGTAGTGTACTAAATTATTTTGGACGATTTGTAATAATATAATAAATGTGTTGGCTCTTCTAAATAAGTTGTTAAATCACCTTAATAAGTTCACTTTTTTATAACTGTGTCAAGCAATTTTCTGTCGTTTATAGGTTCTTGTAGTGTGATCCACAGCTTGATGCCGTCTACTCCATTGTGGTTCTAAATAAGGAAATAGTTTCACATACCTAATACAAACCAAAAATATATACACTTTCAAAATTGAAATACTACAATTTTAATAAAAAATAACAAACGAATATAAATCGTTGTTACATTAATATTAATTTTTTATATTTTCTTTTTTATTTGATTTAAAACAACCAATTTGAAAATTTCATTCAACAGGAAAACATTTTTTTATTTTCACAAAAATGAAAAACAACTGTTAACTTTGAATGTTTGTATGTGTTTTGCTTAATGAAAGTGCGTTTGATTGATTAATTGTTAAAAATTCTATGATAGTATGGACGATCCAAGCTAGTTTTTGTGTTCATTTTAAAATTAATTATTAGAAGATTAAACTTGTTGTTAAGAGTCATTTTTTTTAAAGACACTGTATGAGGCTATGATAGTTGATACCTTCGATTTATCTAAAATTTTCAGGATGTATTAGTAGTACTGTGATAAGAAAAAGTGAAGTTTACCACCTCTTAAATGTGGCGCGTTTAACCTTAAATAGAGGTCAAAGTTTAAGATCACGGGTAAATCGTATAAATTATATGATAATTTTACTTCATAAAACCATGAGTCGACGATGACATTTTTTTTAATATGGATTCTACTTGATACTAGGTAGATGTTAGCATAAATAATTTGGTGGCTCACTTATGACTTTGAGGGCCAAGGCCATTCGAAAATGATGTTGTCGTTGCTTTTTTTTAGCTTTTTTTAGAAAAATTTAAAACAGCTTAGGCTACTCTTGGCTTTAGGAGCTAAGCGTCCAATATGCGTTTTACAAAATGTATCCTTATGCACATTTTACATATTTTTCAGGCTATATTTGATTTTATAATGATTATAAATTAATTTTTTATTAGGGCCATAATCGATTGAGTTAAAAATTACAAAACCACAATACTCCCCCTGAAGAACACCTGGATTTTTTTATTTATTAGTGAAAGGAGCAAGTATAAGATTGGACGGACAATGAAGAAAGGTTTAATTTATTTACGAGTAGGTAAGTAGGTCTGGTCTGGTCGCAAACATAGGTCTGGTTGAACATTACGAAAATCTGATCAGATATGTGCATTTCACCGTTATACATATGGAAAGTGCTGGCGCCCACCGAAACGATGCCAACACCCTGAACACAAATTAAAAAAATTTCATAGAACCATGTAACCGATAGTTCTAAGACCTGAATCCTGGGAAATTTACAAAGAAATTAATAGATCTGGGTGAAATTTTTTCATAGGTGGTGTACTTTGTACAACCCACAGAAAACTGATTGCAAAACAAATTTCAGAAAAGAAGTTAACCGCAGAAAGGCGACCGAATTTACATCAGATGAATCAAATGTTACAAGTGCACCTTATGAAGCTTCTCCATCAGCTTTCCTGACTCATGAACAAAAGTTAGCAGCAATATGAAAAGCAAAAGAATGTTTGATGGAGACTGTTGCACCAGAAGTAAGCCTTATCGCGTATTTTAAAATCTTATTTATTTCAAAATTTAAGTATTTTAAAATTTAAGACTTTTATTTCATACTGACTCCAAACTATATGTTTTTATGATTATGATTAATTTAATAGACATTAGAGAAATTTGGTAGTTGATAATATAACACTTTAGAATGGTTAAACATTTCCACTGTTTTTAAATGTCTTATTAAATTTTCCTCAGGAAGAAGATCAAAATGAAGTTAACTTAATCCTCGAAATGATAAGTAAATTATAAGCTAAGAAAATATGAAATATAGAGATCTTTAATTTAAAAACAGTGGAAATGTTTTACTATTCTAAAGTGTTATATTATCAACTATTACTATAGTATACCAAATTTCTATAATGTCTATTAAATTAATCACAATCATAAAAACATATAGTTTGGAGTCAGTATGAAATAAAAGTCTTAAATTTTAAAATACTTAAATTTTGAAATAAATAAAATTTTAAAATACGCGATTAGGCTTACTCCTGGTGCAACAGTCTCCATCAAACATTCTTTTGCCGCTAACTTTTGTTCATCAGTCAGCAAAGCTGATGGTCGATGGAGAAGGTTCATAAGGTGCACTTGTATCATTTGATTCATCTGATGTAAATTCGGTCGCCTTTCTGCGGTTAACTTCTATTCTGAAATTTGATTTGCAATCAGTTGTCTGAGGATTGTATAAAGTACACCACCTATAGGAAAATTTGACCCATATCTATTAATTTTGCTATCAGTTTCATTGTTCTATGAAATTTTTTTAATTTGTGTTCAGGCTGTTTGCATTGTTTCGGTGGGCGCCAGCACTTTCTACATGTATAGCGGTGAAATGCACATATCTGATCAGATTTTTGTAATGTTCGACCAGATCTATGCTTGCGACCAGACCAGACCTACATACCTACTCGTAAATAAATTAAACCTTTCTTCATTGTCCGTCCAATCTTATGCTTGCTCTTTTTTTTCACTAATAAATAAAAAAATCCAGGTGTTCTTCAGGGGGAGTATTGTGGTTTTGTAATTTTTTACTCAAGCGATTATGGCCTTAATAAAAAATTAATTTATAATCATTATAAAATCAAATATAGTCTGAAAAATATGTAAAATGTGCATAAGGATACATTTTGTAAAACGCATATTGATGAAAAACGTGATCTACGTAGTTGAAAAAGTCGAGATTTGAACTTGACCATTTTTGATTTTCCTAAAACTTGGCATATAAGTAGTATGTACAAAATAAAAAATGCGCCTTATTTTAAAATTTTTTTAAAGTGCATAGTTTGAGCATAGGGGGCACCCCAACATGCATGAAAAATGAAAATTCTGCCATTCCGATGTAACTTTGAAATTAAATTGCTCAAGAACGGCTATACTGATTTCATCAAACGTTTTTTTGTTTGATAGATGATTAGTTAATCGTTTGAAAAAAAAATTTATTTATTGTTTTTATAATTAACTTTTAAATAAAAATATTAAAAAAACTTTTTTAAAGATGGCGCTAGGGTTGAAGATCAATTGGAATTTAATTAATTTTTTTCTGAAAATAGTTCTATCCTTACTCTAAAATATTCCAAATTTACAAAGAGGCATAATTCTTGTTCTTGAGATATTTAATTTTAAAGATTTTTAGTCCGACTGAAATTCGAATTTTTCTTCATTTTTTCAAACAACTTCCATTAACAAAAAATTTTAAAATCAATTAAATTTTAAGTTTTTTTTTTTAAAATATTGTTCTAACCTTACTTTAAAATATATCAAATTTACAAAGAGGCGTTAATTCGTGATCTTGAGATATTTAATTTTAAAGATTTTTATGTCCGTCTAAAATTCTAATTGTTCATTATTTTTTCGAACAATTTTTATCATCAAAAAATTTTAACCACTGAAGTTCGAGAAAATAATGAACAATTAGAATTTTAATCGGACTAAAAATCTTTAAAATTAAATATCTCAAGAAAACGAATTAACACCTCTTTGTAAATTTGATATATTTTAAAGTAAGGTTAAAACTATATTTTAAAAAAAACAGAGAGTGTGGTTAAGACCGCACGGCAGAAGTGAAAACTTTATTGGCAATCGCAATCAATTGATATCGTATTAGTAGTATTTGGATCGTATTAGTAGAATAAATGAGAAACAAGTCTGAACGATAAACCGCTAACTACACACTAACCTCACAATGTAAACCAAATATTTGTCAAAATAGCACTCATATGCCAATAGCAGGGACTAAAGTACGCGTGGTTGTCACGCCCATAGATCAACAAGTTTAAATTTTACAAATCTTTCTGCGGAAAACTAAGCGAATTCATTGGTATTAATGCGCATTGTTGCCGTTTGCAAATTACTATCGGCTAAGTGCCACAATTTTTAATTATTTTTAATTATTTTATTTATCATGATTGCCATCCATGTTTAATCATACATAAGTTATGCTTCTTTGTATAGAATTTATGCGATTTCCGTCTCATAATTGTGAGCTTTAAATCGATATAAAATTCCAATACATATAATTTTGATATACAAATGTAATTGTTTCAGCCTTCAGGTTATACTATCTTTCTTACGTTATTTTTAATTTCATAAAAAAATTATGTTCAAAAAAAAACATTGATCATAGCAAACTACCGTTTAAAACGATAGTTAAATAAAAAGCAAAAATTAAGCGTACACAACAACTTCATAAATTTTCATGATGATTAATGTATTAATGCATAAAGGATAAACAGCCATACATAAAAGTATGTTTTATATTTTATATATATTTAATATTTATTTAGCATGATGACTCGAATGCAAATTGCAAAAGACAGTAGCAATATAACTTTAAAAAACTGCGTTATAGATCAATTTTTTAAAATTCGTATAAAGAAATTTTAATTATTTTGAATGAATTCATAAATAAGAAAAAATTATTTTAATGGTATTTAATAAAAATAAAAAAAAAATAATAAAAAAATATTTACCACGCCAGGAGTTGAACTCACTATCTATAGCACATCAGTCGAGCACGATATCCACAACGCAATTTGAAATTTTAAGAAATGATAGATTGATAGATCATAGAAATGCTGACGGATCAGCCTAATTTACTACCTACAGAAAAATCTGTGAAAACTTCTTTTGGCGCACCACACACGAATTTTTCTGTAGGTAGTAAGTTAGGCTGATCCGTCAGCATTTCTATGATTTATCAATCTATCATTTCTTAACGTTTCAAATTGCGTTGTGGTCTGTGGATATCGTGCTCGACTGATGTGCTGTAGATAGTGAGGTGTGCTGTGTGATGTGCTGAAAAGTTAAAGCTAACGAAAAGCTAAGGCTTTTTTATTCGAAGATGGATTCATTTCAAATTTTCACTGCTAACTGATATTAGTGTAACTTAAATTTTAAAGATTTTTCACACAAATCGGATCATAAATAAAAAAGTTATAGACGAATTAAAATGTATTTTTGAATTTAACGACCCCGCTATACAATATGAAATGGACTTGCCCAAGTCTTTTCTTTGTTTTTTAGGGTTCCGTTTTTTATACGGAACACTATTGGTGAGAGTAAAACGAGTTTTTCACATTATATCGATTATCTCGTAAACTATAAATGCTATGGACTTGAAATTTGAGGTGCGTATAAAACTAATCTGCTCACATGAAATGACGGATACAAATAAAACTAAAGTGGTTTTCGTTTGGTTTACAGGAGTACGATGTGAGACCATTGAGAAAATATATTTTTTTATAGATTCAAGTACCCATATGAAAGGGCTTCATTTCAGTATTCCTTTAAAATTTATTTTGGAATTTTACACCTCACCATTTTTTGTATAATTTGGAATAATGACGTTTTTTTCGTGTTTTCTTACAAAATTAGTACGTTTTTAATAAAAAATAAAAAAAAGTGTCATATTCTCATACTTAGATTTATTAAGGGGGTGGATATGAGGAGGGGTAAAATCACTATTTAAAATGGGGTCAAGTGGGGTGTCATTTGAAAGAGGACTTTATTTAGAAAACATAGCAATTTTTTTTAGAATTTTGCGGTGCATGGTTTTTGAGTTATGGACAAAAAAGTGAAAAATTCAGACCGTTCTCCCCTACGATTCGACACTGATTAACAGAAAAATTTGAAAAAATTCACAGAGCTAGGAAATTCGGTAAATTTTGTATGAAAATTATAGAGAGAGAGATTATTTGTTTGACCCAAGCGAGTGGGGTGTCGTTTGAAAGAGCGCCTAATTTAAAATTTGTTGCAATTTTTTTTAGAATTTTGCGGTGCATAGTTTTTGAGTTATGGACAAAAAAGTGAAAAATTCAGACCGTTCCCCCCTACGATTCGACACTGATTAACAGAAAAATTTGAAAAAATTCACAGAGCTAGGAAATTCGGTAAATTTTGTATGAAAATTATAGAGAGGTCTCAAATAATTATATTTCTGTGCGTTTAGGGGACCAGGGTAAAGAGGGTAAAAGAAAATCTTTTTGGACCCAAGTTTGTGAGATGTCATTTAAAAGAGCACCTAATTTATAAATCATTGCAATTTTTTTTAGAATTTTGTGATATAAAGTTTTTGAGTTATTATCAAAAAAGTGCAAATTTCAGATCGTTTCGCTCCCTACGTTTCGACGATGATTGACAGAAAAATTTGAAAAAATTCGCAGAGACAGGATAATTTGTAAATTTTGAATGAAAATCATAGCAAAGTCTCAAATAATTATATTTTTGCGTGTTTAGGGGATGGGTGTGGGAAGAGTAAAAAACCACTTTTGACCCAAGCGAATGGGGTGTCATATGAAGGAGCACTTAATTTAAGAAACACTACAATTTTTTTAGAACTTAGCGGTGCACAGTTTTTGTGCTATTGAAAAAAAATATTTTTAGTATGTAGCCTCTTTACCCCCCCTAAATTTCAACACTTGATTGACCGAAAAAATAATCAAATTTAAACCATTTACAAGCTGGTGAAACTTTCTTGAGTTACCATAAACATCTATGGATGAGATTTTACCTAATATAACATTTTTTGAGTTATTTTTGATCAATGTGGATTTGATTGTAATTTACTATTGACATTTACGATTAAACATTAATTATTTTGTTATGCGTCTATGGTCTGGAAATATAAGGACATTACAACACAACTTTTTGTCAATAGTTTTTGATATTGTGTTCTTTTACATTCACGGAACCCTTGACGAGTGAATTTTATTCGCACTTGTCTGACTTTTTATTATTATTTAGTATTTTATATTTTCTTTTCAAATTTCAATTTAGTTTATGCATTGATTTCGGAGAGGATAGACGTATTATTTTTCTTTGTTTTTTTATTATTATTATTTTTCTTTGATTTTCTTTGATTTAATTATTATTTTTCTTTGTTTTTAAATATTTTCTATTGATTAGAAATTAAAGAAACAATTAAATTTTATTTCGTTTATTTTCGTTTTCGAATTGATTGACAAATTCATTGCAGGTCTGCAGCCTGCTATAGAGAAGTATTTCATAATAGCCGTGTATGATTTGACTGAAACAACTGAATTATCTGAAAAGAATATATTAAGCATAATGTGTAAAATGTATTTTAGCTAGAACATAAAAAACGTTTCGTTGTCATTGTCGATGTGGTGGGTTGTGAGAAAGGTTCGGGGTTCAACGCGGACCCTATATTGATTTTTTAAATAAAGTAGGTAAGTAGTTAGGTGAGGAGCTAGGTAAGGTAAAGAGTTAGGTAAGGTAAGGAGTTAGGTAAGGTAAGGAGTTAGGTAAGGTAAGGAGTTAGGTAAGTAGTTAGGTAAGTAGTTAGGTAAGGTAAGGAGTTAGGTAAGGTAAGTGGTTAGGTAAGGTAAGGAGTTAGGTAAGGTAAGGAGTAGGGTAAGTAGTTAGGTAATTAGTTAGGTAAGGTAAGGAGTTAGGTAAGGAGTTAGGTAAGTAGAGATTTTATACAGACAATAATAAATGCTTATGTAATTTATAAGTTTATTTACCAAATTACAATTCCTTCACTAATTTTTTAGTCTTCTTATGTACATTGAAGTGAATGAATGTGAAAATTTTGTTTTGTTTTTCCTTCATAAATGAATGGTGTCATGAATGGTGTTAATGGTGAAATGAATGTTGTGAATGAAGAAATGAATTGCACGTGGTGTTTATCATTTTAAAATTCATAATATTTTTTATCATCGTACTGGTACTTTAATTCCTGCCTGATGTGTTTGTTAAATTTGTCAGATGAAGATAGAATTGATGGAAATGAAATGATTAATAAATTTGTATGTACTGAAATCTCTGATCCCATTCTTTTTCCCAAATTACATGAATATGTGAAACGTCATATGATGCATGGGCGATGTGGTGCTCTTAATCCCAATTCTGTTTGTATGAGAGATGGTAAATGTAGTAAGAATTTTCCAAAGCCTTTTTCTGAAAATACTAAAGAATCTGTGAATGGTTATCCTTTGTATCGTCGACGTGATAATGGTATGAGTGTTGATGTACGTGGTGCATCTCTTGATAATAGATACTAGGAGGGCCCGACGTGCTTCGCTACGCTTATAAATAAAGTTTTTGCTTAGACATTTTGTTGACGTAGAAGCAATGATTTCAAAAAGTGGTAATGAGAAATACAAAAAATGCTAGCATATAATTTTTAATTTTTCTTTTTAAATATATGAATGAAAAATAATCAGAACTCTAGCTGATCAGTTCGGATATATGAAAAATTAGCGATCAAATAAGTTTTTAAGTAAGATTATTTGATCTCTAACTTATTTGATCGCTAATTTTTCATATATCCGAACTGATCAGCTAGAGTTCTGATTATTTTTCATTCATATATTTAAAAAGAAAAATTAAAAATTATATGCTAGCATTTCTCATTACCACTTTTTGAAATCATTGCTTCTACGTCAACAAAATGTCTACTCAAAAACTTTATTTATAAGCGTAGCGAAGCACGCCGGGCCCTCCTAGTTTTTATTAAATACCATTAAAATTATATTTTATTTATGAATTCATTCAAAATAATAAAAATTTCTTTATACGAATTTTAAAAAATTGATCTATAACGCAGTTTTTCAAAGTTATATTGCTACTGTCTTTTGCAATTTGCATTCGAGTCATCATGCTAAATAAATATTAAATATATATAAAATTGAAAGTATGTATGGCTGTTTATCCTTTATGCATTAATACATTAATCATCATGAAAATTTATGAAGTTGTTGTGTACGCTAAATTTTTGCTTTTTATTTAACTATCGTTTTAAACGGTAGTTTGCTATGATCAATGTTTTTTTTTGAACATAATTTTTTTATGAAATTAAAAATAACGTAAGAAAGATAGTATAACCTGAAGGCTGAAACAATAACATTTTTATATCAAAATTATATGTATTGGAATTTTATCATCTTCACTAAATATGTTGTCGGTTTGAAATGGTATGTAATACATGTTTCTATAATTAAGTGAAGACTGAAGACTTAATACTTGTAACTTGATACTTGATAAAATCGATTATATCGATTTAAAGCTCACAATTACGAGACGGAAATCTAGAAGAAATCACAAAGATTTGTAAAATTTAAACTTGTTGATCTATGGGCGTGAGAACCACGCGTACTTTAGTCCCTACTATTGGCATATGAGTGCTATTTTGACAATTATTTGGTTTACATTGTGAGGTTAGTGTATGTAGTTAGCAGTTTATCGTTCTGACTTGTTTCTCGTTCTGCATTTATTCTACTAATACGATCCAAATACTAATAATACGATATCAATTGATTGCGATTGCCAATGAAGTTTTCACTTCTGCCGTGCGGTCTTAAGCACACTCTGTTTCTTTTTTGTTAATGGAAGTTGTTTGAAAAAATGAAGAAAAATTCGAATTTCAGTCATACTACAAATCTTTAAATATCTCAAGAACAAGAATTAATGCCTCTTTGTTAATTTGATATATTTTAGAGTAAGGATAGAACTATTTTCAGAAAACAAATTAATTAAATTCCAATTGATCTTCGACCCTATCGCCATCTTTAAAAAAGTTTTTTTAATATTTTAATTTAAAAATTAATTATAAAACAATAAATTAATTTTTTTTTCAAACTTCTAACTAATCATCTATCAAACAAAAAAAAGTTTGATGAAATCAGTATAGCCGTTCTTGAACAATTTAATTTCAAAGTTACATCGGATTGGCATTGGCACTGGGGTGCCCCCTATGCTCAAACTATGCACTTTAAAAAAATTTTAAAATAAGGCATTTTTTTTATTTTGTTCATACTACTTATATGCCAAGTTTCAGGAAAATCAAAAATGGTCAAGTTTTCACAACTCTGTCCAGAACACGTTTTTCATCTATTGGACGTTTGAAAAAAAGCATGTATTAAAAAAACAACACTTCCACCACTGGGTTTATGCCTGGACCTTAAACTACACAGTGTGAAGTATAATTACAGCTCTGTCTCAAAGTTTTTAACTGATGGCTTCTAGAGTTATTGACCCTGAAATTTGACCTTTTTGGAAAAATTATCAACTTTGAGACCGTTTAGCTCCTAAAGCCAAGAGTAGCCCAAGCAAAAGTTTAAAAATTTTCCTAAGTACTTTCATATGTTGTGAAATTAGTTTTTGCTGTGGGTCACTCATGGGTTTAGTAGATAATTACTACGATAACAAGGCAAAAAAAGCAACGACAATACAATTTTCTAAAGTCTTTGGCCCTCAAAGCCATGAGTGAACCACCAAATTATTTATACTAACATCTACCTAGTATCAAGTACAATCCATATTAAAAAAAATGTCATCGATGACTCGTGGTCTTATGAAGAAAAATGATCATATAATTTATACGATTTACTCATGATCTTAAACTGTGACCTATAAGTGATAAACTTCACTTTTTCTTATCACAGTACAGGTAGTCCCCGACTTACGACCGTTCGACTTACGACTATTCGCACTTACGACCAATTTTTTTTTCCAATTTTTTTCATACAAAATGCTTAAAGCTGGAGCATCAATCAAAAATTTACGTGTACGTTGAATTTACGTAACGGCGCAAATATTTACGGTGCAAATTTGCAACACACAGTCAATAAATAAATGAGTTGTGCGTGCTGTACTTCTTGTTCCGTCTGTGTGTGGCATTTTTGCGCGAAAATTAATATCACTACACAAATAACATCTTTGCTTATAAAACTTACTTTGAATTCCTTTTATAAGCAAATCTTGTTTAATTAATGTTTATTAACTAATTGCAACTAACCGTGGAGGTGTGTGAATGACAAGCTCCTCGCGCAACACCCTGGATTACGCTAAAAGTCTATTCAAATTCGGTAGCCAAATATTTCATTTCGAACTCTTGGCTGTGATACAAACAAATGAACATGAACCAAAATCACAATAACAACGGTACTTCTCAGCACCATAAAATAAAAATTTTTGCAATATAACATTGAAGGCACAAGCAAGTAAAAACTGAACATTTACATAGAGTACTAAACGATTTCGACATCGGCGTTGTAATTCTGCAAGAAACACATGCAGCAGATGAAGCGCAACTTACCTCTAAGGAAAACATTGTTGGCTACAAATTAATAAATGCTATTTACCGTCAAGCATATGGATCTGCCACGTATGTTAAGTCAGAAATCATGAACTGCACCCATGTACTTACACACACGGACAACGATAAACATCTTATTGTTGTTGATATATCAGACACGAAGATTGTAAACGTATAAAGCCTCCAAATACAGGATAGCCTGCTGCTACTCTACCATAATTTCACCACCCAGCAATATATGTTGGTGACTTCAATAGCCATCACACTCAGTGGTCCTACTCAAATAATAATCCCAATGGCATAGAACTGACTGACTGGGCGGATGTAAATATGTTCCTGGTATATGATATGATGCGAAAGACATGAAGACCTTTAGATCTGCTAGATGGCGAAGTGACTACAATCCCGACCTCTGTTTTCCACAAAAAACGAACAACGTAGCCTTATTCCAATAGGGCTGTCTTACAAGGTTTTCCACGCTCAACTTCGTCCAGTAATTCTTGAGGTGGGTATCCAAATCCCACTCGTTAACTCTACTCCTCAACCTAGATGGAATTTCAACAAAGCTGACTGGGCTAAAAATAGGTCGGAGTTGGATGCAGTGATTCGCTCGATCCGACCTATTCCTTAAAATTACGATAGGTTCGTTGGAGCCATCATCTCAACTGCTAAGTAATGCATCCCAAGAGGCTTCCGTGAAGAATACATTCCTGACTGGAGTAGAGAGAGAGCGATATATTATATGAGGAGTACCTTAGCAGTGGTGAGGTAGGCGTGGCTGATTACTAAAAAACGCACAATCAAATTGATTGTAAGCTCGTTTAATGTGTATTCATGTCTTGTTTTAGGTAGATTTCATAGAAAAATTTACCTATTTTAATTTTTAGTTTTAATGTGTCACAATAAAAACCATACGCTTAATAAAAAGCTAAACGTATTTAATGATTTTGCATTCGATTTATTTAATAAACTTATAAATGATAAACATCAAACGTCAATTTTTTAACACATAAAATTTTACGTCCTCATACAAATTTTGTGTAGCGCAAATTTCTTTGATGTTCGTGAGAAAACCGACTTTGTATAGTTTGTGTTTTTTGTGTGTGGCGAAAATATTTGTGTGTGGCAGAACGTCTACACTGAACGCATGCACCCAAAATACAACTCGCACAGCCCTTACAACGTAAATTTTTATTGATCTGTGTACCAACCCAGCTTAAAGAAGACAAATAAATAGTTGCGGGGAATCCCTAAAATTATGAGAGAAATAAAAAAAAAAGTGAAAAAATTCGATTTATTACCTCAAAGTTAGTAGTACAGTATGTAACTTTTTTTTCATATGTAGTTATTTTGTATGAAATTCGACTTACGACTTTTTCGACTTACGACCGATGACCAGGAACGTATCTCGGTCGTAAGTCGAGGAATACCTGTACTACTAATATATCCTGAAAATTTGAGGAAAATCGAAGACATCAAATATCACAAGTGTTCAACTTTTAAAAAAATGACTCTTAAATAATATTTTATTATTTTTTAAATAATAAAAATAACAAAGAATTTAAATCTTCTTTTAGATATCATAGCCGTGTTCGATTTGACTGAAGCAACTGATACAACTGATAAATTGAATGCAATTGTTGTTATTTTTTCAGTTGTTTCAGTCAAATCGAACGCACCACATATGTCTAATGTCCCTGCGGTAAATGTATGCCCATCAACAGAATTAGTTTTTTATTGAAATTCCTTCAATATTTATAACAACATTTTGTTAGATGAACATTAATTTGATTACTTTCTAAACTTATAATTGAAGAAATTCACCAATGCCATATTGGATATTTTTGTTTCTTAATTAAGATTTAGAGATACAATTTAATTAGTAAGTCAAATTTACGACATCAAGAAATTTTGCTGGCTAATGTTTTCATACAAAATGGGTCAGATAAATGTTTATTTTCTTTGTTTGTTTTGATGTTCATAAATGATTATGTATTTGATTTGATTTTTTTTTCTCGCAATAATAGTTTGCGAGAAATAATAGTGCTCGCAATAATAGTGCAGTTTTTGTTTGGCGTTTCAGTTTATGTGTCGGTACGGTTAGTTTTTTGGAAGTTGTTGTGTTTGTTATTACACCTGTTATATAGTACCGAGTATTTAATTATGGTGACATTTATGTATTGATTTTCTTCATCTTCTAAAAATTAAAATTAAAACTGCAGAATTGTCTAAATTATGATTAGCATTTTGTTCAGGCATTTTCTATTAAGATCCGGGTGGGAATCTAGAGAAAGCAATAGGGTACTTAACATCCTTCCCTATCAATGCTTTCCACTTCCTCTGAGCTGCAGATAAATAAAGTTGCTGAAGTTTCACAAA
This sequence comes from Diogma glabrata, assembly GCA_963693315.1. Taxonomy (NCBI): domain Eukaryota; kingdom Metazoa; phylum Arthropoda; class Insecta; order Diptera; family Cylindrotomidae; genus Diogma; species Diogma glabrata. The sequence goes on along the minus strand of OY856188.1, from coordinate 240,051,762 downwards.
TTTCAATGGTTGGTATAACACACAATTAACTAAGAAATATTAAATTGCAGTTTGTATACTTACCTATGAGTGAGTTAAACACTTCAAAATTCAGTTAACAATCAGAACAGTTTTTTACACACAAAAATCAAACTAACAAAAACTAATATAATTGAAAAGCTGTAAACTTCAGTAGATCAAGTAATATGCAAAATCATGACAAATGGCATACCTCAATAATATCGACATAACTAAAAATTATTAAATTTGTGGAAACCAGTTACAAGTATATAACTTGTAATAAAATAGAAATTTCTCCTTGACTTTTCAAATTTGCGAATTTTTTTCTGGTTATTTATCGACCAACTAATTTCGATAAACAAATTGTATTTGAATAAATATTTAGAAAATTAAAAATAATCATAATAAATTGTTTAAGTTATTTGCTATAACAATTTTTGGAATTTCGTTTATTATTCATTAATAATGTTCATTGTAAATTTGAGTAATTCAGAGTTTGAACTATTAATTTGGCGTATTTATTGAATAATAAATACTATTAGTATATTATAGCATACTATTAGTATATTATAGGTTAGGTTAGGGTTAGGTTGAAGTTTGAATAGCTGGTTAGGGAGGCATAGACAAAAGCGGGCCATAACCATTGCATGAAAAGAGTTTTTGCTGTTCAAGTAATATGCCTGCTAGTGCTTACCAGAATTGATGAGTGCTCTATATTACTGCAACTCAACATACCGGTAGACTTCAGTCTAACTGACGTGCTGGTGGCTGTGTAAGTTGGATTGTCGAGCTTTATATCCAGTGAACAACGTGAGGCTCAATTCCTCACTATCGGCGTCTAAAGCGAAAAAAAAAAATTAGCCTTGTGTTACTCAGGCTTACTAAATCTATTCTCAGGGTTACACTGACGATATTGCCATACTGGCAATTGGGAAGACCTTCGCACTCTGGTGAATCTGATGCAAAATTCCCTAAAGTTGGTTGAAGAGTGGTGTGGGGAGCAAGGACTTTCCAGTACATCCTTCCAAATCGCAGGTAATCTTATTTACCAACAAGAGAAAAGTGCCTGCAACACCAAGTCTGTATCTTTTCAGTATGCAGTTAAGCTACTCAGATGAGGTAACGTTTTTAGGCATTATTCTCGACAAAAGGTTGAATTGGAATAGTCATTTAACAAAAAAATTGATAAGGCTGTTATTGCCTTTAGGCAATGCCGCCGATCGTTTCGAAGTAATTGGGGTCTCAGTCCCAAAATCATCTTATGGATCTACACAGCTAAAATCAGACCAAAACTTGCTTTTGCATGTGTTGTCTGGTGGCCTAAGACGGATAAACAGTACATCCGTGCTAAGTTAAATAAAATTCAGAGAATGCCATTCGTAGGTATAAGTGGCTCAATGCGCACCACACCAACACTGTCGTTGGATGCCATGTTGGGTATTTCTCCTTTACATCTACATGTGGAGTACATGGCTAAAAGGGCTGTCTACAGACTACATGTGGCAGGAACGTGGGTAAAAAGAGGGAAAACTTGCGATTACAAACATTTTGTCCTGCAATAGATATGCATAGTGACGTCATGACCAAAGTCTATAACTTTGAGAAGCCCGCTGAACTGATCATCTCTTCTAGAGAGGAATGTGAGGGACCTTGGTCTGACTGGTCTTCCAGCGAGATCTACGTCTTCTATACAGATGGCTCACTGTTAAATGGAAGTGCAGGAGCTGGGTTATACTTGGAATTAAATAATGTAGCAATGAGTAGCAATTATTTTTCGCTTGGCCGGTTTTATACAGTCCTCCAAGCGGTTGTGTATGCTATCAATGAATGCACACACGTAATAACACGTTTGCGTTTGTAGGGTAAACCAATTTGCATTTGTTCGGATGGCCAAACAGCTATCAGAGCACTTGTAAGCCCAGAGACTATTTCTAAACTCTTCAATGAGTGTAGAAAAAACCTCTGTAGGATAACGCAACTCAACAACATCACGCTGCGTTGCGTTCCAGGTCATAGTGGCATTCCGGGCAACGTAAAAGCTGATAAACTTGCAAGGGCGGAAGCGGCCATGAAATTTTCTGGGCTAGAACCCACCTTAGGGTTATCCAAAAAGTATGCCTTGTCATTATTAAAGGATGATGCGGACCTTAAGATGAAAGCTCAACAGGCAGACAAAGTAAGATGCTTTTTAGCATTTCATATAAAAATGTTGATTTTCTTTTAAGCTTGAAGAGGAAAACTCTTAGCTCTGTGATCGGTGTCCTAACAGGACATGGACATTTAAATAAACATCTCTTCACGATGGGACTTATAGATAGACCTATCTGTGGATGTTGTCTTGAAGAGGAGGAGGACTATGAGCACTTTTTGTGTGTATGTCCGGCCTTCTCTAATGTTAGAGCTAGGCTTTTTGGCTCTGATACTGTAAAGGCCAGCACCATAAAACTGTCGCCAATACAGTCCGTCTTGGATTTCATTGACCAGACAGAAAGGTTTGTGGAATAGTTGTTATGAGGCCAAACTCGGACACGGTGCTGTGGACCGAAGAGTCGGCGTGTCAGGACAAGTTCCGCTTAGAACGCACTCCGCACTCAGGCTGACTTCTTCGAGAGATAGGTGACACAGTTTTGCTAGGGAAGAGAATCAATGTCGATTTTTGTGGATTGACACTCAGTCTAGAGCAATCGGTTCACTTAGAGAGGATCCAAACTGGACTTCAAATTGAGTACAAAACGGATAATAATATTCTACGAGTATGAAGGCCATATGAATAAATATTTTATGAATTAATTTTTTTAATCATAGTGGGCGAGACTAATTAAAGGTTGTTAATGAACTTGTTCTGGTTTTCTTTGCTCACTTACTGTGTACAAATTTTTAGAAAACTCATAAAAATTATTTAAAATAATTTGAAAAGTTGCATCCAAATTTCGTTTTATCTTTTGAATTGAAAATTAAATTTGTTGTGCGCAAGTTTTGTATTTGTGAAAATAATTTCTGGGCCCAAGCCGACTTCATATGATGATTACCACATGTTTTATACTTCGTGAGGCTGTTAAAATAAAGATAAACTTTTCAGTTGCACCTTGTCAATTGTAAAATGCAACAAATATATTATTCCGTTGTTTTGACATGTATTGCCATCTCTTTTTTTTATATAAAAACAAAATGGATATTTCTTGTATATAAATAAAATCACTCGTATCGTAATTGAACTTAAAGAAACACGTCTATTATTCCAACAGGTTATGGGCCCAGTCCCGCCGTATTTAAAATTAAAAAGAAAAAAAGGTGTTTTCTTTGATGTGATATAACTTTAAAAAGCAATAATTGTTTAGGAGGTAAAGCTGTGGTGAAGCAGCACCTTAAAATAGAATATTTTTTTGTCAAGAGGAAAACGTGCTTTTGAGGTTATAATTTTTTTCAAGAGCGGTTCAAAGTTTCAACTGTGGTCAAGCAGTATCAGTACAAAAAACAAAAATAAAAGGAAAGATATTTACGCTTGGAATTCAGTACCTACTGTTAAACAAAATTTATCCGAATTGACAGCAAGACTTTTAACAGAAGAACAAAGGATGAAAAATTCAAACGAAGTCTACGCATTAATCACCAAAAAGGTAAGGTTGAACAAAACCGAAAATGCTTCAAATGTGGAAAAACTGGACACAAAAAATTTCAATGTCGTGCTAGCCAAACTAAAACTCAAATAAGTTGTGATTATTGTAAAAAAACCGGACATAAATAGAAATATTGTTGGCTTCTCAAAGATAGAGAGAGAGAAATTATTTTATAGATTAGAATCCGAATCTAAAAATATAATTATTGAGGATGGAAACCTAATAAAGGCTGAAGGTAAAGGAGAAATAAAAGTGTTGGCTTATAATGGTGAAAGATGGATCGAAACAACAATACACAATGTACTGTATGTTCCAAAATTGTCATTCAACTTATTTTCAGTCGGTGCAGTAGTGGATAAAGGATATGCAGTAAATGATGAATAATGAAAATTGTAATTTTATAATAGTATATTATGCTACGATCATGTAATGACGGTTATCAATACACGAGCATTAACCGGGATACGAAACGAGCCGTAGGCGAGTTTCGTATGGTATATGCGAGTGTATCAATAACCATTACATGAAAGTGGCATACGCTATTTTTTCTACACCTGCTAAATAACGAAGAACGAAAATTTCAATTTTCAAATTTCAAAGTTCAATTTTTTTCCCATGCGAAAATTTCAACAAACGTCAAATGCATAGCATGTTTGATTGAAAAACTATGGGTTTATTTCTATTGATTAAAAATCTGTATCGTAATAAAATCTGTACCGAAATGAATATCATTATAAAACGGATTTTGGTCATATAAGTGTGTTTTTGTAGTACGGGTGTAGAAAAAAATAATAATGTTTTAGCAATCGCAGTAAGAAAAGAAAAAATTTATACAATGATTTTTAAATCGGTGAATGAAATAGCATATGTAGGAAAAGTAAATGAAAATTTACTAGAATGGCACAGAAGATTAGCTCATCAAGATATACATCAAATTAAAATTATGTTGAGAAGAAATGATTTCGACTATGAAAATGGTGAAGTTGTGAATTGGATACCCTGTATTAAAGGTAAGCAACATAGAATAAAAAATAAAATTGGATCCAGAGCAGAAAAACCTGGGCAATTAATACACATGGACTTATGTGGGCCAATGGAGGAAAGGAAACTTCATTAGGCGGGGCGAGATATCTTTTAGTTATGAAAGATGATTTTTCTAAACATAGAAAAGTATATTTTCTTAAAAGTAAAGACGAAACAAAGAATAAGATAAAGGAATTTATACAACTTACAAAAATAAATCCGGGTTACAATATTGAAAAAATTAGAACATTAGAGTTCTTAAACAACGCTATAAAAGATATTTCAATTGAAAATGGAATACAACATGAAACCAGTGTCGAATATACTCCAGATCAGAACGGGTGCGTTGAAGTGAAATGCGAACTATTGTCGAGGCAGCAAGGACACTATTATTAGAAAGTAATTTAGAGAAAAAATTTTGGGCAGAAGCTGTAAATACAGCTACATATGTAATAAATAGAACCGGTCCTAGTAGAGTTAAAGACAAAACTCCATATGAAATATATTTTAATAGAAAAAAATACGATATAAACAAATTAAAATGTTTCGGTTCTAAAGTTGCGGTTCATATTCCTGATAAAAAAAGATATAAATGGGACTCTAAATCTGAAATAGGAATTTTTGTTGGTTACGGAGAAAATATAAAAGGATATAAAAGGTATCTACTAGACCAAAACTGTATATCAGTGAAAAGAGATGTAATATTCTTAACCAATTTAAAAGAACTTGAAAAAGATGATAATGCAGCTAGTATTATTAACACTGAACTAAATCAAACAGAAAAAATGAATGACCAACGAAACGAAATAAAAATGGAAGTAGAAAATTTGGTTGAAAATATAGAAAAGCAATCCATTGAGCAACTAGAAAATCTGCAACATACAGAACAAATAGAAACTAATGAACCTTTGGAAATTGAAGAGTCCAGCAAATGGGTTTTCAAAATCAAAGACAATGAAAACGGTAAAACAAAAACATATAAAGCTAGTCTAGTGGCTAGAGGTTTTGAACAAACAAAGATCGATTACGAAATATATGCTCCTGTAGCAAGGCTATCAACGTTTAGGATCTTCATGGCAATTGCAAATAAAATGAACTTACCTGTTTATCAGTTAGATGTAGTAGGGGCCTTTTTATATGGTGACATAAACGAAGAAGTTTATATCAAATTACCAGATGGAAAATTATGTAAACTTAATCGATCTATGGTCTTAAAAAATCTACAATTCTAATAAAATCAAATATTGGAATGCAAAGTTTGATGAATTCATGAATAAAGAAAATTTTTGAGTTCCAAAAATGACTTATGGTTTATACAAGAGGCATCAAAATAATAATAATTTATACTTACTGATTTATGTTGATGACATATTAACTATTGGCAATGACAATCAAGAAATTCGAAATTTTAAAATATTACTAAATACCCACTTTAAAACAAAATTTTTGGGATTAGCAAGCAATTACTTGGGTATAAATATTAAACAGGATTTACAAAATAGTATAACTAAAATGAGTCAAAAGAGCTATTTAGAAAAAATTCTTGTAAAGTTTGGTATGGAAAACTGCAAACGTGCAGAAACTTGATCAAAATTTTGATTTCCAAACATTAAAACGAGAGGAATCCGTAAAATTGGTATATGGAAGAGGAAAAAAAATACTCTAGAAGGGTATGTAGATGCAGATTGGGCAAGTGATCCAAACCCTTGTAAAAAAAATTGATAGAAAACGATAGAAACCGATAGACCGTTTTCTATCGTTTCCTATGCGGTTTTTGAATGAGAATTAATGGGTTGGAATCGTTTTTTTCTCAAAGAAACGGATGCGGACTCTTACGTTTTGGCTTTTGTGGCGGACGCAATTTCTATCGTTTTTGGGTGTTTCTTATCGTTATTTTCTGATAGAAATGAAAATCTAGTAAAAAAATAGAGCCGTTTTCTATCGTTTCCTATGCGGTTTTTGAATGAAAATGAATGGGGCTGTATCGTTTTTTTCTGATAGAATGTTTGTATCGCCTTAATCGTTTCCTATCGTTTTTTGGTAGATTATCTGAATCGTTTTCAATGGGTTATTTCACATTATTTTTTTTTCTGTTAATTCCTATCCGTTTTAATCGTTTCTTATCGTAAAAGCCAAATTTTAGTGCAATATCCAATCGTTTTGAATCGTTTTCAATGAGTTATTTCACATTATTTTTTTTCTGTTAATTCCTATCCGTTTTAATCGTTTCTTATCGTAAAAGCTAAATCTCAGTGCAATATCCTATCGTTTTGAATCGTTTTCAATGGGTTTTTTCACATTATTTTTGTTTGTTTATCCTTATCCGTTTTAATCGTTTTTTATCGTAAAACCCGAATTTCAGTGCAATATCCTATCGTTTCGAATCGTTTTCAATGGGTTTTTTCACATTATTTTTGTTTGTTTATTCCTATCCGTTTTAATCGTTTCTTATCATAAAAACCGAATTTTAGTGCAATATCCTATCGTTTTCAATGGGTTATTTCACATTATTTTTTTTCTGGTTAGAAATTTATTACAAAACTAACACGAAGCAACGTGTTGCCGGAAAATCATAACAGATCATAAATTAATATAATTTAGTGAAAAGATGATACAATCAGCAAACTACTCAAAAACCTCTCCATTTAGCGTTTCGAGAAAATATTAAAAAATCACAAATTCATACTTCTTTCGAAATTCCAAAAACATTGTAAAAATTAAATAAAATCAAACTTTTTCCAAAATTCTAAAAATATTCCGAAAATTATTACAAAACCAAAGATTAAACTTTTTTCAAAAATTCTGAAAATATTGCAAAAATTATAACAAAATTAAAAATTGAAACTTATTTCAAAATTCCAAAATTATTCCAAAAATTAGAATAAAATCAAATATTTAAACTTTTTCTAAATCTAAATAATATTCAAAAAACTCTTAAAAATTCAAAAATTCAAACTTTTTCCAAAATTCTAAAAATATTCCAAAAATTCTTACAAAATCAAAGATTGAAACTTTTTTCAAAATTCCAAAAATATTTCAAAAACTATAACAAATTCAAAAATTTCCATGTCACATTTGCGTCATACAAAGTACAAACAGCTAAATTTTTTTTACAAAAAATTGGCTAAAAAAGTAAATGAGAATCATTTTTTTGACATACTACACAATATTTTTTTAACAAACTTATATAATGCAATAATCTGGTTTTTGGTCTCGCATACCAATCCCAATCATCAAGATTTCTTCAAATTCAATGTTTCTATTCGTAATCACTTAAAATGAACGTTTTTTAAGCAACAAATATGCAAATATCCTTGTTTTGACACACTCGACGAGTTTTTGACACACTTCCGGTACAGTTATCGAACACATCGTCCTTTCGGCTCTTCCCATTGAGTAAACCTATTTTTAGAAAAAATATTTGGAATCCGTCCAGCCGTTTTCTAGATTTCGTCGGCCGGCCGGCAGACAGACATACATTTTTTTTGTTGCTTTTTTATGGAATGTACGATAGAAAACGTTTAAAAACTTGTTTAGTTTTACCAAAAAATTTCAATCAAAAACTTCAGATTCAGAACGATTAACAACGATAGAAATTCTATCGGAAAAAACCCATTGAAACCAAATCTGAAATATCCCATAGGTGACGAATGATGCCGATTGGTTTGTTTTTCTTAAAAAAATTTCAATCGTAAATTTCAAATTCAAACCGATAGGAATCTGAAGGCGGAAAAATACGATAGGTTACGATTGGTGCTACATATGGAATGTACGATAAAAAACTATTCAAAACTTGTTCAGTTTTGCCAAAAAATTTCAAGTCGTGATCTTGAGATTTAAAACGATTAACAACGATAGAAATTCCATCGTAAAAAAAACATTGAAACCGAAAAGTAAAAAATCCTATTGATAACGATAGATTACGATGGGTTGATTTCTCCTGAAAACATCTCAATCGTAAATTTCAGATTCAGCCCGATAGAAATCTAATGACGGGAAAATACGATAAGCTACGATCGGTGCTATATATGTAATGCCGGAAGGAAAACGATTCAAAACTTTTTCAATTTCACCAAAAAAAATTTCAATCGTGATCTTCTGATTCAAAACGATTAACTACGATAGAAATTCTATCGTAGAAAAACCATTGAAACCGAAAACTAAAAAATCCTATAGGTTACGATAGGTTACGGTGCGTTTTCTATCTGGCAGATATAGTCTATGCGTTTAAAATGATTAAATCCGATAGAAACGGATAGCAAACGATAGAAAACTATTCGTTTTCTATCGGTTTCTTTCGATTTTTTTTATAAGGGAAGGATAGCAGGTCAATTTCAGGGTACATTACACTGTTGTATAGTTGTATTGTTTCCTGGTCTTCAAGAAAACAAGCAGTGACATCCTTATCTTCATCTGAATCAGAATACATAGCTCTAAGCAATATCAATGTTGAGTTATCTTGGATGAAGTAGTTGTTAGTAGATTTTGGAGTTATTTACAACATTCCGATAAATGTTTTTGAAGATAATCAATCCGTCATCAAAATTACTGAAAGGAACGACAACAATGAAAGGTTGAAGCATGTGGATGTAAAATATAATCATATTTTGGAGAGTGTAGAAAGCAAGCAAAATATGTGCAGTCAGCAGAAAATATAGCAGATTTGTTTACTAAACCGTTAGGGAAAATAAAATTTAAAAAATTAAAAACAAAGATTTTAAAATAGAAATTTGAAATTAAAATTAAAAAAGTTTAAAACAATTAAGCTAATATTAAAAATGTCATTTTATAGATTTTTTTATTATTAAATTAACTTTGTATTAAATGAAATAATTTCGCTCCTTAAGAATTAAACCATTACTAAAATTTAAATTTAAAATGTAATCTTTACTAAAAGTAAATATGTTAAAATGGAATGAAATATTTGTTTGAAATAAAGATAAACTTTTCAGTTGCACCTTGTCAATTGTAAAATGCACAAAGAGTTTTTTCTTTAAACTTCAAATCGTTGTATTGCTGCATCTAATCTGTCCAATGATAATTAGAAATTAGTAATTATGTATTAAAATTTACTGCAAAAATAAAAATAATGCAAATATAGTAAAAAACAACTTAAAGACAACGCAAAACAATCTTGATTTGCAAGAAATAACAATTTTTTAAAGTTTTCGAAATCCAAATCAGCTGATCACAAATGTCAAGTTTTTTTCGGGAAAAAGGTCTATACAAAACCCCCGATATATCATAGCCCTTCCCCTTCACGCCATTTGCAATAAACAATGAACATTGCCATATGCAAAAAATTGGATTAGTGTTTTTGATTAAATATTTTTGAATTTTTTTAGTTTTATTTTTCCAGAAGGTTTTATGAGCGTTATGGCGATTTTTTGAATTTTTTTTATATTGAGTTTTAATTTCAAAATGGCACTACAAGTTCACGATTTTTACTGTGCTAAAAAATGAAGAAGGCTTCTATATCGAGGGTTTTGCACAAATATATTATTCTGTTGTTTTGACATCTATTGTCATCTCTTTTTTTTATATAAAAACAAAATGGATATTTCTTGTAAATAAATAAAATCACTCGTATTGTAAATTGTAATTGAACTCAAAGAAACACGTCTATTATTTCAACAGAGGCGTCTGTCCTTGACGAATCCGAAAACGTTTGTGCTCCGAAAAATGCCGATTGCCCGTTCCATAAACATAAACTGAAGCAAAGAAAACTGCTCTTTTAACTGGGAACCCCAAAATAAGGAAAAAAAACATCTTGGGTACGTTTCGAAATTAACTATGGCTAACCATGGTAAACTTTACTCTACCAAATGTCGTTTCAAAATTAACCACATAATAAAAAATTTACTGGATGACAGATGAACCATCGTTTCAAAACTACATAGTTTTACTGTCATAGTAAAGTGTGACGTCACTATTTTAACTTTGTTTTACTCTACTCGATAGTAGGGTTTGTTAAGGTTCTAATGTCAAAACGTTTAAACGTTTAAAATGACATGCCAATGAAGTCAACGAAAAGTTTTATATTTAAAAAAATAAAATACAAATTTTTATTTTTATTTTCAGCTTCACTAAAAACACATTTTATTCTTGTCAAAATCCAAAAACAACTCTCCTCTTTAATAATCAAACGAAGTTAGCTACAATACTATAAAAACTATTACTATTAATTAACTATTACAATTTATAATAGATGGCATTGACCGACAATGTTTGAATCGATCGTTACTAAGTTTTGAATTCAAAATAATATGAGTTTAAGTTAATATTTAAAATTGTCAAAACATACTACTACAACTCGGTCAACCTGACACAACGACGTCCTCGTCGAATCAAGCCAACACTCGCCTCTCAATTGTCTAAAGTACCATGAAATTATAATCTCAATAATTATTTCATCAGTTTACAATGAACCATTGAATGAATCACAAGCTTAAATATCAAAACTTTCGATCACTTTCATTCCATCAACATTCACAAACGTTATTTCGTATAGATGAAGAATATATGTATATATATATATTTTTTAAATCATGTTATAAATTAGTTAATAAAACCCGTTTTCTGGTTAAATTCATTGAGAAACTAAAAAAATTCATAATGGGGTATTTGATGTTCAACTTCAGCAAAATATAATTCAAATATTAAACCTTAAACCTCTTGGTCATCTAAATTAGTATCAAAATCAAGATCTATATTACTTTCAATATCATCAGATATAAGCCATCTTCTTATATTCGTCCTATCAAATATTCCTTCAAATGGAACTTGTGATACTTGAAACCCATCAATGTCAGTTATAAAATATCTTTCATTTGGTAAAACTTTTTTCACGACATATGGTCCTTTCATAGTGGGAGCCAATTTTTTATTTTGTCCAACCCCTACAATATTTCTTATCATTACGTATTCACCTTCTGAAAATGATTTTAATTTTCTACATCTGCTGTCATTATATTTTTTATTATAATTTTGAGTTTCCTTATTCTTAAAGATAGCTCTTTTCCTTATTTCTTCCAAACAAGTCTTAAAAACTTGAGTTTTTTCAAAATACTCTCTCAATTTGTCATCCAAATTTCCTCTTTGATTAATACCAAACAAAACCATACTTGGAGTATTATCTAACGAACGCGAGTAAGTATTATTAAAAACATATTCCACTTCAGGTAAAACAACGTCCCATTCCCGATTATTTAATTTATCAACCATTTTGCTCAACACTGGTGTCAAAAATCTATTCATGCGTTCAATTTGTCCGTTTGCTTTGGGACATGAAGTAGCAATTTTTACATGCTTAATGTCTTCCTCTTCCATAAACTTTCCAAAATCAATTGCGGTAAATGCACTACCCCTATCTGAAACTATTCTATATGGTTTACCATAAAATCTAAAATAGGAACGCAGAATCTGAATAACCTCTCTGGTGTTAGTCGTTTTCGTTGCATATAATTTAATAAATTTAGAAAACGCATCTATTACTAAAAATATATACCTAAAATGTTTACGCGAAACTTCCAACGGACCATAATGATCTATATGAAGGGTATCGAATGGTTTATCACCCTTATCAATGTTATTCAAAATATCCCGTCTGTTTTCGTGTGGCGAAAAAGCTATACACTTTAAACAATTATTTATATGATTTTTAACCTTTTCATGCATATTAGCAAACCAGTATGTCCGCTTTATTAATTCCAAAGTTTTATCAATACCAACATGTCCAATATTATCGTGACACGACCGAATAACATTTTGTTGCATACAAGTAGGTACTAAAAACATAATTTTATCATCTTTCTTCCTATAAACTAATCCTTCCCTAATTTCGTAAAATTTACAATGTTCAAATTCTAGTCTTTCTTTAATTTTCCGAATATCACTATCACGGTCTTGTGCAAGAGCTAAATTTTTCTCTAAAGTATTTGATTCTAAAACGAGTATATTATAACACCTACTTAGTGAGTCGACATGTGACATTCGTTTACCTGAACGATGTTGTAATACATAGTCATAATTTTCTAGCTCTAAAGCCCACCTAGCAATTCTTGCGTTTATTTCCTTTTTCTGCAAGGTCATCGCCAATGAGTTACAATCGGTATAGATTCTAAATTTAATGCCATGTAAATAAGTTCGGAAACGTTTTAGTGCGTAAATTATAGCTAAAGTTTCTAACTCAAAAGAGTGATATTTGGATTCACCATCGGTGGTCCTTTTACTAAAGAAAAACACTGGGTGAAACTTTCCATCAGCCTTTTTCTGCATCAATATTGCTCCATACCCCCAACGACTTGCGTCACAGTGGAGTTCTGTCTCATCGCAGGGTGAGTAAATACTTAAGATCGGAGCTTCAACTAGTTTTTTCTTTAAATTTTCGAATAGCTTAAAATGTTCTTCTGAAAAATCAAATTTATTTTCCTTTACAATGTCGTATAAAGGCTTCGCTAGCAACGAAAAGTTTTCAATAAATTTCCTAAAATAGGAACACAAACCAAGAAATCCTTGTACCTGTTGACGATTCCTCGGCACAGGAAAATTTATAACGGCCTCAACATTCTTCTTATCTGGTAGAATTCCGTCTTTATTTACATTATAACCCAAATAATTAATATTACTTTTCAGAAAATGACACTTATCTAACCTCAACTTTAGTTTATTCTTAACTAGTATATTAAACACTTGCGACAAAATTTCTAAATTCTCATCTATTGTATCCGTAGGTATTAATATATCGTCGATATAAATTAAAATTTTTCCACTCTCTACTAACTCTCTAAAAATGTCATTTATAAATCGTTGGAATACGGATGGCGCATTTGTCAATCCAAACGGCATCTTTAAAAATTCGTATTGTCCAAACGGGGTTACGAAAGAAGTATATTTGACTGAATTCTCGCTTAAACGAACCTGATGAAATCCACTTTTCAAATCTAAAGAAGTAAAAAATTGCTTATTAGCTAAATGATCCAACTGATCCTCGATCAGAGGTATTGGATAATGTTTCCTAACTGTTAAACGGTTTAAGTTTCTGTAGTCTATACACATCCTTATTTCACCGTTTCTTTTTTTAACTAAAACTATAGGCGAACAATATTCAGAAGTACTTTTCCTGATTATACCTTCTTTCAATAAGTCATTAATAATATTCAAAACTTGGCTTTTTTCAAAAATACTCAGCTTGCACGGCCTAAATGAGAATTTTTCTTCTTTTTTTAAAATTATCTCCATTTGAAATTGGTTTCCTATATCTAAATTTTCCTCAATAACGTTTTCACTCAAATATACAGATTCATACAATTTTCTTACTTTAAGCTTGTGTTCATTACTTATCAAGATACAATCTCCAATATCTGAATCGTCTTTTCCATCTGCACTAATCTCAGCATCAATCAAACAAATTGAATTTTCTTCATCAATTTGTTCTAAATCTTTTTTGTAAATTTTGAATTCACCGCCATCTATACTTATTTTAATATCCTTTCTTGCTATAAAATCTCGGCCTAATAGACAATTAAAAGACATCGTTGCGTCAGGAACCACATAAAACAATTGAGTTATTGCTAATCCATTGACTTCAATTTCTGTAACGAACTTTCCAAAAACTATCAGCTGACTGCCATTTATTCCTGTAAATATATTTTCATTATTATCAAGTATTTCAAATGACTTAACAAAAGAATTTTTAATTAAAGAAATTGGACTACCAGAGTCCATAATTGACTGAAGGTCTTCTACTAAAACAAAACTATTATTTAAAAACTTTACAAATAATTTGAAATTTGGAACGATATTTTCCTGCACTAAACTTATGGATGATTTGACTGGTTGTTTGTTACAATTTTTTGAATAGTGGTTCGGATCACCACAGTTAAAACATGATCCCCATGCTCGCTTAGGCTCCTTACATCCTGAACTAATATGACCAAGTTGGTTGCAGTTAAAACAGTTTGTTTTTTTTTCATAAGATGGATTGTGATGTGTTGACCTAGACAATTCATGTTTGCTACCGGTTGCTTCGCTTTTAACAAAATACGGTTTTCTGTCAAAACCCCTATCCGCTTGAGTAATTGAACTCATAGCATTCAATAATTCATTACACGATTTGAATCTCTGCATTTTCGCCTGTACTTGAATTGTTGAGTTATTTATTCCATCAATTACGTAATCTAATAAATCATCTTCGGGTAATCTCAGCTTGTTACCCAAAACAATCTTTTCCTGATAATACTGCACAAATGTTTCCTCTCTACGCCAAACACGCTTCTCAAAATTTTTTCTTGCCACAATTTTATTGATACGGTCACCAAACATTTTCCTCAGCTCTTCGCAAATTTCATCTACCGTCATAGCGATATGTTTTGGTTTGGAATGGAACCATTCCAACACCCTACCTTTAAATTTGCCAATCATTATGACTTTTAAAACCTTTTCTTCTAAGTTATAGATGTGTTTCAACGTTTCTAATTGTGTAATCCACGTTACACATGAATCAGTTTCTTCTCCCGCAAAATATGGTAATAATGCCGATATTTCATGAGTTGATACAGTTGTCGCCAAAACAATTGTTTTATTGTCCAAATCCTCCTCAACATCGGAACCAGATTTTCCGCTTCTTCTGTTACGTACCATTTTATTTTTTTCTAACCTCCAAAATCTTCTAAACAAAACTTTCTTCAACAAATTTCTCCAAAACCCAAAATGTTTGTCCAAAATAATTCTTTGGTATATAACAGCAGCAGCAAATTACAAAAATATTAAATTCCTATGCCAACCTCCAAGATGTTTTTAGATAAAAATTTTTCTTACTACACAACTTCCTTTTGCGACCATGTGATATTTAATCCACAGCAAAACTTTAATTTTTTCTTTCTCTCTAAAAATTTTCAAATTTCATTTGAACACAATATATAACCTGGTATCACCCCACACCTGATGTTCTGAAGTCAACGAAAAGTTTTATATTTAAAAAAATAAAATACAAATTTTTATTTTTATTTTCAGCTTCACTAAAAACACATTTTATTCTTGTCAAAATCCAAAAACAACTCTCCTCTTTAATAATCAAACGAAGTTAGCTACAATACTATAAAAACTATTACTATTAATTAACTATTACAATTTATAATAGATGGCATTGACCGACAATGTTTGAATCGATCGTTACTAAGTTTTGAATTCAAAATAATATGAGTTTAAGTTAATATTTAAAATTGTCAAAACATACTACTACACCAACGGATTTATAAAACAACTTATAATTTTTTATAATAAAAGAAAGTTTTAATTGTTGTTGAGAAAATTAAAAAAGTGAGAAATTATGTATATTGCTTTGTGAATATATCGTATATTTAATTATTATAAACTAAAGCCACAATTAGACTATTGCAGAACTCTGCAATATTTCTGCAATGGTAGTGTGTAAAATATTCATTGCAGAAAAGTTTGGCAATGAACTCATTGCAAAACATTGCAATGACTCATTGCAATGTTTTGCAATGAGTTCATTGCCAAACTTTTCTGCAATGAATATTTTACAAACTACCATTGCAGAAATATTGCATAGTTCTGCAATAGTCTAATTGCGGCTATAGTATTTAATAATTTTTATTGAAATGTGTTAGTTATTTTTATTTGATTCTGAAGACTGAAAAATAAATTATAGAAACAAAACACAAACACTACATTTTGAGTTTTATTTATCGTAGTTAGCATTAATTTTTTATTCATTTTGAATTTTTAGCGATCTTTTTGTTTGACAATTTGACTTTGACAGCTTTACCATGGTAATTTTCATTCTATATGTGACATCACTATTTTAACTTTAACATACCATGGTTTTTTTTTTTTTTTTAACGGCGTTCATGCTCCATGTATTAGCGTTGCCAGGCTAATCAGCTTCGAATATTCACCACGGTCATTCGCAACAGCGACATAATTACCATGGCAGCCGATTTTTTTAAGGTCGTTTATTACGTCAGTCTCCCATTGTAGCCGTGGTCTACCTCGCGGTCGCCCACTCCCTGGGGTACTAACGTACATTTTTCTAATCATTCCAGACTGTGAATCGGCTCGTAGAACATGCCCAAACCAAGCAATCCTATTAGAACGGATACAACCTATTATATCAGGACCCTCAAGAAGGTCTCTGATCTCAAAGTTATATCGGGTTCTATACTCTCCATCGTCTGTCTTAAGTGGACCAAAAATATAGCGTAGGATCTTACGCTCAAATACAGATAAATGCGATTCGTCATTTTGTGTAAGGGTCCACGTTTGTGACCCATACATCACAACCGGTCTAATCAATGTCTTGTATAACTTGAGCTTGGTGTTAGTTGATACATACGGAGATCCAAGGAGAGGTTTGATTGAGTAGAAAGTTCGATTACCTGCAGCGATTCGAGCTTTTATATCTGTAAGTATGCTGTTGTTTGAGTCAAGCATTGATCCCAAATATTTAAAAGATTCAACTCCCTCAATTCGTTCATCGCCGCACATCAAATCTTTCTTCTCAGACTCTCTTGAAACATTCATATGTTTGGTTTTATTGTAGTTAATTTGAAGACCAATTTTTCTAGCTCCACTCTCAAGCGACTTAAAAGTCTCACTCATAACAGCTTCACTTCGGCCGAGGATGACAACATCATCAGCGTATGCAATCATCTGTACTGAGTTTATTGACAAGATATTGTTGTTAGTCGGTAGTTTCTTTTGACGGCACACATATTCCAAGGCTAAATTAAAAAGTATAGGAGAGATAGCATCACCTTGTCTTAACCCGGAGTCGACTTTAAAAAACCTTGATATTTCGTTCTCTACTCGTACACAGCATTGAGAGTTCTGTACTGTCATTTTGCATAGTGATACCAGTTTACCAGGAATTCCCATTGACACCAGAGCAGACCATAGAGTCTCTCGTTCGAGAGAGTCGTAGGCCTGCCTGAAATCAATGAAGAGTTGGTGCACTGGTATGTTGAACTCTCGGCACTTTTCCAAAATCATCCTTATCGAGAAAAGTGCATCGGTGGTACCTCGGCCCCGCCGGAAACCACACTGATATTCTCCAAACAGTTGTTCAGCAAAAGGATTGATTTTGGATAGCAAAATGTAAGAAAAGATCTTATATGCTGTGCAGAGTAGAGCGATTCCTCTGTAGTTTGCACATTGTAGGCGATTACCTTTTTTATGGATTGGTATCAGCATAGCTGTGTTCCAGTCCTGTGGCATGGCTTCAGTCCTCCATATCATTTGAACAAGTTCAAACAATCTTGAGGATAGAGTTTCACCACCATGTACAATCATTTCGGATGTTATATCGTCGATACCAGGTGCTTTATTGCATTTTAATTTTGACAGCGCCGCATCGAATTCCTCTTTGGTGGGTTCGTCTACATGTACCTTTGACGCACGAATAAGCTTTGCTCGTCGCCCGACTTGTTTCTGGTCACTTAAGTTAAGAAGATTCTCAAAATAAGCGGCCCAAGTATCTAAAATATTTTTAAGGTCTACTTGTAGCTCCCCATCTTCGTTTTGAATAGCAGTCGATCTAGTTTGAGGGCCCTTCTTTAAGGTTTTAACCTGTTGAAAGAAGTTACGCGATTGATGTTCCTTATTGAAGCTTTCAATCTCCTCACACTTTCTCTTCCACCATTCTCTCTTCGTTCGTCTACATAACTTTGTAACGGCTTGTCTTGCCAGTTTATAGTTCTCCTTCGTGGACCTGGTGTTGCGTCCTTGCAGACATTTCAGATAGCAATCTCTTTTGTATTGAATAGAGTCAAGACATGCTTGATCCATCCGTGGGAGTGGTTTTGTGGTCGTCCAAGTACCTCAGCAGCGCTTAAAACAGCATCTTTGAGCAAATACCATGACTTATCGACGTCTCCATTAATGGTTTCTGATTTCTCCAATCTTTCGGCAATATGGTTTTGATATTTCTCTTCTGTTTCTGCATTCTTTAGTGATGAGATGTTAAATCGTTTCCGTTGATTGAATTTCGGAATGCTTGGGTTTGGGAAGTGGAACCTTATTTTAGCACATACAAGAAAGTGGTCACTTCCAATGTATGCACCTCTAAAGGATCGCACATCCAGAACACTCGAAAAGAAACGTGCTGTAACTAGCACGTGATCAATTTGATTTTGAGTGTTTCCATTCGGTGAGACCCATGTCTGCTTATGAATCGATCGGTGCGGAAAGAAAGTACTGGCAATTCTCAAATTATTTGATAATGCAAACTCAGTCATTCTCTCACCATTATCATTCGAATTCAAATGCAGACTGTTGGGGCCCACCACATTTCCATAAGAGATATCTCTTCCAACCTGCCCATTAAAGTCACCAAGAACCATAGTGAAGTCGCGTGTTGGTGTTTGTTTCATAACCTCTTCCAGTGCTATGTAGAAATTATCCTTTTCGTCGACGGTCTTAGCTTCAGTAGGTGCATGCACGGCAATAAGAGAAATATTGTTATATGTACCACGTACACGTAGGTAGCAAATCCTCTCACTGACCGGGATGAATTTCATCACGGCTTCTTGTATGCGTGCACCAACAAGAAAGCCAGTTCCAAATTCTCTTCGAGAAGGATGACCACTACAGTATAGAGAGTGACTATCCAAATCTTGTTTTCCGATTATTGGCTGTCTAATTTCTTGCAGAGCTATGATATCCATCTCATACCTCTCAGCCTCTGTTTCTAGACTTATAAGAGCATCAGGAGCGCTCAGGCTGCGCACGTTCCACGTTCCGATTCGGTAGTCTGGTCCTTTTGATTCGATCGATCGATGGTTAACCGTGGTTAATTTCGAAACGCACTCCTTTGGAAACTACAAACGACGTAGGTATAGGGGAACCCCCTGTTTTAATAGTTTGAGATTTTAGTACAAATACAAGCAAAAACATTTTACCAATCATCTACGTCGTTTATTTCTAAAAATGTTTTGTTTTTTGCCCGTATGTTCGGATTTAAAGTTCACACCGCTGATGAAAAGGGCCATATGCTTTCAAATAGAAGTGCTTATGTCCCTGGTTAAACATTCCAATTCAAACCTATTGAATCATATTAAATCCAATATAATTTCAATAGGATTAAATCGGATTGAATTGGTTTAATAGGAAGACTTCGATCTACCAATTAAAATTCAATCGGAATGAATGGGATTCAACAGGAAAAGAGGTTCTGTAGGATTCTAATGGAAATTTCCAATTGAATTTCAATCGGAAATTAAGAGATTCAATAGGAAAAAAGAACTTAGAAAAAAATTAAACAATCTTAACAATTTAACAGGATTTAATTGGAAAAATTTAATAGGAATGAATAGGATTAATCGGAATTCTGCAATGGAAATTTCCAATTAATTCCTATTTATATACATTTCCATAAAATATAAGAGAGACATTTAATAGGAATGAATAGGATTGTATTGGAAATAGATTTTATCCACGACTACTAAAGAATATTTACTTTCCATGCGTATATCTTTCATTGTAATTGTATTCATTCCTTTTTTATATATCAAATTCTTTTTTATTTATTTTATTACGCTTTATTTTATCAAAATTCCCCTAACAAATTAAAAACTTGATTTGTTGGTATAGTAATATAAACGAGATAAAACACGAACAATACATATAAAATAAACAAACAAGTTTTATTTTGTTTTTATTTTCATAGAAATATTGCAATATTGCGATATAAACGTTTACAGGAAAACTTGAATGAAATTATTTGAAATATTTGTAGTAGTGGATAAAATAGTATCTTGTATTCGCTTAGGATGAAGGCAATTCTTCATTCGGATGATTCCCTCCACTCGCTACGCTCGTTCCGGGAAACTTCATCCTCGTGAAGAATTGCCTTCATTCTAGCTCATACAAGAATATACTATTTTGAATAGGAATTAATTGAAAATTCCCAATGCAGAATTCCGATTAATCCAATTCATTTTTTTGCAATTGTTTTCAATTGGAATGTTTAACCAGGGGTGGAACAAGCGACAAACAATATTCGTTTTTTTTTTTCAAAACGGCTATTTCAATAAAAAACACTATATGCAATGCTTGACTCGTTTATTTGATCGAGTCACACCCGATGAAAATCATTGGATCGGAACGGATGTTTTATTTTAATAGAGCCTGCAAGATTAATCTGTTTTCAACACATTGTGATAAATTTACGATAAAAGAAGCTATGTTGCACTATTATCGTTTAAAATCATAGTTGTTTGTTTTCACTTTTGTTAAAAAGGCAATTTACTTGTTTGCACTGCTTTTTAGCCCTTTAGACCTCAAGATTTAAAATTAGTATATTCATAACCCCCGATATATCATAGCCCTACACATTCACGCCATTTGCAATAAACAATGAACATTGCCATATGCAAAAAATTGGATTTGTGTTTCTGTTTAAATATTTTTGAATTTTTTTATATGGAGTTTTATTTTTCCAGATGGCGTTATGAGCGTTATGGCGATTATATATATATATATATATATATATATATATATATATATATATATATATATATATATATATATATATATATATATATATATATATATATATATATATATATATATATATATATATATATATATATATATATATATATATATATATATATATATATATATATATATATATATATATATATATATATATATATATGTTGTTGTTGGATTTCTTGGGCGTTTTTTAATTTGATTAAAAAAATTTTGTTTTCTTTGGTATATAGCCCTATATTTTATATTGTTTTAATTTTCTATTCTAAACATTTAACGTTTCGTTGGCATTCCCAACATTTTCAAAAATCTTTTTCTTTTCCTTATTTGACACAATACATTAAAACATTTGACAAAAATAAATTAATAAAAGCACTATTTTAAAACTTAAACGGAAAAATAAACACTATTTATAAGTTTAGTCAAAAAAAATTGTTTCTAAAAATCTATAAAAATTACGCTAAAAATTTCCATCAAAATGATGGGTTTTGATGGAAATTTTTAGCGTAATTTTTATAGATTTTTAGAAAAAATTTTTTTTGACTAAACTTATAAATAGTGTTTATTTTTCCGTTTAAGTTTTAAAATAGTGCTTTTATTAATTTATTTTTGTCAAATGTTTTAATGTATTGTGTCAAATAAGGAAAAGAAAAAGATTTTTGAAAATGTTGGGAATGCCAACGAAACGTTAAATGTTTAGAATAGAAAATTAAAACAATATAAAATATAGGGCTATATACCAAAGAAAACAAAAAATTTTTTTAATCATATATATATATATATATATATATATATATATATATATATATATATATATATATATATATATATATATATATATATATATATATATATATATATATATATATATATATATATATATATATATATATATATATATATATATATATAATGTATATGAAAATCCATTACCGCACGCTTTTTTTTACGATACTGTGATGTAATTTATAATTTACTGTGATAGGAGTAGAAAAAATCAATTTTCCTACTCCTGTCACAGTAAATTATAAATTACATCGCACTATCCATGACATGTAAATTGATTATTTCAAATAGCGTGCGGTAAGTAAAAAAAAGCGTGCGGTAAGTAAAAAAAAGCGTGCGGTAATGGATTTTCATATATATATTACCGCACGCTTTTAATAAAAAGAAAAATTTTTATTTAAAGAAAAATTTGATTTTTAAAAATTAAATATTTCAATTCATTTTGACACAGAATAATGCAAAGCCTACCACAATTTGTAAACTATTTGCATTTAATTTATAATTAGTAGTTCATTTTTTCAAGTAATTATATGCGTTTGGGCATTAAAACAAAGTCGTAGGAAAAGTATATAACAAATCTCGAGTTGTAAAGCATTTTCCATGCTCGTGAAGATACTGCACTCGACGCTACTCTCGTGCGCAAAATTTTCCCTCGCATGTAAAATGCTATTTACAACTCTAGATATGTAATATACTATTACATATCATGGATAGTGTGATGTAATTTATAATTTACTGTGATAGGAGTAGAAAAACGTATAGTAGAATTTTTTTGCCAGCGAATTTTTGACACATAGGACACAGCAAGAGAAAAAAGATGAGACAAAAAGTAAAACAGAGATGTATTATTTATTTTGGGATAAATTTGTTTTCAAAACAATTATATTAGTTAAATTTCTACTTCTAGTTCGTACCATTTGTTTGTTGTGATATTTGTTTCCATAGGCGTCGTTATTTTTATTATAATTATTTTTAACTATCAAAATTTTGTTACATTGCCTACAAAATCATTAATCTTTTTACTAGTTTTTGGTTTTCTATTATATTTGGTTGAATTTCAATAGTAATTTATTAATTATATGCGTTTTTTTGTCCATTTCAATGGGACCCCAATAGTGTTTTTTAATATTTTAATCGAGACACTGAATGTGCAAACAATATGCGCATGTGCTTGCGGATGTGCAAACAATATGCGCATAACAAACAAATTTTGTGTTCGCTGGCAAAAAAATTCTACATATTTTACATTCTGAAAACTCATTTCAAAATTCAAACTAAAAGAAAAACAATTTTTATTTGTAATTCATTGTTATAATATAAATTTCATTCAATTGATTCCAATTTTTTGTTTAATTAGAACTATGCGCAACGAGAAGATATAAAAGTTTTTGAAAATTCATTTGCGCATTTACAACTTGCATAGCTGGATAAAATTTATCATTCTTTTTTAAATAATTAACGCACTCATTAAATAATTTCTTCGCAAACGTTTTATCGTTATTCTCCAATTCTTGATATATCTCGTCTAGATAGAAAAATGCCAAATTTTCTTTAACTGGAAGATTATCATGCAGTGGGTAGTCTAACGTACATCCTTTACATTTGCAATCGAAGAAAAACCGCTCTTTTAATATCTTCTGTCTCTCAGCTTTTACCTTTTCTCCATGATGACACCTAAAATTAAAAATATATAGAAACATTTAACCCACTAATTGTCTATTACTACATAGCGAGAAGTTACTACTGAGACTTAGAATTATTTACTTACACATATGCTATGAATAGCTGTTCTCCCTTTGCAATGTTACGAAGTACGTATAAACAGTGATCATTATTTTCTTTAAATGCAGCTGTAACATTCGGTGAGCAGCTATGATTAAGAATACTCGTAATTGGATAATAACCAGCGGCGTACTGAATCGATCCAATTGCAGCCCTTTTCGAGCGAAATGAACACAAACTAGTAAAATGTATAGGTACTGTTTGTAGCTGCCGGACTAGTACGTCTAAAAATAAATCTTCATATAATCTATCTTTAGCGAAGAATACCTTTAAATAGAAATTGTCCTTTAAAATTTCATACAAATTAACAGCCGAAGTCCAAACAAATAATAAATTATGATGCTCTTTTTTATTTTCGTGTGTTTCTAAGAAATGCATCAATTTATACTTAAACGATATTGTGTTGTCAACAAAATCAGAATTGAATATATTGAACTGTTTGGCATCATATTTGGCTAAAAAAAGTTTAATTTTATCTAATTCTTCAATGTTACTGAATAACCCAAGAACAACGCGTATAGCACATCTGTCAGGCAAACTAAATTTATTCAAGCCATTTACTACTGAACATTCAATTTTATGAAATAATTCAAAAGCTTTTCTATAACAATCGTTATTACAAAACATTGCTCCTGTGCATTTCGTACACGGAATTAATGAAAAATTGTTTTCTCTCGCACAATAAGAGCATCTGGAATATATCAAATCAGATTCAAGGGTGATGTTATTCAATGGTGATTCGATTGCTATACAATCACCCACTTTTAAATCATGATTTGTTACGATAAATCTTCCAAATTCTTCATTTTCTTTCAGTTCCAAACAGTCTGCTATAAACGGAACTTTACTGTGTGGAGCATATGACATTTGTGGAATAAATTCTTCATCGTAATTAGAAGTTTTATTGATATTCATCTTAAGTTGGCTTAACTTAATCAAACAATTTTCTTCTCGTTTATTTAATTTTTCTTGTAAGTTTGTTGGAAGTTCACCATTAAAAGAAATTTTAGCAAGTTTTATATTTTCCAAACAGGCATCATATTCTTTTAACTCAAAACATACTGCAGATCTATTACTGTATCCCAACGATAGATTTACTGAGTTTATTTCAGCATAACATATGCTTCGGTTATAAAACTCTAACGCTATCTTGCAATTTCTATTAGCCAACGAAAAATGTTGATTACCCATGTTTCTGTATTTTAGGGACTCGTTATTTGATTTTGGAACAAAATTTTCGAAATACGCAAAGATGCCGGTTTTATTTATCTTTTCCCACAAATATTTAACTTTGCCATGATTTGTTAAATTAAATAACTCTGCGTTGTAATATGGCTCGCCTGACATTATTCGATTCCAAAATGGTAATAATTCAAAAGCATCCATGTTGTATAAGGTTTAAAAACCTAGAATAAAAAGTTAACGAACGTTTAACATAAAGTGAAACAATTGGATTGCGTTGTTCACACATTGCCCTTAACAAACGAATAAAACACGCACAAATTTCAAATAAAAAATATTCGATTAAATTAGTTAATACATAGTTTGAACATAAGTTTAACTTTAACAGATTTACTCACGTTTTAATAAAAATAAAAAATTACAATATATGTACAAAGCAACAGTTTTGATTTTCTTCAAATTTGACACAAGCTTTCACGTTTTAGACACTCGATCGTATTTCCATTACTAAACAAACCTATTTAGGAACGTTCGTAATTTGTAACTCGTAAGTTCGTTGTGTTTTTAATAATTTAATTGTCACGTGATGTTCTTTGTTTGACTTCCGAGAAAACTCAATGGTTGAATTTTTAGAGTACAAGGCATGGTAAAATGAAAATAAGGTATTCTCACTAGAGTGACAGCGATGCCATTTTGATTTTGATTGACGTCATTCAGAGTTTTATATAATACGTTTGTTGTTATTATCAATGAGAAAAGCTATTGTTTTTAAATTAAAAATATATTTAGTATGATTTATAAGTTAATTTATTAGTTAATGAAATGATTGAAATTAATTCATTAATTACTATTAAAACACATACAAATTTAAATGCCGAACTACGTTAAAACCTGCAAAAGTTTTCAACAAATGTGAAAAATCATACTCAAAACATAAGAACATTTTCAGAAAAATAAATCAATTTGTAGTGGATAGAATCATGTGGAAAAAGAAAATGTTCGTATTTATTATAAGATAGTTTGTTCCTCACACTTCACTGAAAATGATTGGACTTTAAAAGACAAACTTTTAATTACTCTAATGAGTAAAAGATCGTTGAATTGATCGTTGAAAGTGGAACCTTATCTTAGAACATACAAGGAAGTGGTTACTTCCAATATTTGCACATCTAAAGGAACACACATCCAAATCGCTCGAAAAGAAACGTGCTATTGCTAGTACTTGATCAATTTGACTTCAAGAGTTTCCATTCGGTTTAAAAACATAAGTCTGCTTATGAATCGATCGATGCGAAAATAAAGTACTGGCAATTCTCAAATTATTTGATAATGCAAACTCAGTCATTCTCTCACCATTATAATTGTTGGTGTTGATTTCATAACCTCCTCCAGTGCTATGTAGAAAATATGGACGGTCTTAGCTTCAGTAGGTGCATGCAAGGCAATAAGAGAAATATTGTTTTATGTACCGCGTACCCCTAAGTAGCAAATCCTCTCATTGACCAGGATGAATTTCAACACGGCTTCTTGTATGCGTGCACCAACAAGGAAATCAGTACTAAATTCATTTCGAGAAGAATGACCACTACTGCATAAAGAGTGACTATTCGAGTTTTGTTTTCCGATTATTGGTTGTCTAATTTCTTGCAGAGAAATGATATCCATCCTATGCCTCTCAGCCTGTGTTTCTAGGCTTATTAAAGCATCATGAGCGATCAGGCTGCACACGATTCGGTAGTTTGGTTCTTTCTCACGTCCAGGTAAAACTTCTGTTGTTTTGTTAGTGTCTGGTATTCTTTTTTTGGTTATCAAATTTAACAAAACTTTTTTTCGGAGTGATGGTATTAACCTCAGTCCCAACCCAAATTTTCGTCAATGGTTCTGTTATGATGTTAAGGTTATAAGAAGTTTTAAGGCGCCAATTCGCCGTGATGTAGCGTAATAGACTAAGCAGTTTTTCTCTGCTTGTCTCCGATACACCAACCTAATTCTGTCTGCATTACCCCTGCAGCATGGTGTGGACGTCGAATTTCCTACCCTGTAAAATGTTCTTTAGAGTTAGAAAACTTAATAAACAAATTGTTAATGAAAAACATAAGGAAAACCATATCGTAAAAATTATGTTTTCTCTAATTTTCAAATTAAAACATTTTTTGTTTCTTTATATTTACGCCGGATGACGTCACACAAAATTTTCGATTAGCTGTCAAGAATACCTTATATTCGTTATACCATGAGTACAAGGGAATCTACGCATTAAATATTCTACTTAAACTACAGTGAAACACTTAATTCTTTTTAAGGTTGGTCTCTACCAACCGCGTTGGACGTATACCGAGGTACCGAGGATGGTCATTTTGTTGTCTTTTCTCACGTAGAGTTGTGAGGTTTTAACATGAGATTTTAAGTTTGTTTGTATGGATAAGTGAATGCAATATACATATATGTATTTGTCTTGCTTATGTAAAAAATATTGTTTGTTCATTTCGACAAATAAAGGAAAAATTTAAGTATGGGTATGTAAACTTTTTTAATGGTCTCCAAGTGAGAGAATTAAGAAAAGATTACGTGATAAAACAAAACAAAATGACCATCCAGAATGCTGTTAAGGTAGATCTCGCCTGATATGGGTAGCTGACATACCGAATGATCTAAACTGGTTTGACACCTTGAAACATAACTCGTCTCCACTAACCGCCGAGCATAAATTTGTTTAGTAAAGACACGAAATTTGAGTGCGAAAAAACATTTGCTAAATCCTCGATGACTAAATAGTTTACATCTGCTAGTTGGCAAGTTTAAAGCTGACGAGTAGACTGTAAACTAGCCAAGCAATCAACTTTTTTGGTAGATCTGCTAAACGAGTCAAGCGTCGAGTCAAACACTGATAAGAGCGTTGAATAGCCTTTTTTTACAGTGTTTATGTTGGAGTTTCGAGAATTTTAATAAAATTTCCATTTTTCATAAACTTCAAAAATTTAAATTAATTACAACTATTATTCTTATTTTTATGTATTTTTTTATTAAATAAATCAGAGCTTCGATCAGTCCTTCGATAGGAGCGCAGAAAAAGAACAAATCGTTTATCGACGCTTGACTCGATTAGTCCCTGGGCCTTCACCTACATAATTTTGTGATTACCACATATTTTGTACTTCGTGATGCGCCTGTCCTTGACGAGCCTGAAAACATTTGTTCTGCGATTTTTTTCAAATCGGCCACTTTTGCTTTCGGCAAGCTCCGAAAAATGCCGATTGCCCGGGATCTTATAAATTTTTGTTTGTTTTAACTATGGGGGTTGGAAATTTGATTTAGAACACAAGGGTAACCTTGTCCGACAAAAATTTGTCTGCTATTGTCTAGTCCGACAACCCAAACATCCAAAATTTCAGTTGTCGGACTCGACAATAGCAAACACATTTTGGTCGGACAAGCCTACCCTCGTATTCTAAAACAAATTTCCAACCTCCACAGTCAAAAAAAATAAATGTGGTAGCAAATTTACAAGATCGCGGGTAATCGGCCTTTTTCGGAGCTTGCCGAACGCAAAAGCGGCCGATTTGAGAAAAATCATAGAACAAATGTTTTCAGGCTCGTCAAGGACAGGCGCATCACGAAGTACAAAATATGTGGTAATCACAAAATTATGTGGGTGAAGGCCTAGGGTCTAGATGCTTGACTCTTTTATCTATGCTTCAACATAAACACTCCTATTTGAAAGCATGCATTCATTTTCTTCGCTTGAATCACATCGATGGTCGACGCTATTATCGAAGCTCCAACATAAACGCACCTTTAGATCGGTTATAAACTTGTTTTGGTATTTTTAATAATAAAATGGATCAGTCGGATCTAAATAACAGCACAAAATAAAAAAAATTGAAAATAATAAAATTGTGTGGTTATATTTGAATTTTTTTCAAATTTTAGGCGTTCCATTGGTGATCTACTCAAAAGCTGCTTTGAACAGCTATTTTATTCCAAAGGAATGCTGTTGCACTTGACCTAATGCAGCTAACCGATTCATTGTTAGTTATACTTAAATACCTAAACTTAAAGAAAGATAAACCTTCGTCCATCTTCCAATAGCACCTTTTCTTATTATTGCATAACACCTTTACACCATTTGATATGGTAATGACTTGCAAACAATATTCCTAACTTAACCCAAATCTAATCTGACAGTATTTAACTTCAAAGTCCTTTGGATAATTGAGGTAGGTTATTATAAATAAACGAGAAGATGATATATAGGTCAAACGTAAATATTGAAGGTATTCCAGTTTTTTTTGAAGAAAAAGAGGGGAAGTTAAATTGAAAATTTTATTATTTGAGATTTGAATGCATCTGTGTATAATTAATATTATTGCCATATTCATTGTAAACCGTAGGCTTTCTGATTAAATCGAGAGTGATATTATCGAGAATCCGGTTGTTTCTGGAACTTTCGATTTAATCAGAAGACTTCCGGTCCGCCAGGATATAAATTAAATTGTTTTGTCTTGCAAGTGGCTTGTTACTTTGAAGTCTTTGAGACAGAAAACTCATACAAAAAGTTTAAATTATATAATTAGTTTATTTAAACATAATTATACTGTTTTGTGTAGTGAAAAATGTAAAACGTTAAATAAAATAAGACAAACATTTTTTTATTTAGTAATTTGTGTGTATAATTTATTTCATATGTGGCATGAGATGATCCGATTCTCTATGGAACTAATATGTTAGTCTGTTAAAACCAGTGTATTAATTGTCCATGATGTTAAAGTCGTATTATGTGCACCAAGGCCTACTAAAATTATAGTTTGTTAAGTGAAAAATCTTAGATAATGCAAAGCAAAAATAAATCAAATAAGACAATAAATATAAATAAATAAATAATAAATATTAGAATAATATTAAATAGAATTTAAATTAAAATAGAATCTAAATAATAATAAATAATAGAATTTAAATGAATTTGTGGAATTTATGGTGATTGACAATTTCTAATTAAATTATCAAACAAATATTAAATGTGTTATTAAATAGTTTAAATTCCAATACACATTGTTAAGGAAATAAGTGAATTTCAAAAATTATGCCAAGATATCTAAAATTTGCTATTATGCAAAACAAACTTTTTTTGTTAAAAGCCGATATACTGTTAACCTAGTGTTGATACTTAAATAAAATTTAACTACTCTTAAGCAATAATATTAGTGTTGCATTTACGGCCTTATGTCGACATTGTTGTGAAAATTTGTTTTTGGCTATGATATGATGACCATGATATTAAAAAAGGGAGATTTGAGAACCTCAAGAAAAAAGGAATATATTCTTCATATTTGATTTGGAAATTGCTGTCTATTTGCCTGAGTGACGAGTTAAACTATTTCAAAATAGGATATTACTATTCAACAATCAAGATTCTATGTTTCAACATTGTAATTATTATTATAAAATCTTTTTTGTTATAAAAGTCTATATTTTTATTGATTTGCGCTTAAAGAAAGTAGAGTAAAATTAATAGAAGGAATATAACAAAAACTTATACTTAATATCTTAAATAGAAAATAGAACGCTAGTTAGTTTCAAAATATATCAAATATAATAATTGCCACTAGTTTTTCATTTTGAATGATAATTTTATTTAATAAAAAAATTAACATTTTTTTTTTGAATAACATGATAATCTTCTTTCTTATAATAATAAAATAAAGTGTTTGTCTGTCTGCGTGCGCTCTCCAGCGAAATCTGTAGCACACAGGAGTCTGAAATTTTGTCAGGCACTAATGCACCTCGGAGCCGAAATTTTAAAATTTAATTTAGATTTTTTATAATTAATAATTTTAATTTTCCTAATGGTTAAATGTATGCCTAAATGTATATTATATTTTATACTTGAATTTTATTCAACTTTTACTCAGGTATCTTTGATCGATTTTTTTTCCGCAAAACAGAATTACCTTTCAAATGGAAAATTAAAGTATAATATGACAAACAAATTCATTTAGATGAAAATTATATACATTTATATATTTATTATATACATACATGATACAATTGTATGTATCCAACACATTACGTTGCAACAAATATTTCTAATTTACAACAAACATGTTCTTGGTTTGGTGTATATACATGTGTAATACATATTTCATTTGGTTTATATATATGTTATACATGTTCAAAATATAGAAAATTGGAAAATTGAAAAATTCTTTTCCTTTTTTTAGAAACATTGATGCAGCAAGTTTTTGCAATGGAACCTTCGTATTGAAGAAAAGGATTATGAACAATAATATCAAAGCTACAGGTTGAAAGTGTGTGACGATTGAGTTGCACAATGAAATCATTTCCATGTAATATATAGGTTGCAAACCACTGCACAACATAAAAATCAAACAAGATTTTTTTTGAATTAATTATGTTGACGACCTTCCTGGTTATTTCTATTTTTTATATCAAAAATTAATTAAAATCCCGTAGGAAATTATTGTAAAAACGAAAAATATTATTGATTAGCCATTGAAGTATCGGACATATTAAAAGACTGTAGCAACTTAAAAGAAATTAATTAAAGTAAATTGATAGTAATCATACAGTTGTGTTATTGTTTTGTTGATTTGAGTGATAAGATTAGAAG
Organism: Diogma glabrata; assembly: GCA_963693315.1. NCBI lineage: Eukaryota > Metazoa > Arthropoda > Insecta > Diptera > Cylindrotomidae > Diogma > Diogma glabrata. The sequence continues at coordinate 240,020,229 of OY856188.1, read as the reverse complement.
TAATTTGAAATCGTTGTGCAACGTACATTTAGTTTCTGGCAGTATATCATAACTATTATTATTATTAAGTTCATTGTGAGACGTACATTTATTTTCATAGCAGTACATTATAATTGTTATAAATCTACATACATAATTGTGGAACCCACATATATATTCACGGCAGTCAATTATTGTTGAATAAAGCAAAACTATTCAAACCGTTCAATCAGCTGTGATTAATATTCATTTACATAGAATCAAGATAATTTGTTTATTGGCAACGGGATCCAGTGTTGGTGTATTTTTGTATATCGCTGGAAGCTTGGAAACATGGCTGTAATAGATGTTTTAGTAGAGAAACCAGTATAATTTAACATTTACCACTACGGAGAATACAAGGATATTAGGATGTCAACCAAAAAGAATGTTTAATGAAGACGTAAAAGTTTTATATTATATATCTGTTAATTTTATTGTAAGTAATTAATATAGTATTAGATAGGAAAATTTCGTTAATTAAATTTATTGTTCTTGTGAACCGGCTAATTAAGAGAATTTATTGAAGTTGTGATATTGATAATTTTTGTTAGATTCATGGTAATTATTAATTTGTTTATTCGATGGACAAATTTTAGTACCATATCTGATATTGGTTTGATAAAAATAATTTAGTTAGTGAAGTATCTAATACCCTGTCTGATTAGTGACATTCAGTATTTATTGAAACTAAGAGTAATTTATTAATGTAATTTGTACAAATATTTGAATTATATAGTGCAGTGTATATCGGTACTTATTTATTGATTTATAGTTATTAATCCCTATGATTCATATACATATTAGGTTCGACATTCAAATCTGTTTGTGAATGTATATTATAATAATGATATTGCTTTTGTAGGTTATATATGTGTTTATTATAGTCATTTGAATTTATTAATTTATTAAATTTGTTGATTAATCATTTAGTTAAGTGAACAGAATACAAAGACTATAGTCAGGTTGTATTCCACGAACGTTTTGTGTGATTTGCGGTATAAATTTCTTTTATCTAATTTTAGATTTCTTCTTTTGGGATTGGCAACGACGAGCTCGGCATACCATCAACCAACGTAAACATAACAACAGGAATCAAATTTTCGTAGTAAATTAATGTGGTCTTGACTATTTTCTTTAATTCTTTATTGTTTTGTTAGATTTTTAATATTATAATCAGTATACAAAGGTTTATAATTAACATAGAATTTAAATAATGTTATTGTTAATAATGATTATTACTATGTATTTACCATAATAATATGTTCTTTTAATTTAATCTTTTCTTAGCAGTGAGGGGATAAGTAGGGTATTCATCATGTGAAGGTCGTCTTGTATTTTCTCTTTCTCGAATGGCAGCTCTCTTGATCTGGAATGGGCATCACCAAATTTCCCACGCCTCTCTGAGCGATAGTCGTGCAAATGCTGCAGGTGATGACTTTCGGATATTCTGATAGTTCAGGATTGTGCTCTAACGGCACTTATCTTGCGCTACAAGTGTTTTACTTATTAAGAAAAATATACATACCCGTTAATTTCAAAAACAAACAAACAATGTAGATTATTTGAAGAAATCGGTAAAATATATGCAAATGAAGTGATCTGACTGGTTTTAGATTAGTATATAAGTCTGGATTTGTAAATGATATTATTCTTATTATTATTTTTATATTATACTACAAATTAGTCTTATTATTATGTTTGTCCAATTTTTTTTTTTAAACTCTGGCAGAAATGTCGAAATAAGACGATGGCCATAAATCAACAAAACCCAAAAAACAGAAACCTTCACTAAAAATGCTGTCATTCTTAGACCGGTTTTTCGATCAAAATCGTGTTTCGTATCAAACATCTGCGCTATGCATATTTAGTCTGCTCTTCAAAGTTTTCTTTCAGTGACATGCTCCATCACTAATAAAAGCACACAGAGCAGAGCGCATGTAGAGCATTGGAAATAGTTGGTAAAATATATTTAAAAATCTAAATTGACTTTATTTAAGATCAGCAAATAATCTGGATAGATTGATAAATGAAATTAGTCAACATGAAATGGTACGATAAAACAGTAAATTTTGTTGCGGTGTGCCTATTTTGTATCGCAAGTATGACGGTTCCAGAGTAAATCATTGACAACTGTAACACCCAATAAACGAATGTTTTGACGTTCACCTAATTTTTCGCGACACATGTTAAGCCGATTAACGCGAAAAATTGCAAGTGTTTAATTTAAACTCTCCGAAACTCTTTACCAATCACTTTCAAATGTTGACCTTCCTTTCAATTTTCAAACTATCTGGATTGATCAGCTAGAGTGATAATGATCTCTGTTATTCATATTTCCCAAATGACAAAATTAAAATAGGCTTCTTCTATTCTCATTACGACTCTTTGAAATTATTCTTACTAATTCAACAAAATCTACGCACACAAACTTTTTTATAGGCGTAGCAACGTACGCCGGGTCCTGCTAGTCAAAAATAAATTGACAACGATAACCGACAGATAAAATGAGATAGATTTTTTTTTACGGTGTAGTGAATCATCCCTCTCTTCTCTTTCTCTCTCGAATCCTGGGTACATTAATTTTTTTGGATATACAATTCTGATTTAATTTTACAAAACATAAAGGTACTCTTATAAATTTAATTTTGTAGACGGTTAAGATCACAAAAAAATGAACTCTGATACTAGAGCTTTAATCCCGCGAATATTGATCGAAGTACTACGTGATCATTTTAATAAAAATACCATTTCTAGTACCGTTACAACGCATGTATGATTACACTATGCGAGATTATAAGCTGCTAGTAAACTCGCTGGTTAGTAGAATGAAAGCTACTTCTAGCCGATACGATAGCAATGGATCGTATGGATAAGAATCTTATGTCGCGTTCTTTGGCAAAATAATAATTTGATCTGAGATCAAAAAAATTAGCTGTCAGATCAAAAAAATTGCTTACGACCTGTTTGTATTCCTTGGCAAAAAGAGATGAATTTTTTTTGTCTAGATCAAGTTTTAAAAATCTAAAATATTTGGTAAACTATGTCAAATCAATTACAAATACATTGAAATATTGTTTTTGTCAAATAATGTAAACAAAAAACCACCATTTTAATTATTATTATTTAATTTAGTAAGGTTCACAACAGTTCTGCATCCCAACTGCCTGTTTTCCACTTCCGGTAAACATTTTTTTTTGTAATTTTTTATTGTTTTTATGCACACTACAGCCTACAATAATGAAGTGAGTATGATGAAACTTATGTACAGGTTTCAATTAGGCGAGAAGATGTATATTTATCACCTTTTGGGACACATTGATCAAAGTGGCGGGGGTCTACCATACCACTGCTGACTTTTCACACTTTGTTTTTAAAGTGTGTTGGGAGCATACAGACTTCAATCATTAATCAATTTTAATGACACTTTGAAAAAAGATGGAGACTAAAATAATAAAGGACTGATCAGTTTTTGGACAACATTGGGATTGTGGTGAGGGGCCTCTCGAGCACCTGTTTATTGTGTCACCAATTTTTCAATGTTCGTTGGGAGCTTACGTGAATAAATGAATTTTGGAAAAAGATGCAAACATGTATGGCAAGGAACTGATTAGTTTTTGAGCGATAGCGAACAAAGTGGTGAGGGGTCCCCAGAGCACCTGTTTTTTTGGAAAACTTAATAATATCAGTACCTGATAATCGAATGGTTCACAACAGTTCTGCATCACAACTTCCGGTTAAAATTTTTGTTTACTTTTTCTCGTACAACAGAGTTTATGTTTGTTGGGATACTACTTTAATATTTTTATAATTAGAACAACGCCAAATTTTTTTGGAAAATATAACGGTTCTAAATTTCGAGAATTTCGTGATTTTTGGCTTTACGAGTTATTTTCAAAAATTCATAACTTCGGTTCTATTAAAAATAGAAGCTTCTGTATTATTTTATTTATAAGGGACAAGATGCTAGCTTATAAAAAATAAAAGTTATTAACAAATTCCTATTGTTATAAACCTATAAAATGTTCAAATTGATCTTTAGTCATTGTTCCACCCACGAAATGAGTTTTTTGTATGACCATCGTATTTAACGTTCAATTTTCTATAAAAAATGTATTTCTAATTAATGGAGAAATGATTTTTACTGTTAGAAATAAATAAATTTATCAAGCGCGAAAAGTTTCATATATGGGGTCCAACAAAATATGGGGTATTATTTTACACACCGAACAGATTAGGACAAAATGTGACCAAGACATTTTTGATTTAGCTGAAAATTTTTTACGGGTTCTACATAAACATAAAGATATACATGTTCAAGTTTTTTTATTATTATTTTTTTTGGGGGGGAAATTTAAACTTAATTTTCAAGAAGTTCTTGATTTTTGGCTTGAAGACTAATTTTTAAAGTTTCATAACTTCGGTTCTGGTAAATAGACACTTTTTTTCTATTTTATTTTAAAGTTGAAAGACGGACTTTAAAAAACTGATATCTATAAAAAATATGAACAAATTCCTATTGTTATAAACAAATAAAATGTTCGAATCGATTTTATAGTCACTATCTAACAAAATAAAAAAGTGTATAGTATGACTATCGTATTCTACATTCAATTTTCTATAAAAACTTATATTTAATTAATGGAGAAATAAGTTTTACTGTTACAAATAAATTAATTTTTCCAGCGCGGAACGACAAAATTAGTTTATTTCTGACAGTAAAAATCGTTTCTAAATTAATAAAAAATAAATTTTAATAGAAAATTGGACGTAGAATGCGATGGTTGTACTAAACACTCGTTATTTTTGTTAGATAGTGACTAAAAATCGATTTGAACATTTTATTTGTTTATAACAATAGGAATTTGTTAATAATTTTTAGATAACAGTTTTTTAAAAGTCCGTCTTTTAACTTTAAAATGAAACAGGAAAAAAGTGTATATCTTTACTTGAACTGAAGATATGAATCTTTGAAAATAAGTCTTCAAGCCAAAAATTGCGAAATTCTTGAAATTTAGGTCCGCTTTATTTCACCTCCCCTCTCCGTCAAAATTAAAGGTCCTTGAACACGTATAGCCTTTTGTTTATGTAGAACCCGTAATTTTCAGCTAAATTAAAAATGTCTTGGTCACATTTTGTCCTAATCTGTTCGGCATGTAAAAGAATGACCCATTTCTCATTTTTCCATTAATTAGAAATACGTTTTTTATAGAAAAATGAACGTTAAATACGATGTTCATACAAAAAACTCATTTCTGTGGGTGGGGCAATGACTAAAGATCAATTTGAACATTTTATAGGTTTATAACAATAGGAATTTGTTAATCACTCTTATTTTTTTAAGCTAGCATCTTTTCCTTTTTAAATAAATTAAAACAGATGTTTCTATCTTTAATAGAACCGAAGTTATGAATTTTTGAAAATAACTTGTCAAGCCAAAAATCTGAAAAAATTTTCGCTGTATTTTTACTGTACTCAGTTATTCTAAAACTAAAACTAAAAAAAATTTATGGCAACTTCTAGGTATTTTTTGTGTGGATAAGGTATCTTGCTTAACATGAAATCCATTTTCGGGCAATTTTAATATTGTTCAGATTACATTTGAACAACTCATAATACTATAACGTTTCTTAGCCGAGTTACAATTATTTAGTTCGATCACTAAATCAGGAAATTAAAACACAATGGATTTTCTAAACGTTATAATTTTGTTCGTTCAAGATTTTGTTATAAAAATATTTCTTCTACTTCTTTTTCTTTCCCTTAACTGTTCTTGTACTAACAATAATTCACCACTTATAATTCTATTACAATTGTTCACAATATCAATTTTAACCGTTCTCTTACAATAATCTTTTTACTTATAACACTGTTAATTTTTAACTCGTCTATATCACTGCTAAATTTTATACTTTTTCTATCGCTGATAATTTTATACTAATCTTATCCTCTAACAACACCTCTTATATATACTACATGAAATAGCGACATCTCGACAATATTCTAGACAGAACACACCCTTTTTTTCCTTCCTTTATCAACATAAACATAGTAAGACGATCTTCAAATATTGACACCTAGGTGTGAAATCTACTCTTTTTAATTTGTTGATTTAAACTTATGCTCTAATAGATTTACTTTACTTTACGTTTACTTTGGTTACGTTGATTTGGTTTTATTGATTTTTATATTTCTTTTGTAGAACTGTTTTCTCTAACGAGCATTTTCTCGAAATATGATCCATTGTGTTGTGTTCTATCGTCTTCCATAATCGTCACATTCTCCTCCACTTATTTCTGTTCATCCCGAATAGAATCTAAATCTCCTCCTCTGTAGGGTGCTAATCTTTCTAGATGAACGACTTTTGGTTTCGCTTGTTGATCTTTCTTTATCCGATAAACGACATCGTTTAATTTTGTTATATTGGTATAAGGTCCTTCCTAAGATGTTTGTAGTTTTGGAGATAATCCTTTTCTCCGTTGTGGATTGTGTAGTTACAACACTAGTTGTCCTTCCTCAAATCGTTTGTTGTTTGCGCGAATGTCATACCGAGCCTTCATTCGATCACTGGATATCTGTGCTTTCTGTCTGACAAACGTGTGTACCTCTTCAAGTTCTTTTTGAAGTTTATTTACATAATCTTGGACACATAATGTTGACGATGGAATAATCCCAAACTTCAGATCACCAGGTAGGCTTAAATCATTTCAAAAAATATTTGTAGCTGGCGTCGTTTTGGTTGTATCATGCACTCCTGATCTATAAGCCATCAAGAATAACGGAATATGACGGTCCCAATCACGTTGATTCTTGTTTACTACTTTTGCTAGATATTTCTCAAGAGTAGCATTAAATCTTTCCACCATGCTATCTGATTGGGGATGTGAAGCAGTTGTTTTAGTTTTATTAATTCCAAGCATCTGACAGATTTCTTGAAATATGGTAGATTCAAAATTTCTTCCTTGATCTATGTGAATCTCCATCGGTACTCCGTAGCGATTTATCCAATTGCTAACTATTACTTCAGCGATCGTTGTTGCTTCTTGGTTTGGTATTGCACACACTTCTGGCCACTTGCTAAAATAATCCATTATTACTAGCACATATTTGTTGCTTTTATCAGAAGTCGGAAATAGTCCAGCTACATCTATTGCAATTCTCTCGAATGGGGCTCCTACATTATACTGCATCATGTTACCACGACTTCTTCGTGCAGGTCCGTTGACACCATTCCACTACCGATTGACGTGCTCCTGGCCAGTAAAATCTATTCCGTACTTTAGCAAAGGTTTTGTTAATACCCAAGTGACCGCCACTGGTTCCTTTATGATATTCCTTTAATACTTGAGGTATTCTTATTTTGGGAACAACTATCATTGATTCCTTAACTGATCCGTCAGGACTTTCTCAAATTCTTTTCAAACCATCCATCTTCAATACAGAGGCTGTCCCATTGTTGCCCAATATGCCTTCAATGTTTGACTTTTATCGGCAATCTCACTCCATGTAGGTTTTTCTCCTTTTTCCTTGAACTTTATTATTGGTGCTATGATCTCAAGTTGCTCCTTCCTTACTACTTCATGTGTCCAGTCTTCACTAGGAAGCACTTCAGAAGCCTAACATCAATAATGTTTTCCTTACTTTCCGCCCGATTACAGTACTTGCATTCCACCTGGCATGGCCTTCTTGACAACGCATCAGCATTTCCATGTGCACTTCCTCTTTGATGTTCAATGTCGAAATCATAAGTCTGTAAGCGTTCAATCCATCGTGCTACTTGTCCTTCCGGGTTCTTAAATTGTAGAAGCCACCTCAATGCTCGATGATCAGTTCTCAAATGGAATTCAGAATCTCAATGAAATTAAATGAAAACTTTAGAAATAAATTGAGCTCCATTAAACCATCTCCTCAAGCCTTCAAAGAAATTAATAGATTAACGGGTAAGAAATTTCAGAAGCATAACATAATTCTAGATCCCATCTCTGACGAGAACAACACCTATACAGACGTAAACGACAAACTCAAGGCTTTCGAACTTTATTATGGAGACCTATTCACAGAAAAGACCATCATTTAATAACTCGATCGTCTGTGAAGCAAACGTTGTGTGGGACAATCTTGCCGACGCAGTCGGAAATCTTTTCCCACGACACCCTGGCACCGAACCCGGGTAAACCCGAGATTTTCTGCTATAAATCTGAAATTGAAGCTATAATCAAAACATTGAATAATAAGAAATTGGCAGGCCCAGATAAAACCTCAAACTTCATAATTAAAAAATCAGCTAAACAAATTTCTGAAACCCTCACGATTATTTTCAATAACTGTATTAACAACGGTTAGTTTCCCACCACATGTAAGATAGCGAAACTTTTTCCAATTCCTAAATCTAACAATGCAAGTAACCTCAGTGAATGTAGACCAACTTCCTTACTATCTAACTTAGGAAAAATACTAGAAAGAATAAAGAATAATCCTTCAGAAAATATCATCCTTCTTTGAAGATTCACCAGGCTTAATACCGAACACGCTCTCTTATACCTACAAGATATAATCATTAAAGGTTTTAACAACAAAAAATGCACAGTAGAATGCTTACTGGACCTGGAGAAGGTATTTGACTTCACCTGGCCCAAATTTCAAATTTTTAAGCTCTGGAAAGCTAACATTCCTGCGTTTCTTATTAAAATAGTGAAAAGTTTCCTTTCAAATAGAAAGGAAACTTCAAATAGAAAAATATTTATCGAAATCAACAAATTTCGCTCAAACTTAATAAACGTTAACTCTGGTGTCCCGCAGGGGTCGATATTGGGTCCTTGGTTGTTTAACTTGTCGATTCCCGATATTCCTACTTCATCAGGAGAAGGTTCAAAAGCAGTACTTTACGCATACGACACATTACTTCTTGCTCAAGATGCACGCCCACACTTGGCACTTGATAAACTCAAAAAAAATCTGGATATTGTTACAAAATTTTACAAAACGTGCGGCATCAATATAAATGTAAACTAGTCTGTTTCAGAAACGCCAGTGGTAAAGGCCATCATCTAGATGCCAGTAGGGCATGGTCGATTAATCGATTGGGACTAAATATCGATTAACGATTAATATGAAAATTTTAACACCGATTAATCGATTAATCCATTAAATAAAACTTTCACTAATTCTAATATTTTTATTAACTTTTTTTAAACAAATACATATATAAATAATACGTATATCATATTTAAAAGTTCAACTTTTGCAATGACATAAGAATAAACAAAAATTTAATTTAAGGGCGTAAAGTAGGTCTTTTTTGCCTAAGAGTTAAATTGTTGCTCAAGGCGTTAGCCTAGGATCTGTATCGCACTCTCTGTCATTGTAATTTTCAGACCTTACAAAATTATGTGTTTAAAAATATACTGTACTAACTGAAAATGATAAGAAACAGGCTGTTTCCTTCAGAATGGAAAGAAATGGAGTTCAATGTACTTTAAACCATAGTTTACTGTTTGGATTAATAATAAAAATATTACTCAAGGCAAGGTAAAGATTTTCGCATTGAGATCAAATTTTGTTATTAATGTACTTTGTGGTTAATTCATAGCAACTAAAAAAGTAATGCGTAAGAAAAAGAGAATACATCTTTAGACAATAAACCTTTTCACAATTCGGTACAAAATTCGTTAAATAAATTTGTAAATGTTCAACATTTTCGTAAATTTAGATTAATCGATTAATAATTTTTTTGTTCGATTAATCGAACAATTTGCGAAATGATCAATTAATCGAACGATCGATTAATCTAACCATGCCCTAGATGCCAGGGGAAGCAAATATCTTTCTATCACGATTGAAAATAGAGAATTAACACCTTATAATACTATCAAATATCTGGGGGTCAACTTCCAAAATAAGCTCTACTTCAATCCACATGCCAGGATGTGTCTTAACAAGGCCAAATATGCTCAATCCTTTCCTTACTCAAACCATTAATCTCCTCAAGGAAAGTTGAATCTCGCACCAAACTAATGATGTATAAAACCTTAATTAGACCCATCTTAACATACGCCTTCCCCGTCTGGTTCCAAAGCCGTCTTATCTAATAGGCACCATAGGCACTGTGCCTAGGGCCTACGAACTTTAAGCGGGCCTACAAAGAAAAAATAAAATACATATGGATACAAAGAAAAACAAATTTATTTTATTTCAATATTGTTATTAATTTTTAATTTAAAACTAGATTTAAACAAAACTTTTATTTAATAGGCAATGACTAAAAATCGATTTTAACATTTTATTTGTTTATAACAATAGAAATTTGTTAATAATTTTTAAAGACAAAAGTTTTCTTTTACAAGTTCATTTTTTAACTTTAAAATAAAACAAAACAAAAGTTTCTATCTATCTCAGAACCGAAGTTATGATTCTTTGAAAATAAGTCTTCCAGCCCAAAATCACGAAATCTTCGAAATTTAGATCCGCTCTATTTTTCCAAATAAACAAGAAAAATTCTCGAACACATAGTTTATCTTTTAATTTCTACAGCATCAGTAAAAATATTTCAGCTAAATCAAAAATGTGTTGGTCGGATTTTGTCCTAATCTGTTCGGTATGTAAAAGAATGATCCATTTATGTAATTTCTTTTCGTCCCGCGCTCGATAAAGTAAAAATCATTTCTCCATTAATAAAAAATACGGTTTTTGTAGAAAATAAATGTAGAATACGATGGTCATACTAAAAACTCATAACGTGGGTGCGGCAATGACTAAAAATCTATTTTATTTGTTTATAACAGAAATATGTTAATAATTTTTATTGATTTTATGTTTTTTTAAATAGCATCCTTTTGCTTTAAAATAAATTAAAATAAAATTTTCTATTTTTAATAGAACCGAAGTCATAAATTTTTGAGAATATGCCTTCAAGCAAAAAATTACGAAATTTTAAACAAAAAAATAAAAAAAAATCTGTTATCTTTTTTTTCAATATAAACCTCCTAAGAAAATTTCAGTCAAATCAGAAAAGCGTTCGGTTTGTAAAAAAATGACCCGTATTCATAAAATAATACAAATTATGCAAACTTAAATATAACGGTGCTATGCGCAATCAACTATTCCAAGACAATTGAAAATTCAAATTACAATGTTGAAAATCCAAATGTTCAGAAAATAATTCTGGTGTACTAATTTCTTTTTGATAATATATTGTAATGTGCCTAGGGCTTACGAAAGGTTTAAGACGGCTCTGTCTGGTTCACTATAAGTCCCACAGTTTCAGAAGAATTCCAAATTTTTGAAAGAAAGATTCTGAGAAGTTGCATATTAAAATTTAGAAGGAATAACAAAAAATATTTCCGAACAATATATGAAAACTCGAATATTACACCAATTATCCAATATACAATCAACATGTCCATGAACAGAATAAATAAACTTCAATTCCACCCAAACTCTCTGACGAAGCAGATATACGATGATAATATTTCAACGCCACTCTCGGGTAATAATTACTACATATCTCCAATCAGCATAGCTAATCCTGATTCGGTTTCCTTATTACAACCTGTAATCAACAGTAACAAAATTGAACTTTACCTCACTAAAGGTAGCAATAAACATAGAGGATAATTTTCCTTACACACAAATGGGGGTGCACCATACACTTTTCTAACTAAATCCCAGATGCGTAAATGTTTATAAAATTCACTCCCTTGTAAATAATCCCAACCTCATCATCCTCCTCCTTCCCTTCTCCTCCTGCCTATTCTGTTTATAATTAGGTTAAGTTAGGTTAAGTTAATTAAGTTATAACACTTGATGCTAATCAGATTGTTTATAAAGCCCTGAGCAAGCCTTATTGAAATTGATTTAAGTTTCATGATTCTGAAATTGGGTAGCGAAAATCCGAAATTCTACATCCACGCCGTGCTACCTGGGCAACGCTAACAGAATTAGGTTGGTGTAGTTGAGAGGGGCAGAGTAAATACTGCTTATACTCAATGATTCTGCACCATGGCGAGTCATTGGCGCCACAAAGCCAATGCAACTCAAGCGTCTGTTCTCCATGTTAGAGGCAGCTTGGAGCGGGCGTCTGTCTTGGACCAAGCGACTCGCTATATAAACGTGTTAAAAGGTTGTTTCTGGTGGCCTTAACATGCAGAACGAACCCATTCACGAAAATTTGGGTTGGGCAAAGGGCTAACACCCCATTTCCGTAAAAAATTATTTGTCATGAATTCTGTACACTGGCATCGGATTATCTCGGACTCATTTCAAGAACGACCTCGGGAACTGTACCCAGACTACGATTTAAAAATGGGAACCTGGAATGTGCTAAGCCTTAGAAGTCCAGGAGATCTACTAAAACTTACAAACCAAATCGATAGCTACACACTAGATATAGTGGCATTACAAGAACTAAGATTGCCAGGAAGTGGAATCCACGAAACAGCCAAGGGATACACTCTTTACTATTGCGGTCATGAAAAGGGAGGAGAATTTGGAGTTGGCTTTCTCATACACCGTCGCGTGAATCAGCATGTTATCCACTTTTGCCCAATTAATATGCGGATATACACAATGAAAATCCGCACGCAAAAATTTAATGTACCGATCATCAATGTTCATGCACCTACTGAAGACAGAGCAGATGACGTTAAAGACCTATTCTTTCTAGAACTCGAAGAAGTCATCAGTAACATCCCCCGGCACGATATAAAAATCGTGGCAGGCGACTTCAATGCTCAAATTGGTAGAAGTGCAGAACTTAAAACACATGTCAGCCATAACAACTTACATCATACTAGTAACAATAACGGTTTTCGCGAAGCTGAACTGGCTATGATATTTGATCTAGTCATATCTAGCACTTTCTTTACTCATAAGAGAATTCACAAGGCAACGTGGAAATCAAATGACGGAAGAACAGAAAATCAAATTGATCACGTCATGATTTTTAAGAGACACTCTACCAGTGTAACTGACGTTCGATCATACAGAGGTGCTGATATCCATATCGAGCATATGATCGGTGTCCAATCGATCATATGCTTGTCATCTTTAAGTACAAGTTGTTATCTACATTTAATAGACAAGCAAAAAATAAGGATTGTTCTGCCACTGTATAATGGCTTGGACTTTTGCTAACAAAATATAAAAAAAATATACACGGGATGCGGTTTGTCCCCACACGAATCCTAAATTTGAGAATCTCTTAACTTTTATAAAATTAGCCTATCATTGCATAGGACTACCAAGAATACAAAGAATAATATAATTTAATAACATTAATTATATAAAAATAGAAACTTATCTTAAAGATCGTTGAGACTGATGAAATCCGAAATTGTTCCCCAGAATCCCGTACAACACATATTTTCCTTTAGTTTTATTATTTTATTTTTATATATTAAAAATGTATTTCATTTTCTAATTATTGATGATGTCACCTTTAAGTCTTTATTCCAATTCGAAATGATGATTGCAAAATCATTTATTTTTCTTTATTCAATAATTTTTATTTCTTTTTGTTTTAAGACAAATGACGTATCGCAAATATTTTTAACATTAACAAATCAAGGTTATTTTTATTTTTATAAAATCAAGGAAAATTTCCTTCGTCACTACATATATGAATAATTTATCCTTTTCTTTGTTTAAACGATTTTCAAAATTTCACTATTATTTTTCACAAGTAATTATTATAAAAAATATAATGATAAAACATACAATCACTTTTATATTGAAATTATATTAATTGCATTATTTTTACTATTTTTACTTTGACTAGATGTGATCTTTTGAAAAACCAAAACCGGAATGACTTTACATATCAAATCTTTTTAAAACATCGACTTCATTCCAAACAAAAAATGTGATTTTTTTCTTTAACATCTTCTAATGAAAATCGTGTAACACCAAGATTCAGCAAAAGTTGAGTAACGACATCTGTTCGTTAGAAATGAAAATAAAATTGGTACGTTCGTTTATTTTTTCAGTATATTCGAAATTTAACTAGCCGTTAAATATTAGAAAATTTTAAAATTATTATTAATGTAAAAATGAACTGAAACTATGGAAATAAATTTTTATTGAATTAGAAAAAGAAGATGAATTGATTTTATTATTGTTTAGGCGAATATAGCGGACGTTACAGGATATTGTAACGCAAAGCATAGAAGAGCATGACATCCTGCCTGTCATTAAACATCCAAGAAGAATGGCAAACGCTTCAATCAACCATTATATCTGCAGCACAAACTACAATCGGAAAACGACCACCGAAATCACGTAACGAATAGTTTGATGACGAGTGCCGCGAAAGCGTTGAGCACAAACAAAAACTGCGAGAAAAATGGTTAACAAGGAACACCCGAAGCTCCCAAGCTGATTATCTATGCGCCAGAAAATCCTAAGCAAAACTCCTACGGAAAAAGAAACGCGAACACATGAAGAGCTGCATCGAAAACATCAACCAACATGCGGTCAACGAAAATTCGAAAGAGTGCTTTGCCAATGCGCGGAATCTGACCAAAGATTTCCACCCCAGATCTACAGCCATCAAAAATGGAAACAACGAGCTTGCAACAAATGAACGTGATGTGCTGGCAGTATGGCGATCCCACTTTCAAGACCCACTGAATAGGACGAATGAAGTTCATCCTATTAGAGCAATTGCTCCGTCAAGTGAGGAGATATTTGTCCCTTACCCAACAATAGAAGAAGTGGAAGCTGCCATCAAAAAATTAAAAAATGGTAAATCACCAGGTATCGTTGGAATCCCTGCAGAACTATTTAAAAATGGAGGAACATCTCTGGTCTCACGTATATATGATCTGATTCTTGCAATCTGGGACCAAGAAGAAGTACCTGCTGAATGGAAGCTACCAGTTCTCATTGTTCCGCTACATAAGAAAGGTGACCGTCTAAAGTGTGCAAATTATCGTGGCATCGCACTGTTGAACACCGCATATAAAATATTAGCTAATGTCGTACTTACTCGACTCATCCCGTTTGCCGAATCTATCATCGGTGACTATCAGTGTGGTTTTCGTCCCAACCGCTCAACCACAGATCAATGTTTTACATTAAGGATGATTTTGGAAAAATGTTGGGAGTACAATATCAGCATTCACCAGCTCTACGTTGATTTCAGGCAAGCATAGCATATGATAGTATCATCCACGACAACCTTTGGTCCGCACTCATATGCCTTGGTATCCCAGAGAAACTTGTTTTTCTGTGCAAACTCACAACATCAGGATCAAATTGTAGAATAGTAATCGAAGGGTCAGTTTCTGATCCTTTCGATGTAACATCAGGTGTTCGACAAGGTGATGCACTCGCGCTCGTATTGTTTAATTTGGCGCTGGAGTACGCGATAAGAAAAAGCCGACTTGAGACACAAAACTGCATATATAACAAATCTAGTCAAGCTCTTGGCTACGCAGATGATATTGTGCTTCTCGGACGTGGAACTTTCGGTTAAAATTTTAAACTTTTTATTCGCACAACAGCTCAGTTATAAAACAATTTTTATGAAACTTTGGTTGAACGGTTTATTCACCCTGAGAAAGAACTTATTAGCTTTAGAGGTTTGTTGCACAATGAAGAGGGGAATTTTATACACTGAAAAAAAAATAGAGGTAATTGTAACTAAAAACCATATTTAACGTAAACAAGCATATCGGTTGTTTTTCAACCAGCTAAGCACTAGTTTAATGTTAATAATTTTGCTAGGTTACTTTAGAAGTTACTTATGCTAAGTTAGTTATAACCCTGCATATGGTGCATTTTAACTAATAACATTAACTATTGCTTGGTTGTTTTGACCTTTGCTAATCATTTAACTTAACCAGTTTTTAAATCAATTTCACCTATCTAGTTAAAAAACGTTAGTTTGCATTAAACTGTTTTTCTAACGATCACATAACAAAGCATGTGGTTAAAATTAACAAATTGCTAAGTAAAGGTAACTTTTGAAAATTATAAAATAACTATTCATAAAGGTTACTTTAAACGAAGTATTCGGTTGTTGTATGGTTAAATTTACCATTCTTAAACTTTGCGTGATAGTTGATTTTAACTAAATATTAAACTACATCTTAGTTAAGTTAACATTCGTCAAAATCAGGGAATAGTGACATGGGTTTGTCACGCATTTTTTGATTTGCTTCCAATTATTTACAGTGGTAGAGAAGTGAGAGTAAATGAATAAGAATGAAAACAAATATTTCATAAAATACATGTTTTTTTATCTCGAGCGCTTTTGTGTTCAATTTTAAAAAAATTTGGTGTTTTCAAGGTAAAGATGAGTATTTTTCAGTAAAAATAATAAAAGTTACAATTTTTGACAATATGTTATAAAAAATTTATAAAATAATAAGGGTAATAAATAATAATTTTAAAACTTTATTATTTTCCTAGAAAATACCGAAATGATAGAATTTAGTGATTTTTGTAGATCATTATAAACAAAATTTAAACAAACTTTATTTTATAGTTATATAGGTAAAGGTAAAGTTTTGATAAAATATTTCTATATTTTCCAAAAAAATCGCCAAAAGCCAATTTTTTATAGAAAAATAATGAAGTCTAATGAATCAAAAATATTAACTTTTATTAATTATTATTACTGAAAAAAACCCTTAAAACACAACAATTATTGCTTTAAAATTCACGATATCCGTTCCCATATGGGGCATTCTTTTACAAATCGAACAGATTGGGACAACATCTGACCGACACGTGTTTGATTTAGCTGAAATTTTTACTTCACCACAATTTTAAATTGTGTATCGAGAAAAAAAAAATCTTACATACCCCAAAGTTTGATTTTTCTTTTGTTTTGGACCATTCTCTATCTAAATAGCTAATAAAAATTTTTGTGTGCGTCTGTGTTTTTGTGTGGTTGTTTGACATTCCTGCATAAGATCTTGATGAATTTTTGGCAAATTGTAATGACGGACTATTTTCAATTTTTACTCTAAAATAATAGTTTTCAAATTTAATTTTATCAATAATATCAATAATAATTTTATTAATTTTCTTCAATTGTAATAAACGTAGACAATTATTCGTACCACTGTACAATTAAACATTTTTTTGATGATTTAAATAAACTCAATTTTAATTAAAAATACAAGTTTTGTATAAATGATTGGTTGTATTGGTAGAAATTGCTGTTACATGATGGAAAATGAAACAGAAGATCTGAAAGATTGTGCATATAAGCGATCAAATTTGTTTGATCGAGGATCAGTATAAAATTGAATGTAAGTGATTAGCATTCATTTAAATTAAAATAAAACAAAGAAAAAATATTTTTATGTTGTAAAGTTAACTGTGGAAAAGAAAAAAATCACTAGAAATTTTATTAGAAATAAAACCAACAAATAAAATTAAATTAAAACAGTTTTGTGTAATGTTTTCTTTACTCGCAATTTATCGTAGCACATTATGGAATATTTTACTTGGTATTTATCCAAATGATGAAACTAACGAATTTTTCTTTATACAACGCAGGGCCGTTTATAATGATCTGTTACATGCACTTCAGATTATTGGAATCGTTGACGATAAAAAACACAAAAATCAAAATCTAAACTATAATTACATTTGGGATTTAATATTAACACATAGTAATTTTGTAACAATGACTGAAATTTTATTACAAAATGTCGAAGGATACGAAGAGATAACTTTCGGTGAAACTTGCTGGATAGAAAACGAGAAAACTAGTGGAAGATGCTAATCATCTTAATGGATTTCTAGCCGATCAACATTCAACATTAAGTGATGTAAGCTTTTTAAATTTTAATTTGTGTAATTTTTGTTGATATATTTTTTTACTGATAAATTATTTTTCATGTTAGCTAATTAATAGTTTTATTAAATTATTCATTCTGTGATGTAATAAGAGGTCTCCAAGTGTAAATTTGTTTGTCGCATAGATTCAGTGTTCCGGCGTAATATAGGTTTGGTTATATAGTTTTTGAATATTATATTCGTATAAAGTCCAAAATCAGTTTACATGGCGTCCGAAATGAAGGGACCCTTTAGTTTTTTATAAAATATATTATAAAATGATTCAGGTTCACTTGAAAATGGAAGTCTGGATTCATTTCAAATTGGGACAAAAATGGCGGGGGGGATATCCCGAACACCTCTAAGTTTAGATCCTCAATAACTTCTAATCCCGGATTATGATCTTATGGAAACATGGTATATAAGATTTTAGTACTGTTTCCACTATTTCTGCATACCAACTTCCTGTTTGTCACTTCCAGTTAAAAAGTTTTTTTATGTGTTTATCCCTATCCAGTAAACACATGGCATAAATATGACATCACACGAAGGTCATACATATATATATATGACCATTGTGTGATGTCATATTTATGTCATGTGTTCACTGGGTACTGTAGCCTACAATTTCCGATCGATTTTTATGAAACGTTGGTAAAAGCTTTCAAGTGACATGAGCAAGATTTTATTAGCTTTTGGAGTACATTGGATAAAGGGTTGGGGGGTCCACCATACAACATGTGGTTTTTTCCACCATATTTTGTTTGATGTGAGCATACAACATTCGTTCGTTAATGAATTTTGATGACACTTTGAAAAAAGATGGAAATATGTATGGCAGGGCACTGATTAGTTTTTTAACCGATAGTGAAAAAAGTGGTGGCGGTCCTCAGAGCACCTGGTTTTTTGAAAGCTCAATAACATCTGTACCTGATAATCGAATTGGATGAACCTTGGTACATAAGTATTTTGCACTAAATTTTGCCTTATGGATAACTACACAAGTGACATAGGATTGTACGGGGTAATAATATTCCTACTAACCATCGAAAATTCACAAATAGTGTGGTTAAGAAATTAATAATTTTCCTAAAAACATAAAACCCATAATTGTCCCGTAAAATACTTTACAACATACAATTGTCTATACAGACGAATATAAAAAATCTCTAACAAAAAAATAATAGAGACAATTCAACTCACTAAATAAAGTTTCGATAAGGTCCAATAAAAACGCTTCATTTACTATTTTTTAACAAATCAAAACGAATTGTTTCGATTATTTTTTTCTGGTGGGAAGGAACAGCGAATATTTTCGGCCTACTTAATATATTAATTTAAAACAAAAATTCACATACAAAATTATGTAAAAATGCAATTTGCAAATAGTAAAAATGTCCGTTTTCATTCATAAATGATTGCATGTTTATGTTTATTTGTCAAAAATAAATTACAAATTTATAACATTTATGCGCCTACTAAGATGAAATAATATTTTATTATGTATGATTATGTTGTATGAAATAATGTTACTATTTCTGTTCGTTAAATTGTCGGTTGTAATACCACGAGTCATTGAAATTTTTTCGAAAATATTTTGATTTTACGAATTAAATTATTTAGCAACACTGCGAATCAAAGCCACAATAAACCACGAGTCCGAAGCACGAGTGGTTTAAGTAGTGGTTTGATTGAGCAGTGTTGCTTAAAAATAATTTAATGAGTAAAATTGAAAAATTTTAGACAAAAATTTTAATGAAGAGTGGTATTTAATGAGATAATTTTTTTAAATTATAATTTTGTTTAACAGATAATAATTATTAGTTTCTAAATAAAGTTTTTTCTACAAATTATTCAGCTTATAAAAAATTATGTAAAATTGCAAATAATTAACATGTCCGTTTTCATTAATAAATGGTTGCATGTTTATGTTTATTTGTCAAAAATAAATTACAAATTTATAGCATTTATGCGCCTACTAAGATGAAATTATATTTCATTTTATTAGAAGAAAAAATGACAACAAAGAATTTTCATAACGACAAAGCAAAATTACGACAAGAAGAATTGCCGACACTTAAAACAAAGCCTACTGTTTAAATATCATAGTTTGTATGAATGAAAAATAAAATTTCTGACAGCAAAAAAAATTATCACTTGAAGTTTTGATCTCAAGTTGTGTGAACCTATCTTTTTCTTTGAATTTTATTATTTGTTGGATATATTCTATTGATTTTAAAATGGATTATACTTTGACTAAACGATGGATTATACTTTGACTGAAATAAATAAAGACTTACTTATATTGAATTATTATTATTAATCGTATATATTTATTTACAAATTAAAAGAGCAAGTACATTTGAAAACAAGAGAGACAATTAAATATTTATATCCAAACTATCAATCCAAGAAATAGCATTTTGTGTTAACTGATGTAATTCGATTAGGTCACCATTGAACCTTCTAAGGATGCATTCACTATGGATGTGTGTAATGGATTGCATAGGATATCCACAATCACATCTTGGAGAGATGTTGGGATCGTATTTATTAAGTTAGCGTTAGTTACACCATGGTGACTTCGTATGCGATTAATTTTAACCCAACAACGACGAGATTCACTGAAACCAGGAGCTTTAACAGTTGGATCGGCAATTATTTCTTTATTCATGAAATCTAAGTTAGTTAGAAGATCTATCCATCTATCTTTAGTTGAGTACTCAATAATATTACCAATAGATGTAATTTTAGACCATAGAGGGAATCTTGATACAAGTCTATTTTGGTTTCTGTTATTCAAATCAACATGGATCGGCAAATTATAGTTACTTAGAATCTTAGTTACTTCTCGGACCAGTAACATTTCTCTTCTTAATCTTGCAGGGGCAATATTTGATAAAATTGGAAGCCATGGAAGAGGTGTTGATTTGATAGTACCTCATATAATTCGCATGCAGGTATTTAGTTTAGTTTCAATATGTCGAGTGTGAATACTGTCAATCCACACAGGAGCACAATATTCCGCGGCTGAATATATAATCGCTAGAGCAGAAATTCTCAGAGTTTCAGCATTAGCACCCCAGGAAGATCCAGACAACTTCTGAATAATATTAATTCTTGACTTAAGTTTTTGACCCAATTTTAAGCATTGGAATTTAAAAGTAAGCGATCTATCAAGTGTCAGTCACTCCTATAAGTATATTGGTGTTGGGTTGAAAAAGATTACGTTTTCCCCAATGCAGACATTGAGTACATCGTTCGCATTATGATTTGATAGATGGAACCATGACACTTCGGTTTTCAAATGATTAACTCTAAGGCGCCATTTTTCATAATAGCTAACTAATGTTTCCAAGTTGTTTTGTAAAAGTTGTTCAGCTTCTTTAGTTGATAGTGAGTTATATGCAAATTGTATTGAAATTGCCAAATCATCTGCATAAACAAATTTCCGTGAAATTGTATCAGGCATATCGCTAGTATAAAGATTAAACAATATAGGAGCAAGTACAGATCCTTGTGGGAGTCCATTTCGTATACTTCGGATTTTACTTTTTTTGTTTCCTAGATGAACCTCAATTTTTCGATTAGATAATAATACTGATATTATATTCAGAGTTTTGAGACATTTAATGACTTTGGCCAATTTCACCAATAACCCCTTTTCCCAAATTGTGTCGTATCTCAGGTCAATAAACACAATAGCTGATTGCTTTTTGTCTTGAAACCCTGCTTCTATATGTGTGACCATAGACAATACTTGATCACAACAATTTCTTCCAGGGCGAAAGCCAGCTTGGTGTTGCGGAATACTTAAATCGATAATATTCGATATTCTGTTATAAATGATTCTCTCAAATAATTTAAAGACTACAGAGAGAAGAGATATTGGGCGGAAGCTTTCTGGGAGATGTGTTGGCTTTCCTGGCTTCGGAATTGCTTTTACTTTAGCCGGGAACCGTTTCATATTAACGCAACTGAAGTGAAGAAAAGAGCAGTGTAAACTGGGCACCCCAACATGAGGAAAAATCATCTTTGGAAACTACAAACGACGTAGGTGTAGGGGAGCCACCTGTTTAAATAGTTTGAGATTTTTACTACAAACACAAGCAAAAACATTTTACCAATCATTCTACGTCGTTTGTTGTGTCCAAAAATATTGTTTTTGTCCTTATTTATGTTCGAACTCAAAGTTCACACCGCTGATGTTGTTGTTTTGATTTCAGAATTTATTGTTAGACAAAAAAAAAACGTCAACAGATCAAATTATAGCTATTTTAGACTGTGTTCCAATCCAAGCTATTCAGTACCAAAATTCTAAATTGTACTAAAACTGTCAAATTGGCAACTTCATCGTTCCAATTCAAATATATATTCTAAATTGACAGTTAAACATTGTTTTGATTGTTTTTTCATTTAATGTTAAAAAATAGAATTATATACTGTCTGTCCGACGAGAAGATTTCAATATAAAATATTGAGTTGCTATATTATATGATTATATAGGGCGATTTTTCGGTTCCGGTGTTTACCGTAATGGCGCTGCAAAAAGGGGATAAGCGAAAAATTTTCAAAAATTTACATGGGATTTCATACATAACATGACTGTAATAATTTTAAAAATTATCAATGAAATTTCACATTTTGTTCCAACTTGATATTTTAAGTTTGTTAATGAAGTATGGATGACTATATATCAAGCATAATGTATTTCATACCATTCTTGTTTAGGCTAAAAAAAAACATGAAAATAGTCGAAAATTTTAATTTTTATACAAGCTTATATTTATATATGGTGTTTTACTAAGAAGTACTAAAAAATTGTACTAAAATAAAAACAAATTTGTTAAATTAAGTACGTATAGGGACATCACAGTTTTATTATTTTGAAAAATGTATGAAAGGGATACAGTGCAAGGAATATCAAAATTTCATTTTATTAATATAAGATAAGTTTATAAATAAGTTAATAACGACATTTCAAATTTATGTAATAAGATATTTTTCTGTTTTAGCCAAAAATAATCGAAAATATAAAACAAAGACGAATACAATTTGGTGCTAAATTGTACTAATTTGGTAAATTTCAATTTTGTATCAAAAATTGGTCAATTTTAATTAATTAATGTAATTAGTTCAGATATTAACAAAAATAGTGAATTTTCTTGACAGATATTGAGAAATCAAACATTATAGTTAGGAGTATCGAGTTAGTATTTTAAATAATGGATCGTTTGACCAATCTGCAATTAAAACAGAAGCTAAGCACGCTTGGAGCTAAAACCAATAGAACAAAGGCAGTTTTAATTAACAGGTTTGTTATAAATACATTTTTGGTATAAGTATTTGTTCATTTTAGTTATTTTAGGCTACGTCTTTGGCAATCTGGAAGGCTTAGCAGAAAAGTTTTTCAAAATAATTTTGTACCAGCAATAATTAGCAGTTGTTTTCCAACGGAAGCATATAAAGATCTAGATCTTAATACAGAAAGAAGTCAGTTGCAGTGGCTATCTCCTTCTCTTATACATGAATGGTTTATTCAACGGAAAGCAGATGTTGGCGAAAGAAAAGGCCGTAATCTTTTTTTTAACGAATTTGTAAAACGATTATGTTTTATTAAAAAAAATATGGATGTATATTTTAAAGGTTTCTGCAGCGCTGAAACCAAAAAGAATGTTGACTACACCGTGTATGTCCACTTAGATTGTAATCTTTGTCAGGTTGTCAAAGCAAATTGTAGCTGTCCAGCGGGCATTGGTTTTAGTGCAGCACGTAAACATCTATCAGCCGTACTGTACGCAATTGAATGTTTTGTCGTTTCTCGTGAGTATGTTACATATATCTTCCATTTTAAGAATATAATTTTTATTTTGTTTCTCTAGGAAAATTACCAACTGCAAGCTGTACTTCAAAGATCCAAAGATCCAACAGGCCTGCTGGCAGGAATTTAGAAAAAGTCAGCATAAAAGAAATGATTGGAAACAACGAACGTGAAATAAGGGCTTCCGATATTTCAACGTTTGCAATTAATTCTTTAATTAATCTCAGGATTGAATCGCCTCTTTTAGCTACACGTATGGTTAATTTTTCTAGTTTTTTTAAGGATCACGATTATTGTCCAGAAGCACTATCTTATTACTATTTGAATGCAATTAACAGAGTGAGTTACAAAGAAATTAAAAGGATAGAAAAAAACACAAGAGAGCACAATAAATTGTGGTATAGCGTACGATCATCCCGAATTACCGCTTCGATTTGCCATAGAGCTGTAAAAACAACAAACACGGGAAATTTCACTAACAGTTTCTTAAAGAATCATGTTAGATGTGTTCCAATATTTTCAAATGCAATAAAATGGGGCCTTTCCAATGAAAGTGTAGCACGAAAAAAATATTGCAACGTTACTGGTAGCAATATAATAGAATGTGGTATCTTCATAGATCAAGAATTTAATTTTTTAGCTGCTACACCTGATGGAATAAACCAGGATAAAAATTTAATTATTGAAATTAAATGCCCATATAGCTTACGGAACAAATTACCCACAGATGCTAAATTTATAGGGAAAAATGGGCTTCTGCATGATCATCCTTATTTCTATCAAATCCAGCTACAAATGCATATAACAAAAATTAAAAACTGCGACTTTGTAGTCTGGACTCCAGAATCCCTTTATATCGAAAGGATTAACTATAATAAAGCATTTACAGACATAATGTTAAATAAGCTGGCAGTGTATTACAAAAAAACATTTTGTGACAGTTATTACAAATTTAAATATAACAACACGTAGTAAGTTCTTTAGTTCCTCCGATAGAGTACTTAATAGTAACTGTCGGAGGATCTAAAGAACATCCTATATGTTATTATACAACTTAGATTTCGTCACACATCCATCCTACTCCTTACGAATGTTTGCTGAATTGGAATTGAACTAATTTTTTTTATTTTATCACAGTTACAATTTTGCTTTGATATTACTAGTACATACATATTTATTTATTTTAATATTAGCGGTATTTATTTATGTGGAATTCTCTTCACTTTTTTAAATCAATTTAAAAATTGTCAGTAGAAATATAATAGAACATATAATATATATATAAACGTAGGTTTTGATTTACATCAATTTTTTGTGATGGTTTTGAGTGAAAAGAATTCGAAATTAGTATATATATTTATTATTTACAACAAAAAAGTCATTTTTTTAAGATGTCGTGGCTAGAAGTATCTGAAATTGACATGTTTTTAAAAGAATGTTTTGTTGTATAACGACATTTTTTATTGGCAATTTTTCAATAAAAAGTTTTTTTTTAACTAAAGTTTATTAAAAATCACTATAGTTAATTTAATTAATTATAGTTTATTATAGTTAATTAATTATAGTTTATTAAAAAACTAATTATAGTTTAATTAATTAATTGATTATAGTTTATTAAAAATTAATTATAATATAAATGATTAATTATAGTTTATTAAAAAACACTCCTTTTTATTCGGAATTGGGTTGTATATGGAAGTATCAAAAGTATCGACTAAAAATTTCAAAGGATTCACAAAATTGCTTGAGTTTGTTACTCTCTCCCAAACTGCTAACTTTTGTTTTTTCATTTTTTTGTGACAGAAATCGGATTTTTGTTTTGTGATATTATTGATTGAATAAAAAATGAAATAATTTTTAAAACAATTTTTAATTGGCTTGTGAAAATTACATAGCATGAAACAATTATAAATAAATTTTGTGGCATGCTGCCACATATGCGTGGGAATGATGTCTGATATAATTTTATTAATTTTCGCACGGCCGATTACTCTTTCAACTAAAATTCGTCTATTAGCTATGTATCTCGTATTCATAACTTCTTCTTCTGAAAGCTGATTTTTATTTCGTAAAAAAGGTGGTATATTCAAACCAACATTAAAGTTTTCCAAAATATCGGAAATATCGAAACCTCGATCAGCTAAAACATAGTCATCAGCTTTCAAACAGCTTAGAAACCCTGATTTTAAAATGATTTCCCTATCGCTTATTGCTCCTCCATAAGCATCTGAAACAAATGTTATCAAACCATTCTCATCTACGGAGATTAATATTTTAAAAGTTGTATTATTTTTGTAATGAGAAAATGTTAACTGATTGTAAGATGGATTGTGGGATTTTTGGACAAATATCTCTGTACAGTCAACTATTGCTCTATACTGTTGGCTTGAACAAAGACTGTTGTTCCAAAAATCAATTCGTTTTAAAGTTAAGTACAGCAAATTATTCATATGTACAAAACATTTTGAAGCGTTCATTGGGCTGATTTTAAAATGTCTTGCAATTATCTGAAAATTGTAGTTAGTTCTGTACTTTATCAAAAGCAGAAGAACATGGTCTTCTGCTGTTAAACAATTGATAAATATGACTTTGTTAAATCTTATGATCAAATCCACCAGAAATAAAAATCGTTTTCGATTCATGCCACTAAATTTTAACAAATCACGGTTAGTAATGGTGAAAAATGATAATTTAGAAGGCTCATGTTGTCTAAACATGGTGACTGTTGAGTTTACTACTGGCGGAATCTAAAGAAATTATTGTTATATTCATTTCAATTCAACTAATAAATTTACCTCTATTCAACTAATAAATTTACCTCTATAGGCTTTAGAATTGTAATTTCTAATTTAGAAAGTTTTGCCATAATAGAATTTCCCACATTTTCATTTTGATGTAAGGTATCATCTACTGCTGCTTGTGGAACTTTGACTGTTTTAGAAACCATGCGGCGATTATTTGGCATAGTGTCATGACTTCGTTTTGGTATACTTCTTGAGGGAACTGCGTCCAATTTAAGTTTACTGATTTGTTCTAAATTATCATATTGAATATATTATGTAAATATTAAAAGCATTTTTTTTATAAAAAGTGTTGTGTAGTAATGATTACAATATGTGTTTCAACAACACATATATGCCTTTAAAGACTTAGGTCCTACCAAAACATGCGTTTTGAGGTGTTGATGAACGTATTTTTAAACCTTTGTGGATTGAGTGCCCCTGAGACTATTGATTCGGACAAAACATTTCATGTTTACGATGTACGGACAAAATAATCTCTCTGAATTCTGTCGCTATGACAGCGAGTGATCTCAACACTTTGACTGTTTGCACAAACCGATTGACGAGCAAAACGAAGAAAAGAATATGGTTGAGCCATGCCTCAACCATATTCTTTTCTTCGTTTTGCTCGTCAATCGGTTTCATCCGAGCACTGGTGACGATATTTATAAAAACAACAAGATCAGTAACAGTGTGACGATGTTGTAGGGAATCAACATTTAATGTTAGATTTCGATCACCCACAATTCGCCATTATATGATCGTTCTAGAGTAAGTCATTGGAAATTGTGACTCTCAATAAACGAATGGTTTCACATTCATCAATTTGTTTGTCACACATCCTAATTAAAATATCATTAGGCAACTCGGTCTTTTATCTAGAAACAATCAAGAGCTGTGTTTCGGCGGAATTGAAATTGACAAAAATTTCAAATCGACAACTTTTTCTAGCTCCTCTTTTACATTTATGACAGCATCTCTCCGGACGGGGTTTATACATTCATGCATTTTACCCTTCAAAGTTAGGCGAAATTAGCCAGATAAATATGTCATTTAAGTATCTGTACCTCTCCGATATTGATTAACTTGATAATCACTTTCCAAAAAATGAAGACTGCACACAGTAGAATGGGCTGTTATATTTTTTCCTATTCGCAGAATTCTCATCCATAAATGCGCAATTTTTTTATTTTTTGGGAATGGATGGAATTTCACACCGCTTCCTTTCATCACTTTTGAATTGCAACTTGGAACACAACAATATTTAACCATTATATTATCTTTCTTTCGTACAATTATTTCTAAAATAAATGGTAGATGTTAATAAACTAAAAAAAATCAATTATTGTTATTCTATCAATTACTGATATTTAAATTTAGGATAACCAATTTTTCATACTTCACTTTAAAATACAGAAAACGTAATTTTATCAAGTTTCAAATAAAAATTTCAAATTATATAAGCTATCTCCACTTAATAATCCAATGAAGATGTTTTTTGAATTTTGATACAAAGTTTTAGTACTTCGTGGTAGGCACCTTATATAAATATAAGTAAACACCTTATATAAGAAAAAGTAAACACCTTATATAAATATAAGCTTGAATGAACATTTTCGTTAACTTTTATGGTTTTTGTTTAGCCTAAACAAGAATGGTATGAAATATATTATGCTTGATATATAAGCCGTGTTCGATTTCACTGAAGCAATTGAAGTAACTGAGAAATTCAATGCAATTGTTGTTGTTTTTTCAGTTGTTTCAGTCAAATCGAACGCACCTATAGTCATCCATACTTCATTAACAAACTTAAAATATCAAGTTGGAACAAAATGTGAAATTTCATTGATAATTTTTTTTTGCTGTCAGATATTTTATTTTTGATTCATACAAACTATGGTATTCAAACAGTAGGCTTTGTTTTTGCTGTCGGCAATTCTTCTTGTCGTCGATAATTTTGCTTTGTCGTTATGAAAATTCTTTGTTGTCATATTTTTTTCTAACAAAATGAAATATAATTTTATCTTAGTAGGCGCATAAATGCTATAAATTTGTAATTTATGTTTGACAAATAAACATAAACAAGCAATCATTTATGAATGAAAACGGACATTTTTATTATTTGCAATTTTACATAATTTTTTATAAGCTGAATAATTTGTAGAAAAAACTTTATTTAGAAACTAATAATTATTATCTTTTAAATAAAATTATAATTTAAAAAAAATTATCTCATTAAATACCACTCTTCATTGAAATTTTTGTCTAAAATTTTTCAATTTTACTCATTAAATTATTTTTAAGCAACACTGCTCAATCAAACCACTACTTAAACCACTCGTCCTTCGGACTCGTGGTTTATTGTGCGCTTTGATTCGCAGTGTTGCTAAATAATTTAATTCGTAAAATCAAAAAATTTTCGAAAAAATTTCAATGACTCGTGGTATTACAACCGATAATTTTTAAAATTATTACAGTCATGTTATGTATGAAATCCCATGTAAATTTTTGAAAATTTTTCGCTTATCCCCTTTTTGCAGCGCCATTACGGTAAACACCGGAACAGAAAAATCGCTCTATTGTGTATTTATGTTGTTTATATTGATTTTGGCGAAGATATTTTTTCTTCAAAGAAAAAACTTGGATTTGAAACAAAAAATTGGGATTTCAAACAAATTTTGATTTAAAATTCCTTCAAATTTGGATTTCAATCAAAAAGTAGTTTTTGGACCGAAAAAGGAGTTTGGGCTTCTCGGTCAAAAAGGAATCAAAAAACTCCAATTGGAGTCAAACGGCGACCATGCGCTGTATTGTCCTTTTAAAAGGGCTATATGCTTTCAAATAGAAGTGTTTATGTGGAACTATCGACAAACAATATAAGATTTTTTTCAAAACGGCTATTTCAAATAAGAAATACTACAAAAGAATACCGCTGCTATATACAATGCTTGACTTGTTTATTTTATCGAGTCACACCCGATAAAAATCACTGGATCGGATTTCAACACAGTGATAAATTTACGATAAAAGAAGTTATATTGCACTATTATCGTTTAAAATCATAGTTGTTTGTTTTCACTTTTGTTGAAAATGCAAATCACTTCTTTGCAGTTTTCACTGCTTTTTAACCCTTTAGACCTCAAAATTTCAAATACGTATTTTACATTCTAAAAACTCATTTCAAAATTCAAACTAAAAGAAAAACAATTTTTATTTGTAATTCATTGTTATAACATAAATTTCATTTAATTGATTCCAATTTTTTATTTAATTAGAACTATGCGCAACGAGAACATATAAACATTTTTTAAAATACATTTGCGCATTTACAACTTGAATAGCCGGATAAAATTCATCATTCTTTTTTAAATAATTAACGCACTCATTTAATAATTTTTTTGTAAACGTTTTGTCGTTATTCTCCAATTCTTGATATATCTTGTCTAGATGGGAATATGCCAAATTTTCTTTAACTGGAAGCTCGTCATGCAGTGGGTAGTCTAACGTACAGCCTTTACATTTGCAATCAAAGAAAAACCGCTCTTTTAATATCTTCTGTCTCTTAGCTTTTTCCATTGTTCTATGATGACACCTAAAATTAAAAATATATAGAAACATTCAACACACTAATTGTCTACTACTACATAGCGAGATGTTACTACTGAAAGGCTTAGAATATTTACTTACGCATATGCTATGAATAGCTGTTCACCTTTTGCAATGTTACGAAGTACGTATAAACATTGCTCATTATTTTCTTTACATGCAACTATAATATTTGGTGAGCAGCTATGATTAAGAATACTAGTAAATGGATAATAACCAGCGCCGTACTGAATCGTGTGAAATGAACGCAAACTAGTAAAATGTATAGGTACTGTTTGTAACTGCCGGACTAGTACGTCTAAAAATAAATCTTCATATAATCTATCCTTAGCGAAGAATTCCTTTAAATAGTAATTATCCTTTAAAATTTCATACAAACTAACAGCCGTAGTCCAAACAAATAAAAAATTATGATACTCTTTTTTATTTTCGTGTGTTTCTAAGAAATGCATCAATTTATACTTAAACGATATTGTGTTGTCAACAAAATCAGAATTGAATATATTGAACTGTTTGGCATCATTTTTGGCTAAAAACAGTTTAATTTTATCTAATTCTTCTATGTGACTAAATAGGCAAAGAACAACGCGTATAGCACATCTGTCAGGCAAACTAAATTTACTCAAGCTATTTACTACTGAACATTCAATTTTATGAAATAATTCAAAAGCTTTTCTATAACAATCCATATTACAAAACATTGCTCCTGTGCATTTTGTACACGGAATTAATGAAAAATTGTTTTCTCTCGCACAATAAGAGCATCTGGAATATATAAAATCAGGTTCAAGGGTGATGTTATTCAATGGTGATTCAATTGCTACACAATCACCCACTTTTAAGTCATTATTTGTTACGATAAATCTCCCAAATTCTTCATTTTCTTTCAGTTCCAAACAATCTGCTATGAACGGCACTTTACTGTGTGGAGGATATGACATTTGTGGAATAAATTCTTCATCGTCATTAGAAGTTTTATTGATATTCATCTTAAGTTGGCTTAACTTAATCAAACAATTTTCTTCTCGTTTATTTAATTTTTCTTGTAAGTTGGTTGGAAGTTCACCATTAAAAGAAATTTTAGCAAGTTTTATATTTTCCAAACAGGCATCATATTCTTTTAACTCAAAACATACTGCAGATCTATTGCTGTATCCCAACGATAGATTTACTGAGTTTATTTCAGCATAACATATGCTTCGATTATAAAACTCTAACGCTATCTTGCAATTTTTATAAGCCAACGTAAAATTTTGATTACCCATGTTTCTGTATTTTAGGGACTCGTTATTTGATTTTGGAACAAAATTTTGCAAACACGCATATATGCCGGCTTTATTACACTCCTCCCACAAATATTTAACTTTGCCATGATTTTTTAGATTAAAAAACTCTGCGTTGCGTTCGTCTGATATTATTAGATTCCAAAATGGTAAAAAATCAAAATCATCCATGTTGTATGAGGTTTAAAAACCTAGAATAAATAACGAACGTTTAACACCAAGTTCAAATAAAAATATTCGATTAAATTAGCTAATACATATATTAACTTTAACAGATCTACTCACGTTTTAATAAAAATAAAAAAATATAATATAGGTACAAAGCAAGTTTTGATTTTCTTCAAATTTACCACAAGCCGTTACGTTTTTTACACTCAATGATCAAACGTATTTCCAATACTAAACAAATCTATGAACGTTGGTAAGTTCGTTCTGTTTTTAATAATTTAATTGTCACGTGATGTTCTTTGTTTGACTTCCGAGAAAACTCAACGGTTAAATTTTTAGAGTACAAGTGAATCTACAGTGAATAATTCTTTTTAAGGTTGGTCTCTACCAAGCGCGTTGTACGTATACCGAGGTAAAAACAACAGGATGGTCATTTTGTTGTGTTTTCTCACGTGAGAGTGGGAGGTTTTAACACGAGATTTTAAGTTTGTTTGTATAAGTTAATGCAATATACATATATTTGTCTTGCTTTCGCTTATGTAAAAAATATTGTTTGTTCATTTTGACAAATAAAGGAAAAATTTAAGTATGGGTATGTAAACTTTTTTAATGGTCTGCGAGTGAGAAAATTAAGAAAAAATTACGCGATAAAATAAAACAAATTGACCATCCAGATTGCTGTTAAGGTAGATCTCGCTTAATATGGGAAGCTGACACACCGAACGAATTTCAACTGGTTTACGTAACCACCGAGCATAAATTTGTTTAGTAAAGACACGAAATTTGAGCGAAATAATTGTCGGAACGAATCCGTAAACCGAAACTGAAAAAATTTCGGTTCAAAACTCTGGATATAACATCACTCCGATGGAAAATCTCCCATCAAGAATAATATAAGAACTGAATCTAAAAAATTATGGTGTAAATTATGAAAATTTTTTGCAATCCATACAATTTTCGACCGATCTAGTTTCGAACCAATGAGAAAATTTTAAACTTTAAAAAAGTTTATCATTCTCATCAGGGCTAGGCGACTACCAAACTAGTATACCAAACCAGGGCTAGCCGACTACCGACTACCAAAATTTGTCACCGCTAATATAAACCAAAAATTAGGTTATAACTCTAGCGAAGTATAAAAAAACAAAAAATTTACATAAACATATATTTAATAGATTCAGGTTTAGTCAATTAGTTTCTCTAGTGATCACTGTTTTGTTATACTCTAGACGTACTAGTATAGAATAACAAACTTGTATCGGCGAGAAGAGTCTTCACTTGTGTCTATTGAGTCATAATCAACAATTAATTCAGTAAATTAGTTGTGATATAACATCACTCCGATGGAAAATCTCCCATCAAAAATAATATAAGAACTGAATCTAAAAAATTATGGTGCAAATTATGAAAATTTTTTGCAATCCATACAATTTTCGACCGATCTAGTTTCGAACCAATGAGAAAATTTTAAACTTTAAAAAAGTTTATCATTCTCATCACTGCTAGCCGACTAGATAAATTACCAAAAAATGTCACCGCTAACATATTGATTATGTGTCAATAGACACAAGTGAAGACTAGTCATCTTCTTCTCGCCGATACAATTTTATTATTCAATACTAGTATGTCTAGAGTATAACTAAACAGTGATCACTAGAGAAACTAATTGACTAAACCTGAATCTATTAAATATATATTTATGTAAATTTTTTGTTCTTTTATACTTCGCTAGAGTTGTAACCTAATTTTTGGTTTATATTGTTTCATTATTTCATCTTCGTCGTTTGTAGTTTCTGAGATCAGAAGAATATTTCAGATTTTTGTACAACTGTAAATTTGAAATTTTATTTTTTGGCCACCAAAAACATTTACAAAAATATTTATCATTACTACAAAAAACTACATACGATTTCGAACAATCTTGTATACTTGGTTTATCTAAGAAATTGGTTTATTGGTTTATCTAAGAAGAAATTTATTCTAACTACAAACAATTTTTGAAGTTTTCTTTATGCTCGTTGACTCGTTGTACACATTTTGATGGGGTGTTGGTCGAGAAACCGCGTCAAGCAGATTAATTATCATTACTACAAACAACTACAAACGATTTCGAACAATCTTGTATACTTGGCTTACAAAATTATCACTGTGTATAGGGGAATCATACATTTTTATGATTTAGAAGAAAATTATTACAACTACAAACAAAATTTTTTTACTACAATCATCAACGTCGTTTGTCATTTTCAGATTTTCAGATTTTTGCTCAACTGTGAATTTTGAAATTTTCATTTCTATACAAAAATTTTCCAAAAATATTTATCATTACTACAAACAACTACAAACGATTTCGAACAATCTTGTATACTTGGCTTACCAAAATTATCACTGTGTATAGGGGAATCACATACTTTTATGATCTGGAAGAAAATTATTACAATTACAAACAAAAAAATTTTACTACAATCATCAACGTCGTTTGTAGTTTCTGGGATCAACAGAATATTTCAGATTTTTGCTCAACTGTAAATTTTGAAATTTTCATTTCTATACAAAAATTTTCCAAAAATATTTATCATTACTACAAACAACTACAAACGATTTCGAACAATCTTGTATACTTGCAAAACCCCGATATATCATAGCCATGGTATAAAGAATATAAGGTATTCTTGACAGCTAAACGAAAATTTTGTGTGACGTCATCCGGCGTAAATATAAAGAAACAAAAAATGTTTTAATTTGAAAATTAGAGAAAACATAATTTTTACGTTATGGTTTTCCTTATTTTTTTCATTAACAATTTGTTTATTAAGTTTTCTAACTCTAAAGAACATTTTGCAGGGTAGGAAATTCGACGTCCACGCCATGCTGCAGGGGTAATGCAGACAGAATTAGGTTGGTGTATCGGAGACAAACAGAGAAAAACTACTTAGTCTATTACGCTACATCACCGCGAATTGGCGCCTTAAAACTTCTTATAACCTTAACATCATAACAGAACCATTAACGAAAATTTGGGTTGGGACTGAGGTTAATACCATCACTCCAAAAAAAAAAGCTTTGTTAAATTTAATAACCAAAAAAAGAATACCAGACACTAACAAAACAACAGAAGTTTTACCTGGACGTGAGAAAGAACCAAACTACCGAATCAAAACGTGAAACGTGTGTAGCCTGATCGCTCATGATGCTTTAATAATCTAGAAGCAGAGACTGAGAGGCATAGGATAGATATCATTTCTCTGCAAGAAATTAGACAGCTAATAATCGGAAAACAAAACTCAAATAGTCACTCTTTATGCAGTAGTGGTCATTCTTCTCGAAATGAATTTAGTACTGGTTTCCTTGTTGGTGCACGCATACAAGAAGCCGTGTTGAAATTCATCCTGGTCAATGAGAGGATTTGCTACTTAGGGGTACGCGGTACATAAAACAATATTTCTCTTATTGCCTTGCATGCACCTACTGAAGCTAAGACCGTCAATATTTTCTACATAGCACTAGAGGAGGTTATGAAATCAACACCAACAATGATAATGGTGAGAGAATGACTGAGTTTGTATTATCAAATAATTTGAGAATTGCCAGTACTTTCTTTTCGCATCGATCGATTCATAAGCAGACTTATGTTTTTAAACCGATTTTAAACCGTTCCTTTATATGTGCAAATATTGGAAGTAACCACTTCCTTGTATGTTCTAAGATAAGGTTCTACTTTCAACGATCAATTCAACGATCTTTTACTCATTAGAGTATTTAAAAGTTTGTCTTTTAAAGTCCAATCATTTTCAGTGAAGTGTAAGGAACAAACTATCTTATGATAAATACGAACATTTTCTTTTTCCACATGATTCTATCCACTACAAATTGATTTATTTTTCTGGAAATTAAAAAATCTTATGTTTTGAGTATGATTTTTCACATTTGTTGAAAACTTTTGGTTTTAACGTAGTTCGGCATTTAAATTTGTATATGTTTTAATAGTAAAACAAATACTAAAGTTCATTAATTAATGAACGAATTAATTTCAATCATTTCATTAACTAATAAATTAATTTATAAATCATACTAAATATATTTTTAATTTAAAAACAATAGCTTTTCTCATTCATTCATTCAACAAACGTATTATATAAAACTCTGAGTGACGTCAATCAAAATCAAAATGGCATCGCTGTCACTCTAGTGAGAATACCTTATTTTCATTTTACCATGTATCATAGCCATACCCTTTCACGCCATTTGCAATAAACAATGAACATTGCCATATGCAAAAAATTGGATTAGTGTTTTTGATTAAATATTTTTGAATTTTTTTTATATGGAGTTTTATTTTTCCAGATGGCGTTATGAGCGTTATGGCGATTTTTTGAATTTTTTTTATATTGAGTTTTAATTTCAAAATAGCGCTACAAGTTCACGATTTTTATTGTGCTAAAATATGTAGATGGCTTCTATACCGGGGGTTTTGATACTTAGCTTATCAAAATTATCACTGTGTATAGGGGAATCATACATTTTTATGATTTAGAAGAAAATTATTACAACTACAAACAAAATTTTTTTGTACTACAATCATCAACGTCGTTTGTAGTTTTTAAGATCAATAGAATATTTCAGATTTTTGCTCAACTGTAAATTTTGAAATTTTCATTTCTATACAAAAATTTTCCAAAAATATTTATCATTACTACAAACAACTACAAACAATTTCGAACAATCTTGTATACTTGGTTTATCAAAATTATCACTGTGTATAGGGGAATCACATATTTTTATGATTTGGAAGAAAATTATTACAACTACAAACAAAAAAATTTTACTACAATCATCAACGTCGTTTGCAGTTTCCAAAAATATTTTTCTTTTTTTTTCTCTTATGATCGGGCTCTAAGTTCACACAGTCAAAAAATGTGACACATAAAAACCAAAAGAACCAACAAGCACATTTTTTAAAAAATTTCAGCAAAAACATTCTGGAATTAAAAATCCTTTCAGGGAAAAAATCTGAATTAAAAAATTCTGATCTATGTAATTCGATATC
This sequence comes from Diogma glabrata, assembly GCA_963693315.1. Lineage (NCBI taxonomy): Eukaryota > Metazoa > Arthropoda > Insecta > Diptera > Cylindrotomidae > Diogma > Diogma glabrata. Next base: position 239,983,713 of record OY856188.1, on the reverse strand, counting down.
AATTTTCAATGAGCGACGCAGTTTACTCGATGAAGAGCCGCATTTGCCCACCTTTGCTGTATGGTAATACTTTTAAAAATCGAATTTTAAGGCCATTGTTTTTTTCTTCGGGTAAACGGTTGATAAAAACTGCGAGTAGTTGTCAATGCTCCCTATAGGAACGTGAAAAGTTTTAATAAATGTGCAAAATTATCATAAATAAAACTGAATTTTGTATTCTCGTCCTACCTCAATATACAAATTATTTTCCATTTTGTTTAGAGCCATCACTTATGTGTTCGACTGTCTCTAAAACTGGAGAAGAACTTATATTTGTAGTTAGTTTGTTCATGCGCACTTAGCCCCAATCTTCTGGTTCAACAAAACCTCTCTACTTTATCTTCAAACAATTTGTTAACAAAAATAACAATATTTTCATATTTTCTATTGAAAATTGAATTTTCAAATTTAGTTTTATGTTGATCATACATTCAGATAGATCGTAAACGAGTATTCGGTTTTTCAACTAATTTTTCCTTTCGAAAAACTCGTCAGGTTATCGTTAAACAAAAGTTTATGTGTACATATTTATTTTTAAATAAATCCGCGCGTATTTGAAAAATACAAAAATTATGTGTTTGTTAATTTAATTAATAATTTATAAAAAAAATTTATTTATTTATTTTTTTTTAAATTTGTTTTTGTTTTATTTTGGAAAATTTGTTGATTTGTGAGTTTTTTTTTGGTGAAATGATCAAAAAGAAATATTTCGGTTGATTTGTGTTTTTCGTTCTCTGTGGTGTGTTATTTTGAGTGATGTGAAATATCAGTATGTAATTCAAATATTTTGTTTGTTTGATCTTCGATAGTTATTTATTAGAAAAATAAATTAAATTTGTTGTAATTAAACATGGACAACCAAAATCGGTTATTGTGTGTTTGATTTGATTTACGGGGGTAAAAAAATCGGTAAAAATACGCTACCTTTGAGTAGAGAAAAAACACATAAGACAAGTTTTTTTGTTTATTTTTATTGGTGGTAATTTAATTTTTGTTGTTCCGAGAAAAGTGTTGTAATAATTGCTTTTAATTAAATTATTTATTGTATTAAAATTGATTGAAAAATGAATGTTACAGTGTTAGTTTCAAAGTTTTTTATTCATTGATCTTACAAGTGATAAGTACAAGTGGAAATAATACAAATAAAACAGTTTAAAGTTTTTTTAATTTGAAAGAACGATTTCTTGTAAGTTTTTTTTAAATGTTTTTAAGAGTTTATTTTCTTTAAGATTTATTTGTTGTTCGTATAAAATATTTTAAAGCTCATAAATCTTTTGAAAACGAGTAAGGAATGTAGAGCATGGAGGGTAGGGTGACCAGATCGAGCATTTCAAAAAAGAGGACAAACTTTTATTGTGAGAGGGGGGTGGTCAATATTTTAAAAACTCATCAGAACAGGTTCACTTAATTTCCGAGCTAACCAAAAAAAAGATGTTATAAAAAGAATTACATTTACTATCTGAGCATGCATGCACAATGAAAAAACTTTTTTCCTAAGATAGCATATAAAAAGTCTATTTTCATGCAAACTTAATCCCTGTGAAAATGTTTTTTCCCCCTAAATAACAAATTTTTATTGCTATGGTATGGTACCATGAAAAAATAGAATATGAATTTTGAATGTTATGTTGTCAGTATCTAATTTAATAATTTATAATAAACACCCTTTGTTTATTTACTATTGTAGAAAAAATTGCATTTCCTACCCCAAATGAAAACGTTTTACATTCGTGAACTCGACGCAATTACGTCTCGTAAATAAAACTTCACTCACGAGAAACAGTGTTTTCATGTCTTGCAGCATTACTTTTTCGTCAGTTTTCTATTATTTTTTCGTTGCTTTTTCATTGCTTTTTCCTTATTTTTTTGTTATTTTTCTGCTATTTTTGCGTTACTTCTTGCTCACTTTTTCATTGAAAAACTAAAGAAAAAGTAACGAAAAAATAACGATAAAATAATGAAAATGTAATGAAAAAGTAATGATAAAGTAATGAAAAACTAATGAAAAAGTAATGCAAAAGTAATGAAAAAGTAATGATAAAGTAATGAAAAAGTAATGAACAGGTAATGATAAAGTAATAAAAAAGTAATTTTTTCATTTTCATATCTTTCATTTCTTTTATTTGTACATCTTTAGGCGATGTACAAATTACTGTTGCTGGTATTTCTTTTTCTTTCCTTTTCATTTCTATTTTATTTCTTTTCGTTTCTTTTTTTTTACTTTTTTGTTTCTTTTTCATTTCTATTTCATTTCTATTTAATTTCTTTTTAATTTCTTTTTCATTTCCCTTTCGTTCCTATTTCTTTTTGATTTCGCTTTATTTCTGTTTCATTTCTTTTTCATTTATGAATTCGGAAACTCTTATAATGCCAAACTGGACTTTAATTGGTGTGGGCGATGTACATATTACTATTGCTGGTATTAATGCACGATACGGTGATCCAAGGAGCTGGTCGAGTTTTATCTGAGCAGTGCTGGGCTTATGTGTCATAAACAATTCGTGTTATGATCAGTATTATATGGTATTCTAGTGGGATGCTCTATCATTTGGGGCATTTGTTAAACCATGGCAGTCTACAAGTACAATATATGAAATTACTGTGTGAACGTGACGAACGTGAACTTTGGCTTATTTCAATTCATTTTTGATCATCCAAACTGTAGATTGTTATTTCAGGCAGCGCCGGCGCTAGCGAATTTGGCGCCTGGGGCAGTTTTCAAAAATGCCGCCCTAAAAAAATCTATTTGTCGTAAATAATCCGTTTCCACATCACCCAAAAGGTAGAATATGCAGTGCATTTTTTTTACCGAGGTATCCCACGTAGGTATAGTCCTCAAAAATAAACATTAAAAAAATAAATAAAAGATTAAATATTGTTATCGTTCTAATCCAGCGTACGAATTTCAATAACAAAAAATTAATATTAAAAATATATTTAAAAAATAAATAAAGATTTAATATTGCTATCGTACTTACTAATATAGCGTACGAATTTCAATAACAAAAAATTAAAAAAAATTGGATAAATAGCACTAAAATTCAAGCGTGTATTTTTAAATTGCAAAATATATAGACTGAGAGCTAGTGAACCTTTTGGGTAACGGTCGTCCTGTAAGGCTAGAATTTTTTTTAGTGATAGTTCATGAAATGTGAAGTACGGAAATCACAACCTGGCAGGCATCAGCCGTGCACGTCATCATCCTCTATATGTTTGAAAGTGTAAAAAAAATTAAAAAAAAAACTTCCTCCTGCTTAAAATTTTTATACGATTTAGCTCACTTATTGTAGAGTACAAAAAAAATTGACAGGCGATTTGGAGGTGCTCAAGTATCTGCCAGGCGAATCGAAAGGTGTTACAACCTGCTGGCCGGCCGTCACAAGCGACGAAATCTAGAAAGCCGCTGAACAGATTTCCAAAATTTTTGTTTCTAAAAATAAGTTTACTCAATGGGAAGAGCTGAAAGGACGATGTGTTCGATGACTGTACCGGAAGTGTGTCAAAATGATCGTCAAGTGTGTCAAAACAAGGAAATTTGCGTATTTTTGGCTTAAAAAACGTTCATTTTAAGTGATTCCGGATATAAACATTGAATTTGAAGAAACATTGATGGTCTGGATTCGTATGTGATACCAAAAACTAGATTATTGCATTATAAGTTTGTCAAAAAAATATTGTCAAGTGTGTCAAAAGAAAGATTTTTATTTATTTTTTTACACAATTTTTTGGGAAAAAATAAAATTAATAATTTGTATGACCTGAAATTTTATTATTATTATTGAAAATTAAGGCACTATAAGTATGTCAAAAAAATGTTGTCAGGCTGATGCCTGCCAGGTTGTGGTTTCCGTACTTCACATTTCATGAGCCATCACTAAAAAAATTCTAGCCTTACAGGACGACCGTTAGCTAAAAGGTTCACTAGCTCTTAGACTAATATTAGTTAATTAAATTTTATTTTACGCGCTTTGATTCTTGCAAAGTCGTCTATCAAATCACTATAATCCAAGTTGCTCAGAAATTTACTTTCTATAGATATTCTATCTAAATCTACTAGTCTTTCTTGTCCTATTGTACTACGTAAATAATTTTAAATAATTTTTAATTTAGAAAAGCTATGTTCACCGGAAGCTACTGTGACTGGTATTGTCAATAAAATTCTAAGAGCTACAACTAGATTTGGTAATATCTGGTCGAATTTCTTTTCAAATATAAAATCTAATGATTCTATAGGGCTTAAAGTTCCTGAAATTATACTTTGCAATGTTTTAATTTCGTCCCATAAATCTAAACCTACTATATCAGACTTTGAATTGAAAGTTAAATGCTTTTCTAGGGAAAGACAATTATTTAAATGATCAGAAGCATTTAATGAAGCCACAGAAATATTATGCAAACATTTGAAAATCTTATTGTGTTCCGAAATCTGATCAAACCGTTCGCTAACAGATTGAATCGCCTGATCAAGGATTTGAAAATAAAATTTAACTTCAAATTTTTGTTCAGGATTTGGTATAATTTCGTCTCTACCTTCGTACGAAAAAAGTTGTGGTTTTCGACTAGGGCGCCTTAGAGCATCCGGGAAATTTGGTGGAACATCTAATTTTAAAACTATTTCTTTAGCTTGCAAGATAAACCCAGAAATTTTTCCTCATTTCGTAAGTTCGTCAAAAACTCTTTTGTGCCCTCTAACAAATGTACTGCCGTCGTTAAACAAATAGCAGGACTTTGTAAATATTTGCTAAATATATTAATTTTATCAAGAATATTATATCAAATAATTATTGAACAAATAAATTCAAATTGAATAATTTTGAGAGATAAACTATTCGCGTTATTTCTTGTTATTCCGTCCTTATCCTTGTCACTTCCTATTTGAACTAAAGCGTCATAAATATTACCTAAACTACACATTAAGGGTTTTAAAGCTTCTATGCGGCTTTCCCATCTTGTCGTACAGAGTGGCTTGAGAGTTAATGTTTTCACATTCTGTTTCAAAATATCCCATCTTGAAACAGAACTAGAAAATGAACATATAAATATTGGACAGTATCAAAAAAAATTACAGCTTGAAGTGAACATTGAACTGAATCCAGAAGGACTAGGTTAGCTGAATGTGATGCGCATGGCACAAAAAATGCTCGGGGTTCTATTTGTTTAATTTGAGCTTGCATTCCAATGTTTTTTCCCTTCATATTTGAGCCATGATCATAGCCTTGCCCCCTGCAATCACTAATTGAAAATTTTAGCGAAGTTGGTCGGTCTAAAACTAAATTCGTTAGCCCTTACCCGTCGTATCTGTAGCTTTTAAAAAACCCATAAAAAGCTCCTTAATTTCATGTTTGTTTTGGTTTCTATGAACAACTCTAACAATAAGTGATAATTGTTCATTGCGGCTCTGATCTGGAGTACATCAAAAATTATCGAAAAATATTCTGCACCTTTTATCATATCATCGATTTTATTTTGAATAACTTTAGACACAATTAAAATTAGTTCATTCTGAATGCTTTTATACAAATATTTGTTTTGTGTCTCATTATTAGTTATTCGTCGTAGGTGTTCTGAAAGAACATTGTCAAATTCAGCAATTACTTCTACTAATTTGAGAAAATTACCATTATTTTTGTCGTATAACCTGTCTGACCCACCCTTGAATGCCAAAGATTGCATTGAAAGAAATTTTACAAAAAAAATTTAAAAATTTTTACACAGTGAAAAAAATATTTTTGGTAATAAATTTCGGTAATTAAAATATTTATTTTATTATTTTAAATTTATTTTTATTAATTGGGTTTTGGCGCCCTCCAATTTTAGCGCCCCGTCAAACTGTTCGTACTGTTCCATGGAAGCGCCGGCCATGATTTCAGGTACATATGAATAACTCTGGTTTTATCTGTTTCTTCAGATGGGATATTATATCATATTTGATTTTCCTAAGTTAAATTAAGTCATTCAATTTTTACTTTGCACCATTTAGCACGATTTTTTTTCTCTTCAGTTAAATTGTCATCGCAAGCTATATTAATGAGATCCAAGTTTGTTTGAAAAGTATATTGAGAGAAATTTTTTTTTTAAAATATATTTTACTCAAAGAAAACGATAAAAAAACCTAACTTTTGCCTTATGGGTAATAGAGAATACTAGGAATCGCCCAGTGAAATTCGGCCATTGTAAATAGAAATTGTAAATAGACCTCCCAACAAAATAGCTACAACACATTATTTCAGAGTGTGATTAATTGATATAATTGATTTTTAATAAACAAATAACTTGAAAAAAAACAAGATAATTGAAAAAAAAATCATAAAAACACACCTTCATATTTTTCCCCTTTCCACATATTGTCCCACTTTTGTTGGGGCAAACATTTTGAAATTGTACCACAAAAATAGTGCTTACGTATTTATATCTAGATATATAACTACATTTGCATTGTGGTAATACTAAAAATTAATAACCAAAAGTTGCTTAAATCTCAAGTTTTTTCATGCACGTTCGATGATAGTATTACCAGCACATTAAAATGTAATTAAAAAAACTTTATTCAAAAATTAAATACCTAAAATGTTTGACGATTTATGTTTGACGAATGGCCAAAAAAGAGAACAAAGCGCATTATTTTAAAAAAAGATACCGGACGCATTTTTTTGGCTTCAAAAGAGGACATGTCCTCTTAAAAGAGGACGTCTGGTCACCCTAATGGAGGGATCAGTTTTTATTGTTTTCTAAATTTGTTTAGGTAATATCTTAGGGGTGGTGGAGGATGGACTGAATTCAGTCAACAATCAACGCTAGCACCCTCACTCTTAGCTGTGGAATATTCCTTGATGGTGACACGCTATTGCTTGATCGAAGAAACGAGCCTTCATATAATTCTATATATGGGCTTTGATCATTAAGAAAAACAGTGCGCAACAAGATCAAGGAATGTGCCACTAGCTGGAGTTTTGGCAATGCCATTTTTGTTTTGTTTCAGCAAATTTTTCTAAAAAATTTGCTATTTAACTTTTATTTTCTCTATCGTATCATGAAACATTGACCTATGTCATATTTTGTATGTGATAGGATTTATTGTTAAATTATCCATTCTTTAACAAGAAAATACCAAAATAAGAAAGATTTACGTCCATCAAGGCCTTTGGACGTATGTTGTTGTGGGACCTTGGTCTGTACAGGTTTTTGTGTGTTGTTGTGAATTACAATATGTTGACACATATTGTAATTCCTACTACACAACACATTTTATTAAAAAATTTGTTGGACAACCAAAATAAGTTTCTTAAAAATTTTAATTATATTCACTTGAAATTATTTTTATATTCGCTGAGTTCTATTTACTTTGATGAACAATTGTTTAGGTAGGAACAACACCCCTAAACAAATTGTTTGAATTATTACAAAGCACGAAGAAATTACAAAAAGCAATTTTGTGAAATGAACGTATTTGCGGCTTGCGCCAGAAAAACGTGTGAAAATCCATCTGAATGGATTGAAAATCCATGGTGAAAATATGTGTGTGAGAAATTACCAATACATGTTTAAGCCAGTAAATTGCTGTTAAACTGAGGGGCTCTGTAGAATAGAACTTCTCACTGTGTAGCGTTATACTGATTGTTGAGGTGTTGTATCGGCCATCGGGTAAACTGAGTTAGAATAAAGTTTTGTATTTCGTTCCGATTCTGTTAGAAGGATTACCTAAGTTTATGATAAAAGTAGAAAATTGAAATTAACTTTCCCGAAAACCCAACAAGCGACTCCTGTTTTTTTCTTTCACTAACGCAATAACGTCTAAATTTTACTTGTTGATAACTAAGATCCCTCCTATTCCAAAAATATCTGCAAAATTCCAAACACGCGAAGACATATTTAATTATCAACATATTTAAAATATAATAAAAAAAATTAAATTTCTAGCTAATTACTATTGTATTCTAAAAGCTAAACTTCAACAAACCATTAAACAACAAAAGAAATATAATTCCAATTTCCATAGAGAAAACCAAATCTAATTTAAATCACCCACAAATGGTTCGTCTATTGTATGAATAATAGAATAATTTATGAACATTAATATAACCATTATAAGCCCATTAAAAAATTACAACTAAAATTATTGTTCTTGCCAATCTATTATATCGTTCATTATGATTATTTTCATCTTTGATTCTCCAGAGATGGAAAAATTTAATTATACGCATTTTAAATTTATTATTTCAAAAAAGAATTTCATACTGGATTGTTAAGTACTTAGCTGACGGTTTTTCAAAATAATAACTGTTCACCATTGTATATAGATTCATCAAGAAGAGTCAACCGGAATAAGTCCCCAACGTTTCATTTAATTTTTAGTTTTCTTTAATGCGTTGGGCAAATAGTTCACAACTCGTAAGCTACCAATATTTTAATCAAACTTAGTAATAAATATTGATTACTTTCTGGTCGCATAACTCAAAACCATACATGTTTTGTTAAAAATATTTCCCTATCTTTAATTCCATTTTAATTTATTTAGATAAACGATTTGTTTACTCTGTGAATAATTATTTTGGTTCTTGATTTAGTTTAATCAATGAAAGTATTTTGTGTTTAGCAGTCTTGCAAAGTTTCTACTCTGTATATTTACTTAGTTTTGTTTTTAATTAAATTTTTTTTTGATCAAACAAAACATTACCAAATGTTTGTTTGTGATAACTTTTTTTCCGTACATGACCTTGGTAGTTGGTAGAATAGTTTTATCGAAATAAAATTAATTGAATATTACTTAAATATTCCATCCGGGCATGAATATAACATATCTGAGATGATGTAGATCTATGCTAGATTTGGTTGGCTATCTTGTTAGTAAAGAGGATGTCTAATATACCGGCCTTGCTGGGAGCAATCGATTTCAGTTTTTTGCATATGTTGCTAATGATCGTTTTGTTGCAGCTAATGCCGATTTATTCAAGGCCATTGCAAGGTTTGTCCACTCTGCTTTCAACTCGTCACTCACTTTAAAGACATCCTTGCTACGTTAATATTCACAATATTGTTCTATCATACCTCCTTTTTCATACATTGACTGTGATCTTTCGTGTTTTTTCTTTGTTTCACATCCATGCAGTATAGTAGATATTATAGATGTGTTGTTCATGACAACCCAAACACGCCTCGACAACTTCTATATTATTGATGTTAACTCTGTCATATTTTAATTATTTAGTGCCTATTCTGGCGGTGCCGCTGAGGGCGTTATAAAAGAGTAGCAGGAGACCGAGCTATGCTCGGTGAAAAGAAAGACAATCTTTTAATTTTTTTCGCAAAACAACTTCAATTTCATTTTATTTTATTCGACTGAGACATAAAATCGATGTTGCCGAGGTAACCATCGTCGCTGTCACTACCAAGATTTATAGAAGTTTCATCGTTCCATGCTTCTTTCCCCACAACATTATACACGCGACGTTCATTTTCGGGTGGTAATAGAACTTTCAAGTTATTTTGTCGTTTAACACGGGAAAATGCTACGTACAACATACCGTGATTAAAAATAAAAACAGGTGTACGAAGGTCGACACCAACAAATTCGAACGTTTGCCCTTGAGATTTATGCACGGTCATCGCAAACGCTGGTCGAAGCGGAAATTGATGTCGTTGTATTGTACATCCAAGTTAACCTTTATTGGAGACGGACGTAACTCGAGGAATGTGTACTTCTTGTCCAGCCTTTTCCCCAGTAATTATTTTTGCTCTAATTACGTTGTTACATAATACGGTAACAATCAGACGTGTTCCATTGCACGTACCCTTCGAAATATCTAAATTACGCATTAGCATAATTATCGTATTTTTCTTTAGTTTTATTTCATGGAATGGCAAATCAGCAATTTCAATCGAATTAAGAAATTCTGGCGTGAATTCAATACCTCCTTCCTGTTTATCCTTCACAGAATCATGATTTATATACGATTTGTATTCTCCTGGGAGACGATCGACGATTTCATCATTAATATTACTGACTTCTCTGTTCAGCGGCGCGAGAATAACATGTTCCTTCATTCCATCGTAATTTTGATTCGCAAGGCAATTTCCAAATACTTCTTCGATTAAATTGCTACTGGAAATTATATCCTCAGGTAATTCGATTTCATTGAAATCATTTTTTGGAAGATTTCCATTTCCCAGTTTTAGGATATACTTTGCGAATCCTTCCTGTTTAGGATCGACACGCAATTTTTTTTTAACGAAAATTTTTTGAAATGCTTCCATAGATGACTTTATTTGATCGACAAATCGAGTGTTTCACTACGGTTGCTTCGGAGTTGAACAGGTAAGCACTGATGGAAATCACCTCCAGCGACTAAAATTTTCCCTCCAAATGGCAAGTTTGGATTTGCAATAGACCGCACCAACTGATCCATATTTTGTGAACCATGCTTTGGTAACATCGTTGCCTCATCCATAAGGAAAACATCAACTTGAGCAAGTTTTGTAGCTTTGATTGAACCAGGTTTAATGCTGGAAATTGAATCTGACGAAAGCGGAACTTTCAGACCAAATGTCTTGTGTGATGTTTGTCCAGCAGGCAATAGAGTTGATGCGATTCCAGTAAATGCCATACATTTAACTTTGCGATTTTGGTCACAAAGTAAGTGATACAAGGTCTTATACACGAAGGTTCTACCGGTACCACCTGGTCCATCTATGAAAAAACATTTTGTTTCCACATAGTCATTGTCATTGGCTGCACGTAAAATAGTGTCCACAATTTCAATCTGTTTTCCTCGCAGAAGTCGAGATATGCGTTCTCCAGTAGCAGCTGACTCATCAGAATTTAGAACGTCCATGTTTTGGTCAGCTTCGTAATTTTCAATGACGTCCATACCATATCGTTCCACCCAGAAACGAAAATTTCGCCCTTCTGTTGCTGTCGTATTTAACTTGAATGCAATGATACGATAAGCACGTCTAATTGCAGCATCCTCAGATCTATTATTTCGTCGTGCTTGCGCAGAATAAAATCTTCAGCCAACTGATTTTTGAATCTTTCCCAGAGACCTTTTGGATCTTCGGCACATCCAAAAATAAGAATCTGAACGAAGAGTATTCGCATTACCGAAGGCATTTTGGACAGTGCTGATTCTTCTAGACCATCTATTCACTGTTTATCGTCGAAAGCGAGGCCATGAGCTAGGCAAGCTTGTTTGTATGTCGTATAACGAATGTCATTCACAGTAAGGAGATTATCACTTGTTGCGTCCTTCACATGATAGAGAAGTACTCGCAAATTAAAGCATTCTGGCTGAGCAACTAATTTACGTTGTGTATTCGACCAATGACACGCCCATTTCCCATGTACACGTTTTTCCAACCCATTTAAAATTTTCGGGCATTTGCCAATAGTAATTCTGATTTGTTTACATTTGCTTAAATGCCTGGTATTGTCTATAAAATACGCTTCTAGCATTGAACCTTTTTGTCCAATATCTGCTAGATCTTCTTGGGCTTGATCAATATCTTGCATTCGATATTGACCACGCAAATTAATATTCAAGCACTGAACAATATGACTCTTTCTTTGGATTTTGTGGCCACATAAGCGCCAGCATGCTTCACGTGGTATAATGCAGTGACCTTCCACATAGGTGTCTGCTTCATTATAAATCAAACTCCATTGATTTTCGATTACCTTTATTGAAGCGCAATCGTGTCCTTTGTAGATGTATTTATATAAATATTTTACCGCACCTATCCTTCCAACATATTCAACATTGATGTGACATTGGAATTTTTTCAGTAAATAAGCATTATCGTCGTCATAACGACGACGATACTTTGGTTTTTCATCATCCGCTAGAGATGTTACTACTTTGAATTACATTAGAAAACCGAAGCGGCACTGCAATTTTCCATTTTTATTGACCATACATGTAGCATCTGGACTTAACTCTACTCCGCACGGATTATGAATCATCCACTGTAAGACTAATTCTCGCAATTCAGGGTCGTCGGTATTTGGAATTTCAGCTGAAGTTAGATCATCAATTTCTTCTGAATTATGGATTCAATCTTCAGGATTCATGATCAACATCAAATGCATATGTCCACGTTTTTGAAATTTGATGTACACACATATGCGGCCACCTTTCCAAATATCTATTTTTTTCCAAATCATTGATAATTTCATTAAATTTCTGTTTCGCAATTCGAGCGACGAGATCGGGACGATCTTGAGCGGACTGCTGTATAATAACTCCATTATCAGATATAATACGCGCTGCTTCTTTAATTTCCAGTCGGGATTACAAGAAATCTGAAGATGATCTGAAACATGAAGAAATCTGGCGATCCAAGACGACGAACAATAGCCATTGCATCTTCGACATGTTCAGTATAGTAACGCGGTGATCCGGTGAATGATGATGGTAGTATTATTTTTTCACCAACAAGTGCATTCTGTTTCACAGCTAAGTCATTGATAAGTCGGGTAACACCTGCGTACTGATCGGCTAAAATAAATTTGATGCATCGGATGCGATCACGTTCAACTCGAATGAAAGTATCGACGAGATATTGTTTAAAAAGTCGTCCACTAAAATGTAAAGCGTTGAAAACTGTTTGACGCAGGTCGGGTGTTAAATTAGTTTGCAAAGAAAGGCTTTTGACGTGTTCAGGTCAAAAAGCTATATACGATATTGTGCTAGTTCCAGTCGTGTTAAATGTGGACGACTTGTGTAAGGTTTTTGAAGTGACATACCCACGGTTTATCCTGACGTTCCGGCTGGATAAAATAATGGGTAGGTAAAGGGCTCCACACGATGTTCGATATTTTTTAAAATGACAACATCTTTGTCACGTTGTTTGACAACCATTTCATTTGACGGCAAGTTTTTATCAGCGTTAAGCGTAAGAACAACGCATGCTTCATTACATGCAGGAGGGTTGAACCGTCTATAATACACACCATCTAACACTGTAAAAATGAGCTGCACATTTGGAGGTTTTAGTCCCAGTGCAGCACCTATCACCTTGAGTGGTTTGTGTTGGATGTGCCGCCATATTAATTTTGTGATAAACTTTTCCAGCTGCTTTGAAGCTAAAAATGTTACGACTATTGATTGTTCGCTCATCGCTTACGTTGAATGAAGCTAAAGCGAAACACGAGTTTAAGTTTCGGATTCGTTTGTGGACTCATTAGCGAGCGGGTGACGTCGTAAAAAGAGGCAAACCAATTCATTTGGAAACTGTGGAGGTGGTAACACAATTCGACTATGCAAATAACAATCTCCAAACAAATGAATCACCTTTAGTAGCTATTCTTTCTTCGGGGAAATAGAGGGCTCCGCAGTTAATACATACAACGTTGAAGGGTCCCAATGATTTGTAATTGACGCTGGCGTAGTTTACGGCATCTTTGTAGGTTCGTACTGGATTCTGTGCCATAGCACGTTGCCTTCGTTCATTGCGACGGCGTTGTTCTTCTAATCGCAGATTTCGTTGTTCCTCATTTTCGTTTGCGATTCGTTGTGATGCTCGTTGTCGTATGTCTTGTAACCACTTATTTCATTGTGAAATATTTTCGTTTGCGATTCACTGTGAAGATCGGTTTCGTTTTTGTTCCAAGCGATGCTTACGTTCTACATCATTTTTGTTTGCGATACGATGCGTATTTATTCGTTGTATTTGTTCAAGGTGTTCTTGGAATTGAGATTCCTTAAGTATCATAATTACTTTTGACATTTTTTCCATGCCTTTTGCTTGAGCTTTTCGGATTCGTCTTGCCGCGTTTGATGGTTCAGGTTATTTGAAAAAATTTCTTCGACTCGATCTTGGACATTTTGATTGAATTCGATATCATTCATAGCATTTGATTGTCCTGGTTGTTGTTCTTCTAACGGCGCATCATTTTTAATTTTTTGGGTCATCCCCTATACATATTTCGAATTTGTTTTTTATGTTGATGAAAAATCAAAATATAATAAAACTTTTTAATTTTACAACTGTTTAAGTTTTTTGTGACGATTTTTATTACTTTGTAAATTATTATTTATTTTTATATTCACAAATTTTATTTATTTTGTTTTTGAAAAAATAATTTCCGATGACAAACTAGATGTCAAATTTAGTGCAAGAAAGATTTTGTCTTCATATGTTGCTTTGGTCATTTTATTTAGCACAGACACTCATCTTCATCTAATTTTTTTATAACTAATAATAGCATTTGCGACGTCATTCATATGAAAAATGTTGTTCCTTAATAAAGGCTCCAATCGACTTTTCCCAAAGTCGTGACCTATCTAGATCGTTTTGCACACCGGAAAATGGTAGTATGCCAATTTTCAGAAAAAATTATTAGTGCCGTTTTCGAGAAAAAATTTACAAATATACAATTATTACTCGTTTAATAAGTAAGAAATATTTATTGAAAAGATGATACACTCAGCAAACTTTTTAAAAACCTCTCCATTTAGTGTTTCGAGAAAATATTACAAAATCAAAAAATTAAGTTTCTTTCAATATTCCAAAAATATTCTAAAATTATAATAAAATCAAAAATTTAAACTTTTTTCAAAATTCTAAAAATATTTCAAAAATTATTACAAAATCAAAAATTGAAACCTTTTTCAAATATTCCAAAAATTATCACAAACTATCAACAGTAAAATCAAATTGTAGTGTGCTTTTTAAAATATTTAGCACAGACACTTATCTTCAATGAAATTTATTAAAACTATTCCAAGTATTTGTGACGTCATTCATATGAAAAATGTTTTCCTTAATTAAGGCTCCAAACGGTTTTTCCCAAAGTAGTGACCTATCTAGATTGTTTTTCGCACCGGAAAATTATGGTGCCGTTTTCGAGAAAAAAATTACACATATACAATTATTGCTCGTTGAATAAGGGAGAGCTAATCTCGTTTAGAGAAGAGTGTCACCTTCTGTTTGGAGTATGTTGAAGGTGTCTGGAAAAATGAAAGCATAAGTAATGTTTACCTGTCCAAAAAAAACTGAGTGAAATTTCCATCAAACGATTTTTTTAGAGTTTCTACAAGATGAATGATCACAGAATCACAGTGCATTTTTTTGTTCTCGTGATAGAGTTGCACCTTGAGTTATGCTCTTCAATTTTTTTCCAAGTATTACCACTAATCTTTAATTTCTGAAAATTGGGCGGCTTGATTCGGGTATCCGAGCATAAGTAACGGATTCATTGTAAGCTTCTTGAAACTTCTTAGTATCCAGACCGTGATCGAATTAGTTCTTCGTTCTTTCCTTTGATGATGTTCCAATATGTTTTGTTCTTATCTGGGAACTTGTCTCTAATAGCTGATTTATGACACACTAGTTAATAAGTCTAGTTGGAAGGACTGTTTCTAAAGGGCGTTTTTTGACCTTATACAAAAAGTTGAATGAATTGTTAAAATACCATATATGAAAGAGCAGTAAATAGACATACCTTTTTAACGATATATTACAGCAAAAAACCTAACAGTTTAACCTAACAAACGAACTCACTTAAAATTCATCTCAATGTCAAAAATTCATTCTTTAAAAACTAATCCCTCAATTTGATACTTTTATCCTAGATATTAAAATATGTTATCCTTTTTCCATATCATAACCTCACAACTAATTCAATTCATACGTTTTAAACAAATTTAAACTTTAATAAGTTATACATACCAAACAACCTGTGAAGTGGTTTGAAAATTTCCATGTTAATTTGTAATGTTGGAAAATTTTATTTTTAGAAATATAATTTAAATTTATTTAATTAACATGAAGTTCATTAATTAAAATGAAAATAAATATAAGACCACAACAACAATTTTTCTTTATTTAGTATTTTTTGCCAATCTTTTTCTAAAGCGAAAAAATACTTAAATTAGGGTTGAAAAGAAAAACAAATTCTACCTTATTATAGAAAAACAAGAAATACGTTTTGATATTTAAATTTTGTTTCTTTTAAAATTTTTACTTTGCAATAGCTGGACGATAAGAAAAGTATTGTATTCACAATAAAGTATTGTATTGTGAACTAGCTAGTTTTTACCTGTAAAATGTGTACTACTTACTCTTAATTGATATTTGTTTGTACATAGACAGTGTAATGCAGCCATGTCAAATTCATTTCGGTATACGGGCCAAATTTTTCGATAATTATTTTCCAAAGCCCTATCTATACAGGTCGGGTCACATATGTTCTTGGTTTTATTGAAAATTTTAAATTTGTTAAGGAAAATAAAACAAAAATGTTTATAAAGAAATTTATTAGCTCTTACCATATATATTCATTCATTAATTCAGTTATTATTATTATTATTATTATTGCACACTTTTATTTAACTTGACTTTTGACAGCTGTGTTGGTTGGAATTTTGTGATCCATTTTTCAGTAACTTCCCATTATGTGATTGATTCCAAATTTAAAAAACCAGTTTGTTAAAGCAGTCAGTACGTATTTCTAAAAGTTTTAAAGCAAAAAACTTTATAAAACTGAAGAAAAAAAATTCAAGTTTTTCTTCACTTAAAAAAAGACCTTAAACAATTGCACTGAAATCCTCATAATCTGGTTGACCCATTTTGAGCTTAGGAATTTCGGTAATACCATTGAATAAATATCTAAGGAAGAGTAACTAGACATTTTGAGTGAAGCATCTAATTTTTAGTATTGGTGAAGTTTGATAGTGTTTGCATTTTAGCTGGGTGGTACTGTTTACAATTTGCATATTTATATTTTCAAAACAAATAAAAGAAATAATAAATGTTACATATAAATTTAAAAGCCTAATATGTTTGGATAAAATATTTCCTTATATTTTCATATATAAATATTTTTAATTGTCCATAAAACACAAATTTTAATCATATTGAATTACTTTAAGAACACCTTATACTCGGCTGTGATTACGTTTGAAATATGGTTTGACAACGATGGATTAAGAAAAATTACATTTATGTAGGGTAATAAAATATAAAATTAAACTAGAAAATAACAGTTTTTGTAAAGCAAATACTTTATGTTTTTGTTAAAACATCATTCTAAACCCTTTTTATGCGTAGTATTAGTCAAAATATTCTAATCATTGATATTAAATTCGATGATCAAATTTCAGTGTATTTAAGGTTATTTGTACATATTTTAATGCAACACTTCATTTTTATGAATAAACTACAGCACAAATACTAATAATTGTTTTGTAAAACATTAATTTAAACTTTAATTTTTATAAATTTTGTTTAATTTGAATATCTTAAAGTAGAATTTTGGATAAAAGCTATCATTTTATTTTAAAATACATAACGAAATATGTCAAATGCCATGGATGAAGAACGCACAGATATACAAATTACATACTTCAAAAAATATTCGTGTAGCCACACGTAATTATTCTTCCTTGTATATTTATTCAATGGGTAATACTATGTTTATCATTATAATCATAGACATCATACATGTTTGTGTCATTTTTATATGGATAAAAGGCCTTATACATTATAAATAATGAATATAAAAAAAATCGAAGTATGACATTTGGTTTTAATTTCAAAGCTTATAGACCTTTTTTCTTAAACTTTAACTCGTTATTTTGGTGTATTTGACAGATTACATACAGCAATGATAATTAGAAATCAGTTATTATGTATGAAATTTTATTGCAAAAATGATAATAGCTATAAAGTTACTATAACTATACTGAACTATAGTGAAAACAACCTAAAAACAACACAAAACAATCTTGATTTGAAAGAAATATTATTTACAATTATTTGAAGCTTTTCGTTACACAAATCAGCTGATCACAACTGTCATATTTTTTTGGAGGAAAAAAGTCTTTCATTCACGATTCGTTTGAGTAATAACCGTTATTAATATCTTTATATCAGTTAATAGAATGCACTGCAGCAAATTAAAAGAAAACTTTTATTGTATATGTCAAAACCCTCCTAATGCTAAACCTGATTGTTTTTTAAACAAGAATATTTCTTGTGGCAGAAAAATAATTATTTTTGCTGGTTTATTTTGACAGATGTTATGGCAAAATAAACAAGTTATTTAGGTTATGTAAACAAAAACAAATTAAAATTGGTGCTAAATATTGTTAATTTATTTTTAATTCACAGCTAATATAATTTTTTTAACAATTTCGATATATTTTGTGTAAGTTAGTTTGAAATTAGTATAAATTTATTTAATTTTTGTACATGTATGATGTGTCAAATTTAATTTGAAGTTTTGCCTGCACAAATGCTGTTTTTATAACCCTTCCACAAATTGCACAAATTTTAAAATTGACAGACACAAATTGTGATTTGCCTTGCACAAATTGTGTGGATGTAGTAAGATCGTTAACAACAATTTGTTTTAAGAAAATGTTTGGTTAGTGGAGACTGATTATTAGCAAACGTAAGTAATTATTATCATTTATAGCAAACGTTTGTTGTTTGTGTTTATGCAGTAAAACGAGAATGGCATATTTTATAAGAATTTATTAAATTTGAAAAGAAGATTAAATTTTAGGTAAGTCATTCAATTACTGATTTCACTTAAAATGTATTTACTATGATATTGAAGTGGTAAGCTTATTTTTAAGTAAAATAAAATTCAAAAAACTGATAAATTTTTCATTGACATAACACGATGTTCCGTTCGAAGAAACAAAAGTTTTGTTCAAACGTTAAATCTTTTATTAATAACTATGCTTTCAAACTGTAATAAGAAAATAAATATGTAAATATCTTTTTAAACAATTTAATACAGATGGCAAAATTAGATATACAGACTAGAATACTATTTAACTAGAAGTTTTGTTAGATAAATTATTTTCCGTTACAGTTTTTTACAAAAAATAAAAGTGGGTGGCGTAGTGAATATAGAAAGGCAATGAATATGTAGAAAATGGGTTAATTCTAAATCTTAATTATATAATAAGTATAAATACTAAAACTTAATTCAACTATTTTAAAATATTAAAATTACTTATAATACAAAATGTGATGTAATGAACGTATTCGCTGACTGCGCCAGCCACTTTTATTTTTTGTAACAAAACTTCTAGTTAGATTCTAGTCTGTATATCTAATTTTGCCATCTGTGTTAAATTGTTTAAAAAGATGTTTAAATATTTATTTTCTTATTACAGTTTGAAAGCAAACATAGTTATTAATAAAAGATTTAACGTTTGAAATTCATTTTTAGTTTTTAGTTCGTTTTCAATAAAAGTTTGTTTTTAAAATTTTATTTTTTGCTAAATCAAAATTTGGTATTCGTTTTTGGCTTGATGTAATTTTTAATATCGATGCTAAATGATCTTCAGTCAATCTGGCTCGCTTTGCAGTTTTATTCATCTTCATTTGTGAAAAAATTTGTTCACATATATAACGTGCTACCTGCAAACATGGATAATAAGCGTTTAACAAAATGTCGATTTATTGGGCAACGGTCTGCAGATAAATAATCTTAAAACTCTGGAATACCAATTTCGTTATATTTTTGGTTTAATAGCGTGACGCATCGTAGTTCTATAAACTCCCCGAGCAGAAATTTGTTAGGCTTCAAATAAAATCCTGATAAGGTTTTTTCCTAGTTTGATAGGGCCCAGATCATGACTGTAACGCTATTTTCTCAATCAAGCTCTAATTAGGATAGTCGGAGCAGGACCTGATCAAGGATCAGGATCTGATCAAGTTCGCCATTTAAAACTAAATAGGGTAAACCTAGTAAGGTATTTTGTATCAGGTCCTGATCAGATTGCACAACCAGGGGTGTAATAAAAAAACCCCATCAGAGACGGATATGTTCAAATAAGGTTAGCCTTAAAAGGGAATTCTAATTCAGGCCCCGGATCAGAGGCCCAGATCAGATTCTCCTAATAGGGCTTGTTATTTTTGGCCCTGATTACGCCCTGCAGATTGTATTCAGGCTTTCCCTAACTAATTTCTGATCGGGCTCATTTGCAAATTTTCGTCAATCTTTTCAATGTCAACAGACATCGGAGAGCAAATAATATTGAAATGAGACTCACTACTTTGAAAATCTGAAAACCTCAATTTAAAATCGTCTGCCAACATTTTCACTTGTTTTTCATATTTTTCAAATAAATAAATTTTCTCTTTTCAATTTTATTTCCCATAAGGGCATTTTTTGTTTGAATGAGTTTATTTGGTCATACAACGAGGTTATAAACATGTTTTTACACTGAACAATAATTTGAGTTGACTGAGATGACCAAAACTCAACAGAGAAATCCAAATCTTGTATCCAATCAACTTTTTTAGTTCAGCGCAGTCATAATATTCCCTAGGCCCTCGCTGATTTCATTTGATGATTTCCACATGTTTTATACTTCGTGATGCACTTGTCCTTGACGAGTCCGAAAACTTTTGTTCTGTCATTTTCCTCGATTTGGCCACTTTTGTGTTCGGCAAATTCCGAAAAATGCCGATTGTCCGCTATCTGGTAAATTTGCTCCCAACATTTTTTTTCAACAATTGGGGTGGAAATTTGTACACGGGTAACCTTGTCTGACAAAAATTTTTTTGCTATTGTCGAGCCCGACAATCCAAACATGCCAAAATATCAATAGCAGACACATTTTTGTCGGTCAATGTAACCCTCGTGTTCTAAAACAAATTTCCACCCTCATAGTTAAACAAAAAGAATTGTGGTAGCAAATTTACAAGATCTCGGGCAATCGGCATTTTTCGAAGCTTGCCAAACGAAAAAGCGGCCGAATCGAGGAAAATGGCGAAACAAAAGTTTTTGGATCGGCCAAAGACAGCCGCCACACGAGGTATAAAATATGTGGTAATCATTAAATGAAAATGGGGGATGGCCCAGGGATTCTAATCTTTAATTACGAAAAAAATTAAGATTTCGTAATTGAATTACGTTATTGTATATTTTCAAGAAAAGATGAAGGAACTGCTTTAATGGTAGGTTAAAAAACATGCTATTGACATATGCCTGTCTGGTCTTTAACCATTCATGGTCTTTAACCTTTAACATTATCAAGAAATATGCCACTAACTGGCTTATTGGCATCTTCATTGTAGTTTCGTTTCTGCAAATTTTTAGAACATATTTACTTATTTTCCTTATTTTATTTATATTTTCTATATCCTATGATGAAACATCGGTCTATGTCAGGGGTGGCGAGCCTATACAATCCTATACAATCTATTTTTATCAAACTGTTGACGAGCCAAGCTATTGGTGATATTAAAAAATACAATTGTTACAAATAAAATAAAAAAAAGTCCGAGCGACAGGATGTCCGCTAGAAATTGGTAGATTTCGAGATCAGACAGTTTTGTGTACAAGTAGATTCTGATGTTTCAGATTAGTTTAAACAAAACAAACTAATTATAAACATATATCGAACAGATATCGAACAAATTTTAAAAAGAAAATTAGCTACATATAAGCAAAACGACATCTATCCAATTTTGCAACAAACAAATATCAGATCTACCACAGAACATATGTGTGACAATTTATGACACTATATGAAAAACAAACGCCAACCAAACGCCAAACGCAACATTATTGACTGTTATACGGTTTTGCAAATTGTTTTTCTTAGGGCTTGTTGCAAACCTTTTGTTGAAGCCAACGAGTCAAAAATCTCTAGCTGCAGAGGTTTATGTTTATAAAAAACGGATTAAAATGTTTCCACAGATTGTAAATTTATGAAGTTTTTAAAAATATTAGTATCCAAACGGCCGTTATAACGGATTTAAAAATCCCATTTTTTTCTAATATAAAGCCTCCGGTTAAGAAACTACCATATGTTGGATTTAGCTGATTTACGAACTCGTCCAAGATATTCATAAAACACACATTTTTAAAAAAAGTTTTTTGATTTGGCTCTACAAATGCGACCGTGAGAGTGCCGGTTGTTTCAAACGTATTTTATGTTTTACAAGCTTTTTTGTTGGAGCCGCTCACTCAGAAACTTCCAACTGCAGAGGTCTATTTTTTGGAATAAATTGATAAAAAAGATTTAAAAGATCCTAAATTTGTGAAGTTTTTAAAAATATTAGTATTCAAACGGCCGTTATAACGGATCTAAAAAACAGACTTTTTTTCTAGTTTAAAGCCTCTAGTTTCTTAACCATGTGTCGGATGTGGCTGATTTACGAGCTTGTCCAAGACATTTTAAAACACACATTTTACAAAAAAGATTTTTGATCTGGCCTTACAAATGCGACCGTGAGAGTGCCGGTTGTTTAAAAAAAATTTTTTTTGCAAACTTTTTGGTGGAGCCGCTCACTCAGGAACCTCTAACTTCAGAATTCTATTTTTAGAGTAAATTGATAAAAAAAATTCCAAAAAAATCTAAATTTGTTATTTTTTGGAATAAATTGATAAAAAAGATTTAAAAGATCCCAAATTTGTGAAGTTTTTAAAAACATTAGTATCCAAACGGCCGTTATAACGGTTTTAAAAAATCAATTTTTTTTAGAAAAAAGGCTCTAGTTTCTTAACCACGTGTCGGATTTTGCTGATTCACGAACTTGGTCAAGATATTAATAGAACACATATGTACAGAAAATTTTTTTGATCTACCTCAACAAATGCGACCGTGAGAGTACCGGTCGTTTTTGTCATATCTCATATCGTTTATATATATATATATATATATATATATATATATATATATATATATATATATATATATATATATATATATATATATATATATATATATATATATATATATATATATATATATATATATATATATATATATTGCATGCATTGCAATGGGCTTCATCTCGGAATTTCGGAAAAATTGATTGTTGTGCCAAACGACTATATATGGTAAGCGGAGACGAAAAAACAAAAACAAAAAATTATATATATATATATATATATATATATATATATATATATATATATATATATATATATATATATATATATATATATATATATATATATATATATATATATATATATATATATATATATATATATATATATATATATATATATATATATATATATATATATATATATATATATATATATATATATTCATATATATATATATATATGTTGTTGGTTTTCTTGGGCGTTTTTTAATTTGATTAAAAAATATTTGATTAAAAATATTTTGTTTAAAAAAAATTAAAACTATATAAATACAGGGCTATAAACCAAAGAAAAAACAAAATATTTTTAATCAAATATTTTTTAATCATATATATATATATATACATATATATATATATATATATATATATATATATATATATATATATATATATATATATATATATATATATATTCATTTATATATATATACATATATATATATATATATATATATATATATATATATATATATATATATATATATATATATATATATATGTATATATATATATATATATATATATATATATATATATATATATATATATATATATATATATATATATATATATATATATATATATATATATATATGTATAATTTTTTGTTTTTGTTTTTTCGTCTCCGCTTACCATATATAGTCGTTTGGCACAACAATCAATTTTTCCGAAATTCCGAGATGAAGCCCATTGCAATAGATAGATTTTTATATGAAATCTACCTAACAAACGCTTGCAGAATTTTATTAACAAAAATTAAAATTTACAATAAAATTCTTAAAGATTAAATTGAAATATAATAATATGTATTAGGTTTAAGTTAAAATGCGATTTTTGTTGCTGTTGGATGGCAAATAGTTAATGCAGTGCTCGTAATTCGTCACTTTTAACAAAATGCATGCAGAGCTAGATTTATCAGTCATTCTATTTCTCAAACTGTCCTTTATAAAATTGATTATGGCCATGTGGTGCCGAAATATTGCAATTTAAAGTTGAATAAATAATTAATAAAAAACCCAACGGCTGAAAAAGTGCGTTAAATAATTCGAAATTGTTTTGAGATCGGCCGGTTAAAATAAAATTGATTTTTATCAAACCCATCCTTTGTAAATTCATTTTTGAAAATAATGACTCCCACGCATATGTGGAAGAAAAATTTGACAATGTAACTGTCAGTAAACAGTTAAAGCTTTCGTAGATGCTAGATCCATGTTTTTCAATTTATCAAATCAATCTATAAATTTTTGTATCCATATTGAACTCGATTGAAAACCAATCAATTATGCATTTGAATTTCAGTTAAATTTAGAAATTTAAAAATATCAAAATTAAGAATATCTGGTTTAAAATAAATCATGAGGTTTCTGCAATTTGTCTGAATTATTTAAATCTTGAGGAAAATTCCTCAATAACTGACTGAATAATTGCGAAAAATTTTTTTTGTTAATTTAACTTGATCCGGTTTTTTGTGGGATTCTACATCCGCAATGAATTGCTTTAGATTTTGAAAATATTTAAATGTTTTGGATATAATGTCGCGATTTAAAACTTTTAATTTGGTTTCGAATGCTCGGCTGAAATTAAAAATAAAATTAAAGTCTTGTTAACCTAGCAGTTTAAAATTTATGATTTTATTTATTTAAGTACGTTCGGGGCATAAAAACTAGTAGCAGTTATATTTGAACGGACGCCAATGCATTTAACTAAAGATGGTTGAACATTTCGATTTTTAAGTACTCGAGCAACAAATCCTCTTTGTTCTTCCTTAATTTTTTCAAAGAGCGATTGATGATTTGTCTGATAATGTCGTATCACTGAGGATGTTTTGCCGGAATATAAAGGAATATAAATTACATGCTGCCTTATTATATTGCCTGATCATACCATATTTTTCATTCCACGAACTTAGAAAATCTCTGCTTGTTGAGTCATCTAATTTTGTTGTTTCTTTTCACTGGCCAGTGACAGTCACAAAAATATTTATGTAACAATAAAAAATGCTGCATCCTCTGCACTTTAAATATTCTTTTAATTATATAATTCCTAAACCTAAACTACTTACCTTCATATACAACGTTGAAATAAAACACACTACGTACACATAAAAATAATATAGCTGCCACTATTTTTTTATGATTTCACAAAAACGCGCGTTATATTGTGCCTGTATCGAGTGACTAACCACTAAAGAGTAAAGGCTGACTTATAATTGTTAATAATTGACGAATTTTTTCTTTATTTTGAATGTGTGCAATTGCACCCAAATTATCTCACAACATAATGGTCACTTGCGTATTAGGCGTACTATAGGAGTGTTTACTCCATGTTTTCCTTTCTCTGAGGGCATAATCCGTTCGCGTGCATCTGCGAACGTAAGCGCTGCACTAGCATATTTTCACGTTCCAGCCAATTTTCCATACGTACCACCTCTGGGTGCCATAGGCTCGCCACCACTGCTCTATGTCATATTTTATATTGATAGGATTTAATGAATTCTTTAAAAAAAGGGTTTGTTTGTGTTGTTGTGACACATATTGTTATTCCTACTGCACAACAGCACATTTTATTAAAACAAAAATGAATCTGATGAATCAATTATTCGACTATCTAGATCTTGACTTTCACTTTGTAGAAAATTATAAAAGGAACTTTAATGCATGTATTCATTCAAATTTGATAACCATTCGTATCTGTAGCAATCTAAACCTAAACGAATGTGATTCCTTTCCAAAACATACATGAAATGAAAAATAAACTGAATTTCGCCTAAAAACGTACATGTTTTTTCAAAAATTCATAACTTCGGTTCTATTAAAGATAGAAACTTTTTTTTTATTTTAAAGCTACAAGATGCCAGTTTAAAAAAAATTACATCAATAAAAATTATTAACAAATTCCTATTGTTATAAACAAATGAAATGTTCTAATCGATTTTTAGTTATTGCCCCACCCACGAAATGAGTTTTTAGTACGACCATCGTCTTATTCTACGATCAATTTTCTATAAAAAACGTATTTTTAATTAATGGAGAAATGATTTTTACTGTTAGAAATAAATTAATTTATCGAGCGTAAGGGCGACAAAAAATTTTATAAATCGGTCATTATTTTACATACCGAACAGATTAGAACAAAATCTAACCAACACATTTTTGATTGATTTGACTAAAGATCGATTTGAACATTTTATTTGTTTATAACAATAGGAATTTGATTTTTTTTAAACTAGCATTTTTTAACTTTAAAATAAAATAAAACAGAAGTTTTCATCTTTAAGAAGTTATGAATTTTTGAAAATAACTCGTTAAATAAAAAAAATCCTCGAACACGTATATATTATTTTCAATATAAAACCCATAAAAAATTTCATCCAAATTGGTTTGTAAAGGACATGCAATAAAAACTAAACAATTTTTTCAAAATCAAAAATAAACGTTTTTTATCTTTTCACTGAATACAAAATAATTGTAGGTAGGTTTTAACAAATCCAGGCCAAATGTCCAAAGTAACAACGTTCAATTTTATAGCTCAAAAATGTTCTAGTGAAGCTTCTTCAAAATTCGGACCAGTTTGTTCAATTTAAAATGTACTACAATCTTCACATGATAATTTATAAACGGCTGTTTTCAAACCTCTATTGTGTTTCAATTTATTATTCATAAGAACTAGGGTCAAGCACCACACCAGACCTGTTAATATTTTAGAATATAGAATGAACAAGTCAAATTGGTATGTTTAGAAATAATATTACCTAGTCAAATAAACAATTTATGGATAAGCAACGGCTATCAAAGAATATTTAAAACGATTGGGCAAGTAGGAACAGGTACAGCGTTACAATATAAAATAATATACACAAGTTGAGATTATAGTGCTCTCTAACTTCTTAGAACGTCTGTCCTGTAAAGACGAAATGTAATTAAAATAAAATAATTTATGTATTTTTCAGTATTCTATCAAATGATATAATTTTTACTTTTTTTAAGTTTTCAATATTAAAATAACCTATCGTAATTAGTTAGAACACGCCTTGTATGTACTTGAATTATGACAAAAAATTAAAACAACACATACAGTATTTGTTCTTGAACTTTGATATTAAAAAATGTGAATTTATTTTAATTATACAAAATAAAACTGGTGAAATTAATGTAACCTCATAACCTTTTATTATTACAATTTAAAAAATAAAACACATCTGTACTATTTGAGCTCACTTTCCACATATATAGAAATGTGATTACTTCTTATTGACATTTATTAACATATGTGCCGCACTCAAATATAAAAATCAAAGATCTAAAAATTTTGTAGACTAAATTTATAGGGTGATAATATAGAGATGTTGTACATTTTATAATTAGAATTGGGTCATCTCCAAAATGTTTCATATGATTTAGTTGTTATAGTTATTGAATTTGTCTTTTGACTTTACTACATTTATCATTTCTTCCATCTGTTTCCTTTCCAACCAATTTTAGTAACCGATATTCATTCAGTAAGCTACTGAAAACCAAACCAATGTTTCCTTTGAAAAACATGTTGCTCTAAAAAATACACGACTCATTCAATAAACTTGATTCTTCAACATTTCGTAATGAATTCCAATCCTTGAAACGTTCCAGGCAGTCTCTAATAAAACAATTTTTTTTAATTATAAAATTAATTGAATCATTTTTTGTAGTGTCTTAAGTAAATTTTGTGTTTTTATCAAAAACAATGAAAAGAAAATTCATTAATCATTGAAATTGATAAATTTCAATTTCATTCGTTTGCCATTTTGAGTAGCTTATGGTAAGCTTGTTTCAATTTATCACTATTTTGTTTATTTTAACTATTAATACTTTTATTATATTTAATCATACTTTGATTTATGCTTCGTTATTTTTAACAAGAGATTAATATCGCTCAATCAATTATGAACGGAAAACCTAGGTATTAGGTTCGTACAATGTTTGTCATTTACATTAGGTGTTTTGTATATATATATCAGTCTGATCAAGAAATCTGCCTGTTTCTAGCGGACATACTGCCGCTGGGACTTTTTATCATTCATTCCGTTTTGAGATTATATTACAAATGTTCGGAACTGTTTTTTATAATTATTTCTGTTTTTCTTGAAAGTTCACGTCGAGCAATTGTTTTGCATGTTGTTGTTCTAGGCTTCTTTTTTTACGATTATTTAATGACATATGTTTGATGACGATGACTTAAAAGGATTTTTGTTTCTTTATAATTATTTTTGAAATTGACACATGTAACAACGCTGTTTGCCCTAAATTAAGAAAGTATTTGTGAGTTGTTGTATGTATCATTGTTATGCGAGGAATAGTATTAATTAAAATATGTTTGTTTATCTTTATCAAATAATTTAAGATATTAGACATCTATTATTAGGCATCTATTTGTCTTCTTGGATTAAATCAAAAATGTATTTTTGTTGAGTAGGAAAAAAACGTTTACATTTTTTTAAGATTTCATTGTCCTTATATATTTCTTCTTCTAACATCATTGCTTATTTTCTTAAACTTTTGTTTTTAAATTAGATAAGAAAAACGTCTGTTTGGTACTTTTATTGATATTTAGAATTTCTTTTATTTCAATTTTATTTGACACCTACACAATACATCTTATACTTTTATGTTGTTCTGGTGTTTTATTTCATGTGATTTCGGTGATATCTAATTCGAAATCAAATTCAATTTCAATATGGTTCTATATTTTATTTATTTACTATATTATACAGAACAAAAAAGTATGTAATCGAATTATAATATAAACAAAATTTTCGAAGCAATAAAAACTTTTGGGAATGTTTCAATAGTTATCGATGAACGTTTGTTAAGAAAATTTAAATAATTGATTAGAAAAAACCTTAAGTGTCTTGAGTACTTGTATTGAATTTTTTAAATAATAAAATAAAAAAAATTACGTGACTGGGTAAGTTGAATTGGAAATAAAATTTGATTTGAATATTTTCAATCAAGAGTTGAATTTGTACGAAAAAATATTTTTTATTTAATTTTCTTAATCTTAATGAAACAAAAGGTTATTAATGAAACCCAAAAAATACAAATAAAACGTCTGGTTTTGGTAGATCGCATTTTTTTTACAGATATAATTAATTAACCATTTTAAACGATTTTCGATAAGTTTTGGTTCGAAGTAAAGTTTTTCGTATTTACATGTGAAATCTAGATTTTGTGTATATCTGAGGAAACTGGAAAAAATAATCGGGTTTCACCCTTTAACCGTTTCCTTGGAGTGATTAGCATTTGCTATCAAAATGATTTGTATTTCATGAAAAATATACCAAAGTAAAACATTTTAAATGTCAGCTCTTCTTTATTCTTGTTTTCACGTACTTATAATTTGAACTAAGAAACTACAAAATCAATCAAAACTTTTGTGTTAAATTTTACTTTACGCATATATTTAACCACCTTTTTTATTTTAAAAATGTGTATATGTATTTGTGTGCCTAAAATACGGAACAACAAATACAAAATCAAAAATTGTTTTGCACAAAATACGATATCAACAATTTAATTTGATAGTGACTGGAAATAACCAATATAAATACAAACAATAAATTTAAACGCAACAAATAAAGTAAATATATCCATTTTAAAAAAAATTATAAAAAACTCTAAATATAAATACAATAAATAAGAATTAACATTTAATTAACATAAATGCAATTAAAAAACAATTAAATAAACATAAAAATATAAATTCTATTTAAATATAAATACAATAAAAAGAAATATAAATAGAGTTTTGGACAATAAAAACAAATATAGATACCGTTAATATATAAATAGAAATACAATAAATAAATAAATATAATTAAAATTAAAATATATATAATATAAAAATTAATATACATACAATAAATGACATTACAATAGAAAATAAATATGAAAACAATTAATAAGTGTAAATAATAATTCAATAAACAACAAACTTAAATACAATTAATAAATATAAATAAAAATACAATAAATATTAATATAATAAAAAATAGTATAAAATAAAAATACAAATAAAAATAAATACAACAAACATAAATAAATAAATATAAATACAATAATTATAAATACATTATAAAATAAATATAAATACAATTATTAAGTACAATTTTTATTAATATGTGTACTCGAGTATACTCGTCATCGCCTAATATTAATTAAGCACTCAGAAAGGCAACTCTAAATTTAAATAAAATAGACCTTTTATCTGTTTCGCTACAACATTTCTTAAATTAGAAAGCTTTTCAGAATTTAAAAAATCAATAAAGTAGTAAAACCTTTGGTCAGAGTGGGATAAAAATCTAATACCGGATTAATCTGGGTTTGAAAATTCGATATCGATATCGATTAAAGATTCGATATCACGAAATTGTCACGGAATATTGGTATTCTGGTACCAAACTATTCTACTTCTATTAGCAGCATCAAAACTCGCATTATATGTACTCAAAGCAAAAACTAATTAAATTTTACAATTATTTTGTACATTGATGAAAAAAATTGGAAATTAAATAACAAATTTATTCAGAAAACCACTGATTTATTTTAAGCAACAAATAATTTTTTGATTTAAGAAAAGTTTGGCGTGTGCATATTAACGCAAAACTTACTTACGTTACTTTTACGCAAAAACGAATCGTAAAACACATTTTGCATCCTAGTTATCGTGACTTAAAGTTGAACTTAACGCCCGTAATAGTATATTACATACCTAGCGCTGTAAATAGCATTTTACATGCGAGTGAAAATATTGCACACGAGACGCGTAGCGGCGAGTGCAGTACCTTCACGAGCATGGAAAATGGTTTGCAGCTCGAGGTTTGTTATATACTTTTTCTACGACTTTGTTTTAATGCTCAAACGCATATAATTACTTGAAAAAATGAACTACTAATTATAAATTAAATGCAAATAGTTTACCAATTGTGGTAGGCTTTGCATTATTCTGTGTCAAAATGAATTGAAATATTTAATTTTTCAAAATCAAATTTTTCTTTAAATAAAAATTTTTCTTTTTATTAAAAGTGTTTCGTAATATATATATGAAAATCCATTACCGCACATTTTTTTTATTTACCGCGCACTTTTTGAAATAATCAATTTACATGTCATGGATAGAGTGAGGTAATTTATAATTTACTGTGATAGGAGTAGAAAAAATAAAATTCCGTTGCTATATAAAACATTAGTGTATTTTTCTACTTTGCCGCCCGTAAAATAATCGCCCGGAAAATAATCATAAAATTAGAACAAACAATAATTATTTACATATCGAGGGCTGAAAGTAGAAGATTACGCCTGCGGTAAAACGTTTTACGCACAACTGCACAATTTAATTGTAGTATAAATCAATTTTTAAATTTTTTAAACTCGCTAGACATGTTGAAAATTATACTAAGCATGCCATGATTTTCTCTATAAAATATAATAATTTATTTGTTTGTTCTAATTACTTCGGTCTGAAAGACCTAAGTATTACATTCATGAGCCAAAAGTGAAATTCTTAACCCCACTTTTTTTGTCATTTCTCGACGTTTTAGGACGTACTGATTCTAAAAAGCAAAAAAAAATGTATGTCTGTCTGCCGGCCGGCCGTCATTACCTACGCTGCAGGGAAAACCGCTGGAGGGATTTCAAAAATTTTTTTTTCTAAAAATAGGTATACTCAAGGGACAGGTCCGAAAGGACGCTGTGTTCGATAACTGTACCGGAAATGTGTCAAAAAATCATTAAGTGTGTCGAAAACAGCAAATTTTCATATTTTTGGCTTAAAAAACGTTCATTTTAAGTGATTACGAGTAGGAACATTGAATTTGGAGAAATCTTGATGGTCGGGATTAGTATATGAGACCAAAATCTAGATTATTGCATTATAAGTTTGTCAAAAAAATGTTGTCAAGTGTGTCAAAAAATGATTTTATTTATTTTTTTACCCAATTTTTTGGAAAAAAATGTAGCTGTTTTTATGACGTAAATGTAATTGAAAATGAAATTACACATGGAAATTTTTGAATTTGTTAAAGTTTTTGAAATATTTTTGGAATTATGAAAAAGTTTGTATTTTTGATTTTGCAATAATTTTTGCAATATTCTTAGAATTTCGGAAAAAGTTTTAATTTTTGATTTTGTCAGAATTTTTGGAATATTTTTAGAATTTTGAAAAATTTTCAATTTTAGATTTTATTATAATTTTTGGAATTTTGAAAAAATTTTCAATTTATGATTTTGTAATAATTTTTGCAATATTCTTAGAATTTTGGGAAAAGTTTGAATTTTTAAGAATTTTTGGATTATTATTGGAATTTAGAAAAAGTTTAAATATTTGATTTCATTCTAATTTTCGGAATATTTTTGGAATTTTGAAAAAAGTTTCAATTTTTGATTTTGTTATAATTTTTGCAATATTTTTGGAATTATGAAAAAATAGAATTTTTATAATTTTATATATATATATATATTTAGAATTTTGAAAAAAGTTTCATTTTTTGATTTTGTAAGAATTTTTGGAATATTTTTAGAATTTTGAAAAATTTTAAATTTTTGATTTTGTTATAATTTTTGGAATTTTGAAAAAAGTTTTAATATTTAATTTTGTAATAATTTTTGCAATATTTTTAGAATTTTGGAAAAGTTTAAATTTATAAGAATTTTTGGAATATTATCGGAATTTAGAAAAAGTTTAAATATTTGATTTTATTCTAATTTTTGGAATATTTTTGGAAGTTTGATTTTATTTAATTTAACAATATTTTTGGAATTTTGATTATAATTTTCCGGCAACGTATTGATATTTCGTGTTAGTTTTGTAATAAATTTTTAAACAGAGATAAAAAATACTTGTACACTGAAAAAAAAATTGAAGTTCATGACAACCTCATCTCGAAGTTGGCAGTTGATTATTCACGCAAAGAAAACTTATTTGCAAACAATTTCACTGTGATTGGAACAACTACACGATAACATTTTCCTAACAACAGAATGAGGTTTATTTAAAATATAACTTGTTATATCCAATATAACAGTAGTTGAATAAAGGTAATAACTATTTCCCTGAAACAAATTTTCTTTGGCCTTATATCATGAATTTTTCATTTTAAAGTATTTGACATTAATTGAACTATATTTTATTTTCTCATAAATATTTGGTGTGATGGGCTCAACTTCGTCGATTTATAATTGTAGAGTTGTTGAAGCAATTTCGTTGTTTGATTCGCCATATGTGACCGCACGGTGAGGTTGAGACAATTGCATTTCGATTGAAAATAGGACATGTTTTTTTTAGTGTACTTTAACAAAGAGTTATGTTTGATATACATCGCTGCCCAAAACTAAAAACCATGTCCTCGTGAAAGTTTTTTGCCGAAAACTATATCAAAATCCTTAACCCAGACCGAAGTCTTGATATCTCAGAGCTGTGAGATTTCAGCCCTTCCATATTTTTATGATTATTTTCCTGGCGATTATTTTACGGGCGGCAAAGTAGAAAAATACACCAATGTTTTATATAGCAATGTTCTTTTATTTACGGGTGTTAAGTTCAACTTTCAGTCACGATAACTAGGATGTAAAATGTGTTTTACGATTCGTTTGTGCGTAAATAAATTATTGTACAAAGTTTATAGAAAAAATCATGGTATGTTTAGTATAATTTTCAAAATGTCTAGCGAGTTTAAAAAATTCAAAAATTGATTTATACTACAATTAAGTTGTGTTGTTGTGCGTAAAACGTTGTACATACACTCAGGCGGAAAGAAAGATTACGCCCTTAGTTCAATAAAAACCCTCGCTTAGCGTCGATAACTATTACAGAAAAATCGTGTAATTTTTTTCAGTATTAAATGGTGTGAAATAGTGATCGATTTAAAACTATTATCACCCCCATCAAAGGATAAAATACTAAATTTTTAACAATTTTGGAGAGACCAAGTGAATTTTGGACGACTTACATCGCTTCAAAAAATTTTTTTAATAAAATTTTCACATTTTGATGCCAACCTTAAATAGCTAAGTTATAATTAAAATTCAAAAGCTATTATTAAAAAACAATAAAAAAATATAAAACATGCGAGACATTCGAAAGCGTATATGAAAATTAAGATAATAAAAAAATAGATTAGATAAAGGCGAGGTAGAGTTAACGAAAAATAAATTTAATTCCTTAAAGGTGAAGTAAAACACTGGTTAAAACGATAAAAAAAGCAATAAACATAATTGGAAACCCCTTTGAAAGATTGTAAGGATTAATATAATTAAGGAAGATAATGTAATAAAAATACGACATAATATATCCATCTTTAAAAAGAAACCTGAGACTGTTTGTTGTTTTGTGATATGACAGTACCTGACAGAAACAATTGATACGTTTCCTTAATCCTTTTTTTATTTGGCAAATTGAAATAGATTTAGGAGTAAAAGTAAAGACACCTACAAACTTCTATAAAATATCTTTTATTCTGACGCATTTTGTGTTTGATTCTAGTAAAATTAGTTTTTAGCTATTCGAAAGAAAGATTTCACTTTAATGAACTTTTGATCAAATTTTTTAATTAGGATTGTACTAAGGTATTTTATTGCATTCCCCACATACGTGGATTAACAGTATTTCTGTTGCTTTTAGTGCATAAATATACTCTGATTGTTACAGATAATATATTTTTTCGGGTAATATATTTATTATGATAAAATAATCTAGGGCACAATAACGTAATATATTCATTACGCACACTGAAAAAAACATGTCCTATTTCCAATCGAAATGCAATTGTCTCAACCTCACCGTGCGGTCACATATGGCGAATCAAACTGCGAAATTGCTTCAACAACTCTACAATTATAAATCGATGAAGTTGAGGCAATCACACGAAATATTTATGTGAAAATAAAATATAGGTCAATTAATCTCAAATACTTAAACTTTAAAATGAAAAATTCATGATATAAGGCCAAAGAAAATTTTTTTCAGGGAAATAGTTATTATCTTTATTCAACTACAGTTATAGTGGATATAACACTTTATATTTTAAATAAACCTCATTCTGTTGTTAGGAAAATGTTATCGTGTAGTTGTCCCAATCACAGTGAAATTGTTTGCAAATAAGTTTTCTTTGCATGAATAATCAACTGCCAAATTCGAGATGAGGTTGTCATGAACTTCAATTTTTTTTTCAGTGCACTAGTGTGATAAAACACTCATATTCGTAGAATATTAATACCATTCTGTGCTCGTAATAACGGATACCATTACTAACAATAATACTGTGAACTCATAAAATCATTCTATTATGCTTTCAAAGACGCCTATGATTTTGAATTATAAATTGACACTAACTTCGCTTTCCCATCAATATTTGCATCATACCCTCCTACCACAAATATACCAAATTGAAAATAATCGCAAAATAACGAGGTGCAGCAAAATTTTATAACCATACATTTTTCTCTTATCTTAAATTAAGAATTGATATCGATGTATGTACATATATAGATTTCTCCGTTCTAAAATCTGTAATCTTTTCTTATTTCCAAAAATTTTCTTGAGTATTATCTTAATCATATCAAACATATGCTATTTTCTAAAATTATTAGTATCCGATTTATTTTATCAGGAAATTCTATTGCTATTTATAAAGAATTATATATTACTCAACGTGGAAAAATATATTTTGATCTTAATTCATTTTTAATTAACAAAATAATGAAACGATTTTACGAATATTTATTTGTTAATAAATGATTTTGTTTAACTTATGGCGGAATTGAGAAAAACTGCAATTCATTTCCTTTAATTATTCATAATGAAATGTATTTATTATTCCACTGATGAAATATATATCAATTGATAAAAATTCGGTTTGATTGATATCCACCAACAAAATGTTACAATTTTTTTTAAAAATATAGTCATTAATTATAATTAATTAGAATTTTTATTATGTGAACTGTTCGAATTGATTATCGATTTGGGCCAATAATGGAGAAAGAAGGATTCGTATTCAAACTTATTTTAAATTTTATTAAGCTATAGTGATAGAATTCTGACACTTTCGATGTACATATATTTAATTAAACCATAAAGAAATATGTTTGCAATATTTTAGTACCTGTCTGTGTTGTTTATCATAGTTTTCAGAAAAAAGATTAATTATATTTATTAAAAATCCTAACTAATCCATTTCTAAGAATCGATTAATTTCCGTCTCGGATTTCCTTTTTTTCAGAATATTTCTCTTGTAATATTTTCATAAAATTTATTTGTTTGATCCTTAAACATTGTCCTCGACATATTTCTATCATTTTTGTCATAATTTGTATTTTTTGGTTGTAAAATTGATTGGAAATAATTTTTCTTACTAATTACACAAAACGAAAAACGAAAAC
Source organism: Diogma glabrata (assembly GCA_963693315.1). Classification (NCBI taxonomy): domain Eukaryota; kingdom Metazoa; phylum Arthropoda; class Insecta; order Diptera; family Cylindrotomidae; genus Diogma; species Diogma glabrata. Next base: position 239,947,399 of record OY856188.1, on the reverse strand, counting down.
CGTTTTGCTAAAAATATAAAAAAAATACTAATTTATTGTCTTTTTCAAAAACAAAAATTATGATTTATCATTGGCAGTAAAAATCTTTGAAATTAATAAAACCAAAGCAGCCAGCGCCAAAAACAAAAATAATATTTTAGACATTTTGGATGAACGGATGAATATTATACATTGGTTTCGTTTGATACTATTATATGCGATAAATAAAAACGATGCGATAAATAATTTTTTTTACAGTTTTATTAAATTAAATTTGTTTGATATATACAGAAATTAATTGATCGTAGTGTGTTCTACGTAGGGTAAATGGGAATTGGTGAATTCAACATGAAGTATATTTTAATATTTTTTACTATCATTACCACTGGCTATTTCAACAACACGACATGTAGGCACAAATAACTAGCAGATAATCCTTAAAGACTTATCAGCGGGTTTTATCAATTTACCAGGTTATTATGGATGAGTTTATATATCGCGTGTCTTAGACTTTATACTAACTTTATATCAAAGTAACTTAAAAAACTAATCGGTTTCGAACTTAAACGCACTACAAGCTACAATCCTAAATGTTACGGTCTCATCGAACTTTGGCAAAGAACCCTTAAATCAGCGATCATGGCCTACGACAGAACAGCTTGGACGTGTATCTACCATCAATACTACTTGGTTTACGAACCACTTTCCGTGAAGACTTACAATCTTCATCGGCTTAGATCGTCTATGGTACTAACATACGTCATCCTTTAGCCAAAATTCTAACTCCACTCCTCAGTCTGATTTCGTTTCACAATTGAAACAACATTTTGATCACCTTCGTCCCTCTATTGCGTCAAGACACACTTCTCCAAAAGTTTCGTATCCAAAAATTTCGGGTCTTGTTTGCATGTCTTCTTACGTACGAACTTAATACGTAAAGCGCTCCTAGCTCCATGCGAATGTCCTTTCCCAGTCATCAACTGTGATGATAAAAATTCGTTATTGACCGTAAACGACAACACATTCGAGTCCCTATCGACAAATTAAGACCATGCTTTAGAAAAAAATCTGAAGATGATTTAACTCAAAATTCACCAAACTTCGAGCACTAATCTCAGTCGCGCAGACGAGACTTCGTCTTCTACAGATTTTGTCCAATCTACTTTTTTGGACACATTCCAGTCTTCTCCTTCTATCTCCGCAGAAACAAAACAACGCGACGCTAACAATATATATTCCATCATGCATCTACAATAACGCGAGCAGACAGAACCACTCGTACCCCTACTCACTTCCTTCGTGCAATAGTTTCTATATCGTCTCATCTTCGATGAAACTAGAGGGGGAGGGAAGTGTTGTGGCACGCATTCAAACTAAAAACATTTTCAAATTTAAAAATTTAGCAGGCGATCTTTTTTCATTCTAATTAATGAAAACAATATAGTTTTTCAGTTCTTGTTTTTTGTGATATTATAAAAGTTCCCTTATTATATTTTGTCTTTAAAAATATGGAGTTGTTTTAAAAAATCTACTTATCTTGTAATGGAGAACTGGTTATATTGGATCTTCCAATGTAATGGTTGAGCAGGGCGCGCACCTAGTGAGGTTTTAGACCCTAAACTAGCTTCAGTAAGTGGGTCAGAGAGAGTTCACCTGCTGACTCCAGCACAAATAATGAATGTGTGCGCGTTACGAAGATTTAGCGAATTATAAACAAAAAAAAGAAGTGAAAAAAATTGAGACTCTGGCAGCCCCATTGGTGGAGAAGCCACGAACGTCACGTTTACCTCCCCATAATCAATGGTACTCACACGCACAAGCACCACATACACTCACGCCCACACACATACACCCACGCATACATTCCTACACGTAGATATATACATACATATCCATACACATACGCACACATATACCTATATACATATACGCATACATATATATGATAAAGCTACTCACCCTCTGATGCTGTAGATCCTTTTTCCTCCTCCAGGCTGGACTAGCCGTTCACATCTCCCCAGTCAACTTTGCAGATAATTGCTTACCTGCATCGCTCAATATGACATTACGACGGAACACAATATCACCAGGCTTAAACAGAGACACCCTAGCTCGTAAATTAAAACGTTAAGCACTCTTAGCGAATGCTTCAGAAGTCAGTTCAAGGATTTGACTACGGATTTTGTGCAAGTAGTCCGGACTCAGACGGGTTTCATCCGGTTCATGAAGACTGTTTAATCGTTTCAGCAACTAGGAAGAACCGTGAGTTTTCATTGGTAACCCAAACATAGCATAATAAGGGGAACAATGAATTGTTTGGTGTAACGAACAGCGCAGTGCAGAAGCGATCTCGCTCAAATGCATATACCATTTTGAATACTCTTCTTTTAAATATGCCCTAATTCCAGAGAGAACACTTCTGTTGACCCGTTCGGAAGCGTTCGCTTGTGGTGAATATAGTGCTAATAAAGTGTATTTCACTCCGTGCTTTAACAAGAAATCCTCAAATATTTAAGACTTAAATTGTGTACCATTGTCGGATACAACAACTTCTGGGCAACCAAATACATGAAAGACATTGGTGGCTAATAAGTGACAAACTGGTTCAGCGGTTAGTTTACGTAACGGAAATAGAAATGGAAACTTAGTCACATGATCAAGTACCACAAGTATCGCGATACTCCCGGACTTTGAGGTTAAGATCCAAGAATATCGATGTATAGGTGGTGACCAATTCGTTCTGTTTTCATTGGAGATATCATAGGAGCACGGAGTGGAACATTAGGAGCTTTGATCTCTTTGCATGTTTTGCGGTTCATCACAAATTTCTTCACTTGGGTGTACATTTTCGGCCAATAGTAAAAACGACGGATGTTATACAATGTTTTAGCTAAACCTCCATGAGATGAAGTTGGAGGATTATGTGCCCTTGCAATGCACTATAATTTCGCATGATTTTCAAACCTCACCCTCCAGAGGAAACTCAGGATCTAGACACGCTAGTCTTTTATATACTCTACCAAAATTACTTTCAGATCAGGCAAGGTACCGTCTGCTTCAGTAACTAAGTTCACCAACTCCAAATATCTGGAAGTGTTGAAGAAAGGAGAATTAAGATCTATATCAGGCACTGGACATACTTCAGAAATAGCATCAACAGAGTCACGTCTTGATAGGGTGTCGGGGACTGCATTCAGTTTACTTTTACGGTACCCACTATCAAAGACATTACCCTGCAATTTCAAGCTCCAACGAGCCAATCGACCAGAAAGGTCTTTTTGTTGCATAAGCTATTTTAATAGCATGATCAGTCACGATCTTAAAAGCCTGACCCTCGACATACGCACTAAATTTTTTTACCCCCAGTACGGCTGCTAAGCATTCTTTCTCACTAGTGGAGTAGTTGCGTTGGGCCGAATTAAGTTTTTTGGATATGTACGCTATAGGATGTTCTATACCGTCTATGTCACATTGAAGCAATACACAACCTATGCCGTCATTGCTAGCATCGCACTGGGGAGTAAAAGGTTTAGTATAATCAGGGTTTATAAGGACGGGTGCTGATACCAGTGCATTTTTAAGATTTTTAAATGCGACTTCAGCATCTTCTGTCCACACGAATTTATTAGTTGATTTCTTCAACAAATCAGATATAGGAGAGGACATAGCAGAAAAATCGGATATGAACCTGCGATAATAACCGGCCATACCTAAGAAGCGACGAATCTGTTTGGGTGTACGCAGAGTACGAAATTCAGAAATCGCCTTAGTTTCATCAGGATCTATTTTTTACATCCCACCTCCCACGACATAACCTAAATATTTGACTTCCGGCATGAGAAACTTCCTTTTTCCACGTTTATCGTCAAGTTCGCACGGTTAAGACACTGGGATATAACTTCTAATAGCTTCAGAATGGCCTCAAAGGTATCTGTTACCATTAGAAGATCATCCAAGTATACGAAGACGCACGACTTGGACTGTGCAGGAACTACTTGGTCCTTTAATTTCGTCATTGTTTGAGGCGCATTGCACAGTCCAAAAGGCATCCTCACAAACTGATACAATGGCCTCCCAGGGACTGTAAAAGCAGTTCAGACTGGAAATGAAATTACTTTGTGGCAGACGACTTAAGATTCCTTCAATCTGTGGAAGGGGGTATGCATCCTTTTTTGTGACCATATTACCCTTCCGGCTGTCCAAACAAAGACAATTCTTCCCTGGCTTGCGTATCAAGACCAAAGGACTGGACAACGGACTACTGCTTAATTCAATAAGGCCAAGGGCCAGCACTCTATCCAATTCTTCTACCATCAGTTTCTCAATGGCGGGCGAAATCTGGTAATGGCGCTGTTTGATGGGGACTGCAGTTCCCACATCAATCACATGTTCCAATATGTGTGTTCGACCCAGACCCATTTTCGAAAATGATGGTAGAAGTTGAATAGCGTTTTGTAGTTGTTGCTGATTATCCATAGATAACCCTGACACAATAGACTCAGCAGTCGTTAGTGTTGGTAATTTAAATAAAGGGTGAAATAAACCGAAGGCATTAAAGAAATCCATACCTAAGTATAGATTCTGAGTTAAGGATGGAATAACGAAAACGTCCATGGTTCTGATTTGGTTCATAAACGAAATTTTTGTGTTTGCAAATCCCAAGATCCTCTGCCTGTGTCCATCAGCAGTGCGAACGACTGCGGATGAATAAGTAAGAAGATCCGGAGTTTGCATAGTTTCTTTGGCAAAATCACCACCAATTACAGTCAAGGACGCTCCACTATCCAACAATCCGGTTTGCTGTTTACCCAATATAGTAACGGTGGCATAGGATCTAACATCGTTGGCCAATTTCACAATAGAGGAAATGGTTTGAGATTTAAACGGGTGTCGGTGTTGCTAATAAGCACGTGAACGGAGTGCAGGGAGCGATGGAGTCCTTGAACTAGACAGTGAATCGCTAAATAAGTTAGAACGTAGCTTCATGTACTCTGTTAGCCGTTGCTGGTATGACTTAACAGGAGTAGGAAGCGATCGTAGTACATTAGTATTGGGTATTCATTTCAAAAGTGACAAATTCACATCGTGAGTTGATATTAAAGTATCAAGTGGTGGTGGAGTGGTGTTTTCTGCCCGTGCCACAGGTGTACTGTAAGTTGAGCTTGCACCAGGGTCGTTAAGGAGCGGACCATTATTAGGTGGTATGGTTAGAGGTTCAGCCAATGGATTGACCGTTGCAAGAATGTCTGACAGTGAATTTGACCGAGCATCAATGATCCCACAAGACGGAAATAGATCATTCGAATTCAAGAGATTGGCTTTCGAAACTGCATCGGGGGTAACGACAGTTGTAGAATGGGACTGTACTAAGATTTGTTCTGGGGGCGAGAAAAGGTGTTGGTATTCTGGCCCCCCTTCCGGTTTCCCTGGCAATGCTCACAATTGGGACAAATAACATCATCTCTGCCACAACCCCAACCAAATATTCGTTGTGGTTCACGACAATCGTGCCAGCGATGACCAGGCTGTTTACAATTCCAACAAGTTGTTTGAGCAGTTATTCGTTTAATTGAATGAGCGGGCTGTATAGCTGCTAATTCATTGGAAATTGGATCCGGAGGAAGTTCACTAATCCTTACTTGTGAAAATTCATGGTCCATATCTATCTCAGACACAGATCTAGAAGGGCGATAGTTATAATGCCGGGGTTTAGAGATTGGTTCATCCCACAGGTTTTCCCGGTCCCTACACAGCTGACAGAGGTGTTCCAGGCCATATATAGTTACATATAATAATTTTTGACGTATCTCACTTTGCAGATTGTTACGTATCAACGTCAACAGCTCAACATCAGTCATTGGTACCATCAATTTGTCGGATAATCTATATAAAGATTGTAGAAAATCATCAAACAATTCGGTTGGCCTCTGTTTTCTGGCCCTCTTTCTCTCTTTGATTTTTTTCGATACGATACGTAGAGCATGTCATTCCACAAATATCATTCCAGATAAGCTGACGATTTTGGTGATAATACCGCCAGAACCATTCAGCAGCCCTATCAGTTAATAGCAGATACAGACCCCATGTGATAATCGAGAAATCATTTTGAAAACACATCTCGGTCAATCTTTCTACTCTGAAAATGAATGCTTCCACATCCAGAACATCAGGTGTGCCGGAAAATGTTAAATTCCAATTACGGATTGTAGTAGAGTATTGATCAAGATGTGCACGAGTACGGGCAGAAGTAGGATGAGACCCAGACAACAGAGCTCCTGTTGGGTCGAGATTCATCCATTTTACGTCAATCTGGGCTTCGCTTGCTTGTTGAGAAGTTGGATTTACGATAGGTACCCGGGTCGAAGAGTGTTGATGGCCAATGTTGGACTGTTGACGTTGTATTTCTGCGGCGAGAGTTCGAGCTACGGCTCTTTGTGGTGGTGGCACTATCGAGTAATTATTAGGTACCATAGATCTAGGCAATCGTTAAAAATCTGTCCTCGCAGAGGAGGCTCTACACAGTGGACATGTATTATTCTGTAGCCACTAATCCAGGATGCACATGTCATGGAAAAGATGATTGCATCGAGTTAGGACCTTCGCATCGGCTGGCACAATCTCTCCCTGACGCACCATATAGGTGTTGGACATCCCAGTGACATTGAATGGACCCAAGTTGGACATATTCAAGGAAGACAGATGGGGTTTCGAAAAAAAAAATTAAGCTAATACTATGGCAGAAGGTGGAGTTATAAAAAAATCCCAGATTCAATCGGTGTTGGGCGAATCTGGAATCCCAGGACAAAGATATCGAGAAAGTGCGGTAGTTTGCCACCGGTCGGGCGAAATTAGAGAGCTAACGAAAGAAAGCAAGATGAAAGAAAGCAAGATGCAACACAAAATTATTTTAAATTAACTCTTTCTAGATTTTGGACAATAAAAATTAAAATTTGACAAAACATTTCTTTTTACACTCCGATATGAAAAAATGAACAAAAACAAATCGACTGCTGTCAACAACACCACAAGAATCCAATAAGAACAAGAGATATAAAAAAAAGAGACCCTCTATCGTCGGGTTCAGGTATTTATAGTGGGTGAAACACAACGAATTCGTTCAGATTCGATGCGGTTCACCTACCACAAACACCAACCATACAAAAGAAATCAACCACAGTAATGAAATCAACCACAGTGGTGGCTTTACTTATTTTTTATTTATTTTTATTTTTATTTTTATTTTATTTTGGACAGCAAACAGAAAAAATCCAATAACATGCTGTCACAATATATAATAATATACTTAAAGCTAAATATTGTTTATTGAAATACATAAAAAAAAAAAAATAAATAATGCACTCAAAAAATTTTGAAATACTTAAAAATAAACAATACATTCAAATTAGAATTTCAAGATTAAATCTAAATTATCTTTAATTCAGCAAGTTAGTGATTAATTTCTTATAACATAGAAAAGATGTCAAATTTTGAAATTTAAATATTTAAATACAATTCAATTTTGTTTTATTACTTTTATTTTATTATTCTATGTTTATTTTTGATGATCTTAACCATAGTTAACACCATACTTAACACCTAGTTCAAATAGAATTCCTAAACCTTCTCTTATCTTCTTTCATTTGATTAACATTAAACGAAACTTTAAACTCAACGAAATTGAGTATTGCAGAACTTTTTAAATACCAAATCTGATACATTGAACATATCAATTTCAGAAAAATAGTCATTATGGCTAGACTGAAACCTGTACAGAGGCGATGAAAAACCAAGATTTGTACGAGAGGCAGATGGCAAAAATAAATAATTTGTGCGTGTTCTGTAAGCAGGCGCATAAAAATTTATTGATGATAAAACAGAAGTAATTAATTTAGAATTAATGATTTTGAATAATGTGAATTCATCTAACAGAATTCTTCTGTTCTCTAACTTTAACATATTCAATTTACTCAGTCTTACTTCATAAGATAACGGGGTTGAAAACGGAAAACTCCTAAAACAAACAAATTTGGTAAATTTTCTTTGAATTCTTTCAATTCTATAACACTGTGTATCGTAGAATGGGTGCCAAATTTGGCAACAATACTCCAAGATTGTTCTAACCAAACTACTAAAAAGAGTCACCATTACTTGCGGATTTCGGAATTCTTTACTTCTACGCCAGACAAATCCAAGCAATTTACATGCTTTCATACAAATTAAGTCAATATGATCATCAAAACGCAGCTTCGAATCAAATATTATTCCAAGGTCCTTAACTTTGTTGACTTTATTTAAAAGTAAATTATTTATTTTATAATCAAACATACATTTAGTTACTTTCTTAGTGAATATAATGGACGAGCATTTAGTTATGTTTAGTTCCAGATTATTTAGATCACACCAATTTTGAATTTTTATAAGATTGCCTTGTAATTTTAAACAGTCAAGTGAGTTAAATACTCTGGAGAATATTTTTAAATCGTCAGCATACAACAGATGAGGACAATCAATAATTTGTGAAAGATCGTTAATGAAAATTAGGAACAACAATGGACCCAAGATTGAACCCTGAGGTACACCCGATGAAGAAACAAATCCTTTTGATAAATGACCATTAAATTTTACATATTGAATTCGATCACTTAAATACGAGGCGATCCAAACTTTTAATCTATCAGGAATTTCAAAAACGTCGAGTTTAGATATTAAAATATTGTGGTCTACTTTATCAAACACTTTTGAAAAATCCGTGTAGATACAATCAACTTGAATATTTTTGTCAACGGATTCGAAAACGTATTCAGAAAACTCAAGCAAGTTGGAAATAGTTGATTTCCCCGAAATGAAACCATGCTGATTTGGACTAATTTTGTTTTTGACCATGTTAAAAATGATTTGGTGTATAACTTTTTCGAATATTTTTGCAAATGCATTAAGTATGGATATCGGTCGATAATTCTCAACGTTAGAAGAATCCCCATTTTTAAAGATAGGACTTAAGTGTGATTCTTTCCATTTGGATGGGAACTCATTTTGAGATAATGACATATTGAAAAGGATGGAAAGAGGTTTGGATAAAGAGGTATTCAAATTTTTTATAAACAAATTATTAAACAAATCAGGACCCGAACCCTTATTTGAATCAAGATTTGATATTATAATTGATATTTCATGTTCAGATATTTGAAGATATTTTGAATCCTTACTAATTAAGTCTGGTAAATTAATTACAGTACCTTTTGAGTAAATAGACTCAAAATGTTTCGCAAACATGTCACAAATTTTTTGTTGATCATTTGATTTTTCGTCTTTTAGACCCATTATGAAAGGATAATTTAGGATAATAATTTAGATTGTAAAGATCTGTTATAATTCCAGAAGCACTTTGGATTTTTATAAATATGCTCTTCCATATTGCGGTTATAGTCCATAAAACATATTTTTATTTCCGATTTTACTTTTTTTCTAAATAATGAGAATAAAGAGTAATCATTCGGATTATGATAAACATTATACTTAGCTCTAAATTTTTCTTTCTGTCTAATTAATATTTTCAAATATGAAGAATACCAATTTGGAAATTTTTTACGCTTTGAACGAGAATTACCCTTACATGGATTAATATTAAGAAATAACTTGTCATAAAACAATTTAACAGCATTATTAATATGTATACCATCAAAAAGTTGATCCCAATTTAAGGCACTAAGGTTTGAAGCAAGATCATCATAGTTAAGACTTTTAAAATCAAATTTGGTTGAGTTGAATTGGGGTTGACATTTCAAATGCGTGGCTTCTATTTGAATAGTTAATGGAGGGTGGTATGTGTCAACTTTGGAGAGATTCGAAACACTTCGAAATACTTTGATTTGATTTGGTAAATAATTGGTTAATACAAGATCGAGAAGTCTCCCTTGTAAATTAAATATGTGATTAATTTGGCTAAGTGAGGTTAAGTTCAATGATTCAATAAGGTATTCAGCCGCTCTACCCTCATAACTGTTAACAGATATGGCACTAGTGTCATCTATATTCCAGATAATTCCAGGTAAATTGAAGTCACCAGTAATTAGATAACGGGTGTTATCGTCTGATGAATTTATCAAGTTAATTAAAAAATCACAAAACATTTTATAGTCTTCGAATTTAATGGAACAATTGAAATAAACTGAGCAAAGAACAACAGTGGAACCATTTTTTAAATACAATTTAATCCAAATATCATCAAAAACACCAGAATGCATACCTGGGATTTGAGTTACCTGAAACTTTTTTTTAACAGCTATAAGAACACCGCCACCATCTACCTTTCCACCAGCCTCAAAATTACGATCTCGTCGAAATATGGAATAACGATCATCAAATGCTTCATTTGAACTAATTGAATTATTTAACCAGGTTTCAGTCAAACTTATAATGTCATAATTATTTTCTTGAACAGCAAGTTTAAAATTCTTTAATTTGGTCTTTAAACCTCTAGAGTTCTGATAATAAAGATCAATGAAACTCATTACTGTGACTCAAAAAATACTCTAGTAAATCTAAAAGAAAAAAAAGAAAAAAGAAAAAAAGATATACAAGTATAAGTAGAAGTAAATTTGTAATAATTAAAAATATTTCAATAAATGATTAACAAAAAAAAACTTAAACAAGTAAATGTATATAATATGTGTAGGTATAAATTCAATTTTATAATTAATACTTATGTAATTTCAAGTTGTTTAAATCAAATGAAGAGGAAATTTTTATGACGTCATCATCATCTGATTTTTTGCAGTAAATATTACCATAGTTTGCCCATACAAACTTAAATTTATTAGGATCATCATTTTTTTGAAGTGTTTTTTTAACTTCGTGTAGTAATCGTTTCTTATGAGGAGACAAGTAATCTGTTAGAAGTATGTTATTATCTTGATGAAAACCTATTTCCGTTGATTTAAAAGACTTTTTATTTTTGAATGCTTGAAGAACTTGATGTTTGATGTATTTGGAATGTAGTTCAACTGTTATTGGTTTTATCATAGATCTAGATTTATTTCTGTGAGCATACTTAATTCCTCCAGCTTCCAGTTCAACTCCAATATGTTTGAAGATTATTAGTACTGTATCCAATAAATTCTCCTTTTCCCTCTGCGGAACACCGAGTATTTGAACGTTTGACGCATAACAGTGATTTTCCAATAAATCGCATCTAAATTGACTAGCCACCAACTCATCTTGAATAATTTTATTCTGCAATTCTAATGATTTTATGTTTATTTCATTTGCGTCAACCCTTTTTTCCAAAACCACTACGCTTTCAAGTTTGTTGTTTAACTTATTTAGAGCATCACCATACTCAATTTGTTGATTCTTAATAATATCCAGTGTTTTTAGAGATATCAAGAATTCGTTGTGTTTAGCTTTCAAAGATATAATGTCCGTCTTTACCGATGCTAAGACTTCTGCCATGTTTTGAGAAGTAACTTTGGATAAATTAGATGAAGTATTAGATTTACTGATTAATGGAGGTTTAATGCATTGTTTACAGGTCCAAAGATTATTTACAGCATCATTATCAATACCTTCACAAATCACATGATATAAGCAATTACATTGATAACATTGAATGGTATCTTTTTTGGAATTTCTATCAAATTTCTCATGGCACTTTAAACAGATACTCATGTTGGTTAATAAAATTTCAGATCACTTTGTTTAACGAATTCAAATGATGATACAAGTTTGAGGTTATTCTCTTCACTCAGTTAAACAACCTGTAATATATTTACACAAACATGCTTAATATTATTTTCCCGTTTTCAAATGTAATGTAATGTTATTTACACTCGTATTTAATCACAAAATTTGATTATTTTAATAATTTAAGAAAAATGCGAGAGCAAAATAATCGACATGTTTCTTCTATGCATTTCAAAAAACGAATGACTTAACGCATCATAACCTCATACTCTCGTCTGTGTTGTTTATTGTATTCTAAATTAATATAAAACTTATTTTAAAATCTGTGATTAATTTTGTTAAATTAGTGCTTGAAATAGCAAGTATTTGAGATATATGAATAATTCATTTTGTTATAATGGGAAAATGAAGATTTGATTAATATTTGTGAAGGTTAATAGCAGTGAGGCTATTAACTAAACTCTTTCCACTATAATCGTCAATAAATAGAACCTCAACTATGTATATAAAACTATTATACACTTGCAACAAATTAAATTAATTGTTAATCACATAGTGAACGCTTTGCAGAACCATATAGCCGAAAATTCTAGCTATTGGTGTTCTAATTACTCTACTGTGCTTAAAATTATAGCGTGAATTACTAGCTATATATTTTGCTGCAAGAGATGAAAACACCGTTTTTTCGTGAGTGAGCATTTGTTCACGAGACCCGCTACAGCAAGTTCAAAAAATTGTTTTCATCTTGACAGGATATGCTATTGATAGGATATGTTATTTTTTCTTCAAGGGTACGATATTAACTACAAATTATTAAATAAGAAAACGACAACATAATAATTTAAATACAATTCGTTATTTAGGCAAAATAATTTTTTCGGCAAACAGCTGTAAAGTTGAACTTTACTGCCGCTAGGGGGCTAGCTACAGTCTTACATTTTAGCCTGCGACAGCAACAGTAACGCCATTTTTATTTTATATTACGGAGGCTGTAAAGTAGCATTTGTTATTTGTTAGTTTGTTATTTTTTGAAACATATTGTATACCTATGACAACAAAAAATAAGTTGATTCTCATTGGATTATGATATTTTGAATTATTGTATGTTACTATGACAACAAAATATAACAAACAGTTTCATTGGATAATGAAATTTTGAATTATTGTATGATAACAAAATAACAACTATTTCAAATGGATTATGAAATTTTGAAAAGGCTGCTATGATAAAAAAATTTTATTCATACAAATTTAAATGTTTTTTTCTCTTTTTTGGAAGTAATTATGACGATAAAAATTCATATTTATAAAAAGTTTGATGCATTAATTTCATATTTATAAAAAATTTAAACGTTTGCCGAAAAGATAGTGTATTTAATTTGGAGCTGAAGTGACTTTTTGTGTATCGTCTATAATTGTCAGTCTCCCTGCGGTCGGCCGTCAAATTATAGACTCAACACAATCCTCCTAATTAAATAATGTACTATTTCGCTATAGAGAAATAGTTCACTTTTGCAGAGGTTAAACCTACATGAAAATGGCTTTTTCATATACTATCGTAGAAAAAGAATTTTCCACAATATTTTTTGACAATGAATAATGTAAAGCAAAATATTTAACTTTCTTTAATAATGTGTACGAAAAAAATTGAAAATAATAAATCATGAAGTGTTTATATTATAGTTAAAATAAAACCATAAACAATTAATAATTTAAAAAAAATAACACTACAATTTATTTATATTTCTTAAAGAAAATTTGTGCTGTTGATTTTCATTTTCCTTTTTGTTGTTTTTTTTACGAGATGAATAAATTAGTTTTAATAAAAAAGTTGTTAACCAGCCTTAAAAAAATTGAATAACCTAATAAGAGTAGCCTAATAGCCTTATATACCATATAAATTCCAATTTAGTTAAAAAATAGAAAATGATTTTCATTTTATATTCAAGTATTTGATTAAAAATTTTTCCAATAGAAAAAGTTATGATCAAATAAATGAATGAGGTGGATGAGAGATTTGATTTATTTTGTTTCAGTTTTTGAATCACATAAATTGATTAAATTTTCTGAAGATGAAAAAAAATATTAATAACATATTTTTTATGCATTTTTTACGTGATTTTTTTACGTTGTTAGATTGATTTAATATTAACTCTGATAGAAATCAAATAGGGTTTATTTTAATATTTAGCTTAAAACCGTATTAGTTCCGTTTTCGTTTTTAAATCCTCTGTGATATTAAATATTTTGTTTGAACAAATGGTAAGGAAGTAAGAAAAAACGTAAATACAGAAGACACAAAATTAAAAATACTTGAGAGCAAAGGGAAACAAAAAAATATCGATACATATTAAAGAAATCACTTCGAAGCAATTTGGGATTTACAAGAATAATTTTTTGTATCCTGATATAAACGTACGAACAATGAGAGTAACCAATATCTAACCCAATAACGGAAATTAAATCTGAAATGTTTGAAAGAAAATAAAAGAAAAAACATTTTAAAAACAAAAAAAAAATAGGAAAATGGAAACTAATGGAAAAGGAAACGAGTATTACATTTTTTTACTTTGTATGGTTATAAAAAGATGCTATAGTGATTTAAAGTAGTGTCAATAAAGGTAACCATAACAGGATTACTCATTCATTTTTAAGGTATAATATATAAAGTTTGTTTAAAGTGGGTGATACTATTATCACTTATGTGTGTAATCAATCAAAAAAGGTGCTTATTCGTTTTGCGTGTAAAAACTAGTTTTTCAGTTTGTTGGTAGGACTGAAAAATGGTTTTTACAGCAAAAATATTTATGATTGTTACCGATTCAATTAACATGCTCTACTTAGCTTTTGTATGGAAAACTATTTTTAAAATGCTTCATATCGAAGGGTGGGTACTAACTACTTCATTACTTTTTCAATTAAATTATGTTAGCTGTTCATACAATTGTTTTGGTTTGAGATTTTGTAATTACATATATTTATGATAATTATAAATATATTCATTGGGAAACTTGATCTTTCATCTGAATTAATTTAGATCTCCGTTCACATTTATGGTAGTTTCTTATGGGAGGAGGAGGAATTCGTTCGTGCGTTTTCATTTAGAGACAGAATTAAATGCACGACCATCATCTACAAAAACTAATGCAAATAAAAAACAAATATGGTAAACTAAATCTTTGCTTAAGTTAAAGTTTATTTCTTTATCTCCGAATGAAAAATCTCAAAACAAGACCAAAATGAATTTGTGATAAAAACTTTACGCAATAAACTTGTGGCTTTTAAATTGTTTAAAGTGATAACTAATTTTATTATGTTTGTTTTTCCAGCAATCGACTAGACAAATTAATAGATTGGTTGTTAATCTTTTGTATCAAAAATACTATAGTCTGTCAGATATAAAATGATAGTGGTTTAAAAAATTTGAAATATGTGTGTTATTGGAATAGTAAATTTTATTGCTATTGTGAACGGGGTAGACATCGTCCAACATTTCTGAAGACAAAATTTTGGTTTAAGGGAAGGATAGTATAAATTTTTAGAGTAATAGTTGAATTATGTGTCGTCCAAAGTGCTGAAAATTAAGTTTTTAGTAACAACCGTTTTCAAAATAAAATCATCAGTTACTCACTCAGACTAGATTTTTCGACATTGGAATTAATGTATAAGAAAATTAAAAAATTTTTTTTAAACTGTGTTGATTGTTGTAATGATTTTATCTTTACAATTAAATTTTAATTTGTTTTTATTTGAATTAATACTATGGGGTATGAACAAATGAGTAAACGTGAGATATCACATATCACTTGTAATTGCAGAGTGACCTCGTTAGTCAAGGTGATATCTTAGAACTAGTTTAGGACGACTTTAAATACTTAGAATGCAATATTTAAAAATATACTTTTTACTGTTGATTTTTTTATTTTATTAATAATAATATAAACTTCCTTATAGTAACAATTTGAATTTGATTTTTTATTTTAATCAATACCGATTTTGACTTACGTCATCCTCAGTTCTTAAATTATTATTGCAATTTTTGCTTAAACTGTTGTCTTATATACTATTTCAACTGCTATTTTTATTATTATGTCATATATTTTGTTAGTTTTAGTGTTGATTTTATCATTTAAAATGTTGCTATTGTTTTTATGTTTATTTCTTTCTATTTCTTCCAATCTATCAAGATGTTGTCCTATTCTTTTTTATGTAATATGGTTAAATTTGTCTTGATATTGGTGTATTTGTGTTTTTCTATTTTTAAATGTTGGGCATATCTTGATATTGGATCACTTTTATTAATTTCACTGGTGTGTTCAATAAATCTTTTTGCGAAGGACCGTCTCGTTTGACCTATATAAAATTTACTGCAGTCATCACAGGTAATTTTATAAACACCTGTGTCTAAGGTTTGGGTTGTTTCGGTTTTTAGGTTATTTTCTATTGTATTTTTCTTTTTGTAAGCTGCAATATATCCATATTTTTTTAAAGTTTTTTGCATTATTTTGAATGTTGTTATATTATATGTTACGCCTATGTATTTTTTGCCTGCTAGTTTTCTTCATTCATCAATGTTGTTAGGGTTTGCAAATTTTTCTTGTTTATATGTTTTCTATTTAATGTGTCAATTATTTCGTTTTTATATCCGTTTTTGCTGGCTATGTATTTTATGTTATTTAATTCGTCTTGATAATTTTCTGCATTCATTGGTATATTGTTTAATCTATTGTCATGTGGTTGTATACAGCTAGTTTATGTTTGCTAGTTTATGATACACCACCAAGAGAAATAGTGAACCTTTATTATTACAAATTAGTAAAATTACAACAAAACAAACTGAATTTACATTTCAACCGATGCTGCAAGAGATATAGAATAATGCCTACATATATTAACATCAAAGTCAGCAATAGATCCAAAGCCGCACAAATAGCTAAACAAACAGCAGAAACTACATGGTTAACAAAACAAATTCAAGAACTCTACATAAAAATAAATTACATAACATTAGAAGTATACAACCTACAATTACTAATACCTAAACTATATCATCAAATAGAATATGAAATAATAATGGAATCGGTAAAGAATGGTATGGAAAGCACGATAAAAAAGAAAAGTGAAAATATAAAACTGAAATTAAAAAAGATAAAAGAATCAAAACTAATAGAAATGGGAACTCGCCATAATAACATAATAAATCAATATAGACCGCCATAATATAATAATAGAATAGAAAATTACACTGAAATACAATTTAACAATCAAGAAACTCAAATATTTGAAAAAGAATTGAAATACGGCATACAACCGAACAAGACAAGAAAAGAGTTAAATGAAAATGTGTTAGAAATAAAAAATTAAATATTGAAAACTAACATTCACCACCAAAATGAAATCAGATCAATAACAGTTAATGAAATATCAATAAAAAATAACAACTTAAACAATTCAAAAACTAACAACAAAAAAGAAATAAAAACAATACGCAGTATACAAAACAAGATCAAACAAAACAATGCCATAATAACCAAAGCAGATAAAGGGAATACATTAGTCATCTTAAAAACTACAGACTACAACAATAAGATAGATGAATACATCATTATTAACAACATCGAAAAATTAAGTAAAGATCCATCGAATTAATTCAATGCACAAATAAAAACAATCATCAACAAATCTATCAACATATTAAGTGATAAAAACATAAGGTACAACAAAATGATAAAACCAACAGCACCAAATATAAGAGGATTACCAAAAATACACAAACCAGATACACCGATAAGACCATTAATTAATTTCACCACAGCACCAACATACAGAATAGCGAAGGACATAAACAAACTATTGAAGTATCACATAAAATTTGATAACAGTTATTCAGTAAAAAATAACACAGAATTAATCAATAGAATAGAACCAATAATAATACCTCACAACGCAAAATTAGCATCGTTTGATATAACCAACATGTATTCTAACATACCAATAAAAGATACAATAAATATAACAAAAAATGTGTTAATAAAAAATGGTTTAAACCCAACAGATACACAAGAAATAATAAATACAACAACCGAAATCACAAAATAAAACTATTTCACACATAACAATGAGTATTATCAACAAACAGAAGGATTAACTATGGGGAGCCCACTATCTGAAGCTTTAAACGAAATATATTTCATATTTCGATTTTGAAACAAAATATATACATAATAACATAAATCCACACAAAGAAAAAATCATTTATTGGTATCGCTACGTTGATGATATAATTTTGTTATTCAAAGGAACGAATAGACAGCTTAATCTTTTACACCAATACATAAACAGCATAGAACCTTCCATTAAATTCACGTTAGAAAATGAAGAAAATAACACAATAAATTTTTTGGATTTATCAATCAAAAATGTAGATTCAAAACACATATTCAATATATTCCGAAAACCAACCCAAACGGATCAAACAATAAATATTAAACCACATCATCCATACCAACATAAACTAGCTGCATACAACCACATGATCAATAGATTAAACAATATACCAATGAATGCAGAAAATTATCAAGACGAATTAAATAACATAAGATACATAGCCAGCAAAAACGGATATAAAAACGAAATAATGGACACATTAAATAGAAAACATAAAAATAAGAAAAATTTGCAAACCCTAACAACATTGAAGAATGAAGAAAAGTTAGCAGGCAAAAAATACATAGGCTTAACATATAATAAAACAACATTCAAAATAATGCAAAAAACTTTAAAAAAATATGGATATATTGCAGCTTACAAAAACAAAAATAAAATAGAACATTACCTAAAAACCAAAAAACCTAAATCTTAGGCACAGGTGTTTATAATATCAACACAAATTTAACCATATTACATAAAAAAAAAAGAAAAGAAAAGGACAACATCTAGATAGATTGGAAGAAATAGAAATATATAAACATAAAAACAATAGCAACATTTTAAATGATAAAATCAATACTAAAACTAACAAAATATATGAAAAAATAGCAGTTGAAATAGTATACAAGTAATAGTTTAAGCAAAAATTGTATTAATATTTTAAGAACTGAGGATGACGTAAGTCGAAATCGATATTCAATAAAATAAAAAATCAAATTCAAATTGTTACTATAAGGAAGTTTATATTATTATTAATAAAATAAAAAATAAAAATAAACAGTAAAAAGTATATTTTTAAATATTGCATTTTAATTCAAAAGTGACAAAAGCACACAAACAGTGAATAATATGGAAAACCATAATAACAAATATGTTTAAATACTTGACTTTTTAAAAAGTCAACGGTGGCACTCCCAATCTAGTAGGTGTCAACAAAATTGAATGACACGACTTCAAGTTATTCAAGTTTTAAATAAACATTTGTTTGAAAACTTCTAGTCTCCACTTTGTCGAAAATGGTTTCAAAAGTTTTAAGAGAAATACCACAGCTTTCTTATTTCACATTCACAGTTTGTAACCCAAATTCTATATATAATTTCTTGATTGTATATTAGTCTGACTAAAAATTTAATCAAATTTGAAATAATAAGAGCCGCCTGTTTAAATATACCTACGGCTACTTTTTCCAAATCACCTTTATTGACAATAGTAGTTAGTATTCAATTCATCCTTTAACCAAAAAACATCTTTTACACACAAATCACATTTTGGATCTAAACAAACTCGCCCTATAAGTTATTTTATGTTTTTAATAAGCAAATCTCATATGTGTCTAGATTCAAGAACATCGCCACAACTTATTTGATTGATTATACAAACATGAACTTTCATAAACATGACCCAAAGTTCAGTATCAAGAGAAAAGCGTTGTTTACAATTTAATGTTATTAATCATTCTAGTTTGAATAAAGTGGTGTTTAATAGTCCTGATCAATTTTTAGTCAATAAAAATGGAATTAGAAAGCAGAGAAAAATTTTCAATCGATCAATTAAATTTGGAGTATATAATTTTGGTATTTTGTAGATTTCGTTTTTCTATTATCGTTAAGTCAATATATATTGAATAGTATTTTGAATTTTTTATATTTGCTATAATTTTACTTTAAAATACATTAAAAATAAAAATAAAACGTAAAATAGATAGATTTTTCTATGAAATCTGCCTAAAACAAAACATGAATACAAATTAAATGAGCTTACAATCGATTTGATTCAGCGTAACCGATACGATAACCGACTCAGTAACCGTAAGTTTATGATCTTACTAGGTTCGTCATAAACTGTCGAATACAGATAGCTCGTACGGGTTTCTTTACATTACCCATACTTAACTAAATGAGCATTTAAAAAATCATCATATAGAGCTTGCATACACAGAAAAAAAAATTAGGTCGCATTTGCATCTAATTTAAATTATATGAGTTGAAAATGTAAGATTCATACAAAGTTTACAAAAATTTTACTAAAATGTTTAAATGTTTCAAACATTTAGTTTCGTTAAAACTCATAGTTAAAATTAGATGAATTATCATTTTCTTTTTGGCTAATACATTTACAAAAATATCTATCCCATACAATTATATTCCTTAATTCATATATACTAAGTTTATACCACCGATAATTTAATAGAATAATAGTTTTTTGCTATTAAACTATCGATACATTGAGCGTTTATACCACTAAATAGTATTATTCTATCTGTGGTATAAACGCTCAGAATAATATTGACAGATAGAATACGGCTACCGTATTTCAAATTTGAATATAAAATCTTATCAATCTAAAAGTATTTCAACAAAATATTATAATACTATTTTTAATTTAAAATAAAAACTAAATTTTAAGTGATTTTGGTGTTGCACATTTTTTACAATCGCCTGAAATGGTCTATTACATTTAACGTTTTGACCGTTACAATTTTTTGGAATATACTATTATACTATCAATCAAAAGCAAAATATCAAATATCTATCTGTCAAAGTAAAAAGGTATTATTCTATCCGTTTATACCGTAATAGTTTAATAGCTATTTGCTATTAACTATTATACTACCATGGTGTAAACTTAGTGTCAATAAAACTTTATGATAATTACACTTTTAAATCATTCATCAAATTAATTAGGGGTTTCGTCTAATATGTTTAAATAAAACATAGAAAAACTTATTTGCAAAATCAATAAAAAGAATCAATGAATTGTTAAATGTCCAAAATTTTAATCATTTAACATAAATTAAATGAATTTTTAAATGAGATCCGATGGTTAAAATTCATTCAATTACTTTATATGAATCAATGAATATTTAGATGGATTTGTAAATATTTTTTTTCTGTTTATTACTGTTGCCATGAAATGCCAAAAAATTACCATTATGGGGCGATCTGAAACTTTCGTTTTCTCTTTTTAGCGGTAAATTACGTTCAGTTAAAAATATTTTAACTCTAATTACTCTTTTTCCAATAATATTTTTTTCATTTTCTAACTCTCCTTTTTTGTGTTTGTCTAGTTTCTTTTTTATCTTTTCTTGACCAGATTTATAGGCACGCTTGACTTTGTGACGATCAACTGATCTGTAGTAATTCATAATGTTTTTTTTTTTTAAGGCGTTCATGCTCCATGTAGGCTAATCAGCTTTGAATATTCACCACGGTCATTCGCAACAGCGACATAATTACCATGGCAGCCGATATATTTATGGTCGTTTATTACGTCAGTCTCCCATTGTAGTCTGGTCTACTTCGCGGTCGCCCACTCCCTGGGGTACTAACGTACGTTTTTCTAATCATTCCAGACTGTGAATCGGCTGGTAGAACATGCCCAAACCAAGCAATCCTATTAGAACGGATACAACCTATTATATCAGGACCCTCAAGAAGGTCTCTGATCTCAAAGTTATACCGGGTTCTATACTCTCCATCATCTGTCTTAAGTGGACCAAAAATGAAGCGTACGATCTTATGCTCAAATACAGATAAATGCGATTCGTCATTTTGTGTAAAGGTCCACGTTTGTGACCCATACATCACAACCGGTCTAATCAATGTCTTGTATAACTTGAGCTTGGTGTTAGTTGATACATACGGTGATCCAAGAAGAGGTTTAATTGAGTAGAAAGTTCAATTACCTGCAGCGATTCGAGCTTTTATATCTGTAAGTATGCTGTTGTTTGAGTCAAGTATTGATCCCAAATATTTAAAAGATTCAACTCCCTCAATTCGTTCATCGCCGCACATCAAATCTTTCTTCTCAGCCTCTCTTGAAACATTCATATGTTTGGTTTTATTGTAGTTTATTTGCAGACCAATTTTCCTAGCAGCACTCTCAAGTGACTTGAAAGTCTCAATCATAACACCTTCACTTCGACCGAGAATGACAACATCAACAGCGTAAGCAATCATCTGTACTGAGTTTATTGACAAGATATTGTTATTAGTCGGTAGTTTCTTTTGACGGCACACATATTCCAAGGCTAGATTAAAAAGTATAGGAGAGATAGCATCACCTTGTGTCAATCCGGAGTCGACTTTAAAAAACTTTGATATTTCGTTCTCTACTCGTACACATCATTGAGAGTTCTGTACTGTCATTTTGCATAGTGATACCAGTTTACCAGGAATTCCCATTGACCCCAGAGCTGATCATAGAGTCCCTCGTTCGAGAGAGTCGTAGGCCTGCCTGAAATCAATGAAAAGTTGGTGCACAGGTATATTGAACTCTCGACACTTTTCCCAAATCATCCTTATCGAGAAAAGTGCATCGGTAATACCTCGGCCTGGCCGGAAAACAAACTGATATTCTCCAAACAGTTGTTCAGCAAAAGGATTGATTTTGGATAATAAAATGCAGGAAAAGATCTTATATGCTGTGCAAAGGAGAGTGATTCCTCTGTAGTTTGCACATTGTAGGCGATTACCTTTTTTATGGATTGGTATCAACAAAGCTGTGTTCCAGTCCTGTGGCATGGCTTCAGCCCTCCAGATCATTTGAACAAGTTCAAACAATCTTAAGGATAGAGTTTCGCCACCATGTACAATCATTTCGGATGTTATTTCGTCGATACCAGGTGCTTTATTGCGTTTTAATTTTGACAGCGCCGCTTCCAATTCCTCTTTGGTTGGCTCGTCTACATGTACCTTTGACGCACGAATAAGCTTTGCTCGTCGCCCGAATTGTTGCTGGTCACTTAAGTTGAGAAGATTCTCAAAATAAGCGGCCCAAGTATCTAAAATATTTTTAAGGTTTACTTGAAGCTCCCGAACTTCATTTTGAATAGCAGTCGATCTAGTTTGAGGACCCTTCTTTAAGGTTTTAACCTGTTGAAAGAAGTTACGCGATTGATGTTCCTTATTGAAGCTTTCAATCTCCTCACACTGTCTCTTCCACCATTCTCTCTTCGTTCGTCTACATAGCTTTGTAACGGCTTGTCTTGCCCGTTTATAGTTCTCCTTCGTGGACCTGGTGTTGCGTCCTTGTAGACACTTCAGATAGCAATCTCTTTTATATTGAATAGCGTCAAGGCATGCTTGATCCATCCATGGCTTCTGGGAGTGGTTCTGTGATCGTCCAAGTATTCCCTCAGCAGCGCTTAAAACAGCATCTTTGAGCAAATACCATGACTTATCGACGTCTCCATTTTTTTTTTTTTTTTTTTTTTTTATTAATCAGTTAGACATGTTTAGCACACTAAATATGAAATATTCATTATTTAGACTCTTTGAATATCCGAAGATACCATGTCAACTATAAAGGAATGGAAGGAATGGGGATATAGGGATAACTATACTAATTTTTTTAAATGATGATGGACATTTTCTTTAAATGCCTGAGGAGAAAATTCATCGGGAAATACAGAGGAGGGCAATGAATTCCATAATTTGGCCACTCTATTGAAATAGTCGTTTTGGAAGGACACAGTTCTACAACGAGGTATTTGTACAACAAATGGATGGGATAACTCAGCAGCTCTTGTTTGTCGATTATACTGCGCACACGATGGAAGAATATTTTGAATTTCCTTAGAGGAGAATTCGCTAAAGTTATATTTATAGTATATTGACAATTCAGCCACATTTCTTCTGTGCTGGAGTGAATCAAGCTGGTCCGTTAGTTCGGTATTACCAATCAACCGTATTGCTCTTCTCTGTACAGAGTCTAAACAATTTATTGTTGACCTCCCCAAACATGACAGCAGTACTCCATACATGGACGAATAAAGGACTTGAAGATTAGCAAAATTTGCTCGGGATTGAAATACTTTTTACATCGACTCAAGAATCCTAATTTTTGCATTGCAGATTTAGCGAGGTTGAACACATGTTTATTCCATTTCAGGTTATTTTGAATATCCACTCCAAGAAGTCTAACTGATTCAACCTCACGCAATTCCTCTTGGTTTATTTTAATAGGAAAATTTTTATGTCGCTCTATTCGTGAAAGACGGCATAATTTGGTTTTGGTTGGATTTAATGAAACAAGATTACGATCACCCCATTCCATTATACGTTCCAGATCTTTGTTGATGGAATCAATTAGCAACTCTCTATCAGTTGTAACTGCAGTATGAGATCTCAATTTAGGAGATGCATGTGATGCATGTAATGTACTGTCATCAGCAAAACTATGGATTGGGTGCACTGTGGAAATAAGTAAGTCATTAATGTATAGAAGAAACAATGTTGGTGAGAGTGCAGAACCTTGGGGAACCCCAGCATTGGTTGTGATAATATTGGATGTGATACCATCTAAATTAACATGAAATTGGCAACCTGTAAGAAAACTATGAATCCATGAGACAGTAAGATGGTCTATGCCATAAGATTTTAATTTAGCTATAAGATTTTTATGCCACACTTTATCAAATGCTTTAGAAATGTCAAGTGAAATACTGAATGTTTCACCATGGTTTCCCAGCGATTTGTTCCAGAGATGGGATACGTAGGCTAACAGATCACCTGTTGCATGACTTCTACGAAAACCATACTGCTTATCATCAATAATTCGCGACATTTCCAAATAATCTATCAAATTGTAGTTACCATATTTTTCAAATATTTTAGCTAGAACCGACAGAATTGCAATTGGTCTATAATTGTTAGGGTCTATCTTACTGCCTTTCTTTGATATGGGTTGAACGCTGGCCAGCTTCCAAGAATCGGGAAATATTCCGGTTTTATAAGATAAATAGAAAATTTTTGTTAAAATTGGAGCTAGTTGCCTAGCAAAGTTTTTAAGAATGAGGGGTGGAATACCGTCTGGGCCAGCAGATTTGTTGATATTGATAGAAAGAAGCATTTTCCGTACAATATTGCAACGAAAAATAATTGGTTTCATTTTCGTTACAACTGGGGGAATGAGTGTAGGAGAATGGGGGGGTTCAACTATGTTTGAGTTTTCTGCGAAAATACGACCCAAAAGATCCGCTTTCTCTTTCGAGTCGCTCACGGTAATGTCATTCAGAACTAAGGTTGGAATAGAGGATCGAGTAAAATTGCTCTGGACTGATTTAACTGCCTGAAAGAAACTACGTGAGCCAGATGGGTGCTCGGCGAATTGCTTTGCTTTCTTCTGGATAAACGCTTCTTTGTCCAAGTCTATTTTGAATTTACTAATATTTCTGGCTTTCTTATAGGCGCTATGGGTTTCAGGTGTTTTATTAGCGTTATACGTCTTGAATGCTTTGCGTTTATTCCTCACTGCCTCATCAACATCCCGTGTAAACCAAGGCTCAGTTTTAGGAGTGATTAATCGATTTGGAATAAACCGCCGCATTCCTTCTTTTATGATTTCAGAAATTCTTATTACCGATGTGCTAGGATCTTGATCAACACAACAAATAGTTTTCCAAGGTGTTTTGTCATAAAAGTTTCTCAGTCCTTCCCAGTCAGCGCGTTTATAGTTCCAAACCCGGCGAGGATTTGCTTTAATTTGTGTCGGTGATGTAAATTGCACTATTGCTGATATTAGTAAATGGTCCGATGTTCCGAGGGGTTGTTCGACTTTTGTCTTCGTAGTATCTGGTTCGTTTGTCAAAAACAGATCCAGCAAATTATTGTTATGATGTGAATTGTCTGCGATTCTAGTGGGACACTCTATCATTTGCGTCAAACCGTGATAATCTGCGAGTATCAGTTCGGCTTGTCGTCCTACGTCGTCAGTGCGCGATGAATACTTAAGCCATTCTTTATTATGAATATTAAAGTCTCCAAGAATGGCCAGTCTTGCTTTGGGGTAGTCCGTGGTAATCTTGTCTAGATTAGCCGATATTTGATCGAAAAAGGGACATCCTGGGGGAGAATTTGGGGATCTATATAATCCTATTATAAACATAGTTTCATCAACACCTGAGATCTTCAGTGCTATAGAATTATGGTGCTTAGAGTTCAACTTGTAGGCCTTAATTCTCATACATGAAAGTGAATCTCGAACAAATACACAGACACCATGCTTGTTATAAAAGGAATGTTGCAATTCGTAACTAGGTATCCGGTATTTATCGGGATCCAACTTCGATGCTTTGCCACTAACAATTGTTTCGGTAAGAAACAATATGTCAGGTTTATTTTTTTCGATGTAGTGATGAACCTCGTTTAGATTCGAATTGAGACCTCTTATGTTGGTGAAGTCAATGCTAAGCTGTTGATTCACTCTGCGGCCATTTTGTTGAGACAAAGACTTACCCTTTGACATTGCAGGCATAGCTACTGAAATTCGGCCAGGCCTAAATTTCAACACTAAACAGTACAGAAGAAACTGGGTATCTCTGAAACCATTAATGGTTTCTGATTTCTCCAATGTTTCGGCAAATTGGATTTGATATCTCTCTTCTGTTTCAGCATTCTTTAATGATGAGATGTTAAAATGTTTCCGTTGATTGAATTTTGGAATGCCTGGATTTGGGAAGTGGAACCTTATCGTTGCACATACAAGGAAGTGATCACCTCCAATGTATGCACCTCTAAAGGATCGCACATCCCAAACGCTCGAAAAGAAACGTGCTGTTACTAGAACGTGATCAATTTGATTTCGAGTGTTTCCATTCGGTGAGGCCTAAGTCTGTTTATGAATCGATCGATGCGGAATGAACGTTCTGGCAATTCTCAAATTATTTGATAATACAAACTCAGTCATTCTCTCACCATTATCATTCGAATTTAAATGCAGACTGTTAAGACCCACCACATTTCCATAAGAGATATCTCTTCCCAACCTGTCCAATAAAGTCACCAAGAACCATAATGAAGTCGCGTGTGGGTGTTTGAATTGAATTGTGAATTCATAATGTTATTATTTTCAAATATCCAAAATAAACAGTAGGTGTAAGTATTTTATTTGCCAAATTGCACTAACAATTTCACGTATCCAACAGCCAAATTCTGTAACTGTGAAGTGGTGAAGTGTTAAAAATTTCTTTATTTCGATTTTATCTTATTTTTTTATCATTTTACCATTTTTGCTATTCTATATGCGATTTGAGTGTTAAAAAATCTAATAGCAAGCTCGGCACTGTCAAACGTTAAAAATACATAAAATTAAATGTTTGTTTTAACTTTTAAAACAATTTAACCGTAAATTTTTACAAATTTAAATATATATAAATATTTTAGAAATTAAATTTAAAAAATTAATCTGTATTTAATTTAGAAATACAATTTTAAAAAATGAAATCATATTGACGTTATGGTATTTTGTGACATAATATCTATAACAACAAAAGAAACGATTTCATTTTATTGCCAAACAAAAAGTCAGTGCTAACTTTATAGTTTTAAAACTTCACTCACATAGATACTTTTGCAGTGAAGTGATAAAAAACGTCATCTTTTACGAATGATCGTCATCTTTAAAAAAAATGTCATCTTTTACAAAATTCTTTGTCATCTTTTCTATCATATCGCATGTTTATGAATGAATGAAATTAGAAAAATAAATATTGTTACGATTACAGAAAAATTCAGACGATTACAGTCAGTTCCAGAAAAATCAAATCAACAATACACAACAACAAATTAATGAAATGAATAGTGTTGTTGTTGTATTTCGTGGAACTTGGGTCAACAATAAATAAAATTGAATGATTTTATCAAACAAATCAACATAACGTAAAATAATCGAATATTCTAATATTTTCTCAAGGTGTCTAAAAAGTGACCTGGAATTTTCGAGATGTTTTGCAGAATCGTATATAAGCAATTTGCCTCTTGTAGAATGAATTAGTTTTATTTTAAACCTGCGACGGTAAAGTTAAAATTATAAAAGTGATTTTTATATTAGTTTTTCTGAATAATGTTTGAAGTGCTATTGAGTAAAAATATTTTGTGTATTATTTTGAACGTTGTGTTACTGGAAATTTCTACAATCAACCGTTGGAGTTTCGAAGCTGTTGAAAGAATATTCTAGTTAGGAATATTGTTTACTGTACTGTTTTCCTGTTATTGTGAAACAATCAAGGTGTTGAATACTTAATAAAACCTGATGTGTTTGCCTACTACAGTGATCGAATCCAGAAAGTGATTTGGGGATTGCGTTTATCGAATTGTGAGTAAGGCCAATTCGAAGTAAGGTTGGAAAAACGTAACAATATGTATTGTGATTATCAAAAGCTGTAATTAGGGAATGACAAAAAAATCGAGCATGACCAACGAATGGTCGAAATATTCATTCATTTTGAGACAGAATGTATTGCTTACGCCAAAATTTTAAAATTTGTAGATTCTCTTTTGCTCTAGCAGGACCAAACGGATCGGTGAAAAGAGTATTTTCTGTTGTTATGTTTTTAAATGTTATTTTGAATTGGTCTTGCTCTCAATTCGATAAACGGAATTCGCAACACACCTTCTGGATTGGATCACCAATTAGTAAGCAAAATCATTAGGCTTTGTTAAGTATTCAACTCCGCTATTGTTCCTCAAGAATAGGAAAACAATACAGCATTCCTTTCTAGAATATTTTCCCAATAGCTTCAGAAACTCCAAATGTTTGTTGTAGAAATTTCGAGTATAAACACAGTGTCCAAAATATTACACAAGATATTTCTACAAAATAACATTTAAAACTTTATTTACAATTAAAATAAAACTTCTATTTACACGGTTTAATGTTTTCGATACAGCAGTTTGTTAATAATTGATTTATTTAACATAATCACATTCCAATTAAATTATTAACATTATCGCAGTCTAATTTAATTTTAAATCATCGCAGTCTTTCTCATTCTACAAAAGGCATTCCTTATAATATATAGTTCAACTTAATTTCTCGTATATTCCAGGAAAATACATTTTTTACAACGAAAGCTCCCGAAATCTTTGCAAATTATTTTCGATATATTTTATTGCATGTTTTGGCCCTTTTTCTTATAAATAATGTGACGTTGATTTTATTTTTGAAATATTGTACATATATCGAAAATTATGAAATTGTGGTTGAATATAATTTTATGCAGAATCGTAAAACTATTATTAATGATATACGAACATCTGAAAAGACTCAAATTTCAATTAAATGTATTGAAGATCAAGTCAGCGAAACCCTATTGAAAGAAGTATAAGTCATCCAAATAATTAAAAAATTGGCACAATTTTTGCGAAATTATTTATTTTGATTATTTTAATACTCAAAAATTTTATAATAAATTTTAATTTGTTACAAAATTTTTAATTTATACGAAATTTTTATTTTGTTACATTGTCGGGGAGTGTATGTTTTTACAAAAAAATGTCATATTTTGGTTTTTTATTGAAGCTTATTTTCTATGTTCATATAAAGTCAAAACAAATGACCTTCAGCAGTTCCAATAACACTTCTATTGCCACCAGATAAACTAGAATTAATTCATTCCATTTCAGGGAATAATTAATTTTAATAATAAATCACACCGTCGTTATTATAGTTTAACAAAAATATAACTTATTTATTAAAATAACTTTTTTAAAATACTATCAATATCAATCTCGTCAAAAATTCAATAGGAATTATTCAATTTCAAAATCAGATCGCGACTAGGACATAAGCAATATTAAATTCATTTTCGATTTAAGCGTCAATCATGAACTGTGATAAATTTAATTTAAATTCAAAATTACGACTCAAAAAAAGAATTTAATTATTATGATATAAATATAAATCGCGGACTGCGAGAGCTATATATATTATTTTAAAGTTAGTCTAAGCGAGTGAGAAGGAAGTTGATTGCACAGCGTCCTTTCATTTTGTAGTTTTCGTTATTATTTTAAAAATTATAGAAACAGCCGGTTAAGAGATTGGTTCAATCAAATGTCTATTGTTTCCAGCTAATTGAAAGATAAAATAAAAATTAGGAATTACCCTCTAATAAGATAAATCATACCAACATTCAACCTGTTGCAAATATAAAATCATACATTGAAAGAATTTTAAAGTGAATATTTAGAGTTTTCAAGTTTTCATATAGAACGAAAAGAGGTCATACATATCATCTCCTTTGTTTCATTTTTATATTAAAACAAAAGAAACAATAATAGTAGAGAGTAGAGATGATGTGAATACATAACAATAATAAATTTATGAAATCATATGTTTGATGGGGCGATCAAAAGTTTTTTTGTATTACATACAAATGAACAATTATCGTAGTGAGAAACATGTAACGTTGTAGAATCAAGGATGGAAAATGGAAATGTGTTTTACGCTGGAGTTAGTCTTTGCTGTTAGTCAAGTCTTTGCTTTTAACTGTCAAGCCCTAACTCCTTGTTAATACATTTATACAGAACCTAAATTGTTCTGTATTTGATTTTAGACTTTTTCCAAACGCTACATGTTGGATCACACAATTTGTGGGCATAACAAATAATTTGTCACCTTAGTTATAACGATAATAAAAAATTAAATAAATAAGTTTGCTGATTTTTATATTTTTTATTTACTATCTGAACAAGTACTACTAGCCTCCAGAAAACACGTAATATCCAAATCGAATTCTATGGCTCATTTTATTTGAAAATTTCGTTTTGACAATTCAATGCGAATTCCGATTGGGCAAATAAAACACTACTATTATGAGTAAGGATCGAATTAATCTCCCTATTTTCATACTCATATGTTAATAAAATAAGCACCAAAGGAAATACAAAAGATAATATACAATTATAATTCTAGTCTGATGGCCGTTTTGGTTATACGGTTAAAAGCGTTTAGAATGACTAAACGTCTTCCCAATAAGGCAGGGATAGTGTTGAAGTATTTTCATGACTTATTTTTTAGTTGTGGAGGGGCGAATAATGTATTGATCTAGATCTTGGTGACGGCCTTTTTTGGTGGGGCCTGTAGGCAGTGCCTAGTTTGCCTAGTCCTTGATCTGGAACCGTTAGCAACCCTATTCTGGTAAATTATGAAATAAGAATTGTGAAAACAATTATAGCAGGTATTTCACAAAGAAAGAAAAATAATTTTCACAAACAAAAACTTGCGAATCATCTTCAGCTGCACCACAAAAACACACATAAAATAATAATTTGTCAAACAAAAATGCATCTCTGAAATTCAAATACAACATCACTGAAAGATAAACTGACCATTTATCCAAAACCTCAAAATTTGCTCTTACAGAAAATTGCATTTTTCCAATTTACTGTTGTTCTTCCAAATGGCGAATTTTAAAAATATTAACCATGTCTATTGTCTATCAATTGAGCCGCATTGAGCAAATCGAATTCGATAGTGTTCGATATCCCCAATGGACTACAATAATATTTTTAGGTATTCGTATTTTTAAATTTTTTCCCACAATTATAACGAATTCCATAGGAAAAAATGAAGTTTCAATGCGACATTCAACTTTGGGGTTTGAGGAATTTTTCACCAATGCTAAATTTAAGTGATTTGTTAAACTTCAAAGTTTTAGCGTCGACATGCTCGGATATCATAATAAAATTGTTAATTTTTCTTTTTATTATGCCCAGTCGTTTAATATGTTTAAATAAAATAGAAAAACTTATTCGCAAAATCAATAAAAAGAATCAAATTATCAGTGTCACATTTTTAACTGTCGATAAACACTCGTAACATTTGTATTGGACAAAATATAACGATAATTCTATTTTCAATAATTATATCAGTTTTTAATGGTTCATAATAAATTATATTTTATGATTTTATTTTGAATTTAAAAAAAAATTTAATGATTGAAATTAAAAATGAAAATTCGAGTAAAAGTAAAAAATGGATGAAAGTCAATAAATATCATATTGACGGTTAATTCATTTTCCGATAAAAATATTAATTTTAATTGGTTTTTGATAGTTATATAGTTTATTATTATATTTACAACTTCAGGACTTTGGACGTCAGAGATAACAGATGTTAACATAATTTATTGTAACTGTTTAACTCTAATTTCGGTTTTGTTTGACTATTTGAAAAATTTTGTTCATCGTAACGAAAAGAAGTTAAGAACGAATGAAACTTGAGAGTTTTTTTGTACATATTAACAAGGATTAGATTTTGTTATGTTTCCTGTATTGAGAAATGAATTTTTGGTTCTTAAATAATCATTCACTATTGGTCACTTGAAACTATGAAGCCAAAATTAAGTTTTGTATCGACAACGGCAAAAAATATATATGACATTTGTATGCAATTTATCAACGATAACCGTAGTAGTCTCTGGGCCGGCGTCGGTTTCATGTGTTGATTACCACATATTTTATACTTCGTGAGGCGCCTATCCTTGACGAGCCTGAACACATTTGTTCTGCGATTTTTCTCAAATCGGCCGCTTTTGCGTTCGGCAAGCTCCGACAAAAATTTGTCTGCTATAGTCTAGTCCAACAACCCAAACATACCAAAATATCAGCTGTCGGAATCGACAATAGCAGACACATTTTAGTCGGACAAGCTTAACCTCTAGTTGAAAAAATTTTAAATTCCAAATTTCCAAACAGTTAAAAAAAATGTGGTAGCTAAATTACAAGATTAATTAATACGAATAAATTTTGTAATAAAAATACTCGTAAATCTACAAGAACTATGTTTATTACAATAATTTTTTTTTCTTACAATAAACTCCAACTTATTTTAAAATCTGTTATAAGGATAAAACGAACTCATCCATGTGTTTTTCATCAAGCAAAATAGAAATAGTTTGATAAATGTGTAAACTATAAATTATGCTGAAAATTTTAAAATATCAAAAAAAAAAAATTAAAAAAACAAACATGATTAGTTTATCGAATAACAATAGATTGATTTGTGGCCACTAATATAGCCAGAGGTTTTGTATTGTTATTATTTTACAATAGTAATAAATTATAAGGTAATAAAAAATAAAATTCGGGAAATTTATTTATTGGAAAATTTTACATTTTTAAGGTTTTTATATAGCGTCCCGCTTTGTACATGTGTACATTTATCAAATTCTAACTTTCGATCTCTTCATTTTGGTTTTGTATTTTAACATGAATGCGTTAGAGAATATCAATGTTGGAGTAAACAACGCATTAGGCCCATCAGAATTAAAGCATCAGATGAATAAATATTTGGCTAAACTTCAGCACTCTTCGCCGAAACATCCGAGACATTTTTGCAGTTTCACTTAGTCCATCATTTCTGCTCCATGCATAATGGGGAAAAACTTTATTGTTCCGATTGGTTTACCTTAAAAACTTCTACTTCAGAATTTTACCAAATTAAACAATTTCTTATCACTGTTATCCTTCCTCACTTATTGTCAAACCCAATGAACTAAAAAATTGAAAAATTGACAGGGTAGACCGACCGATTAACCGATTACCGACCGATTAACTTGACCGGGTAGATGACCCCCTT
This sequence comes from Diogma glabrata, assembly GCA_963693315.1. Lineage (NCBI taxonomy): Eukaryota > Metazoa > Arthropoda > Insecta > Diptera > Cylindrotomidae > Diogma > Diogma glabrata. The sequence continues at coordinate 239,913,949 of OY856188.1, read as the reverse complement.
CTCGGGGGTCATCTACCCGGTCAAGTTAATCGGTCAAGGTTCAAAGAATTCAGACTCGAAAACGTTTAGTTACTGCACTATAATCAAAGTATTGGTTGTGTATCCGTCAAATATCTATAGCTCTTTAGTTGTTAAAGATAAATGTGCAAAACCTGGCGCATTTGTTATGACACTCAGCAATAGGAGTCCAATATGGGTTATCGCAAATTTCGTGAAGGAAGGTTTTGCCCAGTTATATCTTTAACAACTAAAGAGCTATAGATATTTGTCGGATACACAACCAATACTTTGATTAACTTACCAAATTAGTTTTTTCGATTCTAAATGCTTGTCAATTTTAGCAGAAAAATTTGGGACTGAACTATTGCTCTCTACGACGTATCCGTAATAAAAATTGAAGTAAGGGTTATCAATGTAACTATTTCGTTCATCTGTATTGTAAGTTGTAAGTTTTAAGAAATTTTAGTTATTATCTGTACTGTAGTATTCGAATCCGTTTATGTCTATCAGACAAAACGATATGAATCCCCACATTTTAAATTTTCTTATCTCTTCTCATAAATTTCCCTAAATATTTTTCACCATTTAATGGATGTACACATGTAATTGACTATAATAAAACTTTAAAAAAAATTATAATTTGCAATAAAATCAAAATACTAAATCCAAAAAATAAAAAAACGATAAAATACCAATAATATCGATAAAATTTAGTTAGTTTTGGTCTGTGTAGCCAAAATTTGAACATAGAAAATATTTATAAATTAAATATTTATAACACTCACCGACAGTCGACAGTCGAATTAAAATTGAAAAAAGTCGAATTGAATTTATAAAATATTTAAAAAAAAAATTAAGTTTTCATTTTAAAGTTTTTCTTTTGTATTTTCATTCACCATATGGATTGTTACAAATAACATTAATTTTATTTAAATCGTGTTGGCAAAAATATTTTGTTTGTTTGTTATTTTTTATGCGAATAATATTACTTTGGTCTAAAAGACCTAAGTATTACATTTATGAGCCAAAAGTGAAACTCTTAGCCCCACTTTTTTGGTATTTCTCGACGTTTTAGGACCTACTGATTCTAAAAAAGCAAAAAAAAAATGTATGTCTTTTTGCTGGCCGTCATTACCTACGAAATCTAGAAAACAGCTGGAAGGATTTCAAAAAATTTTTTTCTGAAAATAAGTATACTCAAGGAACAGGTCCGAAAGGACGCTGTGTTCGATAACTGTACCGGAAGTGTGTCTAAAAAATCATTGTGTGTCAAAAATAGCAAATTTTAATATTTTTGGCTTAAAATACTTTCATTTTAAGTGATTACGAGTAGGAACATTGAATTTGGAGTAATTTTGACGGTAGAAATTGGTATGTGAGATCAAAAACTAGATTATTGCATCAGAAGTTTGTCAAAAAAATGTTGTCAAAAGAAAGATTTTTATTTATTTTTTTACCCAATGTTTTGGAAAAAATAAAATTTATTATTTGTATGACATGAAATTTTATTATTATTATAGGGAATTATGGTATTACAAGTTTGTCAAAAAAATGTTGTCAAGTGTGTCAAAAGAAAGATTTTTATTTATGTTTTTACCCATTTGTTGGAAAAAAATAAAATTAAGTATTTGTATGACATGAAATTTTACTATTATTATAGAGAATTATGGCATAAAAAAGGTTTGTCAAAAAAATAATGTCAAGTGTGTCAAAAAATGATTTTGTTTATTTTTTTTAGCCAATTTTTTGGAAAAAAAAATTTAGCTGTTTGTATGACGTAAATGTAATTGAACATGGAATTGGACATGGAATTTTTTGAATTTGTTATAGTTTTTGAAATATTTTTGGAATTTTGAAAAAGTTTGTATTTTTGATTTTATAATAATTTTTCCAATATTTTTAGAATTTTGGAAAAAATTTTTAATTTTTGATTTTGTTATAATTTTTGGAATGTTTTTAGAATTTTGAAAAAAGTTTAATTTTATTTGAGTTTTACAATATTTTTGGAATTTTGAAAAAATATGAATCTGTGAATTTGTAATATTTTCTCGAAACGCTAAATGGAGAGGTTTTTGAGTAGTTTGCTGATTGTATCATCTTTTCACTAAATTATGTTAATTTATGATCTGTTATAATTTTCCGGCAACGTATTGATGTTTCGTGTTAGTTTTGTAATCAATTCCTAAACAGAGATAAAAAAAATACATGTACTTTAACAAAGAGTTATGTTTGGTATACATCGCTGCCCAAAACTAGAAACCATGTCCTCATAAAAGTTTTTTTGCCGAAAACTATATCAAAATCCTAAGTCCAGACCGAAGTCTTGATATCTCAGAGCTGTAGATTTCAGCCAGATTTCAGTCCATATTTTTTAATTTAAAACACGATTAACACAAAACTTTTATTTAAACTTTATTTACTATTTCACTTAAAAAAAAATAAGTAAATGGCGTTTTGTTTGTTTACTATAATTTTGACAGATATATGTATTTATTTTCTTAATTGCATTTTATGCTTTGCTCCATAGCTAAAAATCTAGATTCAAAAAATCCTTTTAGAGCAAAAAATCAATTTTTTTGGCCAAATAAAACACGTAATGTCAAAAATAATTGATCTGAGAGCAAAAAGTGTCAGAGCAATTTTTTTGGCAAAAAGAACTTGACATAAATACTATAGTTACATTATTATTATTATTGGAATTAATTTGAAATAAGATCTAAGATCTATATAATATAAAAAAATTACAGTATCGGTTAATTGAAATACTGTAAAATGGAATTTTAATGAATAATATATAATTTATGAATAAAAAAGAATCATTTTTATGTTATATTTGAAAAAAAAAATAATAAACAATAATAAAAAATAAATAGTGTAGTGTCCAGTCCGCGAATCGAACCCTCGAACGTTCTCAAATCTTAAATTTAAATACATGGAAACCAGATACTTATTTTACCAGAAATGTTTTTATATATTAATTTGATATAAATTTTCATATGTAATTGTTTATATGCCAATAAATTAATTGTACGTGACCTTTTCATAAAATCAATGTCGTTTCACTCTCCTAAACTTAAGCAGCGCAGCGGTGGCCCGTTTGACGTGGATCTTTATATAGATATATATGGATATATATGTA